>CM060969.1:92961504-94221504 GCA_030765045.1 Tenodera sinensis | reverse complement strand
CTCTACTCACTCTTGTACAAGCTGTCCTTACAAACACTTATTCCTCTAGGTACTTTTATCTTATTGCTTATTTTCTTTGAGGTACAAGGGAAGTGTGGGAATACAATAGGTTTTAAGTGACAGTCAAATAGTTTAATAGCTAGCCGCTATGTAATAGCTTTGAAATTCCGTCGTCTTTGTTTAATAAGGAGAGAAAAAATAAATGACTTCCCAAATGAGAAAGTTTAAGTATTTCAAAATTCAGACAAAATAACAAGGAATATTTCGGAAATGGTTATGTTAACAAAAATGTTTAATTGAAATAAATTATTTGTTTCAACGAGTTTACCCTTATGAAGGATGGTTGAAACCTAATCCCTAATGTCCTTGTAGGTTAGTCTTGGATCTGCCCTAATCATTCTGGTGATGTTACTGTCTCTTCATCTTTAAGAAATTGCCTCCCCCTCTTAAATGCTACTAACCAGTGGAACACAGTGTCACGTGACAGAGACTATTTCCCAAAAGCACCCCTCTAAGACTCAAGTGACTGTTTCATTTAAGTCACATTTGAAGTCATTACATGGAAATTCTTTCTCTCTGAATCTCCAATGCACTTGCAAAAACGTTCACATTTTCCAGGCTTCAAACATAAACTGAGTTAAAATGAATGACGCTATGACGCTACAATGGTCTGCCTGCTGCCATTGTATTACAAAGAGTTATCTGTTTTGACAAATCAACAATACTTTCTTCAGGGGTGGTGAGTTTTCCGTGTCTCAATGCATATCTATTGTTCTTTGGTGTAAAACTGGTTCTCTTGGATTTGGTGTCTTTTACAAACAGGATGCAGTCTTCAGTGGCCCAGATCTCTGGTTCAAAGATCCAGTGCGGCACTTGTTTCACCTCGGGGCAGGAAGTGTATGCAGAACAGTGTAGTAGGCCGAGGAGGACCTTCGTGGCGGCCTTGGTTTGTAAATACAAATAAATCACATGTCTTGTTGACGCATGTGTGGGAACAAATCGGGGCGAAGCAAATTAGACTGGAATTGTGGCCTATCGTGGTAGGAATAGGTAGTTTTCCAGCTTGCTGAGCCGTGGAGATGTTCGATTATATACAGATTGTGGTTGTCAGTGGCGTGAAGCAACCACTGTTGTGGAAAACGAGGGACGTTGGCAGGCGGAGGACAGCCCGAGGTGTGTAACATGTGTACTCCAGCTATGTCCAACGTTTGTAAAAGAGGGGAGGTTGTATTTACCTCCTTCCATTTTATGCGGATTTACTACTCAGACTTAGATTGTGTTGCAGTGGCGGTTTTTTTTATAGATGCAAGAGCAATATGGGATACAGAATAAGCTTTAAGTGAGAGTATAATGTTTTAAAAGTTGACTGCTATGAAATTCCGTTGTTTGCAAACCCAAGACAAAAAACGAATAAGATATTTTTATTTGAGAAAGTTATAATTCGCTAATTCAAACAAATAATAAAGAATATCTCGGAAATGGTTTACTCGAAAGAAAAAAAGTATTTGACCTGTGTGTTTTAACAAGATCAACATTTTTTATTTACTAAACTTATGTCGGTCTCTTAGTGTTTACCGTTTATACAAAAATCATCCACAATGAAGAGTTCTTTCCCAGAAAGTTCAAGCTATGACTTGGACACGACCATGGAATCGCTTGTTTGGTCCGTCGCTGTATACTGACTGTCTCTCCGACCGAAGAATGGAGTGGGGAATGGCAGCTAATTACGTAGGGATCTCCAAAGAGACATGGCTGGACATCGCTGGTCTGACACATGGGGTGAGGTAGCACCTCAAAAGTACACATTTATATTATTATTTATTTATGCCAACAAACTTAGCATTGGGGTAATTGTCTTTGATGTGAGACTGCCTTTGTGGTTTACCAGGAGAAATACGAACTAACTTGAGAATTTAATGCCATTCTGGCAGTTTGTCACAATAGCTCAGTGGTTAGAGCGTCCGCCCGGCAAGCGGAAGGTCTGTGGTTCAAATCCCAGTTGTGGCATTTAATTTTTAAGTTCCAGTTCTACCTCTTACACATTTATATGTTTATCACTGCTAAAGTGTTCATTTGTCTCTGAAATTAGTTGCAACGATATTTGATCTGTTTACACTACACCTATAAACAGTTACTGGATGCCACCTTATATTTTTCATCACATGGTCTCCGCTTAATTTGTTTCATATTGTAACAATACTCAATTTTCCGTTGTTTATTTCTTTTCCTTTTACACTTGGCATCACTCAACACATATTAACACATAAACTTTACATCAATTTTCAATATTAACCTTTTTCAACACAATCTGTTGTTTTTCGCTTCCCTGGCAACGATCAACATCCAAAGAGTATCACTATATGGCAAGCTTTCTCCATAGAGATCTTAACCAATGTCACACTATTATAATATGCATGCAAGTAAATAAAAACTAATGCTGCATAAATTAGTGTCGATTGATCTATGTATAGAATTATAGTTTAATCTTGAAAAGTGTTGTATATCGCTTCTGTTCTTAATTTTAGAATATTAATCTGAGGTTATATTCGATATGAGGTTATACTACATTTATTGCGTATCTGCTAAAAGTACTGTTCGTCCAAAATGTTTGAGTTAGTGAATCCTGGGTAGGTACAAAGTTATCCTAAGTTAATAAGTAGTGGTTTAATAATATAATCTTGCCTAATTAAAGTCGTTGAGTGAGTGAGTGAGTGTGTTGGGTTTAAGGGCCCGTCGACAACTTGGTCATTAGGGCCCTTAAAGTCGTTGAGACCACCCACGTCCTTTTCAAGCGACTCCACTTTTTCAAGCATATTTATATAACTGTAACTACATTATCTTGGATATCAATTATTGTAAATTGCGTCATATTTTATTTTCAAAAATATAAAATTACACATTTTCGACCAAAGAAAAAACGTATTTGCAAGCTTAAACTGAAGAAGATATGGTGAAACCTAGGACAATTTTAAAAAGTGGATGTGTTTTGAATATATGGTTAAAATATTACAGCAGCATTTAATTTTTTTTTTTTTTTTTCTGAAGGGACTTCTTTAATGATGTAACGCAGGAGTCGGCGAAATGATTATCGCGAATGGTGACGTCAGGTAATGCACCAGTCATGCACATGACGCACGGTTCTAAGGAGGGTTTGAAAGCTGTAGTGGCGGTGTAAACGAACTTCCCCAACACACCTATAAATGTGCATATACCTAATACATATATACACACTGAAAGGTTTTCTATACGTATTTTTCACTAATTTATTATTTACTTCATCTGGAGCATTATAGTTTCGCATAAATCTAACGTTAATTCACAAGTACTGACTTATAACAAAAAACGTAGGTTTTCATGTCAATCGCGATCTTCACCTTAGAAAAAAATTCTGATGTGTTGCACTCACATGACTTTCTTTACTCTGGTACTATGGTACTAACCATTCTCAGAAACTCTTATTTCTATATCTTCTTCGTGTTAGTTGAGATAAACTCTTGCAGAAATTATGTTATTGTTCAGTTTCTTGTAGGTACAAGGGGAACATGGAAATACAGTAGGCTTTGAGCGATAGTCAAATCTTTTAAAGCTTTCAAATTCTGTTTGCACGGCTAATAACAAGGAATATCTCCGAAAAAGGACAAATTGTGCGTTTTAGCAAGATCTACATTATTTCTACAGCAAGATTTGGTCTACCTCTTAAGGTTTACCAGTTATGCAAAATATATCCAGAGTAAACAGGACTAAATAAGCTATAGCAAGAAAATTCAAAACATACATTTCATTTGTCATAAAAATATCTTAAACATATGGCATTTTAATCAAAATCGTTAGAGCCATTTTCGAGAGTCAACATTTTCCATGTAAAGGGTACTTTAGGATGGAGGAATTTTCTTCAAGGTCTTTATGCCTCATGCTTTACACACAGACACACACACACACAGACACACACACACACACACCACACACACACACACACACACACACACACACACACACGCACGCACGCACGCACACACGCACACACGCACTCACACACAGACACACAGACACACACACACACACACACACGGACATTTTTCTAAAAATGCTTTTTTTATCCAGGGGGCGTCAAAACATATATTTCCGGTGAAATATCGAGATCGAATTTTTTGGGTGGAATACAATATTTTCTCTACTTACCTATACCTAGCCGAGAAATTAAAATGTAGGTTTTCTGGCTAAGAATTTCAGATATTTAGTAATTTATTGCGTGACAGATTATGTATCTTCAATTTTCTGGGAGTAGTCTCTAAAGTCTTCGTTTTGAAAGAATTTTATATAATTTATAGCCATAAGACACACACGGTTTTTAGCTTTAAACTGCTTTGATTAATATTGTTTTTACTGTCCCAAATAAAATAAATGTTACAATTCTCTGCGCGCTTTAGTTCCTAAAGTTTACATGTTGTAGCTTTGTTAGGTTTGTTTCCAGCACAGATATTTTCCAAGACTTGCTTACTGAAGAGGGGTACAAATCTTCTCCAAGCGTTTGCTGGAAGCACTCCACATCTCTCAAATGTTCCGCAAACCCTCCACATGCCAATACCAGACAAAACATACATTCCAGCTTTCCAGTGGAAAATCCGTGCAAGTTAAAATAGAGAACATTTATAAAGTAATGTTTTAGACACCTTAAATCACCATATATAGTTGCAAAATGGTTGTTTTATTTAACTCCTCACATATTTCTTTATCTACATATACAAATGTTATGTTGCTTTGTATACGTTTCAAAAACTCAAAAAGTTGTGCATCGATTTAGCTCAAATTTTGACCGATATACAACCCGCTTCAAAGATTGTTTTTATCTATTTCTTGCGTCAGTGAGTCGCGTGTCCAATCAAACATTCCCAATTAACGCGTGAACAGAAGGGTATTTATGATCGCATAATGCAAATGATAAATGACGGAATTGGAGGGACCTTCTTTTTGGATGCGCCAGGGAGAACTAGGAAAACATTTCTTATCAGATTGATTCTGACAACAGTTCGATCAAAGAATGACATAGCCTCAGCTCTCGCTTCGTCTGGAATAGCTGCGACATTGTTACCAATCTGGACCGGTAACAGTCAGGACTGCTCGTTCAGCTCTGAAGTTGCCATTGAACACACATACCATCGCGATTTCCACGTGCAATATTTCCAAAGCGTCTAGTATGGGAAAAGTATTACAAAAATATAAAGTCATTGTTTGGGAATCGATTGGCGTTTGCAATCATAATCAATAATTGGACAATTGTATATTGCGTGTTCCCATGTGGGCAAACCAGGTAACCTTTTTATCTACGCAAACAATGGAAAAAATAAAAAAATATTGTATACCGACAGGTGTTGCAAAATTAAACTTTTTTGAAACGTATGCTTTGTTTTGTTGATTTCTCATTCATGCAACCATAATGTGCCACAGCAAAGTGTGGCAGGGTACAGCTAGTTTTTCCATAAAGTTGTAGCATTTTTTAAGGCTGCGCCGAAGTGAAAAAGGTGATTTTTTAAACTATTGAGGTTAGAGGCTTAATTTTTCGCACAGGCATTTACAACTAATAAAGAAATCGGTATACAAAATTTTATCCCAACATCTAATCACATTCTTAATAAATTCACTTATTTCAGTAATCTCCAACAGGTGCTGAACTACAAAATTTATTTTAAAAATTATATATCTTATTACTTTTGTAACAAATTAAAGGATAGAAATTTTCATATAGTATGTTTTCTAAAAAAGGTTTTTAATACCGCAAAGTGTAAAAGTGTTATAAAAACAGCGCAGTATTATATAATTTTTTTTAAAAGGTGATAAGCAATGTCAAAATTCCAAACGGAAATTTTATTACCCATATTTTGAACTATATTGGAAAAACGTTTTAAATCTCTAGCTATATTTTTGTGGGAGAAGATAGATTTTTAATATGAGAAAGGAACAAAAAATTGTTTCCGAAGAAAGAGTTTAAATTAAATTTAAAATTATTTGGTTGTTTAACGACGCTGTCAGTTGGTAAGAAATGAGTTCAAAGTTGAAACGGAGATTAAAGCTTCGCAGATATATTATTTAAGGTATGGTGAATCTTTGTAATAAAAATTCAAAAATCTCTGCGGAAACTGGCTTAATCCCCAATCCTCTCGGGCTTGTACCATCCCATGGGGGGCCCAGAATCTAGTCACTCGTCTGCCAATCCAGGAACGAGATTTCCAGAACGTATTTGTCCTTCCTGCGGTGCCGCTGCTGCGGCGCTCGCCGGCGCTTTCAACCCTGAAAGAAACCCAACGGGATGAAGGGCTCAACGAAATGATCAATATATCGAAAAAAAAAAAAAAAAAAAAAAAAAAAACCATGAGTCAGGGAGGTCGGCCACGAGGATCGAACCTGGGACCTCGCAGCGACATTACCGCCTAAGACATCCCTTATATGAACCATTACAGCTGGGTGGACCCTCAGTGTCACGTATTTGAACTGTAAACGTTCTCAGAGTGAACATTTTGCAGACTGGTTTCACATAAATCATACCTCTGTGTGTCCAAAACAAGGTTTTCAACTGATCCACATACAAATTACCTTATACGTGAGGCCAATTGGTCGAACCGAAATTCCTTTGATTTATTCGGTAATTTGTGTCGCAGTAAATATGAAGAACGATTCTTTTCTGTTGTTAAAGACACACCCTTCCCAAATGTTAGCAGATTTCATGAAGCAATTTCCATATTAATTGGTTCCAAGGTGAACCTAAACTTTTAATTACAAGTCGGCAGGCTTTAAAACGGACACACAGTGTTGCCAACATTCCGCCTCTAAATGAGATTCTTCTTCTTTTTCTTGAAAGACTCATTCATTAGCTGCACAACGTAACCCGGATGGGAAGAACCTGCGATGGAGTAAATGGGCCGTATACGTGGGGCAAAGCCCCATGAAACCCAAAATAAACCGAGGGCATACAAAAGGAAAATTAAGCTCTTTGCTACGTTAATTCGGAATGAGGGAAACTTGGAAAGTAACACGCCTGTATGTTTCTCTACAGATTTCAGTCGTAACTGGCATATTTATTTGGCACCTATAACACCCTAGAGTCTTAACCCTTTGCAGCCCCTTTTATTTTCGGTTTATACAGGTTTTGGAAACCCTGTCACTGCTTTGATTTTGAACCAGAAGATCAGGTCATAAAATACATACAAGACCTTAATCATCTATGTTTAACTGTTCTTATATTATTTTCTATACTAAGTAGAAGTATTGCAAAACTGCATTGTTGAGATTTTGACAGAAAATGACTTTTGGGCCCTCTAACTAAAAACATATAGAGAAAGTCCGCGTGTGTGTGTGTGTGTGTGTGTGTGTGTGTGTGTGTGTGTGTGTGTGTGTGTGTACAGCATAACTCAAAAAACCGAAAAGTCGGTTAAAAACCAAAGCTAGTATTAAAGTTTAATATATTTTAAGGCTGCGACACGAACATTTTGAAGAAAATAGCCCCAGCCTAAATTACCCTTTACATGGACAATTTTTCGAAAGTTTTGATTTTCTTGAAAATGGCTTTGATTAAAATGTCATATGTTTAAGATATGTTTATGGCAAACGAAATGTGCAGCTTGAATTTTATGGCTATAGCCTATGTATCCTGTTTATTCTTGATGACTTTTGTATGACTGGTAAACCGTAAGAGATAGACCAAATCTTACTATAGAAATAATGTAGATCTCGTTAAAACAGAATTTATGGCCAAATGAATATTTTATAGAGTGAACCGTTTCGGAGATATTCCTTTTTATTTGTGTGAGTTTTGTAATAATTACTTTCCACAAACGCAGGATAGTTATTCATTTTTATTTCCTATACTGGTAACGAGAGGAAGTATTGTATTCCACCCAAAAATTCGATGTCGAAATTTCACCGGAATTATGTTTTGAGCCCCTGAATCCAAAAAAGATCTTTTTTAGAAAAATGTCTGTGTGTGCGCGTGCGTGCGTGTGTGTGTTAGTATGTCAGTTTGTGGACAGCATAACTCAAAAACGAAAAGTAGGTTAAAAACTAAAGTTGGTATTTAACATTAATGTCTTTCAAAAATGTGACACGAAGATTTTGAAGAAAATAGTATCACTCTAAACTACCCTTTATATGAAAAATTTTTCTGAAGTTTTTATGTTCTTGAAAATGGCTCTAACGATTTTGATTAAAATGTCATATGTTTGAGATATTTTTATAACAAATGAAATGTATATCTTAAATTTTCTGACTACAGCCCCTGTAGCTGTATTTACTCTGGACGACTTTTGCATAACTGGTAAACCGTTAGAGATAGACCAAATCATAAAAAAATGTAGATCTTGCTAAAATACACAATTTATGTCTGAATAAATTTTCTTGTAGGGTGAGCCATTTCGGATATATTCCTTGTTATGTGTGTGTGAGTTTCGGAAAACTTAAAACTTTCGTGAAATGGAACATCGTTGTTCATTTTTTTATGTTAAGTATGCAAAGAGAACGGGATTTCAAGGCTTTAAAAGATTTGACTATAGCTCAAAGCCTACTGTATTCTAATATTCCCCTTGTACCTATAAGGAAATATGCAATAAGATAATTTGTACAAGTGCATATCTCAACTAACACGAAGAAGATATAGGAATAAGAGTTTGTAAGAATGGCTAGTACAAGAGTAGAGAAAGTCATGTGAGTGCAACACATCAGATTTTTTTGATGAAATCATGCTATGGAACCTTTGAATGGGATACAATACTTCCTTATTGTAGGTGCATAATGAAAGAGAGATATTCTAAGCTCATACAAAAGTGGGTAGATTTCTTTTGTAGACGTTTACGGAATAAATCAGAAGAAAAGACTGTTTCCATTTGCTTACTAAGGTCAACAGTGGGCGGATGACCGTTGTCTTTTGTTTCGGACCCTACTTGATTATGCGAAATGATAACTGAAAGATTTGCATCTTGGCTAACATTGTGTGTGGGTTTTCTTTCGCGTTACTTTAGAAACTGGCTATGGGTGGATTTACCATTGCGAAAATTCACTACATCTCAGATATGTTTAAATTCAACTCATCTAATATTTTAGAGTTTGAAGCAAACTTAGATTCGGTTTTTATTGCCTTTTATTGAGCATAAATAACCAGTATAAAAAGTATTGATTAGTAACATTGATAATTTTATATATAATACAAAGAAATAACGGAACCGACCGACGTTTTCCTGTTCAGACGTTGTATATCCACAAATTATACAATTGTGTGAATAAACTAAAGTTCACTGTGAAAGAAACAAAAATCAAAACATCGCTAATACCGCGAATTTCGCTTCTGCTGTGGGCTAGAAGTCGCCATTGCGCACTCTCTGTAGCGGAGAAGGCCATGTTTGTTGTAATTACTTGATTGTATTATACTGTATAATAAAATGTACTAAACAGGGTGGGTGGGTGGGTTCCAGGCTGTATCTAGAATGGACGTCACAACACACCTGTGTAATTACTTTATTCTGTTTAATCTGAACAACGTAGTTAGCTTATATTATGAACACTGAATCATAAGCATCTTACGAACGCACATTCGCTTCGTTCCAGTGATTTGTTATGATCAGGAGGTGCTAATTAAACTCAAGGGGGCCATGTCTAGAGGTGGTTGTTCTTTACTTGGTTGGGAAATGCTGCATTACGCACGAAAACAACTTATTTATCTACCTTTATCATCTATCTCCTTTGCTTTTATAATGGTATCATTTGTTGTATAATGTTCCAATGATTGCAAAGTCTGATTGGAAAAATCTGTTGTGTTGCAGTCACATGACTTTCTCTACTCTTGCACTAACCATTCTCAGAAACTCTTATTACTATATCTTCTTCGTGTTAGTTGAGACAAACATTTGTACAAGTTATCTCATTGCTTATTTCCTTGTAGGTGCAAGGGGAATATGGGAATACGGGATAGTCAAATCTTTCAAATTCCGTTCTGTTTGCACGGCTAACATAAAAAAAACGAACAACGATGTTGCATTTGACGAAATTTTGTTTTCCGAAACTCACATAAATAACAAGAAATATCTCCGAAACGGTTCACTGTACAAAAAATTTATTGACATAAATAATGTTTTAGCTTTGTTCTAAAAATGCTTTTTTTTTTTATATTCAGGGAGCCTCAAAACATATATTTCCGGTGAAATCTCGACATCGATGTGTGCAATACAATACTTCCTGTACTTACTACACGTAGTAGAGAAAGTAAAATTGGCGCCATACTCGGAATTTAATATTGGTAATGAAGTAACCGTTCATGAAAAAATGGTGTAGGTATGGTGCGCCATTAGCGGCGGAAGGTTTCTCAAAGCTCCAATAAGCGGTTTTTTGTTGTCGCGGTGTAATTGTGGCAAGTAGGCTGTTATGTTTCTTTCCATATATCACTGTCTCCTGCCAACAGAATAATGATAATGTATGTATGTATGAGCACACAAACGTGATGGGACTTATTATTTACTTGATTATGCCAGTCTCAATAAAGTATCCTATATTTTCAGGTCTAATGTCGCATCAACTTTCTCCCACAGCAGTACTACGTATGTATGTACCTTGTTCGGTATTCAGAGCTGGTTCGCTCTCGCATTTCACGCAACATTGAACACAATTAAACCGAATACGAACGGAAATAGACTGGAAATGTGACTTTTTTTTTAATATCACATGTTTCAATACACTGAATTTAAAAACTTTGTATCCCGTTGATAAAATGGTATTTGGTTCTGCAGCTTCAGGATTTATCGAGCGAGGACTTGTAATCGGCAGTTCACGGGTTCGTAACGGGAAGTACTATATCCGACCCTAAAATTTAACGTCGACTTTTCACCGGAAATATGTTTTGAGGCCCCCTGAATCAAAACTAAATCATATTTTGGAAAAGGCACCTGTGTGTGTGTGTGTGTGTGTGTGTGTGTGTGTTTGTGTTTGTGAAGATAACTCAAAAATGAAAAGCCAGTTAAAAACTAAAGTTGGTATTTAAGCTTAATGTCTTTCAAGCATGCAACACGAAGATTTTGAAAAAAATTGCCTCACCCTAAACTACGCTTTTCATGGAACATTTTTCGGAAATTTTGGTTTTCTTTAAAATGGCTCTCACGATTTGCATTAAAACGCCATATGTTTCAGATATTTTTATGACAAATGAAATGCATATCTTAAATATTCTGTTATAGCCCATGTAGTCCTATTTACTCTGGATGACTTTTGCATAACTGGTAAACCGTAAGAGATAGGCGAAATCTTACTGTACAAAAAATGTAGATCTTGCTGAAACACACAATTTATGTCTGCATACACTTTTTTGTAGAGTGAACCGTTTCGGAGATATTCCTTGGTATTTGTGTATGTTTTGGAGAACTTAAGTTTGTCAAATGGAACATCGTTATTCATTTTTATATGCTTACCATGCAAAGAGAACGAATTTGAAAGCTTTAAAAGATTTGACTATCACTCAAAGCTTATTGTATTCCCATGTTCCCCTTGTACCTACTAGAAAATAAGATAATTTCTGCAAATGTTTATCTCAAGTACTCAAAGAAGATACAGGAACAAGAGTTTGTAAGAATGGTTAGTACAAGAGTAGAGAAAGTTTTGTGAGTGCAACACATCAGATTTTTTGTGTGGAGTGAACCATTTCGTAGATATTTCTTGTTATTTGTGTGAGTTTTAAAATACTTATAATTTTGTCAAATAGCTCGTTATTCACTTTTTATCTTTTGGGCGTGCAAGCCTCAGTTCGCAGCTAAAGTGTTCATACCACTAAAGGAGAAGGCTAGGTGACGTCATGTTAAGCAAGTGGGGTAGCTTCAGCTAATGACAGGGTGAGTGTTGCGGTTCTTCTTACTTGTGATGTCAGTTTCATTTTAAAATTGAGACTAAGTTGAGCAAATGGTGGCTAGCAGTGTGTGTGCATTGTTGATCGCACGTGTGGTGATACAATGGTGATGAAACACTGTGGTTTAGGTGGTGGCTTAGTGTCTGGAAGCTTAAAAAATTGTGGCCTGTCCTAAACGTGTTTTACCGGTACATGAACGTCACAGCTTCTCTGTTTAGGTATTAGTACCCGGCGACCGAGCTTCGTTCGACTTTTTTGTGGTAAAATGGTGTTTTTTTTTTCGGAGGAAATAATTATTTATATAAATTTGTAAAACAGAAATATATATTGTATGTATTATATGTTGAAAAGCGAGTAGAGAATAATATGTGAATTGTTATTATTACCTAAAACAAAAGTGAGTAGAGAATATAGCGTGAATGTAGTCGTTGCATTTCTATTTCAGACATATAGGAAATGGTATGCTGAAGGGCAAATAGAGAAAAGGATATATGAATGTATTACGTAAAAGAAGAGTGAGTAGAGAAAATCATATAAAAGTAATATATTGTATAGTAAAATGGATAGCATGAAAGCCTTCTCCATGAAAAGCTACATATACGTGCCCAATTTCGAGGTGATTGGTCTATATAAGTACAGTGAGTAGAGAAAGAGATGTGAATGTGTGAACTATTTGCAGAAGAGGGAATAAAAATGTTTTTTTATGCTGTAAAATAGGAAACTTAAAAAGTTAAACTTTATTTGAATACAAAATTTGATCCAAATCGTCGTTTCCATCCTATACATACATGAATTGCTTGTTTAAAGATATTACATATCTGTATTTAGGAACACTCTCTAATTATCCAATACTTTACATAGTTTGTATGTTTAAGAGTAAACAGGACGATTATGGAGTACTAATGTTGTTTTGAAATATATAATTGCATTATTGTGTAAAAGGAAATATTTAATAAGGCTTGAAAAACACTATTATGAACCCTTAAAAGTCTGATATGTTGCACTCACATGATTTTATCTACTCAGTCTTGTACTAACTATTCTTACAAACTCTTATTTCTTATTTGAGTTTGATATTTAATTTTCTTTCTTTAACTGGAGAACAAAAAACACTCCTTAATTTAAAAACAAGGTGTATTTGAATATTCAAAGTAATAATAAGAAATATCATGGACATGGTCAATTCCGTTTATATTATGTATCTATGTGGTGTGTAAATTACATGTGTGCTTCATAGAAGCATTACAAACAAA
Organism: Tenodera sinensis; assembly: GCA_030765045.1. Classification (NCBI taxonomy): domain Eukaryota; kingdom Metazoa; phylum Arthropoda; class Insecta; order Mantodea; family Mantidae; genus Tenodera; species Tenodera sinensis. The sequence continues at coordinate 94,208,382 of CM060969.1, read as the reverse complement.
AAGTTCTGATGGCATTTTGTTCTTTGATCAACCGATTTCGAAAAAAAAAAAAAAAAAAATTATTGTTGTTCCAAATTGGATACGTAATTCCACAAGAATGTGGGAAGATACGAGTTTTTTGTAAGATGTGCAGAGTAACTTATTCCTCACATGGGGCATCACAGAAGGGTTTCGAAATAATTAATCACTTAAAAGAATTGAAGGAATATTCCGAGCAGCTCCTTTAGTCGTGAAGTAACTCGACAACGTTGTGTTGAGGTTGGTCAGTGAATTGAACCGGTTTCTGGATGTAAATAGGTCGGTCGCTTGCAGGGTGGTGTAATGTTTTGAGAGATAACGCTTCTGATTGGCCTACACTCGCACAGTAAACATGGAGGGACAGGGCAAGGTATTTGTTTACGCTCTCAAGACGCATCAGTAACGTGTTTGTTTATGTACTGACCTAGAGAAAGTGACACTCACACAATCTGCAGTGTTGCCAGCTTGTTTTCGACATAACTAAAAAATCTCCGTAGAAAATGGTCTGAGACAAAAATGTAAGATACAAAATGTGTTGCAAATACTACCACTGTAATGACTTCCCTTCCACCCTGTATATAATAAGATGCGTGTACATATTGCAATCCGGGCGGTGTTCCCCCAGTGGCTCTAGGAGAGGGGGGGGGGGGTAAATCAGATTATCTCATAAGCAGATTACCATCTTCCTACAAGAAGGACCAGACATGAACATCAACACTTGATGCTGTAAGGCGATTAACATTCCAGAAGGTGAAAAGATTCAAGAATGCCGCTGTAATTGAAAGAAAGCTTTATAAATCTGCTGGTTACTGCGAAAGCGGTCATCACTTTAAAGATATGTGAGAGATTAGGAGCGACAGGTCGAATATAGAGAGGGTTAGCAACTGCGCCTGTAAACCAAAGACATTTGTCATACTTTGTGCAGGTGACACTTGAATAAAACCTGCAGTGCTACTGATGTCGGCTTGTGGAGGAAAAATCTCATGTGTTGCACTCACATAACTTTCTCTACTCTTGTACCAACTATTCTTACGAACTCTTATTACTATATCTTCTTCACGTTAGTTGAGACAAACAGCTGTACAAATTATCTTATTGCTTATTTCCTTGTAGGTACAAGGGGTATATGAGTATGGTTTGAATCATAGTCAAATCTTTAAAAGCTGGTTGCTATATAGAGGCTTTGAAATTCCGTTCTCTGTTGTAAAACTCACACCTAATCTATATTTTTGTGTACCAAGATTTATTCTATCTCTTACAGTTTACCAGTTGTATAAAAGTCATCAAGAGTAAACAGGACTACATGGGCTAAAGTCAGAAAATTCAAGATAAACATTTCATTTGCTATATAAATATCTTAAACATGACATTTTAATCAAAATTTTTAGAGCCAGTTTTGAAAAAATCAAAATTTTCCATGTAAAAGATAGTTTAGGGTGGAGTAATTTTCGTGAAAATCTCCGTGTTGCATCCTTGAAGGATATAAAATTTAAATACCAACATTGATTTTTAACCGACTTTTCGTTTCTGGATTATGCTGTTTATAGACGCGTGTGCGCGCACACACGGACCTTTTTCTAAAAATGCTTTTTTTTTTTTTTTGTATTCAGGGGACTTCAAAACATATTTCCGATGAAATCTCGACATGGAATTTTTAGGTGGAGTACAATATTTTCTCTACTGACTATAGTAGTAGAGAAGGTAAAAATACATCGCTTTCCATCTGATTGTATCCAATAGCCCTAAGAATGTTCTGTTCAGTAAGGAGAACCTCGAGGTGGGTTTCTCATCTAAGGTTTAATAGCTATCTTATTAGCCTTTATAGGCCCACAGGGTATTCTCTTACATGGAGAGTGCAATTCCTGTATCTCGTGTAAAACCAGTTTTTATGAATTTTCAGACACGGCTTGCCTATATAGGCAGTTAAAACGGTTCACATGCAATTTTATGCATGGTGGTTCAACTCTGGGTACTTACATTGCGATATAACAGTACAATTCATTACACTGCTCTGCATATGTAATTTGTATTTTAAAATCTAGCTGTCTGTCTATTTACATATGTACTAAAACAGTTTCTTGTATAAGCCCTCTAAAACATCTATGTTAAAAGACAGTGTAACAGAGGTATCAAGAGATCGCGCTTCACTTGTTCCCATAGTTTACAGATCAACAAAGTACATTTTCCGAGACGTTTGGAATCTCGAATTTGTGAAGAAAGAAATAGACAAAGAGAGTTTTATTGCCCTAATCCAATATTGTTGCAGCTATCTTGCTTTGTGAAAATATAAAATAGGTATTAAACAGGACGATATTTTGTTATTTGGATTTAATTAATTGTGCAATGAAGAAATTGCTGAAAACGCGTCGTTCTGCAGTAAAACCTGACATATTATGTTGTGATTTAAGTAGTCAACAATTAATTTCTCTTTATCTATATGCCCTGAGATACAACAAATAAGAAGAAGGACCCGAGGTAGCTAGCCGAGCAGCGAGATAGTGAGTTTTGCCTCCCATACGTATGGCCTAGCAGCTTACACCGCTGTACCTATCTACCCGCCTACCCACCTAACCACCTATCTAGTGACCGACCTATCTAACGACCTACCTACCTACTTGCCTAGCTGCCTGTCTGCCTGCCTGCCTGCCTACCTACCTAGCTACCTACTTGTCTGTGTCTGTCTCTGTCTTATCTGCCTTCCCTGTCTGTCTGTCTATCTGTCTGTCTGTCTGTCTGTCTGTCTAGTCTGTCTAATCTGCCTGACTGTCAGTCTAGTGTCTCTGTGTCTAGTCTATGTACATATATATCTGCCTTCCTATTTACCTATCTGTTTATATACGTATCTGTCTGCCGATATATTACTTTCTCTACTGGTAAGTAGAAGGAAGTATTGTATTCCACCCAAAAATTCGATGTCGAGATTTCACCGGAAATATGTTTTCAGACCTCCTGAATTAAAAAAAAAGGCATTTTTACAAAAAAGGTCCGTGTGTGTGTATGTGTCTGTCAATCTGTGAACAGTATAACTCAAAAACGAAAAGTCGGATAAAAACCAATGTCTTCGAAGGATTCGTCACGAAGATATTCAACAAAATAGCCCCACCCTATACTACACTTTACATGGAAAATTTTTTCGAAAATTTTGATTTTCTTGAAAATGTCTAACGATTTTGATTAAAATGCCATATGTTTGAGATAGTTTTAGGACAAATGAAATGTATATTTTGAATTTTCTGGCTATAGCCCATGTAGACCTGTTTACTCTGGATCACTTTTGAATAACTCGTAAACCGTAAGAGATAGACAGAATCTTACTATACAAAAAATGTAAGATCTCGCTAAAAGTGAATAATTTTTTTTAGGGTGAACAATTTCGGAGATATTTCTTGTTATTGGTGTCAGTTTCGGAAAACTTAAAACGCGTGAAATGGAACATTGTTGTTTATCTTTTTATATGTGAAGTGTGCAAAGAAAACGGGATCTCAAAGATTAAAAGATTTGACTATCGCTTAAAGCCTATTCTAATATTCCCCTTGTACCTACAAGGAACTAAGCAACAAGATAATTTGTACAAATGTTTATCTCAACTAACACGAAGAAGATAGAGGAATAAGAGTTTGCAAGAATGGTTAGTACAAGAGTAGAGACTTATCTACTTATCTATTTGCCTATCTGTGTACCTACCTATCTTATTTCATTCACAGGTCCAAACAGGCGTGTCACACAGAAACATTGTTTGAATACCTGCTATATCTGTCTCTATTTGGTGTGAATATGTTGTGAGGAAATCTGTGCTGCTCGAGATATGCAAAGAACTCAATTTGCAGCCCACTTCAACTTCAGCCCACGCGTATTTGTATCTTCCTAATTACGTACAGCAGTTTCATCGCTGTCAACAACCCCCCATATTTCGTCGAGAGACACACCTTCTGTTAAACGATTAACACAGCTGCAATAAAACATTTCTTGCTTCTCATTTAACACACAACTTTTACACGCGCTACAGAAAAAATCTGACGTTGCACTTACATGACTTTCTCTACTTCTTCTACTGACTATTCTAATAACTCTTATTCTTATATCTTCTTCAAGTTAGTACAGATGAACATTTACAGAAATTGTAGCTACAAGGGAATATGGGAATACAGTAGACTTTGAACGATAGTAAAATCTTTCAAAGCTTTGACATTCCGTTCTGTTTGCATGGCTAAGATATAAAAAATAATGAATCACCACCCTCCATTTGGCGTGGCGAAAGTTGAAGTTTTCCAAAACTGACACAGATAACAATGATTATCTCCGATGTGCCATAAAAATATGTTAAACATATGGCATTTAAATCCAAGTCGTTAGAGCCATTTTCGAGAAAAACAAAATTTTCGAAAACTTTTCCATGTATAGGGTAGTTTAGGGTGGAAGATTTTCCTTCAAAATCTTCGTGTCGCATCTTTAAAAGACGGTAAATTTAAATACCAACTTTAGCTTTTGTCAGACTTTTCTTATGCTGTTCACACACGCACACACGCACACACACACACACACACACACACACACACACACACACACACAGACTCACACACACACACACACACACACACACACACACAGATATTTTTCTTAAAATGCTTTCTTTCTATTCAAGGGTCCTCAAAACATATTGCAAGTTTTGAGTAATTTGACCTAATCTACCCTTATGAACTGATTTCATTGAAAGCAAAGATGCATTGATATTAAAGAAGAATATTTTTAAAAGCAATAAAATTATTTAAAACTATAGCTTGTTTGATTTAATATGTTCGCCACGTATAAAGGTGCGCACTGACCAACCATATGCCGGCCATGTTCCAAGTTTTATGACAGTTTGTTGGCGACCAGGATGGGAAACATTATTTTTATACCACGTACATCCAACTCTGAAACACAATACACCCTTAATGAACTCGTTCTTAGTATATGTCGTTAATGTCCACACTTACCAAATTTATATGCACTTCTTTCTTGTCACTAACGAAAATTAAAACAGCCACCCACTTTATGGACTTGGGTTTCTACATTTTTCTCGCTTTAATAATTGTCTACTGTGCGTGTGGACATAACTTGTGCGTTTTAACGAGATCTACATTTTTGTATAGTAATATTTGATCTATTTCTCAAGGTTTACTAGTTATGTAAGTCATCAGGAGTAAAGAGGACTACATAGGCTATAGCCAGAAAATCATATTTGTAATTAAAATATCTTAAATATGTGACATTTTAATTAAATTCGTTAGTCATTTGTGAGAAAAAGAAACTTTTCGAAAAATTCTCCATGTAAAGGGTAGTTTAGGGTGGAGGAATTGTCGTCAAAATCCTATCGCATCCTTGAAGGATATTAAATTTCTTTCTTTATCTGATTACCCACCCCTTATGTTGGACTTACAAGCCAGTACCTAGGGTCAGACGCCTGTCGAGGAGCACAGGAACCTATGGACCTGACAGAAGACCTGGAAGCGGGTGGGCAGTATGGCAGTGAGGAAGGGGATGATATGAAATACAGGCGAAATCGATGATTTGAAAGATGGTTATGGAGCAATTGCTGAAATGAGTGGCGGGGAAACCTGAGACCCCACAGAAAACCCGCCCTGACGCCGCTTCGTCCACCACGAATACCACATTCGGGTCCCTGGGATCGAACCCACGTCGTCTAGGTGGTAGGCGTACGCTCTAACCGCTCGGCCATGGCGCGGCCGGTATTAAATTTAATTTTAAATACCAATTTAGTTTTTAACCCACTTTTCGTTTTTGAGTTATGCTGTTCACACTCTCTCCGCCCCCCCCTCTCTCTCTCTCTCTCTCTCTCTCTCTCTCACTCACACACACACACACACACACACACACACACACACACACACACACACACACACAGAGACCTTTTTCTAAAAATGTTTTTTTTTTCTCTTTTATTTCAGGGTACCTCAAAACATATTTTCGGTGAAATCTCTACATGCAATTTTGGGTCGAAAACAATACTTTGTGCTTACCGTGCGTAATAGAGAAAGTAAACATTAATAAACGTGAAAACATTTCAGTTTTTATTACTTGGCTGTTCTAAAATGCAATATGTATAAGAAGAAACTAAACTAAAAATTGTAAACAATGAACAAAAACTCAGTTTAAAAATATGTATGGTGTCATATGTTTTGTCGATGCACTGTTCTTTTTCTAAACGCAGAAACAGAATTACAGAATAATCAACAGCATTTATTATAATTTTTTTTTATTTTGTTATGTATTCCCTGTGTATAAAATTACCACAGATTTGATAGTTTTTTTTTTTTTTTTGGGGGGGGGGGGTCTTTCTCATCATTTCTGCATCCTAATGCCTTTGTTTCTTTTATGAGGGGTTTGAAATCTTATTTCATGTTATACCATTTTATTATACCAACAACGTACACCATCACGAACAATGATCTGGTGAATGCACAATCTCCAATCTTCAAACATGAAAATAGCAGTGTTACCACCTGGATAAAATTAAAACTAGCAAAGCTACTGCAAAGAATTCAAAGGTATCATGAATACCAGTTATACATAGGCTATACCCAGAAAATTGAGAATATAAATTTCATGTGCCATAAAAATGTGTTAAACATATTGCATTTTAATAAAAATCCTTAGTCATTTTTGAGATAATGAAGATTTTCAAACGATCTTCCTTGTAAAGGGTAGTTTTGTTTTGGAGCAATTTTCTTCAAAATTTTTGTATCGGATTAGTTTTTTACTTGCTGTAAATAAAAGTAAAAAGCACATGGAAGTTCTACTTTCACCTGTAATGAATGTAGGTAAATACAGTGAAGGACTCTATAAACAGGCAGATAGATGTTTGACAATCAGCTCTTCATACCAAGGTCAAAAAGCGCCTCGTTTTATGTGAAGAATTGCCCCAGAGCATTCTGCCAATTAGTATGTGAGGAAGAGAAATATTTGATTTTTTAAAGTGTTGCTTTTATCGTTACACGCGTATCTTCGTGTAGGAATGTTGTCTACAGCTATAATCCACTTATGTTAAATGATTTGTTTCAGTGCAAGAGTATTATTGGAGCAGACCATTACTACTGACACTTTCAAAAACGTATAATGTCTACGACAGAATGACCTACAGGACAGCGTGTCCTGATGCCCTTAAAAGGGTACACCGCAGTGAACAAGGTGACTTTTCATAGTATTAAAGTTACAGGCTTAATGTTTTGCACAAGCATTTCCAACAACTATAAACAATTGAGTAACGGTGTTCCATGTGACAGAAGTATAAGTTCTCCAAAACTCACACCAATAACAAGGCATCCGAAATGGTTCACTCTACCAAAAAAATAATTCTGACATAAACTGTGTAGTTTAGCAAAATCTACATTTTTTTCTACAGTAAGATTTGGTCTATCTCTTACGGTTTACTAATTATGCAAAATTGACTTCACACATTCCAGCAATTCTTTCTCGATACAGTTCCACAGTATTGTCTATATCGCATGAATTAAGGAACACCGGGGCTGAACTTTTTCAATTTCACATCTGATTACTTGAACATCAGTACGCTTAATATGATTGAATCAACACTGTGCAAAAGCTCAATGTCTTAACAGTTTCTCAGATAACAATTAAATACGTTTAATTACTTAAAAATATTTTCACTTTCTCTACTGCTTAAGCAAGTAGGGGAACTATTGTATTCGACTCAAAAATTCTATGTCGAGATTTTACCTGAAGAATATACTTTGAGGCCCACTGGATCCGTAAAAAAGCATTTTTAGAAAAAGATCTATGTGTTTGTGTGTGTGTCAGTTTGTGAACCGCATAACTCAAAAACGAAAAGTCGGTTTAAAATCAAAGTTGGTATTTAAGTTCAATCTTTCCAGAAGGTGACACGAAGATTTTGAAGAAAATTCTTCCGCCCTAAACTACCTATGTGTGGGAACTTTTTGGAAAACCTCGATTTTCTCAGAAATACCTGCAACGATTTTGATTAAAATGCCATATGTTTGAGATATTTTTATGGCAAATGTAATGTATATCTTGAATTTTCTGGCTTAGCCCATGAAGTGCTATTTACTCTGGATGACTTTTGCATAACTAGTAAGCCGTAAGAGATAGAACAAATCTTACTGTACAGAAAATGTAGATATTGCTAAAAGACAATTTATGACCATATGTATTTTTTTACGGACTGAACTATTACGGAGATATTCCTTGTTATTTGTGTGGGTTTTTGCAATACTTAGGTTTTTCTCAAATGGAAGGTCGTTATTCACTTTTGTTTCTCTTGGTCGTGGAAAGAGAACGGAATTTCACAGCAACCAGCTGTACCTGTTATAATATTACTTATGATAATTTCTACAAATGTTCATCTCGACCAACATGAAGTAGACGTAGGAATGAGAGTTTGTAAGAATGGTTAGTATAAGAATAGAGAAAGTCATGTGTGAATGTTTGGTATTACTACCACACGTGTGTTAAGTTGTTTTAATGATGTATTTTTGTTTGTGTGTTGCAGGTAAGGGAATTCAATCGTCTATACCATTTCTTGGCTGGAGCACAGTCCGGAAGGTAGGAAGAAGAGAAATAAAGTCCTTTCTTTTGTTACAGACCTAGTTCAAGTTTATATCTCCTCATAAATTACATAAAAGCAGCTGTGGAACTGAAGTAAAGTGTTAGCACACACACCCATATTTATGTCCTAGTGCTTTCGGTTCCACTTGCTGCTTCCAATAGCGAATTACTCGATAGCAGAAACAATTCCATCTTTCCGGCAGACCTGATAAAAAACTATTCATAAACTAGTAACTGAAATACCTGGCATTGTCCGTGGTTTGATGATTTATTACTGCAACATTTAGACTCAGGTTGTACTTGTCCAATAGCCTCGTGTTTCTTTATTACTAACTGAAATACCCGACGTTGTCTGTGGTTTGATGATTTACTACTGCAACATTTAGACTCAGGTTGTACTTGTCCAATAGCCTTGTGTTTCTTTGTTACTAGCTGAAATACCCGACGTTGTCCGTGGTTTGATGATTTACTACTGCAACATTTAGACTCAGGTTGTACTTGTCCAGTAGCCTTGTGTTTCTTTGTTACTAGCTGAAATACCCAAGTTGTCCGTGGTTTGATGATTTACTACTGTGGAACGTTATTTGCGTGTAGGAACTGGGGCTGGAGGTTCCACAACATTCACGACGACTCTTTACATATTGGTCCATTTGCCCCGCGTAATTACCATTTTGTAGCTATGGGACTCTTAAGTGCTTTTCATCGAAGTTCTCGATGAACCTCAGGGCGTAGTACGGGCCTGCGTCTTACGAAGAAGATTAAATTTCCTTTTATCTTTTAGATATACTTATTTATTGTTCCTTCAAGTCACAAACAACAATACAACTTTTCAGGATTGGCGTCCTTTTTCACCAGCCCTGCGGGGTTCACACAACCCGAACACGGACTGCGTAATTTTGCTTGGAACGTTTATTCGTAATCTTCTTCTATTTGTCGATGCAGCCTTACTAATTGTATATCAGTTCTCTGCATTTTCACTCCTGTTGACTTTTTAAAACGCAATGTTCTTCCAATAAACACTATGTCGATCACTTTTACAATTGTTCGCGGACTATGCGATTTTCGCATGACGCCAATCCCAACAATACATGAACAAGAACAAGCTAAGACAATTGAAGATCTCTATCATTGCCCACTAGGACAATGATTCACAATTCAAGGGGGCTTTTTCTGCCACCACTATGAACACAAATTTTAACTATTTTCGGAGGCTTCTTCTAAAAATATCGCCTCAACTGCAACATTTAGACTCAGGTTGTACTTGTCCAATAGCCTTGTGTTTCTTTGTTACTTGCTGAAATACCAGACGTTGTCCGTGGTTTGATGATTTACTACTGCAACATTTAGACTCAGGTTGTACTTGTCCAATAGCCTTGTGTTTCTTTGTTACTAGCTGAAATACCCGACGTTGTCCGTGGTTTGATGATTTACAACTGCAACATTTAGACTCAAGTTGTACTTGTCCAATAGCCTTGTGTTTCTTTGTTACTAGCTGAAATGCCCGACGTTGTCCGTGGTTTGATGATTTACTACTGCAACATTTAGACTCAGGTTGTACTTGTCCAGTACCTTGTGTTTCTTTGTTACTAACTGAAATACCCGACGTTGTCCGTGATTTGACGATTTATCCCTACAACATTAAGACTTAAGTTACAGTTCTACAACTGTATTGCTGTTTCCAATTTTCGGCTGAAGACGAAATGTCACGATTCCCTTCACGTAATGATGGTGTATGGCACAGAATTAATGCCGACTAGGAGGCGATCGATTACACATGTGAGATAATGTAAACCGCAGGCACGTCCAGAACCATTTCGGAAGACCGGTTCACCACCTGTCATTCCGGTCAACGTGCGCTTGTGCAACTGTTCCACTCCTTGGTGATAAAATTTAATGCAACCAATCACCAAACTCCTTCCTTCAACATGACAGCTACGTTAAAAACTGCAAAATGGTTCATTACCAGATGTGAATTCAACCGAACAAATTTGCGTTTAGTTCAATTTACCAATGTTTTTCTAAAGGATACAAAATGCTTTTGAACATAAGTTGTGTTTTAACAAGATCTACATTTGTGTATAGTAAGATTTGATCTATCTCTTACGATTTACAAGTTATGCAAAAGTCATCAAGAGTAAAAAGAACTACATGGGCTGTAGCTAGAAAATTCAAAATATACATTTCATTTGCCATAAAATATCTTAAACATTTTAATGAAAATCCTTAACAAGCATTTTTGAGAAAATGCCCGGGCAGGGGTAGGAATTTTTCTCCAGTCAGGTTTATTCCTCATCCTTCCCTGAGTCTGGAAGTATAATGGCGGCGCCGTGGCTGAGTGGTTAGACCGCTCGCCTACCACCTAGGAGGAACCCCCATGTGGTATTCGTGGTGGACGAAGCGGCGTGTTTTCTCCGGGTTCTCCTGTTTCACCCGCCATTCATTCCACAAATTGCCCCATTGTCCATTTATCCAATCATCCATTTTGCCTGAGTTTCATGTCACCCTCTTTCTCACTATCATACCTGGTGCTTGGCTGACCACCCGCTTCCAGATGTTCACTCTGTCTGGTCCAGAGGTCCATCTGCTCAGACACACACAGATACACACAAACATTCACACGCGGACCTTCTTTCTAAATATGTTTTTCTCGGGTTCAGTATATTATTTACGTTACTCGTTATGTAAGACTGCATATAGATGCGGAACACATGCTTGTATGTATTTTGGGACTTCAATGCTGTACGTATTTGCATGGAGATTTAGCTGTTTATTAATGCAACCCATAATTGCGATGGTAATGCGCAAAGCATGCAAAATAATTTCTCCGATAAAACATTTAATGGGCCAGCCACGCTCGTGCAGCTGATGATGATATCATTGGCTGGCGTTATGCACGTGATCAGGGCGACACATGCGTGGGTTCAATTATTCCACGTTACATTGCGTTTATTTCCTGCCCGAACATTTCACTCTGCCAAATATAGAGGAAACAGCTTATGGGAATATCCCAAAAACCAACTCCAATATTTTTCCCCATTATGGCACGGTGTGGTTATATTTGGTGATATTCTGTCTGTTAGGTTACCGCCAACTGTTCGTAAAATATATCCATGGTAAGGCTACGGCCATAGTCGGTGTTATTGCTTCCGTTATGTTGCCACAGAAGCCCTAGTTACTTTCTCTACTACATATAGTAAGTAGAGCAAGTATTGCATTCCACCCAAAAATTCGATGTCGACATTTCACCGCAAATGTGTTTTGAGGCCCCCTGAATAAAAAAAAATAAAGACATTTTTAGTTAACATCTGCGCGCGCTCGTGTGTGTGTGTGTGTGTGTGTGTGTATTTGTGTGTTTGTGTGTGTGTGTGTGTGTGTGTGTGTGTGTGTGTGTGTGTGTGTGTGAACAGTATAACTCAAAAATCTTACGTGTTACACTCACATGACTTTCTCTACTCTTGTACTAACCATTCTTACAAACTCTTATTCCTATATCTTCTTTGTGTTAGTTGAGATAAACATTTGTACAAATTATCTTATTACTAATTTCCTTGTAGGTGCAAGGGGAATATTAGAATACAGTAGGTTTCGAGTGACTAAAATCTTTTACAGCTTTGAAACTCCGTTCTTTTTACACGGCTAAGAGATAAAAGAATACATAACGACCTTCCGTTTGGTAAAAGTGTATTACAAAAGTCACACAACTAACGAGAAATGTTTCCGAAACGGTTCACTCTACAAAAATGTATTTGGACATAAGCTTTAACGAGATCTACATTTTTGTATAGTAAGATTTGGTCTATCTCTTAGGATTTACTAGTTATGCAAAAGTCATCAGGAGTAAACAGGACTACATAGACTATAGCCAGTAAATTCAAAATACGTATTTCGTTTGCCATAAATATATCTCAAACATACGACATTTTGATCAAAATCGTTATAGCCAATATCGAGAAAATAAAAATGTTCGAAAAAATGTCCGTGTAAAGGGTAGTTTAGGGTGGAGCAATTTGCTTCAAAATCTTCGTGTCGCATCCTTGAAAGACATTAAACTTAAATACCAACTTTGGTTTTTAACCGATTTTTCGTTTTTTACTTTCTCTACTGGTAAGTAGAAGGAAGTACTGTATTCCACCCAAAAATTCGATGTCGAGATTTCATCGAAAATATATGTTTTGAAGAGCCCCTGAATCCAAAAAAAAAAAAAAAAAAGCATTTTTAGAAAAAGGCCCGTGTGTGTGGGGGTGGGGGAGGGGGTGGGGGGGGGGGTGTGGTGTGTCATTCTGTGGACAGCATAACTCAAAAACGAAAAGTAGATCTAAAACCAAATTTGGTATTTAAATTTAATATCTTTCAAGTATGCGACATGAAGATTTTGAAGAAAATTCCCTCTCCCTGCCTATCCTTCATATGGAAGCGTTTTGGAAAGTTTTGATTTTCTCAAAAATGGTTCTAACGATTTTGATTAAAATGCCATATGTTTTAAATATTTAATGTATACTTTGAATTTTCTGCCTATAAGCCTATATATTCCTGTTTACTCTGGCTGACTTTTGCATAACTAGTAAACGGTAAGAGATAGACCAAATTTTACTATGAAAAAAGTGTAGAGATCGTTAAAATACACAATTCTTATTCAATGATTTTTTTTTTTTTTTTTTTTTTTTTTTTTTTTTTTTTTTTTTGTGAAGTGAACCATTTCGGAGATACTTTTTATCTGTGCGAGTTTCGCAATACTTGAACATTTCTCAAATGGAAGGTTGTTACGCTCTTTCTCATCTGTGTGGCCTTACAAAGAGAGCACAATAAAATTTCAGTCATCCTATGTGTGTTTTGTGCTTAGTGTTAGTAAAAAATAAGGTAACGGGAAAAGTAATTGAATTTAGTTGTCATTTTGTCCAAATGCTTATAATTTATTACCGTTTCTTGTTCATAAACGATTATGTTTTTGACGGTTAAACCAACGTCTTCAGTTGCTGGAACTTTCGTATAAGCTAAATTTATGTCGTAATAAAATTTCTCTTGCCGTGAAGTTCGCTGTGGAATAACATCATCAAATATTCTTCACCCTTCTGTCTTTCTACCACTCGTATTAAGTTCGACTGCTTTTAACCTAATATTATTATATAGAATAGACGGGTATGACGTCATGCCTTCTAGTTAACAAGCCCGGTAATATCTTACACTATCTGCGCTAACCACTTGAGCGAAGCATAAATCTAGGTCAATGATTATGTACGTTAATTAAGTTAGAATGCTAACCGGAATATAACGCTACTTGCATCTTCCTATTCACTTAACTAGAGAGAGGTGGCTTCGCGTGAAGCTCGTATTCGGAAGGTCCGGGGCTCAATTTCGGTGACCATGTGTCTCTCTGTGAACAGCATAACTCAAAAACGAAAAGTCGGTTAAAAACCAAAGTTGGTATTTAAGTTTAATGTCTTTCAAGGATGTGACACGAAGATTTTGAAGCAAATTCTTCCACCCTAAACTACTGTTTACATGGGAACTTTTTGGAAAATTTTGATTTTCTCTAAAATGGATCTAAGAATTGTTATTAAAATGCCATATGTTTAAGATATGTTTATGGCAAATGAAATGTACTTTTTTAATTATCTGGCTATAGCCTATGTAGTCCCGTAGATCTCATTAAATCACTCAAATTATGTTAAATTATTTTTAAGTGAACCATTTCGGAGACATTCTTCGTTATTTGTTAGCATTTTGCAACACTTTTAGACGTTCTAAAATGGAGGGGTCGTTGTTCACTTTATCTTTTGGCCGTGTAAAGAGAACGGAATTTCATAGTTGTGATATATTGACCAGGTTTAAGAAATTTGACTAAAGTGTAAATACCCATTGCAAAACTTACACAAATAACGACTACTTCCGAAATGCTTCATTCTACAAACAATTTATTCAGACATAAATTGTGTTTCAGCAAGATCTACATTTCTGTGGAGTAAGATTTGATACATCTGTTATGGTTTACCTGTTATGCAAGAATCGTAAAGAGTAAACAGAAATAGGTGGATATAGCTAGAAAATGCAAAATATACATTTGATTTGCTATAAAATATATCAAAGATAGGACATTTTAATCAAAATAAAACGATTTTTGACAAAATCAAAACTTTCGAAACATTTAATGGGCAGTTTAGAGTTGAGGGATTTTCTTCAAATTCTTCGTGATGTATCCCTGAAAGATACATACCGACTTTGGTGAAATCTCGACATCGAAATTTTGGGTGGAATGTAATACTTCCTCTACTTAGTATACGTAGTAGAGAAAGTAAAGATGGACTAGGTATATGATAATTTGAAGGCTGTATGTATAATATAGTGTGCGTGTTGTTTTTGAAACCTGGAGGGTACAAACTCTAGGCGAATTTAATGGCATGTTGAGACACTATGTTGCGGTTTAATTAATGTTCTAAAAATATGGTACATTATTTCACGGTATGTTGGTAGGTAGGTAGGTACATTTTAATCATGGTCCTTACTGAGGGAAGGTGTCTCTGAGCAAACACACTTCCTCATTTCAAAGGAAGCAACCTGATGGAAATACCTCAAAGCCGTCACACCGTGAAAGAGTTTTCGACAGTTGAATGGAGGCAGCCGCTCTCAAGTGCTTGACGCTTCTTCTTCTTCACATTCTTTATGAAGCCTGCTTTCTGGAAGAACCGTCTCTTTGATGACAAACCGCTAACAAAAGCAGACCAATCCATGCCCTGTAACACACAACTGTATATAAGATCACTTAGAACACTGACCATCATAACCAATACAAATCAACCCTCTATTTCAGTGTTATTTACATCACGTGATTACATGAATCGGGTGGAAGAGAAGTCATTACATTAATTTAAACCAGCGATACATCTCAGTATTTGGAACACATTTTGTATCTTACGTTTTTATCTCTGACCATTTACTACGGAGCTTTGTCGAAAACAAACTGGCAGCAGCGCAGATTGAATGGGTGTCACTTTCACTAGGTCAGTACATAAGCAAACACCGTAACGGTCTGCGTTGAGAACATCAACAAATACTCTGTCGTGTGCTTTTATGTTTACTATGCGATTGTGGCCAATCAGATTGCCAGTTACCTACCAAGATATTACACAATCCTGCAATCGGCTGATCTATCTACATTCAGAAACCGGTTCAATTCCCTGACCAAGCTCAACGCAAAGTTGTCGGGTTACTTCACGTCTGAAAGAGCTGCTCGGAGTATTGCTTCAATTCTTTTAAGTGATTAATTATTTCGAAAGTCTGTGTTGTGCCATGTCAGAAATAAGTTACTCTATGCATCTTGCAAGTAACAAATTGTTATCTTCGTACATTCTTGTGAAATTACGCTTCCATTTTGGAACAAAAACCATTTATTTTTTCGAAAACGACTGATCAGTGATCAAAATGTCATTGGACTTTTATGTTTGTAATGCTTCTATAAAGCATATATTAGGACTGCAATAAGTTCCCTTTCACTATATATACAGCCAGTAGGTTGTGCAGGATGGCAAACTGATCGGTTGTCAAATAGGAGTCCCTGTCCGCAAACGTACGGTTTGGTCACTGTAGCGCATCGGAGTGCGAGATCGGTGTACGTTCACATTTCGTCAATAAACCCTACATCGAACTGTCTACATTACAAACGGGCTTCGAACTGTGTACCTCTACGTCATTACAGAGCCAATATCGGTGGTGGTGAGCCCCATGCACATGACCCAATACGTGCGATTGTCTTTGAAGATTTTCAATCACTCCGTGGACTCGAGCAATAAGGTCCTCCGTTGACGTTTCAGGAGTGTCATGCCCATACTCGTCATACAAATCCACAGAAGGTAGTCAAGTGTCAGATCTGGGGATCATACTGGCCATGGGGCTGGCCCACCTTTACCAATCCATCGATTTGGATATGCGACGTTGAGGTAATTCCGCACATTTACTTCAAAGTGTGCTGGAGCTCATCTCGGCCAATTCCGTAGCTGTTATGCTGAAAACTACACAAGTAACGCATTAGGATGCACATCAAGGACTGTATGGAGGAATGTAGCGCATGCGCAGGAATGTTATAATACTCAGATGGTTCATCCAGTACACAGATGGCTAAGCAGTTGTATACCTTCCGTATTAAGATACCACAACGAAAGTTAACAAATTGTCAACCGTTCGTTCTCAAACTTCGACGCTCTTCAGTGACCAAAGCGTACATTTCCGTACAGTGGTTCCTATTTGAAAACCGACCAGTTTGTCATCCCGCACAACATAATAAGTGTTGTCGGTGTTTTTGGGACACCCGATATGTGTACATATATTTTAAATCTTCAAATGCTTCTTTTCTCAAATTGAAAGTGATTATTCGTTTTTTAATGTCTGCGTTATATAAAGAGAACAATTTCAAAGCCATCCCATAGCGATTACCACTTAAAACATTTCGCTATCACTTAAAGCCTACTGTACCTATAAGAAAATTAAAGACAATTTGTACAAATGTTTATCTCAACTAACATGAGGAAGATATAAGAATAAGAGTTTGTAAGAATGGTTTGTGCGTGCAGACATCAGCTTAAAGAATGGTGCCGTTTCAAAGAGCGATGTTGTTGCGACTGAGTCGTTGATTTGTTCCGGTGCTAACAAAAGCTTGAACCAGAGGGTGTGTGTGACGCCACTGATTGAGGGGAGAAGCCCCCGGGGTATTTGAATCCGCGATCATTTTGTGTTTAACAAACCAGACCGGCTGTGTCAATGTTGATTTGTTACGGCTCAGCGATACTTCGGGTGTGGTCCAAACGTCTTCTTTTGCCAACTATTGCTCTACAAGCTGCAGACTTAAATTATACATATAGGCTCTACTTCGTTTTATAACTACTAATCTTCAGTTTAAGGGACACACGGGCTAAAAATTGACCGAAAAATGATCTTCTTGTCTTGTTCATGATTATCGACATAAATATTTGCAGAAATGATCTTATTCCTAATTTTCTTGTAAATGCAAGGGGAATATGGGAATACAGTAGGATTTGGGTGGTAGCCAAAGTGTTGCAAAATCACACAAATAACAAAGAATTTCTCCGAAATGGTTTACTTCACAAAACTGCATTTGGACATAACTTGTCTGTTTTAACGAGATTTCTATTTTTGTATAGTAAGATTTGCTCTATCTCTTACGGTATACCAGTTAGTAAAAGTCATCAAGAGTAAACAGTACTACACGGGCTATAGCCAGAAAATTCAAAATATACATTTCATTTGTCATAAACATATGACATTTTAATTAATTAAACGTGTACTTAAACATTATACATTGTGCAAATGTGTAAGGTGCAGTATGAAGTGAGTATTTGTAATGCATATCAATTATGTATACACGTCATTCTACAGCAATCCGCTTAACCTACAAATTATTTATTGAAGTGCCCTTTTAAGGTGTAATTTAACAATATACACTGTGCAAATTGTGCTAGAGGGCCAACAACCATTGGGACATTATACAACAAATGATAGCAACCATTTTAAAAGCAAAGGACTTAGATGACAAAGATAGATAAATAAGTGATTTCTTGCATAGTGCAGCGTTTCCCGTTCAAGTTACAGCACAACCACGTCTGACGTGGCCCTCTTGAATTTAATTAGCACATACTGATCATAACAAATCACTTGAAAGAAGCGAGCGTGCGTTCTTAAGATGCTTATGATCCACTGTTTATAATATAAACTAAACCACGTTGTTCAGATTAAAGATAATGAAGTAATTACTTAGGTGTGTGTTGATGTGCATTATAGGTACAGCCTGGAACCACCCACCCACCCACCCTCCTACCCTGTTTAGTACAGTTTCTTATACAATAATATAATAACATAACTACAACAAACATGGCCATTTTCCCGCTACAGAGAACGCGCAAAGGCAACTTCTAACCCACAGGACAAACGAAACTCGCGAAATTAGTGATGTTTTGATCTTTGTTTCTTTCACACTGACATGTTACAATTGTAATACATATATGTATGTGTATGTATGTATTTATATACCGTAATGAACAGTGTGAAGTGAGCGTATATACATTAGACATCGTTTAGTACGAGCAAAATTCCAAACAAAACGCTGAACTTACGTAAGTTGATAAAGGATTCGTTAGTGCAGAGCTTATTTTTCTCGAACATACCATTATTTCAGAAGATTAATCTCTTTCTAAGCTGTCGAGTGGCTCAGTTGGTTAGACGCTGGCCTACTGATCCCAAGGTCGCGGGTTCAAACCCGGTCCAGGTCGATGGTTTTTAAGTGTGCTTCATAACGACAGCTCCATGTCAGTAGATTTACTGGCATGTAAAAGAACTCCTGCGGGACGAAATTCCGGCACACCGGCGACGCTGATGTGATCCTGGCAATTGACAGCATCGTTAAACAACAATATATCTTTCTAAGCTGGTAGGTCTACCCACAACATTTTACATTTTTTCTAACCTATCACTGTACCAATAGACTTTAGTTGTGTAATAGTAATAATAATAACAATAACAATAATAACAATGGTAATAATAGTATAATGCTTTGATTGGTAGGTAGCAGTGTGGTTACAAAGAGGTGGGTATAATGGGATCCGTTACAGTGGCGTAGTATAGGCGATATATCGCTGCATGGTCAAACATACAGAAAGGAAGAAAGCGGTTGACTGATGCATGAAATTACGCTACAGACATATTCTCTGTGTTTATAATATTAAAATAGATAGTAGGTGGTGATATATGGGACATCCACTTACACTATTGAGCGAGCACGTGGGCTCATGAACCACCCGCGCACAGGAAATTCATTGAGAGATATTCACCAGCTGGTCCCTTGGTCGTGAATTATCAATTAACCCCAGTAAAATGACCTTTAACAACATGGGCACGAGTACTGCAAGGACATCCAGGTTAAAATATCGGCTCCTCGTGTGTGTATGTGTGTGTGTGTGTGTGTGTGTGTGTGTGTGTGTGTGTGTGTGTGTGTGTGTGTGTGTGTGTGTGTGTGTGTGTGTGTGTGTGTGTGTGTGTGAACAACGTAACTCAAAAACGAAAAGTCGGTTAAAAACCAAAGTTGGTATTTAAGTCTAATATCTTTCAAGCTTAGGACACGATGATTTTGAAGAAAATTCCTCCACCCTAAACTATCCTTTAAATGTAAAATGTTTCGATAATTTTGATTTTCTCGAAATGGCTCTAACAATTTTGATTAAAATGCCATACGTTTAAGATATTTTATAGCAAATGAAACGTACATTTTGAAATTCCTAGCTATAGCCTATGTAGTCCTGTTTACTCGTGATCACTTTTCCATAACCGGTAAGCCGTAAGAGATAGGCCAAATCTTACTATACAAAAATGTGGGTCTCGCTAAAACACACAACCATAGCATAGTTATGTCCGAATGCAATTTTTTGTTGACTGAACCATTTCAGATTCAGATTCAGATTTGTTTATTTCAATTTTGTCTGGTGCTGGTACAGCAGGCCCAGCTAACAGACTTACATTTACATTTATTTACACTTTTTTGTTTTTAAATTTTATATACAACGGGTTTTCCAGGAAACCCATACAATGGCCGTCCTTGGGCCACCGAGAACAGTTCCCTGTTGTATTGTCTTTGGTTTTTGTTTCTAGTTTTAGTTATTGTTTTTTTCTTTATATACATATATACACTTTATTTACACACATGCACTCCCGCATTCACTCTGGCATATCGTGAGATATGCCCTCACGCGCGCACACACACACACACACCCACACACAGACGCTATTTACACTCGCTTTATATACATTTCCGCGGTTTTCCTGGGCGGGCAGGTTGCAGCTTCTGACTGGTTCCCTGGGGTGCAGGCCTCTGAGGTAGCTTATGTGCGGCCTGGGGCCCATGTTTGCATGGACGCACATCAGTCGGTGAGCCAAGCGACGTCTAAAACATTTTGATTCGTGCATGTTTTCGATGCTTCGGTTCACCTTTGCCGATATTGGCAATGACGTAATTGTCGTGGTTTCTGATGCGCGCCCATGCCGTGGAGGCTCTTTTGGTTATTGCCTCAGGGATGGAGGGGATCTGGGTTTCCAGGTGTAGGGTTTGGTTGGTGGTTAAGAGAGGAGCAGAGAGGATTTTTCGGAGGGAGAGGTTTTGGAGGGTTTGGATCTGTTTTAGGGCTGTTTTTGAGGCCTTTGCCCAGGCCACACACGCATATAGAACCACTGACAGGATAAAAGCTTTGTACAGGATGAGTTTGGACTTCAATTGCAGCTGTTTGCTGCGGAAGATGGCAGAGAGCTTAACTTTAGCCGCTGTCTGCCTTTGTTGGCGCTATTGTTTATGTTTGTGGACCAGCACATTGTGCGGTCCAAGGTAACCCCGAAGTATTTAACTTGCCGATGGCAGTGCAATACCTGACCACCGACCGTTAGGTCCATTGCCAAAGTGTGATGCCGCTTAGAAAAATGAATCAGCTGGCATTTGTGGGGTTAATTTTGATTTTCCAATCATGTTGCCATGAGAGGAAGTTGTTGACATAGCGTTGCATTTCTGCAAGACCGAAACGTGGATTTCTATGGTGGTTGTATATTGCAGTGTCGTCGGCGTACATGGCGCCTTGCATCTGGCGTCCACTGGGAAGTCGTTTGTAAACAGTATGTACAGGAAGGGGGACATTATTGCCCCTTGTGGGACGCCAGCCCGCATCATTCGCTCCCGAGAGGAGGAGCGGCCCACTTGGACGTAGAACTTCCGTTTTTCTAAAAAAATTGTGCAGCAAGTGTAGATAATTTTGAAGTGCCGGAAAATTTTGGTGCAGTTTATAGATAAGGCCATTGTGACAGCACCGATCAAATGCGGCTTCTACGTCCAGAAATAGCGCCAACGTTGAAGCCCCGTTGTTAAATTGCTCTGTTATGTCATCTGTTATTCTGAGAAGCTGTAAGTCAGTAGAATGTCCTTTTCGAAAGCCAAACTGTGAATTTGAGAGTTCATGAGATTCCGAAACAGGTTTTTGGAGTCGAGAAAGTATAAGTTTTTCGAGCAATTTACCAATAGTAGACAGGAGACTGATGGGGCGGTAATTTTGCGGTTGTCTGGTGCTTTTCCCTTGCTTTGGAAGCATAATTACCTTGGCTCGTTTCCAGGTAGAGGGGAAATAGCCTTGCTGCAAACAGGCGTTAAATATTTTGGTCAGTTGCACCAGAGCTTTTCTCGGGAGATGCTTAAGTTCCTCATTAGTCACTTTGTCTGGGCCGGCAGCTTTCCCATTAGGCAATTTCCTAATGAGCTTGTAAACTTCCTGCGGTGTTATTAGGGATAGCTGTTGCTCTTGCTTCTGCGCCACCCAGGTTTGTACCTATGTCTGTACCTCCCGTTCTAAGTCACGGTTGGTAACTGGGTTCTCGCTGAATCTGTCTTCGAGACAGTCAGCAAAGACCTCGGCTTTCTCCTCCTCGGAGAAGTGCAGGCCGCCATGAGTGTGCAGCGCCTCAGTTGCGGAGTTGACGCTCGTGGAGACCTTAAATGCCTTTAATAATTTCCACAAAGAAGAGTCCGAATGGGTGGTACTCAGCATTTTGTTTTCCCACTGTTCAGTTTTATTAAGTCTAATTTGATGCCGAATGATGTTGCGTAGCCATTTTGCTAGCACTTTATATTCAGGCTGACGGGTGTACCGCCACAGTCTTGTCAAGCGTCGTCTCCGCGCAATGAGTTGCTCTACCTCGGGGTACGTGCAAAAACCGGGTGGTCTTGTGGTGTATGTGGTAGCGCTTCTCTTGGCTGTGTGTAGCGAGGCAGTCAAGTTTTCAATGGCGACATCTATGTCTGCCTCGCTATAGTATGACAGTCTGGGTTGCGCCATCCCGTGCATTTCGATGGTGAACTTATTCCAGTCGATCTCAGCCCTCCTTCGAGGGCCAGAGGCACCGGCTGAAATACAACCCTGTATGTCGAAATGCACAGGAAGGTGGTCGGAGTCCAGGCTGTGGTACACTGTAAAGTTAATTAAAGGTGTCGCATTTTTTGTTAATATGAAGTCCAAAATTTCGGGGTCAAAGTGCCCTGATCTGTGCCAAAATGTGGGATCTGGGGGAAGATGTACCTCTATGTCGTCATTATCCGTTATAAGTTCAACCAGGACATTTCCAGCCGCGTTTGCTCGGCGGGAAAACCACCAGGGGTGCCGAGCGTTGAAATCTCCTGCAATTATAACGTGCTCCTCTAAAGCGAGGATTTGTTCGAGGTCACGTATGAAATCTGGGGAGTTAGGGGGCCGATAAAGTGCTACCAGCATCACCGTTTGATTATTTACACGTTTTTTAAGTGCTGTGCACTCTAACGCTGCCATTACAGGCAACGTAACAGAAGCATCAGCAATAGTATTTCTAAGTAAAATAGCAGTCCCTCCCCCTTGTCTGCCAATTCTGTCGTTCCGAAAGATTTGATACCCCTGGAGCTTAAAAGTGTGTTCGTGCTTTAATTTTGTTTCGCAGATGAATGCGACGTCAATTCGGAGATATTCCTTCTTATTTGTGTGAGTTTTCCATTACTCGTGTCACTATCAATCATTAGTTATAAAAATAAGTATTATGCTCGACTATGCTATAATGTAACGCTTAGAATTGAACGGTAGTTTTGAAACTGGGTGTAGTGCAACGGCAGACTGGGATCGCACCCACGTTCCTTCGATTGTTGCATTGCGTGGTTGGCTGTGATTGTATAGAGATGACGTCATTCTTCGTGGACGACCTTTGCGTTCAATGTCCTTGGAGTGTGTGTACAGATACTAAAATACAATGCACTTATCTGCTGCAATAGAGGGAACTTAAGACAAAGGATTTTATTACCAATCGTTCGCTGATCGTTAAAACAATACTGAGAAAATGTATAAGGAATCACTGACTGCTATTATCACAAGAAATGCCACGAGTGATAGACAATCACGAGATTTCACCGGAATTACATGTTTTAAGGCCCCCGAATCTATATATATATATATATAAAAAAAAAAAAAAAAAAAAAAAAAAAAAAAAAAAAAAAAAAAAAAAAAAAACTGATGTGTTGCACTCAGATGACTTTCTCTACCCTTGTATTAGCCATTCATACAAAGTCCGATTCCTAATCTTCTTCATGTTAGTTGAGATAAACATTTGCAGAAATTATCTTATTTTCTTGTAGGTGCAAGGGGAATATGGGAATACAGTAGGCTTTGAGCAATAGTCAAATCTTTTAAAGCTTTGAGATTCCATTCTCTTTGCACGGTTAACACACACATACAAAAATTGCATTTGATGAAAGTTTAAGTTTTCCAAAACTGACACAAATAACAAGGAATATCTCCGAAGTGGTTCACTCTACAAAAAATATATTTAGACATAAGTTGTGTATTTTACCGAGATCTACGGTTTTTGTATAGACAGATTTTGCTGGGCAGCGCCGTGGCTGAGTGGTTAGAGCGCTCTCCTACCACATAGGCGACCCGGGTTCGATCCCAGGAACCCGCATGTGGTGGGTAGACGAAGCGGCGTCTCCGGGTTCTCCGGTTTCCCCCGCCACTCATTCCAATTGCTCCATTATTACCTTTCCAATCATCGATTTCGCCTGCATCTCATATCATGCTCTTCCTCACTATCATACCTGGTGCTTGGCTAACCACCCGCTGCCAGGTCTTCACTCTGTTCGGTTCATAGGTTCCTGTGCTCCCCGACAGGCGTCTGACCCTAGGCACTGGCTTGTGAGTCCTAGGGAGTGTAAGTCCTACATAAGGGGAGGGTAATAAGGAAAAGAAGAACAAGAAGATTTTGTGCGTCTCAAGGTTTACGAGTTATTCAAAAGTCATTCAGAGTAAACAGGACTACATAGGCTATTAATCCAAAATATACATTCCATTTGTCATACAAATATCTTAAGCATATGTGATTTTAATTAAAATCGTTAGAACCATTTTCAAGAAAATAAAAATTTTCGAAAACGTTTCTATGCAAAGGTTACACACACACACACACACACACACACACACACACACACACACACACACACACACACACACACACACACACACACACACACACACACACAGACACACACACACACACACACACACACACGTCCTTTTTCTAAAAGATGCTCTTTTTGGATTCAGGGGGCCTCAAAACATATATTTCCGGGGAAATCTCGCCATCGAATTTTTGGGTGGAATGCAGTACTTCCTCTACTATACGTAGTAGAGAAAATAAACGCAGTTTTAGAAAAAGGTGTGTGTCTGTGAGTGTGTGCGCGCGTGCGTGCGTGGGTGGGTGGGTGCGCGCGCGCGCGCGTGTGTGTGTGGAGTTTGAACATCATTATCCAAAAACAAAATATGGGTTAAAACCAAAGTCGGTATTTAGGTTTAATATCTTTCAAGGACGCGACATGAAGATTTTGAAGAAAATTCCTCCACCCTAAACTAGGCTTACATGAAACCTTTGGAAAATAAAGATTTTCACATAAATGGCCCTAACGATTTTTGTTAAAATTCCATGTGTTTAAGATATTCTTATCACAAATGAACTGTATATATTGGATTTTGATGCTATAGCACCTGTAGTCCTGTTTACTCTGGATGACTTGTATAACTGGTAAACCTAAGAGATAGACGAAATGCTACTATCTCGTTAAAACACAAATTATAGCCAAATGACCTTTTTCGTTAAGTGAACCATTTCGGACATATTTCTTGTTATTTGTCAGACTTTTCAATACTTGTACTTTTCTCCAATGGAAGGTCATTATTCACTTTTTTATCTCTTGGCCGTGCAAACAGAGCTGAATTTCGAAGTCATGTCTAGCAACCAGCTTTGAAAGATTTGCCTATCACACAGTATTCCCATATTCCCCATGTACCTACAAGAAAATTAGTAATAAGATAATTTCTACAAATATTTATCTCAATTAACATCAAGAAGATATAGGAATAAGTATTTTTACGAATGGTCAGTACAAGGGTAAGTAGAGTAAGTCATGTGAGTGTAGCACATAAGGTTTTTCATTGACTGTTTCTCCGGTGTGTTCGTTCTTGTTCTATTTTAGCTTCTTTCTTTATAGTGAAAGGTAGAACAACGTGTTGATTTATAAGGAACATTGTTTATATGTTCGCTAGCATGTTCAAGCAATACACTAATTCGACACAAAATGGCATTAGTGTCAATAAGAAGCTAAAATATAGCCTTAGCTTGAGGTTTTTATAAACGAAAGTAGAGGAAGTGTGAATAGAAGAAGGAATGTGATAAATATGTATGTATATAGTAGGAGAATGCGACTATAGGGACAACACGCTGGGAAAGATCGTTATATATTGGTTTACTATTGGAACTTTCAGCGCACTGAGAAGCCCTACCAACTACTTATATACAAGATGCACACTTCAGTGATATGTTGTTTTCCGTTCAACCGTGCCTACTCACCTGAAACTACGCTTGTACCGTGCGATCGTTCCGTCCCTGATACTGCACGGGTGCGAGGTCTAGGGCACCTAGTAGGGTCTGGGGAACGGTGGCTCGTTCCACCATCCGCAGGCTGCAGGCCGTGCAGAACAGGGCGCTTAGGGTGATCTACGATACCGACCGTAAGTTCCCATCACACATCCTCCACACTTATTTTGGCATCCCATATATTGAGGACGTTCTGCGGATTAGAACTCGCACAATGTATGCCAAACTCACATCTCACCCTAACCAGTTGGTTAACATGCTGGGGCAATATGATCATCGCCAACCTAGACGGCGGCAGAGCTACCGCTTGCCCAAGGACACCCTTGGCTGATAACTACCGTTATCCCCTCAAACATCTAAACCGTCAAATGTACTCCACACTTGGCACTACCACACCCTTCACCTAATCCTCTCGGTTTTCTGTCCACTGGCACTGCATTGCTCGACGGTCCCGCAAGCGGCCGGCGAAGTAAGCAGTAGGGCAATGGTCGCTCGGATGGTCAGACATCCAAGTTTGGACACATCCCCCCGCCAGTAACAACATAGGAAACCAACCTACACCATCAACCGACATTTACACCAAAGCTTGTAAACTTAGACAGCACCTCTTAAATCTCAAGGGTAAATCCGTATTAAACGGATAGGTACCGTGTCCCCTTTACCACCCGCCTGGGTTAACCCAGGCGACTTGAATTTACTCCTGGACTCGATCATATATATTTAGAAACTAATAAAGCAAAAGAAAGACAAATATAAAAAGAAAACTTCTCGGTGTTCTAAGTATGGTCACCGTATGGGCTTTTCTTGAAAACCTAAATTATAAAACATGTAAGTATCTGTAAAATGTAAATAAATGTAAATAAATGTAAATTTAAGCCTGTAAGCCGGACCCTCTGTACCGGTACAAGGCCAAAAACTTGTAAATAAACAAGCTTGAACTTGATCATCCCGCCACTGATCTTGTATGGCTGTTAATCCTGGGGATCGGCGGCATCCACCACCAGTCACAGGCTGCAGACTGCGCAGAACGGGGCGTTAAGAACTATATATGATACCGGACGTAGTTTCCCGTCTTACATCCTCCACAACCACTCTGGACTCCCCTATATCGTGTGGACTTGGTAAGGGAGCGATCCCGAACCATGCACATCAAACTGAATTCCTACTCAACCAACTGGTACTGACACTAGGTCAATACGACCACAGAGCACCCCGCAGATGGAAAAATTATCGCCTTCCTAAGGATGCCTTTAGGTAAACAGTAATACCTCTCCCATCTTCTAATCCATATTCACCCCAATACTTATTCCTGCCCCCAATCTTAGGTATGCAGGAAAAAACCATGCTCACAGCCACAAAAGCTTGCACAACTATGAACCCCCCCCCCCCTCTACTGCACAGATAAAGCCGCAATAAGTTGCTAGGTGCTGTGCAGATAAACATACCGTACAGGAGAACCTGTACGACCTGTTCTCCAATACTGGAATGCTCCCAAGGGAGAGTTGAGTCACAGCCGCCGCAGAGTCAACATGGCAGGAAGAAGGAAGAAGGAAGAAGAGAGTCACCGCAGCAGTTCAAGAATCCTCTGAAGAGCCTTCTGCGGAAACTGAAAACACCAGCACCGTCCCTGCCTCACAGCCAGCCTCCTCGCCAACTCCACTATCTCCGTCTACGTCCTCAGAGCGCGGTATCTCGGCCTGCGACACTACGCCGAAAACAACCACCTACTGCACACAAACGACACTGCCAGAGGTTGAATACCGAACGCCCACACAGAGTCATCCTAACCTCACGAGGCTACAGAGTTACCGCGAAGTTGTACGCGGAGTACATCGGCAGCTTCCGGATTCTCTCCTCCTTAGCCCAGCCCGATGTCGTTGGCCTTCTCTTATGAAAGCGACGCACATCGTCACAGCCAGAGGACCGTCACCGCTGGTGCGTCTGGAGCTCTAGGATGGGACGGATTACTGTGCTGCCTTGATTGACGGGCTCCCTGCCCTTGATCAGGTGGTCCCAATTAAAGTTATCCGAAGTGTCCGACCTACTCCCTGCCGACGCTGTTACCAATACGGTCACACCGCCGACGCCTGCACCGACACCCCACGCTGCCACTACTGTGGCGCTGGCACAATCACCACACTCTGCACCAGCCACGACCTGACACGTCGCCCCGTGCATTGTGACACAAGCAATTGCACCGGCCACTTCAGGGCCAGGTGGCGTGCCCCAGGAATCAATGCCGTCAGCCGCCTGCAACTCACAAGGGGCCCTCACAACAACCAGTCTCCGACTCCTAGACCACCGTCACACACCAACCGCACAACAACACCAACCGTCAAACCACCGACCAACAAGACGCCGTAGACAACTTTACACCTCCGTACTCCACAACACCGCGGCACTGCGGAAACTACAGGAATCACTTGACTCTCACCGACCGGGTTTCAGCATGGGAGGCAGCCCTGACTCGTGCTCTCGAAGACGTCCAGGACACCACTCATAACATGCAAACTACGTTACCAGCCACAGTTCATCAAGACAGCCTCATGACCACTTCAACAAGCAGCTGGAGAAAGTGGTCACCTACATAAATGACTCGCGTATACACAAGGTCCATAAGTCACCAGAAGAGATTCTACAAGGATACACAACAGCACTGGAGAGTACACTCAACCATATTGAGGACATTCTGACACTCCCCAGACTTTCCCTTCCTCCCACAGTTCCACAAATGTTCTCCCCAAATTGCAGGTCAGTGTCAGGGCATCCACCAATGATCCATCTTAACATGCACTCACAATTATCCGGTTTGCTTCGGCGGTAACGGACACCGCACCACCCTGTTGAAATAAATTGTCACCCCAGAAGAACTTCAACTTTAATATAGGAGATAAAAAAATACTGGACATACGCACCAGATTCCCAGTTTACTGCGTGGAACATTTATCTAAGACAAAATTTGTTTATATGGAACAAATGCATTATACAAAAAAAAAAAAAAAAAAAAAAAAAAAAAAAAAAAAAAAAAAAAATCCCAAGCGAGCATTCTGCACTTATAAATACCCCAGACACCTCAATTTCCCAGTCATTCTTCCCTAGCAGAACTTATTTTCGCTCCTCATCTCCCAGGTAAAGCCGTGTTACAGGTGGGTACTGCGGTAATGACACCCGAGCGAGGGGAAAGGTCCCCGCTCAACTCGAACCTCTTCTGGGCCTCTGGTAAAGCTGTGTTAAGGCTGGGTACTGCGGTAATGACACCCGAGCGAGGGGAAAGGTCCCCGCTCAACTCGAACCTCTTCTGGGCCTCTGGTAAAGCCGCGTTACGGGTGGGTACTGCGGTAATGACACCCGAGCGGGGGAAAGATCCCCGCTCAACTTGAACCTCTTCTGGGCCTCTGGTAAAGCCGTGTTAAGGCTGGGTACTGCGGTGACGACACCCGAGCGGGGGAAAGATGCTGTTCGACTCGAACCTCTGGGCCTCTTGAGCGAATGGTTTAAATCCTATCTGCCCCACTCCGAACCACTAACCAAACCCTCCACCTTGAAACCCAGATACCAGAGCCAAGGCAACATGGACGCGCATTAGAAACGACGAAAACTACGTGATCGTCAACATTGGCAAAGGCGAGCCGAAGCACCGCAGGCACGCAAGAATCAAAATGTTCTAGACGTGGCACGGTTCGCCGACTAATGCGCGTCCATGCAACCTCGGCCCTAGGCCACACACATTACGGCAGAGGCCCGCGCCTCGGAAAGCACCCAGGAGCTGCACCCTGACCGCGCAGGAAAACAGCAGGAAACTGTAAATAGTGTAAATAGAGAAGAGTAGTGTAAATAGTTAAGTGCGCTAGCTGGGGCGCATATTTTTGGTATGCTCAGCGAAGATGTGTGTACATA
Source organism: Tenodera sinensis (assembly GCA_030765045.1). NCBI lineage: Eukaryota > Metazoa > Arthropoda > Insecta > Mantodea > Mantidae > Tenodera > Tenodera sinensis. The sequence goes on along the minus strand of CM060969.1, from coordinate 94,178,412 downwards.
TGTTTAAAAAAACGAATGAAACAGACAGAAAAGACAAATAGATAAACAAAAACTATTCTTGTTGACCTAAAGATGGTCACCGTATGGTTTTTTGATGGAACCGAAAACCATAAAATTTATAATATAAATAATTGTAAATAAATGTAAATTGTGGAATGAAGAAAAACTGAAACTGAGCGAATGGACTTGGAGATTTACAGTTCTGTGAATTTTGCTGTCTAATGTAACATGTTTTTAAAGCTAATTGTGGTGTAGGTATACAGGATGGAACAGAACTTATCACATTCCCTTTAATACGTGCTTCATGGAAACATTAAACACAATCTAATGGCATTTTGTTCTTTGATCAACCGATTTCGAAAAAATAAGTGGATTTTGTTCCAAATTGGATAAGTAATTCCACAAGAATGTACGAGGATAAAAGTTTGTTACCTGTAAGATGCGTAGAGTAACTTATTTCCGACATAGCTACATGAGACATCACACAGGGTGTCGATATAATTAATCACTTAAAAGAATTGAAGGAATATCCGAGCAGCTCTTTCAGACGTGAAATAACTCGACAACGTTGTGTTGAGGTTGGTCAGGGAATTGCACCGTGTTGTGGATGTAAATAGGTCGGTCGCTTGCAGGGCAGTGTAATGTTTTGGGAGATAACGATTCTGATTGGCCTACACTCGCACAGTAAACATGGAAGGACACGGCAGGGTGTTTGTTTAAGTACTGACTTTGTGAATGTGACAGCCATAAAATTTGGAGTGTTGCGAGCTTGATTTGGACAAAACTAAAATATCTCCGTAGGAAATGGTCAGAAACAAAAACGTAAGACACAAAATGTGCTCCAAATACTGAGATCTATCACTGGTTAAAATTAATGTAATGACTTCCCTTCCATATATATGTATGTGTATCTATATATGTATATGTGTGTATACATGTATGTATGTGCATATATCTATGTATATACATACACACAGATACACACGCATACATAAATTTCTTTTGATGGATACATCAAGCTGTCATATATGGCGGTATGTATAAATAACGAACAAGAATTGTGATGTACGTACGCTGTGTTCAAACAGCTTCAAGAGTAATCTTCTAAACCGGCCACTAAAAGCGAGGAAAATGCTCTCGAAGAATTACTGGATGACAGACACTGCGCTCTTTAGAAGTGCTTCAACTTGAAGTGTTCTAATAGTAACTGCGAACTTCCTTTTTTATCAAGAGAGTGCTCCAGTTTTTTTATAGGCAGTAGTTAGCGCAGCCGCGTTCCCCGATATAGAGATACGGCTGTACAGCCAAATACAAGTACAAGCATGGTCAAGTCCTTTCCTCAAAGCACAGTGCTTTTTTGCTATCGATTGTAACAAAATGACAAATGGACCAATCCCACTTCTGACACCAGTGTGACAAAAACGACAAAAGTCCAGTATAATTATATTTTCTTACTTTATAGTCTTCTAAAACGTTTGCCCAAAACACAGTTTTCTTTTACTGTCGTTAACACAATTTACAGTCTTTCATGATATTACAACTCACAACCGTTAGCTTTGACTCAGTCCTTCACTGTCCTTCACTTTTTCTGTCTCTCATGCACTGATTGCACAAATATACAATTCTCTTAAACTGATGTTAATACATCTACAGTCTTTCATGACATTTCAACTTACAACTGTTTACTTCTCATAACCTTAACTCACTCCTTTCACTGTCTTTCTTCACTTTCTTGTCTCTTATACACTAATTACCCAAATATACAGTTCTCATTTCGATTAGTCAAGTTCGATTTACTCAGTACTGCAAACGGAGATAAACGAAACACAAGAATTACGTGTATTTTGGCGGCGCCGTGGCCGAGCGGTTAGCGCGTTCGCCTGCCACTAGGCGGCCCGGGTTCGATCCCAGGGACCCGCATGTGGTATTCGTGGTGGACGAAGCGGCGTCAGGGCGGGTTTTCTCCGGGTGCTCCGGTTTCCCCCGCCATCTCATTCCACCGGTGCTCCATCTTCATTCCATGTATCATCAGTGTCACCGCCTGCGGTGCCGTAGTAGTAAAAGTGGGCGTTAAACACTACAACAACGTGTATTTCGATAATCTTTTATTGCTATGACATAGAACCAGTTCATAATCTCAAATAAATCTCACTTTATTTTTAACATTAACAAATAACTAATAATACATCAATTATAGAAGAACAATTGTCAAAAACACAGCTGTCGAACTGAAATTGTGTGATATTATGTGATGCTTTCCAGCGATTTATAAGCTACGGTTGGTAGCACTGACTAAAGAAAATAATGACTTAGTGATAATTTGTGTATAAACTTATTACGATTATTTATGTGTCTGTGATTGCTGTATAAAATTGTTAAGTAATTGCGGTATCATGGTGTTTAACATCTGCTATTATTACTGTTTGTGATTTATGGGAACTGTGCACAAGACATCAGATGCATCTGGTCATATGCGCTCAAAACAATGGAAAAAACACAATGTATGATGCTCTGACATTACAAATACAATAAAAGACAACAAGTAAAACGTTTATTGATGCAACAGATGTTGTCTGATGACCTCTGTAGACAACCATAAATGGTGCAGTTCATTGAACCGTCCTTTTTGTCCTTATAGCTGGAAAGGACTTTATGAGATATTTACTTGACTGGCCAGGAAATCATCTGTAATCACTTCATTGTTTGTTGTGTTGCATTCGTATGACTAGGCACCTTATCTTACAAACTCCTATTCCTGTATCTTGATGTTAATAGAGACACACATTTGTACAAATTATCTTATTACTAATTTTCTTTCAGGTGCAAGAGGAATATGGGAATACAGTAGGCGCTAAGTGATAGTGAAAGCTGTAAAAATGCGTTCTTTGTGCACGGCAAGAAATAAAAATCTGATTTGTTGCACTCACATGACCTTCTCTGCTCTTGTACTAACCATTCCTACAAACTTATTCCTATATATTTTTCGTGTTTATTTCCTAGTAGGTACAAGAGGAGTATGAGAATACAGTAGGCTTTGTGCGTTAGTCAAATCTTTTAAAACTATCAAAATCCGTTCTCTTTGCACGGTTAACATATAAAAAACGAATAACGATGTTCCCTTTGACAGAAGTATAAGTTCTGCAAAACTCACACAAATAACAAGGAATATCTCTGAAATGGTTCACTCTACAAAAAATGTATTCCGACATAAATTGTGTGCTTTAGCGAGATCTACATTTTTTGTGTAGTAAGATGTTGTCTGTCTCTTACATTTTACCAGTTATACAAAAGTCATCAAGGGTAAACAGGACTACATAGGCTATAGTCAGAAAATTCAAAATATACATTTCATGTGTCATAAAAGAATCAAAATCATTAGGATTATTTTGGAGAAAATCAAAATTTCTGAAAAAGTGTCCATGTAAATGGTAGTTAGGGATAAGCAATTTTCTTGAAAATTTTCGTGTCGTACCCTTAAAAGATGTTAAACCTAAGTACCAACTTTGGTTTTTAGCCGAGTTTTCGTTTTTGAGTCATGCTGTTCACACACACACAGACACACACGCACGTACGCGCGCACACACACACACGCACGCACGCCTTTTTCTAACAATGCTTTTTGGATTTAGGGGGTCTCAAAACATATTTCCAATGAAATCTCGACAGAGAATTTTTGGGAGAGTTCCAATACTTCCTTTAATTACTATAAGTAGTAGAGAAAGTAAAAATACAGGAGGTTAGTATACAAATGCCCTGGCTACTGATAAACGTTGCGAATACTTTGTGAGAGAGGTACTCCTTTTAACTGAGACGACAGGAAGCGAATTGTGCTGACCAGAACTTCCAGAGGCAAGGCCACTTGCACAAACAGAATGCTGTAGTGCTATGCATTTCCTTTATGCACATTCATACAAAATGTAGACTATCTAACAAGCATTACTTTTAAAAACTTTGAACTATTTTTTCTACTTTCTCTGCTACGTGTATTAGAAGTATTTGACACAAAAATCCGATGTGGAAATGTTACCAGAAGTACATGTTTTGAGGGCCCCCGAATCACAAGATGCTACATAAGTTCTGAATGGTGGTGACGTTTAGGGTATCCAGATGCTCAGATGTTAGTTTTACTGTATTACAACAGTATTCACACAGCTCGTGAAAGTTAATGAAATGATAAACCATTTATATCCATTCGTGAAGAATATTTGACACAGATTGTTCTTTACAGACAATAATTGTGTTGTACATATTCGCTTCACTCATCATGTAGAATCCCCCGTGTGAAGTAATACCTTACAACCGCTATATATAGGGTGTCCCAAAATTAGACCGGCAAACTTTGGGAGCTGATAGATAACATTATTTTAAACACTTTTTGTCAAGGAAAGTTTTTTGCTGCGGTGTTTGGTTTAAGCGCTAGACGAGTTAATGTCATAGATTACTGCCTCCCACCCAGCTTAAGTATTTACGGCAAAATCAACAATGCAAATTAGTATTGCATTTATCTTAGTAAGGCACACAATCTTAATCCAAGAAACACACACAGAACACATAAACAAAACACAAAGTAAATGTTGGAACGCACGCCCGTTGCGATTAACACAAAGAGTGCATCGACGTGCCTTATTCTGCCGTACTCTCGCAGACACCAGCCATTTCTCTGGTTTAAAAGTTTGTCGGTCTAATTTGAATAGGAAAGCTGTGATTAACTGTAAACAATGAGATGTTTGTGTTTTGTTTATACGTTCTGTGTTTGTCTCTTGGACTAAGATTGTCTGCAATACTAATCTGCGTTTTTTATTTTGCTGTAAATGCTTATCCTGAGTGGGAGGCAGTAATCTATGACATGAACTCGTCTAGGGCTTAAACGACACACCGCAGCAAAAAAATTTCCTTAGTAAAAGGTGTTTAAAATAATATCTATCAGTTCCCAAAGTTTGTCCCTCTAATTTTGGGATACCTGTATGTATACACACACGCCTGGATACATCACACATACTTATATACACATACACACACAGAGACGTATACACATATATACACAGAAACACACGTACCATTTTACTTTCTCTACTGGTAAGTAGGGGAAGTATTGTATTCCACCCAAAAATTTGATGTCGAGATTTCACCGGAAATATATGTTTTGAGGCCCCCTGAATCCAAAAAAAGCATTTTTAGAAAAAGGCCCGTGTCTGTCTGTGTGTCTGTGCGTCTGTCAGTCTGTGGACAGCATAACTCAAAAACGAAAAGTCGGTTAGAAGCCAAACTTGGTATTTAAGTTTAATGTCTTTCAGGGATGCGGCACGAAGATTTCGAAGAAAATAGCCTCACCCTACACTAACCTTTACATGGAAGATTTTTCGAAAATTTTGATTTTCTTGAAAATGGCTCTAACGATTTTGATTAAAATGTCATATGTTTGAGATATTTTGATGACAAATAAAATTTATATCTTGAATTTTCTGGCTATAGCCCCTGTAGTCGTATTTACTCTGGACGACTTTTGCATAACTGGTAAACCGTTACAGATAGACCAAATTATACTATACAAAAAATGTAGATGTTGCTAAAATACACAATTTATGTCTCAATAAATTTTCCTTTAGGGTGAACCATTTCGGAGATATTCCTTGTTTTCTGTGTGAGTTTCGGAAAACTTAGAACTTTAGCGAAATGCAACAACGCTGTTCATTTTTTTATATGTTAATCGTGCAAACAGAACGGAATCTCAAAGGTCAAAAAGATTTGAATGTCGCACAAAGCCTTCTGTATTCTAATATTCCCCTTGCACCTACAAGGACATAAGCAATAAGATAATATGTACGAATGTTTATCTTAACTAACATGGAGATATAGGAATAAAGAGTTTGTTAGAATGGTTAGTACTAGAGTAGAGAAAGTCATGTGAGTGCAACAACGTTGTTCATTTTTTTATATGCTAAGTGTGCAAAGAAAACAGAATCTCATAGCTTAAAAAGTTCTGACTATCACACAAAGCCTACTATATTCTAATATTCCCCTTGCACCTACAAGGAAATAAGTAATAAGATAATGTGCATAAATGTTTATCTTAACTAACATGGAGATATAGCAATAAGAGTTTGTAAGAATGGTTAGTACAAGAGTAGAGAAAGTCATGTGAATGCAACACATCAGATTTTTCTATAGGTGCTTTTAGGGAGGAATAAAATGCGTGGGTTATTTACAAACTAGACATATTTCATAAAGGAAGCACGGTTAAGAGCATAAAGAGTACAGGTCTGTAAGACAAAGAATTTTAAATAAAGATGATAGGTAGACCATATGTGTAGGTGCAGGCTGGACGCCATGTTTGGAAATGAGTCCATACCTACCTTGCTCCATAAATCTGTTCTTTGTGCTCTGAGATCTCCGACAGTGATTGGCCGAGAGGTTAATTGCATTCAAGGACTACACATGTGCTTTCATATTTTAGCAACGTATCTGTATTTCCTGCCCACTGCCATACGTTCTCCTGATGTGCCCGATACATAACCTTTCTTTGTCTACGTATTTACATTAGGCATTTATAGTGAAGGATTACATTTACAAAACTGTAAATAAATGTGCTATTACTTTCTCTACAACGTATAGTAAGGAGCATTATAAGTAGGGCTCGGATTTTTATGTAAATACATATTAGGTTTGCGTCCTAGTATGAACTTGAAACTTAATTTAATGCTCTGGATATTTACACCAGAGCATATATTTTGTTTTACTGGAGATAAAAATGCATATTTTCTGATTTCTTTATGTAAATAAATATTTGTAGATATTTACATAAATTACACAAAACTTGCATAAAGGAAACATTTTTAAAATAATTTTCACATAAATCACATTAAAGCAGCAGAAAATTATTTTTAACAAGTCACCATTCACATCTTTAATGCTCAATTATGTAGGTTGGATGTTGCAATCTGTTATTCATTATTGGAAGAGCTGATACGTCAGCTATAGCATCACTTCAGTTGGAAGAAAATATAAACATCCTAATTACTCTAGCTACATGAGTCAGCAAGGTAAGAACGGGGAATTCCGCCACTGCACCTGTCATCGCTTCACAATCCGGCTCGTATATACCCTGAAACTGTATAGTCAAATTTGGTAATTTGTGAATCTGCAGAGATTATACGACATTGCAGTTCTGCTGTGTTGGGAAATTACATATCGAAGTCTTAAGTTCACAGTGGATTAAAAATGTCTAGAGTGAAAAGTAGTGAAATAGCCACAAAATGCTGCGAAAATTAAAAGACACCGCGTTAAGAAGTGACTTCTCATACTTTTCCGCAAATCTTGGTGTCTTCTGTGATTCCATAAAGAAACTGGAATCAGTAGGAATGTCTTATGGAGAAGCAGTTCAAGTGGTATAGGATGCGGAGGGGAAAAAAAAAAACTGGTGTTCTTTTTGATCCTGCAGCACAAACCCTAAAAAGAAAATACAAGGAAGTGTTCGAAAATAATAGTGGATTTAACAGTCTATAGAATGTGTTGGATTGGCAACATGAAGAAATTATTGATGCCAGTGTGAGTAACATAACATGCTATAATGATGCTAGACTGACTGGAGTGATCATGTTCAGTCATTCAGATCTTAAATATATATATTTAAAATAAAAAAAATAGCACACATTTTTTACTTCTTAGCACATATTTTGGCCGTGGCGTAGTGGGCTAGTGGCCTTGCTTCCCTGCCACGGAATGCGGCCCGGGTTCGATCCCACGAGGAAATTGAGGAGCTGCGATAGGTAAACGGCCCTGGTCATGAAAGCCAACTTTCCGGCTGGGGGTGTCGAGATGCTAACCACATCTCCCCGTATCGGTTGGATGATCGCCCACCTCGACCTTGCGTATGTGGGCGTGAGGCCGGCAGTCGGGTTGGCAGGCCCTGGTGAGATATGGACTGTAGTGCCACGGGTTTTAACATATTTTGGACATTTTTAGGGCATAAAAATAAAGTAAAATTCCAAGTCCTATTTATAAGATACCTTGCATTTTCGCTAGTATGTTCAAGCAGTACACCAATTCGGCACAAGATGGCATTAGTATCAATAAGCAACTAAAATATAGCCTTAGCTTGAGGTTTTTAGAAACGAAAGTAGAGGAAGTGTGAATAGAAGAAGGAATGTGATAAAATATGTGTGTATATGGCAGAAGAACGCGAATGGGGGGACAGCACGCTGGGAAAGATAGTTATATATTGGTTTACTATTGGAACTTTCAGCACAGTGAGAAACTCTACCAGCTATATACAAGATGCACAGGAGATATATTAGGAATGATTTTTTTCTTGCAGATACAACGTATATCAAGCAGTGAAAGAAATGGAAATTTCAGCATTCGAGAACAAATCGTTCTTCAAAATTATCACTCACCTAAAACTAAGCAATGCCACCGGTAAACACCCATTCCAAAATAAAAAGTACTATCTGCGGTTAAACCCTGTTGGGGTAGGTATGCAGTAAAAACCCATCAGGCTGAACCTCAGCCTGCCAGTAGCTCGTGGCGTGAGCGTTGTTCTTATAGATTGAGGTTTTTGATTAGAAGGGAGCTGTTATGCCCCTGTTATGCCTACTTACAGGGCGTAGCAAGGCTGAAATCTGATGGTTGAAAAAAGTTTTAAAATTGAGTATTTAAAATTTTTAAATTTTGAGAGCCGATCAACTCTCTTTTGGGACTATAATTGGAGCTCAGCTTTAGCTGCTGAGTGGTTGTCTCCTTGGTTAGTTCCTATCTGCGGTTAAACCCTATTAGGGGTAGGTACGCAGCAAAATTCATCTGTCAGCAGTTCGTTAACGTGAAATGTTCTCTTTCTCACTATAGCGTGTCAATTACGTATCTTCGGGGCCATTACTTGTTGAAAGCTCGCACGATACAATTAAAAAAAAAAAAAAAAATCTCTACTTCCTCTCTGCGTATAGTAAGTACGGGAAGTATTATCCTCCACTCAAAATCCGATGTTGAGATTTCACCGCAAATTCATGTTTTAAAGGCCCCTTTGATCCAAAAAGCAGTTTTAGAAAAAAATCTGCACTCACATGACTTTCTCTACCATTCTTACAAACTCTTATTCTTCTATCTTCTTCGTCTTAGTTGAGATAAACATTTGCAGAAATTATTTTATCGCTCGTTTTCTTGCACGTGCAACGGGAATATAGGAATGCAGTAGGCCTTGAGCAATATATGTTATGTTAATAGCGATGTTCCATTTGACAGAAGTATAAATTCTCCAAAACTTACACAAATAACGAGAAATATGTCCGAAATGGTTTACTCCACAAAAACATTTATTTAGACATAAATTGTGTGTTTTAACAAGATCTGCATTTTTTGTATAGTAAGATTTGGTCTCTCTTACGGGTTATCTGATGCAAAAGTCATCCAGAGTAAATAGTACTTCAATAGTCAGAAAATTCAATATATGCATCTCATTTGTCATAAAAATATCTCAAACATATCGCATTTTAATCAAAATCGTTATAGCCATTTTCAAGGAAATCAACATTTTCGAAAACTTTTCCATGTAAAGGGTGGAGTATTTTCTTGAAAATCTTCGTGTCGCACCCTTGAAAGATATTAAACTTAAATACCAACTTTGGTTTTTAACCGACTTTTCGTTTTTGACATGCTGTCAACATGCTGACACACACACACACACACACACACACACACACACACACACACACACACACACACACATACACACACACATACACACACACACACAGAGCTTTTTCTAAAAATCTGTCTTTTTTTTAATTCATGGAGCCTCAAAATACATTTCCGGTGATAGCTCGACATCGAATTTTTGGGTGGAATAGCTATGTGGAAGTAAAAAGGTCCTTTTCCTTTTTCTGTGAACAGCGTCACTCAAAATCGAAGAGTCGGTTAAAAACCAAGATTGTATTTAAGTTTAATATATTTCAAGTACGCGACGCGAAGATTTCTAAGAAAATCCATCCACTCTAAACTGCCATTTACATGGAAGCTTTTCCGAAAAATTTCGTTTTCTTAAAAAATGGCTCTAATGATTTTGATCAAAATACCATATGTTTGAGATATTTTTATGACAAATGAAATGCATATATTGAATTTTCTGGTTATAGCCCACGAAGTCCTATTTACTCTGGATGACTTTTGCATAACTGGTAAGCCGTAAGAGATAGGCCAAGGCTCTCGTTAAAACATACAATTTTTGTCCAAATATTTTTTGGAGTGAACCATTTCGGAGATATTCCTTGCTATTAGTGTGAGTTTTGGAATATTTACTATTTTCTCAAATGGATGGTCGTTATTGACTCTTTTATGTCTTAGCCCTGCAAAGAGAACGGAGTTTGAAATCTTTAAAAGATCTGACTAGCGCTCAAGGCCTACTGTATTCCCATATTCCCCTTGTGCCTACAAGAAGATCGGCAATAATTTCTGTAAATGTTTATGTCGATTAACATGAAGATATAGGAATAAGAGCGTAGATATGCTTAAGGGCATCGCGTGAAATTTGGACAAAAATGACGAAAAATGCGATTTTTCGTTTTTTGCCTTAAAATTATGTCTGTACCTTGTACTTTCAGAATCTACTGTCGTTTACTCCTCATCACCATTTAAAAGGCCGTTACGCCATGATTTAAATGCCCATGGCGTATGTATGTTGTCATATACTTAAAACTTTAAAGTCATTTTTCTCTGCTTTCTATTTTTTCACATTTTTCAATCTTCAAAATGCATCTTCTCTTACAGTTCTTAACACACATGTTTTTAGATAGTTGCTTCATAAAACTTGGTATTTTAAATGCTCTAGATGGAGTAGTTTAATTGTTATCGAATTTTTATTTTGAAAATTTTTAAATTTGAAAAAAAAAATGGACATTGAGGTATTCAATATTTTTTTCTCCAAAACTGTTAGACATAGCCAAATAAAAACACCAGGTTTTGTAGACATAATCTAGGGAAACATATGGCCAGAGTTTGGTTTACTTGGAACAAATAATATTTTATAAGAAGCGTTTGCTATACTACCCTAAATTGCAGCAAAAAAACGAATACATTTTTTTTGCAAAAACTATCTTACATAGAAAAGTGAAATTTGGTAAACCTTCTAGTTATGCTTTGGCACACATACATACAAATTTTCACATCATTGTGACAAAAATTGTGGATTTTTGTCATTTTCACAGATGCCTCCCCTTAAAGCCCAAGGAAGCTTTGAGTGATTTGTTTGGAAGATGTATGAAGGTTTGTCTATATTAGAATGCCGTATTACCGCTATAAAATTACAGCGTATAGCCGCAAGTGGCGCTGTGGCTCACGCAATACTATGTTTTCATCACATTCTTTCTCATGGGAAACACCACACGTATGTGAAGAAGCACATTTCTAGCCTACCTTAAAGGAAAACTTGCATCTTACAGTTCATATGTACTGCTATGATATCAATCTCTGATTCCATGCTAACTTTAGCTAGATAGCTTACTCTAGGATTAAATTAAATTAAATATCAACTTACTGAATACAAACTCAAACTCCCTGCGTTGGCCGTGGTTTGACGATTTTATCCCTACAATATTTAGACCTACGTCGGATACTATAAAGAACACAAAATAAATAAAAACATCTAGAAAACACTATGTAAAAGCACTGTTGAACAACCGCAAATGCCACAGGAAGAAAAGCAAGTAGGGAAAGTTGTGTGAATGTCAGAATCTGCATTTCTGTGTCAATCATATAGAAAATTATATGAATTGTTTGTAGAAGAGAGAGGAGAGAAAGAAATGTGATTGTGTTTCGTAAACGAAACGTGACTAAAGATAACCATGTGAATGTAATGTGTTGCATTTCTATTTCAATCATAGAGAACTGTATGTTGAAGGGCGGATAGGAAAGGACATGTAAATGCATTACGTAAAACAAAAGCTAGTAGAGAAAACCTTGTGAATATAATACGTTAATATAATAATAGTAAAACGGATAGCATACAAATCTTCTCCATGAAAAAATACTCATAGGTACCCATAGGTAGCGCATAGAGGATAAACACACACACACACACACACACACACACACACACACACACACACACACACACACACACACACACACACACACACACACACAATTTCTCTTATTACTTTTGTCTGTTGATTTACTTATTTTCACCAACTTCCTTTATACTTTGATATTTCCCCAAATTCTTTATTATCACAACAAAATGCCAATTCGAAGAATCCCACTCCTGACACCAGTGTGGCAAAATGATCAAACTCAGTACAGTTACTTTTATATCAATTTATTGTCTTCGAAACCTTTCGCACAAAAACACAGTTCTCTTTTACTGATTTTAGCAGTCTAGTCTTTCGTGATATTACAACTCACGACTGTTTTAACCTTGACTCAGTCCTTTCACTTTCTCTGCCTCTCATATACTAACTCTGACAATACAATCACTCAACACTCGTTAAAACTTTTTCACTTGGACGCGACGTATCTTTCACGACACACACAGCTATCTCACACTCACTGACACACTGAACGACGCATCTCTGTAATTTTAACTCTCTCTCTGCTGTTTCCTGGCCTCCTTATATAGCGAGGATAACGTCAGACGGATCCTTTTCGACTTCCACAAACACGCCAGCAATGACGTAGCCAGATCTTTATCGAAGGCTCTGGAAATTCTTTGTTTGTCGCTTGAATATTGTTAGTCACGAGTTCGCTCTTGTGAGTGGTGTGGGAAAGCTTGACCTTGCGCATGTGGTTGCTCGCCGGCATGGTGTGTGGTGTAACAAACTTGTTACAAAGGTTGGGTTTGGGGCGACCGTTGGTGAGCAAAGTAAAAGTGCATTGCCTCACCTGGTGGTACATTGTCGGAATGACTAAAGCCTATGATGAACTCCGTTGCTTGACAATATACTGCTGGATTTTTTAGATGATGTTTCCTGGCTAGTTCGAGCAATTAAGCTCTCAATCTAGGCTTTCCGGCTTAGAGTTTCAATCCCTTGGCTACATCTCGCGGAGGAGAGCTCAGCTCCTTAGCTACGCTTTGCAACTTAGGGTCCTATACCCTTGGGCTACGCTGTGCTGGATAGGACTCCCAATCATTCGTCTACACTGTGCGGGTTAAGGGCCCTCAATCCTTCGGCTACACTGTGCGGGTTAAGGGCCCTCAATCCTTCGGCCACACTGTGCGGGTTAAGGGCCCTCAATCCTTCGGCTACGCTTTCCGCCTTAGAGCCTTCAATGTTTCGGTTACACTTTGTGACTCAGGGTTCTTAATCCCTCGGTTGCGTTGCGCGTTGCGCGTTGCGCGTTGCGCGTTGCGCGTTGCGCGTTGCGCGTTGCGCGTTGCGCGTTGCGCGTTGCGCGTTGCGCGTTGCGCGTTGCGCGTTGCGCGTTGCGCGTTGCGCGTTGCGCGTTGCGCGTTGCGCGTTGCGCGTTGCGCGTTGCACTTTGTGGCTTATGGCCCTGAATACTAGCCCTAAAGTTAGCGACTTTGGTCACTCAACCCTAAATCAGTCGTAGTTCGCGTAAGAATGGTGGATTTTGTTGGCAGCTTTGTTGACTCGGATGAACAGCGAGAGGCAGCGGGGAATGCGCTTGGCGGATACAAACAATATTGAGATAGTAAAATTACACTCTCAAAATGTATCGATAAAATAAAAAGCTCTGGTGATATTACTGTTGACAAATAGACTCATATCAGCGCGCATTACTTGGTCCGCGGACCTAGGTTTGGTGGCCCTGCTGTGGATGTCTGTTGTGAGGGTGGACCACTTTTCTTTATTTTTAAGGTCACATGTAATGGAATTTATTGCGATTGGATAAGTGCAATTTATTGTGGTCTGGTTTGGAGAGAGAGCTGGTCGTGTATCACCGCGTGTTCAACCCAGTTCAGTCCTGAGATATACACACTCCAGCACAAGCATTTAATTTAACACCAGCTGGCTTACACTTCCAGCGTCCTTTATGGAATCGTTGAAGATACAGTGATCTAGAAGACTTTCTTTATGAAATTATTGAAGATACAATGTTCTGGAATACATTCTTTATGAAATTATTATAGCTACAATGATCTAGAATAAATTTTTTATGAAATTATTGTAGCTACAATGATCTAGAAGACATTCTTTATGAAATTGTTGAAGATACAATGATCTAGAATAAATTTTTTATGAAATTATTGAAGATACTATGATCTAGAAGACATTCTTTATGAAATTCTTATAGCTACAATGATCTAGAAGACATTCTTTATGAAATTATTGTAGCTACAATGATCTAGAAGACATTCTTTATGAAATTGTTGAAGATACGATGATCTAGAAGAAATTTTTTATGAAATTATTGAAGATACAATGATCTAGAGGAAATTCTTTATGAAATTGTTGAAGATACAATGATCTAGAATACATTCTTTATGAAATTATTGAAGATACAATGATCTAGAATACATTCTTCATGAAATTATTGAGGATACAATGATCTAGAAGACATTCTTTATGAAATTATTGAAGATTCAATGATCTAGAAGACATTCTTTATGAAATTGTTGAAGATACAATGATCTAGAAGACATTCTTTATGAAATTATTGAAGATACAATGATCTAGAAGACATTCTTTATGAAATTATTGAAGATTCAATGATCTAGAAGACATTCTTTATGAAATTGTTGAAGATACAATGATCTAGAAGACATTCTTTATGAAATTATTGAAGATACAATGATCTAGAAGACATTCTTTATGAAATTATTGAAGATACAATGATCTAGAAGACATTCTTTATGAAATTGTTGAAGATACAATGATCTAGAAGACATTCTTTATGAAATTATTATAGCTAAAATGATCTAGAAGACATTCTTTATGAAATTATTATAGCTAAAATGATCTAGAAGACATTCTTTATGAAACTATTGCAAGTACAATGATCTAGAATCATTTTTTATGAAATTATTATAGCTAAAATAATCTAGGAGACATTCTTTATGAAACTATTGCAGGTACAATGATCTAGAAGATCATGTCTAATATGGTACGAAAACTCCCTTTTATTTACATAAAAGAGTGTAAAATATCGGTCGAAACGCCTGACCTCCTCAATCTCTCCCCGAAAGTCTTCCAAATTCTGGAAATGCTAAATGCTGCATATATGTTTTCAATCCGTGATTAAAGATAGAAAATTCCTCCACTCTAAACTACCCTTTACATGAATTTTTGTTCTTGGAAATTTTTATTTTATAAAAAGTGGTTCTAACGATGTTTGTTAAAATACGCGTTTAAGGTATTTTCATGACAAGTAAAATGTATATCTTGAAATTTCTGGGAATGTCCTCGGAGGTCCTCTTCATTTTGAATGAGTGTTGCATAACTGATAAACTGTAATAGATACACCAAATCTTACTATAAAAATAGTGTAAATCTTGTTGAAACACAGTTTATTCAAATATGTGCATATGTGGAATGAACCATTTCTGAGATATTACTAGTTATTTATATGAATTTTGCAATACTTATACCAGAGCGAGTAGAAAGAGGAAGTGTGATCACTCCACTGCTCTTCCATATGATTATACAAGAGCTACCTGGCGCCTCCGTCAGGTGGCAGCAAAGGCGTTAGTGTGGCTATTTACAGCACGTTTCGCTGGCCATTGCATTGGAGTCAATTGGAGTATTGCTATGTAGGTTGCTGTGTTTGTTACAGTGCGATGAATTGTGGTTAATTTTTATGAAACTGTGAATTTATAGAAATAATCGACATGCCTATGTGTTTAGTGCCTGGTTGTAGATCTGGATATAACAAATCTAACGTAAACATTTCTTTACACCTCCAAAATATAAACTACTGTTTTCTAAATGGGAGAGGGCCATACCAAGAAAGGACAAGTGCCTTTCATCTAATATTTACGTGCGTGATTCACATTTTTCAGAAGAACTTTTGATAAAGGTAGACAAGTTTCTAGTTAATGGAGAAAATGTAGAGATTGCTTTTTCCTAATCTTCCTAAATACTTATCACACCCAATAAATACATTTCCGTAAACTACCTTGCAACTTACCAGACCATCAAAAAGGGTTGAAAGAGATACCAATTTAGAAGACAGTGGGAATCATGCAGAAGGCTTTCAAAATACGACTGTTAATTTTCCCCTGACGGGGGATACCAGTAGACATTTTAGTAATAAAGTAGGCCTACTTAAGAAGAGGTGAAATCAACAACACCATAATATAATTAGACTAAAATGCCAAATGAACGTATCCAATGCCAAGATTCAAGTACTTGAAAGGAAAGTAAAGTAAATGGAAGTAGTAGCAATATAGATGAATGCTATGGAACAAAATATCTAAGTAAAAACAAAAAAAATGTTGACACAATTTTGAAAATATCAAAGGCAACTAAAAAGAAAGGCATGAAATATTATGAAGAATTTCCTATAGATAGCCTGCTTTTAAAAATCAAGTCACCCAAAGGATACATATGTACATTGTTTAAATCACAATCTTCTTCACTTCTATCAGAATCACATTTAAGAAAGTTAATCAAAGGTCAAAAATGTCTGGAAATGCAGTATCTGAATTTTTAAAGGATAAGAATGAAAACGAACGATATGGAATTTTAATTTTTAACGAAGTAAAGATAAAAGAAGTTCGATTTGATTCTAATTCTTTGAAAGTGGATGGGTTTGTAGATTTGGGGGATTTAATCCCCTGAAAAAAGTAAACTCTTCATTCACAGGTAATTATATTTTACTTCATTCCTTTAATGCCATTTTGTATTCTAGTGGTAACATTATTGACTTGCATTTTTGTGAATGGCTGTCAGAATATGCATGCGTGAGTTAGTCATTGTTAAACAATACTATTCTTCTCCTTTGCTACTTTTCCAGTGAATCTCCTGCTAAACCCTAGTGTTCGTATTAGCATTGTACCGCACTAGCAGTTGCGCTGCCATCTGTGTGGCGGAACACATGAACTACAGCAGTGATCACACTTCTCCTTCTATTCGCTCTGCTTATACTTTTCTCAAATAGAAAACCATTATTCGTTGTTTTATATCTTGGTCATGCAAAGAGAAGGATATATCAAAGCCCCTTGTACCTATAAGAAAATAACAGTAGGATAATTTGTACAAAAATGTATATCTATTAACGTGAAGAAGATATACTCGTAGGAATAAGAGTTTGTAGGAATGGTTAGTACAAGAGTAGAGGAAGTCATGTGAGTGTAACACAGCAGATTTTTGGATTCAGGTTAGTCAAACGGTGTATTACCAGTAAATAGTGATACCAGGTTGAGGGATTTTTCCATGGGCGTAGGCATTTTTAACTCAAAAGGGAATAAGTGAATTCTTTGGAAATTAAGGGGTTTTCATGTAATATTTTGAAACTCAAGAATTGAAATTCATTTATATATGCACTTCTGCTTTTAATTAATAAGTTTTCCTCATTAAATGTTTCAGCATTAAATCAAAGTGTTAATTCACTTATAGTCTGTGTATTGCAAACATTGTTGGTTACTGTCATGATGAGCGAATATAATTCTATATTTCATTTTGTAAATAAGATGATGAAATTGTTGTTATTGGTTGTATTTGCCATTCTCTTAATTTAGTTACTAGTGCTTTATCAGAATGTCTTTCAAAAATGTTGACACTGCTACGTCTAATTTGTTCGTACTTTTCAAGAAGTCCGAAATGAAAAACTATTCATAAGTAATTCCGGAGTAAGGAAGTCGCTTAACATCAACACCGCTAATGTACTAGTCCGCGCAGCACGTGGGGAAACGCGCGTGACTTCGCGTGCTGTGGTAGGTAGCGAGAGATATTTGTCGTATAAACATAGGCTTTCAAGGCCGGTGTCCTGACTATTAGATATGTTTATTTCTTTCGGGCATGTAGGCCGTGGTCTAGAAGGCATTGCAGATACCAACGTTTCGCCAAGTACTGCGCTTGGCATCTTCAAGATAAGACCATCTGTTGTCTGCACTGGTCAGAGTTCGAATGTGGAAGCAGAGAGAGAGATAGAGAGAGAGAGAGAGAGAGAGAGAGAGAGAGGGGGGGGCATGTGGGAGCAATGACCGTTAACGACCGTTGATGCTCTTATATATTGGGGGTGGGCGGGGCATTGTTGCAATGACTAAGGTGGTGATTGGGTCGTATCGGGACCGGTATCCATGCTTTCTGTACACGGAGTGCTTCTTCCTTACGATTGAAGTTGTACTTGGCTAAACGTTGGTATCTACAATGCCTTCTAGACCACGGCCTACAAGCTCGAAAGAAATAAACATACCTAATAGTCCAACAATTTAATATTTAGAAAGTTAAACATATGCACACACACATATGTGTGTGGTTCGTTTTCAAAAAAGAACTTACGTACTTTAGAGCGAATTGCACACTTCACAAAATCGTCTACTTTTTCTAACACTGTTTTAGGCTTCCTTCTATTCGTACACGGAGGGAGCTTTAACACAGTTTCTTTGAACTCCTTGCGAACATGCACAACGCTGGTTTCTGATAAATCGGTATATTCTGAGGTTAAGTTTACTAAATCATTCACAAGTACTCACGGATGGTGCTCCAATAACTTGTGGAATACATTTAACACGATATGTTTTTCACAACTTTTTAACAGTTTTCCCTTAGCGTGTTTCCTATAATTCTCAGCACTCGGCTATGTTACCGCAAATCATAAGTTAGCCAGCATATTCCTTACTGGCCGACTGGCATAGTCTGTTCACGAGTTCACAATTTAAAAACGATTCAAATTTTAGTCAGTGGGACTGTTCCTGTTCTCAAATAAAACTTACATGTGTAGTATGTTACAAGGGACACATTACTCATAATTGTAACAAAAAGGTGGTGGATCTATTTTCTTTTCTTCCTCAGAGTTCTTCGGTCAGGCTACAAGCGTTTGTGTATTTCAAGTAACTTGCATTTTTCGGCAGCAGTTTATACGACTTGCAGTCTTATATGAGAGCAAGTCAGCAAAAGTTAGGTTTTATGAGCAGAAAGAGAATTATTCCTTTTGAGGTATTTGGAAGGCCTATAGCGGGATATAGTAACACTGACGGTGAACTCTGGATATTACATTCTGTAAATATTTGGTAAAATACTGTACGCCTAAGTATGGACCACACTGTATATGGAAGAAGAGTGAGATGAAATCACTGTTCCATTATATATTCTTTATTAACGTCAGAGGTAATTGCAGACATCGAGCACTAAAGCTTTATCACTTGTGTGTGTCTAACGGTACTGTAATCTGTGCGTATAAAAATACAATTTGTGTGCATAAATCTTCAGTGTATACGTGGACACAGCTACAAACTGTTCCTCAATCACTGAACTGCAAGTGTACAAAGGGAGCCAAAGAAAATTTTCGGGGCATTTTATATGGTTTCGCGGGATCTTTTGAGGTTTGTTCTTCACTTCGCCTATCACAGAGCGTGGTGACTTGATAACACAGCAATAAGGGGGGAAAAGAGGGGAGGTTGATGTATTTGGTTTTTCTGAAAACGATCCAGTGATACATATTTAGAAACACACACAAATACCTACACACATATACATTACACACACACACAGAGACACTCACAGGGCGCACATCCACACACACATCCACACACACATCCACACACACACATATAGACACAACGCACATATATACCTATATGTACGTACTTACATACATACACACTAAATTTTTTCTAAAAAAGCTTTTTATTTATTTATTTATTTATTTTTTTAATTCAGTCGGTCACAGAACATATCTATCTCCGGTGAAACATTGAATTTGGAATACAATCTTACTTTAAAACTACCTTTACTTTTACTTACTTTAAAATTTAATGGCTCCAAAACTAAAACAGCCGTCAGAGTTAGATTTAAAACCATACGGAGAGTTAAAAACATTTAGTACAATAGACGACCACATTTGACAGAATGGCAAGTTCAGTAGCACATTCACTCAAGTTATTATTATTATTATTATTATTATTATTATTATTATTATTATTATTATTATTATTATTATTATTATTATTATTATTATTATTATTATTATTATTATTATTATTATTATTATTATTATTATTATTATTATCATCATCATCATCATCATCTATTTATTTATTTATTTATTTTTTAATTTTCATTTACTATATTATAGTTATTCTGGGGTGACACAATTTATTTGAACAGGGATAGTGTGGTGTACGGTACCGCCGAAGCAAACCGGATGGTTGTGAGTGCATGTTAAGAGGGTCATTGGCTTGGGCAGGTCGAGTATCAATGCGGATGCCCTGACACTGACCTGAGATTTGGGGAGAACATGTGTGGAACTGTGAGAGGAAGGGAAAGTCTGGGAAGTGTCCAAATGTCCTCGATATGGTTGAGTGTAGTCTCCAGTGCTGGTGTGTGTACTTGTAGAATCTCTTCTAGCGACTTATGGACCTTGTGTATATCGCGTCTTTTATGTAGGTGACCACTTTCTGCAGCTGATTGTTGAAGTGGTCACGAGGCTATTGTTGTCTTGATGAACTGTGGCTGGTAACGTAGTTTGCAGGTTATGGGTAGTGCCCTATATGTCCTCGAGAGCACGAGTCAGGGCTGCCTCCCATGCTGCAACCCGGTCGGTGAGGGTCTCAAGCGTTTCCGGTAGTTTCCGCAGTGCCGCGGTGTTGTGGAGTACGGCGGGGTAAAGTTTGTTGTCTACGGCGTCTTGTTGGTCGGCGGTTTGACGGTTGGTGTTGATGTGCAGTTGGTGTGTGACTGTGATGGTCTGGGAGTTGGAGACTGGTTGTCGTGAGGGCCTCTTGTGAGCTGTAGGCGTGGATTCCTGGGGCACGCCACCTGGCCCGTGAATTGGCCGGTGCAATTGCACCTGGCGACGTGTCAAGTGCAGAGTGTGGTGATGGTGCCAGCGCCACAGTAGTGGCAGCGTGGGGCGTCGTTGCAGGCGTCGGCGGTGTGACCGTATTCGTAACAGCGTCGGCAGGGAGTAGGACAGACACCTCGGCTAGTCTCAATTGGCAGCACCTGCTCAAGGGCAGCGTGCCCGCCAATCAAGGCAGCACGGTAATCCCTCCCATCCTAGAGCTCCAGACGCACCAGCGGTGACGGTCCTTTGGTTGTGACGATGTGCGTCGCTTTCATGAGACAAGGCCAACTACATCGGTCTGCGCTAAGGAGGAGAGAATCCGGAAGCTGCCGATATACTCCGCACACAACTTCGCAGTAACTCTACAACCTCGTGAGGTTAGGATGACTCTGTGTGGGCGTTCGGTATTCAACCTCTGGCAGTGTCGTCTGTGTGCGGTAGGTGGTTGGCTTCGGCGTAGTGTCGCAGGCCGAGATACCGGCTCTGACGGCGTAGGCGGAGATGGTGGAGTTGGCGAGGCGGTTGGCTGTGAGGCAGGGACGGCGTTGGAGTTTTCAGTTTCCTCAGAAGGCTCTTCAGAGAGTTTTTGAGCTGCTGCGGTGACTCTTCTTCCTTCTTCCTGCCATGTTGTCTCTGCGGCGGCTGTGACTCAACTTAAAAAAAAAAAAAAAAACCCTCAAGCGAAGTGTGTATCTTATACACAGTTGGTAGGGCGAAAGTTCCAATAGTAAACCAATATATAACGATCTTTCCCAGCGTGTTGTCCGTCCATTCGTGTTCTACTATATACACACATATTTTATCACATTCCTTCTTCTATTCACACTTCCTCTACTTTCGTTTATAAAAACCTCAAGCTAAGGCTATATTTTAGTTGCTTATTGACACTAATGCCATTTTGTGTCGAATTGGTATACTACTTGAACATGCTACGAAAATTCAAACAATGGTCCTCATAAATCAGCACCTTTTTCTACCTTTCACTATAAAGAAAGAAACTAAAATAGAACGAAGAACGAATAAACCGGAGAAACTAACAAATCTGATGTGTTGCACTCACATGACTTTCTCTACTCTTGTACAAACACTTCTTACAAACTCTTACTCCTCTATCTACTTCATATTAATAGAGATAAACATCTGTACAAATTATCGTATTCCAAATTTTCTTGTAGGTGCAAGGAGAATATGGGAGCACAGTAAGCTTTAAGTGATAGGCAAATGTTTTAAGTCTGCTCTTTATTAAGCTGCTAAATGGCCCAAATGACCAAGTCGTCGACGGGCCCTTAAACATCACTCACTCACTCACTCACTTGAGCTGCTAAATTCTTTGTCTTGTATGTTTAAGACGTAAACAAAGTGGAATATGCTCGAAATATGGTGGATTACAAAAAAAAAAAAAAAAAAAAAAAAAAAAAAAAAAAAAAAGTGTTCTAAGGAGATCTACATTTTTTATACAGTAACATTTAGTCTATCTCTTACGGTTTACCAGTTTCACGAAAGTGATCCAGAGTGAACAAGACTACATAGGCTATAGTCAGGAAATTCAACATATAAATTTCATTTGTTATAAAAATATCTTAATCATATGGCATTTTGGTCATTTGTGAGAAAAGGAAAATGTTGGAAAAAATGTAAAGGGTAGTTTAGGGTGGAGGGATTTTCTTAAAAATCTTCGTGTTTATCCAGGGGCCTCAAGACATCTTTCCCGTGAAATTTCGACAACGAATTCTTGGGTCGAATACAATATCTATTTCTCGTACTTACTATGCCTTGTAGAGAAAGTAAAAATCGAATGTGTAAAATTCGCATAATTTTCTTTAGGCGTTTTTGATCTTTTGTATAAATCTACAAACCTCCTCGCAGGAACCTGTAACTGTTTCAAGGCATAGAAATTGAAGAGAGACAGTTAAAGGAGTGAATCAAGTTTATGAGAAGTAAACGGTTGTAATACCACGAAAAACAGGAGAGTGTGTTAACATGAGTAAAAGAGAACTATGTATTTCTGTAATTAGTGCATACGAGACAGATAAAGTGAAGAAAGACAGTGAAAGGAGTGAGTCAAGGTTTTGAGAAGCAAACAGTTGTCATCTTTAATACCATGAAAGACTATAGACGGTGTTAACTCAGTAAAAGACAAGTGTGTAGTTGTTTAATTAGTGTGTGAAAGACAGAGGAGGTGAAGAAAGACACTGAAAGGACTGAATCAAGGTTATGGGAAGTAAATTGTAATATCATGAAAGACTGTGGACTGTGTTAACATTTGTGTAATTAGTGTATGAGAGACAGAGAAAGTGAAGAAAGACACTGAAAGGAGCGAGGCAAGGTTGTGAGAAGTATACAGTTGTGAGTTATAATATCACGAAATACTGTAGACTGTGTTAACATCAGTAAAAGAGAAGTGTGTATTTGTGTAGTTAGTGTATGAGAGACAGAGAAAGTGAAGAAAGACACTGAAAGAAGCGAGTCAAGGTTGTGAGAAGTAAACAGTTGTGAGTTGTAATATCACGAAATACTGTAGACTGTGTTAACATCAGTAAAAAAGAAGTGTGTATTTGTGTAATTAGTATATGAGAGAGAGAGGGAGAGAGAGAGAGAGAGACAGAAAGTGAAGAAAGACAGTGAAAGGAGCGAGTTAGGGTTATGAGAAGTAAACAGTTGTGAGTGGTAATATCATGAAAGACTGTAGACTGTGTTAACTCTGTAAGAGAACTATATTTTTGTGTAAAAGTTTAGAAGAAAGATAAAGGGATATAGTGGGCCCTAGTGACCTAACTGTCAACGGGCCCTTAAACCCTACTCACTCACTCAAGGGATAGAAAAGTGGCTGAGCTGCACTTTTGTGTGTTTGTTACGGTGGAGTCAGAAGTGGGATACGTCAAATGGCAATGGGTAGAGAAAGTCATATGAAAGCGATACATGCTTTTAGTTTGAAAAATAAAAGAGAGATTTATAGCACATAAATGCAGTCATTCGTAACACACCTGCTGTTCTACTTTTTACTGTCCGAACGAAAGCTTTTTCTGAGTTTACAGCCTTTAGCTTTCCCCCAGAAGGCAATAATTGGTTAGAATTAGTAACTAACCAGATGGGGACGAAAAGAATGCAATTTCCCGATTGTTTCCACGAGAGCAGTGCCAACCCGTGCGAAATGAAACAAATTGCAGAAATTAAAGAGACCCCGCCATCATCGCGGCTAAGCACTTGCGCTTGCGTAGTGCCCCAGCAAATTCACCGAAAATAGGTTATGGGGCCCCCTCAAACCTGAAAAGGGCTTTCTAGATGTGTTGCACTCACATGACTTTCTCTACTCTTGTAGTAACTATTCTTATGAACTCTTATTCCTATATCTTATTCGTGTTAGTTGAGATAAACATTTGCAGAAATTATCTTACTGCTTATTTCCTTGTAAGTGCAAGGAGAATATTAGAATACAGTAGGCTTAGAGCGATAGTCAAATCTTTTAAAGCTTTGAGATTCCGTTCTCTTTGCACGGTTAAATATAAAAAATGAACAACAGTGTTGCATTTGACGAAAGTTTGTTTTCCGAAACTGACACAAATAACAGGGAATATCTCCGAAATGGTTTACTCAGCAAACAAATTATTTGTACATAAATGGTGTGTTTTAGTGAGATTTACATTTTTTTTTTTTTTTGTATATTAAGATATTGTCTACCTCTTACGATTTACCAGTTATGCAAATTCATCCAGAGTAAACAGAACTACATGGGCTATAGCCAGAAAATTCAAAATATACATTTCATTTGTCATAAAAATATCTTAAATATACGGCATTTTAATCAAAATCGTTAGAGCCGTTTTCAAGAAAATCAAATTTTTTGAAAACTGTTCCATGTAAAGGGTAGTTTAGCGTGGAGGATTTTTGTTTCCAAAATCTTCGTGTCGTATCCTTGAAATACATTAAATTTAAATACCAACTTTGGTTTTTAACAGACTTTTCGTTTTTGAGTTATGCTGTCCACAGACTGACAGAAACAAGACAGACACACACACAGAGCTTTTTCTAAAAAATGCTTTTTTGGGGGTTCAGGGGGCCTCAAAACATACATTTCCGGTCAAAACGCGACATCAGATTTTTGGGTGAAATATCGTACAATACGTTTAGTTTACTATACGTAATAGAGAAAGTCAAAAGGCTGTGGTTTTTATTTTATGCACTATACTATGATGTGTATTACACTCACACGATTTTCTCTACTCGCTTTTCTTTTAGATAACACAATCATTTCTTTCTCAACTGGTTCTCCAAGATAAAGTCATACAATTGTCCTCATCAATGAAATGGAAATGTAACATATATTCACATAATTATCTCTATTCACTTTTCTTTTATGTGACACATTCAGATATCATTATCTGATTGCTCTTCATCATACAGTTCACACAATTTTCTATGATTCAAATAGAAATGCAATGTATTATATTCATTCGGTTTTCTCTGCTCGCTTTTGTTTTACTTACACACACACACACACACACACACACACACACACACACACACACACACACACACACACACACACACACACACACACACACACGTCCTCTACTCGCTCTTCAACATAGAGTTCACACAATTTTCTATGACAGAAATAGAAATGCAATGTATTACATTCATGTGGTTTTCTTTACTAACGTTTTTTTACTAACACATTACTAACATCTGCTTGCCCTTCAATATGCAATTCACACAATTATCTATGATTGAAATAGAAATGCAAGTATGATATCCATAGTTCTCGCTATTAATTTCTCTTTTACGAAATATAATCACATTTCTTTCTCTACTCACTCTGCAACAAAAATTCATACAATTGTATATATGATTGAATTACAATTTTAAAGTTTTACACTCACACGGATTTCTCTTCTAGATTTTCTTTTACTAAGCACATTCACATCTCTGTCTCTACTCACTCTTCTACACACAACTCATACAATTTTGGATATATAATTGAAATAAAAATGCAAACTTACATTTATACGGTTTTCCGTACTCAGTTTTCTTCTTGTGCTATTTGTCACAATCAAAGGTAATATCAACCGAAGCATTAACAGCAAAATAAGTGAGTGAATATCACAGCCATTGAACGATTCCTCCAGATGTAAGGGAGAAGGTGAAGATGTAAAGAAAGAATACAGAAAGCTAATAGGAATTGTGATACTTGGCAGTTTTTTTGCAACCAGTTTGCAAGAAACGGGGTAGTGACGTCAGCCAGACACGATTACGTTATGTTGTGTTGGTGGTTTTGTTTACCACTTGCGGTTGCCGGCAGCTGAAATGACAAATTGCTTCTTTTGGAGTGACAACATTCTTCGTGGTTTTCATTCTTATCGCACCTTCACATAGAGATCTGATATCCCTCCTTGTACAAACAGCGACAAAGAAAATCTTCGGCGGATTTTGTTTCGTTTCCTGGGTCTTTTGAGATGTCTAATTCATTGCTAATCTGGGCGATCATTAAGTTTTCACCTTAGATTTTAACCCCTTCAAAAGCGTTCCTGTACCAGCCCATAAGGTAAGCCTACATGGCAAACTGAATGCACTCACTACCTCTTTCTCTTTTAGCTAACAGGATTGAGATCATATTTTTCCTTTCTACTCCATATACTCTATAACAAGTAGACATTGAAAAACAAGAAGACAAATTCGATATCACTCACTGCTGTTCCATTTCTTGATTCTTCTAAACTTGAACTAGTTCTTACTTCATTGAACATAAGAGAATCGATAGTTTCACTTTCACCTGCGTAGGAATGTGTGCAGACAGCAAAGTATTGATTGCTACGTGCGGATTTTTATTTGTTGAATATCAGTATCGTTATGAAGGGGTGCATCTTTGATTGGTGGATGGCAGTATCGTTATCAACATGTGCAACTTTGATTGGTAGATAGCAGTGTCGTTATCAACAGGTGCATCTTTAATTGGTAGATTACAGTATAGTTATGAACAGGTGCATCTTTGGTAGATAGCAGTATCGTTATAAGGGGTGGTCCATTGAAGTGGCGTATAAGCGATTCATTGTGGCACGCTCGAGCATAAAGGTAATATTTTACTTGTTGGGAATATTAAAACCTACATGGTTCTCAATTAGTAATTACATATTTAAAGATTCATATATTTTATTATTTACAAACGCATGGATTTGATAACTGGTATGTTTTATTCTGGCAGATATGACCACCAACAGAGTGAAGCAATGGTTCTGAATTCATTAGCATGAATTAGCATAGAATAAAGGACTGGTACAGATGGGGATGAATCTTAACAGCTGCCCATATTTATACCATGTTTTCTTCTGAGTGTCTTTACATCACCAAAATAAATAGGGCCGTTGTCCAACACGTTTGAACTGGCATTCCAATCTTCCTTCAAAGAAACGAGTCAAAAAGCAAATTTCTATGTGTTCTCATTTACTGAAGTAGAAATTGTACCTTTTTACTTTCTCTACTACGTATAATAAGTAGCGGAAGTGTTATATTCCACCCAAATTTCGATGTCGAGATATCAGGGGAAATATATGTTTTGAGGCTCCTTGAACAAAGTAACTCAAAAACGAAAAGTTGCATTAGAACCAATATTGGTATTTAGGTTTAATATCCTTCAAGGATGCGATTCCTCCAACTCAAGTACCAATTATTCGAACATTTTAATTTTCTCAAAAATGGCTGTAACGATTTTGATTTAAACGTCATATGTTTAAGATATTTCTATAACAAATTAAATGTATATTTTGTATTTCCTGGCTGTAGTCTATGTAGTCATGTTTACTCCTGATAACTTTTGTATAACTGGTAAACCATAAGAGATAGACTAAATCTTACTATACAAAAATGTAGATTTCATTAAAACACACGTTATGTCCAAATGCGTTTTTTAATTAAACCATTTTGGAGATATTCCTTGTACCTACAAGAAAATTAGCAATAAGATAATTTGTATAGATGTTTATCTCGACTAACATGAAGAACATAGAGGAAGAAGAGTATGTAGGAGTGTCTTGTGCAGGAGTAGAGAAAGTCATGTGATTGTAAGACATTAAATACATCTTTACCAGGTTGAGTATGAAGTTTTAATGTGTTCCTGGGCGTTACATTACAGCGATGATGTCAACATTCTGATCACCATAAAGGTGCTTCCTTCACAAGCTGATGAATCTCAATGGGTGTTGTGTTCATTCAGAATTGCAATCAGGGTCCTGTGTTGAGGTCATGTACAGGTTTAAATCTGCTTATTGACATCATTAATATGTTGTGGGAGGGCGTGAAAATACTCTCGTACTCACACATGAAGTTCTTGTACTAACCTTTCTTACAAACTCTTACTCTTTATCTTCATCTTCTTCGTGTTAGTTGAGATAAACATTTGTACAAATTATCTACTAATTTTCTTGTAGTTACAAGGGAAATATGGGAATACAGTAGATTTAAGTGATAGTTAAATGTTTTAATGCTTTGAAATTATGCAAAAGTTATGCAAAAGTCATCCAGAGTAAACAGGACTACAGGGGCTATAGCAAGAAAATTCAAAATATACATTTCATTGGACTTAAAATATCTTAAACATCTGGTATTTTAATGAAACCCGTTAAAACTAATTTAGAGAAAATCAACATTTTCGAAAAATTTTGCATCTAAAGGGTAGTTTAGGGTGGAGGAAATTTCTTCAAAATCTTCGTGTTGGAAGACATTAAACTTAAATACCAACTTTGTTTTTTATCCCACTTTTCGTTGTTGAGTTATGCTGTTCACAGACACACACACACACACATAGTGACCTTTTCCTAAAAGTGCTGTTTTTTGAAACTCAGGGGGCCTCAAAACATACATCTCCGGTGAAATCTCGAGATCGAATTTTTGGATGGAATACAATACTTCCTCTACTTACTATACGTAGTAGAGAAAGTAAAAATGTGCGTTACAGATACATACAGGTAAAAAATATAAACTTCTACATGTTGTTTCAAATACTTAAGTATATATCCTAATGAAATTTTTAAACTCAGGATGATATACATATGTATCATGAGGTTGTAATGTTTTTGTTCATTTTTTGTTCTTCTTACTACCTGGCGATGTAATTTATATTACTGTGTTGTTTTAACAATTTGGTGTTTGTGAATGACATTGGAAGTTTGAAATTATTTGTACCAAATTCTTCCACTATTTGACAGCACGTGCACG
Organism: Tenodera sinensis; assembly: GCA_030765045.1. Lineage (NCBI taxonomy): Eukaryota > Metazoa > Arthropoda > Insecta > Mantodea > Mantidae > Tenodera > Tenodera sinensis. Next base: position 94,149,312 of record CM060969.1, on the reverse strand, counting down.
CGCAAGCCTCGGTGTGCTGAGTATGACGTCACCTGTACTAGGTACAGTGATAAACAAATGTTTCCCTAAAAGTTGAACTAAAATGTTTTGAATACATAATACATACAGTCTAAATTAAAGAGGGCATTACAGTGTACCAGATTACACAAAAAATTCAAGTACGATTTTCTGGCAATACTTGCATCAGGTTTACGCTTCAACACAGGCTTCTGTTAACAATGGATGGTTAGAAACAATCAGCAGCTATAATCGTGTGACTAAGGCGGGTGGGTTGTCAGAAGGGTGAAATGGTTTATAGCCGGAAACACAAACGTTTGTGCATTTGGGGTGTTCTGAGAATATTTCGATCCATTTGTGAACCTTTCCTGAGTCATACTACTGCATTTATGACATGCCTGGGTGATAAGTCACTTCTAACCAAGGAAACCTCGTCATTAGGGTCGGATTTTGATGACCTACTGCTAAAAACTCTTATCGAAATATAACCCAAATTCCTGAAAAAGTGAAGTCAAAACTTTAAACCAAAACCGAAAAATGCATTTACATTTACTAGTTACATATACAATACTGAGGGAATGACTCAGGTGGTGACGTCTGTGGAAGGTCGCGGGTTCGATCCCCGTGGGTTTTTAAGGGAGTGTACCCGGGACGCCAGGCGAATGCTGGCAAGTATTTCCATATCCTCCGAACGTTCCGGCCGCCCTTAGGGTCCATTCGCCTCATCCTTCCTCCCGACAGATGCCTCTTCACGCCATTCAGTCGAGGTCCTAAGTGCCTCTCCCTAAGTTATTGACTCATACAGAAGAAATAATTTATACATATCCTATCATTTTAAGCAGAATAGCACTCTATAAGGACATACAGTTTGGGATGGTCAGACTTGACAAATCTTCAGGGAGTAGGATCTTTTAGTTGGAGAAAACTTCTTTCTGCATCACACGATGTAGTGGGACAAACCTGAAATAAAGGAAAACTTTAGCAGAAAGTTGCGTACAATGTTGTATACACTGTATTTCTTTCAAGCACACGACTTAACCTTGTTAGTAACTGTACTCTATAACTCACTTTCATTTTCAATAATAAACCACACAGTTTCAAATGAACTTTACTATTACAGAGATATTTAATATGTAGCTAAATATCTTGACATGCTGAATGAAAACAATTGTACATTAAGATGGATAAAATTTATTGATGATATTCTAAATATCACTGTACTTCATTCAACAACATCAAGTCCAACATGTTAAAATGGGTTAACGGTACGAAATGATGTTCATAAAAATACCAGACCGGCAAGAAAACAAAGGCGCTCAAGGTCAGGTTGCCTCGCGCGACGTTTGTGTATACGTGACTAACAGCGAGCGCGGCGATTAACAAAGAATTGTTGGAACCTTCGAGATGCATCATGCGGCCGGCATGTTTGTAGAAGTCGAGAAAGGTCCATGTTACATCATCCTCGCTATATAAGGAGACGAGGCAACAAGTTAGAGGAGTTACAGTTACAAACATGAGTGTGCCAGTGAGTGAGAGACAGCGACGTCACTTGGAACTGAAGAACTTTTATTAAGTGTTGACTGATTGTATCGTCAGAGTTAGTGTTTGAGAGACAGAGAAAGTGAAGAAACACAGTGAAAGAACTGAGTCAAGGTTACGAGAAGAAAACAGTTGTGAGTTGTAATATCACAAAAGATTATAGACTGTGTTAACTTCAGTAAAAGAGAACTATGTATTTGTGTAATTAGTATATGAGAGACAGAGAAAGTGTAGAAACGCAGTGAAAGGACTGGGTCTAGATAATGAGAAGTAAGCAGTTGTGAGCTGTAATATCGTGAAAGACTGTTGACTGTGTTAACATCAGTAAAAGAGAACTGTGTATTTGTGAATTAGTGTATGAGACACAAAAAGTGAAGAAAGACAATGAAAGAATGGTTCAAGGTTATGAGAAGAAAACAATTGTGAGTTCTAATATGAAAAATATGAAATACTGTAGACTATGTTAACATCAGTACAGGAGAACTGTATTTGTGTAATTAGTATATGAGAGACAGAGAAAGTGAAGAAAGGCAGTGAAAGGAGTGGTTCAAAGTTATGAGAAGTAAACAGTTGTGAGTTGTAATACCATGCAAGACGTAGACTGCGTTAACATCAGTAAAGGAGAACTTTGTATTTGTGTAATTAGTGTATGAGAGACAGAGAAAGTGAAGAAAGGCAGTGAAAGGAGTGGTTCAAAGTGATGAGAAGTAAACAGTTGTGAGTTGTAATACCATGCAAGACGTAGACTGCGTTAACATCAGTAAAGGAGAACTTTGTATTTGTGTAATTAGTGTATGAGAGACAGAGAAAGTGAAGAAAGGCAGTGAAAGGAGTGGTTCAAAGTGATGAGAAGTAAACAGTTGTGAGTTGTAATACCATGCAAGACGTAGACTGCGTTAACATCAGTAAAGGAGAACTTTGTATTTGTGTAATTAGTGTATCAGAGACAGAGAAAGTGAAGAAAGACAGTGAAAGGAGTGGTTCAAAGTTATGAGAAGTAAACAGTTGTGAGTTGTAATACCATGCAAGACGTAGACTGCGTTAACATCAGTAAAGGAGAACTTTGTATTTGTGTAATTAGTATATGAGAGACAGAGAAAGTGAAGAAAGGCAGTGAAAGGAGTGGTTCAAAGTTATGAGAAGTAAACAGTTGTGAGTTGTAATACCATGCAAGACGTAGACTGCGTTAACATCAGTAAAGGAGAACTTTGTATTTGTGTAATTAGTATATGAGAGACAGAGAAAGTGAAGAAAGGCAGTGAAAGGAGTGGTTCAAAGTTATGAGAAGTAAACAGTTGTGAGTTGTAATACCATGCAAGACGTAGACTGCGTTAACATCAGTAAAGGAGAACTTTGTATTTGTGTAATTAGTGTATGAGAGACAGAGAAAGTGAAGAAAGGCAGTGAAAGGAGTGGTTCAAAGTTATGAGAAGTAAACAGTTGTGAGTTGTAATACCATGCAAGACGTAGACTGCGTTAACATCAGTAAAGGAGAACTTTGTATTTGTGTAATTAGTGTATGAGAGACAGAGAAAGTGAAGAAAGACAGTGAAAGGAGTGAGTCAATGTTATGAGAAGAAAACAATTGTGAGTTGTAATATAAAATACTGTAGACTGTGTTAACATCAGTACAGGAGAACTATATTTGTGTAATTAGTATATGAGAGACAAAGAAAGTGAAGAAAGACAGTGAAAGGAGTGGTTCAAGGTTATGAGAAGTAAACAGCTGAGTTGTAATACCATGAAAGACTAGACTGTGTTAGCATCAATACAGGAGAACTATATTTGCGTAATTAGTATATGAGAGACAGAGAAACTGAAGAAAGACAGTGAAAAGAGTGGTTCAAGGTTATGAGAAGTAAACAGTTGTGAGTTGTATCTACGATATTACGAAAGACTGTAGACTATTAACATCACTAAAAGGGAACTGTGTATTTGTGTATGAGAGATAAAATGAAGAAAGACAGTGAAAGGGGTGAGTCAAGTAAGTGAGTGTGTGGGGTTTAAGGGCTCGTCGACAACGAGATAATTTGGGCCCAAGTGTGAATCAAGGCGCGAACATTTTTTCTAATCTTTTATTTGATTCAGGGATTCTCACATGTAGTTCTGTTGATGCTGAAATTCTGGATGCAATGCAATACTTACTGTATTTCTTTTGTACGTGGTAGAACGGAATGGCTCTGAAATACTAAGTGCTCCGCCACTGATGGTTTAACGACCGCTGCGTTGGCTTAGCCGCCGTGAATTATGAAGATGATTCACGGGAAGGAGGGGATGATGATTTATTGGCGACCAAATTCACAGCGCCAGCATCAATACCTTCACGTCTCAATGTTGGGCTCTTCTCTCCCAGTAAATAACACACGTGTATAAGAAAGTTTGCTCATAGCGGAGTTTTTACTATCTCTACTACGTATAGTAAATAAGTATTAAATGTATTCTACCAATTCTAAGTATACAAATACAGTCTTAGTCTAATACAATATTGAATAAAACAAATATAATCAATTATAACCATTATATAATTTTTTCGGTAATGTTGCCGAATACGGGCTTAGGAACCACGTAACTCAGGGCGCCAACGTATGACAAATGAAAGTAGCCAGCGGTAGTAAAACATTACTTGAATGACGTTGGAATCGTCTACATAGTTGGCAATGTCCAAAGATGAGAAAGGTAACTTCCAGCAGTGCATATACATTGTATACACAGGTGATGTAAATACAAAGAAGGTGGAAAACTCTATTCTGGTTCTAAGTGACGAATTCGGGTAACTACATGGCGGGAAATTATTTTACCTACGCACACATTGCTCAATTCAACTCACAAAATCTCCCAAATGTAACACTGAACACCACAGTTACAGAATAAATGAGGCTTCCTTCATATTGCAATGAAACAACGAATCACATAACCTGAAATAACTATGAATTCATAAGCTCATGAAGTTGTGCAACAGTAGATCACCTTAAATGGGAATATATTTTGTGGAGTGAGTGAGTGGAGTTTAAGGGCCCGTAGGTGATTTGGGTCCAATATATATCGTAAATATACGTTTATGAAAGAAATACACAGTCGGTTTTAGAGACACAAACCGTATAACCTCAAATAACCATGAATGAAATCATGAACTCGTGCAGTTTTGCCGTAGATACATAACCGTAAAATATGAATTTATTTCATAATGTACGTTTATATAACGAATAAAGAGTTTTACATGTGGCAGATCACAGACAAACGGAATACTTTAAACATCGCATTTTACCGGAAAGAATTGTCGCCAATTACTGGTAACTTCAACGTTATTTGAAATACGGATTTCCATTAATAATAACTAAAGCGCATGAGGAAAAAGAAACACTTTCTGTTGTTAGTTTTTTTGCTTACATTATTCCACTATTTATTCCGCGATTATATTCCATGTTTCAGTTTTAGCTGCCGTTCCATTTCCCGTGTTCCATTCTGATTCGTACTTCTCAACCTCTTTGTCCAGTACTGTATTTTTCAAGTTAAGTTAGCATAGTTTATTGACATTGCACATCAAGAAGCCTGTATTCGGGAACATTGTCTTTATTCCTACATCTTGGAGTTGTTTATATCTATAAGTTCCTCTTATATTTCACATGTTGTTTTATATTCGTATAATGGGGAGGTTTATTATGGCCACTAATTACATTTACCCCTCATTCCCTTTTCCATTTTCCCTATTTCCTCATAGTTCTTTGACCATTTTCAACCTCATTTTTACTAAATACTTTCCAGCTTTCTCTATGTTTTTGTCTGATTTTGAACTGCAAATTGTTGTAACTGCTAAGTTTAATGGGTTTCGTGAAATGGAATATCATTGTTCATTTTTTTATATGTTAAGCGTGCAAAGAGAACGGGATCTCAAAGCTTTAAAACATTTGACTATCGCACAAAGCCTACTGTATTCTAATATTCCCCTTGCATCTACAAGGAAATAAGCAATAAGATAATTTGTACAAATGTTTATCTTAACTAACACAAAGAAGATATAGGAATAAGAGTTTGTAAGAATGGTTAGTTCAAGAGTGGAGAAAGTAATGTGAGTGCAATACATCAGATTTGTTTTTCTGTCCTTTCAGATGCCTTTAAGTTGACTTAACACTTCTGAAGTATATTGTAATAAACCTGTCTCGAAAGGTAGAGTTCAACGTTCTTTCCATTTAGGACCTCGATCACGCAGATCTACACCGTGCTCGCGTCCACCTCACGTTCTCTTTTAAAACAATCACAACCATCGCACCATCTATGGACGGAAGAGGCGGATATCAAGAGGCCTTAGTGCACTTGGTTCAATTTTAATGTTACTGCCAATCAGGGTTTAAATTACACTCACTTTTTGTAACTCGAGGTCGAAGAATGCGACGAATTTTAGAGCAACATTCACAAAAATCATAAAATGACTTTCTCTACTTTTGTACTAACCATTCTCACTAACTGTTATACCTATATCTTCATGTTAGTTGAGATACGCATTTGTACAAATTATCTTTTAGATAATTTTCTTGTAGATACAAGGGGAATATGGGAATAAAGTAGGCTTTGAGCGATAGTCAAATCTTTTAAAGCCTTGAGATTCCGTTGTCTTTGCACGGCTAAGATATAAAAAATGAATCACGAGCTTCCATTTGACGAAAATTTAAGTATTCCAAAACTCACACAAATAAAAAGGAATGTCTCCGAAATGGTTCACTGTAGGGGGAAAAAAAAATACTGGGGCATAAATTGTGTTTTAGCAAGATCTATATTTTGTATAGTAAAATTTGGTCTGTCTCTTAAGGTTTACCAGTTATGCAAAAGTCATCCAGAGTAAACAGAACTACACAGGCTATAGCCAGAAAACTCAAAATATACATTTCGTTTGTCATAAAAATATCTTAAACATATGGCATTTTAATCAAAATCATTAGAGCCATTTTCGAGGGAAAAAAATGTTCGAAAAGATTTCCATGTGATTGCTTTACGGTGGAGGAATTTTCCTCAAAATCTTCGTGTCCTATCGTTAAAAGATATTAAACTTAGATACAAACTTTGGTTTTTAACCATCTTTTCATTTTTGAGTTGTGCTGTTCACAGACTGACAGATACACAGACACACGGACCTTTTTCCAAAAATCTGATGCGTTGCACTCAGATTACTTTCTCTACTCTTGTACTAACTATTCTTACAAACTCTTATTGCTATATGTTCATGTTAGTTGAGATAAACATTTGCAGAATTTACCTTATTGCTTATTTCCTTGTAAGTGTAAGGGGAATGTGGGAATACAGTAGACTTTGGGCAATAGTCAAACCATTTAAAGCTTTGAAACTCCGTTCTCTTTGCACGGTTAACATATAAAAAATTGAATAACGATGTTCCATTTGACAGAAGTGTAAGTTCTCCAAAACTCACAGAAATAACAAGGAATATCTCCAATTCATTTGGACATAAGCTGTGTGATTTACCAAGATCTTCATTTTTTGTGTAGAAAGATTTTGTCTATCCAGAGTAAACAGGACTACAGGGGCTATAACCAGATAATTCAAGACATACATTTCATTTGTCATAAAAATATCTCAATCGTTTGGCATTTTAATCAAAACCGTTAGAGCTAATTGCAAGAAAATAAAAATTTTCCAAAAATTTTCCATGTAAAATTTAATTTGGGGTGGAGGAATTTTCTTCAAAATCTTCGTTAAAAGATATTAAACTTAGATACTAACTTTGGTTTTTAACTATCTTGTCATTTTTGAGTTATGTCCGTTCACAGACTGACACACACACACACACACACACGCGCGCGCGCGCGCGTAGGGAGCTTTTTCTAAAAATGTTTTTTTTTTGTATTCAGGGGACCTCAAAACATGTATTTCCGGTGAAATCTCGTGATCGAATTTTTAGGTGGAATACAATGTTTACTTAGTATACGTAGTAGAGAAAGTAGTATGTAAATGTATGAAGTTTCGGACCCCTAGTGAGTTTTAAAGTGGGGAAACACAGGAAGTATAAGCAGTTGGTCTGAAAACAGCACAGGCGTCCTTCAGATGATGAGCTTTAATATAGTTACATTGCCAAATGTGTGCGTTTCCTCTGACACAGTGACCCTCTGATTTCGCATTTCTCTCACCATCCATCATAATGAAATAACTGCGGCCTCATTACTGAACTGTGGGGGCGTGATAGTCACTGACTGACCGACTGACTCATAGTACCTCTAAAACAACGCTATTCTTCGTGTTAGTTGAGATAAACATTTGTACAAATTATCTTATTGTCTATTCCTTGTAGGTGTAAGGGGAATGTGGGAATACAGAGGCTTTGAGCGATAGTCAAATCTTTTGAAGCTTTAAAATTCCTTTATCTTTGCGCGGTTAAGATATAAACAAATGAATAACGATCTTCCAGGTCACGAAAGTTTAAGTCTTGGTAAACTCACACAAATAACAAGGAATATCTCCGAAATGGTTCACTCCACAAAAAAATTAATTTTGACATAAATTGTGTGTTTTAACGAGAACCAATTTGTTGTATAGGAAGATTTGGCCTATATCTTATGGTTTACAAGTTATGCAAAGGTAGCAAGCAGAAACTTCAAAATATACATTTCATTTGTCATAAAAATATCTTAAACATATGACATAATCAAAATCGTTAGAACCATCATCGAGAAAATCAGTTTTCGAAAAATTTTCCATGTAGAGGGTAGTTTAGGGTGCACGAATTTTCTTCAAAATCTTTATGTCGTGTCCCTGAAAGATGTACCAACTTTGTTTTTTTAACCGACTTTTCGTTTTTGAGTTATGCTCTTCACGGGCAGACAGAAATACACAAACGCGCGCACGCACGCACGCACATACACACACTCACATGGACGTTTTTCTAAATTTCTTTTTATATTAGAACAAAAAGTGTTATAAATGTTATTTTCTTAAGGTTTTCTGGCGCCTTTAAAGAGCTGCCCTGTGAATTATAGAGTCAACCCTCATTATAGCGGTGTGGGGAGTGTAATAAGGCGCGCAGACAGTTCAAAGGCAGACTTCCTGCTGAGGCATGTTTACCTTAAAGTGCTCCTCCAGTTGGCAAAGTCTCAAATGCGCTCTTTCTGTTCTAATATTTCATCTCCGTGAATAACATATCAATCCATGTTTTGTGAACACGATACATTGCTCTAAATACACACTGAAACAATTTAAAGTAAACAACACTACTTTCCTTATTGGTTACTGTGAATTTACCCTTCATTATCACCGGCTTAAGGTGGTGTTTCGGCCATGAGTTAACCAGGGATTCTACATGGTGAACGTAACAAACATGGCCAATAAAATTGTTGAGGCAAATTGCCAGTGTGCGAAATCCCACTTCTGACACCACTGTGAAAAATTAGACAGCAAAGTTCAATTACTTTTTCAGCCACTTTTTTACTTTCTCTACTAAATATAGTAAGTAGAGAAAGTATTGTACTAAAATTTGATGTCGAGATTTCACTAGAAATGTATGTTTCGAACCCCCCGAAACTGAAAAAGGCGCTTTTATAAAAGGGTCCACGTGCACGCGCGTGTGTGTCGCTCCAACGATTTTGATTAAATGCCATAGCTTTAAGATATTTTTATGACAAATATAGCCCTGTTTACTCTGGATGAGTTTTGGATAACTGGTAAACCGCAAGAGACAGCCGAAATTATACTATACAAAAAAGTAGATGTTCTTAAAACATACAATTTATGTGAAATATTCTTTTTTGTGGAGTGAACCATTTCGGAGATATTCCTTGTTATTTGTGTGAGGTTTGTAATACTAAACTTTCGTCAAATGGAAGATCGTTATTAATTGTTTTATATCTTAGTCTTTTACCTACAAGAAAATAAGCAATACGATGATTTTAACAAATGTTTATTTCAACTAACGAGAAGAAGATATAGGAATAAGAGATTGTACGAATTGTTAGTACAAGAGCAGAGAAAGTCATGTGAGTGCAATATCTCAGGTTGTTTATTTTGTTGTAGAAACTGGTTTTAACATAAACCTGTTGTATTCCCTTCGTTTTTAACAAGCTCGATTTCCATAATGATATACGTTTATCAATTAAACGAGCTAATTTTCTGCGAATAATAACATGATCTGGACAATTAAGGCTGTTTCCCTGGACCTGGAGGTCCGTAGTGGTTAAAAAGACCAACAAAATATACTTAAGTAGAACATTCCATCAAGAAAATCACTCTTTAAGTGCACAAAATCATAGGTAACAACATATAATGTGTAAATAAGAAACTGTGGAAGCAATATTTATTAAAATTACAAATTCAAGTAAGATTCAGGCAAACACTACGAGCGATATTTACCTTACATTCCCTGAGTCACTCCATTTCATTCTCTCTATCCGGTCTATGCAGGTTATAACAGTCAGTGGTGTCTCCGGTAGAATGCGCTGCGGTGGTGCTTGCGTTCTGGAAATACGGGATTTGACTTAGGGGCGGCGCTGTGGTCGTCTAGGGACTGATTCATCAGCCGGAGCTGGCTGGCAGTCCCTCTCTGTAGAGCCTGCAGCTCCGTCGGGCTGAAGAACTCACCTGCATCTATTAGGGACCCACCGTAGTAGTTCTGCCTGTGATACGTTTTGGCCGTCTTTAGTGTGCTCTCACATCATTCTTACTCCCAGGGTCTGTCGGACAGTAAGCCGTCGACTGACATGCCTGAATTCCTTCCGTAACAGACAAGATAAGACTGCGGCTTTATTTGCACTGTTACGGCGCATATAAATGAGTAGTTTGAAGTCATAAGTCACATGATCCAAAAACCTATATGATAGTAAACAACCGAAGACAGTTTATATTGGTGAAACCCACTTCCATTTGGTGGAAGCTATTATTATTAAAAAATATGTCTAAATATTACGAATTAGCTTTGGAATTCTGTTTATTTGTGAAAGAATGAAAATTATTGAGCATTAAATAATGGATCACGTGAGGTTTGACTCTAATCTCAGGATAGCGAGAGTTTTGAAAAGTGCCCTTTTGGAACATGCTAGTTTAGAAAACGACTAATTTCTAACATGTGAATATTGATGGTAAATGTGTAAGAAGAACACTAGAATGTCACCACCAAAAGGAGTTAGCTGATCACTGAAATAATTAAATAATCAATTAAAATAAATTAAATGGGAACGTTAAAGGTTATTTTATCTTTGCAACTTGATGGATAGCAACTTCCGCTGGCAACCTTTCTAATTTGGCTTGGTTTCTTTTCCACATTTCTGGAGCAACTTCATGTTTCCGTGCTGCAATAGTTGACACTTTTTCTTCCATCACTATATGTGTCAAAATCTTTACAACTAATCGCTGAACTTGATGGTATTCATAAAAATCTGATGTGTTGCGCTCACATGATTTTTTCTACTCTTGTACTAACCGTTCCTACAAACTCTTATTCATATATCTTCTTCGTGTTAGTTGAGACAAACATTTGTAGAAACTACCTTATTGTTTATTTCCCTTCTCGAGAACTACCCTTTAAGTAAGAGATACACCAAATCTTACTGTACAAAAAATGTAGATCTTGCTAATACACACGAGTTAGTTTTGCAATAGTTAAACTTTTGTGGAATAAAAGGTCGATAATCACTTTACACATTAGATTTTTAATTTTTACGCCAATTATCAGCAAAAAGTTTTAATAAAGTCTGGCTAAAAGATATATTTTTGTTTCCAAAGTGAAGATGTACCTTATAGTATAGCGGTGGTGCCGATGAATACTAAAGTCCGCGAGTGTACACGGAGACAACAGATGCACTGTGCTTGTTTTTACAGCTAGTTTATACAGGAAATGACTCGAAACACGGAGTGCAGCCTAACGCCGGCTTCTGTTTATTTACTTGTCCACAATTCCGACAAAGAGTGATGAGGTATCGAGTACAACGCAGCCAACTTCCTCCAAACACACAAACACCTACTATCAAGTCTTTATCTAAGGGTGCAAGAGTAAACAAGGCATCCTGGGATTCAAACTGGCCGAAAAATTATCAAACTGGCGGTTTTTAGGTTTATGTAAGGCAGATGATTCAAATACGGCCACCTTAATTTGAATTTTTATTTTCGTGGTTACAGTACTCACCAAAAGAGAAGTATATAATTAAGCATATACGATGTCTAATTGGCTATATGTAAAAATATATATAACTTACTTTAAACACTACTATGTTTAATTAGAACTTGTTAGGAACCTTGCATTCTGCATGCAATATGCCCACGTGAAGGTAATATGGCCAACTTAAAAATGCATTTATTTTATTCTGATCTGAAACTAGTAGCATTATCTTATACATAATTATTGGATTAATACTAGTCTACTTAGAAATTATTGTAATATGGATTGCAAATAGATCATCATGCACATACAGAATTGGAACTATCAAAGTTACAGCATGAAGCCAAACAGAAAAATATTACCTTTGGTTACACGTAGGACACATGAACACGTCTTTAGAAAGACCAACACGTTCCTCATGAATATAAACACCACAAACAGCGCGCATGCGCATATTCAACACTTTGGTAACTCCACAAAACCAACTGTCCATGTTCTCTTGTGAACGACATTTTTCTTTACAAGGGTTTTGAAGGGTTTTCATTAGCCTGGTCCTTTTTCATGTCACGTGATGGCATTTGTTTAGGCTGAGATTCCTCCATGTTCTTTTTTACAGTCGATTGACCATATTATCTGCAGCACCTTTCGAAAAAATAATACATTACCCTTTCCAATCATGTCCAACACACTGCTGTTGTGTGCTAATTACATTAATGGATCTTATAGTTGGTTAAATTAGAAGCCCGGGACTTACTTACACGTTGTAACTCGCCATTAAGGCATGTTATCTCAGAGTAAATTGACATCTCCTTGTGTGGTTTATCGGGAATAATGCGAGTGAGTTGGAAAATTTAATGTCATATCGGCATACCTTAGTGGTTAGAGCAGCCGGACGGTAACCGGTAGATCCGTGGTTCAAATCCCGGCATTCAGTTTTTCAGTCTCACTCTACCCTTTGCAATCATGTCCTACACACGGCTATTGTGTGGAAAAACATTAATTACAAATAATACATTAATCAGTTAATTAGAACGCATTTAAAGAAACATTAGATGCCAGGAAAGAACTTAGAATAAACTGTAATATGCGGTGCCAGAACAATAATCACTAATTACATGCAAGCAAATAAAAAACTTGCCAACACCCAGGATAACTACTCCTCGTGTTCCATCGTCTGGGTTTTCAAATTATCGCGCAAGTGGCGCTTCTAAGGCAGCAAACTGGCCATATTAGCTTCATTGGCCATATTAGCATTACGTACCTATATAAATGCTCCCCAAACCTTCAGTCATCGGTTGGTAATGTTGGTAATCTACATATAAACGTCCCTTTTCTGATTAAATTTTACGCAGTATTTGAACAAAATAAGGACCAAAAAGGGCTAAAAAAAACCAACCAAATTCAGCAGAAAGAAGTGGTTAAGATATGAATCTCAGACTGCCACACAAAAGAGGGACGGCAATTTGATGAATGTGTGTAGAAAAATTGGTTTTTCTGGATTTTACATTTTTAATGCACTATCTGCTCCATGCGTATTAAATTTGGTGCTATACTCCTACAATTTCTCCAGCATGTGTTCCGTTTATGTGACTTCAACTTCAGTCTTTGGTACCAGAATATGAAAATTTGTTTAGCTTTAAAAATGAAATATACACAAAAGTAATTATTTTATCTTCCTGCCAGAGATTGATGGTGTTTGTTGGGCAATTAGAGTTTATAAAATTATAAAGCTGTTGTGATACTTCAGTTTTTTATGAGTATGGAATATTTTGAATATTAAGGTATTTTCATATTGTGAATCAATTGAATAATTCTCTCCAAACTATAATACAGATTCTGCTGGAACGTTGTGTGGCAGTTTTTAAGTGTGTAAAGTATTGATTTCATATCTATAAAATTATACAAAATTAAAATTTGAGCCCCACGACCCCGTAAGCTGACTGACAAACTTAATGGAGGTTGATAGTTGCATATTGGATAAGAGATGCCGACTGTTTGAGTTTAAAAAGTTACTGTTTCTATATTCCTTCCGAAGTTAGAAGCACACTTGAAGTAAACAAACATGGGAAAGTAGATCCCATATTTTCTTTATGGTATCATTTTTAAAATGCACTAATGAATACGATTAATGATTCCATTGTGATGCACTCCTGATTTACTGTTATTTAGAAATGGAAAATAATGAAATAATCAGTTTACAGAAACTGAGCAGTTACTGATATCAACTGCTTATGCTGTACATGTATTGTGCGAAGTTATGCCGAAGGGAGTGTCTTAGAGCGGTTGTAGTTTGAATTTTTTCACAAGTAATATGATAATACGTGTGACATAACTGATAAATTCTCAAGTAGAGCGAGAGTCAGACTGTCGAATTATATTTATATGGACTATTTCATATATAGCTGCTTGTCCTGTATAATAGTGGTCTAGTCTAGCTCCTTCTATTATCACAAGTAATATGATAATACGTGCGACCTAACTGATAAATTCTCAAGTACACTGAGAGTCAGACTGTCGAATTATGTTTATATGGACTATTTCATATACAGCTGTTTGTCCTGTATAATAGTGTCCTAGCCTAGCTCCTTCTATTATCACAAGTAATATGATAATACGTGCGACCTAACTGATAAATTCTCAAGTACACTGAGAGTCCGACTGTCGAATTATGTTTATATGGACTATTTCATATACAGCTGTTTGTCCTGTATAATAGTGTCCTAGCCTAGCTCCTTCTATTATCACAAGTAATATGATAATACGTGTGACATAACTGATAAATTCTCAAGTAGAGTGAGAGTCAGACTGTCGAATTATATATATCCTCCTGGGACCCAGAAGACCTTTTTCCAGAAAACATGTATGAAAGTGGGTTTTGTATCTCTCTTTATACCTAAATTACTTGAGAAAAATGTGTAAAAAAATTTTCAATATACAGTTTTTACAAAAAGTGAAGTACAGTATGCTGTACTTTGGGTCTTGAAAACAATATTCTATATAGTGAAAACAATTAATTCAAGAGAACTTCAAAATTGTTTAATACATCTAAACATACATACAATACATGGTTATATAAAAATAAAAGGACATAACTAGAATGGAATTAGTATGTTTTAACTCTATTATTCATGGAAAAGTCTGAAACAATTCCTATTTGCAACCAAACACAGAAAGATATTGCATGTAGTACACATTGTTCTTGTTCTGCCAGAGCAGTCTGGTCTCCTGAATTTCTGCCAGTCTTTTACATCTGCAATTGCAGGCATGTGACAACTTTTTGACCTCCTTAAATTTTCATGGGGTAGAGGAACAGGTACTTTGCGCCTCTTTGGTGTTGGTTCTGTAAGTTGGTCAGCACTATCTTCTCCACTTTCTCCAACTCCTGTTGTGTTGTATATCAGAGATTCGCCAAGCATGAGTTTGTATTTTCTTAGCTGTGGTATTTGTTTTGGAGACATTCCTCTCTTCTTTTGGTCCTTTTTCAACTGCAACCAAGCATTTGCAACAGCCATATCGAACAAATGTAGAATTGTTCGAATGGTCCATTTCTTTGTTCTGGCCTTCATTGGACAGTAAGACATCATTCGGTCAAACAAGTCAACCCCACCCATGTAAGAGTTATACGCCTGCACTATATTTGGTCTTGCAACTTCAATGTATGTTTTCTCTTTCTTATTGTATCTCTTGCGCTTATCCATAGGATTTAGTCCATGGTTGGATGACATCATTGTAATGCCCTTTCTATCCATTCATTTCACAACACACACATTGCCATCGTGGTGAACAAGCATGTCTGAAGATCCTCTACCTTCTTTGTTTAATTCTCTATCACTCTTCAGTCGTGCTTCCTTTGGTACTTACTTTGGAGAAGTTCTAATGGTGAAGAATCTATTCCTAGCCATGTTGTCACTTATGATTGGTACCCTCCATCTATTGTCCCAATACATTCGGATTATTGGATACTGTAAGCAGCTCATTATCATACAAATGCTAATAAACGTTTTCAGCTCAGCCAGATCTAAATTTAGAGGTCTGCCTTTCATTTTTATGTATGTCTGACAAGACTTAACCACTAATGTTTGGAGTATATCATCATCAATATACTGTTTGAAGTAATCAACATTCTCGAATGCAGTTGTATCAATGGGAGGTAGTTTGGGCTGCATAATGGAGACAGTAGCTGGATTAAAATTTCTTCTTCGCCAGCGGCACCTCGGCATTTGCACAGAATCCTGAAATATTAAAATTCTTTTACTTTCATGTAAAGTATTCCAGTTCCCATATAAACTTTATCGTACAAAAGGAAGTTCAATTTTGCAAACCCTAAGTAGGAAAATGTGTGTAAAATATAGATAATTTAGTAATCAGTGACAGCATACCTCATCAGAATCACTACTAGATCTCTCACTTTCGCTTTCATCTTTGTCATCTTGAATAGGAATATTATCTGCTATGTTGCTGGTATTTCCATTTTCTGAATCCTCATCTCCATCAGAAAAATCACCTTCAGAGTCATCCATATTGGCAAGTACTTCTAAGAGATATTTCTCAGCTTCATCATCTAGATCAGAAATGAAATCATTAGTTAAATGCAGATAAATAAAAATGTTTTTGGTGCTCAGAATTGGCTGTTTTCAATTTTACCAGTCGGAATATATTAACTGAGTCCCAAAGTACAGAATGCTGTACTTCATGAAAAACGGGGTTATGAATTCCAGAACAATGCATAAGGATGTATGTATTTGAGATAAAAGTTATCTTTTAATATCAATGAAAGTAAAATCATATTACTAAAACAGAAATACACTGCTGTAAAGTGTTAATTTGCACTTACCTCGAAGAAGGCGTTGGCCATGCTGCAAACGGTGCGTCGCCATTTTGTAACAAGCTATTCACACAAGTCAGTTAGCAGTGAAATGCAGTAACAAAGTTGAAAAATGCTCCCTAGGTGTCAGCAGCTCCTATTGAGCTAGCAGACATCCCTTGCTTTTGCCTGCCATCTGCTAGAGAATTTTTAAAAGTTAAAGTACAGTATACTGTACCGCGGGTCTCAGGAGGTTATATGGACTATTTCATGTATAGCTGCTTGTCCTGTATAATAGTGTCCTAGCCTAGCTCCTTCTATTATCACAAGTAATATGATAATACGTGTGATCTAACTGATAAATTCTAAAGTAGAGTGAGAGTCAGACTGTCGAATTATATTTATATGGACTATTTCATATATAGCTGCTTGTCCTGTATAATAGTGACCTAGCCTAGCTCCTATTATCACAAGTAATATGATAATATGTGTGACCTAACTGATAAATTCTCAAGTAGAGTGAGAGTCAGACTGTCGAATTATGTTTATATGAACCATTTCATATATAGCTGCTTGTCCTGTATAATAGTGACCTAGCCTAGCTCCTATTATCACAAGTAATATGATAATACGTGTGACCTAACTGATAAATTCTCAAGTAGAGTGCGAGTCAGACTGTTGAATTATGTTTATATGGACTATTTCATATATAGCTGCTTGTCCTGTATAATAGTGACCTAGCCTAGCTCCTATTATCACAAGTAATATGATAATATGTGTGACCTAACTGATAAATTCTCAAGTAGAGTGAGAGTCAGACTGTCGAATTATATTTATATGGACTATTTCATATATAGCTGATTGTCTTGTATAATAGTGACCTAGCCTAGCTCCTTCTATTATCACAAGTAATATGATAATACGTGTGACCTAACTGATAAATTCTCAAGTACAGTGAGAGTCAGACTGTCGAATTATGTTTATATGGACTATTTCATATACAGCTGTTTGTCCTGTATAATAGTGACCTAGCATAGCTCCTATTATCACAAGTAATATGATAATACGTGTGATCTAACTGATAAATTCTCAAGTAGAGTGAGAGTCAGACTGTCGAATTATATTTATATGGACTATATCATATATAGCTGCTTGTCCTGTATAATAGTGTCCTAGCCTAGCTCCTTCTATTATCACAAGTAATATGATAATACGTGTGACCTAACTGATAAATTCTCAAGTAGAGTGAGAGTCAGACTGTCGAATTATATTTATATGGACTATATCATATATAGCTGCTTGTCCTGTATAATAGTGACCTAGCCTAGCTCCTATTATCACAAGTAATATGATAATACGTGTGACCTAACTGATAAATTCTCAAGTAGAGTGAGAGTCAGACTGTCGAATTATGTTTATATGGACTATTTCATATATAGCTGCTTGTCCTGTATAATAGTGACCTAGCCTAGCTCCTATTATCACAAGTAATATGATAATATGTGTGACCTAACTGATAAATTTTCAAGTACAGTGAGAGTCAGACTGTCGAATTATGTTTATATGGACTATTTCATATATAGCTGCTTGTCCTGTATAATAGTGACCTAGCCTAGCTCCTATTATCACAAGTAATATGATAATACGTGTGACCTAACTGATAAATTCTCAAGTAGAGTGAGAGTCAGACTGTCGAATTATGTTTATATGAACTATTTCATATCTATCTGCTTGTCCTGTATAATAGTGGCCTAGTCTAGCTCCTTCTATTATCACAAGTAATATGATAATACGTGTGACCTAACTAATAAATTCTCAAGTAGAGTGAGAGTGAGACTGTCGAATTATATTTACATGGACTATTTCATATATAGGTGCTTGTCCTGTATAATAGTGACCTACCCTAGCTCCTATTATCACAAGTAATATGATAATATGTGTGACCTAACTGATAAATTCTCAAGTAGAGTGAGAGTCAGACTGTCGAATTATATTTATATGAACTATTTCATATCTAACTGCTTGTCCTGTATAATAGTGGCCTAGCCTAGCTCCTTCTATTATCACAAGTAATATGATAATACGTGTGACCTAACTGACAAATTCTCAAGTAGAGTGAGAGTCAGACTGTCGAATTATGTTTATATGAACTATTTCATATCTAACTGCTTGTCCTGTATAATAGTGGCCTAGCCTAGCTCTTTTTATTATCACAAGTAATATGATAATATGTGTGACCTAACTGATAAATTCTCAAGTAGAGTGAGAGTCAGACTGTCGAATTATATGTATATGGACTATTTCATATATAGCTGCTTGTCCTGTATAATAGTGACCTAGCCTAGCTCCTTCTATTATCACAAGTAATATGATAATATGTGTGACCTAACTGATAAATTCTCAAGTAGAGTGAGAGTCAGACTGTCGAATAATATTTATATGAACTATTTCATATCTAACTGCTTGTCCTGTATAATAGTGGCCTAGCCTAGCTCCTTCTATTATCACAAGTAATATGATAATACGTGTGACCTAACTGATAAATTCTCAAGTAGAGTGAGAGTGAGACTGTCGAATTATGTTTATATGAACTATTTCATATCTAACTGCTTTTCCTGTATAATAGTGGCCTAGCCTAGCTCTTTTTATTATCACAAGTAATATGATAGTACGTGCGACCTAATTGATAAATTCTCAAGTAGAGTGAGAGTCAGACTGTCGAATTATATGTATATGGACTATTTCATATATAGCTGCTTGTCCTGTATAATAGTGACCTAGCCTAGCTCCTTCTATTATCACAAGTAATATGATAATACGTGTGACCTAACTGATAAATTCTCAAGTAGAGTGAGAATCAGACTGTCGAATTATATGTATATGGACTATTTCATATATAGCTGCTTGTCCTGTATAATAGTGACCTAGCCTAGCTCCTTGTATTATCACAAGTAATATGATAATACGTGTGACCTAACTGATAAATTCTCAAGTAGAGTGAGAGTCAGACTGTCGAATTATATTTATATGGACTATTTCATATATAGCTGCTTGTCCTGTATAATAGTGACCTAGCCTATCTCCTTTTATTATCACAAGTAATATGATAATACGTGCGACCTAACTGATAAATTCTCAAGTAGAGTTAGAGTAAGACTGTCGAATTATATTTATATGGACTATTTTATGTATACCTGCTTGTCCTGTAAAATAGTGGTCCAGCCTAGCTCCTATTATCACAAGTAATATGATAATACGTGTGACCTAACTGATAAATTCTCAAGTAGAGTGAGAGTCAGACTGTCGAATTATGTTTATATGAACTATTTCATATATAGCTGCTTGTCCTGTATAATAGTGACCTAGCCTAGCTCCTTCTATTATCACAAGTAATATGTAATATGATAATACGTGCGACCTAACTGATAAATTCTCAAGTACACTGAGAGTCAGACTGTCGAATTATGTTTATATGGACTATTTCATATACAGCTGTTTGTCCTGTATAATAGTGTCCTAGCCTAGCTCCTTCTATTATCACAAGTAATATGATAATACGTGTGACATAACTGATAAATTCTCAAGTACACTGAGAGTCAGACTGTCGAATTATGTTTATATGGACTATTTCATATACAGCTGTTTGTCCTGTATAATAGTGTCCTAGCCTAGCTCCTTCTATTATCACAAGTAATATGATAATACGTGCGACCTAACTGATAAATTCTTAAGTAGAGTGAGAGTCAGACTGTCGAATTATATTTATATGGACTATTTCATATATAGCTGCTTGTCGTGTATAATAGTGACCTAGCCTATCTCCTTTTATTATCACAAGTAATATGATAATACGTGCGACCTAACTGATAAATTCTCAAGTAGAGTGAGAGTCAGACTGTCGAATTATATTTATATGGACTATTTTAGGTATACCTGCTTGTCCTGTAAAATAGTGGTCCAGCCTAGCTCCTATTATCACAAGTAATATGATAATACGTGTGACCTAACTGATAAATTCTCAAGTAGAGTGAGAGTCAGACTGTGGAATTATATTTATATGGACTATTTCATATATAGCTGCTTGTCCTGTATAATAGTGACCTAGCCTAGCTCCTTCTATTATCACAAGTAATATATAATATGATAATACGTGCGACCTAACTGATAAATTCTCAAGTACACTGAGAGTCAGACTGTCGAATTATGTTTATATGGACTATTTCATATACAGCTGTTTGTCCTGTATAATAGTGTCCTAGCCTCGCTCCTTCTATTATCACAAGTAATATGATAATACGTGTGACATAACTGATAAATTCTCAAGTACACTGAGAGTCAGACTGTCGAATTATGTTTATATGGACTATTTCATATACAGCTGTTTGTCCTGTATAATAGTGTCCTAGCCTAGCTCCTTCTATTATCACAAGTAATATGATAATACGTGCGACCTAACTGATAAATTCTCAAGTACACTGAGAGTCAGACTGTCGAATTATGTTTATATGGACTATTTCATATACAGCTGTTTGTCCTGTATAATAGTGTCCTAGCCTAGCTCCTTCTATTATCACAAGTAATATGATAATACGTGTGACCTAACTGATAAATTCTCAAGTAGAGTGAGAGTGAGACTGTCGAATTATGTTTATATGAACTATTTCATATCTAACTGCTTGTCCTGTATAATAGTGGCCTAGCCTAGCTCTTTTTATTATCACAAGTAATATGATAGTACGTGCGACCTAATTGATAAATTCTCAAGTAGAGTGAGAGTCAGACTGTCGAATTATATGTATATGGACTATTTCATATATAGCTGCTTGTCCTGTATAATAGTGACCTAGCCTAGCTCCTATTATCACAAGTAATATGATAATACGTGTGACCTAACTGATAAATTCTCAAGTAGAGTGAGAGTCAGACTGTCGAATTATATTTATATGGACTATTTCATATATAGCTGCTTGTCCTGTATAATAGTGACCTAGCCTAGCTCCTTCTATTATCACAAGTAATATGATAATACGTGTGACATAACTGATAAATTCTAAAGTAGAGTGAGAGTCAGACTGTCGAATTATATTTATATGGACTATTTTATGTATACCTGCTTGTCCTGTAAAATAGTTGTCCAGCCTAGCTCCTATTATCACAAGTAATATGATAATGAGTGTGACCTAACTGATAAATTCTAAAGTACAGTGAGAGTCAGACTGTCGAATTATATTTATATGGACTATTTTATGTATACCTGCTTGTCCTGTAAAATAGTTGTCCAGCCTAGCTCCTATTATCACAAGTAATATGATAATGAGTGTGACCTAACTGATAAATTCTAAAGTACAGTGAGAGTCAGACTGTCGAATTATGTTTATATGAACTATTTCATATATAGCTGCTTGTCCTGTATAATAGTGACCTAGTCTAGCTGCTTCTATTGTCACAAGTAATATGATAATACGTGTGATCTAACTGATAAATTCTCAAGTAGAGTGAGAGTCAGACTGTCGAATTATATTTATATGGACTATTTCATATATAGCTGCTTGTCCTGTATAATAGTGGCCTAGCCTAGCTCCTTCTATTATCACAAGTAGTATGATAATACGTGTGACCTAACTGATAAATTCTCAAGTAGAGTGAGAGTCAGACTGTCGAATTATATTTATACGGACTATTTTATGTATACCTGCTTGTCCTGTAAAATAGTGGTCCAGCCTAGCTCCTATTATCACAAGTAATATGATAATACGTGTGACCTAACTGATAAATTCTCAAGTAGAGTGACAGTCAGACTGTCAAATTATATTTATATGGACTATTTCATATATAGCTGCTTGTCCTGTATAATAGTGGCCTAGTCTAGCTCCTTCTTTTATCACAAGTAATATGATAATATGTGTGACCTAACTAATAAATTCTCAAGTAGGGAGAAAGTTAGACTGTCGAATTATGTTTATGTGGACCATTTGATAAATATAAGATGAATTATATATAAAATAACCTAAACTGTATTCATTGCGATTAGTGTAGTTAAGGAATGATCTCTTAACCCAGCCCAAACGTATTATTATTATTATTATTATTATTATTATTATTATTATTATTATTATTATTATTATTATTATTATTATTATTATTATTATTATTATTATTATTATTATTATTATTATTATTATTATTATTATGGTTATTATTATTATTATTATGGTTATTATTATTATTATTATTATTATTATTATTATTATTATTATTATTATTATTATTATTATTATTATTATTATTATTATTGTTGTTGTTGTTGTTGTTGTTATTATAATTATTGTTATTATTATTATTATTATTGTTGTCATTATTATTGTCATTATTATTATTATTATTGTCATTATCATCATTATAGATACAATCGTTAAATTTCATAAGGTAATGTCAGTGGCGAGATAAAAATCTAGTACCTGGATAGCTGTGCCATTTTAGGATTGTCATAAAGACATTGCTGGCAATAGATCTGTAGAAACAAACAATTTCAAATATGAATGATAAACGATAAAAAGTTTAATAATGTAAGAGTATGTGATAGATAAAGTGTAATATTGTACAAAATTATTATACAATTTAGAAATAGGACAGTTGAAGCCGTCGTATTTCTTCATTATATAAGTTTATTCTGATACAAGTATTTCGTTGAAAACAGAATCTGTCATTTAACTTCATTTTTGCACATAGTCAAAATTTTGAGAGCTTTTCCTACATCAGGAGAGGATAGGTAATGCTGGTGTTACGTCACCGCTCAACATACTCGTACGGAAAAGGTGTGCAGCGTGTGACGTCACCGCGCTGCCACAGTGCTTTACCACACGTGTGTTAAATTGTTTTAGTGATGTATTTTTGTTTGTGTGTTGCAGGTAAGGGAGTTCAATCGTCTGTGCCATTTCTTGGCAGCAGCACACTCCGGAAGGTAGGAAGAAGATAAATAAAGTCCCTTGTTTTGTTACAGAACTTGTTCAAGTTTATATCTCCTCATCAATTACACAAAAGCAGCCCTGCAACTGAGATAAAGTGTGCAGCACACACACCCAGTGTTTATGTAGTAATATAGAAAAATGGTTCACTCCACAAATAAATGCATAGAGATATAAATTGTTTTTTTAATGCGATTTACATTTTTTGTACTGCAATTGATTTGGTCTATCTCCTATTTTTGTGAATATCAAAATTTTCGAAATACTTTCCATGTAAAGGGTAGTTTAGGGAGGAGGTATTTTCCTTAGAATCATCGTTTCACACCCTTGAAACGTATTATACTTAAACACCAACTTTATTTTTTAAAGATTTCTCGTTTTTGAGTTTCGCTGTAAACAGACACCCACGGAGCCTTTTCTAAAAATGGTTTGTTTTGGATTCAGGGGGCCTCAAAGCATATATTTCCTCTGAAATGTGGAAATCTATTTTTGGGAGGAATACAATACTTCTTTTACTTACTATACGTAATAGAGAAAATAGTAGGTAAAAATAGC
This sequence comes from Tenodera sinensis, assembly GCA_030765045.1. Taxonomy (NCBI): domain Eukaryota; kingdom Metazoa; phylum Arthropoda; class Insecta; order Mantodea; family Mantidae; genus Tenodera; species Tenodera sinensis. Next base: position 94,125,365 of record CM060969.1, on the reverse strand, counting down.
TTGAATAAGTTATACTAAAAGCCTTTAATTTATAGGTCCTTGTTTTTTAAGCCCATGATCGCGTGAGCCCAGCGTATCTCATTTGTCTTGTTTCGTAACCTTGAATATGAACGTGAACAATTTTTCATGTCACTTTAATATGTGCACAATTTCTCATTCGCGAGTCGACAAGCATGCTATTTCTTCTGCCAACATATTAGAGTTTTTCTACGCCACTTTATTATTAATGCTTTTTTTCAGGGACATTTAATCAACTAACTTCACTGTCAGTTGAAACAAATTGAAATGTACATACTTGACTATGGTAGCGTTACGGTCTGCACAGCGAAGGGAGTAGGGCTGATATTACAAACGTTTAAGCTCCGCTTAGATTTAAAATATGATTTTGGATTTTATTTCATTTTATAAACGGTAACCTTCAGTTTGATCTTAGTATAACTAATCTACCGTTTAACAACAGTTTAATACAGTGGCGTAGCGTAGTGTGTGGGCCAGGGTATGCACTTTGAAGTCGTGTTAAGGGTATCTGTAGGTGACATTTCTAAATTCTACAATAAATTAGCTGATTTTGTTCAAATTAATAACAGACATAATACATGTAAGGAATAATGTACAATCAAATTTTCATTGTAATATCCTCAATACCTTTATTTTTATTCTTTTCTAGCCATTGTTTTGTCAGCGTATTGCTCCACACGATAAAGATTTCAAAATTTTGATAATTTTAAATATAATTCTTTTATAGACAAGTTCTCTCAAAGGAATATTGGGAACAGAAACATTTATAATGCTGTCGTTTATTAAATAAAAATTATTAACTTTGAAAAATAATTTTTTTCACAACGTTTGTACCAACTGGTAAATATCAAAGCTACAGAACAATCACTCTATTTTTCTGCATTATCAGTATTCCCATTTTCCCCTTATACCTACAAAAAATAAGCAGTAAGATAATGTGTACAAATGCTTATCTCTGTTAACATGAAGCAGATATAGCAATAAGAGTGATTTTGCTGTCCACTTGAGAGATTCTGTATGAAGAAGCCTGACATGAGATTGCAGCGACTTTCTTAATTAACTGGTGATTTCTTTTAAAGCCTTACAAATTCACTGAGACATCTCACGTCTGGTTTCCTTCACTAGAAGTCTGCCATTAAGTACCAAGTGTTTCTTCTTGACATTTAAATGTTTTTCTTATTGACAGACGTGCTTGTGAAATGTCAGTAATTACCAGGTCCTTGACCTAGAAATGTTTCAAAAACTACCCAAAATGTCTCCAGGATATCTTAAATGTATGGAATTCAATCAAAGCTTGTTTTTATAAATATTGCCAGCAGCAATCCTCTAATTATTGTGACGCCGGGCGCAGCGAACAACAAATTATGGTCGGAGCAAGTTACTATATTTAAATGAGTTTAACTATAACCTTGTGGTCGATACAAGTGACATATCACCTGTTGTTTATGCGAAGTAAAGAGTTGTAAGTTGTAATATCATGAAAGATGTAGACTGTGTTAACATCAGTAAAAGAGAACTGTATATTTCTGACATTTGTGTTTGAGAGACAGAGAAAGTGAAGAAAGACAGTGAAAGGACTGAGTCAAGATTATTAAAAGTAAACAGTTGTGAGTTGTAGTATCCTAAAAGAGTGTAGACTGTGTTAACATAACTCCGTTATTACAATCACTCGACGCTCATGAAATTTTCTTCCCGGCGACCGACGTATCTTTCACGTCGGTAATACCACACAGGCACAGCTGTCTCACACTCACTGACCGACTCATGTCTGTAGAGAGAGTCTGTAGACTTAGTAGTCTTTCTGCTGTTTCCTCGCCTCTTTATACAGGCGGGCTGACGTCACACTGTGCTTGTGTGAACTTGAAACACGCCAGCAGTGACGTAACCAGATCTTTCTCTAAAATCACCGGAACAAACTATTTCTCTTCCAGCTTCGAATGTTTTTAGTCAAGTGTTTGTTGGCGTGAATGCTTTGGGGAAGCTTAGTCCCGTGCGTTACTTGTGCGTCGAGCCCAGTGTCAATATCTCAAAATGCTTACGTTACAAAAAACCTTACTGGATATAAACTCAGAATAAAGAGGATTTCAGAGGCTATTCACTGAAAATTCAACATATACATCTTATTTGTTATGAAAATGTGCTAAATATATGGCATTTTGGCCAAAATGGATTTAAAGTTTTGAAAGATTTTCCACCTAAAGTGGCCGTATCTTTGGAAAATGCTGACAAATGTCATTTACACACACACACACACACACACACACACACACACACACACACACACACACACACACACACACACACACACACGCACACACACACACACACAAGTGGTTTGTGTGGAATACAATTCTTCCGCTACTTACTATACATATGTAGTGGACAAAGCGATGATGTGATGGACTATGCAAATTAATAGAAGTTTAAACGAATCTAAAAAGAAGCTAGGAGGACATACATCACTAGGGGCATTGGCAACCGGCTGAGAGGGGAACTACACTGCAGCGAGACATACTTGGATATGTGCAAAAACATTGCTGTCATTTAGTACAGTGTGATTCGTAGTGACTGCCGCCATACAGCCATGGAGAAATGACTGAGTGTGTTAACAGACAGAGAGATGTACCAAAAGGACGGAAGGTGCAATTATTGTGAGACAGAACGGGTACTCTGTCCACGCCGTGAAGTGAAGAAGAAGAAAAAGAAGAAAAAGAAGAAGAAGTTATCGGACACACAAATAGGCTGTATCTTGAATCTTGTTTTCGCAAATAAAAGTGCGAGTGGCAGTATTCGTATTCTGTCTTTATAGATAATAAGGACCTGTTGCAGCTATAAACTTCAGTAAAACATCTTGTAAATTATTGACGTGGAACTGGCGTATGACAGAACAATGCTTGCCAGATCAAGGTTTACAAACCTGTAGGTCAACTCCATTATTGCTGACATGCATCTGCCATATGGCACACAATAGGTAAAAGAAATATTCATAGAGCGCAAGCTACGAGTATACAAGCAACTTCTCCAGGCAGCAGAAGATAGATTATAGATTATAAGAAATACTCAAGAAGATCAGAAAGGAAGAGCACATAAAACATTTCAGAATCATTCCTGAGTATATTATGCAACGAGACCATAAAATATGAGTTTGTTTATGAAACGAGCGGAGTGACTTTGTTAATATTCATACAAACATCTTGTCATCGTACGATTATTTATACTTGACCAAGTTTGTAAGTTTAGGGCCAATAAATGCATTGATCTTAACTGAATTTCAATTTACGGAGAGGGACTTAGCACCTCGACCGAAAGATGATATTTTGTGTCTATGTTCCTGACGGGGCACCTCACGGAAGGATGGATGAGGTGAGTGGATCCTAAGGGCGGCCGGAATGTTGCCACGACAGAACAGGTAGCAGGGTACATCAGCAGTACGTTTTTGTGGAAATAAGGTTTTCTCCGATCGATAAACTGTGCATAGGATTTTTTGTACACGTATCTTGATTTTTGTGATATTATCAGTCACATCGTGTGTATTTGTAGAAATCTGTTGCATTTCAGTGTCACTAGTGTCCGACATTTTTACTTTTTCTAACCTAGCGCTACTGACTGTTGCAATGACTAATTTATATTGGTGGAAACCTACACTTTAAAGAGGTCCATTAAATTGCAACTACCTGACCTATAATTTAGGCATGATCAAGGTTTTCCTACTCAAGATACCACAGATCTCTACTTAGAGGCTGAAAAGAAAATTACAATATGGTCAACTTGAAATATTTTACCAAGTGAACCACCTGCCCCTATTTTTTATTTTTTATTTATTTTTTTCAAATCTATGCATCGCAGTTAAAATCAGCTGCGCCTTCAGTTAATCTTGACCATACACTTTGCACTTCACATATAGACAGAATATGGCTTAAAATCTCCGTGAATAAATGATTAAAGGGGCAAAAAGTATTCGCTTTATAAATAAATCCATTACATAAACATCGTACTCTTACACTGAGAACATCAACAGATTTCTACATGGTTTATAATCGCCTTACTACTTATTTCCTTTTAGGTACAAGGGGAATATGGAAATACACTAGGCTTTGAGCGATAGTCAAGTCTTTTAAAGCTTTGAGATTCCGTTCTCTTTTCATGGCTAACATTTAAGAAATGAACAACGATGTTGCATTTGGCGAAAGTTTGTTTTCCGACACAAATAACAAGGAATATCTCCGAAATGGTTCACTCTACAAACAAATTTATTTGGACAAATTGTGTATTTTAGTAAAATCTTTTGTACAGTAAGATTTTGTTTACCTCTTACGGTTTACGAGCGATTTAAAAGTCATCCAGAGTAAATAGGATTACATATGCTATATAGCCAGAAAATTCAAGATATACATTTTTTTTTTTAATTTATTAAACGTCGAACAGCAGTTTCCCGCTTTACAAACCAGGCAGAACATAGAAATAAAATTACACAAAAGAAAATACAATTACAAATAAATACACAGAAAATAACAGTTACATAGAAAGGACAAGATGAGGTCAGCCCCAATCGGGCCCCTCTGTGACGTAGTGATAGAATCCAAGGTAAAGTTAAACTGCCATCTGGTGGTTGTTAATCCTTTCAGTTCCCGTGTGTATTATAAGAAACATAGGCATTTTTTGCCTATTTGTAATACTTTTAACGGTTTTTCTGCTATATTCTTGTTATATTGTTCGTCACCAATTAAACATATGTTGAATATATGAGATGTTCTGAATTGTAGAAATTTTTTTTTTTTTTTTTTTTTTTTACAATTTACATTGTAGTGTTTTTTATATAAGAAAAGAAGCAAAATTCATGCAACCGCAGTCAAATGATACCCCGTCATCATCCACGCGTGCCATCACACCGATTATTTTACGTGGGCCCTCCCCGTCCTTTACCACAGGCACATTTGACTGCGGTTGCCGAGACTCGAACTCATGACCTCAGGCTTTGAGTGCATAGCCAGTGCACTATGTGTTGCCTTAACGATCATGGCTATTCAAGTCAGTAGGCTGAAGGTGTCCCAGACAGCCTAATCTAAACCTGTTTCGAATTAGAGGAAGAACGGCATAAGTAGCAAAATAATTCGGGACTGAAAGGGTTAGAAGGCAAGAGCAGGTCTTGTGGTAGTCGACTGCGGATTCTGGTGGGAACTGTAGTCTAACGGCCAAGGGAATAAACGACTGCACCGGGAACTGATGGCAACTTGGTAAAGAAGGTCTGAGCTTGATGACGGATGAACTCCTCAATGGTAAGGACACTAAGTTCTCTGTGAAGTTGTGCATTGCGCACGAACCATGGAGCGTTCAAGGCGATGCGTAACACCTTGTTTTGGAGCGACTGAAGCCGCTTGAGGACGCCAGATGCAGCTGCACTCCAGACCGGACAGGCATAGGTCATCAAAGGTCGGATCAATGCAGTGTATAGTAAAATGGTGGTATCACTTCGGATGGACGACTTCCTGTTGATCAATGGATACAGTTTTGATAGTCTGGCATAGGCAAGATTAAGTTTAGCATTGATATGTGCTCTCCAGGTGAGACGTCGATCAAAATGCACTACCAAGTATTTCACAGTGTCGTCTGGGCGTTTCCAGGGTAATGCTACTCCGTCTATGGCGAGGACTGGTGACGGTCCAGATCGACGGAGAGTGAAGATCATAGCTTCGCATTTAGACTGGTTAAGCACGAGACGCCAATCACGGAACCAGTAAGTGAGAGGATTTAAGGCTGATTGAAGATTGTCGGTGGCGGTCAGTAGATTCTCATCTGATACAAACAAGGCGGTAGTAGGTGAGAGGATTTAAGGCTGATTGAAGATTGTCGGTGGCGGTCAGTAGATTCTCATCTGATACAAACAAGGCGGTATCATCTGCATATACAGCAATATGAGCAGAAGGTAAAGCAGAAATGTCAGCGGTGTATAGAGTAAACAGAAGAGGTCCAAGTATCGAACCTTGAGCTACTCCGGCCAAAACAGGCCGAGGGAAAGCTATGGACTAGTTTGTAAAGATAGGAAGACCAAGATTTCGCAGTTTGTGGAACCACCCAGGATACCACACTTTATCAAAGGCCTGCTTGACGTCAAAAAAGGCAGCCAGAGTGTGCTGCTTGTTCTCAACAGCACGTGCGATGTGTTCGGTGACTCGTAACAGCTGACGGAGTGGTAGAATGGAGACTCCGAAATCCAAATTGAAAAGCAGGTAAGGCACAGGTGTCGGTTAGGTATTTATTGGTACGTCTATGAAGCAGTTTTTCAAAGACCTTGGATAGTGAAGGCAATAAGCTGATTGGGCGGTATCCAGAAGGAAGATCAGGAGGTGTACCGGGTTTATGGAGAACAATAAGATCTGCATGTTTCCATAGAGAAGCGAAATCGCCTAAAGATAAAAGAGCGTTAAAGACAGAACCTAAGAAAGATTTTTCAGCACGATATTGGGTAGGCGGTCATGGCAAGGAGCCTTCTTGGACACCAATGTACGCATAATAGATCGGACTTTGCCAGGGGATGTAAATTTGATGGGTACCAGGACAGTAGGATAGAAAGGTGATTGGTTGTCAATATCAGTATAACTGGGAGTAGACGCGGGATTGGGAGTGAAAGCGTCCTGAAAGTGACTGGCGAAGAGCTCACATTGTTCTTGAGGACTTACATAGTGTCTACCGGCGTTCTTTAACGGCGGAATTACTGTGGACTCTCGGAGAATACGCTTGGTTTCCTTCCAGAGGGAATGGTCCAATGACAAAATGGAAGAAAGATGGCGCTGGTAGCTCGTGAAGCAGTGATGATCAAGAACAGTTTTAACGCGTCGGATTAACTGGTTGAGACAAGATCGTTGCAAGGGTTGCCGCTGATTATTTTTTTTTTTTTTTTTTTAAATAACGTCCTCCAACATTGTGTCATATCGGACGAATGAATGAAATGAAATGGGTGAAATGATGCTCAAATGAGCCCGAGGTCCATGGAGCTTTAAGTTACCCGACATTCGTCTTCTCAGGGTAGGGAAAACCTCGGAAAAAAACCTTACCCGGGCAAAAAACGCCCGCCTCGGTAGCGTGATGGTTAGCGTGTCTGCCTCACGTTCAAGAGGTCGCGAGTTCGAATCTCGCTTAGGGTAAGTTATCCGGGTAAGGTTTTTTCCGAGGTTTTCCCTACCCTGAGAAGATACATGTAGGGTAACTTAAAGCTCCATGGACCTCGGGCTCATTTGAGCATCATTTCACCCATTTCATTTCATTCATTCGTCCGACATGACACAATGTTGGAGGACGTTATTTAAAAAAAAAATCAGCGGCAACCCTGCCAACGGTCTCGTCTCAACCAGTTAATCCGACGAGTTAAAACTACTCGTGATTATCACTGCTTCACGAGCTACCAGCGTCATCTTTCTCCGTTGATGCTGCCACAGTCGGCGCATATGGTTCTTAGCGCGTATCAAGCGTAGAGCTTCAACAGGAAGAGCGTCTCGTGAAAAGGTGTGTACAGACGATTGCGTAGTGGAGCGAAGTGTGCTGACTGTAAAGCTAGAACAATACTGCAGGTGCAATGTTGAATCACATTGTCAGCATCGGTCACAGTTTGAAGTGGGAGGTTAGGGCGTAGAAGGGCATCTAAACGACGACGGAACGTTTCCCAGTTACCGTGTCCTTGTATTAAGGAAGGGAAAAACGGAGAAATTGGTCTAGTGACCTGAAGTGTAGCTACTACAGGATTATGATCCGAATCCAATTCGGGTGAGACAGAAGGAATTTGGTGACAGAACGAAAATCGTCGGTAGTAGTGGTGTTGATTTTGAGCACCGTTCCACGTTGCTGTGTAGTAAACTCATGATGTGTGAGCGAGGTTAAGTCAGCTACGATTTGTTGGTGATAATTGACATCGTGAAGAAAGATAGGGGGAGGGGGGAATTTCTCCAGAAACAGTGGGTGTATGAGGATCTTCTAAGGCTGCATACCTGTTGTTAACTGGTGGCAGATAACAACGTACTTGTGACAAATCCGCGCAGCGGACACCGTTAAGTTCTTGCTCGGCGTTTGAAAGCTTTCCACTGGCGGAATTCTGAGTCAAAAGAAGCGTCGAGATTACTCTTTGAAGTAGTCGTTGTACAAGAATAAACAGGAGGTGTAGTAGGAGGAGGCATGTTAGTAATGGAACTATTACACAGTGACGGGAGTCGATCTGAGGACGAAGATAATCTTGGAATCCTGACAGAACTTCAGGATGGTGAACAACCTCTAAAGAAGAGCGAACCAACTGCCCAGTATCAGGAGTGAGAGCCATGAGATTGTAGAGCACTTACTAAGGTAATAACTTTTATGAATGAGACGAAAAATCACAGGGGAAATAACGGCCTATTTGACCGCACCGCACCGCACAGCACAACAAACACTCGATTAGCACGCGCTGACTCACAGAGAGGGCAGAGCACACAACCGTTCCTCTCGACCGCTAACAACGAACTGACATTTCATTTGTCATAAAAATATCTCAAACATATGACATTATACTCAAAATCATTAGAGCCATTCTTAAGAAAATCAGAATTTTCGAAAAATTTTCCATGTAAAGGGTAGTTTAGGGTGCAGCAATTATCTTCAAAATCTTCGCGCCGCATCTTTGAAAGACATTAAACTCAAATACCAACTTTGGTTTTTAACCGATTTTTCGTTTTTGAGTTATGCTGTCCACAGACTGACACACTCATACGCACGCACGCACACAGGTTCTTACTTGTATTAATGCTGATGTACTAAAATAAACAATTAAGAAAGAAAATAAGGGATTACAACCTATTTTTACTGAACCTGGTTGATTCAAACTTCATTAAGTTGAACTAGCTATTTCCCCCTCCGTTTAAACGAGGTCTGCCAATAACGTTTTGTAAGAATTGCCACGCTATTGATCTGTTCGGGAAGGTGATGCCGAAAGTTGGCAAACATGGTGTGGTTGTAAGTGGGAGTCAGTGAGCTGCATATAATGAGAACAGACAGACTGCGGTTGTGATTTATTCAGCAGAAACTCACTCGCTCGCTCGCTCAGACAGACAGACAATTGGGGGAAGTGGAATCGATTCACAGACCAAGTTTCTACAAGTTTTCTTTCACCAAAGTAGCGTATTTAATGATTGTATCGAATCCCTGAGGCATTCGCCGTAAAAAACGTCATGAGGGGAGTACGCACTTCAACACTCCAGTGCACAAATACCGAAAACAGTAGTTTTTCAACCTGTCATTTTATATAGTTTCTCTATTACGTATGAAGTATTGTATTCCACCCAAAATTTCAATGTCGAGATTTCACGGGAAATATATGTTCTGAGGTCCCCTGAATCCCCCCCCCCCAAAAAAAAAAAAACATTTTACAAAAAGTCCGTGCGTGTGTGTGTGTGTGTGTGTATGTGTGTGTGTGTGTGTGTGTGTGTGTGTGTGTGTGTGTGTGTCTGTCTGTGTGTCTGTCTGTGACCAGCATAACTCAAACGAGAAAAGTCAGTTAAAAACCAAGTTGTTTTCAGGGATGCGACACGAAGATTTTGAAGAAAATTGGGGGGAAAAGTCACAGTTGGTTTTCAGAATATTGCAACAAGCTGTTTCCTCTTTAGCTGCCTCTTTTGCGTATAAAAGGAACTAAAGTAACAATTAAGAAGTCTAGCGTGAAAATGTTGACTCACATTTAAACAAATTTGTCGCTACGTCACACAAGCGAGTTGACATTAAATTGAATGTTACTTTATTTACCAAGGCAAGGCCAAGCTTGTTACGTAATTCCATTTGGCACAGATTAAAGCCTCGTGCTTAGAGACAACAGAAAAAGTGACAGTACCAAAGCCACCTTGTTTCATTAACATAATTTGCAAAACACACACACGCAAGATAAAGTCATGCACAAATGTAAATTTGAAGCAACATGCACAGAATCAAATTAACTTACTTACAGAACGTCGGACTTGTGGTCCAGTTTCCAATGGTAATGTATCAAGGATGCTAAATTCTAAAAATGGATAATTTTCTTGTAGGTGCAAGGGGAATGTGGAAATACGGTAGGCTTTAAAAACTAAAAAAAAAAAAGAAACCTAAACTTTCAGCGCTACAGCCCAGGAAGGACCTTGGCTTGCAGCCCTGCCGCTGCGTCCCCCAGTTCTGCTAACTAGATGCGTCATTTGTTGGGTGCAGTACTGGAGAGTGCGACGTGGTCAGCGCCCCGAGCCCTCCCGGCCAGTTATGCGGCCTTCGCGACCTTAATTGGTCACTCCGGGACCTAACGAGGCTGAGTGCACCCCGTACCAGACCTCCCAGAGGGGGAAAAATCCGCATGCTGGTACCGGAGATCCAACCCAGGTCCTCCGCGCCAGAGGCAAGCGCGCTACCAACTGCGCTACGAAGGCGGTCATGGTAGGCTTTAAGTGATAGTCAAATGTTTAAGAACTGGTTGCTATGAGACGCATTTGAAACTTAGTTCTCTTTGCAAGGCCAAGAGATAACAAATAAAAGGAATATCTCAGAAATTGTCTTGTGTATTTTATCAATATTTACATTTTTTGTACAGTAAGATTTGGTCTATCGCTTACGGTTTAACAGTTATACAAAAGTCATCCCGAGTAAACAGGTTTACATAGGCTACAGGAAAGTATTCAAAATATCCATTGTCATAAAAATATCTGAAGCATATGGCATTCTAATGGACATCGTTATAGCAATTTTCAAATAAAATTGAACTTTTCAAACATTGTTCCATGTAAGAGGTAGTTTAGGGTAGAGGAATTTTCTTCCAAATCTTCGGGTGCCATTTAAAGGCATTAAACTTAAATACCAAGTTTGTTTTTTGATAGAGTTTTGAGTTATGCTGTTCAGAGGGGGGCCTCAAAACATATTTTCTGTGAAATTTCGACATCTAGCTTTTGTGTCGAGTACCATACTTTCCCTACTTACTAACCGTAGTACAGAAACGTTACCTGTTTTAAGGTCCAGAGATCTCAGACGTTTGAGCTGAAAGTATATAAATATTGTATAAACTTCTGAAAGAAAATGCTTCAACGGCGCCTAAAATGTTGGGCTGCTTTCTGGGGAAGGAAAGTGATGGCTATATAAAAGAAGCACGCGCAGCGAAGCTCTTTACTGCGATTGCAATTACTTAGTGCGCCTGCTGCACGCACAAGGCAGGATAAAAAACACGGCACACGCTCTTCAAGCATGGACATATCGTGTGAACCGCAAAAAAATGTACAGCGTGGCTCCAAAGGCAACAAACATATGCTTCTGGTTTTTACAACAGTGCTGTACCATAATGATGATGATAATAATGACAATAAAATAATAATGATAATACTAATAATAATAATAATAATAATAATAATAATAATAATAATAATAATAATAATAATAATAATAATAATAATAATAATAATAATAATAATAATAATAATAATAATAATAACAACAAGAATATTTTTACTTTCTCCACTACGTATAGAAGAGGAAGTATTGTATTCCACCCAAAAGTTCGATGTCGAGATTTCACCGGAAATATTTGTTTTGAGGCCCCCTGAATAAAAAAAGCATTTTTGGAAATAGATCCGCGCGCGCGTGGGTGTTTGTGTGTCTGTGGACAGCATAACTCAAAAACGAAAAGTTGGTTAAAAACCAAAGTTGGTATTTAAGTTTAATGTCTTTCAAGAATGCAACATACAGATTTTGAAGAAAATTCCTTCACCCTAAATCACCCCAATTTTGATTTTCTTGAAAATGCCTGTAACGATTTTGATTAAAATGCCATATGTTAGAGATATTTTAGGACAAATGAAATGTATATTTTGAATTTTCTGGCTATAGACCCTGTAGTTCTGTTTACTCTGGATCACTTGTGCATAACTGGTAAACCGTAAAAGTTAGACTATGTCGTACCACACAAAAAATGTAGATCTTGCTAAAATATACAATTTATTTCTTAATTTTTTTTTGGAGCGTGAACCTTTTTGGATATATTGTTATTTGTGTGAGTTTTAGAGAACTTTAACTTGTATGAAATGGAACGTCGTTATTCAAAGTACGTACAAGAAGATAAACGATAGGATGGTTTCTGCAAATTTTTATCTCAACTAACATGAAAAAGATAAGCGAATAAGAGTTTGTAGTAATGGTTTGTACAAGAGTGGAGAAAATCCTGTGAGTGCAACACATCAGATTTGTCAGTTTGAATTGGAACCAAGATTTTCCTTAAACATTTTCTTTCTTTTCCAAAGATTCTATTTCTGTTTAAAGGAAAACATACACTCTGTGGCACACAGACATTCTGATTTGTGTTATTCTGTGTGATTTTTTTTTTAATTTGAAATGTTTTTCTTATTGTAAATATCCTTAGTAAACTGATATGCAAATTCCATTTTTCTCAATCTTGCTTTATTTGCTTTCTTATCCAGTCCATTAGTTTGAATTATTTTACCAAGATACTTGAATTTATCAACCTTATTTACTTTCCCATCCTTTTTTGCTCATAGTTTTTGTGGTTTTTTAATACTTATCATAAATTTTGTAGTTTCAAATGACATTTTGACTCGAACTTTCTCTGCAGTTTGGTTCAGAAGATTAACCTCTTCCATTGCTGTTATTGCTATAGTTATTATTATTATTATTATTATTATTATTATTATTATTATTATTATTATTATTATTATTATTATTATTATTATTATTATTATTATTATTATTATTATTATTATTATTATTATTATTATTATTATTATTATTATTATTATTTTGTCTGAAATATAAATTTTTGGTGCCAGGGTGAATGATCTCATCCCTGGCGCCTGGTCATAATTTGCTCGCGTAAAATAAATGTCAGTTGAATTTCAGCGCCAGAGGTCTGTCGGTTGCTACGTCGAGAATGTGGTGCTTGTTTTGTCGAGGTGTGAAGGGATAAGTACCAACAGTATTTGAGCGAAGTATATCTGGAACATCCGCTACAGAATTGTTCAGAGTAGGCTCGTTTGGTAAACTGTGGCAATACATACGTACATACCTAGTTATCAACGTCGGTAGTAACAGCCAATTAAATGATGCTCACAGTATTTTTAATTTGTCTACTACATATAGTAGGGTAAGGGAAGAATTGTATTGTACCCAAAAATTCGATGTCGAGATTTCAACGGATATATTAAATTAGAAAAAGGTCTGCGTGTCTATAAACAGCATAACCCAAAAAAGACAATTTGAGTAAATAATAAATTAAGTTGGTATTCTATTTCAGGATCTTCCAAGAATGAACAAAAGCTTTGAAATTCCGTTCTCTTTGCACAACTTACATAAAAACATGAATAACCATCTTCCATTTGACGAACGTTTAAGTAATCCAAAACTCACACAAATAACAAGGATTATTTCCAAAATGCTTCACTCTACGAAAAAAAGTATTTGGACATAAATTGTGTGTTTTAGTAAGATCTAAATTTTTTGTATAGTAAGATTTGGTCTATCTCTTATGATTTACCAGTTATACAAAAGCCATCAAGAGTAGAGAGGACTACATTGACTATAGACCGAAAATTCAAAATATATATTTAATTTGTCATAAGAATATCTTAAACATAATCAAAATCGTTAGACATTTGCGAGAAAATGAACATTTTCGAAACATTTTCCATGTAAATGGTAGTTTACGGGGAAGGATTTTCTTCAAAATCTTAGTCTTGCATCCCTGAAAGACATTAAAATTAAATACCAACTTTGGTGTTTAACCGACTTTGCGTTTTCAAGTTACACTGTCTAAGACAGAGACAGACGCACGCGCGCGGGCGCGCGAACCTTCTTCTAATAATGCGTTTTCTGGATTCAGGGGGCCTCAAATCATACTTTCGGCGAATGAAATTTTTGGGTGGAATGCAATACTTCCACTGATTATCTACTATATGTATTAGAGAAAACCACAAGTCTGTTAAAACCAAAGTTGGCATTTAAATTTGCTATGCTTCAAGGATGTAACACGAAGATCTTGAAGAAAATTTCTCCACCGTAAACTACCCTTTACAATTTTGATTTTGTCAAAAATGGCTCTAATGATTTTAATTAAAATGTCATATGTTTATGATATTTGTATAACAAATGAAATGTATATTTTGAATTTTCCGGCTATAGTCTATGAACTCTGTGTAGTCCTGTTTACTGTGAATGACTTGATGATCGAAGTTAGATAAGGTTACCGGATAATCGTCACGAATATTTGCTTGATGTTTAACAGGCGTGATGGTGGAAAGGAAAGGGCTGATTAGCAACACAAAGGGGCCGCGCAGCGCGTGTGAAACATCACGCAAATGTAGTACCTGGAAATGACACCAGACGTCAACATGTCTTCCGGGAAGTGTGCACTTCGTCACTTTCCCGATGATGGACTGGTAAACCCTGGCAGAGGTTATGAGATTATCCCACTATACTCGTAACCTCGAATTAACTTTTATTAACGCGTTATATAAATTATGTGACTTGGTCTAGGATTCAAATTGAAGTTCCACTTAAGTCATTATCATTTTCCTGTAAACAGACACGCACGACGAAGCCTCTTCTTCCGAACAGTTCAGTTTCACAGAAGAGATACGAAGTCGCTCGTCAGCAACTCAACAACACTTTTCGTCGCACCACAAACTCATTCATTCGTTCACCTGTTTTTCAACTTACCACGCGCCAACATAGCCGTAGGAACTTAACCACGGGGTTCCAGAACGTTCGAGTTGGCCGAAACTTCCACAAGATTCAAAATACCTGACGATAGTGTTTGTTCTGTTTACATTGGCTGAGCGCGCAGCTTATCTGTTTACGGTTGTCACTACCCAGCGCCGATCTGTCTGTAACCTTGGGTCATAGCTGCTGTATTGTTTTAAATCAAATTATCATTTTGAAAAACTTGGAGTCTCATTCTTGAAAGATATTGAACCTAAATACCAACTTTGGTATTTAATCGACTTCTCGTTTTTAAGTTATTATTGGTCACAGATAATAGAGATCAATAGACGCACGCACGCGCACGCACACACACACACACACACACACACACAAACGTTGGGTGTTCCCAAAAATACTGACAACGCTTGATATGTTGTGCGGGATGAGAAACTGATCGGTTTTCAAATAGCGACTCCAGTCCGGAAATGCACGGTTGGGACGCTATCACTAGTTCTTCTTTAGTTTAGCAGTGTCGCCAACTGTATATTAAAAATTACTGAAAAACAATTTATTACACATTACAATCAAAATAACACTACATTTTATTTCCACAACTGTGTTTTTAAGAATTGTTATTTTAATAGTTAATGCATTTTTGCAGATGAAAGGTTTTTTTTTTTTTTTTTTTTTTTTTTGTTAATACAAAAATAAAGTGAAATTATAAACTGGTTTCTTGTAATAACAAGAGTATCATGAGTATATTGTATGTTATTTTTATATAAATTAACATTACTAGTCAGATATAATATTTAAATTCATATTACATTTATGAAATGGTCCATTTAAATATAATTCGACAGCCTGACTCTCACTCTACTTGAAAATTTATCAGTTAGGTCACACGTATTATCATATTACTTGTGATAATAGAGGGAGCTAGGCTAGGTCACTATTATACAGGACAAGCAGCTATATATGAAATAGTCCATATAAATATAATTCGCAGCCAGACTCTCACTCTACTTGAGAATTTATCAATTAGGTCACACGTATTATCATATTACTTGTGATAATAGAAGGAGCTAGACTAGGCCACTATTATACAGGACAAGCAGCTATATATGAAATAGTTTATATAAATATAATTCGCAGCCTGACTCTCACTCTACTTGAGAATTTATCAGTTAGGTCACACGTATATCATATTACTTGTGATAATAGAGGGAGCTAGGCTAGGTCACTATTATACAGGACAAGCAGCTATATATGAAATAGTCCATATAAATATAATTCGACAGTCTGACTCTCACTCTACTTGAGAATTTAATTGGTCACACGTATTATCATATTACTTGTGATAATAGAAGGAGCTAGACCAGGCCACTATTATACAGGTCAAGCAGCTATATATGAAATAGTCCATATAAATATAATTCGACAGCCTGACTCACTCTACTTGAGAATTTATCAGTTAGATCACATGTATTATCATATTACTTGTGATAATAGAAGGAGCTAGGTTAGGCCACTATAATACAGGGCAAGCAGCTATATATGAAATAGTCCATATAAATATAATTAGACAGTCTGACTCTCACTCTACTTGAGAATGTGTCAGTTTGGTCACACGTATTATCATATTACTTGTGATAATAGAAGGAGCTAGGTTAGGCCACTATTATACAGGGCAAGCAGCTATATATGAAATAGTCCATATAAATATAATTAGACAGTCTCACTCTCACTCTACTTGAGAATGTATCAGTTTGGTCACACGTATTATCATATTACTTGTGAAGGAGCTAGGTTAGGCCACTATTGTACAGGGCAAGCAGCTATATATGAAATAGTCCATATAAATATAATTCGACAGCCTGACTCTCACTGTACTTGAGAATTTATCAGTTAGATCACATGTATTGTCATATTACTTGTGATAATAGAAGGAGCTAGGCTAGGCCACTATTACACAGGACAAGCAGCTATATATGAAATAGTCATATAAATATAATTCGACAGCCTGACTCTCACTGTACTTGAGAATTTATCAGTTAGATCACATGTATTGTCATATTACTTGTGATAATAGAAGGAGCTAGGCTAGGCCACTATTACACAGGACAAGCAGCTATATATGAAATAGTCATATAAATATAATGCGACAGCCTGACTCACTCTACTTGAGAATTTATCAGTTAGGCCACACGTATTATCATATTACTGGTGATAATAGAAGGAGCTAGGTTAGGCCACTATTATACAGGGCAAGCAGCTATATATGAAATAGTCCATATAAATATAATTTGACAGTCTGACTCTCACTCTACTTGAGAATTTATCAGTTAGGTCACACGTATTATCATATTACTTGTGATAATAGAAGGAGCTAGGCTAGGCCACTATTATACAGGACAAGCAGCTATATATGAAATAGTCCATATAAATATAATTTGACAGTCTGACTCTCACTGTACTTGAGAATTTATCAGTTAGGTCACACGTATTATCATATTACTGGTGATAATAGAAGGAGCTAGACTAGGTCACTGTTATACAGGACAAGCAGTTGTATATGAAATAGTCCATATAAATATAATCTTACTATACACAAAATGTAGATCTCGTTAAAGCACACAAGTTATGTCCAGATACTTTTTTGTAGAGTTGACTATTTCGGAGATATTCTTGTTTATTTTTGTGCAGCTTGTGTATGAGCATATTGAGTCGGAGGGTGTTAAAATGTGTATTTCCGGTGTAGTTCCCTATAAATAGAGCTCAGTTTTGACAGATAGAGAGGAGAATAAAAGAGGATGGAGATAGTGTTTTGTTCGCTGCAGATCGGATTGATTAATTATTAGGTTAGTCGTCGGGGGAATGGCTTACCTCAACACGATACGGTTCACCTCATCGCACTAATCGACCCCGAGCTTGTTCGCTGGCTTGTTAAATGCAAAGATAAATAAATCACTTGGTAGCCGGCAGATTGCACTGCTGATGGCATGCGTGTGAATGTTTGCAACGTGTACCTAGATTATCATGAACCTCCAGGTGTTACACTCACATGACTTTCTGTACTCTTCTGATAACTGTTCTTACAAACACTTATTCCTACATTTTTCTTGATAAATATTTGCGAAAATTATCTTATCAGTAATTTTCTTGTAGTTACAAGGGGAATATAGAAATACAGTAAATTTAAATTATACTCAAATGTTTAAAGAGCTAGTCGCTATGCGATGACTTTGAAATCCCACTCTCTTTGCATGACCACGAGAAAAAGAGAAAAGTGTAAGTATTGGAAAATTGAGACAAACAACAAGGAATATCTCCGAAATGGTTAACTCCAGAAAGAAATGCACTTTGACATAATTTGTTTTTTTTTTTTTTTTTTTTTTTTTTTTTTTTTTTTTTTTTTTTTTTTTTTTTTTTAACAAGAACTACAATTTTGTATAGTAAGATTTGGTCTACCTCTTACGGTTTACCAGTCATACAAAAGTCAACAAGAGTAAAGAGGAGTACATGGGCTATAGCCATAAAATTCAAAGTATGCATTTCATTTGCCATCTTAAACATATGGCGTTTTCATCAAAATCGTTAGAAAAAATTTTGAGAAAATTAAATTTTCAAAAATTTTCCATGTAAAGGTTAGTTTGGGGTGGAGGGATTTTCTTCAAAATCTTCGTGTCGCATCCTTAAAATACATTAAATCTAAATACCAACTTTCGTTTTTAACAGACTTCTCGTTTTTGAGTTATACACACAGAAGGACGTTTTTCTAAAACTACCCTTGTTTGGATTCAGGGGCCTTAAAACATGGGTTTCTTCAAATTTAGACATAGTAATTTTAGGTCGAATACACTATTTTCCCTACTTGCTTTTGCATAACTGATAAACCGTAAGAGATTAACCAAATCTTACTATACAAAAAATGTAGATCTTGGTAAAACACACAATTTATGTACAAATGCACCTTTTTGTAGACTGAACCATTTCGGAGATATATTATTTGTGTCAGTTTCGCAAAATAAACTTTCAACACCGTTGTTCACTTTTTATAGGTTAGCCGTGCAAAGAGAACGGGGTCTCAAAGCTTTAAAAGATTTGACTATCGCTCAAAACCTACCTACTATATTCCCATATTCCCCTTGCACGTACAAGGAAATAATCTGAAAATTTCTGCAAATGTTTATGTCAAGTAACCCGAAGAAGATATAGGAATAAGAGATTGTAATAATAGTAGAAGAGTGAGTAGAGAAAGTGATAAAGGTGTCTGTCGGTCACGTGTTACAAAGCAATCAGTGAACGCAGGTCCAGGTGGTGAATCGTCCAACCATTTTATTGAGCGAACTCGGGGCTAAGTAGTCACTAATTTTAGCAGAGTACAGTAAGGTACAAAACAACTGACGCTTTGGCGAGTAATTGGGTCAATATTCAACATTCATATTTTTTATTGTTTTTAGATCTCTAGCATTTTATAATCCAGAGCGTCTATGATCCACATTCGTAAGGTCTCTTGTTCGACTCCAGTGGCCGGCCCTCCGGACACATGGTTTTTTCGGGGTTTCCCCGACATCTTCCAATGTCTCCATGGACACATATGTGAAAGGGATAATTTAAAGATGTGATGTGTTGCACTCACATGACTTTCTCTACTCTTGTACTAACTATTCTTACAAACTCTTATTCCTATAACTTTTTCGTGTTAGTTGAAATAAACGTTTGTAAAAATTATTGTATTGCTTATTTCCTTATAGATACAAGGGGAATATGGGAATACAGTAGGCTTTGAGTGATAGTCAAATCTTTTAAAGCTTGCACGGCTAATATATAAAAAATGAATAATGGTCTTACATTTGTCGAAAGTAAGGTTTCTAAAACTCGCACAACTAACAAGGAGTTACTCCGAAATGGTTCACTTTACAAAAAAAAATTATTTAGACATAAATAATTGTGTCTTAGTGAGATCTACATTTTTTGTACAGTAAGATTTGGTCTATCTGTTACGGTTTACGAGTTATGCAAAAGTCCTCCAGAGTAAACAGGACCACATAGGCTATAGTTAGAAAATTCAAAATATACACTTCATTTGCCATAAAAATATATTCAGCATATGTCATTTTAATCTAAATCGCTAGAGTCGTTTTCGAGAAAATAAACATTTTCGAAACATTTTTCATATAAAGTGTAGTTTAGGATGGAGCAATTTTCTTCAAAATCTTCATTTCGCATCCTTGAAAGACATTCAACTGAAATGCCAACTTTAGTTTTTAAGCGACTTTTCGTTTTTGAGTTATGGTGTTAACACACCGACACACACAGACACACACACAAACTCGCACACACACACACACACACACACACACACACACACAGAGAGAGAGAGACACACACACACACACAAACGCGCGCGCTACACTTTTTCTAAAAATACTTTTACTTAGAGTCAGGGGACCTCAAAACAAATTTTCTGGTGAAATTTCTGCATAAAAATTTTGGATCGAATACAATACTTCCCTTACTTACTTTTGCATAACTGATAGACCAAGTCTTACTATACAAAAATGTAGATCTCGTTGAAAACGTAATGTAGAAGTCTGAAGCTTTTTTTGTCTTCTTTTTCTTGGTTTTATTTTTCATTTTTGGGAGGATCCATATTTTTTATTTAGTTAGATTTTGTCTCTTTAACGTTTACACTTTATTCAAAAATCATTCAGAATGAAGGTGTCTTTGAGGAGATTCTCCGAAAATTGAAGTTGTGAAATAGAAAATGGAATCGCCTGTTTGTGCCCGACACAGGATCCTGTCTGTCCCTCCGACTGAAGGGGTGGAGTGGGGTATAGCCGTTCATTACGTAAGGTTCTTAGAAAAAGAACTTTTAGGAAGAGGTCCACGGTTTATCCACAACAGGCAGCACATGTCAAATCAACATTATGGCGAATCGAGCAGACAGCAAGAGGGGATTTATTATTGATCCATACATAAAAAATTATTGGTCTCCTGGTGGGTGCTCGAGGCACAATTACAGCCCTTTTTGTGAACTTTTGGAAAGGACCAACTACCAGCATAAGGAAAATCGTTAACACCACTATACGTGGCTCTAAATATTCTTAGTTCGCACTTATTGGGACCTTAAAACTGCAAACAGGATATTTTTTGTTTATAATCTGTATTTAAAAGTTTTAATTCCATAAAATCGCGTTATTTTATTAATTCTATTACCATATGACTACAATGTTAAGCCTAAACTCGAGCTTTTGTCTAATGGCTAGTGGGATGTTGTTGATTTTTTCAATAAAATATAAGTGAGAATAAAGTAACTGAAGAGAAACTGTAATTCTGTTGCTTTGGTGTCAGAAGTGGGATTTGGCAAACTATCACAGTATGTATTTCTGTAGAAATTTCTATATCGAATTTTTGTGTGTAATATCATGCTTTCCTTACTTTACTGTACGTATGTAGAGAAAGTAGAAAGCTAAGTGAATATCACATGCTGTGGTTAATATTAAGAGTAAAGTTGCAGAGTTGATGCGAGTGTACTGCGAGGAGAAATCTGCCGCCTAACTGAGCACGTCTAATCCGCTTTGTATAATGGAATTCTGCTCTTAGTTTGTCTTCCTTGTTTTATCCCATTTTTATTGGTTTTCATTGCTTCAGATTAATTTTTCAATAAAAGGAGGGAGCTAATACCTTCCTCTGAGGTAATCTTCGGTTTTAAAATTTCCCCGCTATTCAGTAAAGCTGATTCCACAACCACTTTATAGCATCGTTAAAATTGTTTATTGGTCCTACTTCATTAAGTGGACCAGCATCATATAAGGTACCCTCACCACCATTAATGTGGTCCGCAGCTTCGGCAAACAGTCTACTGACCTTCACAGGTAGAGTACGTATAGTAAGGAGGAAGTGTGCACCTTTGTACATTTTCACGTCTTATGTTTTAGGTGCACAGTTCTACATTATTCACATATGAGTATATAACTTGAAGCAATATCTTCACATTATTTTACTTTCTCTACTACGTATAGTAAAGTAGAGGAAGCATTGTATTCCACCCAAAAATTCGATCTCGAGATTTCACCGGAAATATATGTTTTAAGGCTCCCTGAATAAAAAAAGAAAATATAAACAACAAAAATTAGAAATGTGTGTGTGTGTGTGTGTGTGTGTGTGTGTGTGTGTGTGTGTGTGTGTGTGTGTGTGTGTGTGTGTGTGTGTGTGTGTGTGTGTGTACAGCATAATTTAAAAACGAAAAGTCGGTTAAAAACGAAAGTATTTATTTTAGTTTAATATCTTTCAATGAACCGAAAATTTTGAAGAAAATTGCTCCAGCCTAAACTACCCTTTACATCGAAAGTTCTTTGAAAATTTTTATTTTCTCGGAGACGGCTCTAACGATTTTGATTAAAATGGCATATGTGTCACATTTTTATGGCAAACGAAATGTATATCTTGAATCTGGCTATAGCCCATGTGGTCCTATTTACTCTGGATGACTTTTGTATAACTGGTAAACCGTAAGAGATAGACCAGATCAAAGATCTGGGCATCGTCAAAGCATTTTAGTTATGGCAAAATGCATTTGTGTGTGTTTGTGTGTGTGTGTGTGTGTGTGTGTGTGTGTGTGTGTGTGTGTGTGTGTGTGTTGTGTGCGTGCGCGCGTGTGAACCATTTCGGAGATATTCCTTATTATTTGTGAGTTTTGCAATACTTCAACTTTTCCCAAATGGAAAGTCGTTATTTACTTTATAATGTCTTAGCCGTGCAAAGAGCACAACATTTCAAAGGCTTCATATTGCCACCAAATTTAAAACATTCTACTATCGCTCGAAGTCTACTGTATTCGCATATTCCCCTTGTGCCTACAAGAATATTATCTAACAATGAGATAATTTCTATAAATGTTTATTTCAACATGAAGATATAGCAACAAGAGAGTTTGGAAGAATGGTTAGTTCAAGAGTAGAGAAAGTAATGTGAGTGTAACACATCAGATTCTTTTTATTCGGGGAGGTTCGAAACATGTATTTGCGGTGATTAGGAAAGTATCGAACCGACGACCTCTCGCTGTGAGAAACGACTTTGCGGAGCTTACTTTCCGAATTGCCCTTGTAAAATAATTGTGAATCCAAAGTTGATCAGCCGTGAAACATGTGGCTAGGAAACCAGCCTTAAAAATGAACTGCTCGGAAATTCGATTCCTTGACATTAAAGTTTAACATGTTATAACTTACATTGCGTATCTTATTTCACGGTCCCTCTTGCAATATGGCAAAATACTTCCTGGATTGAGTTACAGGTGAGGTAGGCAGGTTTGGCAACTGGCGCCACGCTAGCTGGACTGCTGCTCACTTGTTTCAAATTACACACCAAAATCAACCATATTAACTGAGATAGAGTTTCTGGAATAGAGCTAGGATTTTGATGCCCTATAAATATTAAAAAATGCAGTTATGACCTAAAAAATCTCCAAAAATGCCCTATAACTAACCCCTAGCCCTTAAAGCTCAACATTTTTATTTAGATATCGGCATCAAGAAAAACGTGGTTTAAGCCCTTTGGACTTGTTTCGGTCTCATATAATTTGAATATTAGTTGCAGCGAAGTTTAAAAATACACAAAATAAATTAATGCGATTAAGCAAAGAACAACTTTAGTTAATGCAGTCATACAAATTAAAAGGGAAATTCCATAAGAAATTGATTCACATATTTTTCAGGAAAATACCAAATGTTCATTTCATCAATTCTGAATTGGAATGCACAACAAACACTATTTGTAGATTTTCAAAGGAAAGTGACTGCCATTATCTGCTAACATTGAGATTTTGGGTTTTAACCCATTTTTCGTTTTTGAGCGATGCTTTCCAAAGACACACAGACACCTTGACATACACACGCACACAGGGACCCTTTTTTAATTTTTTATTTATTCAGGGTCCTCAAAACATATATTTGCGGTGAAATCTTGACATTGAGCTCTTGGGTGGAATCCAATACTTCCTTTACTTACTATACGTAGCAGAGAAAGTGAAACAAAACAAGGTGATCTATGTTATGTAACGCCCGATAGGTATGCAACACACCTAACACACAGGTAATGTGGGTAGGTTCTTAAAACGCAAGGGCACCATTAGCCAAGTTGTACTGTTTCTGTAAACAGCCTGAAACCATAACTGTATACGAGACTGTGACTTAAGTGTGTTGGGAAAAACTAATAGACGTTTAAATGAAGGCTTTATGGGTCGTTTGTAGATGCAGTCAGCAAAACCTTAAGGAAAGGTCAGGAACAGTTACAGCTGCATCACACAAAGGAAATACCACAAGGAGACAAAACTTAATTACTCAAGAAACTGATCAAAATGTTCCCCTTCTATATCAGCACATGTAGTCGGCTTGTGGTGCCAATTTAGAGAATTGGAAATAGTAATTGAGAGGGAGATTATTAAACAACAATGCACTGATCAGCGCCAAAATATTTTTGATACGAAACAGATTTTATGGTGTGCTGCAAATCTTTTTTTGGGTTGCACCATCGTTACGCTGACCCCTCAATTGTATAATTAGAGTATTTGGAAATTAATTATTAATTATAAAATATTAGTGTGTAATAATGTAAATGAAGATGCTGATAATGCTAATAATAATAGTAATTATAACAATAATAATAGTGTTTTTTTGCCAAGTGTTGATGTTCTATGTGAAAAAATGTATTGAAAATTAGTTAGTTGTGCTTTTATGTAAATTTCGTGTGTACTGAAATATACTTGTATTATATCCTTTATTTTTAGCTTTATTTTATAATTTCACAATTATAAATGTTATATAAATGATAAATAATATGTTTTGCATTCAGTGTTATTACTCTAGTGGAATTTAATCAGTTGTGTTTTTGTTTAATGCATTTACATTTTTATATTTGTATGTTATGTTTATTTTAATTTTAGCTTTATTACATAAAATGTAAGGATTAAAGAATTAACAAATAACAATACATTGCCGTATACAGCAAAGCTAACAAATGAGTTTCTGGTACCTTAAAGGCCAGCATCATACAGCCCTATCAGAAACCAGCGTTGTGCATGTTCGCAAGGAACAAGTCTACTCTCTCCGTGTACGAAGAGAAAGAATACTAAAACAATGTTAGAAAAAGTAGACGATTTTGTGAAGTGTGCAATTCGCTCTGAAGCACGTAAGTTCTTCTTTGAAAACGAACCACCAGTCTGACTTGGAAGTACACACGCATATGTTTTACTTTCTAAATGTTAAATTGTTGGGTTTAATAGGCACCATGCATAACTGTGAACGCATAGACACCAAAATTAAAGCTGCTGTTTTAAATGGAAGCTATTTCAGCAGATATAACGCAACACATAAACGACAAATATCTCTCGCTACCGACAGTGCGTGAAGTCACACGCGTTTCCCCACGTGCTGCGCGGACTAATACATTAGCGGTGTTGGTGTTAAGTGGCTTTCTTACGCCGTGTTCAGTGTGTTCTTGTATTTTCAAAGAACACTAATACTAAATACTTTAAAAAGGGAACACTTCCCCGGCAGGGTAGAAATTCTTCTTTGACGAGCCCGGGAAATTATTCAGTGAGAAGGAGAAATCTCCCCATCCCTCGTTAATTCGAACACTGTTGTGAAGACAAAAAGATTGTAAAATATCTTCCCTTATGTTTAGGTTTCTCTCCCCTTAACACTAACCCCATTATTTTTAACAGGTATGTGATGTTAATTCAGTTTCTTTTTTTGCAGGTACGTATGCCAAAACAAGTACGCCCAAGTTGACGTAGAGACATTCGTAAGTAAATAATAAGGGTCACTTATATTTACTGTCCTTGCGATATATATGGTGGAAGTTGCTGCTTGGACCAGAATAACCTGGCTAATAGATGCAGGTATAAGAAACATAAAATAGCAAGTTTCGTTTAGCTAGGTTTATTGTAAATATGTTCATTTTTCGGCAGTGTAAATGGCGTGAGTGTCATGCAGAGATTAAGAGAGATTTGGTAACGCCGAACGCCTCCGTAGCCAGTACCTCTGACGCGAAGGGCCCAGGTTCAAGCGCCGATACTGCCGTGGGGATTTTCCCCGTTAGGAGATCTCGCACGGAGTGCACTCAGCCTCCTTAGGTCTCTGAGGAGCCAATTGAGGAGCTACTTGATAAAGAAGTAGCGACCCCAGGTCGTGAAGGCCACATAACTGGACGGGAGTGCTCGGAGCGCTGACCACGTCCCATCCTCTAGTACTGCACCGCACTGATGACACCTGTAGTGGGCAGAGGTGTGGACGCAGCAGCCGGGCGGTAAGCCTTGGTTCTTTATGGATTTAGTTTAGATTTGGCAACGTTAACATTAAATTATGACTTAGATTGATTCATTCGAATTAACGAACCCACTGACTGAAAAATGACACAAAATTATCATATTGACGATTTTTAGATTTATGTATCTATATAAATGCTCCCCAAACCTTCAGTCATTGGTTGGTAGTGAAATTGTTTGGAGTACGCCATTTCTAAAGAGGCTGTAAATGTATGTACACCACATTTATATGTCTTTTCTACTTAAATGTTTGGCAGTATTCGAAGAAAATATGGGCCAAAAAGGACTCAAACAAAACCAAACTCAGTGGAAAGAAGTGTTTAAGATATGAATCTGAGACCACTAGACAAAAGAGGGAAGGTAATGTGATGCACGTATGTAGAAAAATTAGATTTTCTCAACCTTACATTTTTAATACACTATCTGCTCCATGCACATTGAATTTTTTGTTATGCTCCAGGATGTGCTCTACTTATGTGAGTTCAACTTCAGTCTTTGGTTTCAAAATATGAAAATGTGTGTATCTTAGAAAAGTTGAAAAGAATTATTTCCAAACATTAGGAGTTTGAGAGTTAAAGCAAGAGATTGATCGGAATGGAGGATATTCATTAGGGAAGCCAAGGTTGTAAAAAAAATTATTTTGTTGTTTAACGACGCTGTCAGTTGCCAGGATCACATCAGCGTCGCCGGTGTGCCGGAATTTTGTCCCGCAGGAGTTCTTTTACATGCCAGTAAATCTACTGACATGGAGCTGTCGTTTTTAAGCACACTTAAAAACCATCGGCCTGGGCCGGTTTTGAACCCGCGACCTTGGGAGCAGTAGGCCAGCGTCTAACCAACTGAGCCACCCAGACCGACACCAAGGTTGTACTAATAGGTCTGTGAGGCCAAAGAAGAAGAAGATAAGAGAATGTAACTCTCAATAAAGTTATAGTGTTTGTCTCGTTACTTTCCAGTCTGCCAGAGCTTTTCATGGATCTCATTTGTTTTCTGTAAGCGATCGTTAAGGTTGGCTAATTACTGCGGTTTGCAATTTTCCCCATCTCTTCTTCGCTCTGCATGCTGGACTCTATTTCCATCAGCTAAATCCGCCCATTCGTTCGTTCGTTCTCCAGGATTCTCTTTGTGGACGAGACGTACGTATGTATAGTTTCATATCGCCGTCAACACACAAATGAAAACGCAGTGGAGCGGAAGCGAGGCGACTTGTTCCGCATATGCAGTGGTACCAACGTGACAGACAAAAACAACTAAATGTAGACTAATGCAACGTGCGTCATCGCTTCACTAAATACACCTTTTAATCTACATCACTGTTTTGGCTAGCAGCTTGCATACTGAAAACCGTGTAGCATTCTCCACGTAATCAGGCCTATTGTGAAGCCAGAAAACTAATTATGTGATACTGTTGCTTCGTCGGTTTTGATTTTACACTTCTTCCTTATGTAACAACGTTTACGTTACCTGTTCGGCCGCCGACGTTGTCTGGTAATTCCATGTAGAAATGGTCGTTTATTCGCAGCAAACTACGGATTACCTCGGCTTTGATGTCCTTATATCTCCTTATTGTTACCAGAATAGACTTGTAACAGTTGCGGTGTCCGGCAGGCGACGTCTATTGTTACTTTGTAGTGTCGATGAGGTTGCATTTCTGGTTGTAGTTCCAGTACTCGAAATTGTAATTCCCTGGCTAGCTAAATAATGGAGCAAGGGTCTTTTGTTCTCAGGGTATGCGCAGGTATATTTGAGAATGACTAAATAATTATTGAATTTCCGTTAAGCTCTAATGTCTGAACTTGTTTGCTACTCCGGGCGAAACGTGCCGACCTCAAAGATTGTGAAATCGTACTTTGCACTGTTCACCGTAAATAAATTAATACATTAATAACACTTTATGGTTATTAAACAAAATTAGTCTTGATATCAATGATATATTACAATATTTGAATGGAAGAACCTTTCTACGTCCATTCTCTTCCATTAACAGGTCGAGAGCCTCTAACCGACTGTCTCACCCCACGGCAGTAGTGACGCCAAGCTATAATTTTAAACAAAACCGTTATTTTTCTATTTTATTTATTTGTTAAGTTCCTCCAACGTAGTGTTATATCGGACGGAGAATGACTGCAATGGGTGAAATGATGCTCAAATGAGCCCGAGGTCAATGGAGCTTTAAGTTACACGACATTCTTCTTCTCAGGATAAGGGAAAACCTCGAAAAACCCCTTATCCGGGTAACTTACTCTAAGCGAGATTCAAACTCGCGACCTCTTGAACGTGAGGTAGACACGCTGACCATCACGGTATAGAGGCGGGCACAAAACCGTTAAACCCCGACTCTCGAAATCCATGTTTCTCTTATTTCTCTTTATGTATATATTTATTTAATTTACTTATATTTTTATTGTCATTCACTTATTAGCTAAACTAAACCCCAGCGCAACAGCCCCTAAAGGACCAAGGCTTGCCACCCAGCCGCTGCGTCCCCCACCTTTGCCCACTACAGGCGTCATTGGTGGGGTGCAGTGCTGGAGTGTGGGACGTGGTCAGCGCCCCGAGCCCTCCCGGCCAGTATTCACTTATTACTTTTAATTAATTGCAATTGCTACTTTTATTAACAATTACTCCGTTGACTTTAAAACATAAATTACTTCTCTTATAAAAATACGATTGCTAAAGTCAAGTGATGATCTGCATAAACCACCGTCGTCAAATGAGTTTCTGCATTGCTTATTAGAAATATTCTTCTGACAGAAAATATCAAACAGAGCTATAAAACAAATAAATATAAAAAATATCTGATGTTACATCCACAATAGTTCTTCTACCTATTCCTCAACATTATGCGCCAATAATTAGTGGAGCTCTAAATATTATAAAGATATTATAAAAAAAAAAATCTGATGTGTTGCATTCACATAACTTTCTCTACTCTTGTGCTAACCATTCTAACAAACTCTTATTCCTATATCTTCTTCGTGTTAGTTAAGATAAACATTTGTACAAATTATCTTATTGCTTATTTCCTTGTAGGTAGGTTCAATGGGAATATTAGAATACAGTAGGCTTTGAGCGATAGTCAAATCTTTTAAAGCTCTGAGATTTCGTTCCCTTTGCACACTGAACATATAACAAAATGAACAACTATATTCCATTTCACGAAAGTTTTGTTTTCCGAAACTGAAACAAATAACAAGGAATATCTCCGAATTTTTTAGTTATGCTGTCCACAGACTGACACGCGCGCGGGCGCACGCACGCACGCACACACACACACACATACGGACCTTTTTCTAAGAATGTTTTTTTTTTGGATTCAGGGGGTCTCAAAACATATATTTCCGGTGAAATCTCGACATCGAATTTTTGGGTGGAATACAATACTTGCGCTACTTACCAGTAGAGAAAGTAAAAATAAATAAATAACCCCTAGTACAACAGCCCTTCTGCCCACCACAGGCGTTAAGGGTGGAGTGCAGAACTTGTTGGTGGGACGTGGTCAACGGCCCGAGCCCTGCTGTCGGTTGTATGACTTTCGCGACCTGGCGTCTGTACTTCTTTCTTAAGTAGCTTCTTTATTGGCCCTTCTGGGCCTACTCTCTATGTTACAAAAAGTGCAACAATCTTGTTTTATTTCTGAAATATATCTTTTAATGTCAGTTACGCAGAAACATCGCAATAAACTTAATTTCATGTTAGATCGTAAATAAACGTTCATTTTACGAGTAAATATTGTGCTAAATTATTAATTTCATTGTAAATCGTAAACAAACAATCATTTCATGAGTTGCGTTAAAATGCGTGATTAATCGCGAGAGTAAACGTTAGTAATCATGCAATCACAATAGAACTGATTATGAAACCTTTTTATCGCGTATTAACATATTTCGTTTCATTGCGATCCACCAAAAAATTGTGTCCATAGTTATGTCACTTATTGTAAATCTAGACATAATAGTTGTAGGTGATTAATGCATTTCCGTAATTTCCCACGTTATTCAAGCGGTTAAACGTTATTCAAGCTTCTGCTTGGACGTAGAATAAATGACGTCAGAATAGCATTTAACGTAGATTTCCGATCAGGATGCGAAAACTCCCTATTATAGTATGCGGAACTGCAGCAAACTAAGTCTAAAGCGATTAATTGCACTTAATCAGAATATGAGCGAAGAACATACACAGACTGCCTTCTGTTGGTCAGTTGTAGAAGCGGGAAGGCAAGATTGTTAGTGAACCATCATGGCAGTTTGTAAAACATCGCAGAGAGAAGTTGTGAAAACGTTATAATTCTGAATGTGTTTCACAAAGTACATATGTGAGAAATATCGCACTTTGGTTATCAAGGATGTTGTTAACTTCACAGCAGAGTTCACTGGTGTCTGCATTGAGTATAAGTTCCGCGCGCAGTGAAAGGTTAAAAAGCAGGTAAGTTAACCATGCCTGGAAAATCAAAGAAACGTAAATGGTCAGTGCTAGAAGTGACTAATTTATTAGGAGTGCAGTGCATGGAAAACATCATTTCTTCCTCATAAATGAGCCACCTACAATCAACAAGGTGTTTGCGTTTGTTAACAATGACCCCGACCTTCCTACATTCAAGCAAACTTCTACAAGCTGTTATTTGACATTGGTCTAGAGTTCCGGAAAAGAAATGACAGCATCATTGCTGACCCTAAGGATATATTTATTTATGTTTTTAGTTACGCATTTGTTATCCACTACTTGGCAATGTCATGAGACGTATCGGAAAGAATGTGAAACTGCCTAGCTGGTTACGAGAGTTCATCGCACAAACACGGCGAGACAGGGTGTGTAAAGTATGTTGAGATGCAATCATATCTTCAGGATAGCAACGTCTCATATATCGGCAGGCGTGAGAGATCATCTATTTGTGTTTTATCACTGACTGTACCCCAAGTTATTGTTTCGCTGTTCTAATAAACAAGATAAGAAGCGATCGTAGCGCTCGACAACCAAGGTCAAGTAATCAGTAGTAATCAGCAGCGTGTTTTGAACTATCGTGCGAAGAGGTTGGGGTCAAAGGCAGGCGATGATATTTCTAGGCACCACGTGGTTACGAAAGTAGTGCCTTCCTACTCCAATGACAACGAGAATGCGGAGGGATACATTTTTAGGCATTGTTTACATAAGGACTAATACTTCCGATGAAATCAGTATAGTAGTGCAGCTTTATTTATAACAATCCTAAATACATGTTCTGCATCATTTTGAGTGTAAAGATGAGTTTAGGTTACAAAAACTTGAAATGTAACTAATATAAATCAGCTTTTTTCATCACAGAAGCCCAGGATTCTTTACTTTATCGTAGAACAGTTTATGCAGTAAACATAACCTGGTCATATTTAAAGCAACGCCTTTTCCTAACATGGCCCCCTTGGTAGTGCTATTGCACGTAAAACTGCATTTATTTACACTATTTGTTTGAAAAGTAACTGTTAATATTTTCTAAAGTTAATTCATATTTGGAAAATTATGTGCGTTTAACTATTTACTCTAACCTTTTTATATGTATTTCCGATCGAGGTCATATTTGGAACACTTGTGTTATTTGGTAAGCTCTAAATCAAGTTATTATCGCAGTGACCTTATAGCTAATTGTAAGCTTACAAGATTGTATAGCAAAGCATGTTTTGTTTTTCATGCAAGTTATGCGAGAGAGTTATAAACAACAAAAAAGACGGCCATATTTGGGGATCTTACCCATTATCTTTTATGCAGTATTCGTTTAATATATGTTATTATTTGTAATTCAATGTTATAAAATTTTAAACGTGAGGACAACTCTGGTATTTGTAATACCTTGGATGGTATAAGACGCTAATAGATTGCATGTATTACCTAAAAAACTGTTTCGGTATATCAATCCGAAATTAAAAGTGCTTTTATATAAATTCGACAGTTATTCTAATATTCACAAAACGGCGAAACTTTTTCCACAGTCCAACTCAAAAACAACGAATACTCACCTTTCGCAACACTTGGTTACTAGTGATAATTTTTGACATAGAACATTCCAATTTGTATTTACATTCATTAGAAGAAAATAGACGCTATAATATGTAATTTATTACGTTCTCAGATAGCTTTCTTCACGCAATAACATATTAATTATGACTATTTGCTTTGCGAAGATTTAAATAACAGTGCTCCTGGTATAACACATAGAAATGAAACAGAACTAGCGTCTCTGCTGGTTTTAGCGGGTTTCTTAGTGCTGAATTTGAGTTGGTAGCGCTATCAAATAGGAAGTGACTTGGTAGAAGATTAGCCCTTGTATGGTTTTGTACCTGAAAATACAGATGTTTGCCAATTATTGAAATAACAAACACAATGTATATTAAGTTTAACTTCAGATGGATTAATTTTGTTACCCCTTGGGAAAATCAGCAGTGCGAAATTATAAAACGTCCTGTAAGTGAAGTGGAAAATATTTTGAGACTATTCTTATCTACTATCACACGCTACACATACTAGCCTAACATCCTGCACGTTTCTCTTACAAGCAGAACAAAGTTCACGCACGCCACTGACTGGATTTACCTCCGTGATTTCTACAATTCTTTTAACGCACGAAGGGTTATCTAATTAGCCGGCTGAGGTGGGCTACCTGGTATAAATAATTTCAACAAAGCTATAATTTTTAAATCCCAGTACACTTTTTCACATACAAAAATAATTATCACAAAACATGTTTTATTTGCATTATATAGTAATTTATTAATAACTGATATCCAATATATAATCACTTATTTCCAACTATTCACCAATTTATAAAAATTGCTAATTCTAAATTTCTAAATCGTATAGAAGCAGAGTTACAGCTGCCTAGCACTAAGGTCCCCATGTACACATGATGAAGTAAGATGGTATGGTACAGGGATGAGATCTAGAAGGTTAACTGTCCACCACACACACTGAGTCACGAGGTATCTCCTAACACTAAGATCTCTGTGTACACGTGATGAAGTAAGATGGTATGATACAGGATGAGATCTAGAAGGTTAACTGTCCACCACACACACTGAGTCACGAGGTATCTCCTAACACTAAGATCTCTGTGTACACGTGATGAAGTAAGATGGTATAGTACAGGGATGAGATCTAGGAGGTTAACTGTCCACCACACACACTGAGTCACGAGGTATCTCCTAACACTAAGATCTCTGTGTACATGTGATGAAGTAAGATGGTATGGTACAGGGATGAGATCTAGAAGGTTAACTGTTCATCACACACACTGAGTCACGAGGTATCTCCTAACACTAAGATCTATGTGTACACGTGATGAAGTAAGATGGTATGGTACAGGGATGAGATCTAGAAGGTTAGCTGTCCATCACACACACTGAGTCACGAGGTATCTCCTAACACCAAGATCTCTGTGTACACGTGATGAAGTAAGATGGTATGGTACAGGGATGAGATCTAGAAGGTTAACTGTCCATCACACACACTGAGTCACGAGGTATCTCCTAACACTAAGATCTCTGTGTACACGTGATGAAGTAAGATGGTATGGTACAGGGATGAGATCTAGAAGGTTAACTGTCCACCACACACACTGAGTCACGAGGTACCTCCTAACACCAAGATCTATGTGTACACGTGATGAAGTAAGATGGTATGGTACAGGGATGAGATCTAGAAGGTTAACTGTCCACCACACACACTGAGTCACGAGGTATCTCCTAACACCAAGATCTATGTGTACACGTGATGAAGTAAGATGGTATGGTACAGGGATGAGATCTAGAAGGTTAACTGTCCACCACACACACTGAGTCACGAGGTATCTCCTAACACCAAGATCTATGTGTACACGTGATGAAGTAAGATGGTATGGTACAGGGATGAGATCTAGAAGGTTAACTGTCCACCACACACACTGAGTCACGAGGTATCTCCTAACACTAAGATCTCTGTGTACATGTGATGAAGTAAGATGGTATGATACAGGGATGAGATCTAGAAGGTTAACTGTCCATCACACACACTGAGTCACGAGGTATCTCCTAACACTAAGATCTCTGTGTACATTTGATGAAGTAAGATGGTATGGTACAGGGATGAGATCTAGAAGGTTAACTGTCCACCACACACACTGAGTCACGAGGTATTTGCTAAAAGTTTCGGCGGCATATGACCCCATAGTTAAAGCAATGTAAACGAAATAGAGATTCACTCTTCATTTTGTGGAACATTGGAGCAGAAAATTTTTGGGGTGTGTCGATGTTTCCTGGTTTTATAAGAGAGAGTGAAACTGTGTTGTTTATGAAAGTCGGCGGCTATGTTGGAATCCTTTGGAATGAACAAAGTAAATAGTAAAGTAACGTCACGCTAAGTATATCAGTAATATAAAGTAGATTTCCATTTCATTTGTGCGGAGAGAGTGACACGTACAGGAAAGTCCCCTCACGTGATTCATTGAGCCCAAATCAGAGTGCAGGCAGGTAGTGGGTATTTTTAGTGGCGCGCACGTCATCCAGCGCGGTCAGTGCTGGCCAGCCTCCTTGTCAGGAACACGACAATTCCATTACCGTCGTGCCAATAATTAAACACTTCTTCGCCAGTGGCGGTCTCTCCGCGAAAAACTGACGTTAAAACAGTTCCCGTGTTTCTAGTTCACCGTGGGCAGGTCAAACTCAGACACGTGGCCAAGGAATATCGTCTTACATCTATCACAAGCAATACCGCAAATAATTGAGTTTTATATATAATATGTTTGTGTGTGTGTGTGTGTGTGTGTGTGTGTGTGTGTGTGTGTGTGTGTGTGAGAGAGAGAGTGTGTGAGTGAGTGAGTGTGAGAACAGAATAACTCAAAAACGAAAAGTCGGTTAAAAACCAAAGTTGGTATTTAAGCTTAATGTCTTTCAAGAATGCGGCACGAAGATCTCGAAGAAAATTGCTCACCCCTGAACATGGAAAATTTTTTGAATTTTTTGATTTTCTTGAAAATGGCTCTATTGATTTTGATTAAAATTGGTATGTTTAAGATATTTTTATGAAAAATGAAATGTATACTTTAAATTTTCTGTCTAAGGCCCATGTAGTACTGTTTTTCTGGATGACTTTTTAATAACTCGTAAACCGTAAGAGATAGACAAAATCTTAAGATACAAAAAATGTACACTTTGATAAAGCACACAATTTATATTGAAATAAATTTTTTCTGGAGTGAACCATTACTCAAATGGATGGTCGTTATTAATTTTTTTTATATTTTCGCCGTGTAAACAAAACGGAATGTCGAAGCCTTCATATATGGTGACCAGCTTTAAAAGATTTCACCAACGCTTAAAGTCCGCTGTATTCCCATATTTCCCTTGCTAAGCTAACTAAGCCCCGGCACTTCAGCCCACGACAGGCGACATTGGTGGGGTGCAGTACTGGAGGGAGGTACGTGGTCAGCGTCCCGATCCCTCCCGGCCTGGGGCCGCTACTTTTTCATCATGTAGTTCCTCTATTGGACCCCCCGGGACCTAACGAGGCTGAGTGCACCCCGTGCCAGACCTCCCAGAGTGGACAAAATCCCCATGCTGGTAGCGGGGATCGAACCCGGGTCCTCCGCGCCAGAGGCAAGCGCGCTTACCAACTGCGCCACGGAGGCGGTTCATACTCCCTTTGCAACTAGAAGAAAATTAGCAATAAGGTAATTTATACAAATGTTTATCTGGACGAACAAAGTATATACTGGGAAAGGAGTTTGTAAGAATAGTTAGTACAAGAGCAAGTAGAGAAAGTCATGTGAGTGCAACACAGCAGCTGGCACATGAATGTGTGACAGGGCCGGTGTTCGAACTAAACCCATGTATATATAATAGACATCACTGCTCAGTGAAGAGGAATGGAGGGGCATGTATACTTGATTCTGAAACTTTTGCCAACTCTGTATTGATTTTGTCTTTTAGTTGTCAATGTTTTGAAAGGCGTTCTCGCTGCACGTATAGTGACGTGAGTATATTGCTACGTATCCTGCGCTTCCACACGGGCATTACGGTTGTTGCCCATGTAACAGGTAAGGCATCTGTGCTTTAACATACATAAGAACATAGAAAAATATCGCGACTTTCTCAATCTTCTGTGCACTACATATTATAAGGATACGCCACGAAAGGTTTGACCAAAATTCCTCCGCCCTGAGGCTATCCTTTATACGACAAAATTTTCGAAATGTGTTATTTTCTCAAAAATGGCTCAAACGATTTTGATTAAAATGACATAAGTTTAAGATAGTTTCATGAAAATGAAATGTATATTTTGAAATTTCTACGAATGTCCTCAGAAATCCTCTACATTGGTAAAACATAAGTGATAGACAAAATATTACCGTACAAAGATATAGAACTCCTTAACGCCTACAATTTATTTTAAATACATTTTTACTTTCTCTACTATCTATAGTAAGTAGAGGAAGTATTGTATTCCACCCAAAAAGTTGATGTGATTTCACCGAAAATATGTTTTAAGCCCCCCATAATAATAAAAAATAGGTGTGTGTGTGTGTTTGTGTGTTTGAAGAAAATTACTCCACCCTAAACTATCCTTTTGATGGAAAATTTTCCCGAAAATTTTTATTTTCTTGAAAATGGCTCTAATGATTTTGATTAAATGCCATGTGTTTGAGATATTTTTGTGACAAATTAAATGTATATCTTGAATTTTCTGGCTATAGCCCATGAAGACCTATTTACTCTGGATGACTTTTGTATAACTGGCAAACAGTAACAGATAGACCAAATCTTACTATACAAAATTGTAAATCTTGCTAAAACACGCAATTTATATCTAAATAATTTTCTGTAGAGTGAACCACTTCTGAGATATTCCTTGTTATTTGTGTGGGTTTTGGAAAACTTCTCCTTCTGTCAAATGGAACATCATTATTGATTCTTATATGTTAACCGTGCAAAAAAAAAAAAAAAAAAAAAAAAAAAAAAAAAAAAAAAACGGAATTTGAAAGCTTTAAAGATTTGACTATCGCTCAAAATCTACTGTATTCCCATATTCCTCTTGCGCCTATAAGGAAATAATCAATAAGATAATTTGCACAAATGTTTATCCCAATGTATTGAAAAGAAAAATATGCAGTAAACCCATTTCTATAAGTGTATATCTATATTAACACGAAGTATATAGAAAAGGAGCGATTTTACGAATGGTTTATACAAGAATGAGTAGAGAAAGTCATGTGAGTGCAACACATCAAATGTTTAATTTCTCTGCTAAGTATAGTAGGCAGAGGAAGAATTGTATTTTATCCAAAAATTTGGTATGGGAGTTTCAACCAAGATCCTCTCAATGTAAAAGGTGTGTGTATGTGTGTGAACAGCATAACTCAAAAACGAGAAGTCGGTTAAAAACGAAACTTGGTATTTAATTTCACTACCTTTTAAGAGATGTAACATTACTATTTTCAAGGAAAAATACCGCATCCCAGAATAACCTTTAGATGGAACAAGAGAATTAACAATGAGATAATTTGTACAAATATTTATCTCTATTAACATGAATTAGATATAGGAATAAGAGTTTGTAAGAATAGTTAGTACAAAAATAAAGAAAGTCGTATGAGTGCAACACATGAGGTATTCTTTTTTCGTGTATTCTTCTTACATGGATATAGCAGTGTAATTGTTTGAACGTATTCGTAATTTCATTGAAAATCATTGATAATACTTCTAATTCCATTACTTTTTATTTTGTCCTTCCTAGAAATTCTTTATATTCATCACGAAAAGTCCGTTTCTGTTGCCAGTAATTTAGCTTGAGTTGTGCATTTGAGTGGCCATTATATCAGTGCTGTAAGTCTTCCACTTTCAAAACTTCTTTAGCATTTCAATTTCTAAGTACGTGGGTAGATGGGAAAGTAACGCTCAAAGATTTTTTTTCTTCGTTGATATTGCGGCTGGAAGTTTGAAATTTCACCAAGATATCATTTGAAGCTTTTACTTCAAAATGTAAAGTCAACCGCCGTTATTATTTTGATACAGTTATAACACCAGTGGTGCCCAACGACCTTTGTACCTTGACCTGCAGAGTTGAGGGTAAATCTTGCTACCTCCTGACAATTACACCCCCATCCTGTCACTTCATTGGTTAAGCCCTGAGAATGTCAGGTATAGAGGAAACAGATTATTAGGATACCCAAAACCCAACTGATATTTTCCCCCATTATGGCATAGTCTGGTTGTATTTGGTGATATTCCATCTGTTACGTTCCATTAGTACCACCAACTGTTCGTAAAATATAACCACGTAAAGCTATGGCCACAGTTGGTGCTATTGCACCCGTTATGTTGCCACAGAAGCCCTTGTTTTTTAACCCGTTGCAGAGAAGCCAACTGATAGATTTTAAAACAAGATTCTGTTTAAATGCCGTATTAATCTGTGGACGCCATTGTATTGCTCGTGTGTGCGTTTGCAACACAGTATTGCATTCAATATATATTACGATATTTGCTGTTCAGAAATTATTTTATTTAAAAGTGTTATTGCGGAACAAGATGATTAGGTTCATTATATGTTGTGTAGTAACGATGTTCAAGCATTATTATCAGCATGTTATTTTAACCCTGCGATATTTGAGGTTAGAAATAACAACTGTTAGTTTATTTCCTTCAAAGGCTGGATACAAATAGAAGAGAAAAAATAGTGAGGACAACATTCATCCAGTGGAAAAAATGCATGTTTAACAGCAATTTCCAAAAAATAATAGTAAATCTGTATAAAAAATTAAAAGCTGAAGCTGAACAAAAACAAGTTTGTGTAAGTAAGCTGACTCTCATGACAAGAATTGCAAGTCTTTTAGTAGTAAGGAGAAAATATGTATGTTTCTCATACTTGCTACACAATGGGTGCTTGAGAACCTCCGTGCATTCCTGTAACAAAATTAGGATGTTTAATGTTAAACTTATACTTAGGCAACGTTAAGATGCATTCATAGTTTGTCTCTTAGGTAGCAGTGCGTTTTAAATATGTTTTTTCTGTTTTCCAGCGGTTTTCACACATACTTGTTAGTAATTTCCATTGTAGGTTGGCAGTAGGTACTTGTTTTTGGTGAAATGTCCAGTGCAGTATAGTGTAATGTCGGCCATATTGAATTCTTGGGAACTGCCGATTAGGTGTTTCTCCTATACACGAGTGACACACCTCGGGCTGTCCTCATCCCACGAACATTCCTCGTCTTTGTCATACAGATCATATTTGTTTTTCATGTGCAGCTCTAGCGAAAGAAGTGTGAACTATACAAGAAAGATGGCGGGCATGTTACTTTCGCATAGTTTGTTCACCAACTCATGATCCCTGGCAGGAATGCAGCCAGCCATTACGCCAGTAAACAATTCACAGCGATATTTGAAGCTACAGTCGTGCTTCTAGTAGCGCTTGCGATAATGGTACCAACGTTGGATTGTGTATTCAGGCTAAATTAAAGCAAAGAACTTGCTCAAAATAATGGAATTTAAATGTTATTTTCAGTCCATACAGCATATTCAGCTTATAAAACGTAAACGATGTTTTCTTCTACTCCCACAGATCATTTTCTGCCTTTTGTAGATATACTTTTCAAAAACACCACCAGTCTGTTTCGGACACAAGTGATATGCCCTGGAGCGTTATACTGTGTAATAAGTCACATTTATTTAAGTATTCAGTTTACTCTGACACAAGCTAGTTCTATGGGATTGAGGTCACACATGTATGGGGACAAGCAAACGACAGAGTGATCCTACGAAACAAAAAAAAAATGTCCGTTTTAGGAACCTCTTTAGGTTTGTTGGTTTGAATCATGGTATAAAGATCTGTTTTACACATAGAACTGTCACTCACTCTATCTTAGGAGATATGACAACACTCCTAGACAGTGGTTTATATACTTCTATACTAGCTTTTTCATTACTTCCGACATAGAACTAATGAAAAGTACGCTTTTACAACTGAAATTAGCAGCTAGTAGCTCTAAAGATGATAACCCGAGGGGAATTCACAGGGGTGTGTATGGGAACAACTGCATGGACCGTAGCAATATCTCCAGGTGATGTGCTATGATTCGCCACGTTCCGGAAGGCTGGTAACAGCTGCAACCTCGCACAGTGTTACAGCCATTGAGGAAGGAAATTTCAACGACCAGTGAGTCCAATTGCGAACTTTATCTCAATCGGTGCGGCGTATGATATTGTGCATGACACTACAATGCATTCGAATTCTTTTCGGCCACCAGAGGGGGTAAGTGAGGGCAGGGCATGTCCATGCAGCAAGTGCTACACACAGTACGTATATAAAGAGTGTAGCCGACGTTGAACGTTCCACTCTCTATTAGTGGTAAAAGAGGCCACAGTACTACAGCTACAAAAACTTACAAAAACGAACAATAAACACACGGTGTTGATGAATTAGTATGACCATGTAGTTGTTAAGCTGCTCCATTCTCATTGTACTTTTAATATTTATGGTCAGAACTAAATAGAAACATTGCAGCCAACAATGTCTTTGGAAGAAAAAAGGTTACTGAAATTCTAGCAAAATACTAAAAAGACATTGAAAACAAGAATCATTGGCCTAACTACATTCGCCATGTTGAAGTAGATAATAAATATCGCTCCCTGGAAGGTATAATTGAAAACGGTCAGCCCCTGTTAATCGATCTATAAGACGATGATATATTTTCGGACAGTGGCCATTATTGTTACATTAATTTCATGACGTAACTAGTGCAATAAAATATTGTGTTACTTATTCTTCAAGTTTGCACCTCCCTGACACCTTCCGTCCTACGATTCAGGTTTCTTATTTACAATCAGGTCGAAGGAATTTAAAATCAAAAAGATTTTGTAAACGAAGCTCCATAATGACGATATTTCAACTACTCACGTCTGGCACACAACCACCACCACATGCCTTAACTGACGTAGTGGCAAGATCAGGGAACATTGACCCCTTTAACCTTAGCCGAAAGGAATACGAATGGACTGCAGTTAGTGTTCGCTCGCTGCCTAATTTTGCATGACGCTTTAACATTAAATTGTGACTAAATTCATTCAAACTATTATAAAAATGCGTTACATCATTATTCGCAGAATGTCTGAGGGAGAGTTAATGAAATAATAAACCATTTATATCCATTCGTCAAGAAGCTAGATGTCTCCACACTGTTCTTTATTATACATATTTGTTACACTCATCATGTAGAATCCCTGGTTAATGTACGGCCCTAGTACTACCTTACACATATGTATACATATATACGCATACATATACGTCTGTGTCTCTAGCCATTTCCTATGGAGGTACTTTACTTCTGTCAAAAATAAGCTGGCAACACTGCA
Source organism: Tenodera sinensis (assembly GCA_030765045.1). NCBI lineage: Eukaryota > Metazoa > Arthropoda > Insecta > Mantodea > Mantidae > Tenodera > Tenodera sinensis. The sequence continues at coordinate 94,084,004 of CM060969.1, read as the reverse complement.
GATTGTCTGTTTACTAAGTCGGTCTATAAGCAAACACCGCAAAGTAGTGTCTCGTGAACGTAAACAAACACCATGCCTTTTTTTTCTGTGCTAGTATACGCCAATCAGAATGTCAGTTGCATTCGTTGTCTCCCAAATTATTACACCACCGTGCAAGCGACCGACGTGTTTACATCCAGAACTCGGTTGGGATCGCAGTTCAACATGGCCGAGTTACTTCACGTCTGAAAGAGTTGCTACGAATATTTCTTTAATTCTCGTAGGTGATTAACTATTTGGAAGCCCTGTGTGATGTCCCATGAAGCTATGTCAGAAATAACTTGCTCTACGCATCTTTCAAGTAACAAACTATTATCTTCATACATTCTTGTGGAATTACGCATCCAATTTGGAACAAAGACCATTTATTTTTTCGAAATCGGCTGATCAAAGAACAAAATGCCATTAGACTTTTTTATTTGTAATGCTTCTATGAAGCACATATTAGAAAGAATGTAATAAGTTCCCTTTCACCCGGTAATTGTATATTATATATAAGACAATAACTCAATGATAGAGTCCGCGCCGTAGCCGAGTGGTCTGATCATTCGTTTCTCACCAAAGCGGCCCGGGTTCAATTCCAGGCACCGCATGTGGGATTTATGGTGGAGGAAGCGGCGCTGGAATGGGTTATCCGGTTTCCCCCGCCATCTCATTCCACCAGTGCTCCATCTTCATTCCATGTATAATAAGTGTCACCGACTGCGGTGCGGTATGTACTAAAAGCGGGCGTTAAACACTAATAACTCGATGACAGCTTGCGGATAGGGAGTTAGCACCTCGAATGAAAGGCGATCTTTTGTGCCTATGTCCCCGATGGGGAGGAAGGATGAGGCGAATGGATCCTAAGGGTGCCCTGAACGTTGCCAAGACAGAGCAGAGGGCAGGGTCCTATATTTTCCCTGTTAGAACCACCGCGACGGAGGCTGGCTTACCTCCCACGCCCCCTCCCCTCTCCGCCCTCGGGCTTGTACCATCCCATAGGGAGCTCGCAAACTAGTGACTCATCTTCCAATCCGGGGAAAATTTCCAGAGCGCATTTTTCCCCCTGCCGTGCTGCTGCCGCAATGCTCGCCAACGCTTCCAACCCTTACAGAAACCTAACGGGATGAATGGTGAAATGAAGTGAAGTGATTAATGTAACGAAATGGATAGACAGGAAATTCGGAGCATGTGGAAATTCTTCGCCTGGCGACCAGGGAAACCTCTGAAAAAACATGGGTCAGGAGGTTGCCCACGGGGATCGAACCTACGATCTCCCGTATGTGGACCATAGACGTTACCACCGCGTGGTAAAGGCAAAAAATCTTCTCATAGACCTTTGGATACAACATAAAATAAATTGTCATTGTAGCTTAAAAAGCGTTAGTTATTTGGTGTGCTATTTTTGGGCTTTTGTTCATTTTGGTCACGTATCCCATACTTCGCCGCTTAAGCTTGGAGCCGCAGTAAGCAGTATGAATTATTTGGTATTATAAATACGTGTGTGTGTGAGGCATAACTCACTCTTTACTTAATCTGATAACCGCATACTCGCGCAGCGTGAAATCAACAATAAAATTATACTATACAAGCAAAGCTTTTGTTTACGGCCGTGATTTTAATATCGGCTTTGCTTTAGAATAGCAGTTTGTTTAGAGGTCAACGTTCTTCGTAAAAATATCAATAGATAAGATATATAAAGGGATATTGTGGAGAAATACCTTGTGATTTCTTTTGTATTCTCAGACGTAAACATGGCTAGGACTGAGAAAAAAATTATACTGCTTGCGTCTTTGAAATTGTCATCTTTTTACTTTCTTTACTATGTGTAATAAGTAGGGAAAGTAATGTATTCGACCCAAAAATTTAGTATCAGATTTCACAGGAAATATATTTTGAGGTGTCCTGAATCAAAAACGTACTTTTAGAAAAAACCTCTCTCTCTGTGTGTGTGTGTGTGTGTGTGTGTGTGTGTGTGTGTGTGTGTGTGTGTGTGTGTGTGTGTGAGAGAGAGAGAGAGCACAGCGTAACTTGAAAACGAAAAGTAGGTTAGAAGTTACTATGTTTCAAGGATACGACACGGTGATTTTGAAGAACATTTCTTCACCCTAACCTACCCTTTACATGGACAATTTTTCGAAAATTTTCATTTTGTCAAAAATGACTAACGATTTTGATTAAAGTGCCATATATTTAAGATATATTTATGGCAAATGTATATTTTAAATTTTATGGCTATCGCCCATGTAGTCCTGTTTACTCTTCATGACTTTTGTATAATTGGTAAACCGTAAGAGATAGACTAAATCTTGCTATGTAGATCTCGTTAAAACAGACACGTTATGTCCAAATGCCTTTTTATTTTTATTTCGTAGAGTGAACCATTAATGCATATTTTAAGTTTTCTTGAATTTGTATTTTGTTTTGATGATTTAAGTACGAATTTAAGCATTGCATGATAATATATTATACAATAAATAAAATATTATTACTGTTACTATTATTATCGTTGTTGTAAGTAGTGGCAATTCTGATACGTTTCATTCATGTAAAACATGTGACTGTGGAGCTGTGAGTCCCCCTAGTCTCATGAAATATTGAGGAATCTATATATAAGGTTAAAGTTTGTTGGAACGGTTTCAGTACACGTTAAGATCCATCTTTTTCCTCCAGGTTTCCGCTGCTACGTACTTTGAATTCCAAAAAGCTAACCTCCCTGGAAATATTGCCTCCCATTTGAGAGACCTGACCGCTCATAAAACACTCCCCTTCTAGTGAAAGAGCACGCTGGCCTTTAACCGCTGTCTTCCTTAGGGAATATGTTCTCTCCCCTCCGCGTGTCCTGTTGCTATGGGCTATACTTCACATTCCCACATAGATATTCATTTTTACTTTCTCTACTACATATAGTAAGTAGAGGAAGTATTGTATTGGACCAAAAAATTGGATGTAAGTTGGTATTTAAGTTGAATATATTTCAAGGATGCGACATGAAGATTTTGAAGAAAATTTCTCCACCCTAAATTACCTCTACACTAAACTACCCTTTACAAGGAAAAGTTTCCGAGAATTTTGATTTTCTCAAACATGGCTTTAAGGTTTTCATTAAAGTACCAGATGTTCAAGATACTTTTTTAGAAATGTTTACTATTGATGAGTTTTGCATAACTGGTAACCGGTAAGATATACTCCAAATCTTACTATACAGAAATGTAGATCTGGTTAAAACACAAATTATGTCCAAATGCATTTTTGGAGTGAACTATTTCGGAGATATTCCTTGTTATTTGTGTGAGTTTTGCAATTCTTGCTTTTTTTTCAAATGGAAGCTCGTTATTCACTCTTTTGTCTCTTGGTGGTACAAAGAAAATGGAATTTCAAACGCTTCACATAGCGAACAGCATTAAAAACATGACTATCGCCCAAATTCTACTGTATTCCCCTTGTATCTACAAGGAAATAAGGAATAAGGTTATTTCCGCAAATGTTTATTTCTATTAACAAGAAGTGGATAGAGGAATAGTTGTTTGTAAGAATGGTTTCTAGATGATTGAATACAGAAGGTCATATGAGTCCACACATCAGACTTTTTCATCTTTTGTTGTGCCTACTTAAGATTTTATACATTTGATATTTGATATCATATCTATATCATTGCGTTTTGCTGGACGAAGGAAAATTTTTATGGATTTCATGTAAGTTGGCAAGTGTACGAAGTGACGATTAACTTGCAACTTGGGGAAAATGCTTCTGAAATGCAAAGGAGCTCTGATGAGTCACTTCCTGTGCTATACATTTTCTTCACTTCCTTTATGGGCAGTTATTGAGAAAATTACACAAAACGATTAAGATAAAAGGCGTACTGCCAAGACTACATTCCAGGGCATAGGATCTGAGTTCATGACAGTCTCCAATATTTTGCAATTAAATGGATTACTTGTTCAATGATTGTTGGCGTTCCCACGTTTCAAAACTGGAATATTCTTTGTAAACAACCAAGTTCTGAGCGTGTAAAATACTTCATGTTCAAGTTTATCGTAAACATGATGACTTTTCACCGTCTGTACCACGTACTAAGTAACTGCTGCACTGCGTAGAAAAGTCAATCTCAAAATTTCACCAGAAGTGGTATTTTGATGCCCTGCGAATAAATATAAGAATTTAAAAAAAAGGTCGGTGGGCGTCTGTGTATGTCAGCAGCTTAATTCGAACACTAAATCCAAATTTTAGTTCACCATCTTCCTTATCTACTACACGGAGACCTACAGGAAAACTTTCTCACCCCAGATTATCCTTTACATTGAATGTTTATCGAAAATTGTGATTAAACTATCAGAAGTAAAGCAAGGTTGTCAATCTTCTCTTATATTTGTGTATACGTGTATATACACACACAAATATATAATATATGGTGCATATGTAATGTATACAGAAACAACCTTTATACAGATGACGAAAGGTTGCGGAGTATAGGAAGTTGGAAGTGTCAGTCTGTCACATGATCACAATACGGGGAAGACCAGGTACAATCGACGTAGGAACGTTGTAGGTAAAGTTGTTACATAACTTAAATTCAATGCTGTTCCCATTTGTAGTAAAATATTCAGTCCTAAATTCTTGTACAGCCATGGAAAAAATGGTTGAATGCACTCTGAGAGCAGAAAATGTCTAAGTCTCACTTCGTATCGCAGCATAGTTTACACTGGTCGGTATTTGCAATGTGCAGTTAAACCAAGCTGTCTCAGCGGCATGTATAGAAGAAGAGAACTCATATGGGTGGTTTCAACAAGATTCTGCTACTGCCAGCGTTAGTCCAATATATGGTAAATTTCGGGCTTGTAGGCCGTGGTCCAGCTGATGAATTGCCTGACGTTTAGCCCAAGACTGCATTGGGCATATTAGGAGTGACTCCTGGCTGGTTAACAATTAGAGCGCGAGTTTCAGTTTCAGTTTTGTTCATTAAGAAGTATTGGCCTGGTGCCGGTACATGGGGCCCGGCTTACAGGCTTAAATTTACATTACATTATAATTGTTTCTGTTTACAAATATTACAGTTTACGGGTTCGTTAAATGCCCATACGGTGACCATCTTTAGGTCAACGAGAACAGTTTAGTATTTTAGTGTCTTTCAATGTTTTCTTTTCTTTATGTAAATATATACAGTTATATACACACATACACGCACACGTTCACTCACTCACACACACACACACACACACACACACACACACACACACACACACACACACACACACACACGCGCGCGCGCGCGCATACACATACACACATACCTGTACTGGGCACACCAAAAATATGCGTCCCAGCTCGCGCACTTCACTATTTACACTGCACCTCACTATGTACACTATTTACAGTTTCCCGCTGTTTATCCCGCGCGGACGGAGTGCAGCTCCTGGGTGCTTTCCGAGGGGCGGGCCTCTGCCGAAATGTGTGTGCGGCCTGGGGCCGAGGTAGTGTGGACACGCATTAGTCGGCGAGCCGTGCCGCGTCTAGAACATTTTAATTCTTGCATGTTTGCGGTGCTTCGACTCGCCTTTGCCAATGTTGGCGATCACGTAGTTCTTAGAGGGCGATTGACGACGACGACTTGTTGGCAGGCTGAGAACAGCCCGAGGTGTGTCATTAGTGTACCTGCCCTTATAGGGCTTAACCACTTTATGACGGGATGTGGGGTTTTGCAGGGTAACGGGTGAAATTAGGTTGTAGGTGGTAAGGAGGTGGCAAGTCAATTCTTCTCATCGGCTGTATTTCAGTGTGCAACTTCCGTTGGGCACTGCTGGTGTGTGGGTCCAAATATGGAGGTTTAAAGTTTTGAATTTTGATTACAAGCTTCTCTTGGAAGGATTGTAGTGGAGCTCAGCTTGCGTTGTTGATGGGATAGCTCCTGTGTTAACGGGGGTGCCCGCAAGCCATGCGGGTAACCCGGTGTCGCACAAGCGTACGTTCTCTGGGATTATAGTCCCCAAGAGACCTAACCAGATGTTGTGGAATCTGGTCGTAAAATTTAGTTGCCCGGCGCCTAATTTCGTCCTCCACATACGGGAGGACGAGGCCTCGTGTAATAGTCTCGAAGGGAATCCGCGGTATACAGAACAGATTATCCGAAGTCCTCTATTCTGTATACGCTGCATACGCAGGAGATGGGAATTTGCGGCAGTGCCCCAGATTTCACAGGCGTACAGGAGGATTGGGATAATGAGAGCCCGAAAAAGGCGTAACTTCAAGGGAATGGGCATCCCCGACCGCAACATGGGATACAGCGAGGCGGCTGGCCCGATGCGACAGACCGTTGACGTGTTCCCGAAAGGTAAGGCCTTTATCTAGCTTCACTCCCAGGTAGGAGATGGTATCCACCCACTCTATCCTTCCTCGAAGGTATGGAAATGTGGGGAAGTTGGCGGGAAAACGGTGTTTGGTGAAAAGTAGGGCGTGGCTTTTCTCCGGGTTGATGAACAATCGCAAACCCCTGCACCACTCTTGCAGTAGGCGGAGGTGTCTCTGTATGGGGAGGAAGGTTCTGCGAGGATGTTTGTTTCTACAGTAAAGCAAATAGAGAGCAATATTGTGTAAACTAGGGAAACCACAGAAAGAACCATCGGCAAAGAGTCGAACCTGCCATCTCATGAATACGACCCTTACACGATATCACGCTCGGTCACTGAGTAGAGAAAGCTATGTGAATGCAAGACATCGTTTCTTGAACGTTTTTATCGAATGCCTAGAGGTTTAAGCACTTATTTTCTTCAAGCCTTAGAAGATGAAATTGAAGATAAATAAATGCTGCTGTTAATAGCTGACATGCGGACGTGCGTCTGCTGCAAATAGTAGAACAAATACACGCCCTCTTGATCCTCAACAAGTCCTTGAAGTCGTGTCCCGCATACCAAGTGTCTGCCAGCATCCTATACACAGTGTCTTTATAGGTGGATAGAGAGGTTGGATGGATAGATGTCCACCTATTCACTGCTATCCACCAATCGAAGATGAACCTGATCATAACGATACTGCTATCCACCAATCGAAGATGCACCTATTCATAACGATACTGCTATCCACCAATCAAATGTGCACCTGCCCATACCGATACTGCTATCTACCAATCAAATGTGCACCAGTTCATAACGATACTACTATGTACCGATCAAATGTGCACCTCTTCATAAAGACACTGCTGCCAATCAAAGATTCACCTGATATAACGATACTGCTATCGACCAATCAAATGTGCACCAGTTCATAACGATACTACTATGTACCGATCAAATGTGCACCTCTTCATAAAGACTCTGCTGCCAATCAAAGATTCACCTGATATAACGATACTGCTATCTACCAACGATACTGTCATCCATCAAACGGTCGGTCTGGGTGGCTCAGTTGGTTAGACGCTGGCCTACTGATCCCAAGGTCGCGGGTTCAAACCCGGCCCAGGCCGATGGTTTTTAAGTGTGCTTAAAAACGACAGCTCCATGTCAGTAGATTTACTGGCATGTAAAAGAACTCCTGCGGGACGAAATTCCGGCACACCGGCGACGCTGATGTGATCCTGGCAATTGACAGCGTCGTTAAACAACAAAATAATTTTATCATCCATCAAACAAGATACACGTATTCAGAACGATAGTGCCATATTCACATACATAGACACACACGCGCGCCCGCGCACAACCACACACACGGACCTTTTGCTAAAAATGCTTTTTTTTTTATTCAAGGGCCTCGAAACATATTTCTGGTGAAATCTCGAAATCGACATTTTGGGTTGAATACAATACTTCCTCTACTTGGTGTACGTAGTAGAGAAAGTTCTGCTAGTTGGAAGAACATTGCAATATTATTTGGTGGTATTGCCAGCAACCAAAAGAACCTGACGACTGCCAAAACCTCTTAACGATCTCTTTTCTTATCTTAATCTTGCGTGCACGTTTCAGACTGGTTCGTGCAAGAATTCAGCTGGATTATCATTATAGATGATCTGGCTAACTGGAGATTGCACGACATAGAACAAGTAGTTCATTTTCAGCTGTATGTAGACTCAAACTGTTAAGTCGCGTCGCACTTGACACCTTGTTATACGAGTTTCTCATAACATTCCCAAAAATAATATATTATGTGACAAGAGCATAATGAGTAGTTACACAACCTTCATACCAACATCTTAATTGTCATTGTGCCTCAAGTTTCATACATCATTTATGTTCGACCATGTGTCTAAGTTTAAAATCGACATTTTAATCATGTATTTGTTATTAGATTGTATCTACATACCAGAATCGATAGTTGCGCCTTCAGTTGCTATTGTTACATTGGCCTTGACACAATGATACAGACACGGTAGTGTATCCACAAGGTCGATCGTTTGTGACAATTCTTCCAAGCACACCAGCAATATAGTCTATGCTCAACCATACCCAAATTTTTTAATTATAAGTCTGATAGCGATCCTTTAATGGACCTCCTTAAGCTCAAACTTTCATTAAAGGACAGGTGTTCTACCAATCAGAGAATTCCCATGCAGCAGTGGCAAGGCGCAATATCGATTAATTCTCGAAACGCAACTAGCGCGAGTTTAGAATACGCTAAAATGTCAGACACTACCGACAGTGAGATGCAACTTACTCCGCCTAAGTAAGATGGAACTTGCACAAAACACACAAATTAACCTCAATACAACATCAACTTCCAAGAATATTGCACTAAGCACAGTCCCGCAAATTAATTTCACTATTGTACAATAAATAGCTTATACGTGAAATAAAGTTTCGTCTGAAAACCAATATATTCAGTTTGCCTTTTTAAATGTTAGGTAGCATTCCAAGACTATCATTTTCATCATGCAGCCGTGAAGTGCTGGAAATGAATCGATTGTTTAGCGCCTGCGCAGAACTCCAACTATCAGCTGATGCAATATGTAGGTCATTGTCCCTGGTGAGTGTACAACATTTTACAGTATTTCAACTATAAAATTAGGTATACGGTCTAGCATAAATTGTCACATGAAACTTAGGTATAATGGTATCTAATTAAGACGCTTATAACATACACTCGCGTCTTAGTTACTACCATTATAATCTCGTTGAATAATATACTATTGTGGAAATGAGGTTATATATATAATCATTTTCTCCAATCCATGAAATATGTATACATTTTCTTCATACACGTTTCTTGTTTATTTTTTGTATCAGTACGTTATTCGCACGTTATTACTTTTCGTTTTTAGTTGTATTGCTCACTCTCTCTCCCCCCCCTCTCTCTCTCACACACACACACACACACACACACACACACACACACACACACACACACACGGGCATTTTTCTAAAACTCCTTTTTATTTTCTTGGATTCAGGGGCCATCGAAACATATTTCCGGTGAAATTTCGACATCGAATTTTTGGGTAGAATACAATAGTTGTACTTACTAAACGTAGTAGAGAAAGTAAAAAATGAATGCCATAGCCAGGATTTGATGAATCACGGGGAAAGGTGGTTGAGTCAAAAGGTGTAATTGCAGTGAAATTGCTATGCACGTGGTCCCTGTTGGTGGTCCTAAATGCATCAATGCCGGTATAACAACCACGTTACATTTATCGCTAGACGTTTGTTTGCCTCGTATTTAAAGATAAACGGCCCTTTTTTGTAACTAGTCGTAATCTATAATATTGTCAAACGGGTTTCTCGGAACCGGCTTTTATTTTGTTCCTTTTAATTGTCCATTAAATTATCCTGAAGGTCCCGGCTACTTTGTATACATGGAAAAGAGGAGAATGGATGAGTTTAAAATAGAAACATACTACTTACCTACATCCACATGTCCTCAGTCACCTCCAAAAATGTATCGTGTACCTACATAATAAAAAACTTATTACATTCCACCTGACACCTCGATAGGTCAAGATTCATGGAAAATATGGGGTTTTATAAAAAATCTGGTGTTGTACTCGCATGACTTTCTATATTCTTGTACCAACCATTTTTACAAACTCATTCCTATACCTCCTTCGTTATTTAAGATAAATATTTGTTATTGTTTATTTCCTTGTAGGTACAAGGGGAATATGGGAATACAGCAGGCTTTGAGCGATAGTCAAATCCTTTAAACAGATTCCGTACTCTTTGCACACTTAACATATAAAAACATGAATAACGATATTCCATTTGACAGAAGTATAAGTTCTCCAAAACTCAAACAAATAACAAGGTATGTCTCCGAAATGGTTCATTCTTAAAAAAAATATTTTAGACATAAATCGTGTATTATAGCAAGACCTACATTTTTTGTGCAGTAAGATTTGGTCAGATTTGGTCTATCTCTTACAATTTACCAGTTAGGCGAAAGTCATCCAGAGTAAACAGGATTACATGGGCTATAGCCAGAAAATTCAAGATGTACACTTCATTTGTCATAAAAATATCTTAAACATGTCATTTTAATCAAAATCGTTGGAGCCATTTTCAAGAAAGTCAAAGTTTTCGAAAAAGTTTCCATGTAAAGGGTAGTTTTGAGTTATGCTGTCCACATACAGACAGACAGACATACACACACGCGGACCTTTCTCTAAAAATGCTTTTTTTTTTAATCAGGGGGCCTCAAAACATGTTTGTATGTCTGTATTAAGTGTGTTTATGTGTGTATTTTGTATGTCTATGTGTGTATATGTGTATCTGTCTATTGTGTATGTTTTTGTGTGTATGTGTGTCCGTATGTCTGTGTGTGTTTGCATGTATGCGTTTATATGTATGCGTGTCGGTGTACTTGACTGTGTTTGTGTGCATGTCTGTATCTCTTGTTTGTGTGTCTCTGTGCCTGTGTGTGACTGTGTGTGAACAATCTAAATCTAAAAGGGAAAGTTTATTAAACATTGTACTTTGTTCAGCTTGTTTCGAGAATGCGACACGAAGGTTTTGAACAAAAACTTCACTCTACCCTAGACACTTGTAAATTTCAATACTTACACATCTAACGATTTTGATTAAATCAATATATATTTAAGATATTTCCATGAGAAATGAAATGTATATGTTGAGTTTTTGGGGAATATTCTCGGTAGTCTAAATGACTTTTGTACGACTGGTAGACTGTAAGAGACCCAAAATATTGCTAGACAAACATGTAGATCTCCTTAACGTATAACATTTACCTATTTCAAATGCTTTTTTTATGGAACTAACCATTTCCGAGATGTTCCTTGTTATTGGTTTAAATTTTCAAATACTTATACTTTTGTCAAATGTGAAGTCATTTTTATTGTCTTCGATATTTTAGCTGTGCAAAACACAATTTCAAAGCCATAACATTGTAGAGAACAGCTCTTAAAAGATTTGACTATCGTTTACACCTAATGTATTCTATTCCCATTGCATAGACAAGAAAATATGTAATAAAAGTATGTTCAAATGTTTATTTCGATTATTCTACTCATACATGACTTGGTTGAAATCAATCAATCATGTGCATAAAAATTTCAAATGTCAACCAATGACAGCATTCAAATGCTGTCAAATTTAATTACCACCTCCTCTACTCTTATGTTATGATCTAGGTTGGAGAATCTAGCTGTACTTTGCTAGAACAGCTTACGTAATTTGACACGCTAGGTTTAAATGGCTGACTCTCGCTTTGGTGAAGCATGTAATGTTGAAATAGATTAAATAATTCGAAGGGAGAAACCTCAGAACAGACAATACAACAGGAAATATGTTTGGAATCGGTTTGAAAAATGTTTGAAATTATAAACTAGATCAGTGATATTTAATTTTGTAGGCCGTATCAGGGAACGCCAATCACTACGTTTCGATGCGCAATTGAAATTGATTTGTGTCCAATTCCATTCTCAATACGATGCGCGTTTCAACGTTGAAATATATCCGGAATGAGATCGATTTGGATACGCACGGCTCAAGCATAAATAATTCAAGGTTTTATGTTGGTCTCTTGGTTTATTTTGGCCAAGCCATAAAAAAGTATGTTTTCTGCGTATAATAAGTAGATGAAGTATTGTATTCCACCCAAAAGTTCGATGTCGAGATTTCACCGGAAGTATATGTTTTGAGGACACTGAAAAAAAAGCATTTTTAGAAAAAGGTCTGTGCGTGCGTGTGTGTGTGTGTGTGTGTGTGTGTGTGTGTGTGTGTGTGTGTGTGTGTGTGTGTGTGTGTGTGTGTGTGTGTGTGTGTGTGTGTGTGTGTGTGTGTGTGTGTGTGTGTGTGTGTGTGTGTGTGTGTGTGTGTGTGTGTGTGTGTGTGTGTGTGTGTGTGTGTGTGTGTGTGTGTGTGTGTGTGTGTGTGTGTGTGTGTGTGTGTGTGTGTGTGTGTGTGTGTGTGTGTGTGTGTGTGTGTGTGTGTGTGTGTGTGTGTGTGTGTGTGTGTGTGTGTGTGTGTGTGTGTGTGTGTGTGTGTGTGTGTGTGTGTGTGTGTGTGTGTGTGTGTGTGTGTGTGTGTGTGTGTGTGTGTGTGTGTGTGTGTGTGTGTGTGTGTGTGTGTGTGTGTGTGTGTGTGTGTGTGTGTGTGTGTGTGTGTGTGTGTGTGTGTGTGTGTGTGTGTGTGTGTGTGTGTGTGTGTGTGTGTGTGTGTGTGTGTGTGTGTGTGTGTGTGTGTGTGTGTGTGTGTGTGTGTGTGTGTGTGTGTGTGTGTGTGTGTGTGTGTGTGTGTGTGTGTGTGTGTGTGTGTGTGTGTGTGTGTGTGTGTGTGTGTGTGTGTGTGTGTGTGTGTGTGTGTGTGTGTGTGTGTGTGTGTGTGTGTGTGTGTGTGTGTGTGTGTGTGTGTGCGTGTGCGAGAAGAAAAAGACTGTTAAAGACCAAAGTTGGTATTTAAGTTTAATACCTATCTTTTAGGGATGCGACACAAAAGTTTTGAAGAAAATTCCTCCAGCCTTAACTACGTTTTACATGGAACATTTTTCGAAAATTTTGATTTTATTGAAAATGGCTCTAACCATTTTGATGAAAATGGCACATGTTTATGGAATTTTTATGACAAATGAAATGTATATTTTGAATTACTTGGCTATAGCCCTTGTAGTCCTGTTTACTCTTGATGACTTTCGTATAACTGGTAAACCGTAAGAGATAGCCCAAATCTTACTGTACCAAAAATGTAAATCTTGCTAAACCACACTATTTATGTTCAAATTCTTTTTGCCTATTATGGAATGGGTTGCAAATGATTGAAATACTCAGCAGTTATTGAGTTAAACTGTTCTATGTTATAAGAATAGCTTTAACGTTGTTCCTTAGAATCATAAAATTGTGTTTTACATTAAACATAATACAATATAATGTTGAAAAATATAAAAACATTTAATCCTTCTACAGACTCTCTCTATATTTATATTGGAATTAAAATTTGTATCGAAATGGGTTTTGTTTATTATAATAAAGTTTCCACTTCCGAATGAAAGATTTTCTTCTACTCTTTCTTGAGTGGTGTTAAAATTTGATTTGCACAGTTTCTGAAATTTGTCAAACTGTGTTACTATAGACCAATAATATGGCCATGTGTAGCTTCTGTATGGTTTGAAACAAGCAACAGTTGTAGCTTGATAAGTAACTATTTAGTAAGCCATAATTAATAATTCCCTTTCATGTTATTGGTTATAACTTTGTTAGCCAGTTGCATGAATACTGAGTCATTGGAGAGGGATAAAGAGAAGCAAAGAAGGGGAAGCTACGAAGACCTTGTGCTGATCGCACTTATTTTGTTTTATGGAGGCACCTCCTTTGTTTCGCAACTCTCGCTTTCCCCGCTGGGTTGCGCTAGTGTCTTCCTATGGGTTGCCTCTCGGTCTGACAGTGAAAGGAGACGGCTGTCGGAGTACTCCTTTCGCGCCGTGCGGGGTAAGTTGTTTGGCTTTAACTAGGGCTCAGGGTCCACGCGAAACATTTAGGCTTTCAGATAGGCTGAAGACTGCCCGACTCCTCGCTTGAGAGGGAATTGACTGGGGGTTATGCAAATTGGTTTGTTTTACCTGTATCTCTGTTGTGTTTCGACTTCCATTTCTGTATAAATTATTGATCCATAAAGGTTGTAGTTCTCGGAATTTTTAGTGCTCTCTTCTTTTCAGTTCCCCCCCCCCCTTTCTCACGATTGTACCTAAGCCCCTATGGTACAAAAATGGTAGCAGAGCGTGGTTGTCTTATGGTCGAGTGGGGCAGTTAAATTGAGCATTGGGTTATTGTTTTGATTAACCATGTCGAGTGACTTTCAGCTGTTGCGTAAGAACGAAATACTATTTGAGTTGGGGATTCGTGGACGTGATGATTTGTCGTCGGCAGACGTTCCGGCCCTATTAGACGCACTTCGTGGCGTGAAGGATAACGATTATGTTGTGTTGCCGGACAAACATTTATTGGTAACTGAATCACCGTCATTATGTGAGGCCGCACGGCTGGAATTTGAAGAGTTGTTCTCCGAGTTGAGTAATATCTCGGGGTTTTCGAAAGCGCAGGTGAGGCGTTTGACAGCCAGGATCTTGCATTATGTGCAGCGGATTGAATATTTCCAAAAATATTGTCCTAAGGTTAAGTTCGGGGTTGACTTAGCCGAGCTGAAGGGGCAGTTCAGGAGATATTTAGAAGTGCTTGCTCAGAAAGGGGATCGGGCCGAGTCGACTACTGTCACACCAACTGTGACGTCTCAAATGTCGGCCTTTAAACCGCTAAAGTTACTTCATCCCTTACAACAGTTGGTTGAACCTTATCAAGTCTTTAAGGTTGTTGATGTTCTTACAGCTCTTGAATTTCTGAAGTTCCTGGTAAGAGCTAAGGATTGCGCTGAATTATGCGAAGTTCCCGGTTTGCAGCTGCTTGAAGTAGTGATGTCAAAAGGGGGTGACGCGGTGCGCAGTATAATTGGGCGTATTAAGGGATGTGTTGATCCAGTCTCTGAATTACATGACAGTGTATTGAAGTGTTTCGTTCCTCGTCGGGAGCTACATACATTAATTCAAGGTCATTATTTGAAACCCCAGGGATCAGGAGAGCCTTTCTTCGAGTACATTAGCAGGGTTAAGTTGTTTGCGCGTATACTACGGTTGCCAGATAGCGAACGGCAGATCTGTGACGTCATTATTACGGGGTTGACCCCGGAGGTACGTTCTCTTTTGGTATTTAGCTCTTGTCCTGCTACGTTTAAAGATTTAGAGGGGCTATTGCCGATCTTGGCAGAGTATGAGGCGTCAAATGCGGCACGAAACCGCGAATCATTGCAAGTGCCTCTGCATGGTGTTCGATTTGAGCCGCGGCAGACTAACCGAGGAGATTTGGCTCGAGATAGTTTTCGCTCGCCAGGGTCTTGTTTTAGGTGTGGTTCTCCTGAGCATTTGGTTAGACAATGCACGGTGGCCCGGAAGCGTGGTGGCGTTTTACTACCCGTGGGTGTAGACGGTCAAAGGCGCCAAGATTGACAACGAGCCCCTTGCGGAATTTCTGCCTGTTGTCGGATATTCCGTCGGATAATAGCCAAGACCAAAGACAAGATTCGGGAATATTTTGTGTGGCCGGGCATGAATAAAGAAATTGCTTCCCGAGTTAGACAGTGTCAACTTTGTGCAATGGCGAAACCCGCGCAATGTACAGTATGGAAAGGTTTAGCATCGGAGGTGGCAAGTAGACCCCTGGAAAAATTATTTGTGGACTTTGTCGGTCCTTTTCCTCGTTCAGTCCAGGGGAATACGTATGCATTAGTCATAGTAGATTCGTTTAGTAAGTTTGTATGGATGTCGGCCTTACCGAAAGCGAATACACGAGGGGTAGTCAAGGTTCTCTCTTCAGTATTTGCGGCTTTTGGAGCCCCTCGTTATTTGGTAACAGACAACGCCACTCAATTTACTTCTTTCGCCTTTAGAAATTTCTGTTTTAGTTGGGGCATTAAAACCATAACTACTACCCCTTATTACCCCCGTCCTTCCCATGCCGAAAGATTTAACAGGAACCTCAAATCAGCATTAATAGCCTTCCATCATGATAATCATACTAAGTGGGACACTAATTTGTCTCGGTTGCAGTTGGCGTTTAATTCGGCTCGACACGAATCACATGGCGTTACCCCTCATCAGCTTATGTTAGCCTATATACCTAACTCTCCGCTGTCTAACCTTTGGCGTTTGGACGATTTGCTTCCCCAGAATATTACTCGCGAGGAAATATGTAGAGTATGGAAGGCCGCTTTTCGGAATTTGAAGAAGTCACTTGCCCAGGTAAAGAAGCGGTATGATGAAAATAAACGGCCTTCACCTTATGCCGTTGGCCAGAAAGTACTGTGTAAGCTGTACACTCAATCTTCTAAGCGAAATGCTTATGCAGCGAAGTTGGCTCCTAGATACGTAGGGCCGTACGAGATTATAAGTATCTTCAAAAATGTTTCTGTGCGCTTAAGGGACCTCCGCACGGGCCAAGAAAGGAGAGCTCACGTCTCACAATTGAAACCCTTCCAGTAGTTTGGTATCTGTTTTCCTATGTGTATGGGTTTCCTTTGTTTACTCCTGTATGTTTATGTTGTGAATAAAGTGTTTGTTTGGAATGTGGGTGTTTGTTTATGTTGGAGCGTGCCATGTGTGCGCCGGGCTGTATACCTCTACGGCGCCCCTGTAGTTAGTTTCTGCCGGGCGTGTGGAGTCGGCATTGTGTAGATTTGTTTTCGTGTGTCTTGGTATGGAAGCGGTGTGAGGTGTTTGGTGTGGTATGTTTGGGGAGTATTTGTGGGATGTTTGCTGCGTGCTTGCGGTGTGTGTCTTGTGTAGTAATTATGTGTATTTCGTGTTTGTACTCTTGTGTTGTCTGGCCAGTAGGGATTTTGTTTTATGCGCATTTATTTATACAAGGCCTTGTTTATTTGGTTTAACTTGTATATATATATTGTTTATATATATATTGTTTATATATATATATATTGTTTAGCTTGTTTTACATTGTCATTTGGAAGAAATTATATTTAATGTTATTCAAGTTCGTTTAAATTGTTCTTATATTGTTATGTTCATTAAACAGTTTATGGTATGTTATCACGCTTGTTGATTATAAATTGATTCAATTTTTTTAATTTTCTGCTATTTATGTATTTGATGTCATCCACAGTTCTGTAAAAATACTGTCATTCATTCAGTTTGATCTACCCTGAGATGTTATTTTGGGGCAGCAGCCTATTTGAAGCCTGCGTTTGGTTCCCTTTCTGTTGGGTTTGTTCCGTGTTACAGCCTCGCCAGCTCCTGTTCGTAACCTGTCCAGAAAGCACCTAACCACCGCAGTTTGGCATTGTGTAATGTTAAGCCTGGCTGTTACCATCTATCTGGAGTGTTACTGCAGCAGTAAGGTCCGCAATGGAGATTTCTGGAGGCCAGGGAGGTGACGATGGAATATGAAGGGGCTTGTATGTGGCCCACGTTTTGGGTTTTGGACTTTCTCAACGCCTGATTGCAACGAGAGGGCATCCACAGGCTCAAACCCAGAATTTGTTAATTTCTCTGGAACAACGAGGGATCGGTACGCCCAACGAGCTGTGCATCGTCTCTCCCGTCCTGGAAAAACAGAATTGTGCTCTCTGATGTGACAGTGGCCAGTGATTTGTAGTGACAGTGTTTGGTGCCAGTGCTTTCACAGTGACCTGTACAATGACCGGGCGGTGTAAGGTGTGTCCTTCCTAATATGATACTTCTCATACAATATCAGTCTGTTCCTTTCCAGAATGGCGAGTGCGTGTTGTCAGATGGGGGCGGGAGTATTGTGCTGATCGCACTTATTTTGTTTTATGGAGGCACCTCCTTTGTTTCGCAACTCTCGCTTTCCCCGCTGGGTTGCGCTAGTGTCTTCCTATGGGTTGCCTCTCGGTCTGACAGTGAAAGGAGACGGCTGTCGGAGTACTCCTTTCGCGCCGTGCGGGGTAAGTTGTTTGGCTTTAACTAGGGCTAATGGGTCCACGCGAAACATTTAGGCTTTCAGATAGGCTGAAGACTGCCCGACTCCTCGCTTGAGAGGGAATTGACTGGGGGTTATGCAAATTGGTTTGTTTTACCTGTATCTCTGTTGTGTTTCGACTTCCATTTCTGTATAAATTATTGATCCATAAAGGTTGTAGTTCTCGGAATTTTTAGTGCTCTCTTCTTTTCAGTTCCCCCCCCCCCTTTCTCACGATTGTACCTAAGCCCCTATGGTACAACCTCGTTAAATATTCAAGACACCCTTATATTTTACTGTACCTATTCGCTTTCTGTACATAGGAATATCTTATTCTTAAGACACATACACAAAATTCAGGACTTATAATTTCTAAAACGTATAGAAATGAACTGCTTAGCCACAATTAAAGTAACAGGTTACGCAGAGTCACAATTATGATAATTAAAATCAGTGATACCACCTTAACATAAAGTGAAACATGTTATTCTTCTGAAAGTGGAGTTTGTTACATACAGAAACAGGAACAGCAAACAACAAGCCAAATATCCTATGTTGGCATTCTCACAGATTCCTGGTTCTCCATAGTAAAAATTAGTGCCAGTGTGTTACGTTAATCACTACATTGTTAAGTTGGCAGCTACTGAGAGACGACAGATTAATGCCGACAACCTTGTGGCGCTAAATAAAACGATGGGATTTGAATGGAGCAATAGCTTTTTGTGTCAAGCTTTCTGTTCAAATTTGTTTATTTCAGGGGTCATTACTGTCTTATGTGTTACAGTCACATGACTTTCTCTACTCTTGTGCTAACTATTCTTACAAACTCTAATTCCTATATCTTCATATTAGCTGAGGTAAACATTTGTTTAAATTGTCTTATTGCTTATTTCCTTGTAGGCGCAACCGGAATATGGCAATATAGCAAGCTTTGAGCGATAGTAACATATTTTAAAGCTGTTCGCTATATGAAGGCTTTGAAATTCAGTTCTCTTTGCATGGTTAAGAGATAAAATGTGAATATCGACCTCCATTTCAGAAACATATAAGTATTTTTTGTAGTGTTTAACGCCCGCTTTTACTGTATACGGCACCGCAGGCAGTGACATTGATAACACATGAATGAAAATGGAGCACTGTGGAATGAGATGGCGGGGGGAACCGGAGAACCCGGAGGAAACCCGTCCCAGCACCGCTTCGTCCAGCACAATCCCACATGCGGTTGCCTGGTATCGAACCAGTGCCACTTTGATGAGAAGCGAATGGTCTAACCACTCGGCTACGGCGCGACCGCATGTAACTATTAGAACATTCAAAAAATACGGAATATCTCTGAAATAGTTAATTTCACAAAAATGCAATACATATCTATATATGGTAAATTGTGTTTTTAAAGAGATGTACATTTTTTGTACATCAAAATTTGGTCTATCTCTTACGGTTGACCAGTTATGCAAAAGTCATTCAGAGTAAATAGTATTACATGGGCTAAAGCCAGAAAATTCAAGATATACATTTCATTTGCCATAAAAAGTCTTAAAATGGCATTTTAATCAAAATTGTTAGAGCCGTTTTTGTGAAAGCCCAAATTTTTGAAAAATGTTCCATATAGAGGGTACTTTAGGGTGCAGGAATTTTCTTGCAAATCTTCGTGACACATCCTTCAAAGATGAACTTACTTGTAAGAACGAATCTTGATATTTAACCGATTTTTCATTTTTACTTTCCCTACTACGTATAGTAGGTAAGTAGAGGAAGTATTGTATTCGACTCAAATATTCAGTGTCGAGATTTCTCAGGAAATATAGGTTTTGAGGTCCCCTGAATCTAAAAGTGCATGAGTGTGTGAACGGCATAACTCAAGAACGAAGAGTGGGTTAAAAGCTAAAATTGGTATTTAAGTTTAATATCCTTTAACGATACTACACGAATGTTTAGAAGAAAATGAGACCACTGTAAGGTATTCTTTACACGGAAAATTTTTAAACATTTTTATTTTCTCGAGAATGGCTCTAACGATTTTGACTAAAATGCTATATGTTTAAGATATTTTTATGGCAAATGAAATGTATATCTTGAATTTTCTGGCTCTAAGCTACGTAGTCCTGTTTACTCTGGATGACTTGTATAACCGGTAAACCGTAAGAGATAGACTAAATCTTACTGTACAAAAAATGAAGATTTCCTTTAAACACACGTTGTGTGCACATATGGAGTGAACCAACTCAGAGATATTCCTTGTTATTTGTGTGAGTTTTGGAATACTTAAAATTTCATAAAATGGACGGTCGTTATTCACCTGTTTACGCTTTGCCGTGCAAATAGAACGGAATTTCAGAGCTTTAAAAGATTTGAATATCGCTCAAAACCTACTATATTCCTATATTTTCCTTGCACGTGAAGGAAATAAGCAATAAGATAATTAATACAAATGTTTATCTCAAATAACATGAAGAAGATTGAGGAATAAGTGTTTTTAAGAATAGTACAACAGTAGAGCAAGTCATTTGAGTGCAATACATAAGATTTTTATTGTATGATACCCACTTTTGCGAAATATCATCCTTCCAAATACGCGCGTATGTTTTTGTTAACCGCTCTTCGTACCATTCTACCCACATATGTATTGCATGTATCCCTATGAAGCCATTTCATTTTGTTATATCTTTTTGTTTACTCGATCTATTTCCACTTAATTTTGAAACTGTCTCTATGCTGGTGGGTAATTTGCTCTAATATTCTCCGTGAAGACCACTCACTGTTTCCTGTCGTTTGCTATCTTCATTCTGTTTGATGTGTTGTATTGGTGTGTTACAGGGTGTTGCAGCAAGGTGAACTCTGAAGCATGGCGGCGGGGCGCGAGGTGGTAGCACTTGCGCTCTGGCTGTTCGTGCTCCTCACAGTTGCTGCTTCTCGACGCATGCGCGATGATCTATCTGATGACGTATTCGCGCCTCAGAGGCGAGGTGCAGGCATGGAGTATGGGGGCCGGCGTGGTGGGGGTAACGGCGGCGGGAAGAAGCACCATCAAATACCACCCCCAGAGAGGAAACCAAACATAATACTCATTCTTACAGATGATCAGGACGTTGAGCTCGGTAAGGGCAAATGATGTTTCCTTAAGGACAGTATTACGTATACATTTCAAAATCAGGCTTAGCTCTGTCATAAAGTAATGAAAATTACACCAACTATCCAACAAATGTTTTTGACTTGTTGATAATGTAAAATTTGTAATCTCACTTTATGGTTTTTGTGGATACACTTTTTAAGTGAGGTCTATACATTAAATTTTGAAAACCTATGTTATTAGTTAGGGACACATACCTGCTATAATTCTGTTTACAGATCTTAAACATTTTTAGGAGACAAAATACCTACTTAATGATAAACAGTATGAGCGGATTAGCTTTTTTTTTATCCAGTGAAATATAAGCCCTAAAATGAGTCTATTAAAATATATTATTCCACTTACCACTATTAGCACCAGCACTGCCACCACCATTACCACAACCACATCTGCCACTTCTGCCGCCACCACCACTATCACCACAGCCACTATCATTACCACTACCACCACCATTTCCACAACCACCACTGCCACCACCACTATCACCACAGCCACTATCATTACCACTACCACCACCATTACCACAACCACATCTGCCACTTCTGCCACCACCACTATCACCACAGCCACTATCATTACCACTACCACCACCATTACCACAACCACCACTGCCACCACCACTATCACCACAGCCACTATCATTACCACTACCACCACCATTACCACAACCACCACTATCACCACAGCCACTATCATTACCACTACCAGCACCATTACCACAACCAGCACTACCTTCATTAGAAATACCACCACAACCACCACTGACACCACGATTACCATTACCATCATCATTAGAACAACCACCACTACCACTACCATTACCACTACCATCACCATTACCACTACCACCACCACGATTAGCATAACCACCACTACCAACACCATCACCACCATTTCCATACCACTACCACTTGTCACCACCTCTACCACCATTACCACTACCATCACTACCACCATTACCACAACCACTACCACCTTTACCACTACTACAACTGTCACCACTACCACCGTGGCCACCACTGTCATCACTACAACTACTACTAACTGAATAGAGAAAACAAAATCGTATCCTGCTTGCAACCTTGTTTGACCAAAATTATCTCGGTACATATTCGAAAACAAGTTAGGAGCATGATAAACAGTATTTTATTAACGCAGTTTGTAAATGATCTTATTATACAACAACTAGCTATTTATGAAATAGCGCTGATGTTTTGAAAGCGGCCACAGAAAGGAAAGTGGGCAGTTTTCATTAACGCCCAAACATTCCAAAAACACAAACGAGCGCGTTAACAGTTGAACGGCCGTGTAACGTGTTTGTTAAACGGCTACCACATTCATCTGTTTTTAAAACAAGCTATTTACCTTGTTAACTTCCGACAAAGGATTTATGAGTCTGTGGTTTTCCTGGGTGCAGTAAAAGCAACATGTGGGCGCGCTGCTCTTTCAATCTCCTGCTCCTCTTGCTTTTGTTTCTGTGTTCACCTGGGCAAATTCTGCTTGCTTATTATAACAACCCCGAGCTTTACCACAGCCACTATCTTATGTAGCTGTTACTTTCTCTACTACGTATAAGTAGAGGAAGTATTCCACTCAAACATTCGATGTCCAGATTTCACCGGAATAATGTGTTTTGAGGTCCCCTGAATCCAAAAAAGCAGTTTTAGAAAAAAGTGTGTGCGTGTGCGTGCGTGCGTGCGTGTGTGACAGTCTGTGGGCAGTATAACTAAAAAACGAACAGATGGTTAAAAACCAAAGTTGGTATTTAAATTTAATATCTTTCAAGGATACGACACGATACGACACGAAGATTTTGAAAAAAAACTCCTCCAGCCCAAACACTGTCTAGTACATGGAGCATTTTTAGAAAACTTTTATTTTCTCAAAAATGACTCTTACGATTATGATTAAAATATCATATGTTTAAGATTATGTTATAAAATTAACAAATGGAATGTATATTTTGAATTTTCTGGATATGGCCCATGTAGTCCCGTTTACTCAATATGACTTTCATATAACTAATAAACCGTAGGAAATAGACCTGATCTTACTATACAAAAATGTCGATCTCGTTAAAACACACGTTACGTCCAAATGCATTTTTTGTGGTCTGAACCATTTTGGAGATATTCCTTGTTATTTCTGTGAATTTTGCAATAGTTACTTTTCTCAAATGGAAGATCCTTATTCAACTTTTTATCCCTTGCTGCGCAGACAACTGAATTTCAAAGCGTACATGTAGCGACAGGCTTTAAAATATTTGACTATCGCTCAAAACCTACTGTATTGCCATATTTCCCTTGTAGAGTTTGTAGAAATAGTGAGTACAAGAGTAAATAGTCATGTCAGTGTAATACATCGGAGTTTTGAAGCTTGCGAGAAGTATGTGTTTGGTGTGAGACAAACAAAAGGATTCTCCTAACTTATGATTTGCAGGGCTTTTGTCCATTCCGGAGATGACAGAACGCCAAGCGGAATGTTTGAAGTTTTAAGGAGGGGTGAAGTTTAAGAGTCTCTGTGAAACCCAATACTTCTGTTTACGCACGTCAAGCACACAAAACACTTAACAGCAACTCAAGATGATTTTACTAAGACAGGGATAAATTGAAAAGTTCATTCACGTAGTCTTAATGCTCTCAACTTCTCAACCAGACTACTAGAATGGTCGTAGGCAAACTACAAAATTCTCATGTGTTGACCTTGTCCAATCACTGCTCCAGAAAATCACACACACGCACGCACGCACACACACACACACACACACACACACACACACACACACACACAAACACACACACACAAACACACACACACCTTTTCCTAAAAGGGCTTTTCTTTTTGGATTCAGGGGGCATCAAAGCATATATTTCCGGTCAAATCTCGACATCGAATTTTCGGATTTAGTACAAAACTTCCTCTACTTGCTATAGGTAGTAGAAAAAGTGAAATTGATTGAGCGCATCGGGATAGCAGAATATTTGTCAGTCCCACGTCGTGTTTACCAAGTCGACGTTTCCTGAGTTTATTGACAGTCTCTGTTGCATGTTACCATCTGCTGGACACACAAATAGACTGTATCTTAAGTCTTAAATCACCACTCGATTTGCATTAGTGCACATACTTTTGAGTAATAACACGAGTTGCGCTTAAAAGAAGCACCGCAATAGAAAACTTTCCTTAACAAAACGTGTTTGAAACAATGTTATCCATGTGCTTCCAAAGTTTGTTGGTCTAATTTTGGGACACCTGTAGTTAGGTGTAATTATGTTATACCACGGCATGTTGCCTTGGTTAGAGTAACCTGTGGTTGTTCTAATGTTCGTTGTGTATGTGTGCAGGGTCACTCAACTTCATGCCCCGCACCTTGAGGCTGCTACGAGACGGAGGGGCAGAGTTCCGTCATGCCTACGTCACGACGCCCATGTGCTGCCCTTCACGTAGCTCCCTCCTCACGGGCATGTACGTGCACAACCACCACGTGTTCACCAACAACGACAACTGCTCCAGCGCCACGTGGCAGGCAACACACGAGACACGTTCCTTCGCCACCTATCTCTCCAATGCTGGGTACCGCACTGGTAAGCTTCCTCTCTTTGTTTTGATGTTTTAGGTGTCAACAACTAACAGACTCGAGTGTTAAAGAGCATAAATTGTCCTAACTTTAAGACCTAATGAAACCTATTACTTTGTCTACTACGTATAGTAAGTAGAGGAAGTATAGTATTCCACCCAAAAATTCCATGTCGAGATTGCACCGGAAATATATGTTTTGAGGCCCCCTGAATCCAAAAATAGCAATTTTAGAAAAACGCCTGTGTGTCTGTCAGCCTGTGAACAGCATAACTCAAAAACGAAAAGTCGCTTAAGCACCAAAGTTGGTATTTAAGTTTAATGTCTTTCAAGGATGTGACACTAAGATTTTGAAGAAAATTGCTCTACCCTAAACTATCATTTAGATGGAAAATTTTTTGAAAATTTTTATTTTCTTGAAAATGACCATAAAGATTTTGATTAAAATGCCATATGAATGAGAAAATTTTATGGCAAATGAAATGTATATCTGGAATTTTCTGGCCATAGCCCCTGTAGTCATATTTACTCTGGATGACCTTTGCATAACTGGTAAACCGTAACAGATAGACAAAATCTTACTGTAGCAAAAATGTAGATCTTGCTAAAATACACAATTTATGTTTGAATAATTTTTTGTAGAGTAAACCTTTTCGGAGATATATTGGTGTGAGTTTTGGAGAACGTATATTTCTGTCAAGTATAACATCGTTATTAACTTTTTATATGTTAATCATGCAAAGAGAACGGGGTCTCAAAACCTTAAAAGGTTTGACTATCGCTCAAAGCCTACTGTATTCCCATATTCCCGTTGCTCGTGCAAGAAGACGAGCAATAGGAGAATTTCTGCAAATTTTTATCTCAACTAACACGAAGAAGATACAGGAATAAGAGTTTATAAGAATAGTTAGTACAAGAATAGAAAGTCATGTTAGTGCAACACATGAGATATTTTGTGGAGTGAACCATTTCGGACATATTCCTTGATGTTTTGTGTGAGTTTTGCAATATATCAAAAAAATTAGGCATAAGAAGAGCAAATGTTTATCTGTATTAACTTGAAGTAGATAGAGCAATAAGTGTTCCTAAGAATGGTACAAGAGTAGAGAAAGTCGTGTGAGTGCAAAACATCAGATTTTTCAGTCCCGGGGTCCGTTACGATGAAATTTCTTTTTTAAATAGGAATGTTAAGTGGAGCAGAAAGCGCACATGCGCCTGAACATTTCTCGCCAGCGCTAAGGCCATAAATATGCACCACTCATCGCCTGGGCTTGACCCTAGAGGACCTCTAGCCGTGAATGTAAGGTGCATATGCTAACTTCACCCTCCTTGCTTCCTCTATACTACTTTACTGGCTATGCCACAACTTGTAACCGCAAATTCCAGGGCCACAAAATCCTTTCGCAATCAATAAATCTTTAAAACCTTTCACATCGGCACAGAAAACAACAAAACGAAATGGGAGTGTGTTTTGTTAGCCGAGTTTACGTGCTTGTGCTTTTGGAACAGCGTCAGGCAATTGGTGCTTTGTTTTTCTACACCTTTAACCTTTTTCTATCACTCACTTGTGAACATTCTCTTGGGCAATACATTCGCACCTCTGTCGTGTTTGTTGAAGTAGTAACTGTTCTTACAAACCCTTATTCCTATATCCTCTTCATGTTAGTTGAGTTAAACATTTGTAGCACTTAGCTTTTTGTTCATTTTGTTGTAGGTACAAGGGGAATATGGCACTACAGTAGACTTTAAGTGATAGTCAAATGTGTAAGAGCTGGTCACCATATGTAGACTTCGAAAATCCGTTCTCTTTGCACGGCCATAAAAAGTTGAATAACGACCTTCCATTTGAGAAAGGTATAAGTACTGCAAAACTCACTCCACAAAAAAATGCATTTGGACATAAATTGTGTGTTTTAGCAAGATCTGCATTTTTGTACAGTAAGATTTGGTCTATCTCTCACAGTTTACTAGTTATGCAAAAGTCATCCAGAGTAAACAGGACTACATAAGCTATAGCCAGAAAATTCAAAATATACATTTCATTCGCCATGAAAATATTTTAATCATACATCATTTTAATCAAAATCGTTGCTCAGTTTTGAGAAAAACAAAATTTTCGAAATATGTTGTATTCCATCTAAAAATTCGATGTCGAGATTTCACCGGATATATACACCCTAAGGGAAACAAAAAAAAAACAAAAAAAACAAAAAAAAAAAAAAAAAAAAAAAAAAAGAGAGAGAGCAGACTCTGGAAACGTGTATTTGTCTAAGTCCAACCACTCGGTCACCCACTCACATTGAATAGTTGAGACTCAATATTAGAAATGACAATAGAACGGCGATAAAGACACGCATTTCGTGACCCATTGTAAACCGGCCGCGGAAACGACATGGACTTAGACAAATATACGCTTCCAGAGTCTGTTCATTTTTTTCGTCTTAGGGTGTATGTTTTGAGACCTCCTGAGCCCAGTAAAAAAATCATTTTTAGATAAAGGTCCGCTTGCGCGCGTGTGTGACAGCATAACTCAAAAACAAAAAGTTGGTTAAAAACCAAAATTGGTATTTAAGTTTAATGTGTTCCAAGGATGCTACTTGAAAAAAATGGCTCCACCCTAAACTACTCTTTACACGGAAAATGTTTCGAAAATTTTGATTTTATTGAAAATGGCTCTAACGATTTTGATTAAAATGACATATTTAAGATATTTTTATGACAAATGAAATGTGTATTTTGAATTTTTGGGCTATAACGCAAGTAGTCCTATTTAATCTTGATGACTTTTGAATAATTCGTAAACCGTAAGAGAGTACTATCCAAAAAATGCAGATCTCGCTAAAACAGGTAATTTATTTCTAAATAATTGTTTTGTAGAATTAACCACTTCGGAGATATTCCTTGTTATTTGTGTGAGTTTTGGAGAACTTATACTTTTGTCAAATCCAACATAGTTGTACATATGTTTTATGTTAGCCGTGCAAAGAGTACGGAATCTCAAATCTTTAAAAGATTTGACTATCGCTCAAAGCCTACTCTATTCCCATATTCTCCTTGTACCTGCAATACATTAGCAATAAGATAATTTCTGTAAATGTTTATGTGAACTAACACGAAGAAGATATAGGAATAAGAGTCTGTAAGAATGGTTAGTACAAGAGTAGAGAAAGTCATGTGAGTGTAACACATCGATTTTTAGAAAAAGCTCTGTGCGTGTGTGAAAATAAAATTTAATTAAATGTATGAGTGTTATTATAAGATCTTCACTTTTAAATCACTATTAATATTAAATGAAAGAACTATTAACTATTTCGCGGACTACTCTAAACAATACCACTCGAGGTTTGCATGTTTGGGATAACGTTTCTCCCGTTTCGCGCTCTCTTGTGGTATTATGATTTTAATAGCGTTGTGGTGAGTGCTAGTGAGATATTGTGTATTTGCAGCACGTGGCTGTATGGAAGCACGTATTATTTGAATGGCAGGTAATTTGTATGCATGAAGTCCGCCTACGTACGGTGTGAATGAAACCATTTTTGCAAGCGCTTGATCAAAATCACTCCAATTTACATTCTCCGAGGGGATTATCGATTAGAATCCACGTCCGTATACAGGGTGGAAGGGAACTGATTACATTCCTTCTAATATATGCTTCACAGAAGCATTACAAACAAAAATGACTAATGGCATTTTCTTCTTTGATCAGCCGATTTCGAAAAAATAAATGGTTTTTGTTAGAAATTGGATGCGTAATTCCATAACAATGTACGAAGATAACAATTTGTTACTTGTAAGACGTGTAAAGTAACTTATTTGTAGCATAGCTTCAAGGGGCATAATACAGCGTTTCGAAATAATTAATCACTTAAAAGAATTGAAGGAATAATCCGAGCAGGTCTTTCAGACGTGAAGACGTGGTTGGTCAGGGAATTGAACCGGTTTCTGGATGTAAACATGTAGGTCGCTTGCAGGGTCGTGTAATGTTTTGGGAGATAACGTTTCTGATTGCCCTACACTCGCACAGTAACCACGGAATGACACGGCATGGTATTTGTGTACGTTCACGGGGCACCACGCTGCGGTGTTCGTTTACGTAGTGGCCTAGTGAAAGTGACAGCCATACAATCTGCAGTGTTGCCAGCTTCTTTTCGACGAAACTAAAATATCTCCATAGGTAATGGTCAGAGACAAAAACGTAAGATACGCAATGTGTTCCAAATACCGAGATCTGCCACTGGTTTAAATTCTTGTAATGACTGCCCTTGCATCCTGTACACAAGCATAGCGATTTCGTGGTTTTTCCTGATGGTTTCTCATTTAGCACCACTTCCTTTTCATTATTTGTCGCTGTGACGGTGCCGAAGAGATATTGCCGATGCTTGAATGTGTACTACAAGACTTCCACGCGTCTCTGTGACTCGTATTCGCAGAGCTCAACCACGTTGTTATAATCTATAGCAGCGATATTCAACGCTTACGAAAGAAGGGAGATTGGTTTATCTCCTTCCGCTATATGCGGACTTTGCCGCTCTTTAACTCCCAGCGTGCATTGTGTTGCAGTGGCGGGTTGGTTATTTGTACGTTGTGTTTGATTTACGAAAGCACTTTCAAATCTTATGCGATAAACATTTGTTCATTACTGACTCCTTTGGTACTGCTTACGTATTGGTGAAGTGCATACACTTAGAAGATACCAAGTTTAACATATTGCGACACAGACTTTTAATATAGTCTAGAGAAACTCACAAATATATGTAGAGCTATACTATTATGCCCACTATTCTTGCAAATGCTTATTTCTCTATCTACTACATTTTAATTGGCATAAACATTTTCAGAAGGTAACTTATTGCGAATTTTCTTGTAGGTGCAAGGGGTATATGAGAATACAGTAAATAAATCGGTAAAGTGCCATTGCTATTTAACCTTACATAATAAATTCTTTACTTTTGAACTTAATATTTTGTTCAAACTTTGAAACACGAAATGCAATAGTTTATATTAAATAAACTAATAAGAAACTAAACCATTAAAAAGTGGAATCATACTGTTCCTTTTATATGTTTACAAATACGAGTATTCAGAAAGTACCTTTTGAAATTGTAAATAAATACCCGTAAGATGAACAAACTTTGATCTATGTTTCGGTCTAAGTTGCACTTGATATTGTAAAGCTTTATATTTGCAAATTGAAATCCGCATATCTACCATTATTCATGAAACAACTATACTCGCCACTGAATGAGGCGTGTTGGAACATGAACGGCAGTGTAGGGGAAGGATGACAGGTGGAGTAAGGCAAAAACGTGTTTCAATGGAGTGGCCCTGTTGAGCCGATTACGCTCATGCTCACATAACCACCCCACAGCGCAACTGCCCTATCCGGGCCAAGGCCTACCGTCCAGCCGCTGCGTCTCCCACCTCTGCCCACTACAGGCGGTCATGAGTGGGGCGCAGTACTGGAAGGTGGTACGTGGTCAGCGCTCCGATCCCTCCCGGCCAGTTATGCGGTCTTCACGACCTGGGACCACTACTTCTTTATTCAAGTAGCTCCTTAATTGTTCCCTCAGGGACCTAACCAGGCTGAGTTCATCCCGGACCAGACCTTCCAGCGGGGAAAAATCCCATACCGGTACCGGTGATCGAACCCTGGTCCCCCGCGCCTAACGAAGGCGCGCTACCACTGCGCTACTGGGGGCGGTCAGATTCATATATATTTGCTAATTAATTATTTTTATCCTTAGCTGTTCTCTCCTAGACTTAAGTCCAAATCTGTACTTACAGTGGTATGCGTTATTTCCTAATTTAATTTTAATTTATCTTGTAATCTTGATCTATTAACAATGTTGATATTTATCTAACTATATACATTTGATATAATTATTGTATTTTTCCTTACTAATTGATTTCCTTATTCTAGGAGATTCGTAAATAAGATGGTTCTCCATCTGTTGCATGGACATAGCGTTGCTTTGGAATGACAAGGTTCTGAGTACATTGTTATTCCGAGAAATCCGGCCTTAAAGTTATGTAGTCCAATAACTATAACAGATTGCGACATGTTGGGCACAAATTGAGCATTTATGATACAATTTGTATTAAGTTCAGGATTTTATTATCACAGAGTTCAGTTAATTTAAACAGTGTAAATTCTGGATAGTGATGCTTTGCAATTGGAACCTTATTATCCCCAGATCAGTTGAGCTAATTCCAATACAAGGTTCTAACTGCATTTTTCAATAAATTCAAATAAAAATGAATTAAATTACTTGTTCATTATAAACCAAAATGCAGTTTTTATTAGTTTATTTGTAACATTTAGCAACACATAATTTCATATTAATGTGCTTTCGTACAGAAATTCCTGGGTTTATATAGGAACATTGTTTTTCTATAGGATCCTTCCAGTAAATAAATGTGAAAGAAAACAAACAATTATAACATTTACCTTCGGTTAAATCTGAAGCAGAGTAGAATAATACTACCATGTTCAGGCATAAAATTCATCTTTTAAACCTTTCTTTTTTCACTGGACATTTCTTTATTCCTTCTTGCCTCTATACTTAAGCTTACAAGGCTATTGGCAATCCTTGGTTCCTTGTATTTGTTTTTGTGGAATCAATTTTCCTCTTCTGCTTTTCTGCTTACATATGCTTCTTCTGCTTCTTGCTTCTGCTTTTCGTTTGCTCTGGTTTGCAAATTTCTTCCTGCTCTTCTTTGGAGGTGAATTACTTTCTAAATCCATTATGTTACTTTTATATCCATATTGTCTTATGCACAACTATATGTAAAATTGAAAACATACCCCAGTAAACATAGTGGTTTTAACAACTACTTAGGAAATATAAGCTTAAAACACAGATCACAGATAAACCGTCTTTAGAGAAGAATTATAATTGTTTAAATTTATCAGAAAAATGCACTTATCCTCCTGGAACTAATCCAATAGATTTTATTAAGAAAGTAACAAAGAGTTGACAGAGCAACTAAATGAACTACAAGACTCACCAGAAGAATGCAGAATTTCTACAATTGAACATCTACACAATCAATTCCCCAAAACAGAATTTACACAGATGGTTCTGCAGATACATTGAGAAATAATGTGGGAGGTGATATATATTGTAAATACTTTTCACATTATTTTACATTGTCTAGACTATCCACAAATTTTTAAGGTGAAGTGGTTGCAATACAGCGAGCATAGAACAGATATAAAGAAAATAAAGTGGTTGTTCTCACAGACTCAGTTTCTGCCATTCAAGCAAGTGAACGATATGACAGTCCATACGAATCTTATAATATTAAGGTCGTAAGATCTTATTATAGATTACTCCAAACAAAATTTCAACCGATAATATTACAGTGGATACAAGCACATGTGGGAGTGATTGATAACCAGACTGGAAACTTTCTAGCCAAAAAGGGTCCAGTGCTGCACTCAAAGTCTATAAAGTCTTGTGGATTAGATGTGAAAGCAAAAACTTTCAAAATTAATATAGAAAAAAATGCCAACATAATATTCAAAAGGAAATTTCCAATAAAAATTATTCTAATATAAAAGAAATGGTACAAAAAAATAAAAAATTCCCAAGGAAAGAAGCACTTGCTCACTTCAGATTAGTCACTGGACATGACTGTTTGGCAGAACATCTCTATAGGCTTGGTTTTATAAGTTACAACGTATGTAAGATCTGCAACGCTGACAAGATTTCAATGGAGAACACCTACTGGAACACCCAGAATATTGAGGAAAGCTGTACCAGATGCGAAGATACATCATTCATATTGGCTGGCTAGGGAAAAATTGATGGGTCAAAATCCTGCACATTAGATCAACAAGAACTACTTTTATATCTATTATAACCTCAGTTGAATCACTTATGTAGTAATAAAAGGCTGTAGATAGTATGCTGTTACTCCAAAAGATGAATTGTGCAGATATAATTATCAATTAAAATATTACATTAATAGTGAAAATAGAACGTTGTTACCCCAAGGGGATAACTTTTTTCCCTGCAAATATTTAGAACTGTGTCATTTTTAATCTCCCTGATGAACCAATAGGTGGTATCAGTGATGAATATGTTACAAATTGAATTATTACAGTATCATATGGGATCTTTGTAGGTATTGTTTTGTTTTTGCATCTCATTTAAGTATGCCTGCAAATTCAGGAGAGGTTGGTAATTTTACGTTCAATCTATCTTCTATCATTGACAGAACGATTTGGTTATTGCTCCTGGTGTAGAGTTGTTCCAATTATCCTGACACTGTAGCTGTCTGGTTGTGGGCATATGTGTTTGTGAGGGTGTGTGTATGTGTGCGTGTGGGCATGTGTGTAACGAGTGAAGGGAGGAGAGGATCGTGGCGTGTTACGATAAGGAATTCCTCTAACTTGGTTGGCACGAACATCTCCAACTCCACATCATTGCAACCCGAAATTATCGGCACGTAATGTGCTAGTCTTGCTTCCAACACGCACCGCAATGTACCTCGCATTACTGCAACAGAATTCACTTTCAATCATTACTTTAATTGCAGTACAATTATAGACCTGCACTATCAGGATGACATGAAACGTACTAGTAGAATGGTCGGTATTGCAAAACATCCTCATTTCGAGTTACTGGTTTAAGTTCCCTCGTACTACTGCACTGACGTGACAGGAAGACAGGATTCCTACATGTTTCAGGTTTACAATAACCGGTGGAAGTTATTAAAACTGGGGCTCCGCACCCCTTACATATGCTACTGTCCGCAGGAAGCGCATAATTTTTCCCTGCCATGCAGCGCCGACACTTACATCCTAAAACTGCCAAGCATGATGAAAGATGAACTGAAATAGAGGGACAGGAAGTTTCGGAGGATGTAATCAGTATGGACAATGCTACACTTCTGGAGCAGATTCTTACTGTAATCAGTTTGTGATAAGCGATACCACGCAACGAATACTCACCCAAACCCGGTTAGGGCCGCGCCGTAGCCGAGTGGTTAGACCATTCGCTTCTCACCAAAGCGGCCCGGGTTCGATCCCAGGCAGCGCATGTGGGATTTGTGGTGGACAAAGCGGCGCTGGAGCGGGTTTCCTCCGGGCTCTCCTGTTTCCCCGCCATCTCATTCCACCGCTACTCCATCTTCGTTCCATGTGTCATCGGTGTCACCGCCTGCGGTGCCATATGTAGTAAAAGCGGGCGTTAAACAATATAAAAAAAAAAAAAAGACTCGGTTACGTGATAACTATACCCTTCCCGAAATAAACACAATAAACACGCTTAAGATAAACAAAGGCGAGAGGCGACCACAAGCACGTGGCCGCAGTGAATGCTTTCATTGGTCACTGACCGCAACATTTCAGGTATGGAAAATAGAACTTATGTTTTCTATATGTTATTACTTTTACCTTTCATGACAGGTTTTATTCTGCGAGTGTTACCAGTCTGCTAGTGTATGCATAATAATAGCTTATGGGTATACATTACACAAGGCTTTTTAGAAATTTTTATCTTCACTTTTCTTTAAAACATCAGGGTAGGAAGTATACTTCCCACGGCCCATATGACAGTACATAATATGCAAGGGAAAAGTCTTAGGTTAAATCAAACACAAAATACAGCTGTCCTATGCTGTATGTAAGTACTTTATTATAATAAAACTACAAAAAGGTACTATCATACGTTTTGGTACAATCTAAACTGAACTCTTCCATAAATTCTCTCCCTCATTTCATCCCTTCACTTAGGTATGTTCAGTGTACTTTCTAAGACTTTCTAAAACAAGGTTAATGAATCTTTACAACCTTTGTGCATATAGGGAGTCCCGAAATTAGACCAACAAACTTTGGGAGCTGATAGATAACATTATTTTAAACGCTTTTTGTTAAGGAAAGCTTTTTGCTGCGGTGTTTCGTTTAAGCGCTAGACGAGTAAATTAGTATTGCATTTATCTTAGTAGGACACACAATCTTAATCCAAGAAACACACACAGAACACAAACAAAACACAAACATCTCATTGTTTACAGTTAGTCACAGCTTTATTATTCAAAGCAGATGTTGGAACGTACGCCCATTGCAATTATCACAAAGAGTGCATCGACGTGCCCTATTCTGCCGCACTCTCGCAAAGACACCAGCCATTTATCAGGTTTAGAAGTTCAAATCCCAGCTGCGGCATTGGATTTTTTAGTCCCGATTCTACTTCACAAACATTGTCGGTCTAATCTTGGGACAGCATGTATATATGTTCTTTTACACGCTTTGGTGGAGCAAAACTGACAGCATCTGTATGACCAAATTGATATAAATTACTCTGGTTGTAAAGCAAGGAGCTACAGCCACGCTCCCGCCATTTATTGTCTCTCTGACTTCTCGTAGAACTGATACTCGGATGTGTTCAGAATCAGTCCATCTACCAAATATAAGCCACAGGAAACAGTGGACATAGCCAGACAGCAGAGGTCTGCTCTACCAGTCCTCTACATGCTGAGAAATCATCGAGCTATTACTACTTATACATAAATGGAAATTAACTTTATAAAATGTAAATTAAAACATCTGATGTGTTGCACTGACATTACTACACTACTTCGTCCATACGTTAAACCGGAGATTCTACATGCCGAGTGTAACAAATCTGATGTGCTGCTCTTATATGACTTTCTCTACTCTTGTACTAACCATTCCTACAAACTCGTATTCCTTTATCTTCGTGTTAGTTGAGATAAACGCTTGTACAAATTATTTTACTGCTTATTTTCTTGTAGGTACAAGGGGAATATAGGAGTAGAGTAGAGTTTGAACGACAGTTAAATCTTTTAAACCTTTGAGATTCTATTCTCTTTGCACGCTTAACATATAAAAAAAATAAACAACGATCTTCCATTACACAACTCACACAAATAACAAGGAATATCTCCGAAATGGTTCACTCTACAAAGAAATTTATTTAGCCATAAATTGCGTATTTTAGCAAGATCTACACTTTTATAGTAAGATTTGGTCTATTTCTTACGGTTTACCAGATGTACAAAAGTCATCCAGAATAAACAGGACTATAGCCAGAAAATTCAGGATATACATTTCATTTGTCATAAAAATAACTCAAACATGACATTTTAATCAAAATCGTTAGAGCCATTTTCAAGAAAATCAAAATTTTCGAAAAATTTTCCATGTAAAGGGTAGTTTAGGGTACAGCAATTTTCTTCAAATTTTCCGTGTCGCAACCTTAAAAGATATTAAACTTAAATAGCAACTTTGGTTTTCAACCAACTTTTCGTTTTTCAGCTATGCTGTCTAAAGACTGACACACACACACACACACACACACACACACACACACACACACACACACACACACACACACACACACACACACACGTGTACCGTTTTCTAATTTTTTTTTGGGGGGGGGGATTCAGGGGGCCTCAAAACATATATTTCCAGTGAATTTTTTATATCGAACTTTTGGAAGGAATATAATACTTCCTCTACTTACTATACGTAGTAGAGAAAGTAAAAATGTAATAAAGGAATCATCTGCATCGGAAAGTACAATAAAGACGGGGACACAGTCTGATTTTAAAATAATTACCAGAGTACCCATAGCATTACTTACAAGTAGAAACCAATCAGTCTAATGAAAGTGAACAGTTATCATGTATGGATTGTATAGGCTGTGCACGGAGTAATATAACATTGTGTTTCTTAGAGTGGACCCAATATGGTTACTTCGTATTTTTTGCAACCGTTAATGGACAAATAGTTTGTATGTGTCTATTACTCGTACTTGTGTAACTGTTACTCGGTAACTGTTTCATTATGTTCTGTGAGAGTCTTAAGAGAAGTAACGAAACTGGACAGTAATGTTACAAGACACTTGACAGGAGTCTGACCTGCGTTCTGAGTGGCAGAATTTAGTGCCAACACAGGTCAACAGCCATGCAAACATACTTGTTAGGCGCGTTTGGAGTAGCAAGTAAATAAAGAGGTATATTTATGTATATTGCAGAATTTTCTGCAGCTAATACTGTGCACTATTCAGGATTTCATTGTAGTGAAATTGATGAACAACCTATCGTTAGGAACCTTTATTTTTTAGGGAAATTATTTGCAGTGGACTGCTCGGCAACGTGTTGGTGTTTTGGGTTTTGCTATACTGTTTTTGTTTAATGTTGGTAAAATGTTCTCATCAAGCTTGGGTAAGCCAATTTCTAATGGATTTAAATTCATGTCCGACACACACACACACACACACACACACACACACACACACACACACACACACACACACACACACACACACACACACACACCCCAATCACACATTTACGTAGGGTCTGATATTAATGACAAGCCACATTTTCCCCAGAAGTTTAGGGTGAATTTTACAACAATTGATGCAGGAGTCTACTAGGTATTACAGTGTTAAACATGGTTATTCATGTAACTCGTGACTACTATTAAAATATGTTAAAAAATTAATAAATTAGATAAATGTAAAATTATAAAGTATACTTTGTTCATAGTCTTTTGAGACGGTCTAAGGGTGAGATAAGGACATTGCGTGGCCGGCGCGTGTATAGGAACCAAAACAACCCAGGCAAAGTTATAAGGTGTATACAGTCATTCAGACACGAGTAACGGAGCACAACAGAGAATGCACAAAGCTCCTAAACCTGTATAAATATGTTTGCAATTACTTTAAAGGAGGGGACGAAAAGTGTGATCCGCCAATTGCATATACTGTGGCTGCAACTGGGGTTCCCATAAGTACAGTAACAAGAACCATTAAACTAAATAATTGTTCAGAACTATACAACTCCAACAAAGGGGAAATACGATGAAAAAACCGTATGTGAATTTTATAAGATTGATGGCTTCGTCGTCTTCAGAGGATGAGAAAGAAGAAGAAGAAAAGGAAACTATAAGATCCTAAGGTTCAGTAAATATGCCAGTGTACATATTGTGACATTGGGTCGTTCAATAATATGCGGACAAGAGGAGGCCGAGTGACTTTGGATACGACGAGCGGTTGTGTGTGTGCGTGACCGTAATAATGACGGCGAGGCGTGGAGGAGGTCCGGGGCTACAGGACAACTAATGACTATGTGTATCTTCTGTACATCAAGCGATTAAAGGAGATGTAAACAAAGCCGTGTGCGTTTTGTCCGCAGCGCGCTTTCTTGATGCTTTCGCCGTCTAAATAGTCCCATGGAAAAACACTGATACTAAGGTCTGAAATCTCACTTAATGTTTGCTAAAGCACGGACTAAGTGTACTAAGCATAGATGAACTGTAAGAATGCGCAGTGAAGTGAATCTGTAGCCAACCTAATTCGACGCGCGCATTATTCAGTATGAAAGTAACATGGTGGAACAAGTGAGTGTTGTGAAACATAAGCACGACAAACCGTTGCGAAGTGGTGAAAAGACAATAATATTGGACGTGTTTAACAAGTTCTGCGAGAAATATCCTGAACTTGCTATGATGACGTGTTGAAATTATCCAAGTTTACTGATGTGTCAGTTTAAAGAATTTACAGCGCACGCAAACAAAAATCCTCAGTTGGTGAAGTCAGAACTCCCGGCAAGAAGGAACCGTGCGCCAAGCAAGTGTTGGATGCAGTTTGTGAGATCTGCAATCCGTTGAAAAGTTCACTAGTTCTTTTTTAACAATGCACCTTAAAGTGCTGTTGGCAGTTAACTCTGATCCCAACCTTCAGATTTAAAACGAACTTCCCTCCATAAGCTGCTTCTGGAGATTGGTTTCGAGTTTGTGAGCAGAAAACGAAAAAGTCTTATTGTGGTCGGAGATGGCGTAAGCAGCAGTTAATTTCTATCTGCTGCATGGTATTTAGGTCGAGTAAATATATAATTTAAGTGGTGTAAAATGCATTTTATACTTAGGCGTAGCGGTAATTATGTTCCGTCAATGCGAATGCACGCCGCCGCGGAGTGATATAAACTGGTGCTTTGTTTACGTCTCCTTTAATCTGTTGATGTACAGAGTATATGTGATCGAACAGCGATAGCACCAAAAACTTCTGGCTGCTTCTTTGCTGAGTCATGCTCACGTGCAGTGGAAAGAATTCGTAGGAGGTTACGTCACGCCGGCTCCAGTATAAATGGGACAGACAGTGAGCAGTTTTTTGGAGTTGGTGCTAGTTTTTAGAGTTGAGTGAATGATAGTTGTTTAAGTCGTCGTGCACAGTAAGTTTTAGTTACGAGAGTGAATCGGCCAGCCTGTCAGCGAGCATGTATGTGTCGTCGAGTGATTGTATCATAATAGTAAATATATAAGAGACAGTGAAACTGCAGAAATACATCGGAAGAACAGCTGTGAATTGTAATAGAGAAGTTTATAAACTGTGTTAGCAACGAGAACGAAATTGTGCATTTGTAGTAAATTTAGAGGAAATAAAGAGAAAAGAAACGGACTTCGCATTTCGCCGTCTTTGTTACAATATCTATGTCAATGTAAATAATGTTTCGTTGTTCTGCTTGTATTTCCTTCTTTCGTTCTTTTTGTAGGGCTCGTATGTAGTGTTGATATATGTTTATATACTTACGAGAAAGAAATAAAATAATGTGGTCCAAGTAAATACGATCTTCTACTCTAGTTTTTTGGTATTAAATGTATTTATCGTAGCAGCATGAGAATAAGCTGTTAAAGCAATAACAATTAAGTGAATAAATAAACGATAAGCATGTAAACAATGTAACAGAAGTCTGAAAGGGACGCAAATGTTGCAACAGTGCATTTTGCTATCGCAGTGACGTACGGGACGAGCAACCTGCTGCCTACCTGCCCCTCCCACTGTCTCAAACTGAACGAAGTGTATCAGAGATCACAGATGAATGACGTAATATGGTTGTTGTTTCAACTCTTACAGAGGAAAATAGAAGGTAATCGTAAAACTATTGAAAATATGCATTGCATTCCGTTTGACGTTTTGAACGAAGTGCTGAGAGTTTATTAATTCCAGAAAAAGCAACAAATGTTCACGAAGATGAGGTAATGCTTGTTTTTTAATGTTCTTGCATTTGCGAAAGTGACGATTTCAGGTTTTCTTACAGGCACATTGTAGAAAATTATGTTGCGGCTCTGATTATGTCATTGCTGTCTTGTTGCCCTATCAATTACGTCATTCTTTTTGTGGTACTGTTGCCACAAGTAATTTCTCACGATTTATGCCGTCATAATAATACTAGGATTATATAAAGGTACGTTTGGTAAAATATCGCTATTGAAACTGTGTGTACGATACAGAACTTCCATGTTTATATGTAGGTCGGTACTGAACTAGATGCTCGCGGTAACTTGCGAGGTCCCGTGTTCCATTCGCGGCATCCATCCACTGTTAACTTTGGATTGTTCGTGGTTTTCTCTGGGGTATCTTGTAAGTTTTATGGCGTATGGTGTTACAGCATACGTGCCGTGGATGTTTACACATTAGAGGGCTGCTTGTTCCACCAGTCGTTCATCTCTAGTAGCTCCAACAGCGGATGGAAATATTACGGACTTCCGCGCGCCTCATCCTAGACACGTTACATCTATGTACATGTTATGTTATAGTCGCTTTTTGCTACTCGAGGCCGAAGATTGCAACAACTGCCATTGAAACAAGCAATATGACACTTCCCTCCCAGTTAGTGAAGCTTATTTCTGATCTGGCCTGCGTGGTTCACTCGTTGCTCTCAACTATCATTTAGAACTACATTAACAAATTAAGCAGTTCGACATTGAGAATTTGAACCACTGTTATTTTTTCAAAGGAACCTAATTTGAGTTAAATATAAAGAACGATTTTGTAATAATAATTTGTGTTGTTATATTAAAACAGTATTTTAAACCGTTAAATTCTCGCGCTTGTTGTGAATGTTAATAATGATGACGTCAAACAGTTCTTCTTTATCATGCTCTCAGCACATAAATAAGGTAATTTCTACACAATACTGCATTTTCGCCACTTAAATAACACTTTCCACTAATTGTTCATTTGATATGTATATTTTAGTATCAGGTTTTGTATGTTGATTTTTAGCTTTATTAGCACTAAGACTTCGTTTTCTTAAAACAAGTGTATCCATCATTTCTAAAAAAGCACACACATCACAAAGAGAAATGCATATAATGTAATACAAATCAACACAGTGTAGATATATGGATCTATATGTGTAAAAGCTAATTTGAATAAAAAAAAGTACAATTTACTTTAATAAATTACTGTTACCTTCAATTGAATATCACGTATTTCAGTTTTAAAACACCCATTAATAGTATAATTAAACTATTCTACTAGCAGAAGTTTGCACAAACTTGTAAAAGTTTGCACAAATGTGTGACTCAATGACAACTTACGGGGAGGGATTTAACACCTCGACTGAAAGGCGATATTTTGTGTCTGTGTCCTTGACAGGGGTATCCCTGAGAGGATGGACGAGGTGAATAGATCATAAGGGTGGCCTGAACGTTTTCACGACAGAGCAGAGGGCAGGGCCCCTATATTCTCCCAGTCAGAAGCACCCCAGCGGAGGCGGGCTTGGCTCCCCCCCCTCTCGGGCTTGTACCACCCCATGGGGGGGTGCGGAAACCAGTAGGCTCGACTTCCTATCCGGGTGACGAAGTTTCCAAAGCTCATTTGCTCCCGCTCGGCCGTGCTGCTGCCGCAACGCTCGCCGACGCTTCCAACCCTTAAAGACACCTAACGTGATGAAGGGTGAAATGAAATGATTAATGTAACGAAATGGAGGGAGAGGAAATTCGGAGGATATGGAAATACTTCCCAACATCGAACCAGCGACCTCCTGAATGTTGATCACTGAGATACTCCGCTTCGTTTATACAACTGTAAATTTTGATTTGTGTATTTTTGGGTCATTGTTTTATTGTTCTAGCTTAAATCTTGGATCTATGTAGGTCGTAGTACACATGCGTGTAGACACAGTGAAATGGCACTTGGTTAGTAGGCTGTGTTTCGGACGCACGAAATTGAGACACACTGGATGGAAGAAGAAGATTTACATATCTAATGCGTTTAGGATTGATTTGTTTAACGAGACAACGCCTTGCTTCAGATTATTTGCTTTTCATAATGCAGGTCACCCTATGTTAGGTAATCAGTTGACTGTGATTTCTATTTCTTCCACAGCAGGTATACCAAAATGTCACATGTTTAGCAGCTTTCAGAATTCACACATCCTTGTATACCTGAAGAACATAAGGAAAACTCACTAAAATACCAAACTTCGCGTTGAAGCTCACTGTTTTCCAAGAATGCAATACAAAGACTTTCAAAAAAACTATCTTAATCTCTCATTTACATGGGCAATTCATTATTTTTTGTCGTGTCAAAAATTACTATAATGATTTTAAAATAGATATATTTAAAATGTGGGGAGGGGAAAAAAAATTCCGAACCGGCTGCGCGGTGTTTTGTTGTTGTGTTTAACGCCCTCTTTTACAACTACGGCACCGCAGGCGGTGACACTGATGACACAGGGAATGAAGATGGAGCACCGGTGGAATGAGATGGCGGGGGAAACCGGAGCACCCGGAGAAAACCCGCCCTGACGCCGCTTCGTCCACCACGAATAGCACATGCGGGTCCCTGGGATTGAACCCGGGCCGCCTAGGTGGTAAATGCGGTGTTTTGTCTGTCCGCATTCTCGGCGCTCATTGCCACCTGCCGCTATCATAGAAAAGCGTGGATGAAATCCTACAACAATTTAAAAAATACTTTTAAAGGGTTTACTTATCAGCTTTACGAAAGGAAATACGTCTTTAGGAAACTATCCATCACTCGTAGTGCGGCCCGGGTTCGATCCCAAGCAACCGCATGTGGGATTTGTGGTGGACGGAGCGGCGCTGGGGTGGGTTCCCCCCGGGTTCTCCGGTTTCCTCCGCCATCTCATTCCACCAGTGCTCCATCTTCATTCCATGTATCATCAGTGTCACCGCCTGCGGTGCCGTAGCAGTAAAAGTGGGCGTTAAACACCACAAAAAAAAAAAAAAAATGCCGTAGTTTACGTTAAGAAATGCTGGCAATTTCGCGGCGGATATTTTGTCTTAATTCTTCTAGGGTGTGCGGGTTTCTTTTGTACACTTTGTTCTGAGTTACCCCAGAGACAGAAATCACAGAGTTACGTCGGGGGACCGAGGAGACCACAAATCTCTACTACTAATTCTGTGCCGAAACACATTTTAAGTTATTCTCATCCAAATATTGCCCGTTTGAGATGTTGCACTCTTGTTGAAAAAATCTGATGTGCTGCACTCGCATGACTTTCTCTACTCTTATACTAACATTCTTACAAACTCTTATTCCTATATCTTCTTCGTGTTAGTTGAGGTAAGATTTGCAGAAATTATCATATTGTTTATTTCCTTGTAGGTGCAAGGGCAATACGGGAATACAGTAGGCTTTGAGCGGTAGTCAAATCTTTTAAAGCTTTCAAATTCCGTTCTCTTTGCATGTCTAAGATTAAAAAAAAGGGGGGGGGGAACGAATCGGGATATTCCAATTGACGAAACTTTACCTAAGCTTTCCAAAACTGACACAAATAACAAGGAATATATCCGAACTGGTTCGCTCTACAAAAAATGTAGTTCAATATTATATAATTATATATTGTGTGTTTTAGTAAGGTCTACATTTTTGTATAGTAAGATTTGGTCTATCTCTTACGGTTTACGACTTATGCAAAAGTCATCAAGAGTAAACAGGACTACATATGCTATAGCCAGAAAATTCAGGATATACATTTCATTTGTCATAAAAATATCTTAAACATATGGCAGTATCAAAAACGTTAGTCATTTTCGAGAAAAAAATTGTCCATGTAAAGGGTAGTTTAGGTTGCAGGAATTTTCTTCAAAATCTTCGTGTCGCATCCTCAAAAGACATTAAACTTAAATACCAATTTTAATTTTTAACCGACTTTTCGTTTTTGGGTTATGGTGCCTACTGTCTGACAGACATCGAATTTTTGAGTGGAATACAATATCTGCCCTACTTCCGACACGTAGCAGAGAAAGTAAAAAGGCTAAATCACGCTGCCTGTCAGTTAATTCTGTAAAAAAAGAGGGGGGAAGGCAAAATCGTATTCATTTATATACGGACGTCAACTGCTGACTTAAAAAAAATTGGCCCTATAACTCACAAGCTAATATTGTTTATGAAGTACTGCTTGATGACGAAAAATATGATGTATGGTGCGCCATTAGCGGAGAAAAGTTTCTCAGAGCTCCAATAAGTGATCTCTAGCTATTGAAGAAGACTGCAGAGCAGAAGTAAGTTCAGTTTTCAAAGCAAGTGTACGATAGAGCTTGCCTGTTTCTCTCCTTTGTTTTAGAGCGTGTCGGAAGATAAAATGTCACATTGATAATTCGGTGAGGAGCAGTGCAATAAAACAGCCAGACGTTTCTTGTTGGGGGCAAATTTACGAGACAGCATGCCGTAGAAATGCCTAACATATTATCAAGAGGCCATTACCATTGGCGACGCTCCGACACCTTGCCTGTAGACCGCGTGTTTGTAAGTCTGTGGTGGTACTTCTGACGCTATAAACATTTGTTAAGTCAAAACCTCTATAAATAATCTCCTCTGTCTATAATCACATACATATAAAGTATTGTTCTTAAACTTTGATAAATTTAAATGTAAAAATCTGATGTATTGCACTCACATTTTCTTTTAGGCACAAGGGGAATATCGACTTTGAGCTACAGTCGAGTCTTTTAAAGCTGGTCGCTATATGAAGGCTTTGAAATTCCATCCTCTGAACGGCCAAAGGATAAAAAAGTGAATAACAACGAGAGAAGTGTATTGGTAAAACCCACACAAATAACAAGAAATATCTCAGAAATGGTTCACTACATAAAAAGAAGCATTTGGATATAACTTCTATGTTTTAGTGAAGATTTACATGGTTTGCATAGTAAGATTTGGTCTATCTCTTACGGTTTACCAGCTATGCAAAGTCTTCAAGAGTAAGCAGAACTATGTGGGCTATAGCCAGAAAATTCAAAATATACATTCCATTTCCCATAAAAATATCTTAAACATATGGTATTTTAATCAAAATCATGGGAGCCAGTTTTAAGAAAATCAAAATTTTCGAAAGATTTCCCAGGTAAAGGAGTTTTC
Source organism: Tenodera sinensis (assembly GCA_030765045.1). Lineage (NCBI taxonomy): Eukaryota > Metazoa > Arthropoda > Insecta > Mantodea > Mantidae > Tenodera > Tenodera sinensis. The sequence continues at coordinate 94,039,219 of CM060969.1, read as the reverse complement.
TTCAAAATGTTCGTCTCACGTCCCTGAAAGATGTTAAACTTAAGTACCAACTTTGGCTTTTAAGAGACTTTTTGTTTTTGAATTACGCTGTTCACACACACACACACACACACACACACACACACACACACACACACACACACACACACACACACACACACACGTGCGCGCGGACCTATTGTGCTGTTTTTGTGTTCAGGGAGCCTCTAAACATATTACCAGTGAAATCTCGACAGTGAAATTTTGGGTGGAATACAATTTTCCTCTATTTACTATATATAGTAGAGAAAGCAAAAATATATGAACAAATGCATGTAACTATATACATCAGAGAGTGTTTTACACGCCAGGCGCAGCGGCTCCCATTGTTTACTGTTTAAACAACACAAATATGTTAGCTTGCTGTAGTTAAGCCAGAAAACGTCTTTTCCAAAATTGTCCAAATCATTAACTCCCTTTTTGCCCGGAGATTGAAATAGCCCGGATGAAACAAATATAACACAGGATCTATTGTCACTTTTTAGACTGTTTTTTGTTTGTTGAAGTGTTACGTCATGACCATCATTCCTTGTAATAAAATGTGACTGCCTTTTTTTTTATACTTTGTGGAGTGTACCAACTATTTATATTCTGTGGAGTAACAACTATGTTCTATTCTATGGTATTCTCAAATAAAGGCGAGGCCTTCTTCAAAAGCATCTTCTTTTGTAACTTGTGTTTAAATGCAAGAGCTTTGTAAATGTTAAGTATTTTAGTAATTTATGACAAGAAATTAGAAATGAGACCCATATGGGATTCGTAGACTTAGAAAAGGCATTTGAGCGGGTAGACATGGAACTTTTATGGAAAATTTTGATAAAAGGAGGATATCCTAGACATTTGATTGAGGTAGTAAAGTGTCTGTACGCAAATACAAAATGTATTGTTAAGACTAATTCTGAAAATGACCTAAGAATTCAGACAAACCCAGGCGTCAAACAAGGTTGTGGTTTATTTCCCAAATAGTTTCATATATACATAGACGATATGATACGAGTGCTCAAAGAAACGAGTGATAAAGGTATTAAATAGGACAAGGATTATATCTGAATATAACATTCATATAAAGACGATATCGTGTTAATTTTTGACGGGAAGATTAAGTGCAATATGCACTACATTGCCTAAATAAAATATGTGGCAAATACAATTTTAAAATTCCATTTACAAAAGCAAATATCCTGGCTTTTAAGTGAGACACCCAACCAGAAGTAAAATAATAATACAGGGTAACAGATTTCAATGTTGAACTATTTAGGTACGATAGTTTGATATGATAAAGAAAAAGATATTACTTTAAACTTAGTAAATGTTTAAATATTTGTGGAATGTTAAAGAAAATCTTGAAAAAACAAACCAAGAAAGAAACACAAATTAAATTTTATAATCTGATGGCGTTGCCTGTTTTATTATGAGGTAGCGGACAAAAGGAGTTTAAAAACAATTGAAGATGAGTAAAGGGAAGTAAGCTACAAGACAGAATTTCAAATAACTAAGAGAAGACCTAGATACTAAATGCCTTTTCTTCTTCTTCTTCTTCTTTTTCTTCTTCTTCTTCTTCTTCTTCTTCTTCTTCTTCTTCTTCTCCTTCTTCTTCTTCTCCTTCTTCTTCTTCTCCTTCTTCTTCTTCTTCTCCTCCTTCTCCTTCTCCTTCTTCTTCTTCTTCTTCTTCTTCTTCTTCTTCTTCTTCTTCTCCTTCTTCTTCTTCTCCTTCTTCTTCTTCTCCTTCTTCTTCTTCTCCTCCTTCTCCTTCTCCTTCTTCTTCTTCTTCTTCTTCTTCTTCTTCTTCCTAACAACGTTTAGGGCGAAGGTCTATTCCGAGGCTAAATAGATTGGTTAGTCCATTTTTACTTTCTCTACTACGTTTAATAAATAAGTAGAGGAAGTATTGTATTCCACCCAAAAAATTCGATATCGAGATTTCACCGGAAATATGTTTTGAGGCCCCCTGAATAAAAAGGAAAGCATTTTTAGAAAAAGGTCTGCGCGCGCGTGTGTGTCTGTCAGTCTCAATCTATGGGCAACGTAACTCAAAAATAAAAAGTTGGTAAAAAACCAAAGTTAGTATTTAAGTTTAATGTGTTTTAAGGATGCGACACGAAGATTTTGAAGAAAATTGCTCCACTCTAAACTACCATTTACATGGAAAAATTTTCGAAAATGTTTATTTTCTAGAAGATGGCTCTAACGATTTTGATTAAAATGCCATATTCTTGAGATATTTTTACGGCAAACGAAATGTATATTTTAAATTTTCTGGCTATAGCCTATGTAGTCCTGTGTACTCTGGATGACTTTTACATAACTGGTAAACCGTAAGAGATAGACTAAATCTTATTATACAGAAAATGTAGATTTTGCTAAAACACAATTTATGTCCAAACAAACTTTCGTCAAATGGAAGATCGTGATTCATTTTTTATATCTTAGCCGTGCAGGAATGTGAAAGCTTTGAAAGGTTTGAGTGCCACTCAAGGCCTACTGTATTCCCATATTCCCCTTGTACCTACAAATAAATAAACAATAAGACACTTTCTGAAAATGTTTATCTCAACTAACACGAAGAAGAAGTAGAAATAAGAGCTTGTAAGAATGGTTAGTACAAGAGTAGAGAAGGTCACGTGAGTGCAACACATCAGAATTCTTCAATTGCCATCCAACATTTCTTCGTCCGGAGACTTAGCATGGATATCTCGAAGGGGGCATCCTTAAAACATGGTCTTTCCATGCCTTCAAACGGTGATGAATCTGCGCAATTAGAGCTGTGCTCCTATATCTGTATTCCTCATTCGGTCTAGTCTTGTTGCTCCCTATATGGTCATTGAGCTGCTTCTACTCTAGCCTTTTCTCTGGATCTCAGAACCCAAGTGTCGCAACCATAACTTTAGTACTGATTTTGACACGATGTTATTTAGTCTTTTTATGCGTCATCATCACATTTTCCTCAATATCTGTTATTGTATTCCAAAGTATTTAAAAGCTGATACTTGCTCGATAATATTTTCGTCTATAACTATTTTAATTCTTTTTTGTTCTCCTCCTACCATTCCATTGCTTTCGTTATCTTTCCAGACATTTTTAATATCGCATTCCTTTCTTATTTCATTTGAATGTTTGGATACCTTTTGTAATTCTATTTCATTTTCAGCTAGTAGTACTTGATCACCTGTAAATACTATGTAGTCTATATTGGTATCGTTCAAAACTAACCCTTTTGGTTTATATTTTGTTGCCCAGTCTTCAATTATTTTATTTAAATATAGATCAAACAATACTGGTGACAATCCGCACCCTTGTCACCCTTTATTGACATACTTTCCTTGTTGGTTTTTATTATTGTTTTATGATATAATGATTTAATAGAATTAATAAAATTAGGTGGTATGTTATGTTTTTACAAATATTACATGTGTATGTAATAAATTAACAGAGATAATTGGTTAAATCATTTGGAACGAATGTCAGAAAATAGAACTCGTAAAACAAAATTACTTCTCGTAACTAACTCCGAAGCAGGACCACACAGTGTTGCCGGTTAAACGTTGTCAAGTATTTGAAGCAACAATGCTTCCCGCCGCATAACCATGTCTAGAAGTTTCTTTGAGTCAGCCTTTTGCCGTCGATAGAAGCGATGGGAGTTCTCTCTCTGTGTTTGTGTGAGTGATTTCGAAAGGATGATACAAATTTTTAATATGTCTTTTAATTAAGGATCAATATTTTTACTCTTTTCACTGGAGATATTGCCGACTAATATAATGTATTCTCGTATAATTCACCAATTAGCACTATTCACATATACAGATAAGCTTTAATAGGAATTCGAGGAGTTGGTTGACCGAGGAGGCCAGGACAGACCTAAGGTCTAACCCATGAGAGGAAGAAGAAGAAGGATTTAAATTTGTATAGCCCTATATCCATCAGAAAGACATGGGCTTTCCAATGGCGAAAGAATTATCAAGATCAGTTGGGTGGTTTTAGAGTTCACCATATACACAGATACATTTATGCTTGAATGATCAGTAGGTTTACAAAGCCTATCCTATGCAGAAGGTAAAGATTAATATTTGTTCCATTTGTGGGGTTGTAACCTGTGATGAATGCTGGCAATGTACTAGCGTGTTTTTGACAAGTTGGCAAGCAACCTCACGTGGAGCACGCCGTCTGCCTCGCCGTACATTGTTTTTGGCACCAACACGAACAAAAGAGCTACATGTGCCAAAGAAATGAACCATTTGCTTCCTACTGAAAAAAATCTCGTATGTTACACTCACATGACTTTCTCTAATCTTGCACTAACCATTCTTGCAAACTCTTATTCCTATATCTTCTTCTTGTTAGTTTGAGATAAACGTTTGCAGAAATTATCGTACTGTTTATTTTCTTGTAGGTGCAAGGGGAATATGGGAATTTGAGCGATAGTCAAATCTTTTAACGCTTTGAGATACCGTTCTCTTTGCACGACCAAGAGATAAAAAAGTGGATAGCGACCTTCCATTTGAGAAAAGTTTTAGAATTTTAAAACTGACACAAATAATAAGGAATACCTCCAAAATGGTTCACTCCACATAAAATGCATTTGGACATAAAGTGTGTGTTTTAGCAATACCTACATTTTTTGTACAGTAAGATTTGGCCTATCTCTTATGGTTTACCAATTAGGTAAAAGTCATCAAGAGTAACCAGCACTCCATAGGCTATAGCCAGAAAATTCAAAATATATATTTCAATGGCCATAAAAATATATTAAACATTTGACATTTTAATCAAAATCATTAGAGCCATTTTTGAGAAAATAAAACTTTTCGAAGAATTTCCCATGAATAGTATAGCGTGGAGTAATTTTCTTCAGTCTTCGTGTTATATCCTTGAAGGACATTAAACTAAATACCAACTGTGGTTTCTAATCGACTTTTGGTTTTTGAGTTATGCTGTTCACAGACACACACACACGCGCGCGCGCGCGGTTCTTTTTCTGGAAATGATTTTTCTGGATTCAGGGGACCTCAAAACATTTCCGATTAAATCTCGACATCAAATTTTTATGTCTGATACAGCACTTCCCCTGCTTACTGTACGTGTAGAGAAAGTGAAAATCTGATGCCTCTCACTCACATAACTTTCTCTACTCTTGTACCAGGTATTCTTATTCTTTCGGGCCCAAATGACCTCGTTGTCGACGGGCCGTTAAACCCCACGCACTCACTCACTCACTTATTGTTTCGACTTCATTTTAGTCGAGATAAACGTTAGCAGAGATTATCTTATTGCTTATTTCCTTGTAGGTACAGGGGGAATATGGGAATACAGTAGGTTTTGAGCGATAGTCAGATCTTTTAAAGTTTTGAAATTCCGTTTTCTTTGTACGGCTAAGATATAAAAATATGAATAACGATCTTCGATTTGTAGAAAGTACAAGAATTGCAAAACTGACACAAATAAAAAGGAATATCTCGGAAACGGTTTCACACCAATGGTTGATTTGGACAGGTGTGTTTCAACGAGATCTATATTTTGCTATAGTAAGATTTGGTGCATCTCTTACGGTTTACCAGTTATGCAAAAGTCATCCAGGATAAACAGGACTACATAGGCTATAGCCAGAAAATTCAAAAGATACATTTCATTTGGCATAAGGATAACTTAAACGTATGGCATTTTAATCAAAATTGCTAGAACCATTTTTTAAATAATCGGAATTTTCGAAAAACTTTCCATGTAAAGGGTAGTCTAGGGTGGAGGAATTTTCTTCAAAATTTTCGTGTCGCATTCTTGAAAGATGTTAAACAGCAACTTTTCGTTTTTAAATTATGCTGTCCAGACACGCATACACGGATCTCTTATTTAATTTTTAAAATTTTTGTTTATTTCCTTTTTTATTCAGGAGGCCTCAAAGCATATGTTTCAGGTGAAATCTCTACATCGAATTTTTGGGTGAAATACAGTACCTTCCCTACTTACTATACGTAGTAGAGAAAGTAAAGCTTCTATGAAGCTATAGATTCTAACAGGTTACTTTATTCCTTGCACTCGCCGTGTTTTGACGAGGTTGGCGCTGTAGACAGGGACATCAATCATGAGCAGACTTGTCTCGATTCTAGGACTCCAGTCTCTGAATACAAACTGCACTTGTATATGCCAGTCACTTTTTCTGCTCCTACTGTTGTAATTTACGACTGTGGCGTGTGTTTTTGATTAAGTCGTGTGAGTGCCTCTGTCCGAGCCACTCACGGTTTAGTTCTCCTAAAAGCAATTATTGTGATCTCTGATCTATGGAACCCGTAAGAGCAAATGCTAGTGCTCTTATAATCAGACAAAATATATGCTCTTTCATATTAGAAAACACCTTTCATACTCGACCATGCCATTATACATTGTATAGCATTTATACGCCACTGTACTGGACCTGTACTCATAACGATACTGCTATCCACCAATCAAAGGTGCAGCAGTTTATAACTACACTGGTATCCACCAATCAAAGTTGCACCAGTTCATAACGATACTGATACTCACCAACCAAAAATGCATCTGTTCATAATGTAATAATTACTACGCTGTTATTAACTGTTTTGTTTATATTTTAAATATGTTGCATTCAATAATAATTATTACAGCCACCTATTGTGGTTGGACAAATTACATAATCTTGAAGTTTATAACCTTTCTTATCTTATGCACGTAATATCCTTACACTGCCTTATGATTAACATACTAAATTGTTTCTCTTTCACAGTAAATAAAGTAGTTAAGTTACATTGCTACTTAGCCTTGAAAATATTTTAAAACTATTTTATCAACATAAGTTCTTTGGTTTTAAATTTAATATTATGTTCAAACTTGAAGCACGAAACACAAGTTTGTATTAAATTAATAAGAAAGAAGTGGAACCATATCGTCCCTTTATATGTTTACAAATACGAGTATTCAGAAAGTACCTTTTGAAATTGTAAATAAATACCTGTAAGATCACCAAAGTTTGCTTTTGATCAATGTTGCGTTTGATATTGTAACGCTTTATAATTTCAAATTGAAATGCCCATGTTAAACAGCAAACTATCCTGTTTTTGTAACTAACAACAAATTCTCTCTACTCTTGATCAAACAACCATACTCGCCACTGAATGAGATTTGTCGGAACCTGAACAGCAGTGAAGGGGAGGGATGGTCGGTGGAGTGAGGCAAGGACATGTTTCAGTGGTGTGGCCCAGTTGAGCCGATATTGTCCATGCCTGTTACACTTATATTACTTTCTCTAGCCTTGTACTAACCACTCACAAACACCTATTCCTCTAGTTCATGTTAATAGAGGGCTACGTGTGAAACTATCTCATTCGTTCAATGTAATGTTCAGTCAATAGTGCTCGTCTCGTACTCGTTCCTTTTCAAAGACAACCGGAGTTTTCAACCTGATGATACTATCTACGGATGCTGTTATCAAAGAGAGGATTACAATGCAACTTAATAAGTAAAGCCCTGATTTCTAAGCAAAATGAGATAATGAAATGTGCACGAAAATGATTAAAATAAACATCAAATTAAGCAAAAAGAATATACCCAAATATGCTAAATACTTTCACAGACGTCTTAGTTTATTGAAGCCTGTATTAATACGTATGGAAGGTCATCCTAGGTTTTACTGTGTAAACCTCCTGCGTCTATCAGTAAAAAATAATTTGTACAATGAAAATGTTCTGTAAGCACCACAGTTCTTCGGTGAATTCCTCTTGAATATTTGTTTCTTTGCCAGAACGATTTTTAGAAATATGGCACAGTGTTATGTAACTGGAATTTTCCTGTAGCACCTGATTAACTTTGTGATACGCAATTTTTGCAACTCCGTGTGTTTTTGACGACACTGTTACTGAAATTTCGCCAATCTGAGAAAGTGACTGTTCCAAGAAATTATTTCAAGCTTTCAGTTGCATTAAAATATCTTATTTTGCAGAAATATAGTCCTTTCTCTTGCAGTATTATTTCAAAAAACCTGGTTGTATCTTAGCATTTCTTTCTTATGCATTTAGCTGATAAAATAGTGAATCAGTGATAAATCACGAATAACCGTCAAATATGCAGTTTAAATTTACAGCTTTGGGTGAAATATGCTGCTTTATTTAAATATTGTAAAATAAGTCACCAAAAACGGTTTCCTACGAAATAAGTACAAACAGACATAGTTAAATATGCAAAGTAAGACTTTCACAGTCGGCGTCCATCCAGTAGAATGATGTTCCCGGGTTTGTTGGCCGTGGTCCAGTTGATGCGTAAACACCTAACGTTTCGTCCGCCATTGCGACGAGCATCATCAGAGGAAGGTGGTTTGTGAGGGGGGAAAAAATAGTTAAAACTACTCATGTAGGTGTGTCTTACAAATTATAACATTTTTGCTTGTCCTTAAAAGTGTGGAAAAGGGTAAGCATTTAGCTTAGAAACCTGGACCTTAAGTCATATTTTCCTCCGATCTGAAAACTGATCTGATCTGAACTGAACTAGAACAAACTTTTTTCAGTTATCATGAATGGGTGCCTTGTTTATTATGGAAGTACTTTCCTGCGGCCGAAAACAGAACTGAACTGACGACTGAAGCTCTTCTTATTCGTTTGTCACTAGATTTTTAAATTTTCCACCAGAAATCTAGGCGTCGAAAATTACGCTGACAGTAGTTTTTACTTTCTCTACTGGTAAGTAGAAGGAAGTATTGTACTCCACCCAAAAATTCGATGTGGAGATTTCACCGGAAATATGTTTTGAAACCTCCAGAAACAAAAAAAAGCATTTTTAGAAAAATATGTGTGTGTGCGTGTGCGTGCGCGCGCGTGTGTGTGTGTCAGTCGGTGGACAGCATAACTCAAAAACGAAAAGTCGGTTAAAAACCAAAGGTATTTAAGTTTAATGTCTTTCAAGGATGCGACACGAGGATTTTGAAGAAAATAACCCCACCCTAAAATACCCTTTACATGGAAAATTTTTCGAAAATTTTGAACTTCTTGAAAATGGGTCTAACGATTTTGATTAAAATGCCATATGTTTAAGATATTTGTATGACAAATGAAATGTATATTTTGAATTTTCTGGCTATAGCCCATGTAGTCCTGTTTACTCTGGATGACTTTTGAATAACTCGTAAACCATAAGAGAGAGACCAAATCTTACTCTACAAAAATGTAGATCTCACTAAAACACACAATTTATGTCCAAATAAATTTTGTGAACCGTTTCGGAGATATTCCTTGTTATTTGTGTCAGTTTCGAAAAGTTAAAGCTTTCCTGAAATTGAACATCGTTGTTCATTTTTTATATGTTAAGCGTGCAAAGAGAACGGGATCTCAAAGCTTTAAAAGATTTGACTCGCCCAAAGCCTACCGTATTCCCATATTCCGCTTGCACCTACAACGAAATAAGCAATAAGATAATTTGTGCAAATGTTTATCTCAACTAACAGGAAGAAGATGTAAGAATAAAGGTTTGTAAGAATGGTTAGTACAAGAGTAGAGAAAGTCATGTGAGTGCAACACATCAGATTTTTTTTCAGTTCAGTTGAGTCTGGGCGATCTGAAGTGAGGTTATAGTTGAGGTATTGGTTATTTACTTTGAAAATTGGACATAATGAGTGGAAAGCGAAAGTTTTCACACAGTAAAGAGAAAGTAATTATTTATTTTGTTCGTCAGAAGAATTTATGTACAACCTGCAGCATGTAGAGTATAGAAATGCAGAGAAAAACTGAGACTCTGAATGGAGTAGAGGAATTAGGAAAATTAAGTTCTTAAGTAAATAAGATTTACTATTTCTGGATAACGTTTAATAATGTTTAGTTTGTTTCTGCTCTGATAAAAAAGGCGTGTAAAGATTCTGTAATACACAACAGAGTAGACTTGGCGGGCATAACCTCGTCATGTATGCAGGTAGTAACCTAACCTCACTTGATCGTTTGGTTAAGATTGCGTATTCGTCAGAAATACTTTACCTGGAAGTTGTGAAGATCCCGAGTGTGAATTGTCATTTATATGTATTGCTACAAGTTGTGCAATAAACGAATGCAATATAATGCTACATGTGCGCAATAAACGATGGTGTACTAATACAAATATAGACATCTGTTGTAATATAAAAATCGCTAGGTTACGTCAGTGAATTTTCAATGTGATTGGAATTCGTTTATCTATATTTAGCCATAGTTATATTAACACTGGGTTTAGTTTTGGTGTTCTCCGAAGTACTCCATGAACTAGTGTCACTGTCCTTCAGGTGTCTCATAACCAATCATAGGCACCTTCTAAATTACGATTAACATAGTACATGGGATCTACCTCAAAGCGTTTTCCACAATTTTGCTCATCAATATTATCTGTTAAGCGATCGACCAAAATAGACAACAAAATTATCTAATTCTAACTCACTTTCTTCACTGCCATGTACCTTTCCCAACCGCATTTCAGCCATTTCACGTATGGTATGATGTTTTCAGTTCAGTTTTATAGGAAAACATAACTGAAAACTGAACTGGAAGGATCTTAACTTTTCAGTTTTAGTTCTAGCTCAGTTCAGTTTTCAGATTGGAGGAAAACAAGACTTAGTGATAAGGAATGCACGTTGCACTGCAATTACAGATGTAGTCCTTGCAAACTGTTGAACACAAAAGGCCTTCTACTTACTAGTCGCCATCTTTGCTACTAGCGCTTTCTAAAGGAAGGCAGCAGTGATGCCAGTTTAGTTGTTTTTAAACTAAATCTGGTCTTTCTGGGAAGATCTTTAGTTGGCAAAATTTATAAATTTAACATTACTAGTATAGGGGTTTAGCTGTTTGATAAACTGCATTTGGTTGGACAGAAATGTTTTCAACATTGACAACACAGAAATTTAGTGGATCTCTTATTTTTGTCTGGTTATTTTTCTTGAACCTCTATTGGCAACACTGGAAGGCAGAGGAAAAAGTATATGCGCATGCGCAATGGGTGTACCCAACAAAACTGAGTTGCTCTTTCACTTGATATATGATTTAATAATTGTAAGTTGAATGTAACAAATACTACAAAGCCTTAAAAACCCCCATATTCATTTTGAAACACCCAGTATAACGCATCAGACTTTCTCATTCACTCTCCGAAAGGAATGCCAAGGTTAAATGTGATTGATACACATTTGCATAGAGTCGAGCGAAAATCCAATAAAATGGACTATTATTAATAATAGTCATTTTTTGGTGTTGTTAGGGGAGGAACATATTACAACATTAGAATTCAGTGATTGATGGTTTACGCACGTGATGAACATAAACCGGCTAATTGAGTGTTGAAGTTTTAAAGAAGACATAACCTATAAATGAGCCCAGACTGGTTGGCCGAATTGATACCTCTCCCTTTTAGAAACCGATTCTACATTTGCATATCTGGCACAAGTTCGCGCTCCGACAGTCACCTGTTAATTATTGTTGCATACATTTCGTGCTTTTGCTATTTTCTTTTTCGTTTTTTCATGGTGACTGAGGACCACCCAGTTGCTCTTGAGTCAAGCTTTGCTCTATTTTATTTCCTCTGGAACAAAAGGTTAGCCGAGGAGTAAAATCAGATTTCTCAAATTAAAATCATGTAAAATGTTGAACTCTGTATTGCATAGTGTCTTTTAGCGGCTTTTGCTTACAGCCAGAGAAGAAACTGAAGCAGCGGATATATTCTAAACGCTTACGTAAAATAAAGAATAACACAACTATGGTGTTGGGTATTTGTCACAACACTTCTGAAACTACTATCTTTTCACCACTTTGTAATGGTTTTCCTGGCAATGCTTTACTCACTCTATGACAGAGGTCATTTTGAGCTAACTTTATTATGTTATTGCAGAAATTGTTTATTCATAAAGTTTTTGCCTGATGTCACTACATCGCATCAACCTACAAGCTACAATTCCCATAGCTATAGAATTATCGACAGCTTTATTAGATATTAATGCCTCTATGAATTAAAAACTGAGTTTCTTCTTATATTATTGCCCAGACACATACATTCACACTTACACTCACAGTAGGACATCGCTGTACGTCCCACACAAGCACACAAACACTGCACTATTTACACTATGTACACTATTTTACACTTTGTACACTTTCCGCGGGTTTGCTGTGGTGTTCTAGGTTGCCTCCGCCGTAAATTATTGTGACCTAGGGCCAGGGTGGATGGACGCGCAGAGTTGGCGAGTCGTGACTGTTCTATGAAGTTTTGATGTTTGCGGTGTTTCGGCTCGCCTTTACCAATGTTGGATATTGCGGGATCTGATGTCTTAAAAACACTTTGTTCCCTTCCATCACTTCCTTATATGGGTGCGTGCACATACATTTCGTATCAGTTAAATTTGGTAATAATAATAAATGTGCATATTAATGTATTTCATATATTCTTAATACAAGTTTTTCAAACTGTTTTTACAAATAATTTTTATACTTATTTTAAATTCAACGCCATTTCGCGCGTTACTTAATATAGTATCATTTGCGGATGCACATACATTTCGTATCGAGGTTAAATGTCCTAATAATGATGAATTTGCATATTAATGCCTTTCACTTTTTCCTAAAAGCTTTTCAAACTCTTTTTGTAAATAATTCTTCTAGTTATTTTAAATATAACGCTACCTTGCGTGTTAGTTACAGGACTCTATTTTCATTTGCGCCTGCTGACATGCAAGTTGTGCGGTTCGATCAACCAATGACTCTGCTGTTTTTATTGCTATATAAAACTAGGTCCACGAGGTATACAGACTTCCTGCTGAGTATGAATTTGACACTCGCACTTCAACCCAACTTAAGGTTTTCTGTCCTTAAGGTAGGTAGGCAGGCAGTGTTGCTGCAGTACTCCTTCCATGATTTAAATTTTTCGACATGCAATTTCGATTGATAGTTCCCGTTCCCCTACATATGTTGATTTTTCCTCTCCAGTCGTAGTTGTTCATTGTTGAACGTTCTTTGGTAACGACTTCTGAGGGCGTTCACTTTCTTTCTTAGAATGGTTAACTCTGACGTTCACCATGGTACAGCTCTCTGGCTGATTCGCAGTCTTTTCCCTTTGCTTTTTCTAAAGGCTCCATGTTGCATGCCTGAGTTAAACACGCACTCCACTACTCAACTAGCTGCTCAGTATCTAACCTGTAGTTCATTATACTTGTCAACTATGTATTTAAATGCATGTGATATTACACTTTGTAATGGGGCATGCTGATAATAAAGAACTGTTATTTAAAAAAAAAAAAAAAAAAAAAAAAAAAAAAAAAAAAAAAAAAAAAAAAAAAAAAACAGCCCGGGGGGGGGGGGGCGGCAGGCAGGCAGATAACATCTGAAAATGCTCAACCCGGTTTCTAATTTCTTACACCGGGACCTAATTTCCAAATTCCGCATATTTATTTCAAAAAAGTTCAATATACATCTACAAAAACTTTATCACAAGTAATATGATAATACGTGTGACCTAACTGATAAATTCTCAAGTAGGAGTGAGAGTCATACTGTCGAATTATATTTATATGGACTTTTTTCATATATAGCTGCTTGTCCTGTATAATAGTGGCCTAGCCTAGCTCCTTCTATTATCACAAGTAATATGATAATACGTGTGGTCTAACTGGTAAATTCTCAAGTAGAATGAGAGTCAGACTGTGGAATTATATTTATATGGACTATTTCATATATAGCTGCTTGTCCTGTATAATAGTGACTTAGCCTAGCTCCTTCTATTATCACAAGTAATATTATAATACGTGTGACCTAACTGATAAATTCTCAAGTAGAATGAGAGACTGTCGAATTATATTTATATGGACTTTTTTCATATATAGCTGCTTGTCCTGTATAATAGTGGTCCAGCCTAGCTCCTATTATCACAAGTAATATGATAATACGTGTGACCTAACTGATAAATTCTCAAGTAGAGTGAGAGTCAGACTGTCAAATTATATTTATATGAACTATTTCATAAATAAAATATGAATTTAAATACTATATCTGACCAGAAAATGTTAAATTATATAAAAATAACCTAAAAGCTATTAATTTCAGTTAGTGTAGTTCGACTTACCCAGCACTACCAACTGAGGAAAACGAAACTTCAGTATTGCAATTATTGCGATCTTCTCGTGCTGTAACAAATAACTAGTTTATAATCTCAAATGAATCTCACTTTATTTTTAACATTAATAAGTAACCGTTCTTCGGGAAAAATTCATTAAAAGAACAGGTGTTAAATCATGGTTGTCAAATTGAAATGGAGTAATATTTTGACGTAATGTGTAATATCTTTTTGAACTATTTAAGGGATACAGTTGGCGAATATAAAATTAAAATAAATCAATATAAACTACCATTTCAAACAATACAGAACAAAATTGTGGGATATTGGTGTCCAGTTAAGGCCCAAACACTAACTACGCGTAAATTTACACAATTTTCAAAAACTACAAAAATTAGTTATAACATACAATTTAGATCTAATACCGGCAACCGGTAATACCTGAGTAGTGGTATCCAATATTCACCACTTCATACGACTAAACACATCTGTTTTAACAATAACAGAAAAACCAAATTCAAACACAAAACTAAATTTAAAATTACTAAATTTCGTTGAACTACATAAACCACCTTTCATATAAACATTTTCAAAATAGTTGCACTACTATCATGCATTTAAAAAATTGCTAAATTCTGAATTCATAACATAACATAATTCATAATTTCTATAAACTTAAATTAATTTAAATTTAAAATATATTATGCAAGTTACAGTTTCTTAATCTAAAATCCAAAATATCTCAATTTATACTAAAATGTAAATTATTAATAATAATTTTTAAAATCATTCTTCAGATACACTTCTGTTATTTCTGCCTGTTTCAGTCACTTAACACATTCCACTTCACTAAGACATTTTTGCTTTTCATTTAGCTCATCATTTAAAATTCTAATCTTTTATTCTTTAAAAAACCAACATTTTTATTTTCCCTTTATATTAGCCATGTCTTGTACACTTGACTGTTTGTTGTCGCCCAGTGAAGAAGCCTAAGACAGTTTACTGCGGAACGTCGGCAGGCTTTATAAAGCCAATAGTACGCAACACATTCCGGAAGTCAAGAAAGAAGCAAATTTAACTAAGTTGTGCAAATTTTGGAGGAGGATAAAGTGATGGAAAAGTAACTGGACCGGACTTCTCTCATTTTATCATACTGGTGTCAGACGTGGGATTCCTCGAACTTTGTTACACTACGGATCCCAGTGTGCAATAGTTAGTGTTGAAAGTCATGTGAATGCAACACATCGATATATTGAGCTATTTGGTATTTCAACCGTGTATAAATGTCAAATACGGGGGCAGACAGGGGTGTAATGAATAAGAAAGTTGATGCACTATACGGGAGGAATTAGCAAGCAGTGGAACGGCGTGGGACGCGGCTGCACATGCGAGCAATTATATCTAATTGGTCTATCTGCCGTGACTGGTGGTGCAAGGAAGCAGTGGCGGTCATGTTCATTTGTACAAGTTATCTTATTGCTAATTTTCTTGTAGGTACAAGGGGAATACAGTAGGTTTCAAGCTATATAACGACTTTGAAATTCCATTCTCTCTGCTTGACCAGAAATAAAAAAATGAAAAAGTATTCCTATTTGACAAAAGTGTAACTGTTGCAACATTCAGACAAATAACAAGGAATATCTCGGAAATGATCCGGTCTACAAAAATAATGTACTGGACATATACTGTGTTTTAATGAGATCTGCATTTTTCTGTAGTAATATTTTGTGTATCTCTTACAGTTTACTAGCTATACAAAAGTTATTGAGAATGAGGAAGTCTTCAGAGTCTGTTCCCACAAAATTCAATATACACATTTGATTTATCATTAAAATGTCTTAACATGTTATTTTAATCAAAATCGATGCTGGTTTTCAAATAGGAACCCCTGTCCGGAAATGTACGGCTTGGACGCTGGAGAACATCGAAGTGTGGGATGGGTGTGCGTTCACATTTCGTCAATAAGCCCAACATCGAGCTCTCTGCATTACAAAAGGACTTCGAACTGTGTACCCCCTACGTCATTGCAGAACCTACATCGGTGGTGCATATGACCCAATACGTGCGGTTGTCTTTGAAGATTTTCAAGCGCTCCGTGGATTGGAACCAGAAGGTCCTCCGCTGACGTTACCAGAGTGCCATACTCTTCATACAACTCCACAGAAGAGGGGTCACATCTGGCCATGGAGCTGGTCCACCTCAACCAATCCATCGACTGGGATGTGCGACGTTGAGGTGATTCCGCACATTCATTTCATAGTGTGCTGCATCTCATGTCAGCCAATTTCGCAGTTGTTGTACTGGAAACTACACAAGTAACGCAGTAGTATGTGCACCAAGGACTGTATGGAGGAATTTAGCGCATGCACAGGAATGTTATTATGCTCAGGTCGTTCATCCCAGTACAGATATGCCTTCCGTATTAAAATACCAAAACAAATGTTAAATTGTCACAACCGTTCGTTCTCAAATTGGACGTTTCAATGTCCAAACCGTGCATTTCCGTACAGACAGGGGTTCCTATTTGAAAACCAATCTGTTTGTGATCCCGCACAACATACTAAGCGTAGCAATTGGTTCTTTTGGGACACACACACACACACACACACACACACACACACACACACACACACACACACACACACACACACACCACATACCCCACACCACACCACACCACACCGCACCACACACACAGAAGTTCACATGGAACCACAAAACATACTAGGTATTTTGTGTGAAATCTAGATATGAAATTGCTGAGTGCAATACTTGTACAGCAGATGTTTGGCATGTCTGGTGCTGCTTCAAGGTCCCAGGAAACTTAATCTATGACCTCAAACTGATGCATCTCCATTGGACCGTAACCCTAACCACATTTCCTGCAGGTTTAATAACTAAACGTGCACGATCCCGTTACAACCACACCACCTATCTGCATTATTATACACTTTTTACCACGTTAAAATAACGGTTACTTCTTCCTTTGTATGGACGATGAATAGCAGTGAAAAACACTGCCGGCAACATTTTCGCTCCTGATGAAATAATGTATTTAACGATCCTTAATCCAAAATTGGTAAGAAAGCTCTCCATCGCCCATAGTTTTCAAGAGCTAGGGACTTCATTATCGCAAAAATATAGATTTTAGTATTAAAACCTTGTTTAGATTAATTTTCTGGTATTTTGTATGTTATATGACCAAAAAGTAATACTACAATGTATCTTTTTGTTTCTTAGTAAAGTTATTTTCACATTTGATGTCATACAATTGTGACAATGGGCGAACACGGAGGGCTGTAGCCAGGCCTAACGGGAGTGTGGTGAAGTGGAAACTTATTCGCTACATTCTTACTCACAGTAGTCTGAAATAGTATTTTGGAACAGTAGTAATTCGGAAACGAATGCAGGTGAATTATAGTGCTACTTCTATCGTGTCGCAATATACCGGGTATGTTCTCTTGTAGAAGTTTTACATTAAACTTCCAAAGAAAACCTCAATTCTCTCGTGTGAAGAAAGCTTACAATCTGTACTTAAGATATAAGGTGGTAATGAAGATAAACTGTGGGCTCCGAACTATTGTTGTAATACTTGTTCAAGGGCACTGACTGGGTCGTTAAAAAGTACTAAACACAATGCTTTTTGTTGTTCCAATGAGAACCTCGTGATCATGGAAGTGATTTGTTATTTTTGCTTAACGAATGTTATTGATTTCTTGGCTGATTTCTACTTGTTAAAAATACAAGACACCACCCACGCAGTATAAGAGAAAGAAGGTAGCCAAATTAATGTTACAAGGTATGGTTTGATCTATAAATAATGTATTTACAGCTTTTTTGTGATTTTGATGAAGATCCTCCGTGCTCAATTTAATTGTTCTGACACTTCGAAGAATTCTGAAGCTTCGGCACACTTCTATCCCGCTTAGGGAATGAATTTAGAACCCCTCCTTTGTGGTTGGTTTGTTGAGGAAATTAACTCGTATAGTTGGAATCTTCTAGACATAGTTGTATGGGCTGTGTGTTGGATGAGTAACCCAGTTAAAATTACAATAGTTAAATTTGTTTGAATCTCAACTCCAAAAAATGGTGGGTGATTGAAAAATTCCGCTGTTCACTTATTATTCAGGGTGGTTATATCTACAGAGAAAAAAAAAAAAAAAAAAAAAAATGTTTTTCAGGGCTAACACAAAAACAGAATTGCTGACCATTGTAATTTATGGACAGTGTGTTTAAGTAAGGTTGTTTGTATCCGAATAGGGCTGTACAGAAGTATACATAACTGTGGTCCCGTTTGTTGCCGCGATTTCGTGTCGTACGACGGTATGTGAGAGTACATTGAGTTAATGTTCGTAGTGGCGTAGCTAAGGTATTGGGGCCCTGCAAATGAATGTTGGGGGCCTTACTTACTAATAAAGCTTAAAATGGAGATATTAAAATATTACATTTACTCACATAGCATAGCATGAAAGTGAAATAAACTCATCTAATAATGAACTCCTTTTGGAACAAACAACCTGGCGAATTGTTTAAATAACACTCCCTGTCACGACTAAAGGCGGTTGCGCAAAAGACAAATATTAAATGACGTCACAATCACGTGTTTTCTAGTATGTCAGGCGTAGTCTGTATCAGAGCGCGTGTGTGAGAGTACTTGCCTACAGCTTAACAGTGAAACTAAATAATTCGAGCAATGACTCCACTCCACTGCGTGACAGTGTCTTCGTTAAGAGTTTCGACGATGGCTGAAAAAAAAAAACCGCGTTACTCACAATGAAGCCAAAGAAATGGTGTATATGTGCAAATACTTCCTAAAAAGATGGGAAACAGTTGCAACGCAGCACTTCCCCTATTACCCCTACCTGCGCGTTATTTGTAATTTACCGCCATCGTTCTTGACGGCTACTATATGGTTATTTTTTCTAAATAAACAATATACACTTACCAAACGCATAATGCATATGGGTGGAACAAAATTCTTACCCGTCAATATTCTGGTAACTCAGGTATTAACTCACGCAAACGTCTATGTGTGGTACCTCAGATATCATTTAGAAGCAATAACACCGAACAACACATATTCATTCATGTTTATCCATATCTTATGCTCAGATTCTGAATAATCCAATTTATTAGCCCATCGACTTCATTTTCTCATTGATTGTACTTACTATGTAGTTCGTTCGGCTTTTGTAACAACCGTAGTGAATAAAATACCGTTAGGTTAGGTTATTTATATGGTATTATTTTGTCCCGTTGCCGGTACAGTGGGCCCGGCTTGCAGGGATAACAATTTACATATCTGCCTATATACAGTTTCCGGCTTTTAATATTTATAGCCTTTCTGGGTTTGCCCAAACACATACGGGAGTCCGCTGTGGGTTCTCGATAACAGTTTGGTGTGGTAATTGTTTTGTTTGGTTTCACTTGTTTTGTTCTTTATACATGTATATAATATTTACATATGTACACTCACTCATTCACACACACTCATACGCACACTGCACTGATACGCACTATTTACATAGTACCCACTGTTTGGCTGAGTAGGCAGTATGTCCTGTGGTGGTGACTGTTGGTAACAGCGGCCCCTGCGGTACGTGGCTTGGCCTTAAAATACCGTGTTTTAATGAATTTCTCTATATGATCGTGCATGCATACGCACTTGGGGGTAAGCTTGCTTCACACTTTTAAGCAAAAAAGGATAGGAAATGCTTACATGGTGCACTTCCGCAGTCAGCATGTCATCAATCATCAGTGAACTGCATCTGTTCCAGCGCTTCTTCCTAGCGATTTTCCATGGTTGAATTTAATACAAAATGTGCTTTTTAAGAAAAGTATTAAAGGCAGCCTGGGGGCCTCTAAAGACTGGAACCCTCGCGCGAAGGGGTCTTTGGGGCCGTTCTTTACGCCACTGCCTTGCTAAATAGCGTCAGTACATGTATGCATGTCTGTGTGTATGCAGCCAGGTATGCACGTTTGCGTTCTAGACATGACACTTTTTTTTTTGGTCCACCGGGGTAAGTAGTACAATCAAAAGCGAGGTAGGGCAAGGCGGTGAAAGTGGTATTGCCAACGTATGAAAAGAATACATGTCAGCAAATGGATTTTCGCACACTTTTAACACTATATTGAACTGTTTTATTGCACAAGTATTTTAGGAGCAATAATGTGTTTTGCCTAAGCGTGTGCACATAGCACTTGATTGGTGCAAGGTGCAGAAACTTAAGGTGCACCTTCTTGTATTTCGAGTGCGATGTTGGCAACAGCTCGAAAGGAGGAGCAGGAGAGAAATGATCCCATGATGCCCTGGGTGAAGCGCATCCCCACCATTTCGTTAGACTCCTCAAGTTTGTGCACCTTGCCTCAATTACTACTCGACCACGATATGAGTGCACGTGAAGGAGGGCGCCACAGGTTTGTTTATACTACCTTAAGTCTAAGGATCTGCGCGGAGCGAGGGAAAGGCGATACTGGGAATGTACAGTCGCACAATGAAAACAGTTCTCACCGGCTGATATATTCACATTAGTTTTCGAAGCAGGATGCCGGAAACGTTGGTGTTAGGTCCTTCGTCTGCTGTATCCGTGTCACTGTTTCCTTTATCAGGTGTGCCAGTGTCACTGAGTCTTTTGTGAGCTGCTTCAGTATTCATGTTCTCGGAATAATGCTCATCGTGATCATAATCTTCGTCGTCATTATCACTACTGCTCTCTAGACACACGTTTATAACTATATCTTCAATTGCTTCCTCCATTCCAGGAATCCAGGAGTAAGTTCAAGTCGCCTGGGTTAACCCAGGCGGAGGGTAAAGCGGTCACAGTACCTACCCCTTTAGTACGGATTTACCCGTGTGGTTCAAGAGGTGTTGTCTAAGTTTACAAGCTTTGGTGTAAATTTCGGTTGATGGTGTAGGTTGGTTTCCTATGTTGTTAATGGCGGTGGGATGTGTCCGACCTTGGATGTCTGACCATCCGAGCGACCATTGCCCTATTGCTTACTTCGCCGGCCGCTTCCGGGACCGTCGAGCAATACAGTGCCAGTGGACAGAAAACCGAGAGGATTAGGTGAAGGGTGTGGTAGTGCCAACTGTGGAGTACATTTGGCGGTTGAGATGTTTGAGGGGATAGCGGTAGTTACCAGCCAAGGGTGTCCTTGGGCAAGCGGTAGCTCTGCCGCCGTCTAGGTTGGCGATGATCATATTGTCCCAGTGTGTTGACCAACTGGTTAGGGCGAGGTGTGAGTTTGGCGTACATTGTGCGAGTTCTGTCCCGCACAACGTCCACAATATAAGGTATGCTGGAATAAGTGTGGAGGATGTGTGATGGGAACCTACAGTCGGTATCGTAGATCATCCTAAGTCCCCTGTTCTGCACGGCCTGCAGCCTACGGATGATGGAACGAGCCACCGTTCCCCAGACCGCGCACTCGTACAGTATCAGGGGCGGGACGATCGCACGGTACAAGCGTAGTTTCAGGTGAGTAGGCACAGTTGAAGGAATATGGGATATAGCTCTCTCAGGGCGCCGTGTCGCAGACCGATTTTTGTCCTGACGTGTGGAGTGAAGGTTAGACCGCGGTCAAGTAGTACTCCTAGGTATTTGGCGGAGTTAACCTAGGAGACTCTTCTCCGCCGTAGTGCCAGAGATACACCCGGCCGCCAGTTTCGAACTTTGCCCAGTAGAAGAGCTTGACTCTTCTGTGGGCTAATGGCCACTCTCCACTGTTCACTCCACCTGCCAATGGCGTCGAGCTGTCTCTGTAGTGGAGGGAAGCAATATCGAACATTTTTGCGTATGAGGACATCGTCTGCATACTGGCACGTAACAGTATGGGGTTTCACAGGTAGGTCAGACTTGTAGGCACCGAAGAGTAAGCCGCTATGGGTCTTACCGGGGATAACTTCCCCTCCACCCGCACCAGAAAAGTGCCATCCCGTAGGAAGCTACCAATCAGGGTGAAGCAGGGGGGAGGTATTTCTGCCTCTCTGAGTTTATACAATAAGCCCTGGTGCCATGTGGTTGCAAAGGCCTTTTCCACAACCAGTACCATCGCGACTGTTTTGAAGTTTTCCTGGAATCCCAGGGCAGCCTTCTCTATCAGTCGCAGCAGCTGTAGATCAGTGGAATGTCCACGACGAAAACCGAACTGATTATCCGGGAGGGATTCCTCAAAGAGAGGAGTGAGGTGCGATAGGAGCAATAGTTCAAATATCTTTGAAACGATGGGTGGTAGGCTGATGGAACGGTAGTTTGAAGGGAAGACCGGGTCCTTGCCGGGCTTCAGAATGCAGACCACTCTTGCCTCCTTCCAACAGGTTGGAAAGTGGCGGAGATGCAGACATCCATTATAAATCCACGTCAGGCGGACGACGGCCTTACGGGGAGGTGCTGGAGCATGGGCGCCGTGACGCCATCATGCCTCGGGGATTTGCTGGGTTTCAAGCTTTTGATGTAAGAAGCCACCTGTCTTGGGGTGACTATGGGGATATGGATCTCTGCGTGTGGTGACGGGAGTGCCTCACAGAGGCTCATATCGTGGCTGACTAGTAACTGCAGTTTACACACACCTAGACAAATAAATAACCTATTATGTGTGTCCATTATTCTTTTTAAAACTGTGCTCTTAATACTTCAGCGATAAAACAGTGCAATATAGCGTAAAAATGCGCGAAAATTCATTTGAAGTGTTTTGGTAAATACGAAACATTTGCAGCACTGTGTTTTGTGTTCTAATGCCTGCAGCAGTCGTTTCATAGATCAGTTCAATTTGAGGAGGCGGTGGAATTTCTCCTTAACATAAGTCAAAGTCTCATATCCCATCTTACTTGCAGAACAGCATAGTTGCGACTTTGTTTTGTCGTCAGTTGATGCATCCACTATTATAAAAATATCAAGCGAGTTGTGCAGTTTCGCGCAACCATCCGCTCAGAGACAAAATAGAATCGTTTGCGCTCCTTAGTATGAAAGGTTTCTGAATATTTACCATCTAATTAGACCAAGAAGGGCTGTGGTAAACGAACCATTGTTTTCTAACGAATATTAGATCTCTTCTAATTATGGTGGCATTTCACCGACAGACGTTAACACCCCATTTTGCAATCAATTTCTCTTGCATTGCATTATCCGGACGTAATGACAGTATTTTTGTCTCCTCAGCGCATTGTTGAATTTGCAATTCCTCCTGCTCAAGGTGCACGTCCATATTAGTCTGCAGACGTCATCGGTCTGGGCAGTTCCTACACACAAGATACCAGCTGACGTTCATAACACGGACAGGGTTGATTTTTATAGCCACATGCGTGTTACAATCACATGAACTTCTCTACCCACGCTCACTCGTTGCGTTCTCTACTACATACTTGCAAAGTAGAGCAAATATTGCATTCTGCCGAAAAATTCGATATGCAGATTTCACCGGAAATATGTTTGACGCCCTCTGAACAACTAAAAGAAAAAAATCTGACGTGTTGCACTCACATGACTTTCTTTACTCCTGTACTAACCATTCTTACTAACTCTTATTCCTATATCTCCTTCGTGTTAGTTGAGATAGACATTCATACAAATTATCATATTGCTTATTTCCTTGTAGGTGAAAGGGGAATATGGGAATACAGTAGGCTTTGAGCGATAGTCATATCTTTTGAAGTTTTCAAATTCCGTTCTCTTTGTACGGTTAACATACAAAAAATGAATAAACATGTTCCATTTGGCAGAAGTATAATTTCTCCAAAACTCACTCAAATAACAAGGAATATCTCCGAAAGGGTTCACTCCACACACACACACACACACACACACACACACACACACACACACACACACACACACACACACACACACACACACACACACACACAGCGTAAATTGTGTGTTCTAGCAAGATTTATATTTGTGTATAGTACGATTTGCTCTATCTCTTACGGCTTACCAATTGTTTTGTTTAACGACGCTGTCAATTGCTAGGATCACATCAGCGTCTCCGGAGTGCCGGAATTTTGTCCCGCAGGAGTTCTTTTACATGCCAGTAAATCTACTGACACGGAGCTGTCGTTTTTAAGTACACTTAAAAACTATCGGCCTGGATCGGGCCTGAACCCGCTACCTTAGGATCAGTAAGCCAGCGTCTAACCAACTGAGCCACCAGACCGACTTTACGGCTTACCAGTTATGCAAAAGTTACCAGAGTAAATAGGACTTCATGGGATATACCCAGAGAATTCGAGATATATATTTCATTTGTCATAAAATATCTCAAACATATGGCATTTCAATCAAAGTCGTTAGAGCCATTGTCAAGAAAATCAAATTTTTGAACAATTTTCCACCTAAAGGGCAGTTTAGGGTGGAGGAATTTTCTTCAAAATCTTCTTGTCGCACCCTTTAAGACATTAAACTTAAATGCCAACTTAGATTTGTAACCGACTTTTCGTTTTTCAATTATGCTGTCCACAGACGCTAACGTACTAGCGGACAGTACATATACTGGTCCCTTCACTCTTGCTATTCATTCATCCTGAAGATAGGAGAGATGTACACTCCCGAAACGTCGATGTCTCTTCATCACTACACCTGGCTTGAAGCCCGAGAGCATCTTGAATATGTGCGTCGCCAGGAAAGCTTCAAATCATATTTTAAGATGTTCACTGTTCACTGGCTTCTATGGTTACTTGTGAACTCGCTGAACATAATCTCAACTAATCTATGTTAAACTTTTGACGTAATGTTTAGCATAGCAAACAGGATGCTAGATCATTTTAACATAGGTCAGTGAAAACGACCCCAAGAAAAACATAACCCCGAAGCGCGGAAGGGAGGAGTTTGGACAACCATCGGGAATCGATCCCGTTGTGTAACTAGGAGCTTGAACTAGCATCACTATTGAGCGTCCTGAAATAGACTATAGCAACATCTAATTACAGGCACTAAACCTTTTCCGATATTACTCGTACACGCACATGGCTAGTTAGCACAGTGCAGAATGGAGAGGCAGGGGGTATTCGTATGTATGCCGTGTATTTGATTCTGGCAATGTCAAGATCTTGTCCGATAAACCGTCACCTTGTTACTGCACTGAAATAGTATCAGTATGCACTGATTAATAGGCTACATGTCATTCACCCCAACACACATTCAGACTCGAATGTAGGCAAATTAATTAGCAAACCTGATGTGTTGCATTCACATTACTTTCTGTACTCGCTCCTGTACAACCTATTCTTACAAACACTTCTATCTACTTCCGGGATCGGCAGGTCTCTCTCTTCTCTGACGTCATTCCGCGGAGAAAATTCTCTTTTCGTAGTGTATCTGCTTCTAAGGACAGAGGAGGGTCGGGTTAGGCATTACCCCTCCACTGAACAGTAGCAGCCTTTGCACTGTGTAATTGTGCGAGTTGAGAGGCCAGTAGCGCAGCCAGGATTTGGTACCTTTGTTGGGAAAATGTAATGTAAAAGTGTTAATTTGGGCATGTTTACAACATGCCCGGGCTCTTCAGCCTAGTCTGTTTTTTTATTTGTTGTGTGAGGGATCCTTCCGGCGTATGTGCGTATTTTTGTATTTATTTTGTGTTTTTGTTGACGTTGTGTAGTGTTGTGATTTTGTGTTAGTGTTTTAGTGTGTCAGTTCCCCGTGTTTCACATCCATCGCTCCATAGGAAGGCTTCTAGCCAAGAAGATCAGTGATTTTAGATGATTAATTTTTGCTGCTGCGCTTCGCCTGGTGATTTTTTATATGGTTTGCATGTTTTTGAATGTTAGGTGTATGTGTGTGTTTATGTGTTTTGTGTATTTAAATGTTTTGAAAGTGTTGTAAGTGTTCAAGTTTTTCCTGTTCCTGTTGTTGGTATTTGTATACGTATATCAGTGTAATGAGGGGAGGATTTTTGTCTTTTTCTGTTTCTTGTATGGTCTTCATTTTTTGTGCTGTGTGTAATAATTTGTTTCGCTATGTGTGTGTCTACGGGAGTTGTGTTAGTGTATGATATATTGTGTTTGATTTGAATAAAAAATGATAGCCTGTGTGCAGTCCTAAGGCACCTCCTCTCAAAAGATCTTATTTTGTTCATTATGTCTGCGGTTATTAAGGGCATGGTGGCTACGGCTGCGTGTGTTAGTTGCGATCTTATCAAAGTGGTGTACCTATAGTTTGTGTAATGTGTGGTGTGAGTTCTTTTGTTTAATTTGGCCATATAATACACTGTTGAATGTACGGGTCGTGTTTTGTTTAGTAGTTTTGTGTAGTGTGGTTTGATTTTGAGTTTGTCGTGTATGTGTATTCCTAAGCATTTAATTGTTTTTTGGCACGTGATGGTTTGTTTGTTAAATGTGAGTGTAGCTATTTTGTATGATTGTTTCATTGTTTTTCTTATCACAATGGCTTGTGTTTTCTGTATGTTGATGGTTATGCGCTATTTGCGTGTCCACTGTAAGAATGTGTTGAGTTGTTTTTTCCAGTTTACCTCTTGCTGCTAGTAGTGTGGCGTGTGTACTCCAATATGCAGTATCATCTGTATATTGGGCTAGGTGTATGTTTTTGTGTATAGGTTGTGATGTGTCTGCTGTGTATAATATGTATACGAGGCCCCTTGTGTGTTCCTGCTTGCAATTTATTTATTTATTTATCCATCCCTCCTATCCATCCATCTATCCATCATCTGTCTGTGTCTCCATCTAGTTATTTACTTATTTATTTATCCTAATAGAGTCCTCTCTTCGGCTATCGTAAACACAAAAAACACGCCAGTACTATAACAATATATAAGATTACTCAAGCTCGTTAAACATAGTATACTAGCTATTATCCTGGAATCTTGTGAAGTTGCGTCACTAAATCATCCCTCAGTTAATGTGTTTATTATTAACAAAAGTAATAAAAATTTTAACTCATCATAAACTAACATTTCATATTGAACTCTGAATCATCCAGAATTGATTAATTTCTGTAACAAGTAAAACAATACGAGCCGTCACAGCAATACACGTGCTTACCGCTGCTGTATTTACACAGCTCGTGTCCTCTCCTCACAGAGTGCCCCGTCAGCATTTGCCCGCTCCTACGTCATAAGTCCGATATTGCCCGCTCCTACGTCATAAGTCCGATACTTGCCGACAGCTGATCTTCTTCATGTTAATAGACAAACATTTGTATAAATTATACGAGTGCTAATTATCTTATAGGTGTACAAAATGAATTTAGTAATACGCATTGTTTGGGACCATCTCATAGTTTCTTATCGTCTTACGGATTCTCATAAGGACTGAAACATAACCAATGAACTGCTGAAAGGGCTAGATGCGTGGCACTGTAATGAAGACAAGCAAGGGTGGGGGTGAGTGGGGGAAGGGTACATACACCTGGCCTGGTAAGAAAGTCACACTTTAATCTTCTTTGATTTATTTCCAAATTATTAATGTCTGTTATGGAAAATATTGCAAATACTGCTTGAAATAATCAGCATTTATTGAGTTAAACGATTCTGTTATAAGAAAAGCTGTAACTTTATCCTTAAAAGCACAAAAAGCTTATAGCTTTGTAGTACACATAATGCAATATTATATTGAAGAATGTAAAATGTTTAATCCTTCCACAAACTCGCTATATTTATACTGGAATTAAAATTCGTATCGAAAAAGCTATAAGCATGTTTGTCTGTTACACTATATTATAATGCAGTTCCTACTTTCGAATGAAAGGTTTTTTTCTAATACCTATACAGCTAAACCACCTTTCTTGGGTGGCATTACAATTTAATTATATTTATGTGAATTTGTACAGTTCCTGAAGTTTGTTAAACCGTGCTACCATGGACAAATAAT
The DNA here is from genome assembly GCA_030765045.1 of Tenodera sinensis. Taxonomy (NCBI): domain Eukaryota; kingdom Metazoa; phylum Arthropoda; class Insecta; order Mantodea; family Mantidae; genus Tenodera; species Tenodera sinensis. The sequence goes on along the minus strand of CM060969.1, from coordinate 94,011,312 downwards.
CTGGCTACTTGTGGTTTCTGATGTGTAAATGGTGTGAATCAATGAAGAGTTCAGTAACGATTTAGTGAGTCATCAGGATAATCGACACATTCCTTTTATGTCATTGGTTATAACCATGGTCTGTCAACTGGAATAGCCACTTCCGGTCCTGCATCGAGCTTCCAAAAAATTCCGAGGAGAACCAAACATTTCGAGCGCTGCACGTCTCGTTGTACCGGATGTCAATGGAGGTAGAGCGAGTATCAGTGATGCCAATATTCGTTATTATGGGAGTATCGCACTGTGAAACAATTTAATAGAAAATTCTGAATAAAATAACAAAAAGAAGGAATAAATCATACAACAAAAGGAATTACCGAATGACCGAACTGAGTCAATCCAAAATATGCATAAATTACAGACCTAGTTTCGTAATTTAATGGAGTGTAAGTTGGTGATGCGACACGCAGTGACGTAATTTAAAAGTGATTTTTGATTCGAAATATGGTTAACGTTTTGTGATATTATTAACGGCAGGGAAGCGAAAATAAATCTGGAAGAATATTTTTGTATTTGTAAAACTCGCAAGATTTTAAATATGTGCTAGAGCGTATGGGCAGCAAGATGAAATGAATATATTGTCAAAAGATCGTTGGTAAGTATGATGCATGTATTAAATACATAAATGTTAAATACCAGGACATAACCTGAATTGTAATGTATCTGCAGTACTTATTTTCAATATAGAACTGTGTTGATATGGAATTGACTAATATTGCTTTTTGCGAATCAGCTGTAGTTCGAATCTACTCTGCTTAGAATGATAACATTAATAATAAGTAACAGTAGCTTGATAGTTCATGAATTATGAGTCAGTAAGAAAAGTGCACTCGAAAACCTATTTAGGCATGTAGTTGTTAGAAGATCGGAATTGAAAGTTTTTGCTTTCCCATTTTAATATTAAATTCACTTTTGCATTCTTTGAATTTCAGAATGGTGCATATTACAAAATGAACTACTGCAGTGCTCGACATCTCCAGAAGTGCATCTTCAGGACTGTGGCACACATTTCCTTCATTTATCATTTGAAGTAAGTTATATTTAATACATTTCCACTTTGCTGCAATAACCCAATGGCAGACTCATTGCTACATCTTTAGTAAATTATCTTTTCTCTAATTTTATTACTGTGAGAGATTAGTGCATACAATCTGAATATTGTGGGCACAGCATTATGACATGGCTTAGGATCACATGCTAAGATAAAGTTCTTTGTAAAATAATATTGCCGTTTTATCAAGGAAATCATTTAAATTTCAAACTTCAGTAAAGAAAGATGTGGTAAAATGTGTGGTATTCATACTTCATAAGTTGTAGCAATGTTTCAGTTTACACTATCTTAATATTGTTGTGATTTTACTGGTACATAGCTTATGGTATCATTTCTTTGAAGAACCATTGATATGAGATTAAAGCGGGGGTCCCACGGTCCAAACTTTTTGTATCCAATGGAATTGTACACAAAAGAAACAGTGTCTGTCATACTGATGAATTTTGGTCCAACACAAATGACAGTTCACGTAGCAGGTGTGAAAAATAAACATGGCAGAAGCAAATATTAATTTAGCGATTACTATATTAAGCATAGGTTTGCGATATATTTCCACATGTCTATGTAGGAAGAAAATATGTAATTACAAGTAAAAGATAGTGGGCACGGTCATGGGAACAGGACACAGGCCAGGGTATATTGGGTCTGCTACAGAACGAATTGAGGTTAGAGGAATTGGAAAATTATGGTAGTTTTCTACAAATTGGCAAAGCTTTTTCTCAACCTTTTACATCCTGTAGAAGGCAATATTACACACCAGGACACAAATATGAGACAAACTATTACTGTGCGAAAGAGATAAGGTACAATTGTAATGGTTTTAATCTTAGTATACATGGACAGGAGATTTGAACTCATTTCATAATGTAAAATTTGCACATACTGTTAACTGGGTTTCTTATTATTTATGAAATTTAGCTATGTAATGGCCACCTTAGTAATATATGTTAATGGTCATGAAAAATTGTTATTGAATCTTGCAGAAAAAGTTTAAAACGTTTTATTAAAACACCCATCACATTAAAAGAACCATGAGCCATACGTATAAAACAGCTGACTACATGTTGCTTGTGCAGTCTGCCATATTGCTTTGTTACTGACGCTGATTTGACTATTGTCAAGTTGTTTGATGAAAAAATTAGATACAACTATATCACATTGTATACAAACAAATTGGATACAAAAAATAGGATACAAATTGTATGCAACAAAATTGTATCCAACTCTCGATGTCCTACAATGGTCTGTAGTTGTATACAATGCTTTGGACCAAAATGTTAGAACGTGGACGTCAGCATAAGTAAAAATATTGAAATAAAGAAACAAGTTTATGGTAAATAAGTGGTACTACAATGTTGCATTTACAAAATTAGAGAAGTTTTGATCTGTGTTGCTGAGCAATGAACATACAATAGTTGCTGAAAATGAAGAGAGAATGTGTTATAAGTGTCAGGATATTTCATAGATAGTGATGGGCCAGCTAAATTATAGTATCCTGAAAAAACCAAATGTCATTCGGTTTAGCCATTCATATAAACATGTTGAAATATAATTGGACCAATGAAAACAGTTTTCTTTTCAATATTCATAGAGCTGTTGTTACAATAATTGTATTTGGTTCTGTGTTGCATTAAAATTATATTTGCAGCACAAGTGTAAACAGAGTTTTGACGTGGCCCAGAAACAGAATTTTAGCCACAAAACTGTAATTAATGATCTTAGATATACTCTTACTCAGTCATTAATTGCTCAATTTATTCAGAATGCTTGTCATTGTGTTAGGTTATGTTCATTTAAATGTAAATATACTTTTTGACATTGCACTAGGTGAAGTATAATAGCTGTTTGACAGTTTGTTGTTGGTCTAGATCATTTACAACAATGCTATTCTTGTGTTAGAGATATATACAAGAAAAAATTACTTTTTTATGGATGCATTTTAACTAATATAGTTCTCAGCGTCCCATACTATGTTGAGAATGACAGATTGCTTAATTTTGCTCAGAGGTCTCCTTAATTAGGCTTGAGCTCTTTTTTGTGCTGCATATCTACAACACAGGATACTTCCCTTCTGAAGGAAGTTGTGCTAGAAAATTTTATGCCTGAAAATCCTCGCCCTCAGCCACATTCAAACACCCAGGGCACATACACAAAATAAACAATCATTGTGCAGCCAAATCACACCAACAATATAGAAACAAATCTGTGTTGTATTAAGCAGGCTTAGAAACTAGAATTTAATATGTTTTGAACTGATCAGGTTTGTGAAAAGAATAAGATTTACTCCGACATTCCAACTCCCACAAGGAAAAAGGATAGCAAAGGATATAAAATGTGTCAGTAGTACTATAGAATACACACTAAGAGTAGGAAATTGTACCAAACTAAATTTTGATTAAGATGGGACTTGATATCGTTATGAAATACTGATGAATTATTTGCACTGTTTCCTGTTGTTTGTTTCAGGAGAGCATAATTGGATTTGGTAGCACCTACCTTGGATAGTGTTATATGTATTTTGTATATTTTTCATACTACTTGGTTGCTGACACTGTCTCATGTACTAATTTTAAACGTTCAAATAAACTATGAATGCCATATGAGACAATCTCAAATTTCAGGTCTTTCTCTTAATACATTCTTTTGTAAACTTGTGCTGAAAATAATGTATATATTAAAGTGTAATTGCTTTTCAAAATCTCATTAAACATAGGCATTAACATGACTTCTTCGTTTTCTTTTTGAAACAGTGCTGTTTTTTTTGTACATAGTTGTTGGTGTATTTTCATTTAGAATCTATTTAGTTGTTTATTTCTTGGTCACTAAGGTTATCTTTCAGAAGTTTGTTTTAACATTATTACTAATTTACTGTGTACAAAAAAAGTTGCATTACACATAACTTTGTGATATCCTTTCCTGTTTTCCTCCGCCATTAACTCAATGTGTAGTTATAATTGCTGTAAGCTTTGAAATTCTTGACAGAAAGAAAATATATTGCATAAGCTCAACAATTTGTGTGCTCTGACACATTCCATCAGCTTACTAAAGTTATGATTAATTGGACACATAACTATTCATACATAGAAAAAAATGGCAAGTTTAGAAGTGGCTTCTTCTTGCCGATCTTATATTCAGGAATTAATTGAACTTCTTTCGAAGTCACATCTCGCGCACTCATGAATTGTTTACAGCACATATCGCATATTAGCGTAATACGCGTTACATCAGCTACGTGGATAAGAATCGTTTACCGCATATGGCTTCCACGTAGCTCACGTAACGCGTATTAGGCTAAGATGTTAACATTCGAAAAGTGCCATAAACTATTCACGAGTGCGGGAATTGTGACTACGAAAGAAAATCGGCAAGCGATGCTGGCAAAGAGGAGGGGAGGGGGTGACGTAGCGCAGCTCAGCCGATATAGAGGCTTACGGCATTACCGACGGAATTGTTAGTTCGCAAAAGAACCGGTCGAAACATCTGACATCAGCGCCATTTGTGACCTCAGCCCACAACACAGAGTTGATCATCTGGTATAATCTGTGGTTATAACTATGTCCAGATAGTAGCATGAATACTGCTGCTATTGGAGAAGGGTAAAGAGAGGAAAAGAAATGGAAGTTATGAAGGCCTCGTTAAATAATGATACCCTTGTATTTTATAACTTCATTTTGTGTACAAGCAGAATATGGGAATACAGTGGGCCTTACCTGTGTGTTTACACCTGTCTTTAAAACTGGGTGTTTGTGTGTTGCAGGTTATTTTGGAAAATATTTAAATAAATACAACGGCAGTTACATTCCTCCAGGATGGCGAGAATGGGGTGGTCTTATAATGAACTCAAGATATTACAACTATTCCATCAACCTCAATGGAAAGAAGATCAAACACGGAGCAGACTATCACAAGGTAAGTTATGATACTTTTTTTTTGTACAGGAAGCTCGCGGTGTTTTGCCTTTCTGCATCCTCGGCGCTTATTGTTATCTGCAGGTGTCACAGAAATGCGCGGATGAAACCATATAACATGCCTGAAATTAGGATTTACCTACCAAAGAAAGGAGATGCTGAAACTGGCCACTGTTGCTCTGAGAAACCTTTCTCCGCTAATGGCGCACCAATTTTTTTTCGACATGAAGCGTTACTTCATGAACAATATTAGGTTCCGTGTTATAGGGCCAATTTTTTTCGAGCCAACAGGTGACGCCCATACATACGTGAATACAATTTACCCTCTTTTTAGAGTATTGTGTCAGACTTACACATCTGTAAGAAAATAATTGTGATGGTGCAGGTCTGACAGCGGAAAATGGAAAGGAAGATATGGAGATCAGAGAAAGTACAAAATGAGGAGCTAAGAAGAAAAATCTGATGTGTTGCAATCACATGACTTTCTCTACTCTTGTGCTAACCATTCTAACAAACTCTTATTCCTATATATCCATGTTAGTTAAGATAAACATTCGTACAAATTATCTTATTGCTTATTTCCTTGTAGGTGCAAGGGGAATGTTAGAATACAGAAGGCTTTGTGCGACAGTCAAATCTTTTTGACCTTTGAGATTCCGTTCTCTTTGCATAATTAACATATAAAAAATGAACAACGTTGTTGCATTTCGCTAAAGTTAAAAGTTAAAAGTTTTCCGAAACTCACACACATAACAAGGAATATCTCCGAAATGGTTCACGCTAAAAGAAAATTTATTGAGACATAAATTGTGTATTTTACCAAGATCTACATTTTTTTTGTATAGTATGATTTTGTCTATCTCTAACGGTTTACCAGTTATGGAAAAGTCGTCTAGAGTAAATACGACTACAGGGGCTATAGCCAGAAAATTCAAGATATACATTTCATTTGTCATCAAAATATCTCAAACATATGACATTTTAATCAAAATCGTTAGAGCCATTTTCAAGAAAATCAAAATTTTCGAAAAATTTTCCATGTAAAGGGTAGTTTAGGGTGGGGCTATTTTGTTCAAAATCTTCGTGTCGCATCCTTGAAAGACATTAAACTTAAATACCAACTTTGGTTTCTAACAGTTTTCGTTTTTGAGTTATGCTGTCCACAGACTGACAGACTGACACACAGACTGACAGACACACACAGGGACCTTTTTCTAAAAATGCTTTTTTTGGATTCAGGGGGCCTCAAAATATATATTTCCGGTGAAATCTCGACATCGAATTTTTGGATGGAATACAATACTTCCCCTACTTACCAGTAGAGAAAGTAAAAAGTGGAATGGAGAATGCGGCCACTAGGGCGACAACCCTTAAATGACGATGGGGAGTATGTATCAAAGCAGACAGAGCTATGCCACAGCGACCTAGGGTTGGAAAAAGAAGCAGCGGATGTCCACGAAAGAGAAGGTTCCAAGAATTTAGTGAAGTGTTTGGAGATCATTGGACGAGGGTAGCACGAGACAGAATGAGGTGGAAACAAACTTTGTAACTATATAAGCAAATAGAACTTAACCTACAGAAAAATGAACTTACAGAACCATTGAGTAGCTCTAACTTGGTAGCAGGCCCTTGCCCCAAGGGATATTGCGGGCTATCTTTATCATTAGACAGCGAGCATGATTTTCCCGCTTTTCAACAAGAATCTGCAACAGCTCATACAGTCAATTTTTCCTTGAGAATAATTAAAAGTGTGTTTTAGAATAGGATTATTAGTAGAGATGTGTGGTCCCCTCGGTCTCCTGACCTAACCCCCTGGGATTTCTATCTCTGGAGTAACTTCAAACGTAAAGTGTACAAGACAAACCCACACACACTGGAAGAATTAAAACAAAATATCCGCCAGGAAATTGTCAGCATTTGTCAACGTGAACTACGGCGAGTGATGGATAGTTTCCTAAAGAGGTGCCAAAAATGCAGGACAACGACGGTGGCCAGTTTTAGTATCTCCTTTCATAAAGTTGGTAAATAAAGCCTTTAAAAGTAGTTTTAAAAACATGTGGTTTCATCCGCGCCTTTCTATGAAAGCAGCAGACGTCAACGGTCGCCGAGGATGCGGATAGGCAAAACACCGCGCAGCTGATTCGTAAGGTTTTGTGTATTCAATGTGACTCTGAAAGACTTGCTGTATAATCGTAGCAATATTTGGGCGAGCTATACGCTGCTATGTTTCAGGACTACTACCCAGACCTGATAGCTAACGACTCCGTCACGTTCCTGAGACAGTCCAAGCAGTATTTCTCCAGGAAACCTGTGATGCTGGTGCTGAGCTTTCCAGCGCCACATGGCCCAGAGGATTCTGCTCCACAGTTCTCCCATCTCTTCTTCAATGTAACCACGCACCAGTGAGTATCTCCAAATCTTCTCTTCATGTGACTTCACCTGAAATACATGTTTTGAGAATCCTGTACTTGCAGTAACTTGTGAAAGTATTGTATTGTCTGTGCCGTAATTTCACCAGAAATACATGTTTTGAGGCCCCGGTACCTACAGTGACTTGTGGAAGTATTCTATTTTTGATACTGTGATTTCTCCTCCAGTACATGTTTTGAAAACCTTGTACTTATATGTTTTGTGACCCCCTTAACCCAAAGATACAAAAAGGCTCGTGGATAACAGTGGCAATAACATGCTGTGTAGAATATTAAAATATGTTATAAATGTTTTAAACTTAGATTCTTGTTCGAACATAAATGGTTGTATGACTCTAGAGTATAATGATCCATACGTATATTAAGAGAAAAAGCAAAGATTACTTGTAACTCACAATTACTTACAAATGAGATTTTGATCAATTATTTAAAAAATGCAATACAGTGGCCTACAGGTGTAAAATTTTACAAACAACAACGATATGTACGAAGAAAACATTTTGAACTTGGTCCTGCTTTAAAGAAATCAGTTAATTTGGCTTTTTTCATATTTCGTGCATTAAATGCACACACCTCATTTTGTTACTGATAACTCTACATAGCGTGGTGTAAACAACTCCTAAATCTGAGCAATTTTGGTTTTGGTATTGTTTGGATTAAGTTCCGCCTCTTGTATGAATTTTACTTTCTGATCAAATGTATAACATTTCCTTTTTCTACGGGTGATTAAAAGCAATTGAGAACTGAAAGACAAAACCGCTGTTCAACAGTAAACACAGGCGGCGAACATTTTTATCTTTACTTCTCGTTTGTTGCTACGACATTGTCACACCGAAAGCCGTCGTCTCTACCAGCAAACGTCTTTGTCTTTTGTTACTGCGGCCGAAAGCTTACGTCTTTGTTTAAACAGATAACAAAAATGCGCCTGGAGTTTCTTTGAAGGGGACATTGTGAGCTCTATGCTTGCAATGTTAATTTTAAAAAGTTTAACTCCACTTTTCAGAGAAACTATGTGCTCTAGAAGTGTGAAATTCGGTACACATATAAATCAATGCTTTTTAAACGTACGGACTTTTTATATCACACACACACGCGCGCACACACACACACACACACACACACACACACACACACACACACACACACACACACACACATTACTTCCGTATTTTTTTAAAAAAAGTTAACGAATATATATTTTTCTCTATTCATATCCATCTTTGGACAGTTACATTTATATTAAAGACACTTCTGGCAGGTTTTCAAAGGTTAAAAGACTAGATTATGATGAAATGGCGGTTAAACTTGCAAAATCAGCAAAAAACACAAAATTGGTATTTTTGACCCAAACCAGCTTACAACCTCCCCTTAAGATGGGTATGGTGTACGCTCATGATAACTACGTAAAACTCGGTTGCAATTCACTGAAATTTAATACGTATAACTGCGAATTACGTATAAATAAAGTTCTATAACACGTTTCTAAATTACAGTTTGCCGGGACCTACAAAAATGTACGTATAAATACGAATTACGTAGAACTGGGTTACGTATAAAGCAGGTTCAACTGTATTTCAGTTTTTGATTGTGCAGATGACTAAGGCAAACTTTTGTTATAATAACGCCGTAACTAAAGGTCCTCGTTTGAACTGAACAGGGTCAATAAGTGTGACCCAGTTTGACTCCGTCCTGATAGACTGGAGTGAGAAGCTAACTGCATTAAGAAGCCAATCTTTGCCGACACTTGAGTGCAAAACAAGCGCTCCACTGTCATGTTCGTTCACCTGTCTCGCAGTGATACCAACTTTAAAATTCATGAACCCAATTTACATTACATCACTTCTTTTTCCTCGCCGAAGTGAATGGAATTAAGTGTTGTAATTTTCTCTGCGGGGGGCAGAACTGTCAGGTACTTGTCAAGTTTAACCGTATCATCGGCCCAGCCCAAGGCGGTGCTCATTTGCGATACATCTCCCACATTCAAGGTCGCCAGTTCATCCCACCAAGTCAAGAACTCTTGTGAAGAATTAGTACACTCGCTTCCATTAATGGTGTCCACCCAGGCCGGAGTGTGTACAAGAAGCAGGAAGAGTTATCTTCGTGCATGAAGTGGCGTGCACAGTTTGAATTTAGACATGAATATGTAACTTCAAGCAATGTGCTCAAATAACAAATTCACCTTCCTCACTCCCACAATTCTTCCACCTCCACAATATTTGTAAAAATCTGACGTGTTGCACTCACATGACTTTCTCTACTCTTATACTAACCATTATTACAAACTCTTATTCCTATATCTTCTTCGTGTTAGTTGAGATAAACATTTGTACACATTATCTTCTTATTTCCTTGTAGCTACAAGGGGAATATGGGAATACAGTAGACTTTGAGCGATAGTCAAATTTTTTTAAAGCTTTCAAATTCCGTTGTCTTTGCACGGTTAACATATAAAAAATGAATAACGATGTTCGATATGACAGAAGTATAAGTTCTGCAAAACTCACAGAAATAACATGGAACATCTCCGAAATGGTTCACTCCGCAAAGAAAAACAAATGCATTTGGAGGACAGGATATATCGGCTATACCCAGAAAATTCAAATTATTCGTTTAATTTGCCATGAAAATATCTTAAACATATGGCATTTTAATAAAAATGATTAGAGACGTATTTGAGCAAATAAAAATTTTGGAAAAATTTTTTTCATGTAAAGGATAGTTTAAGGTGGAGGAATTTCCTTCAAAATCTTCATGTCGTATCCTTGAAAGAGTAATAACTTAAATGCCAACTGTGGTATTTAAGCGGATTTTCGTTTTTGTGTTATGCTGTTCACACGCACGCACGCACGCACGCGCGCGCGCGCGCGCGCACACACACACACACAACTTTTTCTAAAAATGCTTTTTCTGGATTCAGGGGGCCTCAAAACATATTTCCGGTGAAATCTCGACATCGAAATTTTGGGTGGAATACAATACTTCCTCTGCTTAGTATACGTAGTAGAGAAAGTAACAATTAACCTGATTTTGCTGTTTAACGACGCTGTCAATTGCCAGGATCACATCAGCGTCGCCGGTGTGCCGGAATTTCGTCCAGCAGGAGTTCTTTTACATGCCGGTAAATCTACTGATGGAGCTGTCGTTTTAAGTGCACTTAAAAACCATCGGTTTGGGCCGGGTTTGAACCCGCGACCTTTGGAACAGTAGGCAAGCGTCTAACCGAGATACCTTCTCTGTAATATTGGCCTTAAGGTGTAATTTGTGTGTGTTAGGACTATTTGTACCCTTATCAGTTTATGTTGTTTCAGAACATTTGACTTTCTTAATGCCCCTTGTAATGTTGGCATTAGTGAAGTCGGGTATTGGACTGTATCAATGCTTCGAGTATTCCTTGTCTCTTAAACCATATTATTCTTGTCTCCAAGGCGCTCCGTCGCTTGTTCAGGTTCTGCATTTTAAGTACGGTTACCGGATCTGTAGACACAGTTATTGCCATGTTGTGTCTGGAATCAAGAATGCCTTGTTATTGTTGTAGGTCATGAATACTGGATACAGTCATTTCCCACCCTTCTTACTCTCTCTACTGCGTATAGTAAGTAGGAAAACTATTGTATTCCCCCAAAAATTAGATGTCGAGATTTCACCGTAAATAAATGTTTTGAGGCCCCCTAAATCCAAAGAAAAAGCACTTTTAGAAAAAGGTACACGCGCGGCGTCTGTGTCTGTGGACAGCATAACTAAAAAAGATGTCAGTTTAATACCCTTCAAGGATGCGACACAAAGATTTTGAAGAAAATTGCTCCACCCTAAACTACTCTTTACATGGAGAATTTTTTGAAAATTTTGATTCTCTTGAAAACAACTATAAACATTTTGATTAAAATGCCATATGTTTAAGGTATTTTTATGACCAATGAAATGTATATATTGAATTTTCTGGTTATAGCCGATGTAGTCCTGTTTACACTTCATAACTTTTGTATAACTATTAAACCGTAAGAGATAGCCCAAATCTTAATATACAAAAACTGTAGATATCGTTAAAAGACAATTTATGTCTAAATACATTTTTTTGTAGAGTCAACCATTTCGGAGACATTCCTTGTTATTTGTGAGAGTTTTGGAGAATTTATACTTCTGTCAAATGGAACATCGTTATTCATTTTTATATATTAACCATGCAAAGAGAACGGAATTTGAAAGCTTTAAAAGATTTGTTTACCGCTCAAAGCTTACTCTATTCCCATATTTCCCTTGTACCTATAAGGAAATAAACAAGAAGATAATTTCTGCTAAAGTTTATCACAACTAACCGAAGAAGATATAGGAATAAGAGTTTGTATGAATGGTTAGTACAAGAGTAAAGAAAGTGTTGTGAGTGCAATATATTAGATTTTTAGAAAAAGGTCCATGTGTGTTTGTGTCTGTCTGTGAACAGCATAACTCAAAAACGAAAATTTGATTAAAAACCAAAGTTGGTATTTCAGTTTAATATCTTTCAAGGATGCAACACGAAGACTTTGAAGAAAATTGCTCCACCGTAAACTTCCCTCTGCATGGAAAATATTTGCAAAATGTTTATTTTCTCGAAAGAGATTTTCTCTAAGAAATCTCTAAGAGATTTTGATTAAAATGCCATATGTTTAAGATATTTGTATGACAAATGAAATGCATATTTTGAATTTTCTGGGTAAGCCCATTTAGCCCTGTTTACTCTGGATAACTTTTTGTATAACTGGTAAACCGCAAGAGATAGACCAAGTCTTACTATGCAAAAATTGTAGATGTCGTTAAAACACAACTTATGTCCACATGCATCCTTTTGTGGACTGTACCGTTTCGGAGATATTCCTTGTTATTTGTGGGAGTTGCAATACTCAAACCGTTTTCAAGTGAAACATCGTTATTCACTTTTTAGTTCTTGGTCGTGCAAAGAGGACGGAATCTCAAAGCTTTAAAAGATTTGACTAGCGCTCAAAACCTACTGTATTCCCATATTCCCCTTGTAGCTACAAGGAAATAAGCAATAAGATAATTTGTACAAGAGAAGAGAAAGTCTTGCGAGTGCAGCGTATGAAATTTTTAATTTATCTGTAACTGTTTCGGCAATATCAGAATACTGCTTTATATCCACTTAAAGAAGGAAATGCGCAAAAGAAATAAACTACAGCAGAAAAGAATTTTATTTTTAATTTGACGCCATGTAGGTACTTGGAAGAGCTAAGCAAAATGTGTGGAAAAATTCCTGAATCAGGAATCTCCATACCACATTTTCGTAGAAACAATTTGGGTTATTCCTGAAACGTCAGATGTTGAAAGGCAAAGAGATTGAAAAGAGAGAACCGCCTAATAAAAGACAGGCCGAGAACTTGGTTTGACCAGCGATTTTTTGTCCTCATATACCGCGCTTTGATGCTGGTATACAATTCAGGGAATGTTCTCCCTTCGTGAGAACGGGGACGAGCTGCTTGAAAGCTCCTTTCTGACACACCATACCCTATGCTCCAGCATTATACGGAAATTAAAAATCTCGACTTTCTCTACTCTTGTACTAACCATTCTTACAAACTCTTATTCCTGTATCTTCTTCGTGTTAGTTGAGATAAATATTTGCAGAACTTATCTTTGTTCAGCTTCTTGTAGGTACAAGGGGAATATGGGAATACACTAATCAAAACTTTTAAAGGTTTGAGATTACGTTTTCCTTGCACGTCTAATATTTAAAAATTAACGATTTGCATTTGGCCAAAGTGCAAATTTTCAAAAACTCACACAAATAAAAAGGCATATCTCCGAAATGGCTCATCCTATAAAAAAATTATTCGGACATAAATTGTATGTTTTTAAGAAGAACTACATTTTTTGTATAGTAAGATTTAGTCTATCTCTTAAAGTTTACCAATTATGCAAAAGTCATCCAGAGTAAATAGGACTAAATGGGCTATAGCCAGAAAATTCAAAATATACATTTCATTTGTCAAAAAAAGTATCTTTAACATATGGTATTTTAATCAAAATCACTAGAGCCATTTTCGAGAAAACCAAAACTTTCGAAAGATTTTTCCATGCCACACACACACACACACACACACACACACACACACACACACACACACACACACACACACACACACCACACACCACACTCTGAGACACAATACAACTCATTACATTCACATGACTTTCTCTACACACTTCTCTTTTATGAAAAACAATCACACTTGATTCTCTACTCCCTCTTCTACAGACAATTTATACAATTGTCCGTATGCTTGAAACAGAAATACAGCGACGCACTTTTTTTACGAACACAATCTCATTTCTTTCTCTACTTCCTCTTCTACAAACAATTCTAACAGTTTTGCATATGATTGACAGAGAAATTCAATGTCTTACGTTCACATGGCTTTCTCTACTTTTCTTCTTGTGGTATTTGGAGTTGTTCAACACTGCTTTTGCATAATGTTTTCCCGGTGTTTTTATTTATTTATTTTGGTTTCTTTATGGTGTCCAAAGTAAGTTTAAGAGTGGTAGGAATGAAATCGCCTAGCCATGGACAACACCGAGTTTTTCAGTCAGTATGTATAAAATACCTGTTTTAGCTTGTCTACCAGGAATGTACAGGTAGCGAATATAGTAAAATGCAAGGACATCAGGATTATTTAACGAGACCTTTGTAGCTTCCTCTTCATTTGCTCTCTTTACCCCTCTCCATTGACTGAGCAATTACTGGCTGGACATAGTTGTAGCTAGGGCTTGGATTTTTAGGTAAATACACATTTTGTTTGCGTCCTAGTATGAACTTGAAACTTAGTTTAATGTTCTGGATATTTACACCAGAGCAAATATTTTAAGTTTTGTTGCACATAAAAATGCATATTTTCTGATTTTTTTATGTAAATAGATATTTTGGGATATTCACATAAATTACATAAAAATCGCATTAAGGAAACGTTTTTAAAATGATTTTCATCTAAATCACGTAAAAGCAGTAAATTATTTTTAAGAAGTCATCATGCGCTTCTTTAATGCTCAATTACCTACGTAGGTTGGATGTTGCAATTTGTTATTCATTATTGCAAGCGCTGATACGTCAGCTATAGCATCCCTTCAGTTGGAAGAAAATATAAACATCCTGATTACTCTAGCTACATGAGTCAGCAAGATAAGAACGGGGAATTCCGCCACTGCACCTGTCATTACTTCACAATCCGACTAATATATATACATTTGTGAATCCGCAGAGATTATAACATTCTAGTTGTGTTGAGAAATTACATATCGACAGTGGGTTAAAGATATCTGGAGTGAAAAGTAGCGCAATTGCCACAAAATGTTGCGAAAATTAAAAGGCACTGTGTTAAGAAAGGACTTCGCATACGTTTCCATAAATCTTGGTTTCTTCTGTGATTCCATAAAGAAACTGGAATCAGTAGGAATGTCTTATGGAGAAGCAGTTCAAGTGGTATAGGATGCGGGAAGAAAAAAAAAAAAAAAAAAAAAAAGGTTCTTTTTGATCCTGTTGCACAAAGAAAATACAAGGAAGTGTTCGAAAATAGTAGTGGATTTAACAGTCTATAGAATGTGTTGGATGGGCAACATGAAATTATTGGTGCTAGTGTGAGTGACATAACATGTTATAATGATGCTAGACTGACTTATTGTGACGTGGAATGATCATTTGCGAAATTTGAGCAATCATGTGGTCTATACTGTAATTCTACAGTACTTAGTGATCCTTTTCAGGAATAATGTCTGGTGAGTAATAGGTACATCTATATTAGGTAGTTCAGCCATTCAGATCTTAAACATATTTTATTTGTTTTGGCACATATTTTTTACTTTTTAGTACATATTTTCGACATTTTAGTGCATAAAAAATAAATATTTTCCAAGCTTTTATTTCCTAAAAATTCGAGCCCCAGTTATAACTATGACACGTCGGCATGAAAGGAAAGTGATTATTTCTGGTGATAGAGAAGATGTTTCTGCATTAAGAAGTATATAACTCGTTAAAGTATTTAGTTAATGTAGCTTTGAAGAGATATTTCCGAGATATTCCTTGTCATTCGTTTGCATTTTTAAATAGTTACAGTTTTCTTAACTAGGAATTCGTTAAGGTATTTCCTGTTTCTGTAATGAAAACGGAATTTTTCAAAGGCATCAGATAGCGACTAGCTCTTATAGTGTTTGCCTAACAAGGAAATGTATAAATGTAGAATTAACAGGTTTTCATCGTTACTCTGCCAACTGAATGTGTGACGAGTTTATATGGAAATATTCTTTGTGGGTTTAATGGACTGCATGCCACACGTTGCTATGAACCACTTAAAGTCAACATTTGTGCTTGAAAAAACACGATCTGCTTTCCTTTGTTGTTAAAGAATTCAATCTTCAACAGGGATGTATGCGATATATGCAGACGATATTTAATACTACAAAATAATGAACAGAACTTCGAGTGTTCTCTTTATAAATTACATAAACTGGGCACTGTTGATGTCATTTAATAATTCCTCCCCCCAGAAAATAGTAATGTATGCATACCATAAATGCAACCGATATTTTAGTACTATAACAACAACAACAACAACAACAACAACAATAATAATAATAATAATAATAATAATAATAATAATAATAATAATAATAATAATAATAATAATAATAATAATAATAATAATAATAATAATAAACAATAAAATTTGAGAAAGCGAATCAGCTCAGTCAGTCAGTATCCAGTGACAGACACAAACAAGCGATTCTATGGCAGTTTCTAAATTATAAATAGATTTTTCTGAGAATGTTATCAAAAGACCTCTTCATTCTGCATGATTTTTGCATAAATGGTAAACAGTAAGTGAGACAAAAGCTTACTAAACAAAAATGTGGATCTCGTTAAGACAAACAATTTATGTCAAATACTTCTTTCTTCTTTTGAGTGAAATATTTCCGAGATATTGTTTATTATTTGTTTGAATTTGCGAACACTTACACTTTTCTCAAACAGTAATATGTTATTCGTTCTTTTTATCTCTTGTCCTCGCGTGACATGACAACCAGCTCTTAAAACATTTCACTATCACATAAAGTCTAATGTATTCCCCTATCTACCTTGCACCTACAAGCAAATTAGCAATAAGATAAATTCTGAAAATGATTATGTGTATTAAATTGTAGTAGATAGAGAAATAAACATTTACAAGAATAGTGAGTATAAGAGTGAGTACAACTATATTAAAAGTGAATATGTTACACTTGGTGTATCTTCACTTCACCAAATATTGTTAGACTTGTTAAACGTAAGTCACTAATGAGCACTTGTTTATCATAAGTACATATAACCAAACCGCCACTGCATCAAATACATGGCTGGGGGTTACACAGAGACAAAGTCTGCGTATAATGGAATATACCTTTTGGGCGAAATACAATGTACTTCTCATACGTAAGTAGGAAGGTTACAAACTTTTATGAAATTCTTGGGGTCGCTGTATAACATTCATTAAAATGGATGGGAACAAAACTGAGCCCAAACTAAGTTTGTGAGATAGGATTTGAAGTTTGGCAGCTCTAGACAAGTTTCAACTTGAGTTTCTCCCACTCTATGTGATTTATAAACTTGAGCAGACATTTTCAACGCCATGCCCCACGGTCAAACTTTCTGGTCAAGACCATTCACCACTGTACCATTCAAATCGATTTAGGTCCTCGTTCCGGATTGAATACCTACTGCATGGAAACACCAATTCAATTCGAAATGAATCCTCGGATCCGATCCTCTTAGTAGTGGGATAGAATCGAAATTTTGTTGCGTGGAAAGGCCTATTGGATTCAAATCTATTTGACTTCTTATTCCGCATCGCATACTGCACGGAAACATGGATTCAGATCACACTAAATTTTGGATCCGATCCTCTTAGAAGTGGGGTCGGAAAGAAATTATGTTGCATGGAAACACCTGACGAATTCAAATCGATTTGAATCCGTCAAAGATGCTAACTTGCACTGTACTCGTTGCACCACGCTGTACGTTCGTCATTTTGTTTTCTTTGTGGTGTAATAAAACACAAGTCACTTTTATTCTTTCTATAATTTCACAATATACTTTCTAGAACATTCACTAATCTCAAAACGTACTTAAAATACGCGGAAAACATTCTTTACATATTCGCCAACATAAAGCAGTGACTAACATAACAATCTTGAATTATTTGTGCTTGGGCCTTGCGTATCCAAATCGATCTCAATACGGGATGAATGCAGAATAGATAAACGGATCGTATTGAGAATAGGATTGGACTCAAATAGATTTCAATTCCCCATGGAAACGTAGTGATTGTATCCAACAAAGGTACATCGCGAGATATTTCTGTTCCAGCACAATTGAGTTGAATCTGATCTCTTTATTCAACAATATGTAAACAGCCAACGAACGTAACATTATGGCGGAGTTCGCATACAACTGGGAGAAGAGAAAACCTCCGAACGAGCTGCGCGGTGTTTTGTGTATCTGTGTCCTCGATGCTCGTCGCCGTCTGCGGAAAGGCACGGATGAAACCATTCAACATTTTTAAAACTACTTTTGAAGGCTTTACTTACCAACTTTATAATTCTTCCAGGGCGTGTGCGTTTGTCTTTATTTATTTATAATGTGAACAGTACAGGTTTCCCCAATTACAATGTTCACTTAAAATTTACAATATGTGTTTGGTTAAATAATTAGGTGGAAAAAATAAATACAGAATAAGTAACTAGAATAACACAAAATTACTTACAAAATAAATCACTGTAAAACATAAAACATAACGTAACAAATACAAAATAAAAAGTTGGTGACATTGATTTACATGTATACTAAATATATGAATCCACTACTGGTAATAAATAAACACAGGATATAGCAAAAATGGTGAAATTCATATGAAATATATCAATTTTTAAAGGATGTAATTTATTGTATAGTGATTTCATTCTAAGCATAGGCCAATATTTACGTAAATCAGTATTACTCCTCTGGAGGAAAAAAATCTGATGTGTTACACTCACATGACTTTCTCTACTCTTGTACTAACCATTCTTACAAACTCTTATTCCTATATCTTCATGTTAGTTGAGATAAACATTAGTACAGATTATCTTATTGTTCATTTCCTTGTAGGTACAAAGGGAATATTAGAATACAGTAGGCTTTGAGCGATAGTCAAATCTTTTAAAGCTTTGAGATCCCGTTCTCTTTGCACGCTTAACACATAAAAAATGAACAACGATGTTCCATTTCACGAAAGCTTTAAGTTTTCCGAAACTTGACACAAATAACAAGGAGTCTCCGAAATGGTTCACTCTACACAAAAAAAAATCAGACCTAAATTGGGTGTTTTAGCGAGATGTACATTTTTGTATAGTAAGATTTTCTCTATCTTTTACTTCACGAGTTATTCATAAGTCATCCAGAGTAAACAGGACTACATAGGCTATAGCCAGAAAATTCAAAATATGCATTTCATTTGTCATACAAATATCTTAAACATATTGCATTTTAATCGAAATCGTTAGAGCCATTTTCAAGAAGATTTTCAAAAAAGTTTCCATGTAAAGCTTAGTTTAGGGTGGAGCTATTTTTATCAAAATTTTCGTGTCGCATCCTTGAAACACATTAAACTTAAATACCAAATTTGGTTTTTGACCGATTTTCCGTTTTTGAGTTATACTGTCCACAGTCTGACAGACATCCAGATTGACACAGACACAAATGCAAACACGCACACGCACACACGCGCGCGCGCGGACTTTTTTCTAAAAATGCTTTTTTTTGGATTCAGGGATCTCAAAACATGTGAAATCTTGACATCGAATTTTTGGATGAAGTACAATACTTCCTCTACTTAGAGAAATTAATATTAATATTACGAAATTAATATTACGAAATCTATTTGGTGTAATATTTGGAACATAAAAACATATTAATGGTCTTAAGTTAGGATCGTCAGTTGTATTGTGTAATAATTTGTGAAGGAAAAGTAATAAATGACAATTTGTTCTATGCGTTAGACGTTTGAACTCAAATAAGTGAAGCAATGACTCATGCGATATAAACTTAGAAAAATAATGAAAATGTTTGAAAAACACATACCTTAGGAATTTATGTTGAATAACTTCAATAACTTTAATATATTTGATACTATGAGGACTCCATACAACTGAAGCATATACGAGTCTGGATCTCACAAAAGAGTTATATAATATAAACAAACGTCACATTTATTGTTGAAGTACAATGAATTGCGAATTACAAATTCTAGATTTCTTTGTGCTGCACTTGTGCACTTTGTTTTAAGTTACCCTTGAGATAGAACTCGCAGGGCTTTAACTCGGTGGACCACAAATTTCTACTAATAATTCTTTCCTGAAACATCCAAAGATGTTATATTAGCCTTGTAGAGAAATGTTGGAAAATGGGCAAAATCCTGCTCTTTGCCTGTTAATTCTCTAAGAAAAGGGTGTCAACTGTTGACTCAAAAAAAATTGGCCCTATAACTCAGAATCCAATATTGTTCACAAACGACCCGTTGACGACGAAAAAATTGGTGTACGGTGCTCCATAAGCGGAAAACGATTTCTCACAACTCCATAAGCGATTTATGAGTCAATTATAATTTATTTGTGCTGGTGTTTTTAAACACACAAACCGTATGTGGGTGATGTTTTAGGAGGTGGAATCAGGACTGAAAACTTCAATGTCATAGTCGGGATTTGAACCATGTATCTTCCGCTTATCGAGCGGCTGTTCTAACCACTAAGCTGCCATGGCCAACTTGCCAGTGTGACATTAAATTCTCCAACCGATTCATACTTTCCCGGTAGACCACAAGGGAATTTCACATCAGAGATTGCCAACACACGGCTTGTGTGTTTAAAAACACATAACAGTACTACTTGGCAAAGCGACGAGACTGTCGAACACTACGATCGCTTCTTATCTTGTTTATTAGAACAGCGAAGTAATAGTAAGTTGGCCTATAGTCCGTGATAAAACGCAAATAGATGATCCCTCGCGCCTGCCGATATGACACGTTGCTGTCCTGAAAATATGATTGCACCTGAACAGAGTGTACGTGCACTGTCTGGCAGTGCTTGTGCGATAAGCTCGCGTAAACAGCTGGGCAGTTTTACATTCTTTCTTTCCACGCTTCATGGTTTTTGCGAAGTAGTAAGTTTGTTGGCATAAATAAATAATAATTACCATCTAAACGGGACATAAAGTACTTACAATTTGTAAGTCGCCCTTGGGATATTTACCTCTGATGTGAAATTCCCTTGTGGTTTACCGGGAAAGTATTGATCGGCTGGGGAATTTAATGTCGTACTGGCAAGTTGGCCATGGTAGCTTAGTGGTTAGAGCAGCCGCTCGATAAGCGGAAGATCCGTGGTTCAAATCCCGGCTATGGCATTGAATTTTTCAGTCCTGATTCCACCTCTTAGATTTATCAGTCCACTTAACCAGTGCATACCCTGACAAAGAGATGTTATACTTGTTCACTGGAGCAGCTGGTGGTACTCCTGGACCTGTGACACGACAACGCTAAGCCACAGATGTTCGTCATATTCTTGGAGACAAGCTCCTTGGCTGGTGTGCAGATGAGCTGTTTTAACGACGGTCACAAAATCGTCATAAAGGGAGCAGCATCAGAGGGTTCGTATCGCCCCCGTGAAGTTAATGGAACTACAAATCTTCATTTGGGAGAGAGCTTCTGTCAGTGGCGCCCTTTGCAACACACTAAGAATTCTGTATGAGATACGACCATATAGTTAAGATTTGGACGGTGAGCCAACGTTAAATACACTATGTAACAAAGGATAAGAGTATGCTCTGAGAAAGGACTTCTTTTGTTTCATTTATACACCTATTTGAAGGAAACACTGGCACCAAAATGGCAAAGCATTGTGGTTTGTTCAGAAAACATTTTTTGGAAGAAGCGTTTTCAACAGGACCAGAATACGGCCAGTAAATAGTATCTATAAGTACATAAAATCCACCTGGAAATTGGCACACCTGAAGTTTATTTAGACGCATGCAATATATCCAGTAATATGCTAAAAGCTTTAAACAGCTTTTTCTCTATATTACAATTGTTATACTTTGGGGTAAACTTTACTGCGGTGAATATTGCGACGCCGGACGCGGCGCACAACAAAGCATTGTCGGGACTAAGCTACGACACAACACATACCAGGCGCTCAAGGTCAAGCTGCTTCACGCGACTGTTTGTGTATATGTGACTAACAACAATGAGCGCGGCGCACATCAAAGGATTGCTGGAATCTTCCAGAGGCATCCGGCAGCCGGCATGTTAGTGGAAGTTCGAGAAAGGTTCGTGTTACATCATCCTCACTATATAAGGAGACGAAGCAACGAGTGGGAGGAGTTACAGTTACAGACATGAACGTGTCAGTGTGTGCGAGACAGGTGTAAAAGATACGTCTCGTTCAAGTGAAGAAGTTTCAACGAGTGTTGAGTGATGTATCGTCGGAGTCAGTGTATAAGGGGCAGAGAAAGTGAAAAAAGACAGTGAAAGGAGTGAGTCAAGGTTACGAGAAGTAAGCACTTGTGAGTTATATCATAGAAGACTGTAGACTGCGTTAACATCAGTAAAAGAGAACTGTGTATTTGTGTAATTAGTGTATGAGAGACAGAGAAAGTGAAAAAAAGATAGTGAAAGTAATGAATCAAGGTTTGAAGAAATAAACAGTTGTGAGTTGCAATATAATGAAAGACTGTAGAGTGTGTTAACATCAGTAAACGATAACTGTGATTTTGTGTAATTAGTGTATGAGAGACAGAGAAAGTGAAGAATGACAGTGAAAGGAGTAGTTAAGGTTACAACAGTTGTGAGTTGTAATATCACGAAAGACTGCAGACTGTGTTAACGTCAGTAAAAGAGAATTGTGTTTTAATGCAAAGCTTTAAAAGAGCAATAAGGCAATATAAAAGTAAAATAAATGGGAAATGAGTAATAACACAATTCTGCAAAGATATAGGAATAAGAGTTTATAAGAGTACAGAAAGTCATGTGAGTGCAACACATCAGGTTTTTCTTTACTGTATCCAACGTAAGACTAAATCTTGTAGGCAAAATCGTTTAGTTTATCAATGTTTCGACGTAACGTGATAGTGATTCTGATGTCACAGAACTGATAGGATTGCCCTTCGTTCCTATACATTACACCGTTTGAAGTCGACTTTCTCAGTTGTAACTGAACGCCACTGGAGCAATCCTCAGCAGCAAGATATATTTTTAACGAAATTTTAAGTCCAGCCGTTAAACGTTTCTAAAGGAGGCAGGTGATGAATAATGTCGGCAAGCCGACAAACACAATCTAAAGATGAGGTTTAGCAAACGACAGCCACGGGTTGTAAATATGTAAACCCTAATGATTAGAGCTGGGATTTTTATGCATTAGTACTTAGCAAAATATGTACATAAATATGTGGTGAAATATATAGTAAAATATGTAATATTAAATATTTAATTTCAGTTTATCACTTTCTTCGTTGCAACCCTCAAATCATATATATTATGTTTTTCTGCACCGTAGATAATTACCTATGTATTTTTCAATCTTTTCTGACGTCATTCTAAGACTTCTGCCACTAAGAATATTGTTATAGACATAGAAAATCTTTCCACGTCACATGATATAACTGGGTCATATTTTAGGAAAGGAATTATTCCTGGAGAAATGTCCTCGGGTGATCCACATCATCTCCATTTAGAATTTGGCATATACTATGAAATGTTGAATAGCCAGGATTTCTCGTTAACACATTTTGCAATTTATTAATACACTTGCACCAGTTTCTCCGTGCACAGCACTTAGTTTTTCAATAGCATCCTCTATGACAGCAATAGAGTCTTGCCAGGCAGTCCTGCCGCTTCTGTAAGCCAGCCGAAGTTGCTCCTCATGTAAATATTCGTGATATCTCTGTGCTTGAGAAGATTATTTAGCACATCCTTTAAGATAGGCAACTTCTTTAACACTGCGGTGCTGCGGTTCATTCTAACACTGTAGGAGCATGTTTGTCAATGTTGTGTCACTCGTGCATATAACGCGAGGAAGAAATCTGATGTGTTGCACTCACATGACTTTCTCTACTCTTGTACTAACCATTCTTATAAACTCTTATTTCTATATCTTCTTCGTGTTAGTTAAGATAAACATTTGTACAAATTATCTTATTGCTTATTTCCTTGTAGGTGCAAGGGGAATATTAGAATACAGAAGGCCTTGTGTGATAATCAAATGCTTTAAAGCTTTGAGATTCTGTTGTCTTTGCACACTTAACACATAAAAAAATGAACAACGATGATCCATTTCACGAAAATTCTAAGTTTTCCGAAACTCGCACACATAACAAGGAATATCTCCGAAATGGTTCACCCTACAAGAAAATTTATTGAGACATAAATTGTGTATTTTACCAAGATCTACATTTTTTGTATAGTATGATTTGGTCTATCTCTAACGGTTTACCAGTTATGCAAAAGTCGTCCAGAGTAAATACGACTACAGAGGCTATAGCCAGAACATTCAAGATATGCATTTCATTTTTCATCAAAATATCTTAAACATATAACATTTTAATCAAAATCGTTAGAGCCATTTTCAAGAAAATCAAAATTTTCGAAAAATTTTCCATGTAAAGGGTAGTTTAGGGTGGGGCTATTTTCTTCAAAATCTTCGTGTCGCATCCTTGAAAGACATTAAACTTAAATACCAACTTTAGTTTTTAACCGACTTTTCGTTTTTGAGTTATGCTGTCCACAGGCTGACACACAGACTGACACACACACACACACACACACACACACACACACACACACACACACACATACACATGGACCTTTTTCTAAAAATGCTTTTTTTTTGGATTCAGGGGGCCTCAAAACATATATTTCCGGTGAAATCTCGATATTGAAGTTTTGGGTGGAATACAATACTCCCCCTACTTACCAGTAGAGAAAGTAAAAAGCTAAAAAAATACTACATGCGTTTATAATACATTGTACTATTAGAAAAAAATGTGAAGTGTTACCCTCACGTGAGTACTTCTACTCACTTTTCTACAAACCACTCTTGCAAACAGATGTTCCTCTATCTTCTCTATATTAATATAAATAAACATTTGTACAGGTTCTTATTGTTAATTTTCTTGTAGGTACACGGAGAATATGAGAATATAGTAGGCTTTAAGTGACAGTCAAATCTTTTATAGGTGGATAAAGAAGTGAACAACGACCCGTTTTAGTATCGCAAAGCTCATACAAATACCAAGGAATATCTCGGAAATGCTTCACTCCAGAAAAAAAAACGGCATTTGGACATAACTTGTGTGTTTTAGGGAGATCTATTCTTTTACTGTAAAATTTGCACTATCCCTTTCGGTTTACCAGTTCTACAAAAGTGATTAATAATAAGCAAGGCTACATAGGCTACAGCCATAAAATTCATAAATATACATTTCATTTATCATAAAATATCTTAAACATATGGAATTTTAATCAAAATCGTTAAAGCTGTTTTTGAGAAAATCAAAAACTTTGAAAAAGTTCCCATGTAAAGGGTAGTTTAGTGCCGAGGAATTTTGTTTAAAGTCTTTGTATCGTATCCTTGAAAGATATTAAACTTAAATACCAACTTTGGTTTTTAACCGGCTTTTCGTTTTTGAGTTGCGCTGTCCACAGACTGACACACACACAGACACACACACACACACACACACACACACACACACACACACACACACAAGCGCGCGCGGAAATTTTTGTAAAAATGCTTTTTTTTTTTTCCCCATTCAGGGCCTCAAAACGTATTTCCGGTGAAATCTCCACATCGAAATTTTGCGGTAAATGTTTCCCCTGCTTACTATACGTATAAGTAGAGAAAGTAAAAATGTTTCAATGCAAATGGGAAGTCTTAATATACTCCCCACTAACGTCACTAAACCTAAGCTACCTTCCTGTGAACTTCATAATTACGTAACGGAAACATTGTTGGGTGTGTGTCAAGTCCCAAAGTACACACAATTTTTGACATCTTCCTTCCACAAAAGCCTTGCGGTCCATCTTAATGATAGTCACCTTCCATCTTGTCTATGACTTACCTACTTAAAAAGAAACACTTCACTGAACACTCTCTTCACAACACCCATCTAGTGTATGCGTGGTGTACTAGCGTCAGTTCGTCGTCCTATTGGAGGACGTGCCCGTAGACGGAGTGATATTTTCTAAACAACGCAATTGTAAATTGTTTCCGAACGCTCCTCATATTCCATCCAAAAATACCATACCAAGATGTCACTGGAATTACAGGTTTTGAAACCCCCTGAATAAAATAAATTAAAATTAAAAAAAAAAAAAACACTATTTGTTAGAAAAATGTGTGTGTGTTTCTAAGTTTCTGCGTGTCTGAACAGCATAACTCAAAAGCCAAAAGACATTTAAATAATTAACTTGGTATTTAAATTCAGCATTTTCCAAGGATGCAATCCTAAACTACCCTTCACATGGAAACATTGATTTCTCAGAAATTACTAACAATTTTGATTAAAATGGCATATGTTTAAGATACTTTATGACAAATGAAATGTATATTTTGAATTTTCTGGTGTAGCGCATGTAGTCATATCTACTCTGGATGACTTTTGTATGTGGTAAACACAAAATATGTAGATCTCCTTAAAACACATTATGTGTCCAAATTTATGTCTTGTAGAGTGAATCATTTCGGAGATATTTCTTGTTATTTGTGTGAGTTTTGGCGTACTTAGAACTTTTCTCAAATGAAAGGTTGTTATTCACTTTTTTATCCCTTGGCCGTGCAAAGAGAACGGAATTTGAAAGCCTTTAAATAGGGACCAGATATTCTCCTTGTACCTACAAGGAAATATGCAATGACATAATTTCTACAAATGTTTATTTCATCTAACATGAAGAAGATATAGGAATAAGAGTTTGTAAGAATAGTTTGGTGCAAGAGTAGAGAAAGTTATGTGAGTGCAATACAGAATTCTTTTCTTGATTAAAATAAAGTACACAGAAAAATAAACTGGTAAGAATTGTTTGTACACCCACTTATAAATGATATGGGTAGAGAAAGCCATCTGATTATAATGCATAATACTGTGACATTGGGTCGTTCAACAATATACGGACAAGAGGAGGCCGGGTGACTTTGGGTACGGCGAGCAGTTGTGTGTGTGCGTGACCAAGGAGGTCCAGGGCTACAGGACAGCTACTGACTGTATGTGATCGAACAGCCTGAAAACACCCTGGTTTTTTTGACTGGCCCCGCCTCCGCCAGCCCAGGTGATGATCATCCGAAAGGGATATACATCGCCTCCCCTACCATGCACTACGTCTACTCTACGAGGATGGAAGGGAAAGTCGGGTGCTGTTATGTCAGGTACCGCCGAAGCAAACCTGATGTTAGTGGGTAACTCTAAAAAGGCACCTGCATACAAGAGAGTATGCAGGCAGAGTGGGGTTAGGTACAGGTCTTGGCACTAGGCCCAGGCCTGGAACCTAAGTGTTAGTAGAGGGTTATCTTGCTGAAGGCAGGAATTGGGATAAGGTGTCGTGCTAAGAAAAATTGAGGTGTACGTACCTGAGTTGTGGCTGCAGCCGGAGAGGGAGCTGCTTGGAACTGGCACAGCAGGGTAGTATTCGGCAAGCTCTAGAAGTTTCTTTGCTGAGTCATGCACACGGGCGCAAGGAAAGCACTCGGAGGAGGTTACGTCACGCCGGCTCCAGTATAAATGGGACAGACAGTGAGCAGTTCAGTTAGTGTCAGCTTTAGTAACTGAATGTTAGAGTTGAGTGAATGATAGTTGTTTGAGCATCGTGTACAGTTTTAGATACGAGAGTAAACTGGCCAGCCTGTCAGCAAGTGTGAATGTGTCGTCGAGTGATTGTATCGCAATAGTGAAGATTATAAGATATAGTGAAACTGCAAAAGACATTGAAAGACTGATAACGATTATCGGAAGAACAACTGTGAATTGTAATAGTAAAGAAGACTATAAACTGTGTTAGGCAAGGAGAAGGAAATTGTGCATTTGTAATGAAACTTAGAGGAAAATAAAGGCTTAGAAAAAGAAACGGACTTCGCATTTCGCCTCTTTGTTACAATACAGTTTTGTGAATTTGGACAGTTCAGTTTGCGCGCAACACCAGATACATGTTGAACAATAGACTGAGAAGGTCATCGGACATAGCGCGTCCTCTTGGCGCCGTACGGACGGACGAATTTATAGCGTTTATCCTTAGGCAGATAAAGCTAGCGTTCAGACTTCTTTTTTTGGCTGCCTCTTTCCCGAAATTCTCTCTTGCAGTTGAAAATTTATGTCCGCAATCCAGTTTTGTTTTTTCATGGTCCTTCCTCAACGGCCATCAGATTACCTTCTCATTAAACAGCTCACTGCAATCTTCCTTAATTGGCTGAAGGCAGCAGCAGAAGGTCCGCATTCTTAATGCCAGTAGGTCACCTTGTCTTTCCTTTGTTACTCTGCGTTTATGTTCTCTTGGCTCATCTAAATATTAACTAGAAAATAACAAGAACTGTAATATTACTTTCTCTACTACGTACAGTAGAGGAAGTACTGTATTCCACCCAAAAATTTGATGTCAAGATTTCACCGGAAATATATGTTTTGAGGTCCCGTGAATATAAAGAGTATTTTTACAAAAATGAATGTGTGTGTCTGTGTGTCAGTCTGTGCCAGTCTTTGGACAGCATAATTGAAAAATGAAAAGTCGGTTAAAAACCAAAGTTGGTATTTAAGGTTAATGTGTTTCAAAGATGTCACACGAACATTTTGAAGAAAATTCCTCCACCCTAAACTACCCTTCACACGGAAAATTTTTTGAAAAGTTTAATTTTCTTGAAATTGGCTCTAACGATTTTGATTAAATTGCCATATGTTTAAGATATTTTTGTGACAAATGAAATGTATATTTTGAATTTTCTGGCTATAGCCTATTTAGTCCTGTTTACTCTAGATGACTTTTGCATAACTGGTAAACAATAAGCGATAGACAAAATCTTACTGTATACAAATGTAGATCTTGCTAAAACACACGATCTATGTCCAAATAAATTTGTTGTACAGTGACTATTTAGGATATATTCCTTGTTATTTGTGTGAGTTTCGGAAAACTTAGCTTTTGTCAAATGCAACATCGTTGTTTTCATTTTTTAATATGTTAATCGTGCAAAGAGAACGGAATTTGAAAGCTTTAAATGATTTGACTATCGCTCAAAGCCCACAGTATTCCCATATTCCCTTTGTACCTGCAAGGAAATAAGCAATAAGATAATTTCTACAAATCTTTATCTCAACTAACACGAAGGAGGTATAGGAATAAGGTTTGTAAGAATGGTTAGTACAAGAGTAGAGAAAGTCATGTGAGTGCAACACATCAGATTTTTTATATTTATGAACGAGGCAACTCAATCCAGCACTGTAAGCAACGAGGTCCTTCGTTGTTGACACAATGTTATTTCGCGGGGTTTGTAAATATCGGGCTTCGAAATATTTTTGCATTTAAAGGGCAGTTTAGGGTGGAGCTATTTTCTTCAAAATCTTCGTGTCGTATCCTTGAAAGATATTAAACTTAAATACCAATTTTGTTTTTTAACCTACTTTTCGTTTTTGAGTTACGCTGACCATAGGCTGACAGACACACGAACAGACACACACGCGCGCGCGTGCGAGGACTTTTTTCTAAAAATGCTTATTTTGTATTCAGTGGGCCTCAAACATATATTTCCAGGGCAATCTCGACATCGAATTTTTGGGTGGAATAGAATACTTCCTCTCCTTACCGTACGCAATAGAGAAAGTAAATATGACCGTTGGTGTTCACTATTTGTGTTTGCAATAGATCAATCGTTTATTTACTTCTATTAGCTTCAAGTTATCACACTTTATTATTTATTACTTTTATTTATAATTATTTTATGTTACTAACGGTTTTATTCCCTTTAATTTATGAATTAGCTCTTTTTAAATTAAATATGACTACCGGCATCAAATGAATTTCTGTATCTGTTACTTGAAGCATTGCATTGCCCTCGAAAGAAGGAGTGTGCCGCTTGGAGTGATGAAGCACTCGATAAACTCGGGTAGAAAACAGGGCCAAGAAAAGTGTCCTTGTTAGAAATTAGTTGTTGTAATTGATAGTTCGACTGTGATTCCATATTCAGATAAGATGTACAGATTGTCATTAAATGAGAAGCAAACGTATACTTGAGAGGAAAGGTAGCTTTTAATTGGTTTACAGTTCCTACACTTAATTGGGTAATGGTAGCCTAGGAAGTTGGGAGGTTGAACAGCTATTATCTGACATTACGTTACGTGCAATACACGCCTTAATTACGCTTCATTTTCATAGCTAAGTGCAGGTATCTAACATCTAAAGGATACCCATGTGTTGCACTCACATGACTTTCTCGTCTCTTGCACAAACCCTTATTCCTTTATCTGCTTCATGTTAATAGAGATAAACATCTGCACAACGTATCTTATTACTAATTTCCTTGTAAGTACAAGGGGAATCTGGGAATACAGTTGGCTTTGAGTGATAGTCAAATTTTTAAGAGCTGGTCGCTATATGAAGGCTTTAAAATTTCGTTATCTTTACACGGCCAAGAGATAAAAAATTAATAACGACCTTCAATTTGAGAAAAGTTTTGTTGCAAATCTCACACAAATGACAAGGACATAAATTGTATGTTTTGACGAAATCTACATTTTTGTGCAGCAAGATTTGGTCTATCTCTTACGGTTTACCAATTATACAAATGCCATCAAGAGTAAACAGGACTAAATGTCATAAAAATAGTTTAAACATTTTAATCAAAATCGTTACAACCATTTTATTTATTTATTTATTTATTTTTATTTGTAGAGTGAACTATTTCGGAGATATTCCTTATTATTTGGAAAACAAACTTTCGTCAAATGGAACATGGTTATTCATTTTTTAGATGTTAGCCGTGCAAGGAGAACGGAATTTGAAAGCTACTCTACTCCCATATTCCCCTTGCACCTACAAGGAAATAACCAATAATATAATTTATACAAATGTCTATCTCAACTAACATGAAGCTATAGGAATAATAGTTTGTAAGAATGGTTAGTACAAGGGTAGAGAAAGTCATGTGAGTGCAACACATCAGATTTTTTATTTATAGATTCTGGGTGTCCCATTCTATATTGGGCATGAAAGATCGCTTAATTTTGCTGAGGCTTCTTTATCAGGCTTGAGGTTTTTTATTGGCTATAAATCTACAACACGCGATCACCGACTTTACTACCCTTCCGAAGGAAGCCATGCTACTTATTTTTACGTCAAAAATACTCCTCCGGATTTGAACCCCCGACCTAGCACGCTACCTCTACACGGATTACGACCCTTTGGTGCTGGACTGAGTGTAATGCATTTGCAACTTGTGTTATTTGGAGGGAGTTTAAATTAGCCCCATGAGGGCGCGACAAGCCGAGGTGGAATACCGGAAGTCACTATAAATTCTATTTAAGATGTCGCCTCCTCTTTCATTTTGCTTTCCTCTCGAGAGAGAAACCCTAAAAACCACCGCCTGGGGTTAACTACCACCCTACCCGTGAGGAAATAATGACATATTCACATGACTTTCTCTACTCAGTCTTCTACTAAATTTTCTACGAAAGCATTTTCCTGTTAAAACATTGCTACACCTTCATTACACATTACGTGTAGGTATAAGAATTATACAGCAGCCTTAATCAAAATGTTTTCAAAGCCACTCTCTCTGCGATACTTTAGCAATTGAGGCTCTCTGCATGACCGGGGGAACAATGAGAATAGTGACTTGTAGTGGAGAAAAGTACAAAGTATTTGAAAATTCTGTTTAATAATAAAGAATATCTCGTATATGGTTAGTGCCAAAACAAATTTTTTATTTGGGATAAATCCCGTAGTTTAATTAGGTGTAGCCGAACTTTAGTCAACATTTTCAACAAAAAATAATGATTAGTTTTCATGTCTAAAGATCTTTGAAATTGAGCGGGATGGTTCAGGCACTAACGTCTTTTGTCCGCATTCCGGAGGTGGCGGGTTTGATTCCCGATGGTAGGCTGTGTGTTGAATCACCACTCGCATTTGTATTAAAGAAAGGGTCGGTGTGGCAAACTACCTGTTTGTGTGTCTGGTAGCATATAGAACAGACTGTCAAACTCAGTTGTATGTTGGAAATATCAACTTGTGTAAACACGACGTAGGACTTAGAAATATTCTATTCTAATACTACATATATATATATATATATATATATATATATATATATATATATATATATATATATATATATATATATATAAAATCAAAATTACGACTTTTGCGTCATTGAGAAGACCTGATGAGTTTGTATGTTAAAAGAAAAATAAATTTTGTTTCATGAAATTTAAAACATTAAAATTGTGTTAGAACAGCAGGTGAGAAACGTTGAAAAGCTTTAAATAAAACCTACAAAATGTACACATTTTACATGGATACGGTTAACGAGGTCTACACTTTTAATTGTTTCATTTAGAGCCCGCCTTTAGTCGCATCGGCGGAGTTCTGTTTTGGAATATATTGCATATAGGTAATTCGTAGGGAGTGCTTTTTTTCCTATTTGCGTTTTGTACATTAGACAGACACAATTCCAGCCTCTGGGGAAGATAGGGGATAATCTTGCCTAGAGATAAATTCCCATCTCGGAATCGAATATGAATTTTTTGTGCAGTAAAATTTTGTCTATCTCTTGCGATTTACCAGATATATAACGGTTATTCAAAATAAAGAGGACTTCAGAGACTATTCACACAAAATTCAACACATACACTTCATTTGTCATCTAAATATATATTTTTGATTAAAACATATCTTTTTGATTTTAATAAGAATAGAACCTTTTTAATAAACTCAAAAATATAAAGGATTTTGGATAGCGGGATTTTCATGCCGGATTATCAGCTCTTGGTCGTGGTATTATCGCTTTGGTAATATCACCACTTCCTTTTCCTACGTTACTGAGCATATCGAGTATCCATGTGAACTAAAAACAATTAGCCGGACATTAAAAAAAGGCAGACAAAACGTTTGGTAAATATTCCGGTGAGGATATTGATATCTTAATTGAAGAGGCTAAGGTAGAAAATACGGAGAAGAGCAGATGCTGTGTATGGAATCATTTTCAGATGTTTTGTAACGAAACAGGTTACGAACTCGCAGCCTACTGGATTAGTTGTAGTGCCAACTGTGAAAATAAACATTAACTAAAACTTATGAATGTTATTGCAAGTTGTTTACTTTTAAATCACTATTAATATTTTGACAGCATTAATTGAACATGTAGTAGTTGATTGGTATAAGTTTGTGACAGCACTAATTGCACAGAGTATTGTAGTGTGTGTGTGTGTGTGTGTGTCTGTCTGTGTGGGTGGGTGTGTGCGTGCGCGCGCGTGTGCGTGTGTGTGTGTGTAGGATGTCCCAAAATTAGACCGACAAACATTGGGAGCTGATAGATAACATTTTAAATACTTTTTGTTAAGGGAAGTTTTTTTTTCCCCCCTAAATTGCTGCGGTGCTTCCTTTAAGCGCTAGACGAGTTAATGTCATTGATTACTGCCTCCCACCCAGTTTAAGTATTTACGGCAAAATCAACAATGCAAATTAGTACTGCATTTATCTTAGTAAGGCACACAATCAAATAAACACAGAACACACAAACAAAACACAAACATCTCATTGTTTACAGTTAATCACAGCTTTACCGCTCAAAATTAGACCGACAAACCTTTAAACCAGAGAAATGGCTGGTGGTCTTTGCGAGAGTACGGCAGAATGGGGCACGTCGATGTACTCTTTGTCTTAATCGCAATGGGCGTGCGTTCCAACATTTACTTTGAATAGTAAAGCTGTGATTAACCGTAAACAATGAGATGTTTGTGTTTTGTTTCTGTGTTATGTGTTTGTTTCTTGGATTAAGATTGTGTGCCTTACTAAGATAAATGCAATACTAGTTTTCATTGTTGATTTTGCCGTAAATACTTAAACTAGGTGGGAGGCAGTAGATAATGAGACATTTACTCGTCTAGTGCTTAAACGAAGCACCGCAGCAAAAAGTTTCCTTAATAAAAAGTGTTTTAAATAATGTTATCTATCAGCTCCCTAAGTTTGTCGAACTAATTATACACCTGATTGAATAATAGTTAACAATGTATTGAAAACAGGTGCAGAATTATTGGATGTCGTTATTGGGACGAATTGTAGCAGTGGGAGGTCCGAGACTACAGGGAACTCCAAGCGCATTGTCTCAGCAGTGTTGCCAACCCATGGAATTTGTCCCACATTGTGGGACATTTTGACAAATAATTTTCAGGAAGGGACAGAGGGACTTTTTTTAAAAAACTGAGATGAATATGGGACATTTAATAATTGCTGCCTCTGACAGTGTGGTAATGGTTATGGTATACACAACAACAAAGATAAACTTTTCACAAGACACATGCAGTCATTTGTGTATCCAGCAATCAGCACACTAAGGGCACAGTAGGTTTGCTTACACAAGTCATAGCCGTGTACTATTGCCTATAGGTGTGATTCCAGTATGTGTTTGGGGAGTAATGTTTCCATAAAACAAAAACTGCTTCTACTGATAGGAGGGGCTAGCACTTCAATAACATAAGTCCTTATTTACATTATACATATCTAATTGGGGCCCGCCTCGGTATCGTGATGGTTAGCGTGTCTGCCTCACGTTCAAGAGGTTGCAAGTTCGAATCTCGCTTAGGGTAAGTTATCCGGGTAAGGTTTCTTCCGAAGTTTTCCCTTATCCTGAGAAAACGAATATCGGGTAACTTAAAGCTCCATGGACCTCGGGCTCATTTGAGCATCATTTCACCCGTCTATTCATTCACCATCCGATATGACATTACGTTGGAGGACGTTAATTTAAAAAAAAAATACCTAACTGGGTACTGCAAAGGTGCTAGTAAATACGGTACATCTTAAACTCCACTTCTAATTTATCTCCCTGCATTTTTTGTAAAGCTAGAGGTCACATGTTTTCTTAACGTGGGACACTTTATGCAGAAAAGGGACATTCTGAGTCCTCGCTTGGGATTTCTGAGCTTCAGAGGATGGCATCACTGTGTCTCAGTAGTAAATAAGTCTTCATATAGAGCGGACGCCTTGACGGTGGTTAGGTAACAACAATAGTATTGTAACAAACGAAGAAAACACCAGTTACTGCTATTCACACTTAATTGCCTTTTAGTCAGTTAGCGTAGTGCTAACGTTACACTCAGATTACTTTTGTCCAAGCTCAGAGCAACAGAACAACTGCCGAATCACAAATAAGAACTGTCAGATTGAACTGCTCGTCGGCACGACTCCTCAAGGCTTCGTATACGTCTCTTTCTCTTGCCCGGTGCTTGGCAGCGACTTATATAGGTCCTTTGACAGAGGGAAAGTTCTGGAGGTAGAATATTCGGGAGTGCCTGTGGCGGCACGGTCAACAAACCGCACCGCCATGTAATAGATATTGTCTCGTACGCTCCTATTGTTGTCGGCGGCCTGTGGCGGAACGGTCCAGAAACCGCACCGCCATGTAATAGCTAAAGTCTCGTACGCTCCTATTGTTGTCGGCGGCAGGTCGTTAGGCCAGGCAGGCGACTGGCTGGGTCCCCCCTCCCCAGTGTAGGCAATCAGATGCGGCGGGCGCGGTGACAGTATTGTGAACCAGTTATATGTAGAAGTGTAACAAGTACGTGCGAAGTTTGTGATTTATGTGCAATATAGATTTGTTTGTGATTTCCCGACATAACTGCTACGACATGCAGCTTTCAACGCCAGAACAATTTCATAATTCCTAACTTCCTTTCCCGTCACCACCTGACAAGAAATACATGATCCACTGCTGAGTATTATCACAGCCGAGGCAAAGGCAACTCACAATGTATTAATGATCAGAGACCGGACGTTTAGGCATTATAAATCACTAAAATAAGCAGGCAAAAAGGCGTTATAAATAGGTGAAATATGCAGGAAAAAAAGAACTATAAATACTAAAACAGATCTTATTTTTCATTTTATCTTTAATGATTTTCGTTGTGTCATCGTAACATTCGGTTAAGCAACATTTTCGCAAACTTGACTCGCTAGGCACAGATCGGTTAGTATGCATCTCCAAAAACTGTGATAATGTAGGATTCTGTAATTTCCGGCGCTGAAGAAAGCTTTACATATGTAAGTCGCATGCAAACTGGGATTTTCGACTCGATGTTGCAATTATTGTTGGAAGCAAAGAAAATCCCCCCAGTAGCCTTGGAAAGTGCATTTTTGTGTTTGATGTGCGGATATGTTGTGATATAAAGTGCTTCTTTTCGTAGTTCACTGACCGCTCGCATATTTTGCATGTGAATACTTTACCGTCGGCACAAAATACCTGGGAACCAAAAGTATTAACGTAACTTTGTAATTTACCGCGTAAAGGAACACTAAATTTCGGCATACTGATGCTAGCTACAACAACGTCGCAATGAAAACTGAAAGAAAAATAAAAGTTTGTCTTTTAAAATAAACACAAACGGTAATCCAAACGCTTTCTGATGTTTTATTTGCGCGGCAGCACTGATTGTTGCAAAGAAGATAATGAACTAAATGAAGGACGCCTATGTTGTCTGCAACTTACAGACATTAATATTTTCGGCGAAGTAGCTTTTATTGTCACAGACTAACGGTTATGGAAGTAACATTTACCTGAAGGAAATGTTTAATAATTAATAAATAATAGGTACATAATGAAATAAAGGCAACAGAAAGCATTTATTTCGTAAAATAGGCATTTATATTTAAAAAGGCGAAAAAAGGTAACATAAAAAGTTATAATTCGTACAGATTCACTTTGAAATTCAACATAGATTTGACACATTTAAAATGGCATTCTGCCTGTTCGGTCTCTGCTAATAATAAACAAGGCGCCATCGTTAAGTGCCAACAAATTAAGGGAACTGTATAAATCAAAGCACAAGTCGCCGCAATATTAAATTAATTGTTAATTATTTCGCGAAATACTCTAAACAAATACCAATTGAGGTTTTCATATTTGGGATAATGTTTCTCGTGCTTCACGCTCAAACAATTATCGCAATATAAAACATTATTGTGGTATCACTACAGATAATCTTCATGTCACATCCTTGGAAGGTGCTGAAATTAAATACCAAGTTTGGTATCTAAGCGACTTTTCGTTTTGACCTTCTCTACTGGTAAGTAGAGGAAGTATTGTATTCCACCCAAAAATTCGATGTCGAGATTTCACCGGAAATGTTTCGAGGCCCTCTGAATAAAAAAAAAAGCAGTTATAGAAAACGGTGTGTGTGTGTGGGTGTGGGGGTGTGGGTGTGTGGGTGTGTGTGGGGGTGTGGGTGTGCGTGCGCGTGCGTGTGCGTGCGTGCGTGCGTGTGTGTGTGCGTGTGTGTGTGTGTGTCCGTCAGTCTGTGGACAGCATAACTCAAAAACGAAAAGTCATTTAAAAACCAAAGTTGGTATTAAGTTTAATGTTTTTCAAGGATGCCACACGAAGATTTTGAAGAAAATTGCTCCACCCCAAACTACCCTTTACATGGAAATTTATTCGAAATTTTGATTTTCTTAAAAATGGCTCTAACAATTTTGATTAAAATGTCATATGTTTGAGATATTTGTATGTCAAATGAAATGTATATTTTGAATTTTCTGGCTATAGTCTGTGTAGTCTGTATAGTCTTGTTTACTCTAGATGGCTTTTGAATAACTCGTAAACCGTAAGAGATAGACAAAATCTCACTATACAAGAAATGTAG
Source organism: Tenodera sinensis (assembly GCA_030765045.1). Lineage (NCBI taxonomy): Eukaryota > Metazoa > Arthropoda > Insecta > Mantodea > Mantidae > Tenodera > Tenodera sinensis. The sequence continues at coordinate 93,973,953 of CM060969.1, read as the reverse complement.
ATGTTTCTAAAACACACAATTTATGTCTCAATAAATATTTTGTAGAGTGAAACGTTTTGAAGATATTCCTTGTTATTTGTGTCAGTTTCGGAAAACTTTGAAATGGAACATCATTGTTCATTTTTATATGTTAAGCGTGCAAAGAGAACAGAATCGCAAAGCTTTAAAAGATTTGACTATGGCTCAAAACTTATGTATTCCCATATTCCCCTTGCACCTACAAGGAAATAAGCAAGAAGATAATTTGTACAAATGTTTATCTCAACTAACACGAAGAAGATATAGGAATAATAGTTTGTAAGAATGGTTAGTACAAGAGTAGAGAAAGCCATGTGGATGCAACACATCAGATTTTTGAGTTGTTATTCAAATACACATACACCGTTTTGTAAAAATGTGCTTTAAGGATACAGGGACTTTCAAAACACGTATCATTTGGAATCGAATTTTTAAATGTAGTACAATACTTACTCTACGTTTTATAGCTAAAATATTTGAGGTGATTAAGCAGAAAAAGTCACGTGAATGTAAGGCATTGGAATGTTTTTAAAATATGTAAGTGTAGGTAGGGTAGAAATCCACAGCTTGGTTGAGAAGATGCGAGGGACAAGTTGTGTCACAGCTTGGACAAAAGCCCAGCAGTAAGAGTGAGGAGGATTCCATGAATTTTAATGAAATGGGAGCACATCGCCGTTTAATTCCGTGTTTATGCAGCCCGCAGTTAGGGGGAACATGAATGTAGAGGCAGGGTGTCTAATTCTGTTTGTTTGGTGGCGTGTAATCCAACGCAAATCTCGTGATTATCCCGTGCATAGAGAGTTCCCTCATTGGGGGAGAAAAAAAAACGTGCCGCGGCCCCGGGGGTTATCAAGTCCAACAACCTTTTTATTACTGACTTCTGTAGGAGGAGCTTTGGCCTAGCTAAATCGTCACATACAGAACACCTGTAAAAATCTGATATGTTGCACTCATATGGCTGTCTCCACTCTTCTATTAACTATTCTTATAAACACTTACTTCTCTTCTTATCTTCACGTTAATCGAGATAAACATATGTAGAAATTACCTTCTTGCTAAGTTTCATATAGGTACAAGGGGAATATGGGAATACAGTAGGCTTTAAGCGATAGTCAAATGTTTTAAGGCTTTGAAATTCCGTTGTCTTTGCACGGCGACGAGATAAAAGAGTGAATAACGACCTTCCATTTCAGAAAAGTTTAGTACTGCAAAACTGACACAAAACAAGGAATATCTTCGAAATGGTTCACTCCACAAAAAATGAATTTGGACTTAACTTGTGTGTTTTAACGAAATCTACATTTCTGTATAGTAATATTTGGTCTATCTCTTAAGGTTTACAAGTTACACAAAAGTCATCCAGAGTGAACAAGACTATACATAGACTAGAACCAAAATACGTTTCACTTGTCATAAAAACATCTGAAACATATGGCACTTTAATCGAAATCGTAGAGGCACTTATGAGAAAGTCAAAATTTTCCATGTAAAGGGTAGTTTAGTGTGGAGGGATTTTCTTCAAAGTCTTTGTGTCGCATCCTTGAAAGATATTAAACTTAATACCAACTTTGGTTTTTAACCGACTTTTCGTTTTTGAATTATGCTGTCCAGGGTTGCTTACCCCACTGGTGCGATGCGTAACAAAGCGCTCAAGGTGAAGCTTTCCCACACCACACACGCTAGCGAACATGTGACTAAGAACAATCAAACGGCAACAGAAAGGTCCATGTTACGTCATCTTCGCTATATAAAGAGGCGAGGAAACAAGCAGAGTAGTGAGTTACAGACATCAGTTAGTGTGTCAATGAATGCAAAACAGCTGTGTGTGTGTGTGTGTGTGTGTGTGTGTGTGTGTGTGTGTGTGTGTGTGTGAGAGAGAGAGAGAGAGAGAGAGAGAGAGAGAGAGATACTGTCATTGTGAAAGATACGTCGCGTCGAAGTGAAGTTTTAACTAGCGCCGAGTGATCGTATCTTCGGAGTTAGTGCATGAGAGACAGAGAAACTGAACAAAGACAGTGAAAGGACTGAGTCAAGGTTACGAGAAGAAAACAGTTGTGAATTGTGATATCATGAAAGACTGTAGACTGTGTTAACGTCAGTAAAAGAAAACTTTGTATTTGTTTAATTAGTGTATGAGGTACTAAAAGTGAAGAAAGACAGGGAAAGGACTGAGTCAAGGTTACAAGAAGGAAACAGTGAGTTGTAATATGAGAGACTGTAGACTGTGTTAATATTAGTAGAAGAGAACTGTGTATTTGTGCAAAAGTTTAGAAGAAAAATAAAGCGTAAAAAATTAACTGGACCGATTTTGTCATTCTGTCACTCTGGTGTCAGAAGTGGGGTTTACTAAATAGTTACTTGTTTTACATTATTCTCATTCATTTTTATTCATTTTATGACACTCAATAGAACAGAATAGATAGGATAGTTCTACCTTTAGTTTTATTGTGTATAAATATTGGTGGTTTTATAAAGTTGACTTGAAATGTTATAATTTCAGTACACCAGCATATGACTATGCTCCTAATCCAGACAAGCAATGGATACTTAAGGTCACTCCACGCATGCAGCCAATACATCGACAGTTCACAGACCTGCTTATGACAAAGCGACTACAAACCTTGCAGAGTGTGGATGAAGCAGTGGAGAAGGTTAGTACTCATTTTTATTGCAGTGTTAATGGAACAATTAGAGAATTAGCTATAATAGAACATACACAATTGGACCTGCTGTATACGTAACCCAGTTTTGCGTAATATGCATTTATACGTAAATTTTTGTAGGTTCCGGCAAAATGCAATTTAGAAATGTGTTAATAAAACCTTATTTATACATAATTCACAGCTACATATTAAATTAGTGAAATAGAACTGGGTTTTTATAATTATAATTAGCATACAGCTTATGTTATCTTAAAGGAAACTCGAGGTGTATTTTCCTTATCTCTGTTGACAAAGACCACCTGAGTGGGCGGCTTTCGGCAGGACATTGTCGTAGCAATAAACGAGAAGTAAATATAAACATTTTCGGAATGTGGTGTTTACTGTTGAACAGCGGTTTTGTCTTCCAGTTCTCAATTGCTTTTAATCAGCCAAGGAGAACAGAAAAAGGAAATGGCACACACTAGACCAGAAAGTAAAATTCATGCGAGAGGTAGAACTTAATCCACACAAAACCAAATCCAAAATTCAGACTTAGGAATTGCTTATACCACACTATTTATAGTCACCAGTAACAAACTGAGGTGTGTGCACCTAATGCAAGAAAATTGAAACATGCTAAATTAACAGATTTCTTTAAAGGAGGACCAAGTTCAAAATAATTTCTTCATATATATTTTTGTTGTTTGTAAAACTTTACACATGTAGGCCTACTGTATTCCTTTTTTTTTTTTTGCAAAAAATAAGATGCATTTTCAAAATCTCGGTTGTAAGTAATTCTGAGTGATTCAAATCCCGGCTGTAGCATTGAATTTTTCAGTCGTGATTCCACCTCTTAAACATTGCCCACACACGGCTTGTGTTTAAAAACACCAGCAGTAAGTTTGTTGGCATAAAGAAACAATTATTACCATCTAAAGTTACTTAAACCCGAGTCATAAAGTACTTACAATTGTAAGTCGTCCTTGGGGTATTTATCTCTTATGTGAGATCCCCTTGTGGTCTGCTGGGAAAGTACGAACCGGCTGGGGAATTTAATGTCATACTGACAAGTTGGCTATGGTAGTTCAGTGGTTAAAGCAGCTGCTTGATAAGCGGAAGATACATGGTTCAAATCCCAGCTGTGGCATTGAATTTTTCAGTTCTGATTCCACCTCTTAAATCTTGCTCTTCCCCTTTACATACATATACATCAGACTCGACTGCATTACCAATGTTTTGCCTGTATGTCTGCATGCATGAAACTGCCAGCTAGCCCTCCTCTGTGGTGTGGGGTAGCGTTTCTGCCTCACATCCAAGGGGTCCTGAATTCCAATCTCAGTTAGGGTGAGTTATCTATATAAGTTTTTTTTTTTTTTTTTTGCAAGGTTTTCCCTTATCTTGAGAAGATGAATGTTGGGAAACTTAAAGCTCTATGGACCTCGGGCTCATTTGAGCATCATTTCACCCATTTCACTAATTTCATTCGTTTCCTAAAAGTCATTACCAGGGACCACAACTTAGACAGAATGCCTTTTTAAATTAGTCAAATCTATCTTCAATTTGAAAGTGAATCTGTATAAATTGTACCTTTGTGATTGAAATGCCACAGTTTTGTGTTTCCTTTTTCTGCCTTTTTAAAAATAAATGCCTATTTTACAAAATAAATATTTTAGTTGCCTTCATTTCATCATTTATCATTAATTATAATTAATATAATTAATATAATTAATATAATTAATATAATATAATATAATATAATATAATATAATATAATATAATATAATATAATATAATATAATATAATATAATATAATATAATATAATATAATATAATATAATATAATATAATATAATATAATATAATATAATATAATATAATATAATATAATATAATATAATATAATATAATATAATATAATATAATATAATATAATATAATATAATATAATATAATATAATATATAATATATAATATATAATATATAATATATAATATATAATATATAATATATAATATATAATATATAATATATAATATATAATATATAATATATTATATAATATATTATATAATATATTATATATTATATAATATATTATATAATATAATATATAATATAATATATTATATAATATAATATATAATATAATATATAATATAATATATAATATAATATATAATATATAATATATAGTATATAATATAGTATATAATATATAATCTATAATATAGTATATAATATATAATCTATAATATAGTATATAATATATAATCTATAATATAGTATATAATCTATAATCTATAATATAGTATATAATCTATAATCTATAATATAGTATATAATCTATAATCTATAATATAGTATATAATCTATAATCTATAATATATAATATAATATAATTAATATAATTCCTGATAATTATCAGGATAAAATTAGAGACATTTCAAAACTTCTACAAGGTGACAATTTTGTGCAGTTGAAATGGATCCTACAATGATGGTATGTTTTAGATGTTCTCCAATAACCTCTGTCGATGTTAAGAGATCATTTTGTCATGTGAAAAATGTGTTATCTGACTGGAGACTCGACATGACCCCAGAGAACTTAAAAAGGGCATTTGGTTGAAATGTGCAATGAATAAGACATTGCAATACACAGGCCTTTTTAAAAATATTTCACTTTATGTCAATTACTAGTCTAGCATTTTGTTTAAAACTTTGAAGTTCTTTAAAACAAAATGATCGAGTTATTGAATAGTGTAATCTATTAAATAAATGGGTTTATCTAATTGCCTTTTATTGCCTGTTTTAGTATTTATAATCCCTTTTTTCCTGCCTATTTTAATGATTTATAATGCCTAAACTTCCGGTCTCTGGTCATTACCATGAACTCTCCACCATACAGTCCTGAGCTGGAACCTTGTGATTTCATTTCACTTCCAAAAATTAAAAATAAAATGTGTGGAATAAATCTTTCGTTAACAGACAAAGTAGCAAAACATTATAAAAACCTGTTGAATAGTCTCAGGAAGAGTGACATCATTGCTTTAAGAATTAGTTTCATCAAATGCAGAAATGCATTGATGTTGAAAGGGAATATTTTGAAAAAAACAATAGTCATTTAAAAATTTTAAACCTAATTGTTGTTTGATTTTCTTTCAAATCTTGAGTGTCATCCTTCCACTCATACTATGCATACACAATGGAATTTCATGTAAGGGTGTCCCAAAATTAGACCGACTAACTATGGGGGTTAATAGATAACTACTTAAACTGGGTGAGAGACAGTTATCTATGACATAAATGTTAATGTCACAAATGTTTAATGCTATATCTGTATCCCAAAGACATCTGACAAATTCAAAAAGATTTTTGAAGAATACAATATACAATGGGTTCTAATCAACAGATAAACAGATTTACATTTATCTAGGTATGATGTGCTATTGTTTTAGATTTATCAAGAACTGAAAGCGCTGGGGGAGCTGGACAACACATACATCATTTATACATCAGATCATGGATATCATTTAGGACAGTTTGGACTGGTCAAAGGAAAGTCCTTCCCATTTGAGTTTGATGTAAGAGTTCCATTCCTAGTCAGGGGACCCGATATTGAGCCTGGGACCATGTAAGTATAACTGCTTCCTATCATGTGACGAATACATATGTAAGGGTCTCAATAGTCTTTGACACCCTTATACTACAAATCATGGAAAAGACTAAAGTAAAAAGAAAGAGGATGCCTCCTTATTCAGAACTAATCATGGTGAAAGCCACAGACGACAAGTTTACAAAAAAGCACCAAAAGATGTGACAAAATAATAAAATCAGTCCAGTTACTTTTGTATTTTATTTTTCTTCTGAACTCTTGCACAAATACACAATTCTCTTTTACTGACGTTAACACAGTCTACAGTCTTTCATGATATTACAATTCACAACTGTTTGCTTCTCATAACTTTGACTCAGTCCTTTCACTGTCTTTGTTCACTTTCTCTGTCTCTCATACATTAATTACACAAATACACAGTTCTCTTTTACTGATGTTAACACAGTCTACAGTTTTGTATGATATTACAACTCACAACTGTTTACTTCTCATAACCTTGACTCACTTCTTTCACTGTCTTTCTTCAATTGCTCTGTTTCTCATACAATAATTACACCAATACACAGTTCTCTTTTACTGATGTTAAGACAGTCTTTTACAGTCTTTCATGATGTTACAACTCACAACTGTTGACTGTCTGCTAGTCAGCTCCTTATACAGGCCCTGAATATAAAGGGAATGTTCTAGACAAGCAACCTACTTGAAACTGTAGAAATAATAGCATGTAATTGCAGTCGTTATTATAATTAAGATTGTTGGCATTAAATCGCTAAAATGTGTGTTACGCTTTTTACAGCATTGATGATATTGTGCTGAATCTTGATTTGGCTCCAACATTTCTGGACATTGCAGGCGTGGAGCCACCAGCCCACATGGATGGTAGATCATTCCTTAAACTGTTACATCGCAAGTGAGTTTGAATTTGATTTCACATACATCAATACACTTGTTGTTTGGCATTGTAGAACTTGTGGTCATTTGATAGCTTTAAGTACAATCCACAAATACATTTCAGAAGTACTCTGCTATTCCTGCTATTGCTAACTTTTCCTCTTCTCTGTATCTGATATTCCTTAAATGTAGGTGTTTTTGCTTAGGTTGTATTAGAAATGTTACATTGAAGTAAACAATTTAGTGAAAGTTGTATGCACAATCAAAAAACCTTTCTGTATTCATTTCACTCTATCTTTCCAGTTAAAAATGGAGCACATATCTAGTTTTGTTTAAGGTTAAAGGATAACGTAGATGATTCTTAATAATGACTTACGTTTACAGCCCAAAGCATGGACAGATGTCAAGACGAAAGAAACTCAAGTGGCCTGATACATTCCTTATTGAAAGGTAAGATATAGTTCTTATGAATTGCTGACATACCATGGGGAATTAAAATTGTTCCAGGCATATAATATTTTAAATCTTGTTATTTGACATTTATATGCGAAATTGATAAGTTTATTTGATGGCAAAGTATCATAATTATTGGACAACCTGAGTAAGACCATACGAGAGCAGTTGCATGCGTGACTTTGACGAGAAATCACGCACGAATCACAGGTTTCTTGTTGGCACCATAGTTGTACACCTATTCTATGTATAGTTCCAGAAATTCATCACCATCTTAGAGCATCGTTGGAAGCCTGTAACAGCTTTAGTTTTGTGTTGCATCATAGAAAATGGAGAAAAGTCAATTTCCTGTTTGCAAAAAGCATTATCTTTTGCACACTAAGATAATGAAGGAAATGGAGGAAATGCTGAAAATTTGGAACCTTTTGATGCTTTTGGTGCTTTATCATTGAATAATGAATTATAATGCATTACAAACATCTTTTGTAAATTTTCAAATTTGAAGGACTGTCTATTATATGGACTTACACATGGATAAGTTTCTTTCAACATCAACAGAAAATACTGGGACATACTTAAAGAAACAAATATTGTGTGTTTCTTCATTGAGGGAATACTTCTTACATTAGTACTGCTGTTGTTTAACACATTTTGTACTTTAGCAAACACAATTTGCCCATCTCGCTGTCCACACGACTTAAAATATATGCCACTCATTTCACCAATTCTGTTTGATTTTTAATTTTGCATAAATAGTTGTTTTTAGTTTAATAGAAATATCACTGCTTCTGCATGAAAGACTACATGGTGTGACCAACAAAAGTAGCAGCTAGATTCACCCTACATTCCTTTTCAGGACAAGTCTGTCTTACAATAGACGTGAACCATTTAGTTGGACAGATCCAAATGTTTAAAAAATAGATTCTACATTCCACATTTGAATAGATTTCCAAGAATTTTTAGATTTTGAGGTTCTGAAACTTGATTCTACTAATATAAGAATAATGCAACCAAACCCTTGAAAAGTAACAAAAGCCTGAATTGTTAAAATTGTTAAAAATGACATAACCTATAAAAATATGTCCCATCAGATAAAAATGCCTAAAAATTGCTGAAAAAAGTGGCCCTTAAAAGCAGTTCAGTTTCACTTAACATCTAATGAACTACATACATAGGGGTATGAGTGCGCAGATTTCACGTGCTGGGAGATCCAAATATGATAATAATAAAGTCCTGTAACAACTCCATCTCTCTTGAAAGATAAAGGAGATAATCAAACATTATTGAATACATTATCTGCACAGTCTGGAAACACAGGCCAAATGTTTTGTTTTGGTTTGTGGGCAGGTATGTATTCACACCTGCAATGGGTGAAGGTCTAAACTAGGCTAGCACTTGAAATCTGGTTCGCCATATGCCTGTGTGTTTCTTGTCAACTAATGCCAGTAACGAGGGATGGGGTGATTTGCTTTTAAGCTATTCAATCGTATTGACGAGAACTAAACTAAAAGCTGCGTAAGAGACTATGCATACAATGTGGTCAGGTGATCAAAAGTAGCAACTTCAAATGTTAAGTATGGAAATACTCTTACCTCATTCAGGTGTATCATGTAATTAAATAACAGCCACCTTTTGCTAAACAGGAAAATTTATTATAAAGAACAAGACTTTGGAGCTAGAACAGGCTAAATGGCCTAAGTCGTGAAGAAGAAGAAGAGGAGGAGGAGGAAGAGGAAGAGGAGAATTATTAATGGTCAATAACAGCAACCTCAACAAGATGTCTTTTACAGTAAATGTTCAAAATGTGTTCCGAGAGAATCTATGCAGGCACCGCACTTTCTTAGCTAATTTTGTCCTACCTGCGTTAGAGCTTCTGTGTTTTGCCCAATCTCTAGAGCTGCTTCAAACACACGTGTGCGAAGATCATCAATAGTAGCAACCTCATCAATCCTTCAACCCTTACTCTTCAGATGTTCGCAGAAATAATAATCCTAAGGGTTGAGGTCTGGTGATCTTGCTGGTCCGAATCGGCCTATCCACCAATCAGGAAATGTGCGATTTAAATGTTGTCTAACAACTGTATTGATGTTAGGGGGCGCCCTGTCATGCATGAACCACATGTTTTGCCTTGTGTGAGAGGAACATCCTCCAAAACAGGGGGCAAATTATTTTTAAGGAACTGCTGATAAGTTGGTTCAGTCAATCTTGTGGGCAATACAAAAGAGCCTATCAATTTATTTCCAATTACTCCAGCCCAGATGTTCAGTGAGAACTGCTGCTGGAAATGCGCTTGTTGCAGTGTGTGAGGGTTTTCAAAGGCCCACGTATGCTGATTATGAAAATTCAACACACCATTACGGATGAAACATGCTTCATCAGTCACTAGCACCTGTGATGAAAAATTAGGATTGGGCACACACTGTTCCTTCAGACATTAACAGAATGTTACTCTTGGCAGACAATCATTCTCTCTGAGGTGCTGCACTCTTTGAATGTGATATGGGCACAGTAACTGTTCTCTTAATGTTCTATGAACTGTTCAGTTTGACACACCAACAGTGTGTGCCATACCTCGTGTACTTGCACGTGGATCCTCTTCCACCAACTGCAGAATTACTTCCTCTGCCTACAGTGCCACATTTGAGCACTGTGGTCCTCGGTTTTCAGGTTGGGGAATCACACTTTCCGATTCTCGTACTTGCCGAGCTACAGCAGCAAATGTTCTTGGGTTTGGAATTCTCCTATTTGGGAAATCTATCCCTATACAAACGTTGCGCTTCACATGTGTTGCAATCGGCTTTGCCGTAAGCAAGAAGCATAACTAAATACTCTTGATCTGTAAAGATTGTCATTGTTCTGAATGCATTTAACACACCTGAAGCACTAACAGAACCTGATGTGTATGGATGTCGAGGGGGTAGTTGTACTATCAACATTCCCACTCTACACACACGCCAATGTTGCGGGGTTACCAAGCATATGCCCACAACTTTATTCCAATAGACATGCTGGAATCCAGTCCTTTCATATCATTTTGTGGCTAAACGAATCATTTTAGCAACATATGTTAATGACATAAATAACACATGTTTTCTAGCTCTGCTTCGCTGTTTTAATTGCAAAAGTAAACGATAATGGAGTGGTGACATTCGCAATCACACCTTTGACCAGTTTTAATTTTTATTTATGAAACCATGCACTGTAGAGGAAAATGGTACAGGAACTTATGTTTCAGTTTAATGTCAGGAACTTCCCTTTGAAGTCTGCGTACTCATACCCCTAACACCTTGTATATTTTCCACGTAGTATTGCCCTAGCATTGTGAGAATAAAGATGCAAAGCCATGGAAATCAGTCCATAGTAATAAACATTCCAATTTGTGCACATAAATGTTAAAGCAAGTTAATTGTGTTTTTCCTAAAAAAGATTTAATAATGCTATTAGAATATTTCCAGTCATTCGTTGTTTAATGTGTTTTATTGCATTCCTTGGTACAGTAGTGGGAGGCGTGAAACACCTGAAAATGTTGAAGCCAAGTTGAACTTGCTCAAACTACAGCAGCAGGCAAGGCTAGGTAAGGTTGCTCCAGATGCTACAAGAATATCAACAGAATACCCAACAGATGAAAACAACACTGCAAATGCCTTGCCAGTATCAGAAGACACAATTGCAGCAATAAACAGTAAGTCTTATAAAAAGTGTATCATGAGGCTTTTTAAAAATGTGATCTTAAAATCTCTCCATAGCAGTGGAATAGTTTATTGATCTCCAAGTTTCCCAAGCAGCTCTTCTTGCAACGTAACTTTATAGAGATACACATACAGTGTGATCTTGAAGTCCCTTCACAGTGATGGAATAGTTTATTGATCTCCCAATTTCCCTGGGCGGAAGGGAAGTCATTACATTAAACCAGTGGTAGATCTCAGTATTTGGAACACATTTTGTATCTTACGTTTTTGCCTCTGACCATTTCCTATGGAGATGTTTTAATTTTGTCGAAAACAAGCTGGCAACACTGCAGATTGTGTGGGTGTCACTTTCCCCAGCTCAGTACATAAACAAACAGTGTAATAGTACATCTTGAAAACAAACTCATACCTTGCCTTGTCCTTCTGTGTTTACTGTGAGAGTGTAGGCCAACCACAAGCATTAGCTCCCAAAACATTAAACGAAAGCAAAATTGTTTGACCTGCTTACATTCACATACTAGGTCAATTCCCTGATCAACCTCAATGCAACATTGTCGACTTACCTTACATCTGAGAGAGCAGCTCAGAGTATTCCTTCACGTCTTTTAAGTGATTGATTATTTTGTAACCCTTTGTGATGTCCCATAATTAGTACCGAAGCTATGTCAGAAATAAGTTACTCTACGCATTTTACAAGTAACAAACTGTTATCTTCATACATTCTTGTGGAATTATGCTTCCAATTTGGATAAAAAACTATTTATTTTTTCAAAATCGGCTGATCAAAGAACAAAATGCCATTCATTTTTGTTTGTAATGCTTCTATGAAGCACATATTAGAAGGAATGTAATGATTTCTCTTCATATAATCACTTTTTCTTGCAGTATGACCTTAAAGAGAAACATATCGGTGAGATTTTTGAGAGGTAGAACTGGAACTTAAAAATTCAATGCCACAACTGGGATTTGAACCACAGGCCTTCCGCTTACCAGGTGGCTGCTCTACCACTGAGCTATTGTGACAAACTGCCAGAATGGCATTAAATTCTCAAACCAGTTCATAAAAACAATAATTACCTTTTTTGATTTGTAGAATTATTTGAGTTGATCTTTAGATACTTTTAGTTCCACTTATTTTTAATTCTGGGCATGTTTCAAAGACCACTGTCTTCATTATCAATGGTTGCTCGACTGATGCTTGATGAGGAAGAATCTGCTGTGGTTGTGACTGTGTTGGTATCTGGATTGCTGGATGTAAACTTCAAGATGTCTGCTTGTGGCATTTAAAAATGTATGGCTATAGGTCGACTCAAATACTTCTACAAATCATTTAAAAAGTTTCTCTGTTTGCATCACTTTGTACTAATTAAGTGGAATCTCAGAGCTTGTGGAAAATATCCCCTATTCTGTTGAAGGCAGAGGTTCAAGATTTTAACTTTATTGTTTAACACCTTTGATTAGTTTGTTTTGTCACTAAATTAGTGTAACTTATTACAAATTTCAATCTGTATTGGGAGGATTATCTTTATAGACTGTTGACTTTGCAGTACTCCAAAGAAATCATTGGGTCTATTACTTTTTGTAGCATCATGAACAGAACCAGTCTCGTGAAATTTATTTATTAAACTACATCTGTAAATTGTGTCACTTTTATGTGTTTATCACATTCTCCACTTAAACACATGTTGTTCAATGAGAAACATTTTCAACTTAAGGCAATGTATCTGTGAAATTTGCCAATAATTTTGATTTTGATTTTGGCGAGGACAACACAACCCACATCCTCCAAACCATAGTATATATTTGGAAAACTGAGGAGACTTTTTCATCAGCTTGAAGACATTAAAACTCCTTTAATACTGCACAGATAAAGTCGCATTAGCGGCTAGGTGCTGTGCAAATAAACATACCGTACAGGAGAACCTGTACGACCTGTTCTCGGATGCTGGAATGCTTTTTCATCTTTCCTGAAGATGGCCATGTAGTCTACAGTGGCCGAAATCTCGACCTTTATAAATCTAACACGCCTGATCACCCGTGAAGCCTTGATGCATAACGTTTGCCATAAAAGCTTCAAATCTTACATAGTAAAATTTGTCATGCATTGGTTAAAAATATTAAACAATTGAGCTGAATTTAAATATTTTCACAACTTATACTGAAAAAATTGAAAATATTAATAAATTGTGTACAAAACAGTTTTTTCCTCTTAAACTAATTAAATCTAAGCAACGGCTGTATGACAATTTCATTATATGTGTATATTGAGCTCGAATTAAACATTTAGGAGAGATACAATAAACTGTAGGCTCCAAGGGTCATTTCATGTTAGCATATCAAAAAGTGATTTATCATTAATAAATAGGTATATTAATAATTTAAAAACGGTTTGACATAGGATATTGGAATCCCGTACATTCTATATATTTTATGTTTTGAGCATTTCAAAAAAAATTCAAAGCAATTGGAAGAAAACTGTGGATTGTTTAATTTTCATAGATACATTGCCTTAAATGAGGAGTGTTGTACACAGGCAGTAAGGATGGTGCTTTGACAGACACTAAACAGTTCTGGGAGTGTATTGACCTGCAATAGTGTGGGAGGACTAGAGACCACAATGCACATAGTAAAAGTGTAATTCATCCACCTATAGCACAAATATGAGGGTTGTTCAGCAAAGACTGAGAGCCAGTGGCATAAATAACGGGGAGCCCCTGATCTTTAGGGGCTGTTTTGATGATCTAGAAAGCACTGGTACAACCATGGAAAAACTGACTGAGCGCATTAGGAGTGCAGAATATTTCTAACTCCTACGTAATGTTTGCACAAGTCGATATACAGCTGAGTTTATTGACAGTCTCTATTCCATATGTTATCTTACAGACAAATAGGCTGTATCTTGAATCACCACTCACATTTGTATTTGCAAGTATGTGTACAAATGTGACTGGTGATTTGTGTGTCCAACAGATCATAACATATGGATCAGAGGCTATCAATAAACTCAGCTACATATAGAAAATATCAATTTGTGTAAACTGGAGGGTGTGACGTGGTCAGTGCCCCGAGCCCTCCCAGCCAGTTATACAGCCTTCTCGACCTGGGGCTGCTACTTCTCCATCAAGTAGCTCCTCAAATGATCCCCCGGGACTTAACAAGGCTGAGTGCACCCCGTGCCAGACCTCTCAGAGGCGATAAAATCCTCATGCTAGTACTGGGGATCAAACCCGGGTCCTCACCAGAGGCAAGCATGCTACCAATTGCACTATGGAGGTGGTCATATGTTTCTAGATATACTCTATTGTAGGGTCTTTCAACTTAGCTTTTTCTCTCATACTTAATTGTTACACCACAGTTGAGGCATTTGGCCCCTATCGTGACAACTTTAAAAGAAATAAGGCTCCTACTCTGATTTAAATGGACTTTCAGCATTCTTTGCTTTCTTTGGAGCCAGTTGCTCCATAATTAGGTATTTCTATTGCATTTATCTGTTCATTGATAAGAAAGCTGTGTATTGGCATATGTTTCCTTGAGTCTTACGAGTAGCTTCATTGCTCTGTAATGTGTGAGTTGAGCTGAGCTTAACCAAGTCTCCATGATGCAAGGTGCAAGAAATCTCTTCAGCTTGAATTGCATCCAGCATGATTTTAAGCTGTGAGGTCTATAGAAATATGCAGCATGAGCACTGTGCTACAAAGATTTTAAAGTGTTCCTGTAGCAGTCTTCTTTGACAAAACACAAAATGTTATCGAATCCTGTTATTCTCTCATTCTGAACATTCTACTGTTTAGAAACTCCTTCACTCCTTTAAACTGATACTGTTATAGAATAGTGGCTGCAGAAAAATATGTTGGGGTTGGCTAATGCTGGATTTCTGACAATGAAGTCATTAGTCCTCTTGCTCTCCAATATTTTTCACTGAGGATGGGGTGCTAAAAGTGGCCGGGCATATTTTAAGGTGGTCTTGGTCCATTTTCTCTTGAAGATCACATAGAGGACAGAGTGGTGAAGAATATATCTAGGGAATATGTGGATGGCGACCACAAGGTACCCAAGCTGAGCAGAACATTACTTCCACTTACTGGTGTTTTGCTCCTCACTGTAATCTTTTCTATCTCATCTTTAATGCATCCTCTGATTGGTAATCAGATGGTATGGTCGGTAAATTTATATTGATAACTCTCCTGGTGAGGTCGGTGAGACCCGTAAACCAACGACAGGTGTGGTCCTTCAGACATTCTAGGGGTTGTGAGAGAGTAATGTGATATGGTGCCATGGGCATCACAAAGGGGGGGGGGCAAGGATTGACCGCCCCCCTTGGAAGATAATACGCTCAATGTGCAATTTTTATGTCAAGAAAATTTTTATTTAGCACAAATTAATATGGTTATCCAATATAAATTCTATAACTTTTGATAATAAAATATTTATTTATTTATTTAAACATCTGCAAAATTACAATCTGTTCAATAATTGAACAATAAGTAACAAGGATAATATATTACTTTTCCAACCGCGGCCCATTGGCCATAAATTTGCTTATAATTTATAATAAAATAATGAATTAATATTGTTTGATTGCAAACTTCCAACATGTGGCCCCCCCTGGAAAAGGGTCTGCCGACGTCCATGTATGGTGCTCTCTAAAAAGCAGTTACTTTTACTACTAATTCTTCTAATTCTCTCAGAATAATATAGCTAATGGTCATAATTAAGGCTACCTACTGGATCTCTATAGATGGCAGAGTGATTTATAAAGTCAGACTCAGTGTTTATGTATTGGTAAGTAAATGTTAAGAGATAATGCATTTTGTTTTGAACTGATATGGCCTCCTGAAGGGCCTGACTTACAGATTGACAACAGAGTGCTGCCAGTTGTGTCACCTGGGATCAGTAAACTGGAGCGGATAGCTCTGGAGTGTCAGAGTCCAGAGTATCAAGCTCCATGCAAGCCTGGACAGAAGTGGCAGTGCGTATCTGAGGGCAACAGGTGAGCAAACTTTCAACAACTCCACTAGATTTGTTTACTTTCCCTACTCATGCTTACAGTAAATAGGGGAGGTATTGTATTCCACCCAAAAATATACCGACATTTCACCAGCAATACATGTTTTGACACTCCCTGAATCCAAACAAAGGATTTATTAAAAGGTGTGTGTCTACGCGTGTGTGCGTGCAAGTGTGTATTGGTCAGTCTATCTGAGTGTCTGTAAACAGCACAACTCAAAAATGAAAAGCAGGTAGGTAAAATATCAAACTTGGTACATACTTTTCTAATGAACCAGCTGTAATGCTTAAAACATTACTTGGACAAAAATAAGTGTAAGTGAAACTATAAGTGTCTATAGGTCGACTCATATACTTCTAAAACATTACTCACCAAGTTTGTTTAATGGGATGCATTTTGGAAGCATTTGCTTGCATTTATCAACCAACTTCTGACTACTGCTGGGTGGTGTGCTAGTGTTGTTGTGCACTCCTGGTGGTGGTTCAATGAACCATTTATGAGGGCTCTGTCTGGTGGGAATTTCAAAGTTGAAAGCTTGGTGCCAGTGTTTTAATATAAGCAGATTTTCCCAAGTATCTACCAAGTTTTCTATTGTCTGATGTGTATAACATAGAGGTCTTTACAGGCTGGGGCCAAGCCCTCAGGCTTAGGCCTAACACGGCCCAGTCCAGCCAGTGGGCCGAGTTAGGGCCTAACTTGAAAAATGTTTGTCAGGCCGGGTTTGGCCTGGGATTGAAAATTAAGGGGTACAGAATAATCTATTACATTTTTTGTTCATCAAAGTCAAAATTCTGAGACTAACACAATTATTACAGCATTTCTAATTTAATATTAGGAAGTCACACAGGGTACATTGATAGAAGTACATTAAAACGATACATTGTGTGCAGCTTGTCCTGTTCATCTATATTTGTTCCATCCGTCATCTTTCATGTTTCACTTGACTTTTGCTTTGTGTACTTGTCCCCACAACAAAATTTTGTTAAGGATATTGTTCTCTTTTCACACACTTCCATGTGGTATCTTGCACCTTGTTTTGCACATAACATGCACACGCATTCTTCACCTGGCTTATGGTGTCTTTTTCCCTTACATATCAGGTGGTGGAAACCATGTGCTGCAAACTGTTACAAGATTCCCTAGTTCATAGTTTGGGTCCTTCCAATCTTCTTTAATCATTGCATCCGTGATGTAGAAATCTTCCCATATTTCAGCATTTTTTTTCTTATATTATAGTAGTATAAAAATGTAATAATAATGATGATAATGATAACAATAATAACAACAATATAGAGCAATTCCGCGTGTGACTAACTGACATTTACACTAAATTTTCTTCTTAAAATGTCTGCCTAATGGTCAATATAGGTGTTATTTTAACAACATATGATGACAGAGAATACATTGGCGGTTGTGATAGGGAATATAAAAACCTTAAAAAGTGAAACAATTATTTAATAATGAGCGCTAAACTTTTCGTGACTAACTGACCCACAGTTGAGAAAAATGTCAGTCACGAAAAGTTTAGCGCTCATTATTAAATAATTGTTTCACTTTTTAAGGTTTTTATATTCCCTATCACAACCGCCAATGTATTCTCTGTCATCATATGTCGTTAAAATAACATTTTTACACCTATATTGATCATTAGACAGACATTTTAAGAAGAAAATGTAGTGTAAATGTCAGTTAGTCACACATTTAACAACCATAACAACCATAACAACAATAACAACCATAACAACAACAATAACAACCATCATAGCAACAACAATAACAATAGTAACAGGAGTAATAATAACAATAAGAATAGTAGTAACAATGATGATGACGATGACGACAATGATAATAATAATAGCTGCAAAATAATTTTGTTTAAAAACAGAATACACACTCAGGTTCAGGCTGGGTAGTACACTATAATTTCTTCTCAGACTTGGGCCAGACTGGGGCTTAGGTGAGGATGGGCCAGGTTAGGTTGGACCGAAGCTAAGAATGTTGACCCATCCAGATCTCTAGTGCATCAGCAGTTATACATAGTTCCAGAGCTATTTCATGCTGTTCTTGCAAAAAAAAAAAAGTTATGTCCCCTTTTCTTCCTTTTGCAATTATGTGTCAGTTTGACTTCCTTGTCTCTTTGCTTATATTACTGTACATAAAATTGCACTTCTGTTCCATGACCTTACTTCCTCTCTGAATTGTAATTGCCAACCTGTTTGTCCACTACATGGCATATAGTGTATCCAACAATATGATTTTCATCAATCTTTAATGAATTTTAAAATTATTACATTTTATTTCAGGTGGAGGAAGCACAAATGTAAATTTCAAAGTGCTGCTTATCCACGTGGAGGAAGCGGAGGTAAAAGGAAATGTGCATGTTTTACCCCAGCTGGTTTAGTGTACACAAGACTGGAACCAGATGAAAGACGTATGCAGCGACAATTCCTCAGGTATACAGTTGAACTTGCTCTGTCAGCAATCAGATAATTAGGTTCAATCTAATTTTAATTTCATACAGAAACCTACCAACATTTCTTCCCCATCATATTTAATTACAATAAAATTGTTCAGATTGACAAAAGTATTAAATTTAACATTTAACTAAATGCAATAAGCCAGAAAAAAGTGCTAAAGTCCTTGTCACTCAAAAAAGTACTAATTTGGGAAATAGCATATTACTTTCTCTACTACGTTTAGTAAAGCAAAGGAAGTATTGTATTTCATCCAAAAATTTGATGTTGAGATTTCACCAGAAATATATGTTTTGGGGCACCCTGAATCCAAAAAAAGCATTTTTAGAAAAAGGTGTGCATGTGCGTGCACGTGTGCGTGTGTGTGTGTGTGTGAGTCCTTAAAAACAAAAAGTCATTTAAATATTGGTTGAGAGATAGAATTGGAACTGAAACTAGACTCTAACCATTCAGCTACTGTGACAACCTGACAGAATGACATTGAATTCTCCAACCAATTTGTATTTCTCCCAGTAAACCGCAAGGGCAGTCTCACATCAGAGACAATTACCCCAATGGTGACTTACTATCGTAAATACTTTATGTCCCGGGATTAAATAATCTTCATATGGTAATTATTATTTAGTTATTTTGGGTTAATTGTCTCTGATGTGAGACTGCCTTTGTGGTTTACTGGGAGAAATATGAATTGATTGGAGAATTCAACGTCATTCTGGCAGGTTGCCACAGTAGCTTAATGGTTAGAGCACCCACCTAGAAAGCGGAGGGTCTGTGGTTCAAATCCCAGCTGTGGCATTGAATTTTTCAATACCAATTCTGCCTCTCAAACATTGCCCACACATGGCTTGTGTGTTTAAAAACACCAACAGTAAGTTTGTTGGCATAAATAAATAATAATCAACAAAGTTGGTATTTAAGTTTAATGTCTTGCAAGGATGCGAGACAAAGATTTTGAAGAAAATTCCTCAAGCATAAACTACCCTTTACATGGAAAATGTTTTTAAAATTTTTATTTTCTTGAAAATGGCTCCAACGATTTTGATTAAAATGCCATATGTTTGAGATATTCTTATGACAAATGAAATGTATATCTTGAATTTTCTGGCTATAGCCCATGAAGTCCTATTTACACTGGATGACTTTTGCATAACTGGTAAACCCTAAGAGATAGACCAAATCTTACTATACAAAAAATGTAGATCTTGCTAAAACACACAATATATGTCCAGATAAATTTTTTTGTAAAGTACCATTTCAGAGATATTCCTTGTTATTTGTGTAAGCTTAGGAGAACTTATTACTTCTGTCAAATGGAAGATCACTATTAATTTTTTTATATGTTATATGGAATTTGGAAGCTTAAAAAGATTTTACCATCGCTCAGAGCCTACTGTATTTCCATATCCCTGTTGCGTGTGCAAGAAAATGAGCAATAAGATAATTTCTGCAAATGTTTATCTCAACTAACACGAAGAAGATAGAAGAATAAGAGTTTGTAAGACCGGTTAGTGCAAGAGTAGAGAAAGTCATGTGAGTGCAACACATCAGATATTTTTTATTTGCTTCTGGTAGATTCTTCATAGCCTTCTTTTGGAAATGTGGCTGGGCTAGTGAGAATATTTCTGGCAGTGGAGGATGCTATTTACCACCAGGGTTGAATAGAATAGAATAGAATAGAATAGAATCTTTATTGTCACATAATGTTTACATAGTAAGCCTAGCTGGTAAACTGGTGAGTCGTCAAGTTATACATAAAACAAATTTAAACGAAAAAACTAATTCTAATATATATGGTATACAAGATTAATTATCAATTACAAGTAATACAGTACCTATAATATTGTGTCATCCATGAATTCTTGTGTGGAGTAATATGTCTTGTGTAATAACAGCTCTTTTACACTTTTATTAAATAGTTTTAAAGTTTTTATTTCTTTGAGTCATTGAGGTAATTTATTGTATATTTTTATACCCATGTAATAGGGTGTTTTTTCATATAATGTTAATCTATGCATGGGGTATTTTAAGCTGGACTCTTTCCGAGTGCCGTATTGATGACGATTTTGTTTTTGGATGAATTTCTCATAATTTTTATACACATAGGTGGATAACTCTAAAATATATACAGAGGGCATTGTTAGAATTTTTAATTTTTTGAATAATGGTTTGCATGAATCTTTAAAGCTAGCATGTGACATTATACGTATTATCTTTTTTTGAATTTTAAAAACAGTCTCCCATCCCGATGCGTTTCCCCACAATATTATACCATAGGCCAAGATCGAATAAAAATAGCTGTAATATACAATTTTTTTTGTTTCTATATTCATGATATTTGTCAGGCATAACATGTTGTAGCAGGCCGAATTCAATTTTTTGGTTATGTGTTCAATATGGATATTCCATTTTAAGCATTCATCTATGTGCATTCCTAATATCTTACTATAACCCTTTGTTGTAGTACTATTATTGTTGTCTAAATTATCTTGTTTCAGATTAGCATTAGCAGCAGTTTTAAATTGTATAAAATTTCTGGAATTTTGCATTTTTTCACAAAATAAGGCAGTTTTACTTTAATCTGCACTCATCGCTAAAATAATAATATTAATTTATTGATCAACATCACAATTCAGGAAGATAATGGGAAATTGCTTTAAATTAATGTCTGTCACCTTTATCATTAATGTGAAGAAAGAGGGCCCCTAGTTATAGCATTCCCATTTTTTTATTTCACACTATGCCACTGGTAACCATTTGTAACCTACAATTGTAAGTAGCCTTGTTTAATTTTGTAAAGTTTTGAGTATTGCCCTGGTATGTCAACTCTTTCAGTTATGATGCATCCTGTACAGTTGACTGATGTTTAAACTTATAACATAGAAAGGCCATTATTGCAGGGGCCATGTGAACAAAAACATAAAGGAATACAAACCCAAGTTTCTGAGGACAGTCCAAGCAAAACGAATAGGCGAGGTTGATCTTGCAGATCTTTTACACCAGAGTTCGGGTTTGCTGGATGAAGATGCTGTGGCAGATTTTATGGCACGCTACAATAACCATGATGTGAAACGAAGGGGCAGCCGAAGAAGCAAGCGGGACACACTAGAGAACCTTGCAGACTCCATCATGAAGGACATTGAAAAAGATATAGAAAAGGAACTACATGGACTACAGGTAAGGCTAGATGCTAGAATGTAAGTTGATTGGATCAAAAGCTTTGTAAAAAAAATAAATGTTTTCTTTGTTGTTGTTGCTAATGCTGGATTTCTGACAATGAAGTCATTAGTCCTCTTGCTCTCCAATATTTTTCACTGATGGGTGGGGTGCTAGAAGTGGCCAGGCATATTTGAAGGTGGTCTTGGTCCATTTCCTCTTACAGATCACGTAAAGGACAGAGTGGTGAAGAATATATCCCAGTTCTGTTCAAATGTTTTGCCAGGCAATCATGTCGCGTAATCAACCTGAAGGTTGCAGCTGACGTTTTTCGAGGATACTCAGGAATTACTGTTTGAATGTTTGGTAGTTCCCATCTTTTATTTTTTGATTTTTCATAGTAATATTTTGCAATTATTTTTTTGAATTCAGAGTTAATTAATCTTTTAGTTGCATAAAATGGTAGATTAACTGTAGATTTCTGTACACTGCTGGTACCCTTTTTTTCAAGAAAATCAGCTTTGTTGGTTTTTTGTAGTTTGTTTATATGCAACTCAAAACTGAACTTCCCCTTAAACGAAAAAAAAAGAAAGAACAACTAACTTCAGATAAATAATTTATGCTTGGTAAGAGTGTTTTGCTGTTGAAAATTGGAGATAGTAATAGCTCTGTATTTGGAAGCTGAAAAAAATATTTACTCTGACCATTTTTTGAGGTTGTCTAACCTGCATTACATTGGCTGAATTGGAAGCAGATGAAAACATATAGTTGTTTGCTTTCAAACAAATGACATCTGAAAGTGCAAAATTGACTTTCCACTTTCTTTTTATATGATCAACACTATTGTGATGATGATAGTTATGTAAATTGTTGGTTAAAGTATAAATTTATAGAATTGAGATATTCGGGACATAGTTTATTAAAGCCCAGACGTGATTTCCTGTTTGCATACATGAAAGTCATTTCGTCTAGGATCACATTAAATGGTTAAGTCACATTCTGGTTCTACATGTGCAGTCATCTTTGCTGACATGTGCTGTTACATTATTGGCTAAGCTTCTTTGTCGGAAAGTTTTGTTTATTTAAATACTGAATTTTTACCAAGCCGGGAGTCAGTTCCAGGTGCTAAAATGAACTTGCGTCACTTTGATCTTTGATGCTTTCTTTCAAGATGGAACTTATGTTGCCAGGAATCTGCCGAGGTAACACAGATAGTTGTCCAATTCTGACCACTATTTTCTGTTCCACTCAGTGTAATACAAGGGTGGGTCAATAAGTAATGCCTCCTATTTTTTTTCCTTAAATAAGTTAGTTATGTGAAAAATTTGAATTTGGCGCAATTCCTCAAACCTTCTTCTCCAATCCCCTGCAGTAGTATCTTCCTATGTCAACAGGTGGCAGCACTGCATCCTCTTGCAAAATGGCTGACATTGACATTCGTATTAGACAGCGTTCTGTGATTGAATTTTTGACTGTGGAAGGTGAAATGCCAATTCACATTCACAAAAGGCTAAAAAATGTGTATAGTGATGCAACGGTGGATGTCAACACTGTTAGACGATGGGTTCATCGCTGTAACGAAGCTGAAGGGTAAACACCATTGGCGGATGAAACGCGAAGCGGCAGGCCATGCATTATTCATCGAGTCGATGAGATCATTTGTGGTGATTGCCAGATAACAACAGGTGAATTGTGTTGCATTATCTCCCTCAGTAAAGGCAGTGTGAAGACGATTATTGAACTACTGGGTTACTCAAAAGTTTGTTCACATTGGGTACCAAGAATGTTAACCACCCAAAACAAACAAACAAGGAAAACAACAGCCTCCGAACACCTGCAGCACTGGAGGTAGAGGAGTTTCTGGAAAAAATTATTACTGGAGACAATACATGGGTTCATTTTTTTGAACCTGAATCAAAGCGGCAGTCAATGCAATGGCATCACATAATGTCACCCCGAAGAAAAAAAATTCAAAACTCAGTGGTCGGTAGGGAAAGTTACGGCGACAGTGTTTTGGGATGCAGAGGGTCTGTTTGTGATTGATTTTTTGGAGCAGGGATGCACAATAAATTCTGTCCAATACGTCAGAACCCTCAAAAAGCTGAAAGCACTTCTTCGCCGAGTTCGCCCAACAAAAACTATGGCAGATGTTGTTCTTTTGCATGACAATGCAAAACCACACACCAGCCATTACACCACTGCAGAAATTGAGAAATTGGGATGACAAGTCTTATCTCATCCCCCATACAGCCCTGACCTGGCACCATCAGACTTCCATCTGTTCAGGCCTCTAAAGGAAGCTCATCGTGGGATTCATTTTGAAGATGAGGAGGCTGTGAAAACGTCTGTGCATCAATGGCTTAGGAAGTAAGACCCTGTGTTTTACCACACTGGAATACATGCCCTAGTTAAAAGGTGGACCAAAACTGTGGAAAAGGATGGAGATTATATTGAAAAGTGACAAATTAATTGTCAATGTTGTAGTTTTCAAGCTATGTAAATTTAATTCAATTTTCTTGGCAATTAAAAGAGAAAACAAATAGGAGACAGTACTTATTGACCCACCCTCGTATAAATCAGTAACTTTATTTATGTAAATTAAACCTTTTTTAAAATAGAATTGCATGTTGACTATTGGGATTAATCCTTCACCAAATTCCCAGTCACCCGTAGCACATAGTATCCTGAGCTACCCTTCCTGGATGTCCCTTCCAGTCATGGTAGGTTATTCTTTACTGAAGATGCCCAGACATCCATTCTAACATGACGCTAAATAACAGTCACTCTTGAGCGTCATATCTAGTGATAGGTACCTTTGTTACGTCCCAACTTGATAGAGGTGCCTATTTACCATGACGTTCCTCCTCTGTAACATAATTACTTTGGAACAGCATCATCGTCGCAACTTGGTGGAGCCGTCAAAGTTCTCCATTCTTGTTCTTGTACTGTGAAACAAAATATGGTATGCTGTTTTGCTTCCCATTCTACTTTTAATTCTTGGGTTAGTTTTTATTTATTTTCTTTTTTTGGTTTGTTCCATTTATATGGTACCTTTAACATATAAGGTCACGTCAGTAGCTTTTGCCTTTGGAACAATTGCACATTGGCAGTGATGTTCACTCATTTGCTATGTGTAACTTTGGGTTTGTTTACATTGGGTTTTCTTTATAAACATTAAATTTGCAATATTTTAGAAGTAAATTAGTCGACCTATAAACACTTATAGTTTTATTATTTATTTATGCTAACAAGCTTGCTGTAGCAGAAAAAATGGTTTCAAAATGATTTAGTTGAAGGACTTGAAAAATATACGAAAGACAAAACAGATTAAGGGCATTAAAACACTGAGCAATAGATCCAATCCACAACCTGAATACAGCAATTTCACCTTCCACCCAAAGTTGCACAATAAATTCCAGAAATTTTTTCAGGTTCATAACATTAAGTTAGCCCCTTGCAACAAATTCAACCTGAGAAACCTACTAAACCACCCATTAAAGGGTACAATACCAAAAAGCTCAAAATCTGGTGTTCATACCAACAAACTCAAAATGTGGTGTTTATCACATAAAATGTGAGGATTGCCCAAAAATATACATCGACCAAATGAAAAGAAATCTTACAACATGACTGAAGGAGCACATTAGAAACATAACATTCAAAGAATGACAAATTAGCCACTGTTCATCACTTCTGGTCAACTCAGCACAATATAGAAAAGGATATTAAGTTGCTAAAACATGCAAAAACAACAGCAGAACTGATAATTTAGGAGAAAATACATATTATGAAGGATGTTCACATAGTCATAAACTTTGATATACTACAAGCAGACGATATAATGAAGTTTATATCCAGCAACCCAGGCAGCAGCACAGTCACTAACACAACAAATGTCTCCTCTTCAACTGCCAGTCAAGAAACCACTGAGAATGAAGATGTGCTGGTCTTTGAAATGCGTCCGGACAAAAATAAGTAAGTAAAACTATAAGTGTCTATAGGTCAAATCATTTACTTCTAAAACATTGGAAAGGTTTCACAGTCTATATCACTTTGTGTATATTAAGTGGATTAAACTCACACCCTCACTGATAATTCAGCCTCTAGCAAGAACAGGAAATATCCTGGCTAAAGGAAAATTGTCACCCTCTATCTGAGAATCAAATGTGGGACTTCTGGTTTTGGAAGCTACCTCACTAATCACCAAACCACACATGGGTTACTGCACCACCCTTTATGCATTAGTGTTTGTTTTGATTTTCATAAACAGTGCTTGCTGTGAAATTATCCATGTGTATTTGCAAGCAGCAGCTTGTCTGTTGAAAGCAGTTGGGATGTTTAATGTTCAGGAGAAAGATGCAGATGGAACGAGTGGTGTACCTTCAGATGCAGAAAACATGATCCAGTTGGCAGGTTGTGCTGTCTCTCCTTCACATACTGTTAACTGCAGCAATGCCGTGTATGAGGACCTTCCAACATGGCGTTCCTCCAAAAGCAATGTGGACGATGCCATTAGAAAGCTCCTGGCGCAAGTGGAAGTGCTCAAAGTAAGTGGCCATGCTAATTTCACCAGTGATCTTTCAGATAAAATTCCTCCAATTAAAAGGCACATTAAAATGTTCAATATCTGAGTAATAAAATAGATAGGTAACAATATTGTTGCAACAACTTAAACCAGTAACTGGGTTAAAATAAGTTGAAATTAACTTCTCTCAAATAGAAGGCCACAATAATATAAATTATTACTGCAGGAACCAGTTTAGTGCATGATTAGTAAATAAGAGTTTGAATAATGTAAAATCAATTCCATAGCTAAAAAAGAGAAGCATTGCAAAAACATTTGAAGTAATACTCCACTAAATCAAGGAAAATTGAAGCTATTAACAGTAAAGCAACAGAATGTAAAATAAGAACAAATTAGAAACTAAAAGCTTCACTTATCTTAGAAATATTGCAAGCTTTGAGAATGAGTTGGATGCAACTTGAAACAGTTAGAAATTGAAGAACTTGCAATATTACTAAGATAAGTGGAGCTTTTAGTTTCTAATTTGTTCTCATTTTAGTAGTCCACTATTTAGTTTGTGCTTCTATTCCATTGTTTCAGTTTTAGATTGTGCTTCTGTTCTATTACCTGTGTTCCTCTCTGATTCATTGTTGCCAAACTCTTAGTGCACTACAAGGGATGTAGTGTATTTGTTCATGCCAGGTTGGCATGTTTTAGGGAGATTGTGCATCCCTAATCCCATATGCAGCAACATATCCATGATATTTTGCCTTTTAAGGATGTTATTTGAGTTCTCATCTATTAAAAATCTACTGTGCTGCACTCACATGACTTTCTCTACTCTTGTACAAACTATCTGTACAAATTCGTATTCCTATATCTTCATCTTAGTTGAGATAAACATTGTACAAATTATCTTTTTGCTTATTTACTTGTAGGTGCAAGGGGAAAGTTAGAATACAGAAGGCTTTGAGCGATAGTCAAATCTTTTAAAGCTTTGAGATTCTCTTCTCTTTGCATACTTACCATATAAAAAACTGAACAACGATGATCCATTTCACGAAAGTTCTAAGTTTTCTGAAACTCACACACATAACAAGGAATATCTCTGAAATGGTTAACCCTACAAGAAAATTTACTGAGACATAAATTGTGTATTTTAGCAAGATCTACATTTTTTGTATAGGGGTAGTAAGGGGTAGTGATGCGCCTCGTATAGCCTCTCCTACCCAATTCCCATCCTCATCCTGCCCGTGGTGCACCCTGCTTTTAACAGATGAGGCTCTGGGGACCGAATTACAGCGGTATAACTGTTTCATCTAAAATGGAGGAAATATCATTTACATATGTGCTGGCCTATCACAGCACAACAGCGTCCCTCAGAGGCACATGAGGGGAAGGTCGGTGGATCTAAATATCATCTATTTAGTCCTCCCGGCTAGGTCCGATGGACCCGTTGACCAACGATAGGTGTGGTCCCCCTTGCAAAATGGGGGTTTAAGTCGGGTGATGTAACTGCCACATTGTAAAACTGGTGCCCGTTAAGAAAACAGTTACATGAAAGCCACATACATGAATATGAGTCCTAAAGATAAACATTCCGGAGTTAAAACTGTCCCCCAATCGGATCTCCGGGTGGGGACATCTTTAGGCAAATTTCATCTTTCCAATACTTTAAGAATTCTACAATGGAATGCAGGAGGCATGTCCCAGCCTAAAAAACAAGAGCTAATGAAAATATTAAAAGACCAAGATATAGATGTCTTCACAGTACAAGAAGCCAATATATCACAAGAACAGGAAATATACTTTGAAATGGATCAGTACACTACACATATACTTCCAAAGGCTCGTCAAATAGCAAGTGGTATTCTTACAGGAATTAAAAGAAATATGAAAGCTATTATCCAAATCAAAAAAACAATGGAAGAACAAGATAAATCAGAAATAGTTAAAATTGAAGTATGGAAAAGTAACTACCACTATAGAATTTACAGTATCTACAATCCTCCAGACAATACACTAGATCTAAATTCTATTCCCATAGAACCCAAAAGTATTTTAATAGGTGATTTTAATGCACACTCCCCTAGGTGGGGCTACAGAGATATAAATTCAGCAGGAAGAGTCATAGAAGACCTATTAAACTCGTCAACAATGGAATTAATATTTAATCCAAATGATCCACCCACTTACCTTCATTATAATGGTTCGGGTACAAATCCTGATCTTCTGATGGTGTCATCTGACATAATTGACAATACAAAAAGAGAAATAATAGAAGACCCAGGTTCAGGCCACAGAATCACCATAAACTCCATAAGAGGTCTAATAAATAAAAGTAACAAACCAAAAGTTAAAACTTCTTGGAATTTTAAAAAAGCAGATTGGTCCAGTTTCCAAAATGAGATAGAAGGGAAGTGTAATATACTGTTAGAATCAGAGTTCAAGTCAACAGATGAAATGAATAAAAAAATGTGTGAAATATTATTGACAGCAGCCAAAACACATATCCCCAAAGGAAAGTTAAAGAAATATAGCTACTTTTGGTCTCCATCTTTATCTAAGTTAAAACACGAAAGAAATATAGCAAGAGTCAAAGCCGAAAGAACCAAGTGTCCAGAAGATGTACAAAACTGGAGAAGAAAAGCAGCCATTTTTAAGAAAGAATTAATTACAGCAAAAAGGGCCAGTTTCACAAATTTTGTAGAACATATGGACTATAGGAAAGATGGAAATAAAATATACAAATTCCTTAATAAAACAAAATTATCAAAAAATACAACTGAACCATTAAAATATAATAACAAAAGCTTAACTACAGATAGGGAAATAGCAGAATCCCTTAACAAGTTTTATGCTCAGTCACAAAGAATACCCCAAGCGTATAAAAAACAAGATAAGGCTATCCAAAAAACTATCAGAGAAACTAGTAAGCCAAAAGGTATACGAAATGATATTTTGATTCAGGATTTTAATGAAACAGAACTGGATTTAGCAATAGAACAATTACAGAACAAAAAATCTCCTGGACCTGACAAGATCCACCCAGAGTTTATTAAACACCTTGGCAGGAAAGGAAAAGAAATCCTACTTAAACTGTATAACACGTGTTGGAGAATGACTGTACCTTCCGACTGGAAAAAAGCCATTATCATCTCGATTTTAAAGAAAAACAAACCCTCAAACAATATTAATAGTTTCAGACCAATATCTTTGACCAGTGTTATTGCAAAAGTGATGGAAAGAATGGTGGCATCTAGACTTAACTGGTTTCTAGAATATTACAACTTAATTAATAGTTCACAGACCGGCTTCAGACAGAATCATAGTACAAGTGAAAATGTACTCCTACTAAGCCAAGACATCAAGGAAGCTTTCAATAGAAAGGAGGATACCTTGGCAGTATTCATTGATTTTAAATCAGCATATGACTCAGTCTGGAGAAATAAATTAGTTGATAAGTTGCAATCAATAGGTGTGAAAAGTAACATGCTTAAGTGGATAACTCAGTTTATTTCACAAAGATTTTGTGCCACAAAATATAATACATACATTTCCAAATATAAACAAACACACCGAGGACTTCCACAAGATGCTGTTCTGAGCACAACACTCTTTAACATATATATAAATGACCTTCCATCAATAATAAAAACTTTAGAAACCAAAATTGCTTTATTTGCTGACGATGTAGTCATTTGGACTTCAGGCTCTTCAAAAAAACCTGAATTAATTAAAGACAGAATAGAAACAGCCCTAAACAAAGTACATGAATGGAGCTCCAAAAACCTCATGACTATCAATGTGGAAAAAACAAATTATGAATTATTTACACTAAAATACAAACCAGTTAATGTTAGCATAAATTATAATGGTAAACCACTCAAAGCAGTTGATGATGCCAAATACTTAGGCATCACTTTCGACAGAAAGCTAAGTTGGAAAAAACATATAACAAACATCTCAGAAAAGGTTGAAAAGAAATTGCAAATCCTGAAAAGGTTAGCTGGTGCTAAATGGGGCTGCTCAAGGAGAGTCCTTAACACAACATACAAAATGTATATTAAACCAAACCTCTTGTACTGTTCTGAAGCTTTAATAACAGCAGCAAATGCTAACATCAATAAACTTGAACAAATACAAAATCAGGCTCTTCGCCTAATCACTGGAGCAGTTAAATCCACACCTATTGATGCCATGCTTGCCTTAACACGGACCCCATCAATAACAACAAAAATAGAAGAACAAGCATTGCTCCAACACGAGAAAATGTTACGACTGCCATACTCTAAATGGAAAGAAGAGAACCTCCCCCATTCAATCCTTAAAACTCATAGTAGTTTTTCTTTCCTAGAAAAGGTAACACAGATTAAATCCAAATTGAACATTCCTAACACCAGAGAAAATCTACTTATAAGAGAAAATCCATTGGAATTATTGCAACCTACCTTCAATTTGGAATTAATAGAGGAAATAAGTAAATCAGACACACCAAAAGAAATACAAAAACTTCTAGCTCTGGAAACAATCAATACTAGGTATCCCACAGAAGAATGGCTGCACATATATACTGATGGATCCTCGAAGGAAAACCTTACTGGAGCTGGAGTTACGTGTTCACATTTTTCCTTTTATCATTCTGTTGGCAGAGACACAACAAATTATGATGGAGAAATAGAGGCTATATACATTGCTCTCCGACAATTATTAAATCTTCCCTTAAATAAATTTAACAAGGCAGTCATTCTTTCAGATTCTAAAGCTGCAATTCAGGGAATATGTTCAAATACTACAAAGAAGTCAACAAAAATTAGAGAATGCTACAAAATGTTAACACAACTCCAAAAAGTTAATAAGACTGTTCATCTCCAATGGATTCCAGCACACTGTGGAGTCATGGGGAACGAAGCTGCAGACTCACTTGCAAAGAAAGGCACAACAATAAAACAAAATTCTAAATTCAATTTCTCATATTCCTCAATAAAACGCTTGATCATAAAAAAATTTTGTCATTCATATCTACAAGAAATAGAAACAAATGCCAAAGATAAAAAATGGATTACACTACTTTCCAATCCAGATATAATCCCCCAGAGACCAAGGAAAACAGCTGTTGCAGCCTTCCGACTATTGACAAATCATGACTGTTTGGCAAGTCATCTCTACAGAATAGGTATCTCAGCCTCACCAATATGTGTCCTGTGTAACGATCCAGCAGAAATGAACGAAGACCACTTGAAGACCTGTGAAGCATTAAGATCAGAAGAAACTACAGTTCAAAAGTATTGGAAAGCACGAATGCTAATGGCTTCATTGCCAGATGCAAGGCACTAGAAAACAACAACAACATTTTTTGTATAGTATGATTTGGTCTATCTCTAACGGTTTACCAGTTATGCAAAAGTCATCCAGATAAATACGACTACTAAATACGGCTATAGCCAGAAAATTCAAGATATACTCATACATTTCATTTGGCATAAAAATATCTGAAACATATGACATTTTAATCAAAATTGTTAGCCATTTTCAAGAAAATAAAAATTTACAAAAATTTTCCATGTAAAGGGTAGTTTAGGGTGGGGCTATTTTCTTCAAAATCTTCGTGTCGCATCCTTGAAAGACATTAAACTTAAATACCAACTTTGGTTTTTAACTGACTTTTCGTTTTTGAGTTATGCTGTCTACAGACTGACAGACAGACACACGGACTGACACAGGCACACATGGATCTTTTTCTAAAAACGATTTTTTTTTATTCAGGGGGTCTCAAAACATATATTTTCATTGAAATCTCAACATCGAATTTTTGGGTAGAATACAATACTTCCCCTACTTTACTATGAGCTTACAGTGAGTACAGCTAGTAAGTATTTCATCAAAAATTTCCATGCAAACATTTTACTATAAATACTCATTTTGACACCCCCTGAATCAAAGAATAGCGTTTTTAAAAGAGGTCTGTGTATGTGTATTTGTATGTGTGTATGTATGCATGCATCTCTGTCTATCTGTGACAGCATAACTCGGAAACAGAAAGGCACTTAAATATCAAACTTTGTTAATTAAGGAAAATTGAAGCCATTACAGTGAAGCAACAGAATCTAAAATAGGAACAAATTAGAAACTAAAAGCTTCACTTGTCTTATTAATATTGCAACTTGAAACTAGTCAGCATTGGAAGAACTTGCAATATTAATAAGATAAGTTAAGTTTCTAATTTGT
Organism: Tenodera sinensis; assembly: GCA_030765045.1. Classification (NCBI taxonomy): domain Eukaryota; kingdom Metazoa; phylum Arthropoda; class Insecta; order Mantodea; family Mantidae; genus Tenodera; species Tenodera sinensis. The sequence goes on along the minus strand of CM060969.1, from coordinate 93,941,279 downwards.
TCTTACTTTGGATTAGATCAAACTTAGTGTCTTAAGTTCTACCTCTTCCAAGAAAGCGATACAAATATTTTCAAAAAATAGTCCAAACGATTTTAATTAAATTAGCATATCTTCTAAGATACTTTCATGACACATGAAATACATAGTAAAACTTTGTTTATCCAGCCCTCCATTCACAAAGGAGGTGGTGATGAATTAAAAAATTACTGGCCAATCTCGGTGCTCCCATATTTCTCTATAATTCTAGAAAAAATAGTGCATTCCAGATTAATAGCTTACCTAGAAAAAGCAAACGTTCTCAATAGTTCTCAGCACGGATTTAGGAAAAATCTTTCCACTAGCACAGCACTCATGGATTTTGTAAACACAATTGCAAAAAATCTGGATAAAAAAAGACAAACTGCTGCCCTAATTTGCGATATATCCAAAGCATTTGACTGCGTAAACCACAGCATACTAATAAGTAAATTACAACAGTATGGCATAAGACACGCGAACTTGGAATGGTTCAAAGCCTATCTAATAGATCGTAAACAAAAAATTATATTAGAGGGAAATGCTGGCCCTATACATACAAAATGGAAGCCCGTCAAAAATGGAGTCCCACAGGGTTCAGTTCTGGGTCCACTCCTTTACATAGTATATACGAACGATCTTCCAGTCACTGTTAGCGGACAACAGATACTTTATGCTGATGACACCTCCATTATTTTGAATGGTACAGATATTCAAAATTTAAAGACAAACCTTAACCAGGCTGAAAAACAATTGGAAGCATGGTTTACTTGCAACGGATTAAAACTCAATAAAACAAAAACAGAAATCCTGCAATTCAAAACCACGGCAGTGAATAATACACAAACAAATTCGTTAACTTCAGCCTCCTCAAAAGAAGTAAAACTATTAGGATTATTTATAGATGAGCGGCTCAAATGGACCAATCACTTAAACTACGTAGAAAAAAAGTTGAATATTGCCTGTTTCCACATGTCCTGCTTGGCCCAAGTTACAAACCTAAATACTAGAAAAACCATATATTTCAGTTTCTTTCACTCAATTCTCTCATATGGAATAACTATATGGTGTAATGCTACAGGTTGGGAGAGAATCTTTAAAATCCAAAAAAAAGTTATACGCATACTGACCCACTCAAGTTATAGAGTTTCTTGCAGGCCACTATTCAAAACATTAGAAATCCTGAAACAACCCAGCCTATATATGTACAATCTAATTATACACGTGCACAATAACCATGACAGATATATAGCAAATCAGCACCAGCATGAACACAACACAAGGCGAAAAGGAGAAATGAAATACCCAGCACATAGGCTTGCACTCTATGAAAAAAGTCCACAATATATGGGGTGTAAAATATACAATAAATTGCCACAAAGGATTAGGAAAATCCCAAATCCAAACCTCTTTAAAAAAAGCAGTCAAGAGTTTGTTTGCCAGCAAGGCATACTACTCTGTTACAGAATACATGGAAGATGTACTGTGACCTCAATTTTAGGTGTCTTAACAAATCATTACTGTACATTTTTTCTCTTTTACCTTTCTTTTGTATTTCTATACTCGTGTTTGTAAATATTGTAGACTTATTTTAATCCTTAAAGTTGTAATTATAGTGTATTGACGAGTCACCAATTTACGAGCACCTGCTCACCCATGTAAGTGTAATGTGACGAATAAAGTATAAATATAAATATAAATATCCAGATCTCCAGATTATCTGGATCAGATTTCTAGATTTTTTTAAATGTAATGTTTATATCAGATAATAGATTTAACTATGATAACAAGAATATAATTATAAGGACACCAAATATTCGCTTTTTAGTTTGGTTCAATATACAGTTGCTGCATAAATTATACAATAAATTATGGTAATACGTACTGTACTGTAAAATGCTACTTGTTGAGATTAAGAAAGATTCAGTAGTGTGTAGCACCAGAAGAAAGCATTGACCTTGATCCCTACACCTTCCTCAATCTCCTCAGTTTTCAAATGGTATGTATCATTAAGTTTATCATGTGTGTTTTAACCGGTTTGTATTTGTGTCTTATCAAAGTGTTTTGAAGTGTAATTCAGTGTACAGGTTTAAAATGATATCAAAGCGAAAGAAGGTTGTGGTTTCAATGGATAAAAAGTTGGATGTTATGAATCAAATTGATAAAGGAGATACATAGAAGAAAATAGCTGCTGAATTGGAGTTGCTGGCCAGTATTATAGTGTAACTTTTGTTGGTGTGGGTGTAAAGTAAAGTAGACAGATGTAGTCGAGATAAACACTTTTATTTCCGTAAACAGTAACTTTGTACACTCGTTGCAACAACAAGAAAGTCTTTTCCGATTCTCCAACAGCACGGCTCCGAACTCGTAACACAAAGAACTAACTCTTCTCCGTCGGCACAACTCTTCACATCGTCTGTCTGTCTCCGTCGGCACGACTACTCAGCCTTCACATACGTCTGACTGACTCTTCTCACACTTTACCGCTATTTATATCTCCCAGGCACTATTCTGGAAGCTTCAAGAACGTTCACTTATTGCGCTGGAGTACAAAGTAGAAGATTCCAGTAGCCTCTATCCTTTTCTCTCTTTCGGCAAGCGCCCCAACAATGCGGCCATTCTCTGTCTCTTTCCTTTGGCTCCTTTGCGGTAGTGCCGACAATAATGCGATGGGTGACAATTGCGGCTGTCGGCAATTAGATGCGGCGGGCGCGGTGACACTGCTCCCTCCTCAGAGCTGGTCGTCCCGACCAGCACTATCACTGCGGCATCTCCCTTGCGCCCCGGCGGACTATCCCATCGAACCTCTTCTCCAGGAGGCACGATCCTAGGTATCGCTGTTGGATAGTGTCCCTTGGTCTGGGTAGGACGATGTATGCCATCCTGCTTCGAAATTCTGCAACAGTACCGCCGGTCTTGACGGTCCCTCGTCCAGTTGCCCTTCTTCCTGGTGTGTTGACGGGCCATCCTGCGCACTTGGAAACGGCTCACTGGGTACCATGTCCGCCGACCTCTCTGGCGCACCTTCGCAGCCACCTTGCTTCCGATGGGTCCGGCAACAAGCCCCGCCACATCCGCGCGAGTCGCGTCCACCGCTGCACTCGTGTTCACTCGTGCTCGGCACGGCCTCTCCTGTATCCTGCCGTCCAAGATGATGTCCACCGTTCTTTTGTTCACGGCACTATGCGTCAGGTAATTGGATGGCTCCGACGGTCCTCCCATGTCACACGCCAAGTCGGTTCTTGCGTGTTGCTCGTTTGCTTGTGCGCTTCCCTGCTGATCGTCCTCCACGTCATATCCTGGTTGGTTACGTACCCGACACACTCCTCCAGGGGATCCTCGACGACGCCCCTGAACTGTCCCTTTGTCTTCCCCGAGACGTACATTTTCGTTATCTGAAACGGGCGCAACTGTCGCCTCGGCCACTAGGTGCTCCCTCCCCGGGTCCGTGCTATTCCGTCTGCCCCTGGCATCCAGTACTTTGACGCTCTCGTCAACTCTTACTACCAGGGCGCCAAGACGTTCCCCGTCGTCCTCCACGACGTCCACATGCTGGCAGAGGTCTTCCACCTTTTCGCCGAGTTCTTCCACGTCTTCCGTCACGCCAATCAGTTTGCCGAGTTGTTCCACGTCTTCCGTCACGCCAATCAGTTCGCCGAGTTGTTCCACGCCTTCCATCACGCCAATCAGTTCGCCGAGTTGTTTCACGTCTTCCGTCACGCCAATCAGTTCGCCGAGTTGTTCCACGTCTTCCGTCACGCCAATCAGTTCGCCGAGTTGTTCCACGTCTTCCGTCACGCCAATCAGTTCGCCGAGTTGTTTCACGTCTTCCCTCACATCATCTGAAACGGGCGCAACTGTCGCCTCGGCCACTAGGTGCTCCCTCCCCGGCTCCGCGCTATTCCGTCTGCCCCTGGCATCCAGTACTTTGACGCTCTCGTCAACTCTTACTACCAGGGCGCCAAGACGTTCCCCGTCGTCCTCCACGACGTCCACGTGCTGGCAGAGGTCTTCCACCTTTTCGCCGAGTTCTTCCACGTCTTCCGTCACGCCAATCAGTTCGCCGTCAATTTTCGCCGATAGCTCCGTCTTCATCTCTTTCAGCTCGGCAGCGAGGTTGTCGTTTCTCGTCTTCATTTTGGCAACGAGGTTGTCGTTTCTCGTCTTCATTTCGGCAGCGAGGTTGTTGGTTGCCGTCTTCATCTTGGACATTTCTGTCTTCATTTCGGCGAATAATTCTTTCATCATTGCCATCATCCTGGTTTCCGAATCTCCCTCCATCTTGGTTCTAACGTTGCAACTTCTAACGACGATGTAACGAAACTAGAAGCAATTCGACGAATCCCACTTCTGACACCAGTGTAACTTTTGTTGGTGTGGGTGTAAAGTAAAGTAGACAGATGTAGTCGAGATAAACACTTTTATTTCCGTAAACAGTAACTTTGTACACTCGTTGCAACAACAAGAAAGTCTTTTCCGATTCTCCAACAGCACGGCTCCGAACTCGTAACACAAAGAACTAACTCTTCTCCGTCGGCACAACTCTTCACATCGTCTGTCTGTCTCCGTCGGCACGACTACTCAGCCTTCACATACGTCTGACTGACTCTTCTCACACTTTACCGCTATTTATATCTCCCAGGCACTATTCTGGAAGCTTCAAGAACGTTCACTTATTGCGCTGGAGTACAAAGTAGAAGATTCCAGTAGCCTCTATCCTTTTCTCTCTTTCGGCAAGCTTTGCGGTAGTGCCGACAATAATGCGATGGGTGACAATTGCGGCTGTCGGCAATTAGATGCGGCGGGCGCGGTGACAATAGCATACTTGGAGCATGAGCCAGACACCACTCCAGATGATAAAGCATTTGCTTGACCATACTTTGTTCAAATGCCACACGTGTTTAAAACAGAATACCATGGATCAATTCTTGTTAAGGAGTGATCTGATTTTATGTGATTAAGATTTCTATATTTTTTAATGTCTTGTAAACAATACACACTATGTACTGTACATGATTTTGTTGCAAGACATAGTTTTCCACTTTCTCCACTACGTATAGTAAGTAGAGAAAGAATTGTATTCCACCCAAAATTTTGATGTTAAGATTTCACCAGAAATATATGTTTTGAGGCCCCCTGAATCCAAAAAAAAAGCATTTTTAGAAAAAGGTCTGTGTGTGTCTGTCTCTGTGTCTGTCTGTCTGTCTGTCTGTCTGTCTGTCTGTCTGTCTGTCTGTCTGTCTGTCTGTCTGTCTGTCTGTATGTGGACAGCATAACTCAAAAACAAAAGGTTGGTTAAAAACCAAAATTGGTATTTAAGTTTAATGTCTTTCAAGGATGCAACACAAAGATTTTGAAGAAAATTGCTCTACCCTAAACTACCCTTTACATGGAAAATTTTTCAAACATTTTGATTTTCTTGAAAATGGCTCTAACCATTTTAATTAAAATGCCATATGTTTAAGATATTCTTATGAGAAATGAAATGTATATTTTGAACTTTTTGGCTATAGCCTATGTAATCCTGTTTACTCTGGATGACTTTGACTAACTCATAAACCATAACAGGTAGACAAAATCATACTATACAAAAAAATGTAGATCTTGCTAAAACACACAATTTATGTACAAATAAATAATTTTGTAGAGTGGACCATTTTGGAGATATTCTTTGACATTTGTGAGTTTTGGAGAACTACTGTATTCTCATATTTCCCTTGTACCTGCAGGAAGACAATAAAATAATTTCTGCAAATGTTTATCTTACTACATAAAAAAGTGGATCTTAATGAAGCAAGAAATTTATGTTCAAATAACTTTTTCATGTAATTGATATTTTTAACATGACAGTGTATTAGCTGAAAATTTAAAAAAATGTTTTACTAAATTTTACTGATATTTATGCTTTGATTTTCATAAATTAATGAAGCTACTAGTGATATTTGTTTAGATTATTGTTATTTATGTTTAGGAGATTCGACGACACCTGCGTGAGAAGCGACCTCAGGACACATCATCATATGATGCTAGCGCTGAAGAGACAGATGAAGAAAATACCGAGGATGAAGATGAAGGTGATGCAACAGGAGGAAGTGAAGATACTGATTTATCACTGGAAGAAGCACAAGAAAAAGGTGGAAATGAAGAAGAAGGCACATTGACAGGAAGTGAGAAGGAAGATAATAATAATAATAATAATACTAAAAACAAAGATCATAGAAAGGTTCACAGAGGACATAAACATCCTACATCAAGTACAACAGAAGATTATGTTAGCACGGAGAGCTCACACAGGTTTGCAGTGACCACAGAACATACCACAACGACCATGCATCACAGACATCACCATACGCCGTATCTGTTAACAACATCTGCACCTGAAGATAACTCAACAACAGCTCAACCAGCACATGTCAGGGCTCCTGTAGAGATAACGTGGAGAGAGTATCTAGACTTGAACATTTCAACAGAAGCACCTTCTACAGAAGGACCATCAACAGCAAAGCCTCCGCATAAAGCAAGGCTACCAAAACCAACCAACAATGAAAATAAGGTAAGCTAAATAACCTGGACTAATGAGCCAGAAATCTGAAACACTAAACATGTTCCTAGTACTGTTTCTATCATCCTCAGCAAGTATCACACTGCACTCTGTTTCTTAGCTTGTACATTTTTATTTTCTCTACTACTTATAATCGGCACCAAACAAGAAAGGAATTGACAGTTTGCGGTGAGATAGAGGCGACATTGCCACTTATCGTGGCCATGTGGAGAGCGTGTTAGGATTGTGTGTAAGAAGACAGTTGTGTTGCCTTTAGAATGTAGAGTAGGTTTATTTATATTCATATTCGGTGACAGTAGTAAAATAGTGAGTCTACATGCAAAGCATAGAACATGCAAGTACATATCACTGTAAAGATTTATATTAACAAAAGAAACATACCTGTGAAATATTGTAATGGGAAAATGTTGCTGATATCCGACTTACATCATTGCTGTTGTTGCTGGAATTCCAGCGGAAATGACACTGTTCTATCCTTGTTTCTAAAACTCTATTTTCCCATGTTGCACTCATTATGCCCTTTGTGTCAGTAACCACTTGTTCATAGCTTTCAGTTATTGTTACAGATGACACAGTGAAATCTTTGTTGTTTTGCACAACATAACCGTTAACTTCAGCCCAAATTAATTAAATCAGATTACATTGGGAAAGGGAGAAGCCAAACAATTTTGCGACCATGTTCTTCAGCAATTCCATCGACTGCATAATCTTTTAATTGGGATATGCATTTTACCAACCACAATTTTATTTGTTTCCCGAGTACATAAAGTTTTTCCTTTGGTTGCACTGTCTTTGTCAATATTTTTGGACATAGTTAAATTTTCATGAGTAAGACAATTGCTAATGCTCATAATGTAGGCATAGATACATACATTCAGACACATGCAAATACAAGACAAATAATCACATAAATAGAATGATGCAAACAAACGTCGGCACACAGGCAGTCTCTAACTGATGCAAGCTAGAGCAGGAGGGAGGCATTGCATATATTGCAGGGAAAACAGAAGATAAGATGTACATCCAGTAAAATTATGTTTTCGGACTTATTGGCCATGGTTGAGTCGATGCGTGAACACCTGATGTTTTATCTGCCATTCCAATGAGCATCATCAGAGGAAGGTAACTTTTTGTGAAAGGGCACTCGTCAGGAGCGTCCGTCTTATATATGATGGGACGATACCACCTCCTCTCTCCCGTGGCTGCACCCAGCCAATCGTGGCCTGCGTCAAGTTTCATGTCTGTCTGGGCTGTATGATTTTGTACATACGTCGGCCAGTACTGGCTGAGGAATTTAATGTTGTACTGGAAAGTTGGCCATGGTAGCTTAGTGGTTAAAGCAGAAGATCCGTGGTTCCAATCCCGGCTATGAATTGGAATTTTTCAGTCCTGATTCCACCTCTTAAACATTGCCCACATACGGTTCGTGTGTTTAAAAACACTAGCAGTAAGCTGGTTGGCATAAATAAATAATAATTACCATCTAAAGATTACTTAAACCCAGGACATAAAGTACTTACAATTGTAAGTCGACCTTGGGGTATTTATCTCTGATGCGAGATTCCCTTGTGGTCTAACCGGGAAAAGTACAAATCAGCTGGGGAATTTAATGTTGTACTGGCAAGTTGGCCATGGTAGCTTAGTGGTTAAAGCAGCTATGGCATTGAATTTTTCAATCCTGATTCCACCTCTTGGGATTTAAGTTCAGCATCCTCCAAGGACACAACACAAAAATTTTCAAGAAAATTTCCACATCCCAATTATACTTTACATGGAAAAATTTGATTAAAATACTGAAACAAATGACAAAAATCAGTCTGGTTACTCTTCTATCACTTAATTGTCTTCCAAAATTTTATTACAATTCACAATTGTTCTTCACGTAACCTTACTCAGTTCTTTGGTGTCTTTCTTCACTTTGCCTGTCTCTCGTACCCTAGTTATGACATTGCAATCACTCACGACACTCGTTGAATCTTCTTACAATGACAAACACACACAGTTGTCCCACTCACTGATCGACTCATGTCTGTAACTCAATTCTAAATCTCGCTCCTCTGGAGTCCTTATGTACTGGGAATGATGCCACATGGACTTTACTTGATTTCTACACACACATGCACTGGAAATGACTCAGCCAGAAGTCTTGTGAATGTTCTTGATATCTTTTTTGTTTCTGCCACTTTGATTGTTACCAGTCATGTACACACAGCAGTCCCGTAAGGCAGCCTGGCCTTGAAAATCTTTGTCCCCCCACCGGCACAGCACGTGATGTGAAGTAGCCTGGCCCCGTCTATCCTTTGTTGAGTACCAAGCCCAATGTTGCAATACTATATGTTTAAGAAGTTTTCATGACAAATGAAATGTACATCTTGAATTTTCTAGAAATAGCCTCTGAAGTCCTCATCATTCTGAATGTCTTGTACAGTTGGTAAACTATAAAAGCTACACATAATTTTGCTGTATAAAAATTGAAGCAAGAAATTTACGTTCAAATAACAATTAACTATTTTTGACATATTCCTTGGTATTACTTTGAATTTTTAAATACTCCAAAATAAGACCCCATTTTTTTAATGGAATTATAGCTGAAACATTTGGAGGGTCTTATAAATGGTATTTCAGAGAATGAAAATAAGAAATGTATACTGAAGTATGAATTTAATACCTATGTTTTATTAAACACTAACTGTTGTTATTACTTTGCTACTTCACGCCCTTTCATTTGCATCATTTCACAGGTCACTACACAGCATTTCCAGCCACTCCATTACTGCATCATTGCGTCCTTTCTTAGGGCCACAAAAAGATCAAGTTCCTTTTTTCGCAACTTTAACCTCTTGAGCGATAGCCATTTAAAAGCTCCGCAGGCCGAGAACGGATACCCAATATCCAGTGCAGGACATTTAAATTGTTAAATGCGCTAAAAGTGCTTCGTAAATACATGGCTGTATTTTGCGTAAATTTTAAGTTATTTTAATGAAACAAAAACTGGTATAAAACTCGTTATATGCAGTATACATGCACGTCATCAGCAAAGTTGAGTTGCATTTACAAATCGTTGAAATGGCACTATTTTGTTTCACTGTGGTGAAAAGTTAACTTTGCTCTGTCGAATGCATCTAATATAAGTTCTCAGAAAGAAACAATAGTCCACCCATCGTATGTGTGACCTATGTGTCAGCATAATGTGAAATAGAGCACTACTGTATGCGTGGTTTATGAGTTATCAGAATAAAGCAGATTTGCAATTTTTCCTTGCGTGTGTTTCATAACTTGGATATAGCAGGCTCCATTTGTTTCTTTCTTGAAATACATATGTATACTTTCCTGCTTGTAGCTGAAGTGAGAAGCTTTTGAGTGTTACATCTCAGAGTTAAAACATGGCATCAACAAGCAGTGTCGCACAAAGCATAGCGGATAGAAGAGAAAGTGTGAGCTCTCCCGCTAGTTCACTGCATGATCCGTGGTCCTGTGGCAACTGACCGAAACTGCGGCGTGGCGATCGCAGTCGCCTTAAAATGCAGCCGAACTGCCTAGTATGTGATTCGGAAGTACAGACAATTTTATATGTATGCGTTGTGTGTTGTGAGTAATTAGGTACATAACTTGTGAAATTGCTTCTAATTTTGTGCATAAATGTGTGTGTTCTTCAAAACTTAAGTTTCAAGCAACATCAATAATTGATTAAAAATGCCAACTTGTTTTGTACCCGGGTGTCGTTCAGGATACACAAACTGCTCAGAAGCTAGACATTTTTTTACTCCTCCTAAAGATAAAAATCTGTTTTACAAATGGGAAAAGTCTATTCCTAGGAAAGACACTAAATTATCTGTTAAATCTAGTATTTGTGACAAACATTTTCCAGAGGACTTTTTAGTGAAAGTTGATTCATTCATTGTGCATGGAAAACTAGTTGAAATCCCTAGAATTAAATGGCGGTTAAAGCCAGGGGCAATTCCCTGTATATTTCCTAATTTGCCCAGGTACTTAACTACAGTGCATAAATCCCGAAAATCTCCACAAAACAGAGACAAAAAATTACTGAAAAAGCAATATTCAACAATCAGTAAATTACCAGATGCAGGATCCAGTCAACCAGTTCTTATTTCAAACGCGCCGTCCTTCAACAATGAGGAATTCACAGAAAACAGTTCTAATTCCTCCAAGGTCACAAACATAAGTGTCAATAATGAAATTGCTACACTGAAGAAAAGAATTAGAAACCTCAATAGAAATTTAGTTAGAACTAAAATCCTGCTATCTAAAGAGAGGGCTAAATTAAAAATAGTAGAAAAGAAATTCGCTACTAATTGTTGCGAACATAAACGCAATTTAAATTATTTAAGTAAAAAACAAAAGCTGGTTCTAGATGCAATGCTTAAAAAATACATAATTTGCATTATGGTTTAATTTTTCAGCGTAAAATCATGTAAGCAGATATTTCCCACTGTTCTTCGTTAATTACAATACCCATTATTGTAAAATACCATCCTATATTATGTGTCAAGGAAAGACGATGTTTCAAAACAGTATTTCCAATATTCCTGCTTACGATTTTAGGTATTTAAAATGCTAACTGATAATATGAAACCCATTTTCACCATGCATTCGTGAACTAAAGTAAAGCGACCGCGACACCAGTGCCATCTTGCAAGCGAACCATAGTAACTCCTGAAGAGCTCACACTATCTCTTCTATCCGCTATGCACAAAGGTTAGCGAGTGGTGGAAGTGTAAGGGCTTCTGAAATTACACAGGATAATGTGGAGGACTTCTTGCTGTGTGACAGCAATTTGGATCTTGATGGCAAATTTTCCGAATTTGAGGGGGGTGTGGAGGATATAGGTACGAGTAGCAGTGAGGAAGAACGTGACCAACTTCATTCAGGTGTTCGTAAAGAGTCAACATTGTGGAGTGCTGAAAACAATTGCAATACAGATAGGCACATCTTCACGAGCACAGGCTCTGGTGTTCAACCCTAGGCTCAGCTGACTTCTTACAGCCAACCAATTGACATTTTCACAAAATTTTTTACTACTGACTTAGTCTCTCTCATTGTTTCGGAAACAAATGTATATGCGAGTAAGGTGAAGGAAGACCTGCTCTCTAAAGGTAAATTAGGGCCTAAGAGCAGAATTCAAAGGTGGACAGAAGTAACACTCAATGAGATTTACAGGCTACGTGGTCTAATTATACTTATGGGTGTTATTCGTAAACCTGCATTGTACATGTATTGGTCCACAGATGACATGCTAGCTACTCCTTTTTTTTTGAAAATGCATGTCAAATAACAGGTTTACTTCAATTTTGCGGTTCCTTCATTTCACCTGCACAGAGAATGTAAATGACAAACTGCACAAAATTAGGCCTGTTTTCGATTATATTATTTCAAAATTCAAAGAAAACTATGTGCCTGGTGAAAAGGTCACTGTTGATGAAAGCCTAATGCTTTGGAAGGGCCGCTTAGGTTGGAAGCAATACATCAAAACAAAAAGGGCTAGATTTGGCATAAAGAGTTTTGATGTTTGTGAAAGTAAAACGAGATATCTTTACAATAGCTGCATTTACACTGGTCAAGGGACTGACAATACTGGAGACAAAGATTTGGGCTTATCTGGCTCCATAGTAATGCACCTAATGGAACCTCTGCTTGATCAGGGTAGGACTGTGTACCTAGATAACTGGTACAGCTCTCCTAAATTATACATGGCCTTACACAAAAGAAAGACTAATGCAATTGGAACAGTACGTTCAAATCATATTGGTTTGCCAAAAGATGTGAATACGAAGGCTCTAAGGAGAGGGGAAATGGAGGTGCGTCAGCTCCCACCTTTGACCTACCTTGCCTGGCAGGACAGGAGGGTAGTTACGGCAATATCCAATTGCAGTTCTCAGATTTCGATGATTGACTACTGACAAATCACGACTGCTTAGCAAGTCATCTCTACAGAATAGGTATCTCAGCTTCACCAATATGTGTCCTGTGTAACGATCCAGCAGAAATGAATGAAGACCACTTGAAGACCTGTGAAGCATTAAGATCAGAAGAAACTACAGTTCAAAAGTATTGGAAAGCACGAATGCTAATGGCTTCATTGCCAGATGCAAGGCACTAGAAAACAACACGACCACTGGAAAAACAGATGCCCATACCAAAATGTGCATTTTCAAGTCTGACGTTATCCAGGAATACAATATGCACATGGGCGGTGTCGATCTAGTAGATCAGGTATTGTAAGCATATCCCTCTTTACGAAAAGCAGTTAAATGGTATAAAAAGGTATTTTTGCACCAGCTGGATATAACCATATACTATTGTTTGGTAATTTGGAGAGCTCTAAACCCACACAAGACAATGACCTACCTGGACTTTCAACTATCAATAGCTCGCAGCCTAATTGAACAATACCAAGTTGAGAGGCCTCTTCATACTGGGGGAAGAAAGTCCAAAACCCCTGCACCCCTCAGACTTCAAGGAAAACATTATCCTAAAAGGATACCGCCAACAGCAAAGAAGTCTCGCCCATCTCGAAAGTGCTTCGTGTGCCGTAAGAAGGGAATTCGCAAGGAAACTGGGATGATGTGTTGCGAATGTGGAGATGTGCCCTTGTGTGTTTATCCCTGTTTTGAGGCATATCACTGCAGAAGGAACATATAAAGGTAAGCCAATAAAGCATATAGAATTTAATTAAATGTTTCATAACGGGGGGAAAATTAAAATAAGTTGAGTTAGAGGATAAATAAGGGTTAAATGTACAAACGCACAGGACGTGTATACACGCCCATATCGCTCATCCGTCATTTTAAATGGACGTGATGTCACGTCCATATCCCTGAAGAGGTTAAGTTTGTCACTCTAATTTGTCTAGCAGCAAACCATATTTGGTTGTACTGAATACACTCAACCCATTGCTCATGCACCATTTTTTCCCTAGCAGATTCCAAAGCTTCTAGCTTAAAACCTATATATAAACTTTTTCTTGAATTCATATTACCACTAACACAGACACAAGAGAAACTCACTTTCAATAAAGTTGCTGCTGTTGTAACCAAATATCTTGTTTTACTAGTAAGAAGAAAGCAGGTAGAAGGGTGGAAGGTACTAATGAGTGAAGGTCAGTGTCTAACTCCCTGCTCCTTTCCTCACAAAAAAGTGAAAAGTAAAGCTTTTCTTAGACCAACTATCTGTATGTACAGTAACAAGGAAATTCTGGAGAACCATTTTTATAGGAATTACAGCCTGTCTCAGATTATTGTGTCTAACATTCACATACACACACACACACATATATATATATATATTTTCTTTTTCCAAAATTTTCCCACAAAACTTGGGGTCTTACAATCAAGGGGGTTTTATTTTCGAGTAAATGCGGCAGTTGTGCTCTTTTTTCAAATGGTGAGTGAATAACGTAACGACTTCCCATTTGAGAGAAGTATACACAAGTATTTAAAAATGTAAACCAATAAAAAATATTAAAATAGGGATTTTGAGTTGATTAATAACACTAAACAACACTCACTTTGAAATTTTCCCAGTACATGTTTCGGAGGCTAGCTTTCCTCCATTATCAACCGGACATCGACTGAACTGTAGAGGCTGGTTCCCAGGGCTGGTATCTCCTGTACACTGCTCTGGTGGTGATTTTAAGAACTTATATAATGGATTGTCTTGGGGCATATCAAAATTGAAAACTCGGTCTTTATTTTTCCAAATGAAGATCTGTTCTCATGACAATTCTTGGTTTCCTGATATGTGTTTTAATAATTTGGGATCTGGTTTAATGTCATGATTTTCTTTCCAAACATGAGTGGCAACTGCTGATTTTTCTAAATGTTTGTATTTTATACATCTGAAATGTTCTTTTGTTCTCGTTTCCAAATTCCTCTTAGTTTTTCCTATGTACACCTGGTTGCAATTATTGCATTCTATTTGGTAGATTCCTGATTTTTTATTTGCTGCAATGCTGTCTTTAGTATTTGATCCAAGTAAATTTTTAATGCTATATCTGTTGATTAGAACCAATTGCATATTGTATTCTTCAAAAATCTTTTTGAATTTGTGAGATGTCTTTGGGATACAGATATAGCATTAAAAATTTACTTGGATCAAACACTAAAGACAGCATTGCAGCAAATAAAAAATCTGGAATCTACCAAATAGAATGCAATAACTGTAGCCAGGTGTATATAGGAATAACCAAGAGGAATTTGGAAACGAGAACAAAAGAACATTTCAGATGTATAAAATACAAACATTTAGAAAAATCAGCAGTTGCCACCCATTTTTGGAAAGAAAATCATGACATTAATCCGGATCCAAAATTATTAAAGCACATATCAAGAAATCAAGAATTGTCAATGTGGGAACAGATCTTCATTTGGAAATGAAAATATATTAATATATCACAAGGCGATCCATTTACAAGTTCTTAAAACTACACTAGAGCAGTCTACAGGAGATACTAGCCCTGTGAACCAGCCTCTACAGTTCAATCGATGTCCGGTTGATAATGGAAGAAAGCTAGCCTCCAAAACGTGTACTGGGAAAATTTAAGTGAGTGTTGTTTAGAGTCATTAATCGACTCAAAATCCCTATTTTAATGTGATTCCAACAACACTGTCATCAACTTCCAGTATCCACCCCATCTATACCAAAAAACAATACTTAAAGCATTCTTTGGTTTCAGAGATCTCAAAATGAGTATTCGCTGTGAAATCTCATTATTGAATTTTTGGGTGGAATACAATACTTCCTCTGCCTACTATATGTAAGTAGTAGGGATAGTAAAAATATGCAAGCTAATCAACAATGGATCAAGTAATCACTTCTGATTTGCTGCCCCAAACCAACTCCACAAGTTCATGATGTCACTTCATGATGAACTCTTCCACAGGGAATCGTTGAACACCTGCTGAGGATGATGAGTTTCTTATTGACTTTTTCCAGTAGTATTAGGTTAAATTTTAAGCCACTATAAATTCTTTTGTTTCTCATTGTTTTAAGCAATGATCTTTGCAATATCCCCAGTTTATACTATATCAGATCTGGTTGCCCATTTCCTCTTGCATACTTGCCAACTTTTATGGCTTGTTACAAATACTGGGTGTTCCAAGAAAATATCAACAATGCTTAGTGTGTTGTGCAGGATAGCAAACTGATTGGTTTTCAAATAGGAACTCCTGTCTGGAAATGCATGGTACTACCTGGTCATCAAGGATTCTTATAAATTGGAATTCCCATTTATTTTACATGGAATTTTTGTACATTTACTGCATTGACCTAAGTTTTATAGGTTTTAGTTCAAGAAATTTAAGTATGCACTTTCCTCCTCCCATTTATTTGTGTAGACTGTGCATGATGCTTTATGTAGCACACTGGGAAATTATATACCAATTCTCTTAAATTTGTTTTTAGTTTTAGCAATATGTGTGGAACTATGTGCCTTGCAGGGATGTATGCCTGTATTGGAAACTGTTGTGCTGAACAGACTGTATGTTTGTTTTGCAGCTTGGCGTTGGTCCAAGCCGAATAGATGTTACAGTTTATCAGCCTCAACGTCCAAATAACGGCAGAGCTCTCCAAGAGAACAGCTCTATCAGTGAAACCAGCAGCAGCAACCTCGGAGGTAGAGTGTTCTCATTGTTCCCAACAGATGGCCAAGGACAACATACATGTTACTGTGAACCTGACAAGTAAGTATTGAATACTCTACTTTACCTAGTAGTATTACTATCTTTCACTTTAAACGAAGTGTTTAGAGATCTGATATGAACAAATGAGCATGTGGATATAGTAATTGAATTGTACCATTAATTCATCCCACTGGATTTGTCTACCATTATTTATTCAATCATAAAATGATATAGCAAATAATGACCATACATATTCAAGATGCTCTCGGGCTTCGAGCCAGGTGTAGTGATGAAAAGACATCAACGTTTCGGGAGTGTACATCTCTCCCATCTTCAGGATGAATGACTAGCAAGAGTGAAGGGACCAGTACTGTCAGCCAGTACGTACCGAGTAGAAAACACCCAGTCTAGTGTGGAGGTGGTTCACCGCTCCGTTGGAATCTGTGTTTTCTGAGTCGGTCGATTTCCAATTTTAAGGCTGGTTTCCAAGATGGACTAAACTGCAATCCAGCGTCCCGGTTCAGTGTACTCTTCTTGGAGGAGATGGCCAGAGCCTCCTTAACCCTCCGTTCCCATAAACCGCTACATTTTGCCAAAATGGTCGTTTCTTTGAAGTTGGCTCTGTGGTCTTTTTCAAAGCAGTGCTCCACCAGCCCTGACTTTTCAGGCTGCATTAATCGTATGGACCGTTCGTGCTCCTTGACTCTGGTGGAAATGGTCCTGCCGGTTTGCCCTATGTACGGCGTCCCGCATTCACAGGGGATACGGTATACCCCTGGTACATTAAGGAGCAGTTTGTCCTTAACCGGCCTCACTAGGTGTTGATGTCTTTTCATCACTACACCTGGCTCGAAGCCCGAGAGCATCTTGAATATGTTCGTCGCCAGGAAAGCTACAAATCTTATTTTAATGACCATACAGTAAGTGCCAGCATATCAGCACCAATCTCAGTCATTGAAAGCAGCCTCCATTTTAGTCCAGCCCACACAGAAACTGAACGAATGAAAAAAGAATAGATCAACTGGGAGCCAGCTCCGCCCACTTAGAATTTGTACATAAAGCCCACGAAATCAAAAGACTGTGTATAAATTGTCTCCCAGAATAGAAGAGCACTACAGCATGTCACTGAAGATGTCCAACACAGCTTCGGATGAAACCTCTGGAAGGAGACTTTCCACTAGTCCATGGCCCACAAGCCCAGATAAACATTTTCTATTTAATGAAAGCCTGTGCAGTTTAATCAGCATAAACTAGGTTATCATACACTGTAGTGCTTATCTATGTACTTGCCCACTATAAGCTATACGAAGTGTGGCAATAAAGACACCAGACTGGTTGTTGTATGCATTTCCGGCTTCATTGATGACAAAGAGGAATAGTGGGGGATTGGCCTTGGGACTGTTGTCACGATTAGTCTGCCTGTGTCTGCAATAATTTCTCTGTTAAAATTTGTTATTCCATATCCAAGAGTTGTATAAAGTGAGAAGAGACACCTGCACCACACCTTGTTCTCTAGAGATCAAGGATCCATCAGTATATACGTGAAGTCAGTCTTGTAGGAGATATCTAGTATTAATAGCCTCTAAAGACAACATTTTCATTATTTTAGTGTTTATTTCTGATTTCAGGATTTCTTCTGTTAAATTTAGATTATACTCTGTTTGTTAAGGTTAGAGGATTAGAATAAGAACAAATTAGAAACTAAAAGCTTCACTTATCTTAGTAATATTGCAAGATTTTCCACAGCTGACATGTTTCAAGTTGTAATCCAACTTTTTTCAAAGCTATACAGACAAGTTAACATAGCTACTGATGATCAATTTAAAATTCTGTCACCAATTTCTGAAAACAAAAACCTATAAACACAATCTATTGGTGGTATTTCAAACTTCATAAAGTGGTTCTTGGTTTTTAAAATGAATATCTTTCACCAAACCATTAAATCTATAGGTCCATTTAATTGTTTTAATAACTTAACCTTTGGATTAATTTCATGATTAAATGATCAAAAATGACCTGCCACAGCTGATTTATTAATTTGTTTATATTTGATATATTTCTAAAATTATCTTGTATTCTGGTTTCTAAATTTAATATACAACATTTACTAAATTTTTCTAAAAAGGATAAAATTCCAAGTTATAAAAAAATCTGGCATTTATCAATTTAGCTGTTTGGATTGTTATAGAGTTTATATTGGTAAAACTAAACATCATTTAGAAACCAGAATAAAAGAGCATTTTAGAAATATTAAATATAAACAGATTGATAAATCAGCTTTGGCAGATCATTTTTGGTCATTTAATCATGAAATTAACCCAGAGGTTAAATTATTAAAACAATTATGGGGACCTATAGATTTAATGGTTTGGGAAAAGATATTCATTTTAAAAAACAAGAACCGGGTTATGAATTTTGCAATACCACCAATAGATTGTATTTATAGGTTTTTGTTTTCAGAGATTGGTGACAGAGTTTTAAAATGAGCATCAGTAACTATGGCAACTTGTTTGTATAGCTTTGAAAGTATGTTGGATTACAACTTGAAACACGTCAGCTGTGGAAAATCTTGCAATATTACTAAGATAAGTGAAGCTTTTAGTTTCTAATTTGTTCTTATTTTAGATTCTGTTGCTTCACTGTTAATGTTGTTGTTGTTGTAGTGTTTAACGCCCGCTTTTACTACTACGGCACCGCAGGCGGTGACACTGATGATACATGAAGATGGAGCACCGGTGGAATGAGATGGCGGGGGAAACCGGAGTACCCGGAGAAAACCCGCCCTGACGCCGCTTCGTCCACCACGAATACCACATGCGGGTCCCTGGGATCGAACCCGGGCCGCCTAGGTGGTAGGCGAGCGCGCTAACCGCTTCACTGTTAATAGCTTCAATATTTCCTTAATTAGAGGATTAGGTTTGAATTGTAAGTTTTCTGTTAAACTTGGTGTACTGATTCTCTGTGTTAGTTCTTGAATCATGGATATAAAACCTTTTGAGTTTTTAATCTACAAATGGGACTGTATGAGAGCCAATTGCAAATTAAAAGTTTTGTAGATGGAGAAATGAGAAATCCATTAGTTTGACTAATGAAACCACATTACTGGCATTTTCAGGTTTTCTTACAGGTATATTGTAGAAAATTAGGCAGTGATGATGCCATTGCTGTCTTGTTGCTGTGGTAATTACATCATTCATTTTCTAGCACTGTTGCGAGAAATAGCATAATTTTGCACAATTTTTTTCATCATAATAAGCCGTTTTAATGTTAAGATTGCATAAAAAATAATACAGCTCAAAATAATTCACCAGCCTCTCCACAACTCTGAGGTAGGGTGAAAAGGTACAAATTTTCAGTATTGTTGTGGTATTATTATGGAGAATTATGATGCTTCAAGAATTTAATCTTTCAAAGGATGGTGCAACAATCCCTTACATGTGTTTTCAACTGCACTGTTGAGCACAGCAGATAAATAAAACATTAATATTTATATGTATACTGATTTCATTTGTCAGTAGATGATGTAAATTATGATTCAAGCTTTCAAAAATATGTTGTGGAGATACTCTGTCACTAAATACTTCAAAAAATTAATATGTTTGCCATGGCTAACGAAATGACTCTCGTATATGTTTCCTTGCTAGGCTATCCTCACCATAAATTAACACTGCTTGTTTTTGTTTGCAGCAAAGTATTCAGGAATGAAGAAAAGGAAATTGCAAAAGAAGCTCGGCAGAGAATAAAGGAAGAAAGATTAAAAAAGAAAGAACGAAAACTGAAGAAAAAGGCCAAACTTGAAAAAGAATGCCTAGCAGAAAAAATGAATTGCTTTAACCATGACAATGATCACTGGAAGACTGCACCTTTATGGACAGGTATTAATGTAATACATAATTTTAAAATTAGGACTTTAAGGGTCAATTTTACCAACTGATGTTAAAAATACTGTAATATCTAATCTGTTAACGTTATGTTAAAACACTTGTGTTTTATCAAGATTTTACAGCGTTAGCTAACATCGTGTTAACATCAGACAACTGCAAACAATAGCTTTTAAGAATGCAGTTACCTGACTGCACAGCTTCTGAATGTACTCCAGTGCACTTTTATATGCATATTACAGTGTTCTCTGTCAGTAGTAGACAACTAGTTACATGCATGGGAAATTAACTACCATGTGATGTTCCTGATTGTCTGACATCAAATCATAATGCCAAATAAAAGATCATCATCATCATCATCATCATCATCATCATCATCATCATCATCATCATCCATCATCATCATCATCCATCATCATCATCATCCATCATCATCATCCATCATCATCCATCATCATCCATCATCATCCATCATCATCCTTCATCATCCTTCATCATCCCTTATCATCCCTTATCATCCCTTATCATCCTTTATTATTATTATTATTATTATTATTATTATTATTATTATTATTATTATTATTATTATTATTATTATTATTATTATTATTATTATTATTATTATTATTATTATTATTATTATTATTATTATTATTATTATTATTATTATTATTATTATTATTATTATTATTATTATTATTATTATTATTATTATTATTATTATTATTATTATTATTATTATTATTATTATTATTATTATTATTATTATTATTATTATTATTATTATTATTATTATTATTATTATTATTATTATTATTATTATGATCATCATCATCATCATCATCATCATCATCCTTTATTGTCAATAGACTGCAATACAGTTTCTGACATTGTCACAAATTCATATTTATAATTTGTATTACAAAGATGGACAACCTAATGGTTACACATATTACTATAGCTACCTATCATTTGTGATTTACACAGAGGGTCTATAATTTCTATATGGACATTAGTATAGTTCATTGATACTGTACAATGTCTTTGTTATCAAATACTTCTTCAGAGCACTCTCAAATTGTTTACCTTTAGAACATTTTAAATATGCAGGTAGTTTTGCATGAAGCAAATGAAGCATGAAGATCTAGATGAGGAGGAACCAAACTTTTTCATGTTTCATCCTTCATCAAGTGTTAATTATATACAGTGTTCATTTTTACTTTCTCTACTATCTATAGTAAGTAGAAGTATTGTATTCCATCCAAAAATTGCCTGTCGAGTTTTCATTGGAAATATATTTTGAGGCCCCCTCAATTACTGAAAAATAACCCCCACAAAAAAGCAATATAATTTTCGAAATTCAGTTACCATTCAACTAAGCACTACAAACTCCCACATCTTCAGAAAATACAACATAAACTTGGCCCCACAAAATAATTTCACCATAGGGAAATTACTATGCAACCAAAGGACAGATACCACAGAACAAAAAAGCAGAAATCTATCAAATCAGTTGCCCAGACTGTGACCAGATTTACATAAGGAAAACCAAGGGCAGTTTAAAAACCAGGCTAAAAGAACACATGAGATGCATAAAATACAAACAAATGGATAAATCTGCAGTTGCACACCATTTTTGGACATCAAATCACATTATGCCAAATATAAAACTTCTAAAAGCTACAAAACATACTACAGAGTTGGATACCTGGGAGAAAATTCATATTATAAAAAACAAACTCTGTGTAATGAACTTTGATTTGTCACCACCAAAACCTTTATGGAAGTTCATCAGCTCACTGCTAGATGTCAGCCAAACTAACCACACATCAAACAACATCAACAAGAACAAGTTGGTTAATTCTGATGATGGGGGCAAGTTAAGCTTTTGAAACCGGTCAAGATTAATTACATGTAATTGTGTTAAGTGTTTCAATCCGACTCAATTTTCATTGTTAACTTATTATTTATTTATGCCAACAAACTTACTATGTGTGGGCATTGTTTATAAGAGGTGGAATCAGGACTGAAAAATTCAATGCTATAGCCAGGATTTGAACCATGGATCCTCTGCTTATCAAGTGGCTGCTTTAACCCGGGACATAAGTACTTACTATTTGTAAATCATCCTTGGGGTATTTATCTTTGATGTGAGATTCCCCTGTGGTCTCCCAGGAAAGTACGAATCGGTTGGGGAATTTAATGTCATACTGACCATGGTAGCTTACTGGTTAGAGCAGCCGCTCGATCCATGGTTCAAATGCCGGCTATGGCATTGAATTTTTCAGCCTGTTCTACCTCTTAAAAACAGGAAACACTGTTTATAATGCTAAGACTGTATGATAAATGTTGTTGTTTCATCTTCTCTCTATAAGCCATGACAACCTGGAGTGCAGCTGTTGCAGATATGTATGATATTGCACACAGTAAACACGGTTTATAATGCTAAGACTGTATGATAAATAGTATGCCCTTTTTGCAGAGGGTCCATTCTGTTTCTGCATGAATGCCAACAACAACACATACTCATGCCTGAGAACCATCAACGCCACGCACAACTTTCTCTACTGTGAGTTTGTCACAGGACTAGTCACATTCTACAATCTTCGAATAGGTAAGGAAAAAGAGCATTCTGTCTTTAATGTGTATGTGTATGAAAGGTAGAATCAATACTGAAAAATTCAATGCCATAGCCAGGATTTGAACCACAGCTCTTCTGCTTCACGCATGGCTGCTTGAATTGGAAGATTTGTAGTTACTGATAACAGCTGTCACAAATACTACTCTTCCCTTTGTCTCACAAACTGGCACTCTCTCACCATCTTGCAAGCCTTTACGGATGTGAATGATGTAGCATGGAGTTTTGTGAAAATTCTCATTTTGCTTGATGCTCCCACAAATAAGCCAGCAGGTGAAGCTTCCAGAATGTTCTCGAAACTTGTTTTGGCACATTCATTGTTGTGTGTTCACCCACAGTGAGTGGTATGAGGTAGTTTGACCTTGGCTCTTTTTTTAAGCACATGGCTGCTAAGTGGTTTGAGGTAGATTGAGGTGGAGTCTTTGATGTGTGCACTTTGTCATAATAATTTCACCATTGTTTGTTTGGCCACATACTCTATTACTTAGTTTGTAAACTGAAAATGTAAATAATGATTGATATATAAAATAAGAACAAATTAGAAACCAAAAGCTTCACTTATTAATATTGCAAGTTGTTCCTATGCTGACCAGCTTCAAGTTGTATCCAACTTATTTTCAAAGCTATCCAAACAAGTTACTATAGTTACCAATGCTCAGCTTAAAAGATCTGTCACCAACCTCTGAAAAAAAAAACCTATAAATACAATCTATTGGTGGTATTTCAAAATTCATAACACGGTTCTTGTTTTTTTAAAATGAATGTCTTTTCCCAAACCATTAAATCTATAGGTTCATACTTCTGGATTTATTTCATCATTTCATGATTAAATGACCAAAAATGATCCGCCACAACTGATTTATCAATTTGTTTGTATTTAATATTTCTAAAATGCTCTTTTATTCGGTTTGTAAATGACATTTAGTTTTACCAATATAATAGTTTTAATACAGATTTTATACATAAAAAATTACAAAAATTTAATTATCAAAAGTTGTTAAAGAGGTTGGCACCCTCAAGAAAATAAAAGATAATGGTATTTTTAAAAAGTTTACTTACCATCCATGGGCCAGTAAAAAATTTAAAAATATGTTTAAAGAATATGGAATAACTTTGGTCCCTCAAAATAAATTGAATGCACAAAATTTACTAAATTTTTCTAAAGAGGATAAAATTCCAAATTATACAAAATATGGCATTTATCAATTTAGCTGTTTGGATTGTGATAGGGTTTATATTGGTAAAACTAAACATCATTTAGAAACCAGAATAAAAGAGCATTTTAGAAATATTAAATATAAACAGATTGATAAATCAGCTGTGGCAGATCATTTTTGGTCATTTAATCATCTTTTAAAACAATTATATGGACCTATAGATTTAATGATTCGGGAAAAGATATTTATTTTAAAAAACCAGAACCATGTTATGAATTTTGAAATACCACCAATAGATTGTATTTATAGGTTTTTGTCTTCAGAGATTGGTGACAGAGTTTTAAAATGAGCATCAGTAACTATGGTAACTTGTTTGTATAGCTTTGAGAATAAGTTGCATTACAACTTGAAACATAAATATTGAAGAGACTTAGCAGTGGGATATATTCTTCACCACTCTGTCCGCTATGTGATTTGTAAGAGGAAATGGACCGAGACCACCTTCAAATATGCGCAGTCACTTCTAGCACCCCATCCATCAATGAAAAATATTGGAGAGCAAGAGGATTAATGACTTCATTGTCAGAAATCCAGCATTAGCTAACAACAACAATGACAACAACTTGAAACATGTCAGCTGTGGAAAATCTTGCAATATTACTAAGATAAGTGAAGCTTTTAGTTTCTAAGAGGTAGAACTGGAACTTAAAAATTCAATGCCACAACTGGGATTTGAACCACAGACCTTCCGCTTGCCGGGCGGACGCTCTAACCACTGAGCTATTGTGACAAACTGCCAGAATGGCCTTAAATTCTCAAGCGGAAGGTCTGTGGTTCAAATCCCAGTTGTGGCATTGAATTTTTAAGTTCCAGTTCTACCTCTTAAACTTTGCCCACACACGGCTTGTGTGTTTAAAAACACCAACAGTAAGTTTGTTGGCATAAATAAATAATAATTACCATGTGAAGGTTATTTAATCCTGGGATATAAAGTACTTACAATAGTAAATCACCTTTGGGGTAATTGTTTCTGATGTGAGACTGCCTTTGTGTTTACCAGGAGAAATACGAACTAACTTGAGAATTTAATGCCATTCTGGCAGTTTGTCACAATAGCTCAGTGGTTAGAGCGTCCGCCCGGCAAGCGGAAGGTCTGTGGTTCAAATCCCAGTTGTGGCATTGAATTTTTAAGTTCCAGGTCTACCTCTTAAACTTTGCCCACACACGGCTTGTGTGTTTAAAAACACCAACAGTAAGTTTGTTGGCATAAATAAATAATAATTTTAGTTTCTAATTTGTTCTTATTTTAGATTCTGTTGCTTCACTGTTAATAGCTTTAATTTTCCTTAATTAATGATTGATATATTTGTGTGCAGATCCATTTGAACAGTGGAACAGGGTGCACTCTCTTACGGAGGAAGAACTGAGGTATCTTAGAGACCAGCTGGCACAGCTGAAGGCGTGTCGAGGCACCAAACAGTGCACTGTAGGCAGTGCAGCTGCGTCCAGCAACATCTCACACTCTACAGGGAACACAGCAACACTGACAAGCGCTACACGCTACAAGAAAAGGAAATATGCCAGTAAGTTCTCTGCTACATTCATTGATAAGGTACAGTTGGGCCATGTGCATAAAGTCAGCTTTATCTGGCTATTTTCTAAGTGTAATCTTGTCTCCCTGTGTAAGAAAAGCTAATGTGTTACAATCACATTACTTTCTTTATCCATTATTCAACAAACTATTCTTACAAAAGGTTATTGTACCATCTGCTTCATGTAAATCAACATAAACAGTTATAGAAGTGCTTACACTGCATATTTCATTCTAGATACTCTAGATTCTAGAGTAGGGCAACATAGTAGGCCTAAGTGATAGTCAGATCTATTAAGGGCTGGTCACTATATGACACTTTGCAATGTTGTTATCTTCACCTTCTTCACAGGAGGGGAAAAATAATACTTTGCAGTTGAGAAAAATATAAGTATTGAAAAATTGAACAAAAAAGCAGGAATCTATCAACCCAGTTGCACAGATTGTGATCAGAGTTGCATAGGGAAAACCAAGAGGAATTTATAAACCAAACTTAAAAGAACACGTGAGATGCATCAAATACAAACAGATGGATAAATCTGCAGTTGTACACCATTTTTGGACATCCAACCACTACATTACACTGAATATAAAACTTTTAAAAGCTACAAAACATACTGCAGAATTGGATACCTGGGAAAAAATTATCATAAAAAACAAACTCCATTTAATGAACTTTGATTTGCCTCCACCAAACCCTTTATGGAAGTTCATCAGCCAAGATGTCAGTCCAATCAACCACACATCAAACATCAACAAGAACCAGCCGATTAATTCTGATGATGGGAGCAAGTTAAGCTCTTGAAACCAATCAAGACTAGTGTTTCAATCTGATTCAGTTTCATTATAATTTAGATTAACATCACTGTTACTTAAGATGCGTAAAATCTCAGAGTTTAATAAATGATACTTCATTTACCATCATATCCGCTAGAGTAACTGTTGTTGTTTCCTAATACCAGACGATTGACAATGAAGTCATTAGTCTTCTTACACTCCAACATTTTTCATAATCATTTTGTATATTGAGAACTGGTGGACATTTGTGAAGATGATAGTCCATTTTTACATTTAAACTGTACAGTGGACAAACTGGGGATGCATATATTCCAGTTCTATGTAAATGTTTAGCCATACAACCATGTCCTATTAAAAATCGAAAGGCTGCAACTGCTACTTTCCATGGTACAGCTGATATTACTTTTGGATTCTGGACAAGAACTTCCCATTTTTTTCTTTGAGATGTAATGTTATTGATTTTGTTGAAATTTTTATATTGGTTTTTTATTGTTTTACAGAATTGAATGTTAATTTTCTAGTTGCTCCGTAAGTAAGAAGGCATTCTAAGTTGTTTACTGTCTCATTACCATAATCACCACGGCGTGCTGGTATCCATTGTAATACTACCTTTTTATTCAATTTTGTTAATTGAGTTAGTGACTAAATGCAAAAGTTGACTTTTCTGTTTGTTTAACATTAACTTATTAGTGAAAATCCAGTTCTTTTCTGTGTTAAAATTATGTTGTTCTATCTTTAATGAGATCTATATTTTTTGTATAAGATTTTGTGTAACTTTTACAGTTTACCAGTTATATAAATGTCATTCAGAATTAAGAGAACTTAAGAGACTGTGATGAGTTGGAGATAAATAAGGAAAAAACTTATTAATTATGACACAAAAGAAACCCTTATTATAACCTTTCATTTGTTGCTTCAAAGACTTAGGTACATAACATGCTTCACTTGCTTTTTCAACAAAAACTTGAAAACAGGGAAAGCAAGTACCAACCCAGGAAACAAAAGCAGCTAAACTATATAAAAACATGTCAATTCAATACAGACACTATTACCAGACACGCATATCCAAGGACGTTTTTCTAAAAACGCTTCCTTTTGTTTCAGGCCTCAAAACGTGTATTTTTGGTGAAATCTTGGTATCAAATTTTTGGATGGAATGCATTAACTTCACTACTTGCTGTGTATGTGGTAGAGAAAGTAGAAAAGCTAACACTTGACCTTGATTCAGATTAATTGCACTTTACACCTTCAAAATTTAAACTTTATGCATGTGGCCCATAGTTGTAAACAGTAGAACATCTAGTCTCATAATATCATCTCCTTCTCCACTCTCATACAGGCACTCACTCCATACAGGAGAGTGAATAGAAAGAAAAGAAGAAAAGTGTAAAAATAGTTGAACCTCTTGAGCGATGGCCATTTAAAATGTCTGCGAGCCGAGAACTGCTACCCAATATCCAGCGCAGGGCATTTAAAGTGCGTCGTATATACACAGCTGTATTTTGTGTAAATATTAAGTTATTTTAATGAAACAAAAACTGGTATAAAACTCGTTATATGCAGTATAAATGTATGTCATCAGCAAAGTTGAGTTGTATTTACAAAACGTTGAAATGGCACAATTTTGTTTCACTGTGGTGAAAAGTCAACTTTGCTCTGTCGAACGCATCTAATATAAGTTCTCGGAAAGAAACAATAAAGAAACACCCATTGTATGTGTGGCTTATGTGGCAGCATACTGTGTAATAAAGCACTACTGTATGCGTGGTCTCTTGAGTCATCAGAATAGGGCAACATTGCAACTTTTGATTACGTGAGTTTCGTAACTTAGTAGAGTCCGTGCCTTTCTTTGTTGAAATACATACGTATACTTTCCTGCTTGTAGCTGAAGGGAGAAGTGGTATAAAAAGGTGTTTTTGCACCAACTGGATATAACCATATACAATTGTTTGGTGATTTGGAGAGCTCTCTAAACCCACACAGGACAATGACCGACCTTGACTTCCGACTATAAATAGCTCCCAGCCTAATTGAACAATACCACGTTGGGGGTTGAAAATCCAAAATCCCTGCACCCCTCAGATTTCAAGGAAAACATTATCCTAAAAGGATACCACCAACAGCAAAGAAGTCCTGCCCATTTCGAAAGTGTTTCGTGTGCCGTAAGAAGGGAATTCACGAATGTGGAGATGTAGGTACCCTTGTGTGTTTATTCCTGTTTTGAGGTAAATCACTGCAGAACGAACATATTAAGGTAAACCAATAAAGTATATAGACTTTACTAAAATGTTTCATAAAGGGAAAATTAAAATAAGTTGAGTTGGATAAGGGATAAATAAGGGTTAAGTGCTTAAACGCACAGGACGTGTATACACGCCCATATCGCTCATCCGTCATTTTAAATGGACGTGATTTCACGCCCATATCCCTCCAGAGGTTAAGACTATGTCATAATGACACACAACATAAACATTAAAGCTGGAAATGCATATAAGGGTTACTACGAAAGTTTTGAGATATGAGGAAATTAAAGTTGATCCATTCAAATTGGATGCAGGATGGGATAGCCCCAACCTTTGTGAATAAACTGGTACCAGGTAGTGACTCTCCCACTTCAGGAATTCCAGCAGCACAATGATGGACAACCCACAGTGTGCAAGTAGCCAGGAGCTTGGAAGAGCATTT
Organism: Tenodera sinensis; assembly: GCA_030765045.1. NCBI lineage: Eukaryota > Metazoa > Arthropoda > Insecta > Mantodea > Mantidae > Tenodera > Tenodera sinensis. The sequence goes on along the minus strand of CM060969.1, from coordinate 93,912,314 downwards.
TTGCTCTATGATTTTCTGTGATCTAAAAAGTGGGTTAAAGCAATGCCAAAGTCTTGAACATTTGCAACAGACTTTTGGGGACATTTCTCCTTCCCATGCCACAGTTTTTTGGTGGTTTCACAAATTTAAAAGGAGCCGAACATCTTTGAAAGATGAGGAGAGAAGTGTGCATCTGGCATCGGCAGTGACTGAGGAAAATATTGCAGTATTGAGAAAAATGCTTCAAAAAATAATCACATAGCATTTAAAGAAATTGAGGCAGCATTACAGATTGGATCACCAACAGTTTTGAAAATCCTCCATGAATTTCTTTGTGTGAGGAGGGTCACATCCCGATGAGTGCCTCACAATTTGACAGAACAAAAACACACCCGCGTTAAATGGTGTGAGAGAATGCTGACAAGATCCGAAGGAGGGGACTCCAAGCAGGTTTTTGACATTGGCGCAGATGATGAAACCCAGATTTATTAGTTTGATCCAGCAGCAATCAGTGGTGGGGGTCTTTTCTGAAGACAATCCATTGACAAAAGTGAAGTGTTGTCAAAGTGTCCACAAGAAATGGTGGCCTCATTTTTCCTGAAGGTTGGTCTTGTGGCAACCATTTCTCTGGAGGAGCAAAGCACAGTTATCGCTAATAGGTACACCACAGTTTGCTTGCCAAGGTTCAAGATGGCAGCTATGCATGGGGCTACAAGGGATCCTTCTCCATCATAACGCGACTGCACACATGGTCAACATTGCAGTTCACTTCCTGGAGTATACAGAGGTCAAATTTATGATTCATACACCATTCAGTCCCAACCTGGCCCCATGTGATTTTTTCTGTTCCCAATGATAAAAAATTGCACACCTGTAAAGAGCGAAAATGCTGTCTTCCAAGCTACTGGCTACCTGTGCGTCACGAGGTGCCATCAGATTACATTAATTAATACAAAATTACCCCTATATCAATTTGGACCACCTCCGTAGTGCAGTAGATACTTGCCTCTGGCATGGAGGACCCAGGTTCGATCTCTAGTACCAGCATGAGATTTTTCCCCACTGGGAGGTCTGGTACGGGGTGCACTCAGCCTCATTAGGTGCCTGGGGGGCCAATTGAGTAGCTATGCTGAGAGAAAGGTAGCATCCCTAAAAGGTTAGTCGCCTTACAATCAGGGAGTTGGCATGTTGACTCAACATGCACTTCTCTGTGACCTTGGCTGCAGCGGCCGGGCGATGAGGGTAACCTCTGCATAGAGGAGACATCCTAGAAAGAAATGTATCTATTTAAATACATAATGAATTTAATTGGCTATTAAATTTGGTCTAGGTAATTAAGGAAAAATTGAAGCTATTAACAGTGAAGCAACAGAATCTAAATTAAGAACAAATTAGAAACTAAAAGCTCCACTTATCTTATTAATATTGCAAGGTGGTATACAAAGCTATTTGGATAGCTTTGAGAGTAAATTGGAGGCAACTTGAAACTAGTCAGCAGTATGCCACCTTGCAATATTAATAAGATAAGTGGAGTTTTTAGTTTCCAATTTGTTTTAATTTGGAGTATTGAGTTGTTCTAGGTATGCTATAATAAGCCTCTCTCTGTAGCAAACTCTTCAAACAACACATGAACTGTCCTTTTAAATTTGTTGAATGATTAAATTTATTAAATAGCATCATATTCTCACAATACTTTATAGACAGGGAAGTTTCATGTTCAATAATTCTTAAATTTGTTTTGTTTCTAATATTGTAGAAGTTAATATGTGTCTTCATTTTTCATAAAATTATTAGTATTTTGCTTCACATAACATGTGATGTATAAATACAAACTGGCACAGTTAATATTTCTAATTTTTTAAAATATGGCCTACACGAGTCAATTTTACCAATATTTGTAATGATTCTAATTACTTTTTCTGTGTCTTAAAAACTAAATGACTATGTTTACTGTTTCCCCAAAACATTATCCCATATCCCAATAGCCTTTCTGGATATGTAGAATATAAAACTTTTACAGCATTCATGTCTAATTTTTTTGTTTATTACCCTTAATGAAAAATAGAATGTATTTAATTTTGCTATTAATTTACCTATATTGATTCCTTAATCTAGCTGTTGATCTAGCCATATGCCTAAAAATGTTGTATGGTTAAGTTGTGTTACTTTTGTTTTATATACTTGGATTTTTTTTTAACGTCCTCCAACGTAATGTCATATCGGACAGTGAGTGAATGAAATGTGTGAAATGATGCTCAAATGAACCCGAGGTCGATGGAGCTTTAAGTTATCAGACATTCGTCTTCTCAGGATAAGTGAAAACCTCGGGAAAAAACCTTACCCAGATAACTTACCCTAAATGAGATTCGAACTTGCAACCTCTTGAACATGAGGCAGACACGTTAACTATATATATATATACTTGAAGGTCAATAGTGTTCTCATGTTTACTTTCCTTATGTCCGAATGCAATTATGGCTGTTTTTGAAGGATTTAAAAGTAATTTGGTATTATTAAACCAATTCTCCATTCTGATTATTAGGTTCTCTTTATTCTCTGGTCCTTTCGTAATTATGGAACAGGTGCTCATATTGATGTCAACTGAACAGACAAAATGTCACCAGAGAGCACTATAATGGGGGAAATATGTCACAGTTAGCTCTTGGTGAATTCCAATAGCTTGTGTTCTGTATAATAGAGATAGAGAACTTTAAAAAATGTGCCAATACAAAATTTTGGTTAGGAAATTCAGATTCATATTTTTGTTGGGAACCCTGTACAGTAGCTTCCGCTCACATAAATTCATGTATACTGCCTCCATTTGAATTCCATCACAAAAGATGTATTTTTGAATATGTTCATGGTAAACAATGTTTCACATCTTAAAAGTATTACAAAATCATGTTAGGTTATTCCCATAAATATTAAAGATAGAATGATACTAGGAACTAAGTCTGTATAAGTAGACAGTGGAAATTTAAAACAAGTGGTATTGCAATCTTATAGTCCATATTTCATTAAAGCACAGAAGCAACATTGAGTCTTCTTGAGAGAATTTCACATTTTTCGTACTTAACTGCAGTAGTACTAAGAGCCTAAACTTATTCAGGTTATGGTGAAGTGATGATGATACAGAGATGCCATTATTGGTAAGTAGCAAGTGTTGATTGTGTTAAATGTGACTGTTGATCTAACATTTTACTGTGGTGGTTGTGGTATACCTGCTTTGGCCTTTATAACCTCACTTTTTAATCTCAGGCCCTTGTTAAAATTGCATTATGAATTTATGACATCCATGTGTCTATAGCTTATTGATGCTATTTCATACACTTGTTTCAAACTGCATTGTTGCATCTGTACTCTCAAGGAAACTTTAGCTCATGACATATAGTTTCTATTCAAAAGTTTGATGTAAACATTTCACCAGAAATACATGTTTTCAGGTGCGAATGTGTGCTAGTGAGCTGTGACATGAGTGTGTTCAGTGGGAAAAGGAACTGGACAATCAAGTAAAGAAAATATCTGCAGTTCTAAGTGAGGCTGAGAAATCCTGTTTTCATTGTGCAATTGCCCCTCATAGCAAGGCTTGTCAACAAAACAGTGCCTCCCTTCTCCAAATGCACTCATATCGTGGCATGTGTGTGTGAACAGCATAAGTCTATAACAAAATATTTGACAGATGCTAGACTTAGTTAGAAACAGAATGAGATGGAAACATTGAATGTCATAATTGATTCTACATTTCCAGACTTGTCCTACACAAACAGTTCAATAGATAAACTACACTTGTTATTCAAGTTTAGGTTATGTTGCAGAATACAGGCATCTTGATGTGCAATGTCGCTAAACCATGCCAATTTGACATGAAGAAATGCACTACTGGACAAAGAGGTTGGCAACCATGAATCAGAGAGGAACACGAGAAATGGGACAAAAACGTGAACTAAATATTGAAATAATGTAAATAAAGGAGAAGTAATAATAGCAGAAAGTGTTACAAAGTGTTCCTCATTTCCCTCATTTCCCTTAAGCTGTTCTTATTAATGGAAATCTGCATTTCAAATAACGTTGAAATGACCTGTAATTTGCAAGTTATTTCCAGTAAAATCTGATGTTTAAACCATTCTGTTTGTCAATCATCTACCACATTTAACTCTTATAAAACACAATTTATGCAAAATGAAACTTTTTTGTAGCAATAACCACAAACCAGCTTTTTTTTGCCTACATTTTTTAAGTGGTAAGATGCCGCTATTTGTTTTTTTCTCATGATCATGCAAATAACAAGGAATTTCAGAGCTATTACACAGCGACACATTTGACTGTCACTTAACCATACTGCATTTAATTTGTATCTGCAATAAAATATGTAACAAGATAATTTCTGCAAATGTTTATCTTGATTAGCATAAAGCAGATAGAAGAAAAAGACATTCTAAGAATAGTTGTGGAAGAATGGGTGAAGAAAGTAATGTGAATGTAACACATAAGTTTTGCTTTAGTCTGTTTTGGATTGTCCAACTTCTACTGCATTACTTTTATGTACAGTTGAACCTCACTTATACATTATTCACTTCTGCGTTTTATGCAGATATATGTTAGATTTTTTAACTATTGATGTATTGGTATTGATATTCAGTTCAATTATAAGTTTTCTCATTAATAGGTCACATTTCTGTAGTCCCCATGTAAGAAATCTCTAGCTTTAATTCTAACTCCGATCGTAAAAGCGTCCGACTACTCATGAGCTTACTTATTCATTATGTTAAGATTGTTTCTGTATTCTGCAGAACAAAACAGTAGGCATGTAGGCATATGTTTAACAATATGGTTACTCTCCTCCAAATTGCATCTGATGATGAAGAGATAGGCCTAAGTAATGAACACGTGTATGAGGCAATTCAAACTCCAGAAATTATACGATTTCTATCATATTAAACCCTTCCATGAGAAGAGCTTATCAGGACTGATTGAATATAAAACAGACCTGTCCTTCCCTTGACCAGTGAGCATCTGGGAAGGAGATGGAAGTTTCCATAGTGGTAGACAGGGAGGAGTGCAGCCCCCCTCCCACTGCAGAACTGTTTCAAACCAATAATACTAGTTCAGTTGGCTTTGAGATGAACAAGAAGAACGTTCATTCTTCTATTGTATAACATATTGTAACAAAACGACAAAATCAATCCAGTTACTTTTCTATCAATTTATTGTTTTCTAAAATTTTATCACAAATACAGTTTTCTTCTTGTCATTAACATAGTCTACAGCCTTTTGTGCTATCACAACTCACAACTTTTCTTCTTATAACCTTGATTTAGTCCCTTTAGTATATTTCTTCATTTTCGTTGTCTCTCATACACTCACTATGATGATGTGAGCACTTGATGCCTTTTAGCATCTTCTTTACAATGACTGACGTATATTGTGTCAGCGAGTGTGACAGATGTGCGTGTGTATGTCGTGACACGCATTTTGCAACACACACACGTGCATCTGTCTCACATTCCTGATACACACAGTGGCTGTCAACTCATTCACTGCTGTTTCCTGGTCACCTTATATAGTGGGTATGATGCCACATGAATCTTTCCTGACTCCTACACACATGCCAGCAATCATGAGACCAGATCCTTTTTGAAAGTTCTTGAGAAAGTCCTTTTGTGTAGCCACCTCCATTGTCATTAGTCATTTAGACATAAACAGACACATGAGGCAGCCTGACCTTGAACAACGTTGCCCACTCGCTGGCACGACATGTGCTGTGAAGTAGCTTAGCCCCAATAGTCCTTTGTTTTGTACCACGCAATATCATCCAGTTTAGGAAGATGTTGAGTCTAATGAAATTTGGCACAGACTATGTAGACTGTGTGGAATAAATGCTGTTGAAAACACAATTAAAATGTTGGTACAAACAGATCCACAAAAGACTAGACACAGGACAAGCATCGCTCCAGGCAACATCACAGCAGTTTGGACCTAAATGACTGGACAGTGATGCAAATTCATCATGAACTGGTGATTAACTATGTTCAATCCATTATAAAAATGAGCTTCAATGCCAATCACTTTCTGCTCATTGGGAGGACCCAAGGCTATTAAAAGAACCAGAGAAGACTGTGCATATGGAAATTTCTTAATGCAGCCCATACACAACAGAAATACGCTGCACTATCCTGCAAGATTCTTCCTATAGTTGAGACCTGTCATGTATTCAGGCCACTCCAGGAAACTGTTGTAGGGGAGTGTCTCCATGATGATGAGCAGTTCCTGTGCAACTAGCTGTTGACATGTCCCCATTCTTTCTTCGAGACTGGGGTTAAGAAACTTCCAGTTTGCTGTCAAAAGTGTGTAAACATGCCAGGGACAACAAGATATAATAATGGCAATTTGACAAATCCAACTTCTGACACCAGTGTGACAAAAGCAACAAAATTTGGTCCAACTACTTTTTTCTCACTTTATTTTCTTCCAAAACTGAATGCACAGCAGCACAGTTCTCTTTTACTGATGTTAACACAGTGTACTGTTTGAGAGGTAGATCGGAACTGAAAAATAAAGTGCTTAAGATTGTAAGTTGCCCTTGGGGCATTTATCTCTGATTTCAAATTCCCTTTGTGGTCTACTGGGAAAAATACGAATTGATTGGAGAATTCAATGTACTGGCAAATTGTCACAGTAGCTCAGTGGTTAGAGCAGCCATGCATGAAGCACAGTATCTGTGGCTCAAATCCCGGCTGTAACATTGAATTTTTCAGTTCCAATTCTACCTTTCAAACATTGCTCACATACAGCTTGTGTATTTAAAAGCACCAGCAGTAAGTTTTTTGTCATAAATAAATAACAGTCTACAATGTTTTATGATATTACAATACACAACTGTATTCTTCTTGTAACCTTGACTTACTCCTTTTTGTCTTTCTTCACTTTCTCTGTCTTTCAAACAGCTGACACAGGTACGTACACACACACACACGAGAGAGAGAGAGAGAGAGAGAGAGAGAGAGAGGGGGGGGGGGGGGGAGGGAGAGGGAGACACAGACTAAAAACTGACTGAATCCCTACTCCTGTTTGTAACTTACTCCTCTGTTTGTTCCATTGCCTGCTTATATAGTGAGGACGACATAACATGGACCTTTCTCAAGGTTCTACAAATATGCTGGCTGCCAGGCCTTCTTGAATAATCTGGAAAACCCTTTATGTTGCCGCTCTGATTGTTGTCACGTGTTTGCTTGCATGAGGCAGCCTGAGCTTGAGCGTCTTTGATGCACGTACTGTCAGTGGGACAGGGCAGCCCAGACCCGACAGTCCTTTGTTGTGCACTGCCACCTGCATCACAATATGTATACAGTTCAATGGGAGTGGGTTTGTATTTGATCCATATAATTGACTAGTATATGACTGTGTGGAAAAATCAAACAAGTAAAGAAAAACTAAGAATTTTTAAACCAGTACTCTGTAATGTACTATGTTTATTATTTATATATTTGATTCATCTATTGGTTTCTTATTTTAAATAATACACAATTAGTTGCAGCAATAATCTAGTAAAACATTTTAATTTCCATAAGAAAGTTTGCTTTTACATTTTCATATTTGTACATTAGGTATTGAAGATGTATAAGTGAGGTTATACTTTCCTTGAGTGTTGTGTTAGCATGGGATGTTGATATAATAACGTAATGCTTGTTCTCCTGCTAGGAAGTACTAACCTGTGTGTTTCTTCTTATTCCTGTTCTTGTCTGTACCCTTCACTCGCTCACTATTGCTTTGTGGCTGCTCGCCCATACAGATGCAGGGCTCTACGGCCCCTCTCCGGCCATGCACCTCGCCAGTCAGTTGCCACCAACAAACAAAAAGAGGAAGAAGCTACCTAAGTGAGTATTTTATGTTTCTGCTTAAGCTTGTGTGACAAGGCATTCTGTGTTTATATACAGTGTTGCTGGGACAAAACAACATGGCATATAATCCACTGCAGTGGAAAAACAGAAAATCTCTCTCAGTTTTCTTGAAATTATAAAACAACCAGCTGGCTTATGCTATGATGCACTGTTATCTTTTAAACTTTAGTGACAAATTAATCAATTCCATTTATCTCTCTCATTCTGTATAAAATCACTGAGCAGTCATCTAGAGATTTTTATGATGAATTCTCCACTTTATTCTCATAACTGTAATTTCCTGTAGTTCAAACTACTCTAAACAATGGATGAAATATCCCCCAATATTCACACAAAAGGATAACATCTGCAGAACTTCTAGTTTTGTTAACCTCTCCAAGTTCTGAAAATGCTGCATAGCATATATGAGAGTCACTTCAAAAGTTTTGAGATGTGAGAAAATGAGTGTAGATTCACTTGAATTGGATGCTGAATAGGGTAGGCCCATGCTTTGTGAGTAAACTGGTATCAGGTAATGACTCCTGCTTCAGGAATTCCAGCAGTTCAAGGATAAACAACCTGTGGAACACATGTAGTCAGTCCCTACAATGGAGCTTAGAAGAGAGATTTTCTACAATTTTAAAAGTGGATTAAACCAGTGCCAAATTCTTGAAGGTTTACAATAGGCCTTTGGAGACATTGTCCCTTTCCATGCCACAGTTTTCCAGTGGTGTCCGGAATTTAAAAGGTGCTAAACATCTTCAAAAAGATAGGAGAGAAGTGTGCGTACAGAACAGCAGTGACTGGGGAAAACATAACAGTGTTGAGAAAAAACTGCTTCAGGAAAATAATTGCATAACATTTAAAGAAATTGAGGCAACATTGCTGATTGTTTCACCAGCAGTTTTGAAAATCCTCCATGAATTCCTTCTTATGAGGAGAGGGTCACATCCCGATAAGTGTCTCACAATTTGACAGAAGAATAAAAACGTAGTTGAGTAGTGTGGGGAAATGCTGACAAGATCTGAAGGACAGGACTCCTATGGGTTTCTGACATTGCCACAGATGATGAAACCTGGATTTATTAGTTTGATATGGAAACCAAGCGGCAATCTGTGGTGTGGATCTTTTCTGATGACAATCCATCGACAAAAGTGAAGCATCACCAAAGTATCCACAAGAAAATCGTGGCCTCATTTTTCATAAAGGATGGTCTTGTGGCAACCATTTCTCTGGAAGAATAAAGCACGGTTACAGCTAATTGGTACATGACAGTTTGCTTGCCAAAAGTTTATGCCAAACTTCAAGATTGCTAGCCATGCACAGGATGCAAGGGATCCTTCTCCATCATGACAACATGTTCACACACGTGGTCAACATTACCGTTCAGTTCCTGAAGTCTACAGAGATCAAGCTTACGAATCACATATGGCTCCAACCTGGCCTCATGTGGCTTATGTCTGTTCCCGATGATAAAAAATTGCATCCATGGAAAGAGATTTTCAACTCCTGGAGATGCTGCTACCATCTACAAAGGGGAACTTGAAGCCTTAAAAGAAAACATGTGGCAGGAGTGTTTCCAGAAGTGGTTTCAGCCAATGCAAAAGTGTATACAGTGTGGTGGTGAGTACTTTGAGAAAGTGTAACTATCAGAGCAATTTTAAAAAGTTATTCTTGGTGTATCTTAAAACTTTTGTGGTGACCCTCCTAAGTATCCTAGCAATGGAAGAATTCTCAGTTGGAATGGTTGAGTTAGCAGGCTAAACTCAAACTCTTTGTACCTTCCTTTTGGTCCTATAGTTATTAAATAACACAAAAACTACATAGTTTTCACAAAATGCGAAGTCCCTTAATATTTAAAAAATAAGATTCAGCACTCCTAGGCCACCAAATTAATCTTTAGAAAAGACACAAAGTTTCAGCCATGGAGAAAAATAATCTTCTCGGTTAATGTAAAATATGCACGGAGGACCCTGGTTCGATCCCTGGTACCAGCATGGAGATTGTCCCCCACTGGGAGGTCTGGAACGGGGTGCACTCAGCCTCCTTAGGTCCCGGGGGGCCAATTGAGGAAATACTTGATGGAGAAGTAGTGGCTCCAGGTTGAGAAGGCCACATAACTTGCTGGGAGGGCTTGCAGCGCTGACCACATTTCACCCTCTAGTACTGCACCCCACCGACACCTGTAGTGGGTAGAAGTGGGGGATGCAGCGGCTGGGCAGCAAGCCTTGGCCTTTCATGGTCTGTTGCGCTGAGGGTTTAATGTAAAATATAAGGTTATCCTGTAGCACGGAGGGAGAAGGCATGGCCTCTGTTGCCAATGTAAGAGACATGAACATACAGAAAATACCAACATTGCGTTGAAAGAAGAATATATAACAATAATTTAAAAAGTGTAGCCCTGGGTGCAAAAAAAACTAATGTCACCTCACACAATTATGAAAAAAAAATAATAGTAAGAAGAAGAAATAGCGTTAAGAAGAAGAAAAAGAAGAAATAATGTTAATTTAAAAATATGTAGCCCTGTGTGCAAAAAAGCTTCGGAAATTCAATTTCCTGTGGTTGGCAACATTCACATGCTTCTGGGGATTTCATGGTTCCAGTGTTGCCAACTTCTACCTCATCAACGCATAGCAGAGCTAGGTCGTGTAATACAGGAGCCGAGACTGCTATGCTACAGGATAATCACATTTAAATTCACTAATTTATAATATTAACAGTTTTCTCTCTTTATATAATTATTTAGCATGTTCTTTCTACAAACTTGATTACAATATACATAAATATACAGAAAATAAAAACAAGCATTTCTTACATGAGGGTTATTAGAAGGTTCTGACACTCACAAATTTCAGTGCACACATCTGTGGAAATAGAATAAAGATTACTCAGAGGATTAGACACAGTTTCAATACATACTGTGTATGTAACTATATCCTCTGTATTATTTGATCAATAACAATTAAAGAAACATACAACACAGGATGAATTGTCACTTTTTAAAGTCTCTCTCCATTTGTTGAAGTGTTACATCATGGCCACCTATGTGTATTCCCATGCAATTAAATGTAAATGGCTTTTGTTTTTACACTCTGAGGAGTGACAACAATTATTTCTTCTACTCCATGGCATTCTTAACTGAAAAGTGAATGCTTTCTTTGCATGTTCTTTATTAACTCCAATATGTTTGTATTCCTTTTGTAAATCCTTTTTTAATTTTTCAGTAATTTATGAAATGAAATTAGATGTTTTATAACCCCATGTCTACCAAAAGTAATTGGACTGTTCAACAGTGGAAGATTTATAAAAATATTCTCTCTTTATAATATTAGTATTTGTTGTTAGCTAATGCTGGATTTCTGACAATGAAGTCATTAATACTCTTGCTCTCCAGTATTTTTCAACATTAATACTGAAGAGACTTAGCAGTAATAGTAACCGCTTTTTAGAGAGCACCATATTTTTATGTTTTGGCGGTCACATCGCTCTCTTACAACCCCCAGAATGTCTGGAGGACCACACCTGTCGTTGGTTTACGGGTCTCACCGACCTGACCGGGAGAGTTATCAAAATAAATTCACCGACCATATCCTCTGATTACCAATCAGAGGACGTATTACATGCCATGACAGGGCAGCGTGTTAGGGTTTAAGATTTTATAGAGAAATTAGAGAAATGGAGAGGTTGGAAAAATACACACTCCCTAGCCCTCAGGAACCCTAATAGCATTGGGGTCAGAAGAGAACAAGAGATGACCAAGGTAAAGTCACATAGAAAAGTTACAGTGAGGAGTAAAACACCAGTAAGTGGAAGTAATGTTCTGCTCAGCTTGGGTACCTTGTGGTCGCCATTCACATATGCGCTAGACGGAGACCCCTGAGTAACAAAAATATAAACACACGCTAATACTGAACCCTCAATGTCATTTTATCAAACTTACCCCATAGTCACAATTTAGCTTAAAAGTGCTCTTTAATTTACATATATAAAATATGATTTTATGGTCTTATTCAAATAACTCAAAATAAAACATGAAGTTGGAAATACTGGGTGGGTGCAAAATCTCCCCTTGTTTCTCCAAGTTCTGCTTATGTTGTATGCTTATTTGTTTCTTCAACCTACTACATTCTTGGATTTATGAAAAAGACAAAAAGAAGTATGCCATTATAAATTTGTCAAATTAATTATTTTCAAAATTTGTAACCAAATGGAGCTTTGTGTTTTAGAACATAGTATGCATTGTCTAGTTCTTTGGAAGATTAAATTGTTATGTGTCATACTATAATCACATATCTGCAGTAGTTCACTAATGTATTTTACTTTATTATTAGGTACTTTAATTTTATAACTTAGAACTGTGTCTGTCTTTATATAAAATTTGTGAGTATACTGAGTTTGTAAGGGTACCCTCAAGAAGGCAATAAAATTTATTCAAACAAAGCAAAGCTTTTTGATGAATGCTTCTTTAATTAAGAACTCATTTTTGTTAATGTTATTTGTTAGATCATTGCCAAACCAATGTTAGAAGATATAGCTCTAGGAGATATAATGAATAAACAACTATAAAAACCTGCAGTTAGACCGTATGAAAGAACATACTTATAGTAAATATTTGTTTCATTTTTAGATCTAAAATTAATCAAAAACAAGGATAGAATAAATTTCGGTATTCACAGAAAACCAATGCAGACAGACAACTACATAAAAGCTAATAGTTACAATCCAAGAAGTCACAAACAAGCAATTTTCAATAGTTTAACACATAGATTGGTGAACATCTCTCTTTCAGCAGAAGAATATAAAACAGAATATTACAAAATAATTGAAATAGCACAAAAAAACTGCTTCCCCAAAGAATTAGTAGATAAAAAAGTAAAATGAGCACAAAAGAAAAAATTATTAAAAGAAACTACAACTCTCACAGCAGCAAAAACAAAAATGACATTCAAAAAATTCACATATCATCCATGGGCCTTTGATAAATTTAAAAAAGTGTTCAAGGAATACAACATTCAGCTAGCACCAGTAAACCATTACTCCATAAAAAACCTACTACTTTCAAACATCAAAGATGCTATTCCACCTAACAAAAAATCTGGCATATACCAAATTGAATGCAGTGATTGTAATGAAATATACATAGGAAAAACCAAAAGAAATTTAGAAATTAGATCCAAGGAATACGTTAGGAACATTAAGAGTAAACAATTAGAAAAATCAGCAGTTGCATTTCACTTTTGGACAAAAAATCATGACATAAAGCTAGAACCGAAACTTCTCAAACACGTAACTGGAAAACAAGAACGTTCCACCTGGGAACAAATCTTCATTTTAAAAAATAGAAACCGAGTATTTAATTTTGACATTCCTCAGAAAGACATTTTCAGTAAGTTCATTGAACCATTACCAGAAGAAACATCAGAAGAAGCACCACCATCCGCACTATGAAACACCATGGAAACCCAGTTATTGTCCAGTTGATAATGGAGGAAAGTTAACCTTCGAAACGCGTCCTGGAAAACTATGTTGTAATAAGGTACACTATAATATTAGTATAGATATATGTATTTAGGCTTTCATGGCCGGTGGCTTGAATATTTGAAATGTTTAGTTTTTCCGGGCTTGTAGGCCATGGTCTAGAAGGCCATCTACCATGCCTTCTAGACCACGGCCTACAAGCCCGGAAGAACTAAACATTTCGAATATTAGTATACATAGTTTTATTTACACTATGTAGGTTTTATTTGAATATTTTAAAATATTCACTGCATACTGTGTGTTTACTGAAATAATGCGTCACACTTAAATTTCTCATGCTTTCAAAAGTGTTAAATAATTTCTCTACAAATTCTTATTCAGAAACTACATGCAAGAATAATTAATATGAGCAGTAAATGTATTAAAACAATATTATTGTCTAAGGTGTCACTGTTTCTTTCTTTCTTTTTTTTTTTTTTTTTTTTTTGGGTGGGGGGGGAGAAGCTCTTAAAAATGATAAAATGTGACATATAGGGACGCAATAAACACTAACCTCCCTTGGTTTAGTTATTTGGAAGCTTTTTAACAGTGAAATTGAGATTGATTACTTAAGTATTAGCAAGATAAAGAGATTCATAAGAAAGAAGAAAATAAAAAAATACCACACTCCTAGAGTAACCGTCAGGAACTATGACATATAACGCGCAGGTAGGGGTAATAGGAGAAGTGCTCCATTGCAACTGTTTCCCATCTTTCTCAGGAAATATTTGTATACATCATACACCATTTCTCTAGCTTGACTATGAATAACACAACTTTGTTTCTGCCAACATTGAAACTGTTAACGAAATTACTATACACAAAGGAGTGGATTTATTGCTCGGAATTATTTAATTTCACTGTTAAACTGTAGGCAAGTACCTTCACACATGCTCTGAAACAGACTACGCTTGATTGGCTAGAAAACACATAACTGTGACATCGTTGGATATTTGTCTTCTGCGCAACCACCATAGTTTATGACAGCAACTATAATAGCCTCGAAAGACAGAACATAAAAAAGTCACATTCCATCCAATACTACACAATAGGTTCCTTGTTTCAAAACAGAACATAATTCTAGCCTCCCAAAATAAAACCTCAAAAATCTATTGACATCTATACATGGTATATTTTGAATTTACTAGGAATAGCTGTGAACTGCTCTTCATTGTGAATCATGCTTGCATAATTGATTAATGGTAAGAGACAGACAAAATCTTACTGCACTAAAAATGTAGTTCTCATTAAAGAACAGTTCATTTCATATTATGACAAAACAACCATATCAGTCCATTTATTTTTCTATCACTTTATTTTACTTCTAAAGCTTTGTACAAAAACACGGTTCTCTTCCACTGATATTAACACAGTCTATGACATTACAACTCACAACTGTTTTCTTCTCATAACCTTGACTCAGTCCTTTCACTGTATTTCTTCACTTTCTCTGTCTGTTGTACACTAACTCTTGACAATAGTCAGTGCTTGTCAAAACTTCTTCAGTTTGATGTGATGCATCTTCCACAACAACATACCACACACATACTGTCTCGCACTCGCTGACACATTGACTGACTCATGTCTGTAACTCTCTCCTCTGCATTTCCTTGCCTCCTTACATAGCGAGAATGACAACATGGACCTTTCGCGACTTCCACAAACATGCCAGCCGCTGGATACCTCTGGAAGATTCCAGCAATCCTTTGTTAAAGGGCTGCGCTCATTGTTGTTAGTCTCATACACACAAATAGTTGCATGAAGCAACTTGACCTTGAGCACCTTTGTTTGCTCACCAGCCTAGTATGTGGTGTGAAGCAGCTTAGCCCCAACCATCCTTTGTGCGCCAGGCTCAGAGTCACAATGTAAATTTTTGTGCCATTAGTCATATCTGAAATATTTTTTGTCGTTGGTTTGAATGTTCAAATATGTATACTTTTTCAAATAGCAAATTGCTATTAGTTTTTTTTCCTTATGGTCAAGCAAACAGCCAGAATTACAAAGCCATCACATAGTGATTCACTTTTTAAAAACCTACCACTGCTTTATACTTGTAACAAAATGTATAATAAAGGTTTATCTTAACAAGATGTAAATATAAAACAAGCTATTGTGAAAATAGTTTGTAGAAGAGTGAGTGGAGAAAGTGATACGAATACAACTGATGTGTTGCAGGCCTTGGAGGAGGCGCAAAGCATGGCAGAATCAATGGCACCAGCGAAGGAGACGGTTCCGTCAGTATTTCCAACAGTACCAGCAGTAGACATCATGCTGCCAACAGAAGTGTAACACATGACTGAAGTTGGCATCAGTGTTTGTGACAAGTGCAGTAGGAATCAAGGAAAGGTTGTTCTTTAGTGTTGTCATCACCCGGCCTTGATAATATCACCATCATTCAAACTCATACTTCAAGTTGACGTACAGTTTTGAAGTGTTCCTCACCCCCCCTCCCCCCAAACTATGTGTTTGATGTTAGAGCAAAGACGTGTTTGGTTGTGTTCCAGATGAGATACTTTCCTGTGTATTGTCCCTAAGGTGCAAGGAGTTAGAGCTTTATTGAACAAAATGGTATTAAGATATGCCGTTTGTCAATTGTCAATAACGTAACAGCTTTATTAGTAACATGAGAGCCACTGGCAGGTAATATTTATTTCTTTTTTAATACAGGGTCTTCATTCAGACTTGCAGGCAGCCAAACAGGAATTTTCTTGGCACCAGGAGGCACACTGTTTGTCAGAGAGTTTGATATTCATAGCTCCTAAAATTGAAAACATAGATTTTTCATAGAAACCATTTTGAAAGAAATGAAGCAACTCAGTGCAGCTGTCAGTTTCCATTGTTCAAAACTAGTTATCCAGAGAACCATAAAAAAGAGTTCATGAAGAACTTCAAAACAAAAGTGAACTATGGAATACTCTCCTGAAAAACTTGCAACAGCTGCACAGAGCATAACTGCCTAGTTGCTCACATCTGCAGATCAGCATTGTCCTCTGTGGTCCAGGGACAACATGCTAATCTGCTTCCCGAGGTCATGGGTTCAAACCTGGCAGTGGATGAAGGACTTTTTTGGGGGCCATAAAAATCCATAGCATGGCTTTCTTTGGAAGGGAAATAAAGTTAGTGGTCCCTTGTTATAGATTTACAGAGGTGAAAGAACCTCAAGCCCAACTAAGAGGCCTCTGAGCAAAATTAAGCAGTATTTAATGACTAATATACTAGGGCAGATTGAAAAGTAATGCACAGTAATCTTTTATAAAATAGCTTCTTTCTTGTTTCGAGTATGGGCCACATCTTGTTGGCTTATTTAAGAAATAAAAATTATGCCAATGTTTTGTCGCAAAACTGTTCAGCTTCTTCAATGGGCAACTGCAAAAAACCCATCCAATTAGTCACTGCTTACTCTGATCGGTCTCGCTGTCCCGTCCCAGTCATAATCCTATTAGTTCCCTCTCCTCCGATAGGAAGTTCACCTACTAATAGGGTCTTCCACATCGTGTTGAGTGGTTTGCCTGTGTCACGGTTCAGAATGCTCTTTTCTTTAAATATTTCTATGCTTTCCCTCACTATTCAATGAGAGAAAAGAGACAGATTGCTAAAATATTTAAATATGTCAAAGTCAATGTGGTGGCTGGTGTTTTCTGCATGTTCTCTGTTGGCAGATTTTTCTACATTGCTATGGTGCATACAATCATCCCCATACATGTCCCTGTGAATTCCACTCAGTTTATGCCTCTGGCATAAACTGCTGCTCTGGCACATGGGCAGTAACATGCATGTCATCTTTGTTGCATAGTTCATGCTTCTCTCACTAGAGCTGCACATGAAAAAAAAAAAACCTCTGTAGTGAAAACTTCAAACTACATCTGTGTGAAATGTCAACATTCCAGTTGCAGTGCCAATGCAGGAAAAAATTATCGTGCATTAATTTTTTATCTGCCCATGTACAATGGGATGCTGAGTGCCCATAAATAAAATAAAACTCAATTTATTTAAGAGGTAGAGTTGGAACTGAAAAATTTGATGCCACAGCTGGGATTTGAACCACTTGTGTGGTCACTCTAACCATTAAGCTACTGTGAAAATCTGCCAGCATGACATTGAATTCTCCAGCTGATTCATATTTCTCCCAGAAGACCACAAAGGGAGTCTTACAGCAGAGACAAATACCCCAAAAGCGACTTAGTATTGTAAGTACTTTATATCATGGGATTAAATAACCTGATGTGAGAGTCCCTTTGTGGCCTAATGGGAAAAATACCAATTGGTTGGAGAATTCAATGTCATTCTGGCAGGTTGTCACAGTAGCTTAATGGTTAGAGCGACTTCATGGCAAGCAGAAGGCTGCAGTTCAAATCCCAGTTGTGGCATTGAATTTTTCAGTTCTGATTCTACCTCTCAAACATTGCTCACACATGGCTTGTGTGTTTAAAAAAATACACCAGCAGTAAGTTTGTTGGCATAAATAAATAATAATTACCATCTCTTTCTTTATTCTTCTTTACCTGATTACCCCCCCCCACCCCCCTTATGTAGAACTTACCACCCCCTAGGACTTACAGGCCAGTGCCTAGTGTCTCCAGGAGATCTACATACATAACTAATACTATTGGGATGCACAACAGTAAATGGAGAGATTTTTCATTCTTATTATTATTATTACATTGTCATAGAAGATACTGGAAATGATGCCTACACGCCTCTCACAAACAACATTTGTATTAATACAGTAACTCTTCATGGCCAAATAAAATCATGAAAGTGAATAGAGCAAACTTAATACTATCCAGCACTCAAATGCAAAAATAAACTTTACTCATGCTATTGCGTGGCTGCAGTTCCTGAACTTCAGTTATCTTATAGTTCAGGCATGTGGACGAGAGGAGAGGTTAGCAATTGAACTTGCCTTATTCATCCCACATTCTCTTGTTTTGATACAACATTCCACCTGTGAGGTAATAATAATTTCTACACTGTTATTAACTATTTAATTTATAATAAACATAATTTGCATACAATAATTATTACAGCCACCTTCTGTAGTGAGGAGAATTACATAATCTTCTGGTTTATATACTTCCTTTATCTTATGCACGTAATATTCTTACGCTGCATATAATTAACATACTAAATTGTTCCTCTTTCACAATAAATAAAGCAGTAAAGTTCCATTGTTATTTAGCCTTAAAGATATTTTAAAACTATCGGTCAACTTAACAAATTGTTTGGTTTTAAACTCAAACTTGTGCTCAAACTTTGAAACATGAAATGCAATAGCTTATATTAAATAAGCCAATAACCCCTAAAAAAGCACAATCATATCATTCCTTTTATATGTTTACAAATACGAGTATTCAGAAAGTACCTTTTGAAATTGTAAATAAATACCTGTAAGATCACCAAAGTTTCCTTCAAGCTTCTCATCATAGACGTTTGATATTGTAATGCTTTATATTTGCATATTAAACAGAAAACCTTCCTGCTTTTGTAACTTACAAAAAATTCTCTCTGTCACTCTTCGTGAAACAGATGTCCCATACTCATCACTGAATGAAGACTGCCAGAAGCTGAACAGCAGTGAACGGGAGGGATGACCGGTGGAGTGAGGCAAGAATGCCTTTTGGCAGAGTGGTCTTTTTGAGCCAATTTTGCTCATGCCTGCTATGAAGTTTCAGTTTTAAAGGTTTATTAAAATTTTAAGCAGATTAGGCGATTTCTTATGCAAAGTTTCTCACAACAGAGAGATTTCCTTTTGATTTGTTATCACGAATGAATGTCTTTTCTCTAAACCTACTCACAATATCATGATATTAGGTGAACAAACAGTCTTTTCTACAAGAGTTTGTTCCAACAGGAATTATTCGTGAATATTCAGCACTTACACTGAAACATATCAACCTCTGTACAGTACAAAGATTTTGCATCAGCTAATGAATTGGTATCTAAAGAGGGAACAGAACTGATTAAAAACAGTGCACTGCAGAGCAAATCAATTCCCTGTAATACGGCCACAAGTAAAAATGAAGGCTCTGTATGCTATACATGTAAACTTAGTGCTCTGTCAGAGAGTTCTACTTTAAAGGTGGCACATTCTGAGCGTGAGTTGTGCAGTTTTACAACTGAATTCACTTCTGCTTGTAAGATTCTGTGTTTTTATTACAAAGATCATTAAGTTGCCATCAGGTACTAACTTCAAGTACTAGAAAAGGAAAAGCTAATTTCACACAAATTCTTAGAAATATGTATAAGGGTAATCCAGGAAGTAACAATCCAAGAAATTTCTTTTTGCCTAAAAGATTATCATAAATATAGTTTCCTTTACATGTTGCTTACTTTACGAACACATTTTACAAGTTTGTCAAATTACTATTTGATTCTGAAACAAAACATTGTAAATTGTATAAAATTTCATTTAATTTAAGTTTGTTAAACAACTGTAAACTTCCATTGTGAAAGAGATTTTGACAAATTACAAATATAATTCACAACTTAAAAGAATTATAAATGTTGTTTAACAAACCCTAGATTAGTTTTATCATGCATTATTTAACACTTAACATTTTGTAACATTTCTTTTGTGTATTACTGTACAACCCAAGTGCTTCCTTTAGTTAACTGTAAATTTCTGTAGGTTTGAACTTTCATCCATTCAAAAATATGGGTAATACCTCTCATCTCACAATGAGACTTTGTATTTCACAGCCCATTTTGAACAATCACAGAATGCACAATAATAACTTGTTTCAGCTGGCACTCGCACAACACTGAGAAAGAATGTCGAAGAAACCACATGACTTTGGATAGTGATTTGTGCTTCAAGTATATTTCCTGGATTAACCCTGTGCAAGTAATGCATTTATTTTATAAAAAATATTGTTTTATTTTACTTGATAGCACTAACAAAGTATTCAACATAGATGTAATAATGTGATATTAAGTTATTTATACTTGAGCTAGAATAATTCGTCACATAAAATGTGAGCACAGTAATTTTGATGTTTCTTCATTGGAGACTAAAGGAATATACTACTACTTTCAGTACTGTAACAACCTCATATAATTGAACATGAAGGTCTGATAAGCACCTAAAATTATCTTTTTAGTTAATCAGCAATGGTCATAGATAAATGATGGGAAATGAATCAAAGTTAGGCATTCACATTGTTCCACTTACCAAATAACTAGCAAGACATGTTTTGAAGACCTATTCTTTGCTGCTTGATTAAACTGTTATTTCCTAATCTTCTTTTTCCCAGGTATCTATAGCATCAGGTGATGCTGCTGAATTTTGACCTTGTTAGGTTTAGTGGGAGGTGGTACTCTCTATGTGAGCAAGATGATGTCATGTTCATGTTCCTTTTTCTATAAAAGTAGCACTTCTATGATGATGAAAATTGCTGTACAAATATTGCGTTGCTGCATAAGTTCATAGCATTTTTCCATAAGTTTATTAAACACATCAGATACACATAAGAGAGAAATAATCATCAGAAATATATTCTCCTTCACTACCTACAACATTCTGCCAACATTGTGGTAATTTTTCGATTCTGCACTTGTAGAAATCACATGGTTTAGAGTTGAAGCCTTTATATCTGGAAAGGAAGTTCCTTTAAGGTTGTTCAATAGATATGGAAAAGTGTGAAAATGTAAGGGTGCAAGATTGGGCAAGTAGGGTGCTTGCAGAGTGGTTTCCCAACCCAACTGCTGTATAGTATTTTTTGTCAGGTGTGCAGAGTGTGGGCAGGCGTTATCTTGCAGTAGCATCACTTCAAGCCGTCTTGCTGGTTGATTTTCTTGGGTTGCAAGTTGTAATTCATAGTAGAGTACACTGTTGGCGTACCACCAGATGCTTAACATTATAGTTTGTGGATGCACGCAGGTCTTTGTATGGGGAGCTGCTTTTTTGTTTGGGCTTAATCATTCCTTTCTTCTCCTTGTGTTAGGGTAAAGACACCTTTTTTCTTCACCAGTAATGATACAAGATAAGAATGGCCAATGTTGTTCATGAGCCAATCGATAACAGCAAGCACTCATGTACACTGACATGGATCATTGTGAATTAATGTGTTTAAATGGTCTTCATCAGATTCTGATGGCCTTCCTAATCGTGGAGAGTCATTAAAGTGAAAACGACCCACCTTAAAACGAGGAAACCACTTGCCACCTCTATTCAACAGCATTGTCTCCATACATGGTGCAAATGTTTCTGGTTGCTTCCACTGCTTTTATCCCTCAAAGAGAAGAATATGTGGGAAAAGTTCCAATTCCTCCACTTAGCATTCTGTTTTCTAGCATCCACGGCTCCACTCACTATCTGCATATGATAGAATCTCAATATGTAAACTTAAGAACAGACATTGAACTACAAATAAAAAATGACAGTCGATAAATAAAATCATAGCAACTGGAATACCCACAAGCAAAACAAAAAGACTACATACTTATGCGCCAACCTAATAGGTTGATAGATTCTGTACATTGTGTATCTGGGTTCAAATTTCATGTAGTAAATTTAAAACTGTCTGTTTCCTAAGTCTTACATATGTTTAAATATTCATGGTTATACCACATCTAAAGGTGATCAGATCTGGGTCTCTCTCATCACTTAGAAATTCCTCAAACATCTCTCAGATATCTGCCATCTTACAACATAGTTACATGGAAGATTAGTTTATTAATACAAAACAAAACTTAAAAGTCCAGTTTAAACCTCTTTTATAATAACAGGTCTATATTGACCAACCATACACAGATACCTGGGGAAGAAGAGAATTGGGGACTCAACCAGCAGCTGAAAATGAGGACAATAGGTTGTTGAAACATATCTTGATAACTGGAGCATTGTGAGTGCTTAGCTTCAATTCATTCCATTTTAATTATTTGCTTCATTGTGTGAATTTCCAACAATTTTAAACTTCAATTTATGACAATAAATGCTTAATTATTGTCATATAAGACAACATAACATAAGAGTTTAAGTTTTATTTTATTTTAATTTTAAATTATGAATGAGTTGATGTAGACACTTAAAGTTTCTTTATTATACACACCTAAAGCCATTAACAGTGAAGCAATATAATCCACTAATATCACAATAATGTATAAACTAACAGCTTCACTTATCTAAAATTGAGATGTTAACATTACACAACCAACATGTTTCTGCCATTCTCAAGGTAAAGGTTGGCCAAGATCAATTTACCTTGAGAATGTCAGAGAGGAACTGCTGAAACATGTTGGGTTGTGTAATGTTTAAACCTCAATTTTTGAAGCTGTTGGTTTCTACATTATTGTGATATTAGTGAACTTAAAACTTTGCTTACATCAAGAAGCTACAATATCAGTTTGGCTCCACAAAATAAATTCAGTTTAAGGAAATGATAAATCAGATAATTTAAAACACCATTCTGTATGGTATAGCTTATAGTATTTATCAAATTGAATGTGATGATTGTGAGAGATCTTATCTAACAGGAGTTGGCAAATGGGTCATTACGATTACAGGAATGGTGACATCATGTAATGCAACACACCAGGCATATGATGCATGGCTTGAAGGAGGGGGTTTCAGAAGCCACAATGGCATTTGATTTTATACATTTGTGTTTCATACTTATATATTTAACATTCAATTTTAACGTTATTCTTTATTTCCTCTGGAGCATTACAGTTTTGCACACACCTAAACTAATTCACAAATATTGATGTACAACAGACTACACTGGATATCATCTGTCAATCATGATCTACTTTTAGATTTTACACTCTTCAGTTTAGAACAAAATTACTCACACATAAATGTTGAGCCAAACATAACACTAATATGCACAGTAAATGAAGGAAGAGACGGAAATGTTGCCATATAAAGTTCTCTCAATAAAGCTAAGCCACCCTTATTTTATAATTATTGTGCTTTCAAAATTATGTTCATAAATTTGCAATCTCAATAGGAAATTGTGGTTTTGCTGTATGAATGTCCACAGTGAAAGGATTTACAAAAAGTTGAAAATCATAGTTCATTGCTGTGAGGTCTTTGGTATTCAAACTCTTTTTTAACTGTCTTAACATATCTATATATAGGGAGGCTTCTTTGTGTTTTTGTGATTACGAAAGAGTCTTGTTGTATTGATGTGATATATACCGCTGCTTGTTTACATTTGAATGCATGTTGGTTGAAGAAGGTTGAAACAGCGACGTATTGCTTTGCCCCTGGCAGTATTATTACATCATATTACCAGCAGGTAAAGATTTACTGACCCCTGTTATATAGGAATGGCCCAGAGGAACTCGAATGCCAGAGTGGAACAGCACAAAAGAAACATCAAATTTAAACAAATTGACAAATCAGGTTTGGATCGATTATTGTAATACTGGAAAAGAAATTAAATTATTAAAATCTTTAATGACTACAGTATAACTCATTATGCGAGAAAAGATCTTCATTTTTAAAAATTCCTAGACATTGTTAACCCTTTCACTGCTGAGATATTTTACTACATATGCTGTTCTTCCTCAAATTCATAAACTGGTTTTCATATCGCTGTCTGAGGCACCTTGGCTGAAGCAATTCAGATAGATGGTTAAGGCAATACGCAATGAACCAGCCATTCATTCAAAGCTAAACTTCCTGAGTTCGAATTCCAGCAACTGCAGTCAAATGTGTCTGTGGTAAAGGAAGGGGATGTCCCAAGTAAAATAATTGGTGTAATGGTCTGCATAGAAGCTGACGGGGTTACATTTGACTGCAGTTGCATGGATTTTGCTTTTTCTCTCTCAAAAAAAAAAAAAAAAAAAAAAAAAAACACTACAGCTTTATTGCAAAAATTTAATACTTTAGTTTAATAGTTTTACAATAGGAAACGACAGCAAGTACTTGAAATCTGTTTATTGAGGTTAGCATTACAAGAAAGTGGAAAATATCTGAACAGTAAAGGGTTAAGTGCCTCATCATCTATGTGATGGCAAACACAGTGAAAGGTTCCTCCAGATGGCAGCAGTTACATGCTCAGGTGGAGGAAACAAATAACAACCTTCCATTGCCACTATACTGAGGATGGAGACAAAAGCCTCTGAAAATGTTCAAAGATTTCATAACATAATGTAAATTGAACTTATAAGATATACATCCACTCATTCATATATACAAATTACAGTTAATTTTGCTTCTGTTTTTAATATTTATAAGACTGTAATTAGCATAACATCTGATTTAAGCCTAAAAGTCTGTCATTGTTGATTTTGAATGCATGGGAATGAAATAGAGAGAAATCTCTTAAGGATAAAAACAAAGCAAGTATCATTGGTAACCAAAACTAAGATAAACAACAATTTTTAACCTAGATTGCTCAGAGATTACAAATCTGTGATTTAAGGGAGCAAACAAAATCTGCTTTCCTTATTTAACTGTCTAAATGTTGTAAGCATTACATTAGATGTGATATTTAGTTTGAGCATGCTTCAGACTTCAAAATTTATAATAAAGCAGTTAACAGAAAAGCAATATCTTGATTCTTCTTTTATAACTAGGAATAAAGAATGATCCATGACCCAAAATCTATATAAAAACAACAAAATAGTGTGTTGAGCATTCTTAGCTTGTCTTTATCCATTTCTAGGAACAGTTATGTATTTTCAATGCATTATGAGCGGCTAGGTTCAACTTCTATGACCAGTAGAAACAATGGCCTACATGTATTGCACTGATAGGCAGTTATACCTGAACTGTATAGGTTGCGCATTAGTTCTTGATGAATGAAAATTTTATATGAAAGGTTGAATGCGAGTCACTACTCACCTTTTGCGGGAACGCTGGCGAGAGAGAGAGAGAGAGAGAGAGACGAGGTACAGTCTACAGTGAGATGACGTGCGTTTACGCACATGCTTCTGAGCTGAAGTAGTACAACACTACAAATCAGTTTATCACACTTCCAGTAATATCAGCCACACTATACCTCTATAACTGTTTCCACTTAACTTTCTTGCATTTCTTCTATTCCCGACATTTCTCCCTTGTCTTCTTCTTTGTCTGAATTGCTGTTATTTTCGTTATCTTCGTCCCTACTTTCCATTCCATTATCTTGGATAATAATTTGATCAATGCTTTCTTCCACAATGACATCTTTATCCCAGTATTCTTGTTCAATTTCTTTGACATGACGGTATGCCTATTCCCATTCTATTTGTCCAATTTCCTCAAATATCTGCCTGCACAGGTTTTCAACATCTTTTAATTTAAATGTTACATTTCTAGCAGCTACCCATTGCTTTACGTCTCCCCATACTAACTCAATGGGATTCAGATCTGGGTGTTACGGTGGAACTGTTAAAGTTGTGTGGTTATGTTCGGCCAATATTTGATCAATCAAATATTTCTTCTGAGCTGGCTTATTGGCTAAGACTACGTCATACAAATGTGTCTTCGTGCTGTGCTCATCAAATGAAATGTTGTGATTTTGCAGCCAGGATTGCATATGTTTTTTTAAAGAATTTGATGTTGGAGGTTTGTCTGTGAATTATGGTAGAACGCATGGTGAATTACTAAAACAGGGTTAGGAGGTAAATTTGTAATTAACATTATACAAAGCCACTTGATATACTTTTCAGTGTTCATTTTCTTTATGAAAATCTCCCACAATTCTGTGAACTGAGCTGTGCAATATCTTGGTGACTGCAGCAACTCTCTCTTGCACCTTCTGAATTTCTTTAAAATACATTGGAGAAAATCAATATTTATGTTTGGCTTCTTCCTTCACATACTCATAAACATTGGCAATGATCTCGCGACTTTGACTATGCAGAGTTTTTCCTTTTATTTTTGACACTGTAGGAGGCATTGTCACGTTAGTAACTAACACGTAACTACACAACTAATTAGCATTCGTTAAAACACTTGCATGCTACATCTGTACCGCACAAAACTTTTGCAGTCGGCTGTATACACAAACGCGACAAAGGAAAACAGAGGTGTCTGTTATCGCAGCATAAACATTTGCTGACCTGTTTATTAAGGGTAGGCCACCTCACTGGATTTATGCTCAAGGTCATTAAGAACTAACACGCAACCTACAACAGGATTTGACATCAGCACTTCTGATGATTAGCCACTATATTGTGTCCAGGAATATTAGCCTACTAGGTAAAAACAAAATTAAATACCCATCGACATGAGTTTGACAAGAGTAATGCTTAGGATATCATACCAGAGCAATTAACATAGCTGTTCAGGTTTGAAGCATGTGTTGGAAACACCATGCTCTATGCACTGATAATGTGCACATAAGGCACACACAGATTGACTGCAATAAAATGTGTCTGTGGTAACGGACGATAAAGGCTCACATAAATAACTGGTGTGATGGCACATGTATGATGACAGGTTTATATCTGATTGCAGTGAAAAATTTCTGTGGTGAAGAATGAGAAGAGCCCACATGAAATAACCAGTGTAATGGCACACACAGGTGACAGTGTTATATTTGACTGTAGTGAAATGTCTCTGTGGTAAAGGACGGGGAGGGCCACATAAAATAACCAGTGTGATGGCACACGTAGATGACAGGGTTATTCAGAAGTTCATGAAACATTTTAAAAATTCATAATTACTATACTAAAAAATCTGATGCATTGCACTCACATGACTTTCTCTACTCTTGTACTAACCATGCTTACAAACTCTTATTCCTATATCTTCTTCGTGTTGAGATAAACATTTGTACAAATTATCTTATTGGTTATTTCCTTGTAGGTGCAAGGGGAATGTTAGAATACAGTAGGCTTTGTGCGATAGTCAAATGTTTTAAAACTTTGAGATTCTGTTGTCTTTGCACACTTAACATATAAAAGAATGAACAATGATGATCCATTTCACGAAAGTTCTAAGTTTTCTGAAACTCACACACATAACAAGGAATATCTCCAAAAGGTTTACCCTAAAAGAAAATTTATTTGGACATAAATTGTGTATATGCAAAAGTCGTCCAGAGTAAATACGACTACAGGGGCTATAGCCAGAAAATTCAAGATATACCTTACATTTGTCATAAAAATATCTCAAACATATGACATTTTAATCAAAATCGTTAGAGCTATTTTCAAGAAAATCAAAATGTTCGAAAAATGTTCCATGTAAAGGGTAGTTTAGGGTGGGGCTATTTTCTTCAAAAGCTTCGTGTCGCATCCTTGAATCCTTGAAAGACATTAAACTTAAATACAGTTATGCTGTCCACAGACTGATACACAGACACACACATGGACCTTTTTCTAAAAATGCTTTTTTTTTTTTTTTGGATTCAGGGGGCCTCAAAACATATATTTCCAGTGAAATCTCGACATCGAATTTTTGGGTGGAATACAATACTTCCCCTACTTACCAGTAGAGAAAGTAAAAATGTATAATAAAACATTTTACACTAAAAGGAAGAAGAACCTTCCAAGTTTTATTACTTGTTGTTACACCTTACAAATACTCAATGTGTATATCCTTGCTTATATAGCAAATATCAATGCATACTGCATCTCCACCCATACATGCTCCAGCATGTCACAGTTAACCATAGACAAGACAGCTGTAATCCGGCACAAAGTTCCTGGAGATTAGCGGATAGTGGAGGTACATATGCATGTCTTTCACAAATCCCCACAGGAAAAAAGTCACACAAAATTAAATCCAGTGTACATAGTGGCTACATTATTGAGGTGTTATTTTCATGTCCAGTGTGTCTGATCCATTAGTGGGACACTGTTGATAACTGCTGTCAGCTGGTGATAAATCATGGCAATTGAGCACAGTCTTTTAAAAGTTTCGCTGACTTATGAATAACTCTGTATTTGACTGCAATGAAGCATGTCTGTGTTAAAGGATGGTAAAGGCCTACACAGATGACAGAGTTATATTTGACTGTAATGAAGCGTCTGTGGCAAAAGATGGCGAGGGTCCATATAAAATAATTGGTGTGAAGGTACACATAGATGATGCAATTACATTTGACTGAAGTTGCATAGGTTTTGCTTTTTGCACTAAAAAATACAGTGTGATAGTATTGAAATAAATTAGTATATCTAATCTAACACCTTTAAATGAGCAGTTCTTGTATATAAATATGTTATGTTCCACATATCTTGGAAATGGCTCTAACGATTTGGATCACACTTTGCATTCAAATAGGGTTTTGGTTTCTAAGCTTATCTGTACTGGTGTCTTTCCTGAAAAAACATGATTTTACACAAAAAAAGAACATTTTTTATTCCCTTTTCAACAGAGCAATTCTTGTATATATATTTCCTGTATCTCGGAAACGACTCCAACTATTCAGATCAAAATTTGTATTCAGATAAGGTTTTGCTTTTTAAGTTTATGTGTATTTGTTATGGAGAAATTTTAAAAGAGAATAATAATCCAAACTCACTTAGAACCGCGGATGGGTCAGTTCTGAACCCCACGGCTGCAGCTGCTATAGTGATCTTATATGTTTCTGGAAAAAATGTGAATTTACATGAAAAAAAGCACTTTTATTCCCTCTTCTACAAATAACAATTGTACAAGAATTGGGATATATTCTTCACCACTCTGTCCTGTATGTGATCTGCAAGAGGAAATGGACCAAGACCACCTTCAAATATGCATGGCCACTTCTAGCGCCCTATCCATCAGTGAAAAATATTGGAGAAGAGGATTAATGACTTCATTGTCAGAAATTCAGCGTTAGCTAACAACAACAAATAAGTAATCCAATTTTCTGTACGTTTGAAATAGATATCCTGCCTATGCTGTGAATGTAAATTCACACTGTTTTCTCTACTCACTTTTAGGTAACACATTCCACCTCGTTCTGTGCTTTTCCACAAACAATTTTTACTGAAGAAATGTAATTTTGCACCCAAAAAATGTATTCCCTCTTCTACAAATAAATCGCACACTTTTTGGTATGTTTGAAATAGAAATGCTTCATCTTACATTCACACTGTTTTCTGTACTCACTTTTAGGTAACATATTCACAACTCTTTCTCTACTCACTCTTCTACAAACAACTCATATCATCTCTGTATTATACGAAATGGATGTTTGTACATATTTAACCGTTAATCTCGAAAACTGCTTGACCAATCACCGTAAAATTCAGCCCATATATGTATTTTTTCATGAACAAGGTTTTTATGCTATTCATTTTAGTATACCATATATTACTTGTACTTTCATGTGGTTTTCTCTACTTGCTTTTCTTTTACGTAATACATTTCATATATCCTTCTCTACTTGCCTTTCAACATACCGTTCATACAATTTTCTATGATTGAAATATAAATTCAATGCATTACATTCATACAGTTTTCCCTACTCATTCTTCTTTTACAAGACACAATCACACTTTTGTTTTACATAACAATTCAATGTTATTCTCTACTCACTCTTCAACATATACAATCGCTAACAGCATATCTATTGTTTTTGTGGAGAAAGTTTTTATGCAATCCATTTTAACATGCAACATATTACATTCACAGTTTTCTCTGTCTGCTTTTCTTTTAGATAAAAAGTTCATATGTCCTTCTCTACTCCTTCTTCTAAAAAATATTCATACACATTTCTATATGTTTGAAATATGAATGCAATGTTTAACAATCACATGACATTTTCTACTCGTTTTTCTTTTAGAAAACACAATAACACTTCTTTCCCTATTCCCTCTTCTACAAACAGTTCATACAATTTTTATATATTGGGAATAGAAATACAGTGTATTACATTCACACAATTTTCTCTACTCAGTTTTCTTTCACGAAACACAAATAAATGCATTCCTTTCTCTACTCTCTCTTCTACAAACAATTCATACAATGTTCTATATGTTTGAAATTGAAATGCAACGCATTACATTCTCACAGTTACCTGTACACACTTTTCTTTTATGAAACACAATCACATGTCCTTCTCTACTCCCTCTTCTACAAAGAATTCATACAATTTTCTATATGATTGAAATAGAAACACATCTTAAATTCATACAACTTCGACGAGCAATACATGCAATTTTCTATATGATTGAAATAGAAATGCGTATTATGTTCACACGGCTTTGTCTACTAGATTTTTGTCCTATAGTATTTGTTATTGTGTTGAACATCTAATAAGATCTAATGACCATGTGCATGGACAGAAGCCCAGCTCTGTGTACTTTCTTGAACATAGGTTTCCAGGTAAGAGCAAATAAATATGTATCAAGTTACACTTTTAAGTTTTAAGAGTGGCTGACAATAAGCAATAAGGATGAAAATTATAAAGTTAAAATACATTATCTGTAATGTGAATGTTCAGAATTGACAGAAAACTTTTCTAGGTCCTGGAAACAGGAAAGAATACTTGTTCAAGTTTTAACTTTCTCGTTCTCATTCCCAGGATGACATATTAGTTCTATGTTGTATATAGCAGTCTCCTCACTAGAAATTATTCAATGTGGCTGCAACATGAAACAGCCATTAGAGCTCTCTGTATTTGCAAGCTGGGAAATTCAAATTCCAGAACATGTGCACCCTGACTCCCTCAAATTCAGTGTGCCTCTGGACAATTTACTCAGTAGGGGGTCAAACTTCTCTAATCCCTTGCAGTAATAGCACACACTGCAGGTCCCCACAAACTCAGTCGGAGAACAGCACTTTGCATCGCACTGACTGATTGACCCTGCTTGCAGGAGTGCCTGATTATATAGCCATTTGCTCAGAATTCCAGAATGTTTGAGATGGAGAAACTTCCAGAAGATTATCTGGCAATAGTGCTTGACATGTTTGTGCTGCTTATCTGTTTACTGCTCTGACCGCCTGGCACTCACCTCCTGATACCTTGTGCGCTAGCAACTACACCACAGTATACAAGAAATGTAACAGAAAACTTATAATTGCTTATTAAACCTCTGTTTATATTAAGATGGAGTATCCATCATATTCGGTTAATCATCAACCCCACTCACTCCTTTATAACACATAATCAGGTTTCTAATGTATTATCTTTTTCTCAACTTCATTCTTATTGTGACAGAAATCACAAAATCCAGTCCAATTACTTTTTTGTCACTTTGTTTTCTTCTAAACTTTTGCAAAAAAAACACAGTTTCCTTTTACTGACATTAACCCAGTCCAGTCTTTCATGACATTACAGCTCATAACTATTTACTTCTTGTAACCTTGACTCACTCCTTTCACTGTCTTTCTTCACTTTATCTGTCTCTCATACACTAATTACACATATACACAGTTCTCTATTACTGATGCTAACACAGTCTACACTCTTTTGTGGTATTACAACTCACAACTGTTTTCTTCTTGTTTCCTTGATTCAGTCCTTTCACTCTTTTTTCACTTTCTCTGTCTCTCATACACTAACTCTGACAATGCAATCATTCGACAGTCATTAAAACTCCATCACTTTGATGTGATGTACCTTTTATGAAGACAGTACCACACACACAGCTGTATTGCACTCACTGACACACTGAACGGCTCATGTCTGTAACTCTCCTCTCTGTATTGCCTTGCCTTATATAACAGATGATGCAACTATGTCTTTCATGAACTACTTCAAACAAGCCAGAGGCATGACACTTCCCAATTATCTGGAGACCTCTTTTGGTTCTGTCGCTCTGATTGTTTTCACACATTTAGTCGTGTGAGTGGTGTTGGGAAACTTGACCTTGAGCACTTTTGATACATGCTGCACCCATTGTTATTAGTCACATATACACAGAGGAGCGAGGCAGCCTTATCTTCCATCTTTGTTTGCCTGGTATGTGGTGTGAAGTAGCTTAGCCTGGATCACCCTTTGCTGTGTGTGCCTGGGGTCACGGTAGTTTATCACTGTTTTATTAAATGATGCAGGATTGTAAAGTATATATAATTCAAGGGGATTCTTATTTGTTAAAATCTGCTGCATTGCAACTGATCACAGGACATTGCTTGGATAAACATATTTTCAGGTTTCGAATAGTGGCATCTCCAAATTGTTTATTTTACTCCAAAGAAGAAGAAATGCATATGGACCATTTAAAAAATTGTGAATTCCCTGTGGCTCTTGAAACTCTAACGTCAAAATATTGGGAAGCAAAGAGAATGATTTCGTTAACTCCTGAGCATTAGACACACACACATGCACATGCATGCACTCCCACCCCACCCACACCCACTTGTTACAATCTATAAACATGTTTAAGAGAGCAACACTTTATTACATTTATAAGTCAATTAGTTCCTATAATGCACCTTTGCTTTTACTTTCTAGGTACAATTATGACAGCTATCTTTTTTCTAGTATGTTAATTAAATATTGGTATAAAACTTTTGGAGAGTTTTGCCTAAGCACAACAATTGCAGATGTAAAATGTATATTGTCTGTAAATAGTACTGCAGCAAAGCCTGCAACAGTTGTTTTTGATTACAAAACTGTAGTAATTTATTGCACCTGTATAAATGTGGTTAATTAAATGAAGAAGTATTGTCCTTTACTTGGTTATATTGCTGCAATTTTATGTTTTGTTTTCTGATAAGTTTTGCTTTGATTTATCTAAATAGACAGTACCATCTATTTTTACATGTTCACTATACCCTTACTCAGTGATAGAGAAGAGGCAAATATTCCATTTTAATTTTTGAAAATGTTCTGTGATCAAACCAAGATTTCCTGTTTAATCTCTTGTGTTGCATTCTCTACATGGGCATCGCAAAGGGGGGCAGGGGAGGCTCTGGCCCCCCTTGGAAAATAATAAATGCAATGTGCAATCTGCAATCAATCACTATTAGACAATTGCTTTAATGTTGATGTAAAGAACAGTTTTTATTTAGCATAAATTAACATGCTTATCTGCAACAAATAC
The DNA here is from genome assembly GCA_030765045.1 of Tenodera sinensis. Taxonomy (NCBI): domain Eukaryota; kingdom Metazoa; phylum Arthropoda; class Insecta; order Mantodea; family Mantidae; genus Tenodera; species Tenodera sinensis. Next base: position 93,879,084 of record CM060969.1, on the reverse strand, counting down.
TATAACATTTTTTACAGCTTTTGCAACAGAATAATGAATTAATATTGCTTAATTGCAAACTTCCAACATGCACACTCCCCCCCTCCCCCTGAAAAAAAGTCTGTCAACGCTCATGATTCTCTATGAACTGTTCTTGTGAAAGCCTATTCTTCTGTGCATTTCCTGTTAATCAAGATAAACATTAACACTTTTTTGTAGTAGGTATAAATAGAATACAGTAAGCAAATTATTAAAAAGGTGGGTCTATTTTCACAGCTTTGCAATTCCAATTATTTGATCACAAGACAAAATGTATAGCAACATAACACATGAAATACATCTTCCTTTCATAGAAGTTTGAAAACAGTGTTGTAATTAATTTAATTTAAAAGATGAGTCAATTAATAACACTGAACAACACTTACAACATAATTTTCCGGAACACGTTTTGAAGGTTAACTTTCCTCCATTATCAACCGGACAATAACTGGGTTTCTATTGTGTTTCATGGTGCGAATGGCGATGCTTCTTCTGATGTTTCTTCTGGTAACAGTTCAATGAACTTGCTGAAAATATCTTTCCGAGGAATGTCGAAATTAAATACTCGGTTTCTATTTTTTAAAATGAAGATTTGTTCCCATGTGGACAGTTTTTGTTTTCCGGTTGTGTGTTTGAGAAGTTTCGGTTCTAGCTTTATGTCATGATTTTTTGTCCAAAAGTGAAATGCAACTGTTGATTTTTCTAATTGTTTACTCTTGATGTTCCTAACGTGTTCCTTGGATCTAATTTCTAAATTTTTTTTTGGTTTTTCCTATGTATATTTCATTACAATCGCTGCATTCAATTTGGTATATGCCAGATTTTTTGTTAGGTGGAATAGCATCTTTGATGTTTGAAAGTAGTAGGTTTTTTATGGAGTAATGGTTTACTGGTGCTAGCTGAATGTTGTATTCCTTGAACACTTTTTTAAATTTATCAAAGGCCCATGGATGATATGTGAATTTTTTTAATATCATTTTTGTTTTTGCTGCTGTGAGAGTTGTAGTTTCTTTTAATAATTTTTTCTTTTCTGCTCGTTTTACTTTTTTATCTACTAATTCTTTGGGGAAGCCATTTTTTTGTGCTATTTCAATTATTTTATAATATTCTGTTTTATATTTTTTTGCTGAAAGAGGGATGTTCACCAATCTATGTGTTAAACTATTGAAAATTGCTTGTTTGTGGCTTCTTGGATTGTAAAATTATGTTGTAAGTGTTGTTCAGTGGCCGCCTCCGTAGCGCAGCTGGCAGCGCGCTTGCCTGTGGCGCGGAGGACCCGGGTTCGATCCCCGGTACCAGCATGGGGATTTTATCCCCTCTGGGAGGTCTGGCACGGGGTGCACTCAGCCTCGTTAGGTCCCGGGGGGACCAATTGAGGAGCTACTTGATGGAGAAGTAGCGGCCCCAGGTCGAGAAGACCGCATAACTGACCGGGAGGGCTCGGGGCGCTGACCACGTCCCACCCTCCAGTACTGCACCTCACCAATGACGCGTGTAGTGGGCAGAGGTGGGGGACGCAGCGGCTGGGCGGTAGGCCTTGGCCCTTCGTGGACTGTCGCGCGGGGTTTACATTACATTACATTTACAAGTGTTGTTCAGTGTAATTAATTGACTCACCTTTTAAATTAAACATGAAATACATATTTGAAAACTGAAAATAATAGCAAAGAATACCTTGGAAATTGTTTACATTACATAAATTGTGTGGCTTAATAAGATCTACCATTTTTTTGTGTAGTAAGAGTTGTCTATCACTTAGGGTTTACCAGTTATGCAAAAGTCATTCAAGAAGAAGCTTCTCAAGCTATTCACAAAGGATCCAGGACATATATTTTATTTTGAGATTCAGATTTATTCACCAAGAAAATTCATACATATAGGCTTTGTCAAAAAAATGTTAAGACAGACATGTTTACAATATACAAAGTTTAAGAAACTAACACAAAGTTGCACTAAGGTGAAACTCAGATACCCAGCATTTGCCATAAGGACTGAGGGAAACCTCAGAAAAAATCTCAGTCAAGTATACAGTGCATTTGAACATTTTAAACTGATTCTATATATATATATTGTATTTAAAATTGAGGTGATTAAGTACTAAATACAGGTGATGTTGAGTACAGTCTTGGTCTTGGAGCCTGTCGTCAAGCTTCCTCTTGAGCCAAAGTGCATCTTGCAGATGAACAGGACCAATGAAACAAACAGTTCAGAGGGGCAATATTTTAAAAAGTTAACTAGGATGGGTGGCTTATTTACCTAAATTCTAATTCTAAATAAGCAAGTGATTTAGTGCAAAGAGTAATCAAAATTGGGTACTCATGAATTCATCAGCTGAATAAAAAATATATTTGAAGAACGATTTTTTAACTTTATTTTAAATGCTTTCATCTATGGAAGTTTGATATCCTTAGGGATTTTATTATACAAGTTAGCACCTTTATGGGAAACTGAATTCCAACTTTTTGTTGGTCTATGTTGTCAGAGATGGGTCATGTATTGTATGAATGATATTCATTATTAAGCTTGAAGATGCTTTTATTTTCATGTATGAATGAAACTGTTTCTGAGATATAAATACATGGTAAAAGTAGAATTTTTAGAACCAAAAAAAGTGGTTTACTTGGAGTGCATTGGTTCACTTGTTTGATTAATCTTATTATTCTTTTTTGTAGTTTGAACACTTTAATGCAGTTGGTGGAAGGTCCCCAAAAGGGGATTCCGTATTTCAATACTGAATATACATAGCCAAAGTACACTGTTTTTAAGACCTCTAGGTTGCATGTTTTAGCTAGCACTTTTATAGCATAGCATATATGACTTAATTTCTTGGCTAGAAAGTTGACTTGCTCTGTACAGTTGAGGTGGAAATCAACAACAATCCCCAAAAACTTGGGTGTAAGGACTCTTACCAACCACTGTATTAAATATTGAGACCGAAACAGGATTAGGAGCTCCCAATTGTGATTGAATTTAAGAGTTACTGTCTTACTTATATTTATATGCAGCTTATTACTTGTCATCCATTTCTGCAATTCTGTGATGGTATAATTGATTTCTTCCTGCATAGGTCTTTCATCATTATTTCTGAAAATAAGGTTTATATCATCTCAAAGAGAATACTATTGACTGGTGATAGGTAAGATGGAAGATCATTGATATAAATTGGGAACAAGATTGGTCCTAAAATGGATCCCTGCAGAACGCCAGATTCTATAGCAGCAGAAATTGAACAAGCACCTTCTAATTCAACCATTTGGTACCTATTTTCCAGATAAGAAGCAAATCGTTTATTAGCTAGTTCTCTAACACCATAAGTATCTAACTTCTTTAAAAGAATAATATGACCAGCTGCATCAAATGCTTTAGTTAGATCTAAGAATAGGCCTGCTACTTGTTCTTTTTTTGTCTTTTGCTTCTAGGCTATATTCTATAAAGGAAAAAAATTGCACTATCAGTTGATTTTCTTTTTCTGAAACCAAATTGAGCTACTGATATAATCTTATGCTTTTCTAAGAAGGGAACAATTCTATTGTACATCATTTTCTCCAGGATTTTTGAGAACAGATTAGGAAATAGGTCTATAATTTTCACATTGGTTTTCTCACCCTTTTTGAATAATGGTTTGGCTTTAGCTATCTAAAATACATTTGGAACGCATCCTGTTTCCAGTGAGGCATTGCAAATATTGGTAAGTGGCTTTGTGAGATATTGTACACATTGCTTGATCAGAGAATTGGGGATTTCATGAATGCCAAACGATTTCTTATTTTTCAGACTTGTTATTATTTCATCCTCATTGACCTTCTAATAACATTCCAAAGGGCATTGTCTGTATTATCACTATTTAAAATAAATTTTTTGTTACTCTTTTTCATTGCCTAATAACTTTGCTGAGAATACTACTTGTTTTATCAAGTTCATGAAGAACCCTTTTTCTCTTGCACGATTTGATAATTCCTTTTGTTATCTAATTCCTAGAATTTGGTTGCTTATAAGACACGCTATGTCTTATAGGGGAAGGCATTGTTAAAATAATGTGTTAAAAAGATTAAGAAGATTTTGGCCTTATTAATATTCTGATAATTCAACATGTCCACCCAGGATTCTTTACTTAGTAAGAAGTTGAAATAATCTAGATTCTGGGTTGAGAGACACCGTTTCAAGAAAGTTTCATTGTGACAACTGTCCATTTATTTTTCTTTGGAATATCTGCAGGTGAAGTAAATTGCATTATGGTCTGAAATAACATTTCCTAGAATATTGGTTACAAAAGGTAGAGCATTAGTATTAATAAATATCTTGCTGAGGCTTGTGTTCCAGTTGCAGAGTTTATAACAGGTGTCATAAGTACTTAATCTCCCAGGATTAAATAACCTTTAGATGGTAATTATTATTTATTTATGCCAACACTTATTGCTGGTGTTTTTAAAGATATAAGCCGTGTGTGGATATATTTGAGAGGTAGAATTGGAACTGAAAAATTATACCTCTTAATGTTACAATTTGCTAATTGTGCGTTTGTATTGTCACACAGTTCTACCACAAGCTTTGGAAATAAAGGAAGTCATGTGACAGTCATGGCACCTTAACAAAATTCTTCAGTGCACTATGACAGGTATTTCTGTTCTCCTTTGCTCCTTGAGGAGGCAGGGTTACCATTTATCTGACTAAGAGTCTTGTGTCAAGAACAATTTCAATTAAATACCAGACATTGGAAGAAACCCTTTTACAGGGTTTACAGTACACTGAAATGACTTGGCTTGGTATTTTTGATTAGTGATATAACTTCAAAATTTAACCTCACTTTCCACAAGTAAAAGTTGTTTAAATTCTAGTATTTTCTCCTTCAGCAGTACGTATAATATATAATTTCAACACCAGGCTTGTTTGTTTTCTTAACCACATTTACTATGCATATCGTTATTCTGGATTCATAAACACATTTAAATTATAAAAGTCTGCTTTTGAAAACTTTTGTTTTGAAGAAGTGTTGCTTGGGTTGGGTGAGGCTGCATGGCTGATACCTGTTGATATTACCTAGTTGAACTGAGTGCAATGGGGCAACCATTTTCTCATTTCAGATGTTTTATAGAATGTTCAAGGAGTTATATGGAAGCATTATTGCATTTATCCTAATTTAATTTATATGGAGGTTTTTAAGTCTTGTTGCACTGTTATGATTGTGTATTAAAAATACTTGAGTGTGAAAGGAATTTGTTCTGTTATAGTATTTCACTTTTTGCTATGCTTGTTACAATGTACAGTGCCTTATTTCTGACTCCTAGCCGGCTGCTTCGGGGCCTGTTGCTGCCAACTGAACTCAAGCACATAAATTTACATACGTACAATAATCATATACCTTTATCACAGGTGTTGGAAATGATCCTTGTACCTCTCACACCTTTTAACAAAATTTTCATTAATACACATTAATTATTCTTCTGAAATTGCAGTAATTTCTCTTCTGATATTGTCTTTCAGTTCCCCCAATGTATGTGGGTTCCAATACACTTTATTTTTGAAGTTCCCCCACAAATAAGGTCATATACCATAAAGTCTGGGGATCTTTATATAGTTGGGTGTTGAGCAAAATTAATGATGGCTCTGTGGATCCAAAGTTAATTTTTTTTCACAGATGAAGCATGGTTTTCTTTAAATGGCCATGTATCAACACAAAACAACAGATCCTGGAGTGCAGAAAACCCTGCCATTATACATGAAATGCCATTGCATGACCAAAAAATTTGTTTGGTGTGGTGTGAATGCATACTGAATTATAGGGCCTATATTCTGTGAGGATAGAGTTAATGGACAGAGGTACAGTGATAGAACAATCGAACCAATATTTGTGTGACATTGAATGTACACAGGCATATTTTCAACAAGAATCTGTTACAGCTGATCTCTCATTAAAATTATTGGGAAATATTTGAAGATAGGGTCATCAGTAAAGGAGGGCCATCAAGATCCCCAGAGCATATGGTTTGCAACTTTTATTTGTGGGGGAACTTAAACATTAAAGATATCTACAACCCACAAGTGTTGGAAGAGCTGAAAGACAATATTAGAAGAGAAATTGTTGTAATTTCAGAAGAATTAAAGTGTTAATGGAAATGTTCTTAAAAGGTATGAGAGATGCACAAGGACATAATTTCCAACACTTCTGTGATAAAGGTATGTGGTTATTGTATGCATGTAAATCTATGCACTTGAATTGCCAGCATGCTAGGTGTTTGAATTCCGGGTCTGTGAATATGCAACGCGACTGGTAACAGTGGGCCATGAAGCAGCCGGCCAGGAGTCAGAAATAAGACTGTATTTGTTACAATCCATGGCTCGGAAATAATGCATCTGAAGCCATGTTGTCTTTATATGCATTTAAATAAAGGCTTTTATTGGAATATCATCAGCACATCTTCCAATTTTAATTTATATCTTTAGGTTACAAGAAGTTAATACATAACAGTAGTAGTAGTAGTAGTAGTAGTAGTAGTAGTAGTAGTAGTAGTAGTAGTAGTAGTAGTAGTAGTAGTAGTAGTACCTAACAATAACAATAATGATAATAAAACTACAGTATAATAACAGATCAGATATCTAGAATAATATTTAATTCATCTTCATTATAATCTCTATCAAAGGCACTACATTCTCTGGTAGTTGCATTTACACTGCTAGTAGCATCCTTTTTGGAAGATATTTGTCTCTCTGTTGCTTTCATAGCTGTTGTTGGAAAACTAAGTTGAACAGTATCATTACTTTGTGCTATTTTATTGTTGTTCATTAACTGTGCTGATGTTTCAGCTAAGTTACTCCCTCCTGCTTCATAAACTGTTTTTTCTAGATACATATCCCAGTTACTTGATGTTTTAAAAACAATAGATTCATCACAAACTGTTTCCTTTTCTTGCTCTATATTAAGATTATGATCTGAGAAATAATTGTTACTCCTGCTCCTCGTTTGATCCATGTATTTAAGCCATTTATTTTCTGATGACTTAGGAGATGAATCCTCTTGCATGCATTTGTAAATATTATCATGATCTGCTGTAACATTATCACAACCTGCCCTTAAGGCTTTAGTTACATGTTGAGTTTGATAAGTATTCATTAACACTTCATCATACATAGCATCTTCATTTCTCATGCTTTCGACACAACTATTGTGCTCATAAGGTTCACTGACTGTATCTTCACTGTCCGGCTTGTCTAGGAACACACTCCATTTACTTGAACTGCTGACTGATGGGCTCAATCTTGTATCTGTAAACCAATCACTACATAAATTACTGGTAACTAAAGCTAATATGTTATCTAAGAATTACACTGTCATTAAATATTTTTAATTTCTCTATGTATAGTAAGTAGGGGAGGTATTGTATTTGACCCAAAATTTCAATATAGAGATTTTACCAGAAATACATGTTTTGAGGCCCCCTGAATAAAAAAAAAACATTTTCAGAAAAAGGTCCATGTGTGTGTTTTAAAGTCTTAATGTAGTGACCAGCTTTAAAAGATTTGACTATCACTCAAAACCTACTGTATTCCCATATTCCCCTTCCATCTACAAGAAAATTAGGAATAAGGTAATTTCTGTAAATGTTTATCCAACATGAAGAAGATAGAGGAATAAGAGTTTGTAAGAGTAATTAAGACAAGAATAGAGAAAGTTATGTGAATACATCATGAGATTTTCCTCTGAAAACTTATTTTTATCTCTTTGCCTCATGGTAACCAGCTTATGAAGACTACAAGGTGAAAATCTGATGTGTTGGAAAACTCAGCATCACTTTTGCTCAGACATCGGCAAACATGTACTCAATGAGGGGTGAGTATGATGTCTCAACATGCAACCCGCAATACACATGACGTAATGTAGAACAGGGGATGGCATTGACCTTTGTTCAGTGTCAGTGCTGGACTCGCTCGCTACAGAGTACAATAAGGAATAGTACACATACTTGAATCCAGCTACGAGTGGTCTATGATACTTTAGGTAGGCCTAGATATTTGAGCAATATATTTCAATTCACTTCTATTTGCAATGTACCATGAAAATCTAGTGATATATCACAAGTAGCCACTCTCAGGATAGCACACAAATTAACATCTGTTAACCGCGATGCAAGATTTTTTTGGATTCAGTTTCTTTCCTTCTACATATTTCTTAAATGCTTGAGATAATTCTGGCCCTGTTGTATGTTCCTTAAGTGGAATGACTTCAAGCATAAACTATTGTATCGAGAGGTTGTTAGTGACTCCACGAGTGAAAATTACCAATTGTGCTGTGTCAACATCAGTGCTTTCATCCAACGCGAGAGAAACAGCTATAAATTCATGGACCTCAGTTTGTAGTCTTTTTTTGGCTATTTCTCCTATTTTATATATCCTTCTCTGTATGGTTCGTGGTCATAATGCAATATTACTAAAAATATCATATTGTTCAGGGAAAATTATGTTGGTAACTTTACTCTCACATTTTTAATGAAATCTCCATCACTAAAACACCTCAGTGACTGAGCAATCTCCAAAGCAACAGCATAGCTGGCGTGAAGTTGTTTATCAGTTGTAATATTTGAATTAATATTAGGTGTATTATCTGAATATTGCTCTTTGAGCTGTTGCAGTTGGTTCGTCCGATCTAGATATTGGAAAAAAAAAAAAAAGAAAAAAAAAATGAATAAAAGACATTACGTCAGTGTTATGTTACTTTAAATCATGGTGTAAATTTATGAATACATGCTTGTCTATAATTGTATGGTGATCTTATGACATGTATCATAATGCTGCTTGATGTTCCATTGATGAATGCCTTTTTGAACTTTAGAGCACAACAAACACCTTACGTTCCTTACATGATCAGAGAAGAAATAATCAAAGTGCTATTCTAGATATCAAATTTAATAAGACCAGGAATAATTACATGCACTCTAAAGCACAGAAATGTATCTTTAAGTCTTAGTACTAAATTACACTTTGACAGACATGTTTAGAAGTGCAGGTAAATACGAGAGGACAGTTCGCCAGTGATCGGTGTGTATGCAGTGCCAGTTAAGGCTGCGAGGGAGGGGGAGGCAGAGTAAGCGCTGCCCCTGACACGTCATAGTTGCAAGGCCTCATTGAGTACATGTTTGCCGAAGCCTGCTTTTGCTAATAATCTTTGGAAAGAATTCCTTTTAAGAGGAGTTTTTGAGTTTAGGGATTTAAAGAACTTTATTCATTTTTATTTTCCTTCCTGTTGCATGTGTGAATGAAATACCTACAATTGTGCAAATGGAAATCAACTTCAGGGATCTGTTCACTACTCCCATATGCTGTTATTTGGTTTTCCTGATGCAAAGAGGCAAGTCTATTCAGCTTCTGAACATGTGCACGGCATTCTTGTCCACTTCCCCTCCCATACACCTGCAACACAAATGGTATTCTGTTTTAAGCAATACAAAATATTCCTAAAATAAACACACAAATATCTGAAGTGTTGTGTTGACGTGACTTTCCCTATGCATAATAGTTTATTTTTATACAACAGACGTATCTCTCAGAAGCCAATATTTAACATTCTGTACGCTTTCTATAACAGCAGAAATAGCAGTAGGCCCTAGTTATGAGGGTAGTTCAACATATAATGTGCCAGATTTTTTTAAAAAAACCATTAATATATACTGCTCAAAATAACTAGAGTGACTAGATTTAGTTAGAGCATAGTTTGAGAGGTAGAACTGGAACTTAAAAATTCAATGCCACAACTGGGATTTGAACCAACAGTAAGTTTGTTGGCATAAATAAATAATAGAGCATAGTGTTTTTCCAGTTTGTAATAAAGGTGTACATACAACATATTATTGTTCAGACATGCTTAATTAAAATATGCAATCCACCAACATGACTTTTAAAGCCATGGCCTGCTGACAATATTACAATATATTGTGTTATATTGAAAACTGAAGTGAGTTATGTACAGAATACAATGATTCATGTGTTGTTAAAGTGTCTTTTTTATGTTGTTAACAGAGTATTGCATCTTTCTACAACTTTTTACATTCAATAAGTTTAAAATGGTACCTATCCGAAGCTGAAGTTGTTTAAGCAATCACATTGATACAGGAAGACTGGACAGTACACGTAGTGGTTAGAGAGATCAATGTGGCTTCTTCTGTTGTTGGAAGGGCCTGGAAAAGATTTATTGAAACTGGCACCTATACTAGAACATCAGCCAGGGTTCAAAACATAAAACCTCAGCTAGAGATGACTGATATGTGTCAATTGTGCTCTTCGGCGATGAACTGCCACTCCTAGAGACCATCTAAATAGCCTAAGGGCGGAAAGTGGTGTTATTGTCAGTGATCAGACAATATAAAACAGGCTTTGAGAGGTGGGATTAAGACCATGAAGACCTTGTAAGGTCCTCCGATTGGAACGTCATCATAATGTAGATAGATTGAGGTTTGCTCAACAACATAGGAACTGGCAGCTTTGTCACTAGCGCAATGTACTGTTCCAAGATGAATCTCGCTTTTATTTAACACAGTGTGATGGACGTCTGCATGTGTATCATTGTCATGGTGAGTGTTGTGATGAAACTACAGTCAATAAACTGACAGATCTGGAGCTGGGTCAGACATGGTGTGAGTGGCATCAGTATCGATGGTAAAAGTGATCTTGTGGTAATTAGAGGGCAATGAAATACTACCATATGTTGCTGATATTGTACTGGATTATGTAATTCCTGTTGCACTTGGGATGGGGCCTGAATTTGTATTGCAGCAAGACAATGTTAGAATCTACACAGCTGGTGCTACTATGGTCTACTGGTGCTACTATGTATATCACTGTACAAGTCCTTTTTAATCACTATTCCATTCAAATTATACAGGTTGGGCAGATAAAACCGACCTGACCCGTCTCATCTCATATGATTTGGAAATAAATTATCTAGGGTATTAATATACATGCTAAGGCTTTCATGGTCAGCATTAATCAAATGGATAGTAGTTTTCGAGTTTGTAGGCCGTGGTCCAGTCGATAAATATAAATACATTTCACAGTCTTGGGTGAAACGTCAGACAATTTATCGACTGGACCACGGCCTACAAACATGAAAACTACTATCCGTTGGATATGTAGGGTATTGCTTTCTTTTCTTTTTGCGTGAAATGTAATTACATTGGCTATACTATATTCTGTGTGTTTTGTTTCAGTGTTGCTTATGAACAGTACATAGACATTCTAAACACATGTAAAGACTTGTTTTTTAAATAAGCAAGATTTACTCAAAACATTAATTGTAGAGGCGTATGTAAAGACCAGCTCTACCAAGGTAACACAAGAATTATTCAGAGACAAATATCCGCTTTGCTCAGTACCAGTAAAAAGCAGCATTCAAGATTTAGTGTGCAAATGGTGTGCACTATGACTGCAAAACATTATCGGTCTGATCTTCAATACCACAGTCAACATGGATGTCTACTTGGCCTTCTTGGATGAATTTTATTCCCAACTGACAGATGAGGAGCATAATTACTACTTCTTTCAACAAGATGGGGCAACATGTCGCACATCTGAGAGGTCACTTATCCATATTCATCAGATGTTCACTGAAGAAAGGACAGTAAGCAAAAACTTAGGGCACCGTGCCACCAGATTTGTTGACATGTGATTTTTATTTCTGGGGGTACTTGAAGGGAAAAGTGCACAAGCAGAATTCTGATACCATTGATCTCAAGGATAACATCAGGAATTGCATCCGAAGCATCACCCATGAGGAATTGAAAAGTGTTTTCATGAACCTCTTCAGATGGGCACAGAACTGCCTAGATGCAGATGGAGGGCACTTCCAATATTTATTATGAAGATTCATGCATTTTATTCCATTAAAGTTTGCTTAAAATCAATGTCATAACACGGACCGGTTTTATCTGCCTTACCCTGTACTTTGCCACATATTTTACATTTTAGCAATTAATGACTGAGCTCAGTGAACAGTCCAGCTCCCATCCCTTAATCATAATTTAATAGTTATTTATTTATGCCAACAAACTTACTGTTGGTGTTTTTAAACATACAAGCAGTGTGTGGGCAATGTTTGAGAGGTAGAATTAGAACTGAAAAATTCAATGCCACAGCCTAGATTTGAACCACAGACCCTCTGCTTGCCAGTCGTGTGTTCTAACAACATACAGCTTGTGGGAAGCCCTGGGACATGATAGTAAGTCGCCATTGGGGTAATTGTCTCTGATGTGAGACTGCCTTTATGGTTTACCAGGAGAAATACGAATTGGTTGGAGAATTCAATGTTATTCTGGCAGGTTGTCACAGTAGTTTAATGGTTAGAGCACCCACCTGGTTAGCGAAGGGTCTGTGGTTCAAATCCCAGCTGTGGCATTGAATTTTTCACTTCCAGTTCTACCTCTTAATCATTTTATAACTTCTCCTCCTCCCAAGCTGGTTCCCCTACCATTACTTTCATGCAACGCATGTGACTGAACCCATACTTCTTTTCTCTCAGAGCACATGGATGCCGCCCCAATAGTTTTTTCATAGAGTACCATACATTGAAAAAATTAAAATGTGCAAATTATGATCTTTTTAATACAGTTCTTTAAAATTAAAATAAATCAGGAATGTATTCATTTCATGTGCAGATTATCCTTTCTCTGTTCCCAGCCTTTGAAATAAACAAATAATAAATCTAGGGATATTAAATGTGAGAACTCAAATAATGACAAATTTATCATGTTACTGATGCACATTGTTATGAATTTCTACTGGTTCTAACATTTTCTCTATACAAATGTGCCCCTTCCTCTAATTTATCTCTAAATGGATGACCTTTTCTGTACTGGATGGAAACACCAACTTTGGTGCCCTATTTATTATAATTATGGACTTTCTTGATATTCTGAAACTCTTGAACCATAGAATAGTGTTTTTCTTGTAATATTTTTTTAAAATACATTTTTCCTTTGATTAAGCCTTCCTGTTGTCCACAATTCTTCAGCCTGAGGCTGAAAGTTGAGGTTGCAGGTGAACCCAGATCATTCACTATTAATCCAAACTCTTACTGTAAGTATATTGTTGCATTACAGTATCTTTATTTATAGATCTTTTTAAAATATCTAACCTTTTTCATGGATTGCTTTTCGCCACACATCTTGCATTCCCATTTTCTGCTCTTCTTTACTATATGAACCTGAAACAAGACATGGGTAGAAGCATATTTAATTGGAAAATAAAATAGAATTGGCCTAATGCTCTGTATTCTTAAGAGTCCTGCATATGCTCAACTGGGGTGTTGTTTACGTGTATGTTACCCTATTTACGTTTTTTGTCTTTATATTAAATAGAAGGATGATACGAAGTGTGTAGTTTGTCGACTAAAGTTTAGTATAGGAAAACTTTTCAGTCACTTATGCCGTTCTTCCACGGAGGTTACCGAAGTGGAGTTAGGTTAGCTCTATATGAGCAGTTTTAAGAAAACTGGTGTTATATATTGCAGTCCACCGTCTTTTACTAGTATGTTCATACAACGAGTTAGATCCGAGGTTAGGTTAGGTGTATGTAAGCAGTTTTAAGAAACTATGGATTTATATAGCGTAGCCCACTAGGAAATAAGCGACGCAAGCAAAACGAGTGTTTACTATTCATAAAACGACTTACATGCACACATTTGGGATATTCTTTAGTGTAGGTGACGCGAGCACTTGGTCAGAATTTCGGCTGGCCAGATTCTAGGATTCTGGCCGGCAAGTGGCAAGTAACCTAATCTAAAGAAGAGGATATTCTTTAGTTTAGGTGACGCGAGCACTTGGTCAGAATTTCGGCTAAGTCCAACTTACCTGAAAAAAAACGACAGGAATAACACCGCAGTACTTGTAGTTCCTGAGGCATATTGTGTGAAAATATTATAGGCAACTTTAGGATTAGTGACAATTTCTGACGTCTTCTGCGTACTTTATGAAATCACCTGAGAAAACTGAATAAGATGCTGGTCATCACATTTTTACAGTCACAGTCCTAATTATGTAGTACACAAATATAAATTTAATATCAATTTGATAACGACCTATTGCGAAAAGCTTAAAGTCTGTGCTTAAAGTTTTGTGGTTACAAAATGCGCGCTAAACACTATGTTGCCAAACTCTCATTATATGCATCTCACGAAAGCCACAGAGCTTCGAATAGGAGACACTGAAGCATACTTTCTGAGGCTTGAAGCGATACCTCTTGTATGTGTGGAAAGGGTAGAGCCTAATAGAGTGTTCTGTGGGGTAGAGTGAGATTGTAAAACTGAATGCCATCTCACTCTACCCTTTCCAATCATGTCCTACACACGGCTATTGCGTGAAAAAAAAACATTAATTAACCCTTGTATATATTTGGGCTTTCCCAATAGCAAAAGATATACATACTTTTTTTGGCTGTATGTACCATGTACCTATACTCAAAACAAGAGACGCTGTGCATACTGGCAACATTGCACTATATTTCGTATCTGTGAGTTCCTTAATTCTCGAAAATAGCTGTCTTTACACAAACGATAACAGGCAACCCTGCATGGTACATATTCTCCGGCAGTTATATGGGGGCTATAATTTAATAATTGATTCCATGATTATGGTGTAGGGGTTTAAATGGCGCATACATTTTGAGAAACGAAGTGTTTGAGAATCTTTAGCTTTAAAGACATTGTGTAAGTATTCTGTCATTGTGAAGTAACAATTTGTTGACTAGTGATCGATTTGTTTTAATTACACCTAACGTGCATAATACCAAATAATATGCTAAATTATGTTGGGGAAATAAATAAAGGTTAAGAAGGTCCTGCTTGTGCTTGTTGCAGGCTTGTATCTGTCATGGCGAACGATATTAATGCGAAATGTAGGTACCAACAGTACAGCAGATAGAACGCTGAGTAAAGAGGGAGCACCGATGCAGTTGGTAGTTGGGAAATGGAGTAGGTATGCTGAGTAACTCAGGCACAATTTCTGCCATTGGTTGTAAGCAACATATAAGATAAGTATTTTATATAAAATGTGTATTTTAACGAGACCTACACTTTTTCTGCAGTAATATTTCGTGCATCTATTACAACTCGCCAATTGTACAAAAGTCATTCAGATTAATATGAAATTATAGTACCCAAACTAACTTCTGGGTAAAAGCTTAAATCCACTTTCGTAGTAACCGGAAAGGTAAGAATAGCTTCCTTGAATGATTATAGAGCAAACTCGCTACATTGTCACGTTAAGATCCTAAGCTTCCAATTGGCTTTTATATTCATCTTTGGTGTTAAAATCCACGATCTTTCAGGGGCTGCACGAGTTAACTCCTAGTGCACGGGCGAAAAAGAGTTTCATAAATGGAAGGGTTGGCCCATGCTTTATGTTTATTTTAAAAAATCACATGGTTTATATTTTTTCTATAATGTGCTATAATATACATTAGGTTATAATAACACGATTGTTAATCATTTTGCCTACTCTTACTGATTGGAAAATTGTTTTCTTGAAAATACGACGAACTTCAAACATTAACTAATTGTACAAACTAATAAAATTGAATTCAAGTAGCTAAATATGATCACTAATACATAAAAGAATAATACAATAATTATTGTTGTTCTACACAGTCTTTGCATATAAAACAATGTTCCAAATATAAATATTTATTGCAGTGTTTGCAAGAGTATCTTGTTTTTCTGTGTTTGGAATAAATACGTCTTAGTCTTTTATTTGAATCTTCTCTGAGTGAGGAAATACATAAATAAAAATAAATGTATATTCTAGAAGTGATGCAAACTAATTAACTTTTTATTCCAAAGGAAGAAAGCTTATAAAGTGTTATAAACCTTACATTACTGTTATAAATGAAATTTATGTAGGTATGTACTTTTCACATTATTATAACAGAGTTGTAAAATTTTTAATTCTTTATACAGTTTGTAAGAATAATATTTAATTATAATAAGGAGGAGATAAAGAAATCATGCAAAAATTACTTGCATGTTTGTGCAAGGTCAGGTATTACGGATCCATAACACACTAGGGAATATATACGCGCAGCTAATCCATTCCCAGCACGCATAACTGCTGAACATGCTGGGACAGGAGGGTGCAGGTTGGCAGCTTATGCCATATCAGAGAAAAATTAGGAATTAATTTTGACCGAGCTCCGCATACCCAACCTGTTCAGTCACAGGTTAACCTCACTATCACCTCTCTTTCGTAGCAAGTTGGTTTTGCAACCACTGTTACTGCTCCTCACTACTGCTTATACTTCCTGTTGGACCACATGACTTTTCCTACCCATATTTCCTTTTTCTGTGCACTTTGTGTAATGGAAATTCAATATTTAGTGCAAATGCTTAATTCTTCTTTGCCCCAGTCCTAAGGAACCAAAATATCTTCCTTTCATGTATGAACTATCTTAGTTTGGCCTGTTCCATACCAAAAAAGCTAATGTATTCCTCTCGTGTCTGAAATATTATTTCCTTGCCACATTCCTTACAAACAAATTAAACTGTATCTATTTCTTTTTCCACATCTGGAATATCATCTCCTTGCCCCATTTCATACTAAAAAAATATATTCCTTCTACAACTAAACTTATCTTTTTCTTGCTTCATTCCCTACAGAAAAAAATGTATTTATTATTTATGCCAACAAACTTATTGCTGGTGTTTTTAAACACAAACCGTGTGTGGGCAATGTATCAAAGGTGAGATTGGAACTGGTCGACCAGAAAAAATACAAATTGGTTGGAGAATTCAATGTCATACTGGCAAGTTGTCACAGTAGCTCAGTGGTTAGGGTAGCTGCATGTGAAGCTGAAGGTCTGTGGTTCAAATCCCGGCTGTGGCATTGAATTTGTCAGCTCCGATTCTGCCTCTCAGTTATTAAAACGTATTCCTTTCATGTCTAATCTATCTCTACCTTGCCCCATTCCATATATAACAATGAAATTTAAAATGTATTCCTTTCATGTCTGAAGTATCTTTACATTGTGTCATTTGTTACAAAAAGAATCAAATGTATTTATTTATTTCACATTTGAAACATCTTTTCTTTGCACCATTAAGTGCACCAAATCTCCTCCTGACAGGATAGGAATGTTTGTTTACAGTCAGCAGGAGCCAACCTGGCACTGGACATGGACATCTAGCTGATTCACTCTCTTGCGAACAAGGCTAGCCCTATCTTGTCCAATTGTGTTACAAACACACTGCACAAGTAGTTGATTGGAAGAGATAGAACTAACCTCATTCAAGGTGAGTGAATCAGCTAGCTGTCAAGTGCTAGGTTAGCTCTTGCCAACTGTGCTGTGATGAAGGTCATCATTTATTAGGTTGATAGCAAAAATGAGAAACTTACTTATACCAGGGTAGGACCTTTGTGTGATTCTGAACTTCCTAGTAAGCTATTTCTCAGCTTTAGATAAGGTGTCTAATGTTTTAAGGCTCAGTCAAAACTGGTGTTTGGAGAACAAGTAATCTCTGTACAGTAGTGCTTTTGACTAAAGGATTGCAAATCATAATGAAAATAACAAAGATTCAAAAAGAGAACCCTGTGGAGCCCAGCAATTTAGCCCTACTATTTTTGATGTCTTAGTTCACAGTAAGGCCAGATGAAACCAACATTTTTAAAACTAATCTTAAAGGTAATTATTATTTATTTATGCCAACAAACTTACTGTTGGTGTTTTTAAACACACAAGCCGTGTGTGGGCAAAGTTTAAGAGGTAGAACTGGAACTTAAAAATTCAATGCCACAACTGGGATTTGAACCACAGACCTTCCGCTTGCCGGGCGGACGCTCTACCACTGAGCTATTGTGACAAACTGCCAGAATGACAGTTCTACCTCTTAATCTTAAAGGCTTTACTTACCAACTTTATCAAAGGAGATGCTGAAACTGGCCACTGTCCAAACATTTTTGTCACCTGTATAGGAAAGTATCCATCACTCGCGTAATTGACATTGTTAACTTCCTGGCAGATATTTTGTTTGAATTCCTCTACGGTGTGTGAGTATGTATATGTTATAAGTTACCCTATAGGTAGAAATTGTGGTGGGTTAGATTGTGGATCAAGGGAGGCCACAAATCTGTACTAATAATTCTATCCTGAAACACACTTTCAATTGTTCTCATCAAAAGATTGGTGGTATGAGCAGTTGTATTCTTATAAAATTGATGAAAATGAAGTGTTGCATTCTTATTGAAAAAAGGCAAAATCTGGCTCCCTGTCGGTTAATTCTCTAAAAGATATGAGCGTCAACTGTTCACTCAAAAACAGTTGGTCCTGTAATTCGTTCTCTGCTAATGGTACACCATTAATTTTTTAATCATGAAGGGGTACTTCATGGACAATATGAGATTTCTCAGAGCTCCAATAACGATCTCCTTTCACAAAGTTGGTAAGTAAAGCCTTTAAAAGTAGATGTATGGTTTCATCTGTACCTTTCTATGATAGCGGCAAATAGCAATGAGTGCTAAGGGTGTGGACAGCCAAAACACTGTGCAGCCAGTTCAGACATTTTTGACTCTCTCAGTAGTTCAGTATATGTATGAGAGAGCTGCCTAATATTGCTTCACACTGACTTCTGGTGCTCATGCTTAATGTGTCTTAGCTAGATCATAGCTCACAAGACAACCTTAATTTGTGAGCCCCTCCTATTATTCCTGGTTGAAAAGTATATGCCTAATAGTCAAATTTTTGATGCTCACATAGTTCATGCAATGTATAGTTTGTTTCTTTTGCCACAGAACTTCAATTGGAAGAGGACAAACACATGTGCAGTAGTTGTGAAATGGATACCAAAATAGAAATCAAGCAAGAGGAAATAGCCTCACAAGATGAGAAAGAGTTCTTTCCCAAGGAGAATTCAAACAGTAATGATGATCACATGGCAGTCAAAATGGAAATTAAATGTGAGGCATCTTCTCCAGACTTTTGTTTAGGCAAAGAGAAAGAATTTTTTACTGATTATCTAATAAATCAGATGAAGTTTGGAACTGATACAGGCTACAACTGCAAAGTGAGTACCAAAACAGAAATTGAGGGAGAGATTTTGGTTCCAGAATTTACTGTACATAGCAAGAGTGAATTTCTTGAAGAGGATCCTTTAAGTAAGATTAAGAAATACGACAGTGATGAACAAATGGATGAAGAAATAGAAATTAAAGAAGAATGTTGGAAGCTGGAAACAGAATGTTCGTCTGTTTCTGATGAAACAAAGGTAAGATTTGCAAAAATTGTAAGAGTTACACTTTTCTTTTACACCCAAAAATTATTTGTGTTGTATTTCATTTTTCATTGTAGCTGGCATTTGAATCATGTACTCTTATCTGTCCATGCCATTGCTTCAAAGAATTATGTAGAATACCAGCACAACATGAAATTCCCCTACTGACTCACATTTTTTTTCAGTAAACCACAAAACATTTGGAAATTCATTTTTACTTTCTCAACTATACACAGTAAGTAGGATAAGTATTGTATTTGACCCAAAATTTCAATGTCAAGATTTCACTGGATGTTTTGAGGTCACCTGGATCCAAAAAAGAAGCAGTTTTAGAAAAAGGTCCATGTATGTCAGTAAACAGCGTAACTCAAAAAATCTGATGTGTTGCACTCACATTACTTTCTCTACTCTTATACTAACCATTCATAAAAACTCTTATTCCTATATCTTCTTCTATTAGTTGAGATAACATTTGTACAAATTATCTTATTTCCTAGTAGGTGCAAGGAGAATATCAGAATACAGTAGGCTTTGACCGATAGTCAAATCTTTTAAAGCCATGAGATCCTGTTCTCTTTGCATGCTTAACATATAAAAAACTGAACAATTATGTTCCATTTCACGAAAGTTTCAAGTTTTCCAAAACTCACACACATAGCAAGGAATATCTTTGAAATGGTTCATCCTACAAGAAAATTTATTTAGACAAATTGTGTATTTTAGCAAGATCTACATTTTTGTACAGGTAGCTCCTGCTCCATCTTCTTGATTGTAAAGAGAGCCATCTGTATAGATGTGAATTTTTTCTTTCTATAAGCATGTTGGAATTTACTTAACCCTTAACTGTGATGTGACATCTCTCAGATATAGCTAATGTAATGAAATACTACCTATCAATAATGAAACAGTTATCATGTGACGTTTATAGTACCTTCCTATCTCTGTTTAGTAAACATTTTGCCGTCACCTGCATCAATGTCAGTCTTTCAGTCTTGTTATTTATGGCTGGAAGCTAAAGTTTTGAATACGTCTCTCAGACGTTATGTCACCAGTTGCGTGAGTTTTTCATCATCTGCATTTTAGCAGTATAGCAGTTTACAATGTCGCAGCGTGCTGGCTCTTCACAGTTCATAAGACTAACGATCCTGATTTCGACTCCAAAGTCAATGAATGGTTAAATGAAGATGTCAGTGACATTGAAAGTGATGTGGACAGTGAGTGCAATAAATAGTGAACATGATACAGCTACAGAAACTGAAAATGATGCATCGGGTTGGTACTGTATGTTTAAAAAGATTATTACTTTGTGTTGAGCTATGAGATTCTTTTCTTTCTCTCAGGGCGTGGTACTGGGTGAAATGAATGAACACTCGATGTAACTTCACTATATGTCACTTTATTAACACTTTTTTCGTCCCTTATTACACTTGTTATAATTGAATTGACTTTCGTTGCACCTATTTGTATTTTCTTGACAGTCTTTTCACTTTATAAAGTCTTTAGACCCATGTCTACGCGCATTACCAAAAACGTTTCTTCACCTTTCAAATACAGAGATGCTACTAACAAAAAATTGGCGCCTCTTTACATGACGCTCTTTTTATATTCATGCGCATATGCGCTCATTTTATACTTTCCTACGCTAAGTAGTTCCTGTAATGTTAGGGAAGCGATCTTTATCTATGCTTCCTACACTTTTAACATTAAATATATATGCTTCTTATATTTATACATATTAAATTTAAACATGAAATTTAACATTTTATGACGTTTTTAAACAATTCTATTTTTCACAACAATTGATAAAATAGTAATACATTTTCATTACTCAACTAATCCTTACCAACATAAAAAATAAATTACATTTGCAATAAATATTCACATAAATGATTTCCTTTTGGGGTCTAACCATATATTCTGTCTCAGGGTGAAGAAATGGAAGATCAAAATGACCACAACAAAGAAAATGATAACCATGAAGTGACACCTGACACAAGAAAGAGGTATTTATATGGTAAGAACTGCTATAAGTGGGCATTACAGGACCCTGTGAGAAGTATTCACACATCAAGTCATAATATTATCCGACTACTTGCATTGCATGCTCTAAGATGAACTGAAGGTAAAATAGACTGTAAGACTGTCTGGAATTACGTTTTCTTCTGAAATAATACAGTTAATCATACAGTGGACCAATGTGAAATTGGGTAAAGTGTGAGACAAATATCATCGTAAGGACCGTTCTGAATTACTGTATGTTACCCAATCTGAGTTTGAAGCTTTTCTTGGACTGCTGATCTACACTCCTGCCTTCAAGTAAAATGATGAAGATATATAATCTATATTTGCAACAGATTGTACAGGAAGGGAAATATTACGTCTTGCTATGTCTGCAAAGAGATTTACAACTCTCTTGCTATATCTGAGATTTGATAATCCTGATGACAGAGAACAAAGATATCTGGACGATCCAGTGGCACCTATATCCTAGCTGTTGAACATGCTAATTGAAAACTTGCAGAAGTCATATTGAATGGGAACCAATGCCTGTGTCAACGAGATGCTAATCAGTTTCAGAGGATGATGCAGGTTCAAAATGTTTGTGCCCTCAAAGCCTGCAAAATATGGGCTAAAAATGGTGTGCTTGACTGATGCAAGAATAAGTTACTTTTATGATGGTTATTTGTATGTTGGTAAAAACACTGATGGGTTTGGGCTTTCGGCAGGAGACAAAAAGTTGAGCAAGCCAACACAAGCAGTTCTTCATTTGTGCAAGTCAATCGAAGGAACAAACGGAAATATTAGTTTTGATAATTAGTTCACCTCTGTGGAGCTGGCTGAAAAGTTGAGGTCGAAGCAACTAACCTGTATCGAAACAATCAAGAAGAATATAAGGGAAATTCCCAAGGAATTCCTGCCATCTAAAACAAGAGAAGTGAGTTCAATAATATACGTATTTAGCAACAGGCTTACCCTCCTTTCCTATGTTCCCTGAAAAAAGTAGATCCTTCATTTTGATTTCCTCAATGCACCATAACAAAGGAGCTCTTACAGAATCAGGAAAGCCTGAAATAATAGAAGCATACAACACCTCGAAAGGAGGTGTTGATAGCCTTGATCAGAAATGTTCTTCATATTGTACCAGTTGAAGGACAAGAAGATGATCAATGGCTGTGTTTTTTAGAATAGTAGATATAGCAGCTGCTAATGCCTATGTTCTATAGCATTCCTATCCTGAGAATTTTCAAATTTCAAAACTGGATTTTCTCAGATAATTAGCATTCCAACTAATAAAGTCCCACATGCAGAAAAGAATTCAGAATGACAAAATTCCAAAAGAAATAAGGGCTGGCATATCAAGAATCCTAAATGTAAAGTCTTATACTTTAGAACAAGAGCAGAAATTTGAAACATGCAAAACTAGCCGACTTTGTCCAGCAGCAAAAAAGAGGACTTCTTAGGCCTGTTTGAAGTGCTAGATACCAGTATGTTTAGAGTGCACCAGAAAGATATGTGTAAACTGTGCTGAAGATGACTAGTTCATTGCACGAAAGAGGAGAAAATCAATAGTTTACCCTATGCACGTTTTATCTGATACAGCTATAGCATGTGTTGATATATATTTTTGCAATCAGTGTGTGTTGTTAAACCATATACCAGTACACTTTTACAAATAAGGTACTGCATAGTGCAAGTGTAAACAAAAAAAAGTGAAGTATTGCATTTACGTTGTTTTGTAGTGTGTTAAAAGGTTGTGTATTAAATAACATTCACAGTTTCTACAGATATTAGTAACAACATAAAATTAGTGCTAAAAGTGTTCTTCAAATAAAATATCATGAATTCAAATAATAACATGTATGATGCATTTTTAAACAGCATGCATATAAGACGTCTCAGAGATGTCACTTCACCAGTTGTGTGAGAAGTTTTTCACGTCACCAGTTAAGGATTAACAAGTTCTGATGGAGAAATTGATGCAGTTTATACATCCTTACAAAATCTGTTCACCTGGACAAATAAATTTTTCAACATAGTCTTATCAGATTCCAAAGCGGCTATTCAAGCTATTATTTTAACTGACTACCCTAAAATGGGTAAAATAAAGGGAATTCACAGTATGATTAAACATCTCCAAATTTTAAATAAACGTATTGTTTTCCAATGGATCCCATCCCACTGTGGAATTTCTCAAGCAGACAAGTTGGCCCAGAAGGGTTCCAAAATTGCTCAAACAGCAAAACAAAATATCCCCTATGAAACAATTAAAAGGTTAATCAAAAACATCTTCACAAAAAAATATTTTTTCTTCTAAAAAACTTAATTGGAAGGATCTCCAAAATAAACTTAAAACAATTCCAGATCTACCAAGAAAATCATTAGTTGCAATGTTCAGAGTAATCTCAAGCCATGATTGTCTGAGCGGACATTTGTTCAAGATTGGATTAACGGCTTCCCCACAGTGCTGTTTATGTAAAAAAAAATGACTTAATGAACATTGATCATCTAATTGTATGTGAAATTCTCCAAAATCAAGAAGAGCTAGTCTCTAAATGTTGGGAGGCAAGAAGAAGAATGATTTTATTATCAAATCCTGAGCATTAGACACACATTTTTTGTACAGTATGATTTGGTCTATCTCTAAAGGTTTACTAGTTATGCAAAACTCGTCCAGAGTAAATACAGGGGCTATAGTCCGAAAATTCAAGATATACACTTCATTTGCGATAAAAATATCTCAAACACATGACATTTTAATCAAAATCATTAAAGCCATTTTCAAGAAAATAAACATTTTCCATGTAAAGGGTAGTTTATAGTGGGGGCATTTTCTTCAAAATCTTCATGTCGCATCCTTGAAAGACTTTTTAACCAACTTTTCATTTTTGAGTTATGCTGTCCACAGACTGATAGACACAGACAGACACACACACAGAGCCCTTTTTCTAAAAATGCCTTTTTTCAGATTCAGGGGGTCTCAAAACATATTTCTGGTGAAATCTCAACATCAGTTGGTAGTTAAGTTTAACATCTTTCAAGGATGTGACACAAAGATTTTGAAGAAAATTCCTCCACCCTAACTACCCATTACATGGAACATTTTTTGAAAATTTTCATTTTCTCAGAAATGGCTCTAATGAGTTTGATTAATGTGCCGTATGTTTAAGATATGTTTATGGCAAATGAAAAGTATATTTTGAATTTTCTGGCTATAGCCCATGTAGTCCTGTTTACTGTTGATGACTTTTGCATAACTGTGAGACAGAATATATGGTTAGACCCCAAAAGGAAATCATTTATGTAAATATTTATTGCAAATGTAATTTATTTTTCATGTTGATAAGAATTAGTTGAGTAACGAAACCGTGTTGCTATTTTTTCATTGTTAAGAAAATAAGTTTATTTAAAAATGTCATAAATTTTAAGTTTTATGTTTAAATTTAATATGTATAAGCATAACAACCATATATATTTAATGTTAAAAGTGAAGGGAGAATAGATAAAGATAGCTTCCCTAACAATACATGAACTATTTAACGTAGAAAAATATAAAATGAATGCATACGCGCATGTATACAAAAAAGGGCGTCATGTAAAGTAGCGCCAATTTTGTTATTAGCATATGTATGTTTGAGAGGTAAAAACGTGTTTCTATAACGTGCATGTATGTGGGTCTCAAAGACTATAAGAGTGGAAAGACTATTAAGAAAATACAAATAGGTGCAACGAAAGTCAATTCAATTATAACAAGTGTAATAAGAGACGAAAAAAGTGTTAATAAAGTGATATATAGTGAAGTTACATCGAGTGCTTATTCATTCCACCTAGTACTACGACCGGGGAGAAATAATAGTCTCATAGCTCAACACGAAGCTTCATATTATTTAAAAATACAGCACCAAATGGCTTGCCCAAACGTGGAGCATGAATTTTGGGTGGAATGAAAATCTATGGGAAATGAACTTATGGGAAATACCAAGCGACGCCAAATCTACGCATGAAAACGGAAGAAGACGCCATTAAACAATCCATCTAAGTTTAAGGCTATAGGAGACGTTATTAAGTTGGAATCAATGGAGGAAGTGTCAACGAATGCCGATGGAACTCTATCCATCTACGCGGAGAATTTAAAGTGACGTCTAGTGAAGCCAACCAACCAGGGGATGCACATAATGAATTAAATCAACGAGAAAAAAAGTAGGACCAAAAATTTTTATTTTAACTATTATTTTATTTATGCCTTCAAACTTACTGTTGGTGTTTTTAAACACACAAGCCGTATGTGGGCAAAGTTTAAGAGGCAGAACTTCCGGTAAGCGGAAGGTCTGTGGTTCATATCCCAGTTGTGGCATTGAATTTTTAAGTTCCAGTTCTACCTCTTTTATTTTAACATTCACTTTATTTTTATGTTACTGCGAAGCGGCAAAATAGTAGGACTTTTAAGCCCAAGTGAACTGAATCAAAAAACGAAAATGTCGCAAAAAGGGAAAGAGATAGGAACAGGAATAGGGGAAGGGGCAGATAAGCCTAGTTATCAGATAGAAACAGAAAGTGAGGAAGAGGTAGTAATAGGAAAAGACCAAAGGTTACTAATGATCATGTTTGAGAAATTAGAACAAAGTTTAGGTCAGAAAATGGAACAGAATAAGAAAGAATTAAAGCAAAGTTTAGGTCAGAGTATAGGTCAGAAAATGGAGGGAGTGAGACAGGACATAGAATAAAACTTAGGTCAGAAAATGGAGGAAGTGAGACAGGACAGATTGGAAGATTACAAATGTAAAAGTAGATATAACTGAGGAATTAAGGAAAGAAATTGAGGTAGTAAAGAAAGGAATTATTAATGAAACTGTAGAACCAATTGTCATTCCTAAAATTAAAACTATGGCTGAAAACATTTGGTGATTATCAAGAATATCAAATTACTATGGAAAAGAATGAAAATTCTTACCTTGATTCTGTTTGGATAGTTGCAAGTGTTTTTATTTTAATCGAATATTGTGCATGAGCTCAACTGTTGACCAACCATGTATTTTTGCATGATTACTGAAACCTGTCAACAGATTTAGATTGTTTTGATTACTGTAAAAGAAATTAGAATTTTGTGTTTTAGTCCCTGTTATTTAATTTGTACCATAATAACCCAGAACTGATGCTTAAAACGATAAAAATGGTGCAGGACATCTAACTAATACTGAATTGATGAACATATGAATTATTTTGTTACAGGATGAGGACTTCCATCAAGTAAAATCTCCCAGGTAAGACCACATGTTTACGAAATTTATCTAAAAATTACTTTAAAATTAAGCATTGTGAACAGTTTGGTATTGACTAATAAGGTGCAAAGACAATGAGGTATACCAAGCTTCAGCTTGGCACAGTAAGTTATACCAAAACAAATATGCATATGAGGCATTTTCAAATAGATCTCCCTTGGATGTTTCAGAATTTTCCATCCATGTTTGTCACTCAATTGCGGACAATCATGGCTATCCTCTTGTTGGGACTCCAGACGGTCTGAAACCAATCTAACTCAATTGCGCATAGGTCTCACACATGTTACTCATGGCCACCTTTTGCCTGGTGACCCGGCCCCTGTCTGCCCAATTTGTGGTACAGGACTGTCTGTGATACACGTTCTTGGTTGTCTGCTGCATTCATGGGTACTAAACTTTGCTTAGTTTTGGTGATGACCCAGTGTCTGTAGCGAAGGTACTGTGTTGGTCTGGGTGGCTTGATTAGATAGATAGATACTTTATTTTCACTGCTTAAAGCATGGCTCGGTGGCAGCGCTGTCAACATAATATACAATTCTTTACAATATGATATACAATTCTTTACAATATAATATACAACTCCTTACAATATAATATACAATTCCTTACAACATATATACAATTCCTTTCATGCACTATGGTAACTATACAGGATTTCTTTTTAACCTCTCTTTGAAATTATTTACATTTGGAGGCTAAGTCTCCAGTAACTCTGCAGTCAAATTGTTCCAGTCATTAATTGCTAAAGGAAAATTTACCTATATCAGTTTTCTGTTCCCTATTTCTTATTTTTTTAGAGTGATCATTCCTTCCCCTATATGATGGCGTCAACAACCGCTTTGTTGTATCTTTCCATGCAGGTTCCCCCTTATATGCTCTAAAAATTGCACACAGCCTTGCCCGTTTTCTACGTTTCTCCAATGATTCCCAGGAGGTAGCAGTGCCTGTAGGGTTTTCAAATTGCTTTTCTCTATCAAATTTAGCTGCTCGTTTTTTAACTCTCTCGAGTGCTTGTTTTTGACCAACCCGATATGGATCCCAGCATGCCGCGCTATATTCTAATATTGGTCGGACTAAGGATGTGTAAGCTAAATTTCACGATTTCCCATTGCTGCGTTTTAATATTCTCATTACAAAGTGTATTAGACGCTGGCCTATGATCCCAGGGTCGTGGGTTCACATCCGGCCCAAACCGATGGTGTTTAAGTGTGCTTAAAAAACAACAGTTCCGTGGCAGTAGATTTACTGGCATGTAAAAAAACTCCTGCAGGACAAAATTCCGGCACACCGGCAACGGTGATGTGATCCTGGCAATTGACAGCACCGTTAAACAACAAAATAATTTGAATTTCCAAGGTACTGTGGTTTGTCGCCCAAATTGGGTTTGATAATCAAGTCCAACTTGTGTTAATAGTTTCCGGAGCATTTTAAATTTTTAAGAAATAAACAAAGGCTTTCATGGCCAGAATCATAAATAGAAGAATATGTTTCTGGGCTGAGAGGCCGTGGTCCACTGGGCTCCTTCACTCTCCCAGACGTTTCACTTGCAGCTACGGCAAGCATCATCAGTGGCGATGAGCAACTCTCCTAGGTCTCTCAGTCGCTACTGAATTGCCAGCAGAAAGAGCGGGTTTATATGTGCTGGTAGGTGCTGCCCTCCCATAACCTGATTGATCCACCTGTGTCCTGTGATCTATGATTGGTCCACAGGGTTTGGCTGTGGGTCTGATTAGCAGAGCAGGGTACCATGTCTTATGAAGCATAAAGACTTTAACAAGAAAGAAGGGCGGCGCCGTGGCCGAGCGGTTAGCGCGCTCGCCTACCACCTAGGCGGCCCGGGTTCGATCCCAGGGACCCGCATGTGGTATTCGTGGTGGACGAAGCGGCGTCAGGGCGGGTTTTCTCC
This sequence comes from Tenodera sinensis, assembly GCA_030765045.1. NCBI lineage: Eukaryota > Metazoa > Arthropoda > Insecta > Mantodea > Mantidae > Tenodera > Tenodera sinensis. The sequence goes on along the minus strand of CM060969.1, from coordinate 93,850,646 downwards.
GGGTGCTCCGGTTTCCCCCGCCATCTCATTCCACCGGTGCTCCATCTTCATGTATCATCAGTGTCACCGCCTGCGGTGCCGTAGTAGTAAAAGCGGGCGTTAAACACTACAACAACAACAACAACAAGAAAGAAGAAGCTCTCAAACTCACTCTGGGAGAGTGAAGGAGCCCTGTGGACCACAGCCTCTCAGCCCGGAAGCATATTCTTCTAATTAAATTTTTAAGATTTCTTTTCTAGTATTTTAACCCTCTTATATTTCACCTTTGAATGTTCTGTTTAATATTTTAACGTTATGTTTTAGATTTTAACTGTATTAGTTTATCGGTGTTTCCGGTTCTAAAGTTAGTACTCTCTCCTTTACCCTTTTGTGTTTTCACCTGTGTACTTTTTGAGTTGTCAGTTTTAGTCTACACTTTTAGCCAGCTAACTTTGTGAGTGTTTTAGAGTTTGCATTTTGAATATGGTTCCAAATGACCCAGCTGTTGACGGGCCCTTAAATTCCACTCCACTTACCCACCCACCCACTCAGTCACTCAATATTTTTCTTATAGCAGCACTTGCATTATACTAAACATAAATCATAAGTGCTCCTTTACATTATGAACCAATGAAAACTTACTTTTCTTTAGCACCCATAATAAATGTGAGTCTCATGCTCCATCCTTTGGTTTCATTCAGAGAAACAAAAATTACACACTTGTCAGGTATTTTGTATCAATTATTTGTCCTTGGATAAGCATATTGTGAGTAGAAATATGTAAAGTGTAATGTTCTACATTAATATTTTTGTCCTTGCACTAGAGGAGAGGTTTTTTCTTGTGCCTTCTTTTCCTTACCGAGAAATATTTGTTTATCTTTGTCACCATTAGAATGCAGTTGAAGTGTGTGACTGAATGGCAAAGACTGTATCAATAAGGCAAGCTCTTACATTTGTTTTGATTTTATTAATAAATAATTGTGAATGTTCAGCAATGTTGTGACATTACTTGCTGCTTTATTTGCTCCTACATTGTATCTTAGTGTGCCTCATGGCAAGAAAACGTAATATGAATTAGAAAAATACTTTCCCTAATCTCCATATTTGGGGGGATAACGGCATAACCAAGCTGAATAATGTAGCCATAATAAAAAGCAAAAAGAATTTTCCTGCAATTCTCACTTGGCCCCAATCTGTCCCCAGCTTTATAGTTAATTAATTAATTCCAGCCAAATGGCCATATATGTTTGTAGAAATTAGAACAGAGGAGAAATCGATTGCACTGAATGAAGCACTGTTTGCATGGTCACTGATAGTACTTTTTCATTTAGTGCACAGCTCCCGATTATAGCGATCACATAGTTTAGAGTCTTGTCGTTACAGTCTCATGAAATTATTGGCATGTAAAAACTCCTGCAGGATGAAATTCCAGCACACTGGTGACACTAATGTGATCCTAGCAATTGACAATGTTAAACAACAAAATAAAAACAAAACAAAAAAAAAAAAAGATCCCAAAATTTTCGTTTGTCCATGTTCAATCATGGCCCCTGTCTCCATCTTTTTAAGGACTGAGTGATAATTTGTTATTCTGTTAGTGTGAATAATTTATTCTAAGCTGATTAGGCTGTTACTTCAATTAAAATAATTGGAAAAGACATTAAAAAAAATTAATTTTAGCTTCTCAAGGTGCTCTACTTTCAATTGATATGAAGTATATGGGCAGTGATAGTGAAAATGGTGATTTTTCTAAATATGAAACAGTGTGGAAAAAGTTCTTGTGACGTGATAATGAATCTCATGCAGAAAGCAGAAAGGAAAATAATCATGAAATCCATGATAGGACACCAGGCTCAAAATGCATTCATATTTCAATTCAGAAAAAACTATGTGACTGAAAGTGTACTAAAACTGACAATAACCAGTTCTCTACCATTTCACTGCAAATAGTGGTGTTTGTAAAGAGTATCGAACAAGCATGTGTCACAGATGCCATCTCTGCCTTCAGTTCTTTTTCGGAATACATGGAGCCTGAGTCAATTGCCAGAGCAATTGGTTTGATGCTGAACTTCTTGCAGAATAATCGCTATGAGTGTGTGGGCAAACTCATGAGTTTATTTTCTATGGATATTCTGCCCACCAAATACAATACATGCACTACATGTAGGAGCCAATGCACTACAGTAGGGGAATATGAAGTGAAAGTGTATGGCATTATAAAAAGCGGGAGGTTGCTTTTCAGATAGAGAATTATTTTGAAGTCTATCTCACACAGCAGCAGTACAAACAATAGTGCTGGCGAGGTTATGTTCTGAATATTGTGCATGCAAATTTTCAGCAAAAAATACAGGTTAACTACAAATGATTCATTTATTTTCAAAATGCTATACTTTCCAAAGTATTAAACTTAAAACAATGTTTGGTACATCAAAATGACTATAAACTCACTAAGTTTACTCCCACACCCTACAAATGTTCTGTATATGCCCCTTGGTTGACACGGCGTACGTCCAGATGATAATCCAGCTCTTTCCAAACATTCTGGAATATCATCTCGTCAATGGTTGTTACTGCAATGGTGATGTGTTCCTTCAATTCTGTGACTGTTCTTGGTAGTGTAGGTAAATAGATGGGGTCCTTAAGGTACCCCATGGGTAAAAGTGACATGGCGATAGGTCAGGTGACTTTGGGGACTGGTCATCTGCACCAACACGCCCAATCCAATGATGTGGAAGTTCATGTACTCAAGATCATCAAGCTTCCCATGAGGAGTTGCTGTATCTTGTTGGAATACAAAATTGTCAGAATCATCATTCAGTTGTGGAAACAACCACAAATACAACATATGTAGGTAAGACGTACCTGTAACAGTGTTTTCACAATAAAAAAAAGTGGTCCATGTACCTTTGTATGTGACATCACAAGGAAAACGTTTAGCTTTGGTGAATCTCTGTCAGCTATTACAAATGCACGAGGATTTTGAGTCCCCCAAAACCTCACATCATGACAATGAACAACCGCAGATAAATGGAATGTGCATTTGTTACTAAGTGCCAAATTTGCAGTGAAATCATCATCCATCATTGCTTCTTTGATTGTGCAAAATTACAGGTGCTGGTCCTAATCTTCCACCTTCAAATGTTGCAGGAACTGTATATGACACCCCAATACCCATGGGAGATTGGGAACATCTTGACTTGTAAAGGCGGGATTATGAGATGCCTCAATGTTCTCTGGCACAAACCTGCAGAGCTAGTAGCCAGTAAGCTAGATGTCCGGTAGCCTGACCGATGTTATTGATAGTCTTCCTGGATGGGTTAGCGTATGTGAGTGGCATGTCCACTCGCATCCCCTGTGTAACAGCAGGGGGGGTCTTTTTAGGAAATCAGGTGTTGACCTCATGGAAACACCCATGGTAGGAGTAGCTCTTGGTTGCTGCCTTCCATGGTTTTAGGTGGGGAGAGTTTCGGCTCTCTGGTAGATCCTTCGCCCTCAAAGTGTTCTTCAAAGGAGCTGTATACAATAGGGTTTGCAATGTAACCATCATTGTAAATTCTTCCATGCAGTTTGTTGTGGTATTCCAAGTTCACGGCTTCTACAGGTTGTTGATTTCTGTGGAATATGGATGAATGTTTCCCTGACTGCTGTTTCACATGGCACCTTTGGTTTACAGGTAGATTTCCCTTTACACAGGCAACTACTGTCTCTAGATTGTTGATATCACTGCAGAATGTTTTGTTTACACAGCGGTTGTTGTTGATAGTTGCTTCTGAATGCATCTTGCACTGCTTAACAGATACCCACCTTGTATATACCAATGCTTAAAAATTCTTTTGTTGTTTTGTTCCCATTTTGTGAAGACATTATACTCGTAGTGCCATCTACTGTAACGAGTGCAAACATGGTGAGTTTCCAGTTATTTTGATGTATCAGTCATTGTTTTAAGTGCAATACTTTATAAAATACAGCATTTTGAAAATGAATCATTTGTAGCAACCCTGTACTTACCAGTGAATTTTAAATGACTTACTAAGCAGTAAGCTGTTACTAACATTACTGGTGGGGGATTTAAGTTGAATTTCTTGTTTAGTTGAGTGGACTTTAAATATGATATAATTGAGTTAAATGCAATGTTATCATTGCAATTTGTTATGGTAGTTGCATTTATTTTTATGGTGCCTACTTTTGTGTAAATAAAATTGTTGGTTATGTTTGAAAATAATGAATACATTTTAGCTAAAGGTTGCATAATGAACATAATATTCCTTGATTAACAACCTTATTGTATAAAAGCTTAACCCAGAAGGTTGCATCTATATTCTATAAACATCCATTATATCAAGTAGTTTCATATACAGCAAGTCATGGAGTTAATTTAATTTAATATTGGCAGCTTTTAATCCCCACATTCATACTCTTTATTTATATGTCCTAACCTGAGGACAATAAATAGTCCTGGATAAGGAAAACTACCCACCTCCATTGGAAAATAGAAATTGTGTTTTTGTTACAGGACAGTGTTTAAGTGTTATGGCATCTTAGTGTTGCATTCTATATTGTGTGTGAAAGAACAATTTTGCTCAGACTGCTCTATCCGAATTAAGGTTCTTTTATGTGCTATAAATGTATGACATGGACCACTGATTTTACTTCTGAAAGAAGTAATGTTAAGAGTTTTTACATCTGAAAAAAATTCATTGCCCAATGCCAGCTTTGAATCCATGACCTTATGAACCAAAGGCTAGTGTGTTACCTCTAGACCATGGACGACGATTACCACCTACAGAATATTGAGCTAAAGACTTTTAAATTTGGAAGTTAGAATATTACACACCAGATTACAGAGGCAATTGATTTACCTATTCAGAGCAAACCTACTTTTTAGATTTAATTAGTTTCAGTTCTTGTAATTAATAATAAATATTCCATCATTTCAGACTGAGGAGAGAAGTAGTTTGTGATGGTAGAAGTGACAAACCGCCATTGCTCTCTGTTGAAGATAGAAAAGATGTAAGTATGTATATTGGGAAGGATAGTCATGAACTTCAGCATTACAGAAATTTCAAAACTCAACAAAGTTATGTTACAGAAAAGAATTCTGTAGAAGAAAATATTAACTCAGAACAGTCTGGTAAATATAACGGTGGAAAAACATACAGTGTAGCTTCACACTTAAAACAACAGAATTTGCTTCATGATGGTGAAAGGCCATATAAGTGTGAGATTTGTGAGAAGAGATTTTCCTGGTTGTCATCTTTGAGTAGGCATAAATTAATTCATGAGGGTAAAAAGTCTCACAAGTGTGAAATTTGTGAGAAGCTGTTTTCTCAGTCGTCATCTTTGAAAGCACATTATTTAATTCATGAAGGCATCAAACCGCACAAGTGTGAAATTTGTGAGAAAAGATTTAGCAAGGTGTCTTATTTGAAACTGCACCATTTAGTTCATGAGGGCAAGAATCCCCACAAGTGTGAAATTTGCAAGAAGGGATTTACTCAGTCATCAGACTTGAAAAGACATAATTTAATTCATGAAGGCAAAAAGCCACACAAATGTGTAATCTGTCAGAAGACATTTACTCAACCGGCAGCATTGAAATCACACAATTTGGTTCATGAGGGCAAGAAGACACACAAGTGTTCAATTTGTGAAAGGGGATTTACTCGCTTGTCAAATTTGAAATCGCATACTTTGGTTCACGAAGACAAAAAGCCACACGAGTGTGAAGTTTGCAAGAAGAGATTTACACGGTTGTCAGATTTGAGATCGCATGATTTGGTTCATGGAGATAAAAAGCCACACAAGTGTGGAATATGCGAGAAGAGATTTGCTCGGTTGTCATCTTTGAAGGTGCACAATTTGGTTCACGAGGTCAAAAAACTGCACGAGTGTGAGGTTTGTGAGAAGAAATTTACTCATTTGTCGTATTTGAAAGCACACAATCTGATTCACGAGGGCAAAAGACCACATAAATGTAACATTTGTGGTAAGAGATTTACTCACTTGTCATCTTTAAAATTACATAAATGGGTTCATGCGGTTAAAAAACCACATAAATGTGAGATTTGCGACAAGAGATATACCCATTTGTCACTTCTAAAGTCACATCATTTAGTTCATGAGGTATCATTGAAACAGCATGCCATGATTGCTGTAAGTAAAAGGCCCCATAAATGTGTAAGTTGTGAAAAGAGATTTGCTCTGTTGTCAGATTTGAAAAGGCATAAATTAATTCATGAGGGTAAAAGGTCTCACAAGTGTGAAATTTGTAAGAAGCTGTTTACTCAGTTGTCATCTTTGAAAGCACATTATTTAATTCATGAAGGTATTAAACCACACAGGTGTAAAATTTGTGAGAAGAGATTTACGCAGTTGTCATGTTTGAAAATTCACAGTTTAATTCATGAGGGCAAAAAGCCCCATAAATGTGAAATTTGTGGGAAGAGATTTACTCATTTGTCATCTTTGAAATTGCATTTAACTACTGAGGACAAAAAGTCACACAAGTGTTAAATGTATAGAAGTTGAGACTGCATAATTTATAATTAGCAATAAGGAAACATTAATCATACAATGGTCATCTTTGAAATCACATAATGTTGTTAATGAAGGCAACATTCTCAGTTTATCATGTTTCCCAGCTAATTTCACCAGTGATGCACATTTCATTGTTCAACTGCAAGAAACATTTTGTGTGAATGTACAACATTTTGTCACCTTATTTGCATAGGAAATAAGTTTAAAGGTCCTGTCATTAAGCTTTGGTGGAGCTTATTTCTCAAAAACACTCCGATTCATTATCAACACTGATGATACCAATAAGGTATGCCTTAGAGTAAATTCTATAAGAAATTTTAAATGCTTGACTTTCCAGAATATCTCAGACAATGTATATAACGAGTGAGCAGTAACCTTCAGTGTTGCTTTTAAGGTAATAAAAATGAGTTAAGTGTGGTAATTGATCAACCACTATTGTTCATTGTGGGTGGATTTACGAGGTTACGCTAAAAGCTGCCATTTAGGTGACTAAGTACTATTTAATGGAAATAAAACAAACGTATGAATTGAATCATGTGCCAAACATCTCAGTTTATAGATTTTGAGCTTGAATTTGTTTGTGTCTTGCTTATTTCATGTTGCCATATTTGTAAGTTTCTGAATACTATAACTATATTAGTTGGAAATCCATTTTTTCAAAAACTGGAATCAATAGTTATTGAATGCTCTGCAGTTCAGTGTTTATTCCATATTTTTCATCCAAATTGTCCAGAATAAGAAATGTTACGCCCTAATTTTCATGTTTGATTAGTTTTGTGCACAGACAATTTATTATAACCCGCCTCACAATCCACAAGTACCATGTTCTAACCTCGGTAGAGGTTAAGTTACCCGGACAAGGTTTGTTTGGAGGTTTTCCCCTTATCCCAAAAAGGCAACTGTGGTAACTGTAAACTCTATTCATTCATAGTATATGATCTACCAGGTTGGAGGATCCAAACTTATGTATTTGACTTTTATGTCAGTTGTAAATTTATTAGTCATAGATTCAAAGTATTCCTTATTCCTTCTGAAGTTTCATAATAGATACAAATTTGTATAGTGGTTCTTGAATACCATTTAAAACCCTTATGAATTTACGGGCTAAGATTATTCTGTGTTGGCCATGATTGGCCAGACAGGTAGCCAGGAGGAAATATGCAGCTTCTGCTTTGAGCAGGTCATTCTGAGCTGTAAGTGATATTAAAATAATCCAGTATACATAATATCTGCTCCCAGACATTATGCATCAGCTCCTTGTAAAGGTTGTTTCACAATAACCCGGCAACAGGAAACTAGAATGGGGAGCAAAACAACATGAATTGATTTGATTCACAATACAGGAGGAGAAAAAATGGAAATGAATATCTATAACCACATAGTAAAAAGGAATATGGATTTAGCACACTGGGACTTCATTTGTTTGTAACTGTCAAATTACAGGCTTTTTTCTCTGCTTGCAATTCAGCCAACATAATGCAGACTAGCCATGTTCAAAATTTGTTATAGTAAATAATTTCTGATTTTCAACTATAAGTCACTACTGCTGTAGATTCTTCTGACGGAGCTGCCTTACTAAGGCTTATTCATTTAGTAATAGCATGTATGAAATTGTATTTTTGTGCTAACTTCCTTTTTTCCTATTTTCCTTCGTTCTTTGTTTAAGGCAATAACCAGTTATTACTTCCATATAGTTAAACCCAGGTAATGCTTTCACTAGACGAATTAAAGATCAATGAATATGTGGATGTCGGGAGGCACCTTAGTTATAATAAGTTGTTTTATTTTCTCAGCCTACGGCAAGAGACAGGTATGGCTGCTATTTCACATCAGGGCTGCCTTGAATAATTTCTATAGTGAAGATTCTAAATATGGATAACATGGATCTATTATGGTGTTCCAAGGGACAAAAAGCATAATGCTTGACCAAGTCTTTTCCATTCACGGGATATTGTTTCCCATTAATTGTGTTTATTGACATTGCAGTATAGTTTCCACAGCTTGAGGCTTATTACCTTCGGCAGAGGGGTTAGCACGTATATCGAGCCGAGCGACTGCCTGTGTAAAACAGCGGTCCTTTTGTCTGAATAGTAGCCTAACCAAAACCATAGGCATGTGTGTCGTTTGACAGTTCCAGAGAATTCCTTTGTACGTTTTGGGAGCATTTTCCTTCTAGAACACCGGCCCAGGGGCCTACTACGGTGGGTACGGTTCTTGGATGTAACCGGGTTCCCGAATCGCTCACCATCATGTCACTCCTTCCAAGTCCATCAACTGTGCTACGTGGTCGCTGTTTTTGTTGCTACTCTTCATCGCCGTCTTCATCTTCTAGGATTGTTATGAATAGTAATCTCTAAGCTCTTAGGTCTGTTTAACTCTTGTCTCACCAGCAGAGATCTCTTATCTCCGTGATTCCTTCCCACGGTTTCAGTGCAGCTCCCGACAATGTTGCTACGTATTTCACCAACATTAATAGAAAATACCAATATTAAACACACATATATTAAGTAGAAGTAATGCAAATGTTTAATTACCTCTCAGTCGAAGATCATTTTGCGACGAAAAACCTATTATACCAACAGGCAATATGGCTCAGGCTTCCAGAACGTTTGTTTTCGTTACAAAACTTGAATCAGCCAATCAGATTTTTCTTCGGGGTCTAGTAGTGCCACCAGCGCCATCTCTTGTTCGGGCAGGAGACTACTACGACTACTGCAGGACCTCCTAAATACCAGAGGGTCCTGACTACGACTCGTGTTTCCAATTCCGCAATCTAAGTGTGACCGGTGTGATTACCACCTTCCATTACGGCAACTGTTCATTGCTTGAGGTTTCATAAATGTTACAACAGTACAGTAACGAGAACACTGCTAGCTGACACTATTATATGTACACTATTAGCATCTTCAAAATGTTTTTAAAATATGCATTTTAAACTAATGTTTCCATACAACACAACTTTACCTCCTTCTTCGAAAGAAAACTGTTTCACTAAAGCTTCAGTTTTTGACAAAGGAATGAAGGAGTGTAATTTTAAAGCACAACTGGACCCATCGTTCTTGGCCCCTGACCTTGACTGGAAGTCCTGTTGGCGAATCCATAGCTTTTGCCTCTTTCATCACCTCATATTGTATAATTCTGCGAATGAAACCATGCACAACATGGTGAGGGAGGGGCAAACTAATTATGTCTGTATGATCTGAGACAGTCCTTGCTAATTCACGGGTGCTTTTTAGTGCAGCGTGCGACAAAGTGAATTTGTGAGACATTGGTCATAGCGTAAATCAATTATGCCACCTGTACGCTCTAAATTAGGGATCAAAGCATTACACAGTCAGAGTAGAGAAATTATTTCAAATGTATGGACGTACATGAAGGAAGAAGCTAAAAGCAAAGAACTGCTTACATCAGAAGATTTTTCAAAAAAATTCAAAAGTTCAAAAGCACGTATCAGATGCCACAGGAGTATTAGAAAGAAGGTACATTGTGGAGACATTTTTCTGCATGGACTCTACTGTCTTAGTAAGAAGAAGTCATCTGAGTAGCATAGCTGACGTACCAATTCGCATGCTGTCTGCAGTCACCTGACTTGTTACTCGCTTTCAAGGGGCCAAGAACGGCGAATCCAGCTGTACAGACTGATCTCTGCTTCGTGTCGTCCGTGAGCGCTTGCAGGCCTCCAGAAAAAAAAAATTATGCAAATGCACTAATGCAAGCTCCATAGTTTTCAACATCTTATTTTATAGATAAAATTCAGGGAATACGTGTTTTCTTTCTTTTTTTTTTTTTTTCTTTTTTTTTTTTTTTTTTTTTTTTTTGTCTTTTAACACATCGGTTTAAATTCTATTTTTGTTTTTACAAAATATACCATAAAAACAGTCCAAAATTTGTGTGTAATAATGATTCGTCGAAAGTTGTTAAAAGTGTTGTATTTAACCTTTCCAGTGCGCCAAACCCCAACTCTCAACTCTATATGGCCTTAGAGTAACAAGTGATTTTATATTACAGTGCGCACAGAAATTGCTTAATTTCTAATAGCCATAAGTAATTTAAAAGTACGGAAATAAAAAAATACGGTCTCCTTATTTGATGCCTATTATTCATAAAAAAAAATTTGAACCTCCTACGAAAAAGTTGTATTTACGGGTGTGCGATTTGACGTGGATTGACCCATAGGCCGCGTTTAGTTCTTGATGAATGAAATGTTTAAATGAGAGGTTAAATGCGAGTCACTTATATTTAAGGGAGCACTGGCACACAGAAGCAGAAATGAGAATCAGATACTGTGTACCTTACTCATGTTTCTGTACTCAATAAGTAGAGCAACTACAAAGCAAATTATAACTTCCGGCGATGTCAGCCGTACGTATTACTCTATTAATCTCTGTAACTGTTTAACTTAATTTGTATTTCGTCTATTCCCAACATTTTTCTATCGTCTTCGTCGTCTGAATTATGTCATTTTCATCATCTCTTGTTAAATCACTGGCAATGATAATCTCTATCACACAAATTTTGCAGTAAACTGTATTGTGTGTTTTCTTTGAAACATAACAGAAGCACAATAGTTATGAAATATAAACTATGTGCTGCCTGTATAAACTTAGGCTTTCACGGCCGTTGTCTTGACTATTAGATATATTTAGTTCTTTCGAGCTCATAGGCCGTGGTCTAGAAGGCATTGTAGATACCAACGCTTCGCCAAGTACTGCGCTTGGCATCATCAGGGTAACACGATCTGCACTGGTCAGAGTTTGAATGTGGTAGCAGAGAGACAGAGAGTTGTGGAAGCAAAGACCGTTAATGTCCGCTAGGGTTTTTATATGGTGGACGGGGCATTGTTGCGCTGGCTACGGTAGTGATTGGCTCAGAACCCTCTGGATTAACGGACCTAACTCTGCCATCTGAGTTGTACAAAAATGGTGTCGGCTGGTGGCGGTGATTTCTGAGGTGTTTCCACACGCTATCCTTCGTATTATTTTCTATGCCTTTGAGTTATTGTTTCTTATAACAGTTCCTATGTAAGTTTGTCTTCAATTAGCAAAGCGAGTGTTTAAAAACTTTTATTTGGGCAGTATAGTGAACGGGAATAAATCTAGTAACGTTGAAATTGTTATTGCTGATTACGGTTTTGAAAGTTTTATTTGCCGGTCAAGCTTCGCTTTCGTTTTTCCTGTGTTACGTTAGGTTTAGTGTATGTATATGAGTGTCGTAACAGGGTCCTATGTTATCGAAATTTTGCGCGTGTTAGGTTAGGGTAGTGTATGTATATGAGTGGGGAGACAGGGTCCTGTGTTATCGAAATATTTACAATTTGGGCAGTGTTTATGCAAGCATTTCAACGTAAATGCATTAATCAATCATTCTAGTATATATTATACTCGTTTATACACATTTATTAGCTAAATATCCGCCGCATAAGCGAAATAAAACCACTGCATCGCACGTACGAAATTTGCTCATAAATAAAAAACGAAGCTTGAGCGCACAATAAAACTTACAAAATCGTAATCAGCAATAAAAACTGCATCCATTGCACTATGTTTCATTCGTTTTCTCGAGCGGCCGACTTTGTAAACATTTTCCCAACTTTGCTATAGTCTACGGTTTTACATGCAGCAACATAACACATTTCTTCTAAACTACAGCTATACATTTAAATTACAAAGACAAAAGATAATGTATAAATACAGGCAGCATACTACTTATATGGGTAAAACTGTGGGGGAGCGGCCTCTCGAAATTATTGTCTTAAACTATTCACCATGTTATATACACACCGGCAACACACATAACGCTGCAATTTATAGTAATTAAATAGAATTTACAAGCGTTACGTTTCAATTTACCTCTTGTTTTAACTGAAAGTTTCTGATTTTTAATTTGCATTCGGGAATGCAACAGTTACGGGGCATTGTGATGTTTGAGGTTAGATTGAGGCATGACTACAATAACGTACACCACTGGAACAGTTTTTCTTCAACAACCTCTCACCACTGTAATCGTGACATAAATTGTATTTGCAAACATAAATTAACCACACTATACGGCTAACGTAGCCATAGCCTTAGATGAAACACAATAAACATGAACACGTGGTTAAACACAAACATTATAAATAATTACCCAAAGTTGCTTTACAATACTGATTTAAGGTTACGTATTTCATATATGTATTTCATTTACAGTGCTGTTTTATGGTTATTATTTTTAATATTTCATCTGCTTTTGTGGATTCCTCCTGTAAAATAAAGTGTCATGAAGTGCTGAGTAATATGTTGTTGCAAACTGAGTAATCAAAAGTTTTCAGTAATAGTAAAAGCAAATTTCCACCCTAAAGCTTTTGAATTTAGTAGGTAGCTAATTATTCTAAATGGCAGCATTTGTATATCAGTCATCCAGTATAGTATGTTTTGTGTAGGTATATGACATTATGTACATTGTACAAGTGTGACAAACAGTGTAAACAATGATTAATAATTGAGTCAACTCAATGTCAACATTTCTGTTTTATTTAAGTAACATGTTGCTTGCAGTTTTGTCTATCTTCTTTGTAATTTGAGTGTGTAATGCAGTTACATAATGGCATGTAAACCTGTAGATTGCATGAATGATATTTAAGGTTATATATTTCATTGCCCTGGTTTATCGTTTAATATTAAATGTCATCCTTTTTTGTTTACTTGAGGTTATGTTTAAGACAGTGTTTTTGTGTTTAACACAGCCCATATTCACAAAATAGGCGTGTTATTACACAACATTTTTATTTTACTGCGTTGAAATCGTAGCCTGTAGACGAGTTGTTTACAAGTAGTACCCACCACATAGGCCGTCATCTTGAATCACAGTGTCAGGTCCGGTATTTAGGAGGTCCTGGATTGGCTCATATCGGTTGGCGGGTTAGTTGTAGGTGGGGTTTTATTACAACTGTTGTGTGTGTCTGAAAGTCATAGATAAACAGGAGTGACCTTTTGTAATGCCCAACTTTGTGAGTACCACAATAGTATTCGTCAATATGTTGTTGGCTAATGCTGGATTTCTGACAATGAAGTCATTTAATCTTCTTTATCTCCAATAATTCATAAATATTGAGGAGACTTAGTAATAATAGTAACCGCTTTTTAGAGAGCACCATATTAGTCCGATATTAATGTATTCTTAAACTGAAATCAGTTGGAGTGTATTGAATGCACTGTAATTTAGTGTTTATTCCATATTTTACGTAGGAATTGTTCAAAATGAAACATGTACCGTAATTTTTATGTTTAAAAAATTGCTAGAATATGATTTTATGTGCAGACAATTCCCTGTTTTGGCCGGACTCACTTCCAGAAGTCCTGAGTTTAAATCTCAAGGAGAGTCAACCAGATAAAGCTTTTTCTGGGAATTTCCCTATCTAGATGAGATAAACCGTGGATAACTTGAGGCTAGATCCTTGGTTTAGCTGACCATCCTTTCTTCCATTCATTCATTGTATGATATGACCTACCAGGTTAAAAGATACTAAACTTAAAAAGAAGATAGCGTTTGGTATTGATTTAAACTGTGTATGGTGCAGGTTTTTACTCAAACCAGTCTTTTGTGAAGATCCTAGGTAGATCATGAAAAGCAAATGGTGAAAAAATGTGAAAGCACAAATGTACAACCATGGAAAAAATGATTGAGCGCTTTAGAAGAGCCCAATATTTTAAGTTCCACATCATGTGGAGGTAGGGTTTTCACAAGTCGATTTCCAACATGCAGCTAAGTTTATTTATAGTCTCTGATCCATTTATTGTTTATCATCTATTGAACACTCAAATAGCCTGTGTCTTGTATCACCACTCGCATTTGTATACATACTTGTAAATACAAACGCGAGTGGCAATTCAAGACACAGCCTATTTGAGTGTCCAGTAAACTATTATCTATGGATCAGAGACTATAAATAAGCTCAACTGTATATTTACTTGTGTAAACCACTGCCACACGACGTGGAACTTAAAAATATTCTGCTCTCCTAATGCGCTCAATCATTCTTCCGTGGCTGTACATGTTCTGCTGCTGTTTTTAATCAAGTGACAAAGTTTGTTAGTCATATAGTGCAACTTAACTATACATCACAGCTTTTCTTAGGATCTCCATGAAATGCAAGGTTTCAGTAAAACATCAACAGATAGCAAAAAGAATTGTTACAAAGTTCAAAGGACCAGGAATAGAAAAGAATTATCACCTTCACAGATCTATAGGGAATGTCACATTCGGGCTTTGTCTTTGTATACCTAAATATATATTTATGTCGTTTAAATAACCTAACACAATTCAAACAGTGTCTTGTTATACACAATGAAGTATAGAATTACGAACTTTGAAATACTTATCTTGGAATAAAAATAATACTGTTAATCAACCTTGGACCTCTACTTATGCAGTTGCAATAACCTCGCCCTCTCCTATGAAAAGAAAACAGAAACAAGTGAAAGAAAAAGCAAGACAACTTCAGTTACTCTTAACAGTCTTAGATATAAGAGTTATTGTCATGATGTAGTGCTAACAGTGCATGGTTGACATGCTGCATGATATGAGCCCCCTTTCCGTATCATATTAAACATTTTTGTGTCTTTATTTTTACCCTTATACTCATGTCAGCGTATGGTAATATAAGTGTAAAACTACACACGCACGCACGCACAGACACGTATTGCAATTGATTTGTTGTAGCAAATATATGCAGTGCAAAATAAATGTATTATTTTCCTCTCTTAAATTTCCACTTCTAAACCACAGAAATTAGTTTCATTTTAAGTGGTTTAAAGGTGTGATATAGTAATGAACATGTTATGCAATAAAAGAAAATTTTCTAAGTGGTAATATAATCAAATACCTAATTGAAATGAATAAAACTGAACAAAATGCTCACCTTATAGTAAAAGGACTCATACAGGAACTAAATTACCAATGCAAACATTTATATCCTGTGTATGTTACATGATGAGATAGGATTCACTTTACACATATTCAAAGTTATGGGAATAATTTTTTTCAACGGCAAAGTTCACACGCAAAACATGTAATTCTGTAACATTCACATGTTGATCTGAAGTTAAAGGTTATTATAATATGCAGAAAGCAAAGCTATGGATATTGGTTCAGATGTTGAATACCCTAATTTACTAGCCCACTAATCACTACATTTACATTATTGTAAAGCATGCAGCGGTTCTTTTTAATGAACGGCATTGAGAACTCTACTTATCTGCAGGGTGTTGTGGTATTTCAGAAAACAGCAAGTGTTTCGATATAGCAATGCTGTGACACCGTGCAGTACCCGTCAAAAAGACGCTCAGCACTTGCACCACTGCTTGTAAATACGCGGCCCTATGGTAATGGCACGGCAGAACAAAGCAACTCCAGACTGTTCACGTGCCGCTCTTGTTTACAAGAGGTGGATTTTGAGGAAACCCCATGTTACATCGTTCTCATCTAAGTGAATGCGAAAGAAACGAGTGATTAATTTCATTAATTGTTGAACGAGACAGCTGTTATCGGTCGTGAGGCAAGCCAAGAACAATTCCCCTACTTGTGCAGTGAGAACTCTTCGAATGACTGATGGTGGCGCAGAATTGGTAACGTTTCCGACCACGAAGGAGTGAAGTTAACATAGCTTTAGTGCATATTGCTAATGACGTTATATATCTATAAAAATTAGTTTTATGATTTGGCTATAACTATGGCTATGTACCAACAATTACTTTCATGTGAACTGTAATTGTTTCAGCTGGACGCTGTTATGGTAAGGTTTACTCTTCGCGGCAAGCTCGGCCGCCTTTCTCCCGCTCTCAATCGTTGCAGAGAGGGAGGGATGGAAAACAGCTTCCCCTATGCGCAAGATTTGTTCATGTCTCACCTCATGTCCTGTAGAAGTTTGCGTGTGTGTGTGTGTGTGTGTGTGTGTGTGTGTGTGGATGCGTGTGCGCGCGTGTGTGTACAGTTAATGTTGAGAGAGTTGAGTATCTCAGTAGACAGCCGTCGTGCCAGAGTTCCTTAGTGTGTGAAGCAGTTTTTAGTTAAACCTATTTCAGTGTGAGTATATTGGAACAACTGTCAATGCTCAATGCTTTATTTTCTTTAATTTCCTTCCAACTATGGCCTCACACAAAATGTGTCAGGTTACACCCTTAAACTCGTTTTGCACATAAACTTTCAACATGGCCTTTTCAAACCTCTGTCTCAAACTCTGTCTGGCAATGATATCATGCCAAGGAGCATTCTGTTTTGGATGCTTTCTCCTAGGAGATCTCCAAAGAGAGAATGTCAGTACCATGAGAAGTACTTTGTGAGACAGAAAGAGTAGAACTGAAAGACTGAAGTGCGTATCGATGTTACGAGAGGACAACAGCCGTGAGCTGCAAGGTCACGACAAATTGTATATTGTGTTGACGATAAAAGAAAGAGGGCTGTCTTTGTGATGCAATGTTAAGGGAAATAAAGTGTCAGAAAAAGTAACTGGACTTATCATTTTGTCACAGTGTCGAAGCCGCGCTGGGGCGGGTTTCCTCTGGCTTCTCCAGTTTCCCCCGCCATCTCATTCCACCGTGCTCCATCTTCATTCCATGTATCATCTGTCACCGCCTGCGGTGGCGTATATAGTAAAATCGGGCGTTTAACACACAGTTTAACACTAAATAAAGGCCACACTGTGCCAGAAGTGGGATTTGTTACATTGTTAATCGTTCACAATATTTATTTTCGATAATTTAGGAGTATAAAGAACTTGCCGACAGTCTTTGTAATGTCGATTTATTTAGTATTGTGATGATAATAGTGTTGTAAACTTTTGGTCAAGTGTAAATTTATAGTCTACGTAATCATATACATTTATAGAATACAGATATTCAGGACATAATTTATGGCCGAGCGGTTAGACCGTTCGCCTACCACCTAGGCGGCCAGGGTTCGATCCTAGGGTACTCATGGTGGAAGAAACGGCATCTGGGCGGGTTTTCTCCAGGTCGTCCAGTTTCCCCGCCACTCATTCCACCAACTGCTGCATCATCACCTTTCCAGTCATCCATTTCGCCTGCATTTCACCTCATCCTCTTCCTCACTCTCATGCCTGGTGCTGGGCTGACCACCCGCTTCTGGTTCTTCCCTCTGTCCGGTCCATAGGTTCGTCTGCTCTCCGACAGGCAGCTTACCCTAGGCCATAGATGGGGAGAAGTGACTCAATGTGTCATTTCCCCATCATCGTAGCTTTAACCCCGTCCACTGTCTCACAGCGATTAGATACCAGGCCACGCCTCCCGCTATCGTCTGTCTGCCTCAGAGAACCGGACAATCCTTCAAATTGTGTCAGTAAGTGGAGAGGTTAAATACTTGATTGCATTGCTGTCACCCCTCTTCCCCATGCTTGCCCTAGGCACTAGCACTTAATCCTAGGGGTTGTTGTAGTGTTTAACGCCCGCTTTTACTACTACGGCACCGCAGGCGGTGACACTGATGATACATGGAATGAAGATGGAGCACCGGTGGAATGAGATGGCGGGGAAAACCGGAGCACCCGGAGAAAACCCGCCCTGACGCCGCTTCGTCCACCACGAATACCACATGCGGGTTCCTGGGATCGAATCCGGGCCACCTAGGTGGTAGGCGAGCGCGCTAATCGCTCGGCCACGGCGCCGCCAGTCCTAGGGGTGTACGTCCTACATAAAGGGAGGGGGCGGTAATCAGGCAAAGAAGAAGAAGAAGAAGAAGAAGAAGGGACAAAATTGAGGAGCTATCATAGAAAAGGATGTAAGTGCCAAAATGTTGAAAAATATAACTTTGCATGGAGAACAATCTATGTGCCATTGCCAATAGCCTGGAGAGAGAATGGGAGTGCCGAGCACCTCCATGTAGTTGTAACTAATGTAAGATTGCATTTAATGTAACTATATCACTGTTGGCATGGAGAAGGGCGCATGTGCTATATTGTACTCCAGAGAGAGGCTCCAGAGGCAGTTCGAGTCGAGCGGGTGCAATTTTATTTGCCCCCGTTCGAGTGTCATGTCCGCAGTACCTAGCCGTTATACGGCTTAACCTGCGCGATGGTTTTGATGGTGTTACTACAGGGATGTATGTTACACTGGGAAATGACTTAGACTTAGACTTATTTTATTGAGGAAAAATTTGCCTGGTGCCGGTACAGAGGGGCCCGGCTTACAGGCTAAAATTGACATTAATTATAATTTACAATATTTACATGCGTACTCTTGTTAGGTTTTATATCATCAAAAACCCATACAGTGAGCGGCTTTAGCCCACCAAGAACAGTTTTTGGGCGTATTCTCAGTCTTTTGTCTGTCTGTTTTTGATAGTTTTTTTTTTTAATTTATATACACGGATACATACACTCACTCACTCCTGGGCATACCACACATATGTCCCATCACACGCACACACACGCGCACACACACACACACACACACACACACACACACACACACACACACACACACACTCGTATATACATATTTACACATACTGCACTATATACACTTCACTAATTACAGTTTTTCCGCTGTTTTCCTGTGCGGACCAGGTTGCAGCTCCTGTGGCGTTTCCGAGGCACAGACCTCTTCCGGAGTGTGTGGCCTAGGGCCTGGGTTGCATGGGCGCGCATCAATCGGCGAGCCATGCAATGTCTAGAACATTTTAATTCTAGCATGTTTACGATGCTTTGGCTCGCCCCTGCCAATATTGGCAATCACGTAATTGTCATGGTTTCTGATGCGTGCCCACGCGACAGTGGCTCTTTTCGCTATTGCCTCGGGAATGGTTAGGATCTGGGTTTCCTGGTGAAGGGTTCGGTTAGTGGTTAGGATGGGAGCAGAGAGGATTTTCCGGAGGGAGAGGTTTTGGAGGGTTTGGAGTTGTTTCAGGGCGGTTTTGGAGGCATTAGCCCAGGCCACACATGCATACAGGACCACCGAGAGAATAAATGACCTATATAGTATAAGTTTTGACTTTAGTCGCAACTGTTTACTACGGAAGATGGGGGCGCACAACTTTAGCCGCTGTCTGCCTTTATTGGCGCTATTTTTTATGTGGGTGGACCAACACATTGTGCGGTCCAAGGTGACACCTAAGTATTTAACTTGCTGACGGCAGTGCAATATTTGACCACCGACCGTTAGGTCCGTTGCCAAAGTGTGACGCCGCTTAGAGAAATGAATCAGCTGGCATTTGTCGGGATTAATTTTGATTTTCCAGTCATGTTGCCATGAGAGGAAGTTGTTCACATAACGTTGCATTTCTGCAAGGCCGAAACGTGGATTTCTATGGTGGTTGTATATTGCAGTGTCGTCAGCATACATGGCGACCTTGCATCTGGCGTCCACTGGGAAATCATTGGTGAATAATATATACAGAAAAGGGGACATTATTGCCCCTTGTGGGACGCCAGCCCGCATCACTCGCTCCCGTGAGGAGGAGCGGCCCACTTGGACGTAAAACTGCCGGTTTTCTAGAAAATTGTGCAGCAAGTATAGATAATTTTGAAGAGCCGGGAAATTGTGGTGCAGTTTATAAATAAGGCCATTGTGCCAGCACCGGTCAAATGCAGCTTCTACGTCCAGAAATAGCGCCAACGTTGAAGCCCCATTGTTAAATTGCTCTGTTACGTCATCAGTTAGTCTGAGGAGCTGTAGTTCAGTGGAATGTCCTTTTCTAAAGCCAAACTGTGAATTTGAGAGTTCATGTGTTGCCGAGACTTGTTTTTGAAGTCGAGAAAGGATACATTTTTCGAGCAGTTTACCAATAGTAGACAAAAAACTAATGGGACGGTAGTTTTGCGGTTGTCTGGTGCTTTTCCCTTGCTTTGGGAGCATGATAACCTTAGCTCGTTTCCAAGTAGAGGGGAAATAGCCTTGCTGCAAACAGGCGTTAAATATCTTTGTTAGTTGCACCAGAGCTTTTCTCGGGAGATGCTTAAGTTCCTCATTAGTCACTTTGTCTGGACCGGCAGCTTTCCCATTAGGCAATTTCCTAATGAGCTTGTAAATTTCCTGCGGTGTTATGGTGGGTAGTTGTTGCTCTTGCTTCTGCGCCACCCAGGTTTGTACCCATGTCTGGACCTCCCGTTCTATTTCACAGTTGGTCACTGGGTTTTCGGTGAATCTGTCTTGGAGACAGTCAGCGAAGACCTCGGCTTTCTCCTCTGCGGAGAAGTGCAAGCCGCTTTGAGTGTGCAGCGCCTCAGTTGCGGAGTTGACGCTCGTGGAAACTTTGAAAGCCTTGAGTAATTTCCACAAAGAAGAGTCCGAATGTGTGGTACTCAGCATTTTGTTTTCCCATTGTTCAGTTTTATTGATTTTAATTTGTTGCCGAATGATGTTGCGTAGCCATTTTGCTAGCACTTTATATTCAGGCTGACGGGTGTATCGCCACAGTTTTGTCAAGCGTCGTCTCCGCGCAATGAGTTGCTCTACCTCGGGGTACGTGCAAAAACCGGGTGGTCTTGTGGTGTATGTGGTAGCATTTCTCTTGGCTGTGTGTAGCGAGGCAGTAAAGTTTTCAATGGCGACATCTATGTCTGCCTCGCTATAGTATGGCAGTCTGGGTTGCGCCATCCCGTGCATTTCCATGGTGAACTTATTCCAGTCGGTCTCAGCTCTACTTTGAGGGCCAGAGGCACTGGCTGAAATGCCACTCTGTATGTCGAAATGCACAGGAAGATGGTCGGAGTCCAGGCTGTGATAAACAGTAAAGTTATTTAACAGTGTCGCATTTTTTGTTAGTACGATGTCCAAAATCTCAGCGTCAAAGTGCCCTGATCGATGCCAAAAAGTGGGTTCTGGGGGAAGATGTACCTCAATGTCATCATTATCAGTTATAAATTCAACCAGGAGATTTCCCGCCGCGTTTGCCCGGCGTGAAAACCACCAGGGGTGACGGGCATTGAAAGATTGATGGTACAAGGGGTTTTTATATTGGCAGGAGGGGTGGTTGGAGGGGATTGGTCCGCGAGCGGGCTCTGCGCGGTCTCTGGTTGGTCGTTTCCGGCCGGTCAGGTGGCGCGCTAATCCCCTCTAGGGTTCTGGCCGTCAGTCACTCACTGAGAGGTGAACTGAAACAGGTATTTTCTCTGTTTTGAATACAGATTGTACTTTCGCCTTTCCCATTTTCAGAGTTAAACCGCCGGGCTTAGGATGTCCTTTGGTAGTCTCTTTGATGGTAGTCGGCGTGGTTGAGTTAAGACAACGCTATTTAATGTTCAGTGTTAAGACTTGTGTTTATTGTTTAACTAAGTGCATTGTTACATTTACCATGGACTAGAGGTGTCAAATATAAAATGCCAAAAGAAAAGGATGCCTATATACCCCCTGACCAGGTAAGTTGTAGCTAGTTCTTTGTGGAGTGTGCAATCATAACAAACATAACGTCAGTCTGGGTGGCTCAGTTGGTTAGACGCGGGCCTACTGACCCCAAGGTCGCGGGTTCAAATCCGGCCCTGACTGATGGTTTCTAAGTGTACTTAAAAACGACAATTCCATGTCAGTAGATTTACTGGCATGTAAAAGAACTGCGGCACACCGGCGACGCTAATGTGATCCTTGCAATTGGCAGCGTCGTTTAAAAAAAAAAACATAACCACGTGTTTTCACAACTACTATTAATGCCAAGTTCTCATTATTGTTGGTTTATTCTTTCCAGGCAAGCTGTACATGCCGCTTTGGATGCAAATCACTGTGCAAGGGCGACATTCAAAGGCTCCAACCGGATATCTCCAGTTTGTCGAAGGAGGACCAACACACATACCTAATGAGTCGCATCCAGGTGAACACTGCAAGAAGATGCCATGGAAGCTATGGCGGTTGAGTACAAATCACAATGCAAATATCAGGTGTATGAGGATGTGGAGAAAATGCTATTCCATCACGTCTTCTATATAACAAAAGCCGCTGAAGTGCATGGTACAGACCGCTAAGTTGGTGTCTCTCGCATTTCGCAGTTTTTCCCACGTTAACCGTCTGAGTTTCTTGTATTCATACTGTTATTGTATTTGGTACATGCGAGGTGGATGCAGCAAACCAGTGCGATAGTAAGATTTTTAAAAGCTTGTCCCTATATGCTGAACTAGAAATTCCATATAATTCCAAGACATCGCGAGAAACTATTGAACTGAATGATAACCACACTATAAGATTCATGCAAGGATGTGGAAAGAAAATTGGAAAAGATCAGCCCAATACATAAAATGTATACCTATAGATATTGGGTTCAGTTCCGTATGGTTAATAGCATTTAAGTTCAGTATGACGGTTGCTAATGCTTGATAAAGACTTAGTTGGCGATTTCAGGGTAGGTGCATATTAATCCTGGCCAAGATTGGATTTTAGCTAGTGTATACATACACTCCTATTTCGACTAATTTTTGCCCACAACGCAAAAATGGCAGACACCACTTGGTTAAATACTCTCTGGCTGTCACTTTTGTTTTCTTTGTAAACTTTGTTTGTAAATCAATATGGCGTATAATATTCAGGAAATGCTCTAAGCATATTATATGTAAGTATTTTATATCTTGTTTATATAATATTATTTAAGAGTACTATGTAAATAAGGTCCTAATTACTTAGCGGAATAGGAACGGCAGTTAAGCGCGTTTTGGCCTTGTTATTTCTCTTTCGGATTTTGTTGCGAGAGGCAGATAGGTTCATAAATCTTTTCAAAATTCTCCTATTATAATATTAGCATAAATGTTATTTAATAATTGGCAACAAATATCTGTAGCATTACTCCATTCTGTATGCCTATCCTATCACTTCCTTGGTAAACGACATGGTAATTAAATTAAATTCCGGTGATCGAGGAAGTCTGTTTCCGTATATGCTAAATAATACCTTAAAGAGGAATTGAAGAAAATGCAGATTGGGAAATAGTCACCACGTTTTCATTGTGAATTGAAACAGATTTCATTCAAATCCCATTCTCAAGATGATCCGCGTTTCCATGTTGAATTAAACTCGTATTGAGATTAGGGTTGCCATATCTATAGCTCGGACCTCGTCGGGACACAGATGGAAGTGTAGAAATTAAGTAAAAAATTATTTCATGTAATTACTTTTTGTTTAGAACACAATTACATGGATCTTGTTGCGTCAGAAATACTTGATACATAATCACCATGTTTTTTGGAAGATTTCACCTCTTTTAGTGGGTCTTTTTTTCCCCTTTTACGTATTTATAAAATTCAAGGTAAGTCAGCTTGTAGTTAAATTGGCATTGACTCCACAGTCTCAAGCAGCAGTCGATTTCTTTTATCAGTCCACTGGGTCAACATTAATGGAAAATACTCTTTCCTCAGTGACACTGTGTGCAGGGATAGAAAATAAATACTCACATAATTTTAGCAGTTGGCACCTGCATTCTGGATTTTTGGTTTGATTAAGAAAGTAAATCTACCTTTCTTCCATGGAGTGTTTAGACTTCCATTCTTCCAAGTCAAGCTTAGTTTCTAAAACGCTTTTCAGATACATAATTGCTGAAAACAATTGTTCCCTAAAATCTTTACACCATTTTCAGTCAGCTATATAATAGTGTTTTCAATCATCACCTAATCTGGGATTTCAGATAGCGTCATCCAATCAATTACTTAATATTTATTAAAAGAAATAGCCCATTTCTCTAAATAATCAAACACTGTGATACAGAAAGCCATTCTGTCTTCCTCAAATTTCAAAATCTAATTAATCATTTCTTGATTAAGAGTGCTCATTCTTAAATTTGCTCAAATTCATCTTGGTTTGCATACCAATAAAATTGGCAGTCTTCCTTTCATTCAGACATTTTTGAGTGTCGATTCGTGTATGTCTTGCCCACCTCTAGCGTGATAGCATGTCTGCCACGTTCAAGAGGTCGCAAGTTTGAATCACGCTTAGGGTAAGTTATCTGGCTAAGGTTTTTTTCCCAAGGTTTTCCCTTATCCTGAGAAGACGAACGTCGGGTAATATAAAGCTCTATGGACCTCTAGTTCATTTGAGCATCATTTCATCCATTTCAGTCACTCATCATCTAATATGACATTATGTTGGAAGACGTTAACAAGCAAAAAAAAAACATGTCTTATTTCAGTTATCAAGACTATTCTTCTCCACACTTTTTATATTTTCAAACAGAGCCAAGTTTGACTGTAGAAACATGAAGTAAATTTCACTGATCGGACTACTGAAAAAATCTGAAATTATTGTGGGTGGCCTGTCTTTGCTGTCAAAATATTGTTTTAATGGAATCCAAAGCTTAAGAATTCTCTCAAAAGTGGGCATTAATGGCAGCCATCTTGTTTTTGAGTGAGATAAAAAAGTCTGATGATTGACATCAACGAATAAGCAGAACTCTTTCAGCTTCTCTGTCCTTACCGTTTATATTGAAAAATAATGAAATATTTTCATAACGATTATTCATTGTTGACATAAGACTCCAGCAGCGCTTGATATAATATTGTGGAGAATATGGGCAGGGCATCCAATTCCTTCTACATTTTTTCCTAGTTCTTCTTTAATTTGTTGAAACACATTCCACTGGCTGCATTGATAAAGCCCTCTGAAGTTGGTATTGATATTGTCTTTGCAAAAAGCAGTTAATTTATCTAATGGAATTTGCAGATGTCTTAAAGTGTTCAGACAGAACTTTGCAATTGTCTCCAAATCAAACTTCAGTAGCTTCTATTGGATTCCCTCAGTTTCGGTAAAATATTGAACAACTAAAGGAAACATCCTTTCACCATTGCGGTTTGATGCGTTGGTGCCTATGCCGTAAAATGAAACTATTTGCAATTCTTTTATGCATTCGGACATAGAGTGTGGTACGAGAATATTTTTAGCAATTGCTGTAGTCTTGGTCCTATCTGTAGACTGCTTTGCAGCATCTTTGGAGTCAGGGTACATTGCAGCATTCAGTTTTATGGTACAATCAAGAGAATTGAAGGATTGATGATACTTGACAACTTTATAAGTTGTTGTTAGTTCTGCAGCAGCAATGAGCAATGCTTTCTGGTATCTTCTTTAATCAGGAATGTAGAAATAGGGTTTGATGCCAATGCTACTGCAAATCTATTTGTATGGTTCTTCTTAGAAATGTGATGCCTCATATCCGCCTTACCTCTGTGAGCTACTGAGATGAAACCTCTACAAGTCTCACACAATGCTTCCTGATCCATAGCCATCTTCAAGGGATACCAGGCGGGCGGAAGTCATCTTGGCCCGCCTGAGAATAGGTCACACGCGCATCACGCATGGACACTATCTGCGTGGTGAGCCGGCGCCGGTATGTCCCACCTGTGGCGTTCAGCTCTCTGTGGCCCATGTCCTAGTTGATTGTCCGCGCTACAATCGTGAGTGCCAGTTGTTTGGCCTGGGTTCTAGTTTAAAGACGATGTTAGGCGACGACCCGGTAGCTGTGGATTCAGTGCTGCGGTTTGTCGGCAGCATTGGCTTTGGTAAGCAAGTTTAAATTTTATTGCGTGGTCTTACTTTTTACCTTTTACGTTTTATCTGCTTACCTTTTTAGATCATTTTACACGCTTTTAACTATTTTGAGCATACTTTTTAGACAAGTTTTTAAGTTTTAACTGTTTTAGCTTTTGGTTGTTTTAGCTTGCGTTTTACTATTTAACTTTGAGTTTTAAGTGGTGGTGAGTTTTATCCATTTTTTATCTTTTGACTTGGGGCTCTAATGACCAAGCTGTCGACGGGCCCTTAAACCCTAATCACTCACTCACTCACTGATCCATAGCCCACTCTTTACAAAAGACAACTCTTTTGTATAATCATCCAAAAAATGGCACTTTCTCTTTTTTATCCTGAGGCATTTTTGTAAGCTAAGAAAAATTAATTAGACGGTAAACAGTCGACAGTAACACTTTAGTCATCAATGTACACGTCTCTACACTTAACACCCAATATTGTCCCATCAGATCACTATTCAAACGGGAACTACAAGTGTGGAAATATAAAATATTGTTTAAATTGTTAGAAATTTACTAAGTAATTCACATACCAAGTGACCATACTAATGACTGCAGAGAAGGAATATATAATATATATTTGCGTTAATCCTGTTCTTGTTTAAAACTAATGATTTAAAATGTTTTAGGATCATAGAAGTTAAACTTTTACCTGTTAGCATTAGTCTACACACACACTTTGCTCAGACCACAAAAAGTAATAGACTCCAACAAGTACTGCCTCATGTATGCAGTATAACATTACACACATATGATAGGCCAGTATCTTTAGTCAGTCTGGGTGGCTTAGTTGGTTAGATGCTAGCTAGCCTGCTAATCCCAAGGTTGCAGGTTCAAATCCGGCTCAGACTGATGGTTTTAAGTGTT
Organism: Tenodera sinensis; assembly: GCA_030765045.1. Classification (NCBI taxonomy): domain Eukaryota; kingdom Metazoa; phylum Arthropoda; class Insecta; order Mantodea; family Mantidae; genus Tenodera; species Tenodera sinensis. Next base: position 93,823,780 of record CM060969.1, on the reverse strand, counting down.
TAAGGTAATGAATGTATTAGTGAAATTTGGTGAAAATTGCCGAACATTTTGATTTTTAGTTTTTCCATTTTTTATTATACTTATACTTTGTACTTTAACGCCATACTTTAGTTTTCTCAATATCAGCCATTTTTAAAGCTCCAGGAGGGCATTCAGATGTGCTAGTGTACCTGAGCGTTACTCACCAAACCTTGTCAATACAGCTTTGAAACGTATTTTTCGTTTTCACTGGCTTGGATTTTGGCTTGCTTCAGAAAGGCTGTAAGTTGGCTATGCTGAAAAGAATTTGATATTTGAGCTGAAATGCTGCGAATCTGACGTTTTGCTTCCAAACAGAGAAATACAGTCAGTGTTCCTTAATCATGCCAGGTTGTTTCAGTTATATATTAGACATTGTTTAGGTAGTTAATAGGTTTTAAGTTATTTGTTAGTCTATAGTAGAGCTGTAACAAGCAGATATTTTGTGAATTATGTGTATAAATTTGCAAAAGTCCTTAGTTTAGATGTTTACTAAGAACAACAAATTTCTACATTTAGTGAACAATGCGAAGGTGAAAGGAAAGTTTTCATATTAAGAAACAACCAAGCAAACTTAAAATTCTCAAAAAATGCTACTGAGGCCAAGGAGAAAGCAATAGAGGGCCCCACATATGGTGCTGGGGAATTTTAAGTTGATTGGATTTAGGTAAAGAACAAAGACATTCTGTTAAACTTTAAAATTTATTTTTCTCTGTTTCTCTTTTTCAGCATTTTTTGCTACTCAAAATGCTCCTTGGACATTAGCATATAACTTGACATAACTTGAAATTTTCAGCAGAGCTTCAGAGATTAAGGTATCAAAATTTGTCGTGCGCTAGTTAAAAAATATTAAATAATTGATCTGAAATTAAATATTTTTCATAACTCATACTGAACAAATGTAAAATATTGATAAATAATATACAAAACATTTTTTTTTTCTCTTGAACTAATTAAATCTAAGCAATTTTGGTATGACAATTTCTATTTGTATGCTGAACTCAATTACAAATTTAGGAGGGATCCAATAAACTGTAGGGTCCAAGGGTCATTTGATGAGCTTATCAAAAAGTCATTTATTATTAATAATTTAAAAATTGTTTGACATGTTTGAGGTTATTTTGAGTCACTTATTTACACTCACCTTCACTACTAAATTCCATTCGATCCCATCATCAGCCGTTGGTTGACTGACATTCTCTTGTTCCTTTTCTCTGTTGTCTCTATTCTGCTGCCATCTGGTGTTAGGGGCGCAGAGCTTTAACAGTTCATTCAATGCTGGTATTTCGAAATTAATAACTTTATTGCAGCTCTTGATGATGTATATTTTTTCCCAAATATTCAATTCTATTGGTGAATTAATAGATTTTAACAGTTTTATATTAAGGCTGATGTTGTGGTTTTCAGTCCAAAAATGATGTGCCACAGCAGACTTTTCAATTTGTTTTAATTTTATGTTTCTTTGGTGTTCCTTAAGTCTTATATCCAAATTTCTCTTTGTTTTCCCTATGTAGCTTTTATCTTAGCTATTACAGTTGATCTGGTAAATCCCTGATTTTTTATTGTATGGGATGGTATTGTTTAGTGGCTTATTAAGCAGGTTTCTTTAAGCTGTATTGGTTTTGCGCTACTAGTTTTATGTTTAGTTTCTTGAAGATTTTTTCAAATTTCTTGAAGGCCCAGGGATGGTACGTGAATTTCCTAAATTTCCAGTTGTTTGTGAGTGGTGTTAATGTAGTGGTTTGCGAAATTATCTTGAGCTTTTTTGCATTTTTTGGCATGTTTCTAACGGTGGCTGGGTTGAATCCATTTAATATTGCAATTTCTTCTATGTGTTGTTCTTTCAGAAATTCCTCTTTAGTTAACGGGACATTATATAAACGATGTATCAAGCTTCGAAATGCTGCCAGTTGGTGTGAAATTGGGTTGCAATTGTTTTTCTTGATATAATTGTCTACATGTGTGGGCTTTCTATGTATACCAAATTTTATACCATCTATATTTCTAGTAATTTTGAGGTCCAGGAAAGGTAATGTGTTGTCTTCTATTTCAATTGTAAATTTTATATGGCTGTCCTGTAGATTCAGTAATTTTAGAGAGTCGTCTTTTAGTTTCTTGGGGATTATAGCGAAAATGTCATCCACGTATCTTCTCCAAAATTTGAATATATGTGGAAAGGCTTTAACTAAATGAGATTCAAAAAAGCTCATGTACATATTTGCTAACAACGGTGATAGTGGGCTCCCCATTGCTAGTCCTTTTGTTTGTCTGTAGAATTTGTTGTTAAATGAGAAGTAATTATTTTTTGTGCAAATTTCTGTAAGGTTAATGATGTATTTATTTCAATGGGGTCAACTGTAGTCGGAGTCAACCATTTTTTAATAAGTTAGGGTATTTTTTCCACCGGGATGCTGGTAAACAGAGTTTTAACGTCGAAAGACACCATAATGTGGCCTTTAGGGATAGTGTAATTTTGCAGGTTTTTTATGAGTTCCAAGGAGATCTCAATTCCTAAGCTTTCAAATTTTTTGTAAGTATTTAGTTTCTTTACTAGCCACTTAGCAATATGGTAGGTAGGTGAACTGATGCCGTTAATGATGGGTCTCATGCTATTGTCCTGTTTGTGTACTTTTGGTAGGCAATATAACCTTCGCAATATGGGGTTAGAGGGTTTTAGGATATATTTTTCTGTTGTTGTTAATATTTCTGTAACTGATAAGGCTTTATTGATTGGATCGAATGGTCCTGAAAACGTTTCCGCTTTAAAAAAGCAATTTAGTAGTGAAGGTGAGTGTAAATAAGTGACTCAAAATAACCTCAAACATAAAGAATACTTCACTGTCAATAGTGCTTCTATTTTTAAATTCATTGTTTGACATATTACATTGAAATTTTGTGTATACTATTTACTTTATGTTTTGAATGTGTGGAAAAAAGTTCAAAGCAATCAGAAGAAAACTGTGGATTTTTTTAATTTTCCCTGATACATTGCCTTAAAAACGACAGCTCCATGTCAGTAGATTTACTGGTATGTAAAAGAAGTCCTGTAGGACAAAATTCTGGCACACCAGCGATGTTGATGTGATCCTGGCAATTGATAGCAGTGTTAAACAATGAAACAATTTTCAGTTTCTTTATGTGAGTCTCACCTAGAATTGCTTTCTGTGAAACTCTAATCTACTTGACTAATGTGTCACCTATGGCAGAGTCGTCGGTCTGGGTGGCTCAGTTGGTTAGACGCTGGCCTACTGATCCCAAGGTCGCGGGTTCAAACCCGGCCCAGGCCAATGGTTTTTAAGTGTGCTTAAAAACGACAGCTCCATGTCAGTAGATTTATTGGCATGTAAAAGAACTGCGGGACGAAATTCCGGCACCCCGGTGACGCTGATGTGATCCTGGCAATTGACAGCATCGTTAAATAACAAAATTTAAAAAAAAAACCTATAGCAGACACAAAATTTAATGGCGAGTGGATGGAAGAGCTGGTCAACACCACATCCAATTAGAGTGTTGTGTAATTAAACATGCTGTGAAATACTGTTGCAAAGCTGGTGCTATAAATATAATGTGCACCCACAAAACTTATTTGTGCAGCAGGGAAGAAAATAATCTCATCATGAAATGGTGAGCTATGAGCCACCATTAAATTTTGTATCTGGCATAGTGTTCCTTCATATGCACCTCTGCTACTCATACCATATGTGTCCTAACTAGGCGCAGTCTACATCTATGATAGGTGGGTATGCTCATATCACATGGGTCCTAACTGGGCACAGTCTACTCTATGATAGGCCAGCATGCTTATACTAGATGGTTCCTAACTAGGCATAGTCTACTCTATGATATGCCAGTATGCTCATACCACAATGTCCTAACTGGACACAGTCTACTCTATGATAAGCCAGTATGCTCATACTACATGGGTCCTAACTAGGCACGGTCTACTCTATGATAGACCAGCATGCTCATACTACATGGGTTCTAACTAGGCACAATCTACATCTATGATAGGTCAGTATGCTCACACCACATGGATCCTAACTAGGCACAGTCTACATCTATGATAGGCCAGTATGCTCATACCACATGGTCCCAACTATACTACGTACATCAAGCGAATAAAGTCGATGTAAACAAAACCACGTGCATTTTGACATTTTGATGTTTTCGCCATCTAAATAGTCCCTTGAAAAAATACTACTACTAAGGTCTGATGTCTCACTTAATGTTTGCTAAAGCATGAACTAAGCGTACTAAGCAATAATATTGAATGTATTTAACAAGTTCTGTAAAAGATATCCCGAACTTGCTATAAATGACATTCTGAAATTAACATCCGGGTTTACCAGTATGTCAGTTTCAAGTATTTACAGTGTACTCAAAGAAAAATCCTCAGTTGGCCAGAACTCCTGGCAAGAAGAGACTGTGCAACAAGCAACCCCATACCTTAAACAAAGTACTGTTGGCAGTTAACTCTGATCCCAACTTTCCAGATTTAGAATGAACTTCCCTCCATAAGCAGCTTCTGGACATTGGCTTCGAGTTTATGAGCAGAAAACGAAAAAGTGTTATTGTGGACAGAAGTAATGTAAGTAGCAGTTAATTTCCATGTGCTGCATGTTATTTAGATTGAGTAAATATATCCTTTTGGTGGCATAAAACGCACATAGCAGTAACTGTATTCTGTCATTGTGAATGCACGTTGCACCAGAGTGATACAAACTGGCAATTTGTTTACCTCCACTTTATTCACTTGATGTACATTGTATAGGCTCAGTCTACATCTGTGATGGACTAGTATGCTCACACCACGTGGTCCTGACTAAAAGTTTACACCTATGATAGGGCAGTATGCCACATGGTCCTAACTAGACAGTCTACATTATGATAGGCCTGTATGCTCATACCACAAGGGTTCTAACTACACTGGTCCACTCTACCACTGTGGTAGCCAGTCACTGTTTGGCTCACTGTACTTCATAGTATATAAGAAGCTATTGTTTATATCCTATATATTTTATGCTGTACATGTTTCTTTTTCCACAGGTTTACCAAACTTCTGAAGAGGAGCAGCACATGGACAACATTATGAAATGGATACCAAGACAGAAATCAAACAAGAGGATCCTCTCTCAAATAATGTGCCCTCACAGAATGATAGAGAGTTATTTATCAAGGACATTGCAGTGAAGACGAACAGTAATACTGTGCTTCTGGACCATGAATGTGACATGGGAATCAAAATGGAAATTAAATCAGAATCTTCTACAGACTTTTGTTTACATGAGAGAGATATTTTTACCAAATATGTAGATAAGCAGATTAAATCTGAATGTGTTACATGTGACATGAATACTAAAAGAGAAATTGAGGAACAGACTTTGGTTCCAAACTTTGGTTCACAGAATAAAAGAGAATTTCTTCAAGAAGACACCATAAGTGAGTTTAAGGTATACAACAGTGATCATGAAATGCATAACAAGTTAGAGATTAAAGAAGAAAATTGGTGGGTGGATACGGATACTTCATCTGTTTGTGATGAAATCAAAGTAAGATTTGTAAATATTCTACTAGAGTTACAAGTTTTATTTAACACCAACTAAATATGAGTTATATTTGACTTAACAAATCATATTACTGGGATGCCAGACAGAGAATGGATGAAGTCCAAGATCCAGATCATTAGCAAACAACAACATTTCACATAACAAAAATGCTTTACAGTGGTCAAACAATTATTTAAATTAGAAATTTGGAATCACACTTACAAACTCTGTCATAGCTAAGATTTGAATCCTGTTCCTTTATCTTAATATGCAACTACTCTTAAAGAGCTACTATGAAAAATGCCAGCACAGCATTACATTCCCAACTGACTCACATTTTTCCAGTAAAATACAAGGTGACTTACAATGTTGCAACTGCTTAGTCCCAGTTTTCACACTTAACCTTCATTACATAATTGAAAATTGATCTTTCATCAAGAAATTAAAATTATTTGGTGTTTAACAGCACTGTCAATTGCCAGGATCACATCAGCGCTGCCGGTGTGCCAGAATTTTGTCCCACAGGAGTTTACATGACAGTAAATCTACTGACATAGAGCTGTCGTTTTTAAGCACACTTAAAAACCATCAGTCTGAGCCGGATTTTTTATCTTTGATACATGCAGTATGTAGACCAAAGTTGGAAAGTTAGAATATGACTGAAAAATTCAATGCCGTAGCCAGATTTTAAACTGCAGATCTTCAGCTTACTTCACCACTGCTCAAACCAACATCGGTACCATATAAATATGCTACATATAGATTCTCCAAATGACTAACATTAATTCAAGCCCTGGACTGAAGTACTTAGTAGATAGTGAGTTTCCATTGGGATTATTATTTATTTATGCCAACAAACTTACTGTTGGTGTTTTTAAACACACAAGCCGTGTGTGGGCAAAGTTTAAGAGGTAGAACTGGAACTTAAAACTTCAATGCCACAACTGGGATTTGAACCACAGACCTTCCGCTTGCCGGGCGGACACTCTAACCACTGAGCTATTATGACTTACTATTGTAAGTACTTTATATCCCAGGATTAAATAACCTTCAGATGTTAATTATTATTTATTTATGCCAACAAACTTACTGTTGGTGTTTCTCCACCACCTCTCTGCTGCTATGGTCCTGCCATCTGGTGTTAGGGGTGCAGTTTTAACACTTTATCCAATACCCGGATTTTAAAATTTACTACTCTATTACTGCTTTTGATTATATATATTTTTTCCCATATTTTTCTATTGGTTGTTGTTTTCTAGTGCCTTGCATCTGGCAATGAAGCCATTAGCATTCGTGCTTTCCTATACTTTTGAACTGTAGTTTCTTCTGATCTTAATGCTTAACAGGTCTTCAAGTGGTCTTCGTTCATTTCTGCTGGATCGTTACACAGGACACATATTGATGAAGCTGAGATACTTATTCTGTAGAGATGACTTCCTAAGCAGTCGTGATTTGTCAGTAGTCGGAAGGCTGCAACCGCTGTTTTCCTTGGTCTCTGGGGGATTATATCTGGGTTGGAAAGTTGTGTAATCCATTTTTTATCTTTGGCATTTGTTTCTATTTCTTGTAGGTATGAATGAGAAAACTTTTTAATGATCAAGCGTTTTATTGAGGATTATGAGAAATTGAATTTAGACTTTTGCTTTATTGTTGTTCCTTTCTTTGCAAGTGAGTCTGCAACTTCATTCCCCATGACTCCACAGTGTGCTGGAATCCATTGGAGATGAACAGTCTTATTAACTTTTTGGAGTTGTGTTAACATTTTGTAGCATTCTCTAATTTTTGTCGACTTCTTTGTAGTATTTGAACATATTCCCTGAATTGCAGCTTTAGAATCTGAAAGAATTACTGCCTTGTTAAATTTATTTAAGGGAAGATTTAATAATTGTTGGAGAGCAATGTATATAGCCTCTATTTCTCAATCATAATTTGTTGTGTCTCTGCCAACAGAATGATAAAAGGAAAAATGTGAACACATAAGTCCAGTTCCAGTAAGGTTTACCATGGAGGATCCATCAGTATATATGTGCAGCCATTCTTCTGTGGGATATCTAGTATTGATTGTTTCCAGAGCTAGAAGTTTTTGTAATTCTTTTGGTGTGTCTGATTTACTTATTTCCTCTATTAATTCCAAACTGAAGGTAGGTTGCAATAATTCCAATGGAAGTAGATTTTCTCTGGTGTTAGGAATGTTCAATTTGGATTTAATCTGTGTTACCTTTTCTAGGAAACTACTATGAGTTTTAAGGATTGAAGGGGGGAGGTTCTCTTCTGTCCATTTAGAGTTTGGCAGTCGTAACATTTTCTCGTGTTGTAGCAATGCTTGTTCTTCTATTTTTGTTGTTATTGATGGGATCCATGTTAAGGCAAGCATGGCATCAATAGGTGTGGATTTAACTGCTCCAGTGATCAGGCGAAGATCCTGATTTTGTATTTGTTCAAGTTTATTGAGGTTAGCATTTGCTGCTGTTATTAAAGCTTCAGAACAGTACAAGAGGTTTGGTTTAACGTACATTTTGTATGTTGTGTTAAGGACTCTCCTTGAGCAGCCCCATTTAGCACCAGCTAACCTTTTCAGGATTTGCAGTTTCTTTTCAACCTTTTCTGAGATGTTATATGTTTTTTCCAACTTAGCTTTCTGTCGAAAGTGATGCCTAAGTATTTGGCATCATGAACTGCTTTGAGTGGTTTACCATTATAGTTTATGTTAATATTAACTGGTTTGTATTTTAGTGTAAATAATTCATAATTTGTTTTTTCCACATTGATAATCATGAGCTTTTTGGAGTTCCATTCATGTACTTCGTTTAGGGCTGTTTCTAATCTGTCTTTAATTAATTTAGGTTTTTTTGGAGAGCCTGGAGTCCAAATGACTACATCGTCAGCAAATAAAGCAATTTTGGTTTCTGAAGTTTTTATTATTGATGGAAGGTCATTTATATATATATATATATTGTGGCGGGGTTTTATTATAAAAGATGGTCATATGTCAGCGTGAATATAGCAGCAAATGGAGTATTGTTTTTACTAAAAGGTGGAAAGTTTGTTATAGCAGACGCTGCTCTTATCTGCAGGGTCGACGGTCGAAGAATGGAATGCAAAAGCCAACGTTCTTTTATCACAAACACATTTATTCGTTCATCTACACTTTTTATCACAGGTATGATTAGTTATCAACTTTTAAAATTCGATAGCGTCTACGCTGGTTAAAAGTTTGGGTGTAATTTACATGTTCACACGCCATCAGCAAAAATACACTTCCATTCACTCTGAGCTCACAGACGCCAATGAAAAGAGTCCAAGCGTCCTATGACGCAACACCGCCATTCTTATGTATTCATCCGCGCAACAGTTCTCATTGGTTGAACTCAAAGTGACGAGAAGACATTGGATCTTGAATATTGAAAAAAATAGGTCCCTGATACACCCAAATTAAAAGAATTAAAAATTTACACACTCTTACAAAAATATTTACATGAACAATTTTCTATTAGTCAATATTCTGTCTCATATGCCCCTTGTTTTGTTTTTCAAATTGTCACCTTATTTACAATCTTGAAACACAATACAATACTTCTCCCTACTTCTATGATTCAATCACTTTGTACAATATATTTTTTTTTTTTCAGTCTTCTTCACTGTTTGTCCTTGTCCTTTGTTTTGACATGATACAGCACGTCTTTATAAACTTCACATATTCGATTACTACACAATGCATTCAGTTATTATACAATACATATCCAGTTATTGTACAACACATTTAGTTATTACACAATATGTCCAATTATTATGCAATACATATTCAGTCCTTGTACAATATACCCAGTTATCATATCACATATGTTGTTATTATACAACACACCTTCAGTCATTATACAATACATATTCAGTTATTGTACAACACATTTGATTACTATACAACATGTCCAATTATTACACAATATATATTCAGTTATTGCACAATATATCCTGCTATCATAACACATATGTGTTCTGTTATTATGCAGTACATATTCAGTTATTACACAATACACATTCAGTTTTTGCATAAACCATTTAGTTATTACTCAACATATTCAGTTATTGTACAATATATCCAGTTATCATACAATACATATTCAGTTATAGTACATTTGACATTGACACAAATACAATTTAAGTGTTTCATGTGGTTTTTGACTTGTATTCTTTGCTATGAGGAGAGAAAAACAGGATACAAATTTTGAGCTAATGATTATGATCATATTTATGGCAATACTTTATTCAGTTCTTTGCCTTCTTTGTCTTATAAACTTGTTATGTATAAGCAGGTTGTTGAGTCGGTTCTTAAACTCTGATGTTACTAATGGTACTAATTTTCTTGATTGGGTTATTATTCATTGTTGTTTGGTTCAACATTCCTTCGAGCTTAGCATTGGCTATATTCATCTCAATTCGTGGGCATTGTTTTTCTGGTTATGGTTTTCCTCATTTCACTAATTGTCATTTCTTTGTCTCTTATTTCTATAAGAGAAAACTTCTATACTTACAATTATTCTGTAATTGTATTATTTTTCTTCTCAATTTACCCTCGACATCTTTGTGTCGAAATATTATATCTTTTTCATCATAATTAATTCATTTTTATTTTTGTCCCTGACATCCTTATGTCAAAAACATATTATCTTCCGTCGCTATGATTCATTTATTTAATGACAATCAGTGTTCTCATCTGTCTTTGTTGACAATGCTCTTTGTGGTCGATATAGCCAATGACTATGTTGATTTTCTTCCCTGTTGTAATCCTATTCTGAACATAATTTCCTATAAGTAACCCATCAAAAATTGTTATCTTCTTTCATCTCTACTACTCCTGCCTTACACATTTGTTGACAAAGGCTATTTGGTCCTTTCTTTGTATGGCTTCAATTTATTTTTATGGTATCTTCCTACCAACTTGCCATTTGTATTGTGTAGCTCATACGTGTGGTCACCCAGCTGTTTTGTTATGACCAGTGGTCCAGTATACAATAGCTCCATCTTTCTCTCTGTGTAGCCATCATGGTGTCAATGTCAATTGTAAGTTGCTGAGATTTTGTTGTTTGTCACCCACTCGGTTGGGACGAACTTAGTTGTTGTAATTTCCCTGAGTGTTGGTGGTGGTTGTTTCTGTATTCTGTGCAGCATCTGCCCTATCCGGCACATTTTCATTCTGTTCCTGTTGTCTTATGTTGCCAGTGTACCATTGGTCTCTGCCCCTTTGGCGTGAACCTCTGTCATGTGACGGTCTTTGGTTGTTCAAGTGTTCCCTACTGAATCGTATGTGATTCACTTGATGGGTATGGTCTCCTGGTCTTCCACGATCATATGTATATGTTTGGTGTCTCGATTCACCCCTCGGTATCGTGTCGTGGTACCGCTGTCTTGTGTTCTCCATCCTCTCGCCATGATTATGTGGTTGTGGGAAATGGTGTGCCCCTCTCCCCCTTTCATGGGTACTCCTAGTATTTCTATGTTCTCCCTCACTCTGGTTGTTCGTAGTCGTGTTCCGGTTTAGGATGGGTGAGTTTGGGTGACCGTTCCTATGTCTATGCTCATTAGGCCGACCATTTTGTGTTTCGAAGGCTGTCAGCAGTTCTATCATATCTGCAAAATCTACTGGCCTCGCAACAATTAATCCTGTTCTCACTGTGTCTGGGAAATGTCTTGTTATACTGGCAATTAGTTCTGCCTCCGACAAGTTGGGGTCTAATAGCTTTCCTTTGTTGGCTACTTTCATAAAATAATCGACTAACGACAACCCTTTGGTTGGATCGTATCTACCTGTCGCTAGCTCTACCCTAGTTTGGTTTTGTTTAGCTGGGCCCCAATACCTTGATAGGAATAAATTTCTGAATGAGCTATAAGACTCGTGACCAGCTAGTGTTAACCTGAGCCATTCTAATGCCTTGTTTTTTAAGCTTTTCTTAACTATCATCATCCTAAGCTCGTTTGGTATCCTTTTCACTTTAAAGTATTCTTCCATCTCTTTAACAAAGAGTTTTGGATCATCTCCCTTCTCCTCGTCAAATGTAGGTGGTGTGATTTCATGTAATATGCTGTTGGTGTAACATGTGTTATGAGTTGTGTCATTGTTTGGTTGTGAACCTCTTTCTCTGTATGGTGAGTCAACATCTTGTACATTACTCAAGTAACTCTCATCTTGTACATTACTTACATCTAAATCATCTTGTCTTTGTAATGCCTTCACAACATCATTTACATTAGCCAAACTTTCTTTCCCTTTTTTCATTTCTTCACAAATTGATTTTAAATCATTCTTTATTTCTAAGTGGCTTTGTTTCATGTCATTTATAGCATCCTGTTGTGAAAGCATCACATCATTCATTGTCTTAATTTTAGGAATTACAATTTGTTCTACAGTTTCATTAATAATGTCTTTCTTTACTACCTCAATCTCTTTCCTTAATCCCTCAGTTATTTCTGCTTTTACATTTGTTATCTTACAGTCTACATTTGTATTACATTCTGTTATTTCATCCCTACATCTAGCAATTTCTCCTTCTAACACAATTTTATTCTCTTTCATCTCTGATTCTATCTTTCCCATCCTATCTCCTACAATTTCTATCCTAGCTTCTAAGGCTTCCTTTGTTTCATTTAAGTTTTTGTGAACTAATTTTAAATTAGTTTCCATTACTTTCATATTTTCTTTGCACTCCTGTCTTCCTAATTCTATTTTCTGTTCTAAGTTCTGTCTACCTAATTCCATTTTCTGTTCTAAGTCTTTTCTCACTTCCTCCATTTTCTGACCTATCTCTTTCTTATTATTTTCCAAGTCCTCTCTCACTCCCTCTATTTTCTGACCTAAACTTTGTTCTATATCCTGTTTCAATTCTATGTTATTTTGTTTCATTTTCTGACCTAAACTTTGTTCTATACCCTGTTTCAATTCTATGTTATTTTGTTTCATTTTCTGACCTAAACTTTGTTCTATATCCTGTTTCAATTCTACCTTGTTTTGTTCCAGTTTCTGTTCTAGTCTTTCAAACATCATCATCATTAACCTTTGATCTTTGCTTATTTCCGCCTGTTCATCTTCTAATCCTTCCTGGTAACTAGGCCTATCTGCCCCTTCCCCCACTCCTGTTTCTATCTCTTTTCGCGACATTTTAATTCCTTTATCTAATTCACTTAATGTTGAAAGTCCTGTTACTTTTCCACTTCTAAGTAGCATTAATAAATGGAAATAAAATAAAGACAAATTTTGGATCCTACTTTTTTTTTCTGCTGGTTCTTCGTCCGGTTATTTACGTCTCCTGGGTAGTTGGCTTCGCTAGATGATCTCCGGTGTTTTTCCCACGTTGATTCTCCGTGTATCGATGTTTTGTTGATATCAGTCGATGGTCTAATGGCGTCTTTCTCCTGCACGATGAGATAGCGTCATTTTGATGTTTGTCGCACTCGTGATTTTGCATTCCATTCTAAATTCGCGCTCCACGTTGGGCAAGCCATTTGTGGCGGGGTTTTATTATAAAAGATGGTCATATGTCAGCGTGAATATAGCAGCAAATGGAGTATTGTTTTTACTAAAAGGTGGAAAGTTTGTTATAGCAGACGCTACTCTTATCTGCAGGGTCGACGGTCGAAGAATGGAATGCAAAAGCCAACGTTCTTTTATCACAAACACATTTATTCGTTCATCTACACTTTTTATCACAGGTATGATTAGTTATCAACTTTTAAAATTCGATAGCGTCTACGCTGGTTAAAAGTTTGGGTGTAATTTACATGTTCACACGCCATCAGCAAAAATACACTTCCATTCACTCTGAGCTCACAGACGCCAATGAAAAGAGTCCAAGCGTCCTATGACGCAACACCGCCATTCTTATGTATTCATCCGCGCAACAGTTCTCATTGGTTGAACTCAAAGTGACGAGAAGACATTGGATCTTGAATATTGAAAAAAATAGGTCCCTGATACACCCAAATTAAAAGAATTAAAAATTTACACACTCTTACAAAAATATTTACATGAACAATTTTCTATTAGTCAATATTCTGTCTCAATATATATATATGTTAAAGGTGTTGTGCTCAGAACAGCACCTTGTGGAAGTCCTTGGTGTGTTTGTTTATATTTGGAAATGTATGTATTATATTTTGTGGCACAAAATCTTTGTGAAATAAACTGAGTTATCCATTTAAGCATATTACTTTTCACACCTATTGATTGCAACTTCTCAAATAATTTGTTTCTCCAGACTGAGTCATATGCTGATTTAAAATCAATGAATACTGCCAAGGTATCCTCCTTTCTATTGAAAGCTTCTTTGATGTCTTGGCTGAGTATGAGTACATTTTAACTTGTACTGTGATTCTGTCTGAAGCCGGTCTGTGAACTATTAATTAAGTTGTAATATTCTAGGAACCAGTTAAGTCTAGATGCCACCATTCTTTCCATCACTTTTGCAATAACACTGGTCAAAGATATTGGCCTGAAACTATTAATATTGTTTGAGGGTTTGATTTTCTTTAAAATCGGGATGATAATGGTTTTTTTCCAGTCGGAAGGCACAGTAATTTTCCAACACGTGTTATACAGTTTAAGTAGGATTTCTTTTCCTTTCCTGCCAAGGTGTTTAATAAACTCTGGGTGGATCTTGTCAGGTCCTGGAGATTTTGTGTTCTGTAATTGTTCTATTGCTAAATCTAGTTCTGTTTCATTAAAATCCTGAATAAAAATGTCATTTCGTATATCTTTTGGCTTATTAGTTTCTCTGATAGTTTTTTGGATAGCTTTATCTTGTTTTTTATATGCTTGGGGTATTCTTTGTGACTGAGCATAAAACTTGTTAAGGGATTCTGCTATTTCCCTATCTGTAGTTAAGCTTTTGTTATTATGTTTTAATGGTTCAGTTGTATTTTTTGATAATTTTGTTTTATTAAGGTATTTGTATATTTTATTTCCATCTTTCCTATAGTCCATATGTTCTACAAAATCTGTGAAACTGGCCCTCTTTGCTGTAATTAATTCTTTCTTAAAAATGGCTGCTTTTCTTCTCCAGTTTTGTGCATCTTCTGGACACTTGGTTCTCTCGGCTTTGACTCTTGCTATATTTCTTTCGTGTTTTAACTTAGATAAAGATGGAGACCAAAAGTAGCTATATTTCTTTAACTTTCCTTTGGGGATATGTGTTTGGGCTGCTGTCAATAATATTTCACAAATTTTTTTATTCATTTCATCTGTTGACTTGAACTCTGATTCTAACAGTATATTGCACTTCCCTTCTATCTCATTTTGGAAACTGGACCAATCTGCTTTTTTAAAATTCCAAGAAGTTTTAATTTTTGGTTTGTTACTTTTATTTATTAGACCTCTTATGGAGTTTATGGTGATTCTGTGGCCTGAACCTGGGTCTTCTATTATTTCTCTTTTTGTATTGTCAATTATGTCAGATGACACCATCAGAAGATCAGGATTTGTACCCGAACCATTATAATGAAGGTAAGTGAGTGGATCATTTGGATTAAATATTAATTCCATTGTTGATGAGTTTAGTAGGTCTTCTATGACGCTTCCTGCTGAATTTATATCTCTGTAGCCCCACTTAGGGGAGTGTGCATTTAAATCACCTATTAAAATACTTTTGAGTTCTATGGGAATAGAATTTAGACCTAGTGTATTGTCTGGAGGATTGTAGATACTGTAAATTCTATAGTGGTAGTTACTTTTCCATACTTCAATTTTAACTATTTCTGATTTATCTTGTTCTTCCATTGTTTTTTGGATTTGAATAGTAGCTTTCATATTTCTTTTAATTCCTGTAAGAATACCACTTGCTATTTGACGAGCTTTTGGAAGTATTTGTGTAGTGTACTGATCCATTTCAAAGTATATTTCCAGTTCTTCAGTTCTTCTTGTACTGTGAAGACATCTATATCTATATCTTGGTCTTTTCATTAGCTCTTGTTTTTTAGGCAGGGACATGCCTCCTGCATTCCATTGTAGAATTCTTAAAGTATTGGAATTGTTGTGATGAAATTTGCCTAAAGATGTCCCCACCCGGAGATCCGATTGGGGGACAGTTTTAACTCTAGAATGTTTATCTTTAGGACTCATACTCATGTACGTGGCTTTCATGTAACTGTTTTCTTAACAGGCACCAGTTTTACAATGTGGCAGTTAATCACCTGACTTAAACCCCCATTTTGCAAGGGGGACCACACCTATCGTTGGTCAACGGGTCCATCGGACCTAGTCGGGAGGACTAAATATGTGGTATTTAGATCCACCGACCTTCCCCTCATGTGCCTCTGAGGGACGCTGTTGTGCTGTGATAGGCCAGCACATATGTAAATGGCATTTCCTCCATTTTAGATGAAACAGTTATACCGCTGTGATTCGGTCCCCAGAGCCTCATCTGTTAAAAGCAGGGTGCACCACGGGCAGGATGAGGATGGAAATTGGGTAGGAGAGGCTATAGGAGGCGCATCACTACCCCTTACACCCCATATTTTTCTATTGGTGAAATAAGTGATTTTAACAATTTTATGTTATGACCAATGTTGTGGTCTTCTATCCAAAGATGGTGTGACAACAGACTTTTCTGTTTCAGTTTATGCTTCTCTGGTGTTCCTTTAGACTGATTTCTAAATTTATTTTAGTTTCTCCTATGTAGCTTTTTTCACAGCTCCTACAGTTGATGTAAATTTCAGATTTGAAAGTTAATGGGACTTGTATTTTTAAGTGGCTTATTTACTAGGTTCTTCAGACTATTGTTTTTGAGAAGCTAGTCTTATTTGAAGATGTGTTCAAACTTCCTAAAAGCCCTAGGATGGTAGGTGAATTTTCTATGTTTCCAGTTTGTGTTCGTAAGTGGTATCAATGTAGTACTTAGTGAAATTACCTTGAGTTTTTCCTTTCTTTTTGACATGTTCCTTATAATGGCCAGGTTCAATCCATTTAACACTGCCATTTGTTGTACATGCGTTGCTCTTTCAGAAATTCATCTTTATTCAATGGGATATTGTATAAATGGTGAATCAAACTTGTAAAGGCAGCCTGTTGGTGTGAGACTGGGTTGCATCCATTTCTCTTTATGTAATTGTATGAGTGTGTGGGTTTTATATGTATTCCAAATTCTATGCCGTGTAGATTTCTAAAATCTGTTCATCAAGAGATTAGAGGAGATGTAAACAAAGCACTGGTTTGTATCACTCCACGGCCACACGCATTCACAATGAAGCAATACAGTTACCTACCGCTACGTGTAGGTATAATATGCATTTTACACTACTAAAGGATATATTTACTTGATCCAAATAACATGTAGCACATGGAAATTAACTGCTACTTATGTCATCTCTGTCGACAATAACACTTTTCCATTTCCTGCTCACCATCTCGAAACCAATCTCCAGAAGCAGCTTGTGGAGGGAAGTTCGTTTTAAATCTGGAAGATTGGGATCAGAGTTAACTGCCAACAGCACTTTGTTTAAGGTGGGGGTTCATTGTTAACAAAGAACTGGTGAACTTTTCGACGGATTGCAGGTCTCACAAATTCGTCGCAAACTACAGCCACCATTTATCTGGCACGTGGTCGCTTTTTGTCGGGATCTTCACCAACTGACGATTTTTCTTTGCGTGTGCTGTAAATACTTGCAACTGACACACCGGTAAACGCGGATGTTAATTTCATCATGTTTTCGATGGCAACTTCAGGATATTTCTCACAGAACTTGTTAAACACGTTCAATATTGTTCTTTTTTCACCACTTCGCAACGGTTTGTCGCACTTATGTTTCACAACTCACATATTCCGCAATGTTACTTTCATACTGAATAATGCGCGTGCAGAATGAATTAGGCTGGTTACAGATTCACTTAACTGCGTATTCTTACACTTTAACTATGCTTAGTACACTTAGTTCATGCTTTAGCAAACATTAAGTGATATTTCAGACCTTAGTTACAGTATTTCTTCAAGGGACTATTTACATGGCGAAATCGTCAAGAGGATGCACTATGGTCAAAATGCACGTGGCTTTTTTTACGCCTCCTCTAATCTCTTGATGAACAGAGTATAGTTATTTTAAGGTCCAGGAAGGGTAAGGTGCTGTTTTCTTCTACTTTTATTCTAAACTGAATATGGTTTTCCTGCAGATTCAGTAGTTTCAGGGAATCTTCTTATAAGTTTCTGGGGAATGACAGCAAAGACGTCAATATATCTATGCCAAAATTTATATAGTTGTAGCATTAACTAAGTGAATTTTGAAAAACTTCATACACAGGTCTGCTAAGATAGGTGACATTGGGCTCACCATTGCTAATCCTTTTGATTGTTGAAAGAAAATTTTTTCAAAGGTGAAGAAATTGTTCCTTGTGAAGAATTTTGTAAAATTAATTACATCTATTTCTGTGGGGCCTGTTGTAGTCTGAGTCAGTGATTTTCTAAGAAGATATTTTTTCTTCAGGAATGCTTGTAAAATGTGCCTTGACGTCAAAAGAAACCATTATGTGTTTTTCCAGGATATTTTAGTTTTGTAGATGTGTTATCAATTCTAAGGAGATCTCTATTCCAAAACTTTCAAATATGTTGTATGAGTTTACTTTATTTAATAACCACTTTGCAATGTGATAAGTAGGTGAATTGATGTCATTGATGATGTCTTATTCTGTTAACTTCTTCATGAACTTCTGGTAAGCAATATAATCTTGGTAGTGGGGGGTTGGTAGGTTTTAGGCTGTATTTTTCAGATACTGTTGTTTTAGTAGATGATAAAACTTTATCAACTGACATACATATGATTAAAGGATTTATTGGAATTTCTTCATAGTCTGAACTTTCTAACATAAGGTTGACTGATTATAATCATCAATCTCCAAAATTATCAGGAAATTGCCTTTGTCAGCTTTTAGGTACATCTCTGACTTCCTGTTTAGATTTTCTATTGTCTTGCAGTTTTTATTTTGTTTAGGGATAACCATTTTATTCTATCTAGACCAGGCAGCCTCAACTCACGTAAATACGGGCAGCGGACAAAGTCAGCATATCTGTGCGTGCAAGCGGGCATTGTGTTACAGTTGTTTATCTGAGTGCACCAGCAACGGACGTGTGTAACTAGTGTGCAGTGGCGGTTCATGAAGTACAGAAATGGCAACATCTCTAAGTGTGGCTACCTCATCTAATCCTCGCCCATCTTCCCCATATACTTTTTCCTCTGTTTGGGAACAACAGTATCTGTTTATAGACCTAGGGGGTGCCGCGAAATGTTTAGTGTGTGGTAAGATTGTTCAAACAATTAAAAAGTATAACCTACAACGACATTACGCTGCTCATAGCAGTGAATACGACGGCTATAATGGAGTGGAACGTGACATGATGATACAGAAACTCAAAGACACTATGGCTACTGACAATGATACGGACCATAAAATAAGTGAATCGGCTGTACGTCTTAGCTATAATAGAATAATTATACAAACTATGGAATCTACATGTTTTCCATTATTTGTCACTCCTTTCGCCGTAGACGTCGAGAACGTTCCTACAGAGTTTCAATTAGAACTTATTGACCTGCAATATGATCGGGAAATGAAGGATTCCTTTGTTCATAAAAGAAACTTGATCGATTGTTATATAAACTTTCCTCAGTCCAGATTTCCACGACTACACAGACAAGCAGCTCACATATTAAGCATATTTGGCTCTACTTACCTCTGTGAACAATTCTTTTCACTAATGAAACACTGTAAACCGAGTCACAGAAGCCATTTATCTGACAGCAACTTGAAATGCAGTCTTCGTCTTTGTACTACAAAGACAATTACACCAAATATTTCACAGATAATAAGGGGGAAAAGGATACAAAAAAACTCGACGTCTGAATCAAAATTGAACTCACTTGGAAGTATTAAATATAATATAAGTGACAGATATAAGCTATGAAATGGTATGTTAAATTTGCTCTATTAAGCATCTAGGTAAATATATGTTTATTTCTCTTTGTATACTCAGTCAACACTCAATAAACGTTCAAAGCTTCCGACGTTGCAACTCTTAGTTATTCCGCCACTGACTGTTTTTCTATCTCCGTTGACCTTCATTTGTGCCCGCTTCCACACGCTCGGGCATCGGGCTATAAGATATGACGTCACAGTGCATCGAGTTGAGGCTGCCTGATCTAGACATTCCGTTTAGGCTTGGATTACATCATTTTTAAGGCTATGTGTGGCTATTTCAATGTCAGGGATAAAAACCTCTTTATTCTGTGAAAAGTTAATACATATTTTGAACTCTTTCTGAAGTAGCCTCATTTCTTTGGCTTGTTCTTTATTACCCCTGTTTTATGATTGTGGAAAGTACCCAATTTGGTATTCTTTTAATTGTCTTAACTTTTATTTTAAATCTCATTCTTCTCAATCATAAAACTGTTCAATTTTTTGTGAATCTGCATTTCGAAATTTTGCCATTATAGTTTTAGGTGTAGGTTGTATAATTCCAGATCCATTCTATCTATGAAACTGTGATGTTTTGAAATTTCCAACTTTGTCATGTATTTTCCCACCATGTTTTGTTTGGTATTGCCAACACAATCTCTGAGTTGCGATGAAAACTTGCAGAATGATATTGATGTGTCCATGTCATGGAACAGGAGTTTTTAATGATGGAAATATCAGAATCAGTTGAATGTTTTTAAAAAACACCTCACACATGCATTATTTTCTCTCTTTGTAATATTAAGAGTAAGATATCAAGATAATCAAAATCTTTAATTAAAGAATAAACATTCTTACTTTTATTCCATGTGGATAACCCTATATGTTTATTTTAATGGAACAGAATGCCTATAACAGGTTTAGGCATGAATTTTTATGTTATTACTGAAACCTGTAAACAGGTTTAGTGTAAGAGGTAGAACTGGAACTTAAAAATTCAATGCCACAACTGGGATTTGAACCACAGACCTTCCGCTTGCCGGGCGGACGCTCTAACCACTGAGCTATTGTGACAAACTGCCAGAATGGCATTAAATTCTCAAGCCAGTGTGTTTTGGTCATTGTAAATCAAGAAATCTACTATATTGTTTCATAGCTCCTATCATTTAACTAACCAGTAAAATGAAAGCTATTTAAGAATGATCAAAAGTGTTGCAGTAGGATACATAAACACTATGTTGATAAACATTTGACCTATTCTGTTACAGGAGGAGGACTTCTCTCCAATAAAGTCATCAAGGTAAGGTTTCACACATGAATAATCCTGGAAGTTGATGACAGTATTGTTGGAATAACATTAAAATAGAAAAATGGTTCCATTAATAACACAAAAAAATACTTGGGGAATAAGAGTTTGTACGAATAGTTAGTACAAGATTAAAGAACATTCTGTGAGTGCAAATTAAATTTTTCTGTTTTAATAAGGTTCCACATGTTCATACATTTGTCTAAAGTTGTTTTAAATTGAATAATGTGGATTTAGTTATATGCAAAACATGACAACATTTAGTTGATTACATGGAAATTTCATATTGATGGAGCACACTTTTAATTAAGTAATGCTAACTTGGTTACATGCAAAATACAAGTCTCAGTTATATGACTCCATCTTTATGTATTTCTTCTATCACACAGTTTGCAGACCTTATATCATTTCCAATCTTTTGCATTCCAGAATTTGTCTTCATTTCATTTCCTATTTTGTCCAACTTGGTTAAGAATTGTTTCTTCATCTCCATCGTGCATTCACATCCCACTCCTGACACCAAAATGCCATGACAAATTAGCTACCTTTTATGTCACTTTGTTTCCCTTAAAGCTGAAACCTATTTTACATCTCATGACCTTGCAACTCAGAGTGTTTCTGTTTTAATTATAAAATTGACGCAATGGCTGCTCAACTGTACACAGCTCACTCTGACAATTCTCTAATTCTTAAACTGGCTGACTCATCTGCTCGTACTGACTTGCCTTGTATAGTCAAGAATTATTTACCAGTGATTTTTCTGGAAATCAATGCTTCTTGTACTGCCTGAATGGCAGTTGTTCTGGCCACCTATTGCTACTGGCCGGTGTAGTGGTTTGAGCTAGCTGACATTGCTTCTGCTCTGAGCCTCGCAACCTCTGTGATAGTATTGTCCCTATACAGCCTCTGTATTAATCATACTCTTTCTAGTTGTATGCTTTTCTCTTAGCTTGGTCCATAGTCCCCCTTGTTGACAGTATGAAACACCTTTTTTCTAAATCTGCAAAAAATATGTATATTCTTATCTTGACCAAATAGTTATCTATGACTATTCTAAATAGGAAAGTATTATACACAATTGATCTCCTTGTTTTGAATCCTCTTTGGAATTTTAATAATTTTCCTTGACTTTGGTCATTCCTGTAAATCTTTGGCTAGCACTCTTATATATACTTTTTGCATCAGTTAGTTGACTAAGCATTTGTAATTTGTTGGATTGTTTGCATTGACGCTTTCCCTGGAAAATGGACACAATCATCCCTTTCCATGTTTCATTTCTGAGGAACTTCCACTTCTATTAATGTGTTAAACAGGTTTGCAAGTAATACCCTTCTCCCATCTGGTTCATACCATATCTTTCAAAATTTCTGATATACCAACTGTTCCATGGGGTTTATTCAGTTGTAATTTTCTGATCTTCTTAGTTATCCAATTACAAACTATTTCATCTTATAAATCTTTCAGTTAGTTATTAAACATCCCTAGTATCAAATTATTTGCCCCAATAATTTCTTGATGTAAGCCCTCTAGGTGTGGAGTCGGATGCCATAACCATTAGACTTCTGTGTACTAGATACCAGTTTTACTAGTACCCATAGTCCGTGTTTTCTTACATTACTGCCTTATAAATCTGTTTTCTAATTCTGTCTCTCCATTCTTTTGTTTTTGCCTCAGAACTAACTACCTTGCTATTGAGCAACGTTCTTCTTACTTTCTCTTCTAGGCACAGTAAAGTAGAGGAAGTATTGTATTCCAACCAAAAATTTGATGTTGAGGTTTCACCCTAAATATATGTTTTGAGGCCCCTGAATAAAACAAAAAGCATTTTTAGAAAAAGATATGTGTGTCTGTCAGTCTGTGGTCAGCATAACTCAAAAACAAAAAGTCGGTCAAAAACCAAAGTTGGTATTGAAGTTTAATGCCTTTCAAGGATGACACGAAGATTTTGAAGAGAATTGCTTCACCCTAAACTACCGTTTATAAGAATGGTTAATACGAGAGTAGAGAAAGTCATGTGACATGACATCAGATTTTTGATAACTTTTTTCTGTGTATCTTTCATAGCTGTCTTTCTCCCTTATCTTGCCAAGATACTCTACCATCCTTGTAAACTCAATTCCATCAACGGGAGAAGCTGTGCCACAGTATATTTTATGCATGGTGAGGTTGTGGTATAAAGCAGTGCAAACCTATAATAAACATTTAAAAGTGTTACATAGTGTAATGTATAAATATGCAGTGGACTCATGTTGTCAGTGATTCTGGACACACATAATGAAGATATATTGTATGTTATAAATATTTCACTGTGGTTCACTTCCTCAATTTCATTTTATGTTTTAGTATTTTCGTAACCCCCTCCAACTTCCATTGCATCATTACACTTTCCTTTCCCAAGTAATAAGACATGTGAAAGTATTATAGTCATAAATCTAATCTAATACTTCAAACTTATATGGCTATTTGACTGCAACAAATATACTATTTTGTAATTGTTGACTGAATTTTAAATCTCTACTTTTATCTGAATCTAAATTTTTACAGAGTAATTCCTCTATCTCTTGTCATTGCATAATATGCTCTTAAGTGTCTTTCCTGAACAAAAATATCACATATTTTAATATTCTCCCTCTTCACTTTGTTTCAAATTCTGATAATAAAGGGAAATGGACACTATTCATTATAAAACTGAGAAGCTTGCAATTTTTGAGGTCATTATTTAATTCCTTGAACATAAGTAATCAATACAACATCTAAAGTAAGAACAAATTAGAAACTAAAAGCTTCACTTATCTTAGTAACATTGCAAGATCTTCCAGCGCTGACTAGTTTCAACTTATATCCAACTTATTTTCAAAGCTATCCAAACAACTATCTAAGTAGTTTCTTAAACAATGGATCATGAACATAGAAAATTTAACTTTGGTGGGTAAGGGCGTTTAATCTCCCTAAAGAATTAACTTGCATAAGTGTTCGCAATCTCATATATACCACCAAACCTGGGTAAGACAGGAATTAGTCCTGGCTAAAGAAAAAAGATATCAAACTTGGAACCTTTGCATTTAGGGGCTAGCATGCTAAATACTGACCACAGAAAGTCAGTTTATCTGTTGCTTAGCAACAGTGTGAGATTTAATCTTTCTAGTATTTGTAATTAATGATGGTCAATATTTGAACATTACAGATTATGCACAGAAGCAGTTTCTGATGATAACAGTAGCAAATCAGCATTGGCCTCTGGTGAAGATATGAGAAAGGATGTAATACTGTATACTGCAAGGGATAGTCCTGAACTTACACCTTCCAGAAATTCTAAAACTCAAATAAGTTACATAATAGAAAAGCATTCCATAGAAACAAGCATTCACGCAGAACACTTTAGCAGATGTAATCAAGATGGACAGTCTTACAGTATTGCTAGATACCTTAAAAAAAGGAATGTAGTTAATGAGGGCCAAAAGTCACACAAATGTGAAATTTGTGGTAAGAGATTTTCACGTTTGTCAGATTTGAAAAGGCATAATTTAATTCACGAGGGTAAAAGGCCAAACAAGTGTGGAATTTGTGAGAAGACATTCAGTCAGTTGTCATATTTGAAAGTGCACCACATGATTCATGAGCATAAAAGGCTAAAACCATATAAGTGTGAAATTTGTGAGAAGGAATTTACTCAGTTAGGAGATTTGAAAAGGCATAAGTTAATTCATGAGGGTAAAAAGCTACACAAGTGTGAAATTTGCGAAAAGGAATTTATTCAATGGTCAGATTTGAAAAGGCATAAGTTAATTCATGAGGGCACAAAGCCATTCAAGTGTGAAATTTGTGAGACAAGATTTACTCGATTATCGTCTTTGAAATCCCACAGTTTGTTTCATGAGGGCAAAAGGCCACACAAGTGTGAGATTTGCGAGAAGACATTCAGTCAATTGTCACATTTGAAGTCACATCGTTTGATTCATGAGGGTAAAAGGCCATACAAGTGTGAAATTTGTGAAAAGGCATTTACTCTGTTGTCACATTTGAAATCACATAAAATGATTCATGAGGGCAAAAAGCCATACAAGTGTGGAATTTGCGAGAAAAGATTTACTAGGTTGTCATCTTTGAAATTACACAGTTTGCTGCACGAGGCATCATCTTTAAAAGAGCATACATTGATTAATGAAAACAGAAGGCCCCATAAGTGTCCAGTTTGTGAGAAGAGATTTATTCAAATGTCAGATTTGAAAAGGCATAGCTTAGTTCATGAGGGCAAAAAGCCTCACAAGTGTGAAATTTGTGAAAAGAGATTTACGCAGCTGTCATCTTTAAAAAGGCATAATATAATTCATGAGGGCAAGAAGCCACACAAGTGTGAAATTTGTGAGAGGAGATTTAGGCGTTTATCTTCTTTGAAATTACATAATTTGGTTCACGAAGGCAAAAGGCACTATAAGTGTGGGATATGTGACAAGGTATTTTTTGATTTATCACTTCTGAATTCTCATAATTTGTTTCATGAATTGCCTTCTTTGAAACAGGATGTAATGATTGGTGAAAGTAAAAAACCCCATAAGTGTCCCGCTTGTGGGGAAAGGTTTATTGAAATGTCAGATCTGAAAAGACATATTTTATTTGATGAGGGTGGAAAGCCCCACAAATGTGACATTTGTGAGAAGAGATTTACTCAATCTTCAGATTTGAAAAGGCATAATTTAATTCATGAGGGCAAAAAGCCACACAAGTGTGTAATATGTGAGAAGAGGTTTATGCGGCTGTCAGATTTGAAAAAACATAATTTAATCCATGAGGGCAAGAAACCACACAGGTGTGCAATATGTGAAAAGAGATTTATGCGGCTGTCAGATTTGAAAAAACATAATTTAAGTCATGAGTGCAAAAGTCACAAGTTCTGAATTTGTGATAACCAATTCACTCAGTTCTCATGTTTGAGCTTACATTATTTAACTCATTAAAGCAGAAAGCCTCGCAATTATTTACTTAGAAGGGATTTACTCAGTTATGTTTGAGACTGCATAACTTGATTCTAAAAAGTCACAGAAGCATAACAATTACGTCACCCTTGAATTGCAACATTTTGAACTTCCTCAGCTCTTCCGTCATTTCTATTGTAATAAGTGATGTGCTCTAAAGCATTCAGTATTCAACTGTAAGGAAAGCTTTATGTTCATCTGTTTAGTACGTTCAGAGCTCTGATAAGCAGATATATAATATGTATAGCAGATTTTTTAAATAAATTGGTTTAAAATTGTAAATTATTTCCCCCAAATTATTCCCCACAAACCCATTATATGTACATATAATCAGTAAACCTTAGCTTCAGCATCATTTTAAGGTAATTAAAATTCGGGTGATCTTCAACAATTCATCTGCCACATCTTCAACGCTTCAATTGTGTATGTTTCTAGTTTAATGAGCTTATATTTGAAGGTACTAGTTAGGTGATTTTAAGTGATAATGGAGAAAAAGGATATTTATGCATTGAATCAGTTGGCAAATTGTCATTAATTTATGATTAAGAAATGGAATAATTTACTTGAGTGCTACTGGTTTATTTGTCATTGTTGCCATATTTACAGCTTTCAGTTTACTACAAATTAGTTTGGAATAAATTCATTCGAAAATTGAATGAAACATCACCAAACTATTCAATGTAACTAATAAAATGTTTGGATGATAAAACCAGTTCCACGTTATTGTAGATCTTTGGTCTAAATAAGTTTATTTATTAATTTAATAAAAAGATATTGCAGCCTAGTAATGAATTATATAATGAACAAATGAACACTACCTTTACATACCACATTGTGTGAAAGTAGACCATTATACCTTCAAGACATACGAGCAGGGGTTAATGTTAGCATAAATTATAATGGTAAACCACTCAAAGCAGTTGATGATGCCAAATACTTAGGCATCACTTTCGACAGAAAGCTAAGTTGGAAAAAACATATAACAAACATCTCAGAAAAGTTTAAGAGGTAGAACTGGAACTTAAAAATTCAATGCCACAACTGGGATTTGAACCACAGACCTTCCGCTTGCCGGGCGGACGCTCTACCACTGAGCTATTGTGACAAACTGCCAGAATGGCATTAAATTCTCAAGCTAGTTCGTAGTTGGCATAAATAAATAAATAAATAATAATCTCAGAAAAGGTTGAAAAGAAATTGCAAATCCTGAAAAGGTTAGCTGGTGCTAAATGGGGCTGCTCAAGGAGAGTCCTTAACACAACATACAAAATGTATATTAAACCAAACCTCTTGTACTGTTCTGAAGCTTTAATAACAGCAGCAAATGCTAACATCAATAAACTTGAACAAATACAAAATCAGGCTCTTCGCCTAATCACTGGAGCAGTTAAATCCACACCTATTGATGCCATGCTTGCCTTAACACGGACCCCATCAATAACAACAAAAATAGAAGAACAAGCATTGCTCCAACACGAGAAAATGTTACGACTGCCAAACTCTAAATGGAAAGAAGAGAACCTCCCCCATTCAATCCTTAAAACTCATAGTACTTTCCTAGAAAAGGTAACACAGATTAAATCCAAATTGAACATTCCTAACACCAGAGAAAATCTACTTATAAGAGAAAATCTACTTATAAGAGAAAATCCAGTGGAATTATTGCAACCTACCTTCAATTTGGAATTAATAGAGGAAATAAGTAAATCAGACACACCAAAAGAAATACAAAAACTTCTAGCTCTGGAAACAATCAATACTAGGTATCCCACAGAAGAATGGCTGCACATATATACTGATGGATCCTCGAAGGAAAACCTTACTGGAGCTGGAGTTACGTGTTCACATTTTTCCTTTTATCATTCTGTTGGCAGAGACACAACAAATTATGATGGAGAAATAGAGGCTATATACATTGCTCTCCGACAATTATTAAATCTTCCCTTAAATAAATTTAACAAGGCAGTAATTCTTTCAGATTCTAAGGCTGCAATTCAGGGAATATGTTCAAATACTACAAAGAAGTCAACAAAAATTAGAGAATGCTACAAAATGTTAACACAACTCCAAAAAGTTAATAAGACTGTTCATCTCCAATGGATTCCAGCACACTGTGGAGTCATGGGGAACGAAGCTGCAGACTCACTTGCAAAGAAAGGCACAACAATAAAACAAAATTCTAAATTCAATTTCTCATATTCCTCAATAAAACGCTTGATCATAAAAAATTTTTGTCATTCATATCTACAAGAAATAGAAACAAATGCCAAAGATAAAAAATGGATTACACTACTTTTACAATCCAGATATAATCCCCCAGAGACCAAGGAAAACAGCTGTTGCACCCTTCCGACTATTGACAAATCATGACTGCTTGGCAAGTCATCTCTACAGAATAGGTATCTCAGCCTCACCATTATGTGTCCTGTGTAACGATCCAGCAGAAATGAATGAAGAACACTTGAAGACCTGTGAAGCATTAAGATCAGAAGAAACTACAGTATTGGAAAGCACGAATGCTAATGGCTTCATTGCCAGATGCAAGGCACTAGAAAACAACAACAACATACGAGCAGGGCTGCAAGCTATGAAAATTTCAATTGCATATATTAAATACTTGCTTATATAATGCACCAGAAAGTTATAAAGTTCAACATTGGTGGATAAGGGCCTTTAACCTCCTTAAGGAATGAAATTGCACAAGTATTCGCATTTTTATTTATACCTTCGCACCCGGGGAAAACAAGACTAGTCCGAAAGAAAATCCCCTCCCTCCAAAAGAGAAATCAAGCTTGGGACTGCATTTGGAGGCTAGCATGTTAAATACCTAACCACAACAGCAGTGCATTTAGCTAATATTAGTAACAATACTTTTTGTTTTAGATTTAATTTTGTGTATTTCTTGTGATTAATGATGGTAAATATTTCAACATTTCAGATTATGCGTAGAAGCAGTTTCTGATGATTGCAGTAGCCAATCTGCATTTTCCTCTTGTGAAGATATGAGAAAGGATGTAATAATGTATACTACAAGAGATAGTCCTGAGATTACACCTTCCAGAAATTGTAAAACTCGACAGAAAGCATTCTATAGAAAAATTCACTCAGAATAATCTATTAGATGAACTCAAGTTGAACATTCTCACGGTATGGCTAGATATCTTAAACAAAAGAATTTGTAATTTATTTATGCCAACAAACTTACTGTTGGTGTTTTTAAATACACAAGCCGTATGTGGGCAAAGTTTGAGAGGTACCAGGAGAAATACGAACTGGTTTGAGAATTTAATGCCATTCTGGCAGTTTGTCACAATAGCTCAGCGGTTAGAGCAACCGCCCGGTAAGCGGAAGGTCTGTGGTTCAAATCCCAGCTGTGGCATTGAATTTTTAAGTTCCATTTCTACCTCTCAAAAGAATTTGGTTAATGAGAGCCAGAAACCACACAAATGGGAAATTTGTGGGACGAGATTTACTTGATTGTCAGTTTTGAAACGGTATAATTTAATTCACGTGGGTCAGAAGCCAAATAAGTGTGAACTTTTTGAGAAGAAATTTAGTCAGCTGTCATATTTGAATTCGCCAATCAGAGGATATGGTCGGTGAATTTATTTTGATAGTTCTCCCGGTCAGGCCGGTGAGACCCGTAAACCAATGGCAGGTGTGGTCCTCCAGACATTCTGGGGGTTGTGAGAGAGCGATGTGAGCGCCAAAACATAAAAATATGGTGCTCTCTAAAAAACGGTTACTATACTGCTATTGCTCTCTTCAATATCATTGTGAAAAATATTGGAGAGCAAGAGCATTAATGACTTCATTGTCAGAAATCCAGCATTAGCTAACAACAACAACATATTTGAATTCTCATCATTTGATTCATGAGGGCATAACGCCAAACCAATGTGGCATTTGTGAGACGAGATTCACTCGATTGTCATCTTTGAAATTAGTATCACACTTTGGTTCATGAGGGCAAAGGGCCACACAAGTGTGAGATTTGTGACCAGAGATTTAGTCAATTCTCACAGTTGAAGTCACATAATTTGATTGATGAGGGCAGAAAACTATAAGTGTGAAATTTATGAGAACCAATTTACTCTGTTGTCACATTTGAGAGCGCATAGTTTGGATCATGACGGCAAAAAGCCACACAAGTGTGGAATATGTGAGATAAGTTCATCAGGTATCATCTGTGAAACAGCATGTAATGATTCATGAAAGTAAAAGCCAAATAAGTGTCCAGCTTGTAAGAGCAGATTTGTCCGTTTATCAGTTTATCAGAATTGAAAAGGCATAATTCGATTCATGAGGACAAAAAGCTTCACAAGTGTGAAATTTGTGAAAAGAGGTTCACTCAGTTGTCATCTTTAAAAAGGCATTATATAATTCATGACGGCAAATAGCCACACAAACGTAAAATTTGTGAATGGAGATTTAATCGGTTATCCTCTTTGAAATTCATTGTTCATAAACGCAAAAAGCCCCATAAGTGTAAGAATTGTGGAAAAGTATTCACTCATTTGTCCCTTCTGAACTCCCATAATTTGGTTCATGAGCATCTTTGAAACAGCATAACATGGTTTGCGAAAGTAAAAGGTCTCGTTAATGTCGTTTGTGATGAGATTTCAAGTGTCAAATTTGAAAAGGTATTTAGTAATGAGAGTAAACAGCCCCAGGGTTGCGAAATATGTGAGAAGGGATTTATACAGTTGTCATGTTTGAGAAATCATAATTTAAGTCATGAAGGCAAAAAGGAACAAAATTGCGAAATTTGAGATAGCAGATTCACTCAGTTCTCGTCTTTGAAATTACGTTATTTAATTCATTAGTCCAGAAAACCTCGCAATTGTGAAACTTATAAGAGATATATGCAATTGTAATGTTTGGGGTGGCATAATCTAATTCCACAGGGCCACATAAGGATAAGATTTTAGTCATTTTTGAATCGCATCATTTTAAGCTTTCTCAGCTTTTCATCTATTTCTGACGTAATATTTGCTGTTATGGCCCAAAGCATTTAGTGTTCAACTGTAAGGAAACTTACGTTCAGCAGATTGCTAGGTTCAGAGCACAGCAAATAAAGGTACTTACTCAGATCTATTAACAGTGCTTATGCTAGCACTTACACAGTATTACACAAACAAATTAATCTACACATTTGAAATGCCTCCCCCCCCCCCCCACCCAAAGAGTTATGCCCTACAAACCCCATTGTATATAACATACGTAAACCTTAGGCTTCACCTTCATTTCTGAGATTAAAATTGAGATACTATTAGGTGATTCATCAACCGGCGGTTTTTAAGTGTGCTTAAAAATGACAGGTCCATGTCAGTAGATTTACAGGCATGTAAAAGAACTCCTGCGGGACAAAATTCCGGCACACAGGCGACGCTGATGTGATCCTGGCAACTGACAGCATCGTTAAACAACAAAGCAAAAAAATCTGATGTGTTGCACTCATTTGACTTTCCCTACTCTTGTGCTAACCATTCTTAAAGACTCTTCTTCGTGTTGAGACAAACATTTGTACAAATTATCTTATTGCTTATTTCCTTATAGGTGCAAGGGTATGAGCGATAGTCAAATATGTTAGAGCTTTGAGGTCCCCTTCTCTTTGTACGCTTAATATATATAAAAAATGAACAACGGTATTCCATTTCACGAGAGCTTCTAAGTTTCTTGAAACACAAATAACCAGGAATATTTCCGAAATGGTTCACTCTACTAACAAATTTATTCAGACATAAATTGTACGTTTCAGCGAGATCTACATTTTTTCTACAGTAAGATTTGGTCCATCTCTTACGAGTTTACGAGTTATTCAAAAGTCATCCAGAGTAAATAGGTCTCCATAGGCTATAGCCATAAAATTAAAAATATGCATTTAATTTTTCATACAAATATCTTAAACACATGGCATTTTAATCAAAATTGTTAGCCACTTTCAAGAAAATCAAAATTTTCGAAACATTTTCCATGTACAAGGTAGTTTAGGGTGGAGCTGTTTTCTTTTAAATCTTCGTGTCGCATCCTTGAAAGATATTAAACTTAAATGTCAGCTTTGGTCTTTAACCCACTTTTCGTTTTTGAGTAATGCTGTGCACAGACTGGCACACACACATTGACCGTTTTCTAAAAATGCTTTTTTTTTTTTATTCAGGGAGTCTGAAATCATATATTTCCGGTGAAATCTTAACATCGAATTTTTGGGTGGAATACAGTACATCCTCTACTTTGTAACGGATGATTATAATTGTAATTAGTCTTTCAACTGGACTGGGGTACCGTTACTGTGTGGTATGTGGTGATGTAATTTCTTTTAGCCGGGCTAGATGAGCGGCGAGCCTGAATAACTCTTTTCTAGTGCTATTTGTATCCAGGGCGCAGTACGGGTCAACACTTAATTAACATGATTAATCTCCAGATCCACGTTGTTTAAAGTTTGTTTATTATTTTGATATATTAGCACATAGAGTACAGTTTCATGGCTTGGCGTCCATTCTACAACACGCTTCGGGGTTCACACTTCCCCAATATGGACTATATATATGTATGTAAGTTCACAAATAAATTGTTAAATTATACGCGATCTTCGTCTTTTCCGTGTAACGCCCGCTTAAGCCATTGAAAAAAAGACAATTGAATATACACTTTACCGACTATAATTGTTTTTCGCAACTTTAGGAGGCCTTTCCGCCGCCTCTATAACTTTATATTAAACCATTCCAGAGGGCTTGCGCAGAAAATATCGCCTCAACTTATAGTAGAAAAAGTAACTAATGGCTGAAGTCAATAGTTAGTTGCCATTTAATGCAAATAAAATGGAATCTTGTGATTAAAGTACTTGGCAAAAACGTTACTACTTTATAGATTATGTGTTACCAGTTTATTCTGTATGTTGCTGTATTTATAGCTTTCTGCTTATTACAATATTTGCTTGGAACAAGTTTATTGAAAACTGACATCACGTGAGTTTATTTAATGCAGTGTATTCTAACGTTTACTCCCTGTTTAACAATGGGGTTCTTCATAATGAAAAGTGTTATCCAATAACTTGAAGGTAATTAATACCCTGGTTTTTATTTTGAAGAACATTAGCTTGAATACAGTTTTGTGTGTGGACATTTTCTTTTTGGCCTGCCCCTGTGGCGTGCGAGCAGCGTGCCTGCCTCACACTCATTATGTGATGGTTTCGAATCTCCGTGAGTTAGTGAGATAAGTAGTTTTATGGGATTGGGTACCTTTAAGCTTTATGAAGTTCATTCTCATTTTAGCATTTCACCTATATAATTAATTAATCATCCAATATACCTACCAAATATCGGACATTAAACGTTTGTAAAAAAGGTTTTTGGTACTGATTTCGGGTTTAGATCTGTTCTGAACAATAAATTCCAGGTTTTCCTTATTGCTTTTGAAGTTCCTTAATGGTCAGATACAAACAGATGTAGTGCTTCCCGAACCTGTTGAAAGAATTATGAGATCCCTCATTGAGATTATTGGATGATGTTTGTGATTGGTTAAGCGTGTTGATCTGGTCCATCAGGTGGACAGCACAAATCATGCATCTCTTTTGAATTGGTGATGCTGAACTGTAACGATATGTAAATAATTTAGTGTACGTTACATATGTTGCCAGGCATGGTACATCGAGTCCTGTAAGGACTGGAAGATAATCCATATTATTATTATGTGTTCCCAGCCATTCCACGTCAACTTGAAAAATAATACAGAATACCTATTCATAGAAATTGTATATCAATTGCTGTAAGCCCTCCAGGCAGTGTTCGAATCAGACTTTCTGACGAGGGGGGCGGAACTTAAGTGTGTGCTATATTTATGGAAATAATGGTAGTAATACCAGTGGTACTAGCATTAGTGTGTTATATACATAAAGCGTAGCAGAAGCAACAACGGCAATTTTCATTTTACTATCTGTAAGTGCACCATGATTGTGTATTTCTGAGGAGTGCAGCCAATACAACTCTCCCAAAATTCATAAAGTTAGGGGCGATTTGTTTTCCATTTTTCATCTAGTTTGGTCTACACATTCCCCGATTAGTGTAATCCACTTTCGCTAACACATGTCTTTTCAGTGCGGTAGGTTTTACCTGAGAAGCTGTAATATTAATGTTACTTGAAGTTAGAGCCTGAGATCCGAATTGGAATACATCACTGTCATTATTTTTTGTAATCTTTCGCTTTCTTGTCACTTATTTATCCATGCTGACCAACACTAGAACAGTGAGTGGCCAGAAACTTAACTGAATACTGCAATCGTTATTACTGGAATTGTGACTCTGAATGCCAAACCAACTAATGCACATGAGAATTGTTTATTGTTTAGCTTACTTACGATATGATACATTTGCTTACTCATAGCTCGCACTCGCACCATGTACAGTCTATATATCGAAAGTGTTGCATGTCTCCTTTTATTTTCAAAGAACAGCAATAGTAAATGCTCTCCGTAAAAGAAACATATACTTCCCTGACAAATAACATACATTTTTCAAGGCTCGTTTACAACTAAAGTGTTGTGGAACATTTAAAGTTGGTTATTCCTGAAATTGTTTAACGAGCTGCAGCACGGTACCGCGTACGGTGGAACCTCTTCTGGCTTTGAGATTATTGAAGTCCTATATTTATTATTACAAAATTGATGTTGGAGTTTCCGTTATAAGATAATTGTTTTTTATGCACAGAATGTTTACCATACTACAAAAACAAGCTGCAGACAGCTCACTTTGGGAATACACAAAGCTATTCATGTGTATATAAATAGCTAATTACTCGTAAATCGAGTTTCTTGTATCGATGCTGTATGGTATTTGGTTACAGGTAGGTACAGAATGGAACAGGAAATCGATGCGACGTATGACGTTTTAAAGGTTGTACCTGTATGCTGTCCTAGAAATGCCGCACAGCGTACATAATCGAGACACCGCGAGAAACAATTGAGCTGAATAATAACCAATCCAACTAATCCATATTGCATTAACCTGTTACTTTACTCTCGTGCAAACTGTACCTACTTGCAAAGGTGTGTGTTTATCGGAAGACATCAGCTTGCTACTGAACCGTATATACATAAATAATTATTAACCTTTGGGTCTTCTCCTAATTCGTAAATATGGCAGAAACCACTTACGTAGTCGGATACTCCATGGCAGTCACTTTTTGTTGTTCCAAATGAATATGGCGTACAAGTTTTAGGAAATGAAAATAAGGTCTAAATTACTTAACAAAATATGCTGAATAGTTAACGCGTTGATCTATTTGGCCCTTTTTGTTTCAAGTTAAGTGCCAAAAGGTAGGTAATTCCATTTTCTGTCTTAGGTTTATAACTATACAAATGCTGTGGTAGTATTAACGTTATTAAATGATTTAGATGTCCACTATAAACTTCACAACAAACTTCGGTTGGTAGCATTGCTCCGTTTTTAGGAACATCACATCCTTGATAAATATAAGTAACTATTCACTTCAGCTTCAAGTGAGCGACCTTTTGTAGTGTTAAACGCCGACTTTTCCTACATACGGCATCGCAGGTGGTCAAGTGAGCGACGAATCTACTAAATAATACCTACGTACATACATTCATGGAAATAAGTATTCATACAGTACTACAATTCAAATTGATTACTGATATTTCCATATCAAATTAAATAAAAGCGCTAAGCTTTTAACAAGACGGATACACCATTAAATAGACGGTATAATGATAACATAGTCTTGAGAATTAGATAAATATGCTTCAAGATAATTAGCAATACCCAAATTCTGGCGCTCTTTGACAGGGAAAAAAGTATTCATACACCACTAGAAATGTAAACATAGAAACCACTAACGAACTGTTCGCAGCATGAAACGCGCCTGCAGTGACAAGCTGCACTTCTTACGTGTTGGTTCTGTTACGTGGTGCATTCGTGCAATAGAAAAATGGCCCACAAAGATAAAAAAAGAACAACTTTACTGTGAAGGCATAGTTATGTGACAATATCAAAAAGGAAAATTATTTTCAGAAACTGCTGATATTGGAAAAAGCTAGGCAACTGTGGATATCATAATAATGCGATATATAGAAAAAATACTGTCATTAACAGTGAAATAAGAGTTGACCACAGAAGCTAATGCAAAGAGAAAAAAAAAATCTTATAAGAATGCTAAAAAAAGATGCTAAGTTGACAGCTTCTGCATTGCCTGTGTGTGTGTGTTAATGATAAGCTCAGGAAGGAAAGCATACTAAGGGCTGCTCGCTATATTCTAAGTAGTGCAGGTGATGAGCTAGGGTACCTGGAAGAAGATAATACTCGGCAAGAAGAACAAGAAACTGAGATTTGAATTTTCTCTAGATATATAAGCAAGAACATACGTTTCTGCGACAAAGTACTGTTCACAGATGAAAGTAAATTTAACATATTTGCAAATGAAAGCAGAATTTTGGTGTGCAGAAGACTAAATACTGAGCTTGAACCCAAACCATTCAAGCCATAGTGAAGCACGGTGGTGGAGAAGTTATGTTATGGGGATGTATGGCTACATCTGGTATTGGGAAACTTGTAGATAATATAGATAAATTCCAGTATTTAAATATCTTAAAGGAAAATCTGCAGAAAAGTGTTGATAGCTTGCATTTAGGTTCACATTGCTATCATCAACAAAACATGACCCAAGTCATGCAACGGATATTGTTCTTATATGGTTGTTGTACTATACTCCCCACATTCTTAAGTTTTCAGCACAGAGCACAGACCTTAATACAATTGAACATCTTTGTAGTACACTGAAAGAATGTCAGAAAACATGAAATATGAAGTAAGGCAGCTCTACACATCTGCCACAAGAATGACAAAATGTGACATCAGAGTCTCAAAGACTACCAAACAACTGACTCATTCCATGTCAAATAGATTAACAGAAGTGATACAGAGAAGAAGAATGCCTGCAAAGTAATAACATCGTTATAATATTTATGTAAATTGTCATTTTCCTTGAATGTATGAATACTTTTTTCCCCATTGCATGAAGCCATCTGGTATAAAATGTTTATTTACTTTTTGCAAAACACTAATTTGGCTGATCCCTTATACATTCTTAATCAGGAGGAAACCCTATACTATTAGTTTACCAAATATCAACTCTGGCTTTGATCTTTAGTTCTAATAAATGAAGTTATTCTACATAAACAATGGTGTATAAATACTTTTTTCCATGACTGTATGTAATTTAAATAGATATTGCGTCAATGCTTAGTTTGGCTACAGTAAATATTGGGAAACAACATCATAACTCGTAACTTACAGTGATACTGCCCATTATAGACATATCAATGGGAAGAAAAATGAACGAAAATCAAAGAGTTTGAACTCAACTGAAATATATTTGTCTAAAAACCAATGTATTCGCCATTAAGAGAACACTGGTTCCACTATGTTGCACTAGTTCAGTTCTGCTTCACTGAGCATTCAGATGTGTCACATTTTGCTTGTTTGTGCCAACCATACATACTGTTTGACTTTCTTGGTTATGAAGTAACTTTGGTTGTAGTTCCATATGGTGTTTGGTAACCCAGTACAGTATGGCAGAGAAATTACATTAAATTAGGAATTCCAGGGTACATGCATAGTAATCCTGAGTCAAGTTTTTGGTTTTTAGCTACACTGAAGTTTTCCCTGTTGTATCACCTAGGCTGCAACTGCTACATCAGGACCTCCTAGAGAGTCCTGGCTATATTCCTCTACTTATAAAAAACATCACTTGGCTGCACTTTGCATCTTGGGGTCCTCAATCTACTGGCAATACTTTGTGGTTTATGGCATCGAGTTTTTCACATCAGATTCTACCTCTCAAGAAAATTATATTTTACTTTTAGATAAATTTTTACTTCCTTTCCTTTATTAAGGAAATTTCAGATCATCAAATCATAATGCTACTTCCTTTTGCTTTGAGAAGGAGTTTCTTAAGTCCTCAATTTATTTTACCTCGTTTTTGCTATGCTACCATATTCATGAAAACTACACACATCACAGGTTAAAAAGCAACATGTGCTTAACCAAACATGAAACTGTATGACAGATAACACATGGTTGTTGCATTTTTAAAATGGAACCAAGTACTTTGGAAGGACACAGCTTAAGTTCTTCATTAGGGGGTGTAGTTACAGCTATGAAATTTTAATACAAACCATGCTGAACATAGAAAAACTGCCACCTTTCTTGACAAACTATGGTATTGTCAAATTCTCAGAGCTGTACAAACTATGTTGTTCCTCTGATTGCAAATTGGAATGCAAAAAGAGTCAGGTTAGGAAGAAAGTTAACATTAGTAAAAGGGAAGAGGAAAGTGTAGTTTCAAAGCCTCTGTGATAGCACCTTTTCCTATGTGCATCTAAGGCTAGTAATGGTGTGTTTGTAATTTTTGTTTGACAAACTTTATTTGGATTACTGTATACTGCACACCACTTGTAAAAGATAAGCCTTGTAAGATCAATGTGGCTGAAAAGGTAGGAGAACCATTATGTTTAGAAAGGCATTTCATATATGTAGGTGTTTACCTCATATTTCTCCACCAGCTGCTAGTAGTAGGTGACAAACCCATGAGGCTGATCGGAAAGAATATGAAACTGCTGAGTTGTTTATGCAAGCTTATCACTCATACACAGCAAATCAGTGTGTGTATACTCTGCTCAGATGCAATCATGTCTTCAGTACAGCAATGTGACATACGTACATCAGCAGATGGGAGATACCATCCATTTGTGTTCCATCCCTGACTGTATGCCAATTTACTAATACTTCTGTTGTGTGCTGACAATAAAGTTCAATAAACCTGGTCACTTTGCCAGATAGTACACTATTTTAAGTACTAATATCACTTTATGTGCACAGACTAACACCTAATCTAACTTCATGTTAAATTTCTGTAACACAGGACCCTCTCACCCTGTTCATATACACACACTAGCCTAAGCTAATCCAACATAGGCTAAACCTCAATAACACAGGATCCTGTCATCCTTTACATATACATGCCCTAGCGTAACAATACAGGCTAAATTACAATAACACAGGACCCTGTCATCCTGTTGACACACACACACACACACACACACACACACACACACACACACACACACACACACACACACACACACACACACACACACACACACACACACGCACGCACACGCACACTGCACATGCTGCACACGCTTTAAAACAATTTAATGGAACACTAGATTTAATGGTTTGGGAAAAGATCTTCATTTTAAAAAACAGAAATTGCATTATGAATTTATAAATACCACCAATAGATTGTATTTATGCTTTTTGGTTTTCAGAGGTTGGCAACAAATAGATCTTTTGAGTTGAGCATTGGTAACAATGGTAACTTGTTTCGGATAGCTGTGAAAATGAGATGGATGCAACTTGAAACTAGTCTTATAGTTACTGAAGAACTTGTAATATTACTAACAAGGGACACCTTTGGTCTCGAATGCTCGGAACTTCATGAAAACGGGCTTAGAATAAGTCATAAACAAAACAGTGGTTTGTGTTGTTTTCATGCAAAACGTTGCATTCTACTTCAAGTGATATTTTAATAGAGAGAAACAAAATACCAAGATATCAATACCATAGGAAGGAAATTATTTGTAATTCAGTGACGTCAGTGCATCATTATATTTTCAATCAACAGTGCAAAAAACCCTCTGCTTAAATTATTTATAACATTGCAAAATGCACATACTACACTTCTGATAGCGCTTACATTAGTCCTCAGATGTGGAATTTTGATGAAGTGGTTAAAACAAAGTGGAAGAGAATGTGCACACCTCATTAAAGCTGCATTATCAATTCCATATCACTTTCTCATTCATGCAGTTCAATATCAAAACCCACACTAATTATATTTGCAAATGATGATATGGTGAATGGGAATATATGATAAATGATGATATGACATTGACATACCTAGTATTTAGCTTCTAATTTGTTCTTATTTTAGATTCCGTTATTTCAATGTTAATAGCTTCAATTTTCCCTGATTTAACCCAACCTAGCACTACCTAAATTTTGATAACATGGGACTGTCATCTGATTCATATACACACTAACCTAGGCATCCTAACCTAATACTCATTAGGGTACACTTTTTCCAGTAGACATTATTCCCAATGACAGTTTCACCAATGAACAAATCTCCCAAAAGCACATATTTCTCAATATCATTTTCAATTTACAAGACAATATTATGCCATTAGTTCAGAAATGGTTATGTTGTGTCATCATTATCTTTCTATTGTTCATATTTTAAAATAACATTAATACTAAACTTTTCATTTCAGTCCTGAGCTGCATTCCAAAATATTTTAACTGTCTAGCCCATTTTTAACTGCTTAATCGTAGTCTCAGTGTCTGATTGTTCTTTCTGAAGTTCCTTTAGGAATATGAAAAAGCTCAGATGTTAGTGGCCAATAAGTGCTCAAGAGCGATTTTGCCACTCTTTAGATAAATTGTTAATTCTTGATGATTTCTGTTGGACATATCATACTGGTTTTACATCTATGGAGGAAATCAAGCTTGAATAGCTATGATGACTTCTTGTCGGTCTGCCTCTGATGTAATTAAATCCAAAGTGTTCAGCTAACAGCTGAAATTCTTCGGAACATCTTCAAACCAATTATCAAACTGTTGTGTCGCATCTTTCATTGGAACTAAAGCAAATGCACAGACATTAGTGTAGCTGTCTTGTAACAAAATGACAATCAGGTCTGGTCACTTTTCTATCACTTTATGCTCTAGAATGTTATCACAAATGCACAGTTTTTTGCTCATCGTTAACACAGTCTAGGGTCTTTTGGGCTATCACAACTCACAATTTTTACTTTTCATAACCTTGCTCAGTCCTTTTAGTTTCTTTCTTCACTTCCTCTGTCTCTCATACCTTAACTATGATATTACAGTTGCTTGTGACACTTGTTGAATCTCCTTACAATGACTATGTTGATGACATACACATGCACAGCTGTCTCGCACTCACTGACATACTGACCAATTCATGTCAGTAACTCAAATCTAAAAGCTCACTGCTCTGTTCTTCTCTGACCTCCTTATACATATACTGGGGATGATGTCAGATGGATCTTTCTTGAGTTCCACACACACACACATACACAGGAAATGACTTGACTATAGTCTTGCGAATGTTCTTAACACCTCGTTTGTTTCTGTCACTTCAATTGTCAACAGTTATGTACACACAGCTGTCATACGAAGCAACCTGACCTTGAACATCTTTGCCTGCTTACTAGCACAGCATATACTGTGAAGTAACTTGGCCCTGTTCATCCATTATTGTGTGCCGAGCCTGACATCACAATATATTGATTAATTGCTACATACCTTATTTACCTATGACACATAAACTGGTTTACAGAGCAAAATGTATGTTGTAATAGAAAGATTCTTTTAAATTGTTTTATATGTGGTATTTCTTCTAATTTTGCTGGTAAATTATTACATATTTTAATTTAAACCAAACTTCCAAGGAAAAAGACGTACTTTAATGCTTATATTTGTGAGAATAGCTTTCAGAATGTCTGCCCCGCACATCTGAACATGAAGGTCATTTTATTGTTGCATGTTATGGTTATGAATATCAATATTTGTATCTATTTCTTCCTTGTTTTTTTGATATGATCTAGTATTTCTTCTGTAAAGAAGTAGGGTGTTGTGTTTCCTAAAGTATGACCTGCGAGACATCAGGTATTCTATTCCAGTTATAAATCTTATTATTCGTATTTTAAGCAACTTTGAATGTGGGCAAAATATACATTTTTAAATGCCAGTAGAGTTAGTTTAGGTTTTAGACATTTGATCATGTAATATATAGAACTAAGTTTAGCTGCTAAGTAACTTTAGTGGGTATTACAATTTAGTTGTTTATCCTATTTTTTGTCCAAAGCTTTTGTTTGTCCCTTATGTTCAATAATATTTTTATCATAAATTGAGCGTTTATAACATTTTTACATTCCCATGTGTGAAAAGTTAGTGCCATAGTTCTTTCCTTGTTTATAATTG
Organism: Tenodera sinensis; assembly: GCA_030765045.1. Classification (NCBI taxonomy): domain Eukaryota; kingdom Metazoa; phylum Arthropoda; class Insecta; order Mantodea; family Mantidae; genus Tenodera; species Tenodera sinensis. The sequence goes on along the minus strand of CM060969.1, from coordinate 93,781,931 downwards.
GTAAGTTTGTTTGGAATCATTTATACAGGTCTTTTATTACTCCATTTATTCCTTGTGTGATTCAAAAGTAATATTTTTCTGTAACCATATATCATCCAGAAAAAGAATTACATATATATGGTGAATACGGATCGGTAGGTTGTTTGTATATGTTAGGAACCACAGGGGCCCAAGTACTGATCCTTGCAGAGCACTACTAGTAAATGCTCTTGTGCTAGATTGGTACTTATTTAATTTTAATAGTTGTTCCTATTGCAGCTCGACAACTTATCACATAAGTATGATTTGATCCATTTACAAATGTTCCTTCTGATTCCATATTTCTGCCACTTGAATAGTAGGACTTTGTGATCTAAAACATAGGCTTTTGTAAGGTCCAAGAAAAATCCTACTGTTGGTGTGCTTTTGTCAATTACTTGATCAGTCTCTTCTAATAGTTTACCTATAGCACTTTCTATGAAGCTACTTTCTCTGAAACAATACAGAGCATCTGAAAGAATGTTCTTTCTAAAAAGGATGTTAATGTGTTATACACAAACTTTTCAAAAATGTTTGCAAAAACTGGTAGTACACTTGATAGGTTTGTAGTGTTCTTTGTTTGCTTTTTACCCATTTTTGTGGAGTGGAATAATGTTGGAGATTTTTAGTGTATCAGTAAGTATACTCATGTTGCCAATTTTAGGCATTTTGCAAGTCATCTGATGGACAGGCTTGAAAGTTTGAACACTTTGATTTTATTGTAAATCCAATATTCTTTTATTTTGTACACAAGTAGCATCAGATTGAGGGCTGTCTAATGAAAAGGAGTTTGTGAGTATCTGTACATGATCCTTAGCTGCTATTGTCTCATATTGCAACATGTGCCCAATACTCTACACATGTGATCAGTAAGTGGAAGTAATGTTCTGCTCAGCTTGGGTTCCTTGTGGTCGCCATCTACATATCCCCTAGATGGCAACCCCTGAAGGTTTTGTCCAGTGTTCTACATCTATATTAAGTCAGTATGTGTACATGAGTCTCTTACTGATGTAATGCCTTACAGGCCTTTAAAAGTGTACACATTGTAGTTAGTTCACACTTTGCTGGTACTTTATTTCATACTTTACAAACATGTGTTATTCACAGGCTCCTTACTGAACTTCTGAAGAGGATCATTGCATCTGCAACGTGAAATGGACACCAAAATAGAAATAAAACAAGAGGATATTCTCTCAGACAATATATCCTCACAGAATGAGAGAGAGTTCTTTATCAAGGACATTGCAATGAAGACAAACAGTAATGCTGTGCTTCTGAACAATGCTGATGATATGGGAATCAAATTGGAAATTAAATCAATGGCATCTTCACCAGACTTTTATTTGCAGGAGGAGAAAGATTTGTTTACCAAATGTCTAGATAAGCAGATTAAGTCTGAAAGTGTTCCGTGCAACATGAATACCAAAACAAAAATTGAGGAACAGATTTTGGTTAGAGAGTTTCATTCACAGAGCAAGAGAGAATTTCTTCAACTGAACCCTCTAAGGAAGATCAAAATATACAACAGTAATGATGAAGGAGATAACAAAATAGAAATTAAAGAACATTGGTGGCTGGAAACAGAAAATTCATGTGTTTATGATGAAATTGAGGTAAGATTTCCAAAAATTCTACTAGTGTTACAATTTTTTGTTTTCATCCTGCAAAATATTTGAGTTATATTTTACTAGGGAAAAAATGGTTTACAATGGTTACACAAGCATTTTAATTGTAAACATAGATTCTGTTTAAAAGTCTATGCCATAATGTCTTACTATGCAACTGCTTCTAGAAGAACTACTGTGAAAAATCTGATGTGTTGCACTCGTATGACTTTCTCTGCTCTTGTACTAACCATTCTTACAAACTCTTATGCCTTTGTCTTTGTGTTAGTTGAGACAAACATTTGTACAAATTATCCTGTTGTTTATTTTCTTGTAGGTACAAGGGGAATATGGGAATATGGTAGGCTTTGAGCGATAGCCAAGTCTTTTAAAGCTTTGAGATTCCGTTCTGTTTGCATGGCTAGGATATAAAAAGATTAATTACGATTTTCCATTTGATGAAAGTTTAAGTTTTCCAAAACTCACACAAATAACAAGGAGTATCTTCGAAATGGTTCGCTCTACAAAACAAATTTATTTGGAGATAAACTGTTTTAGCAAGTTCTAAACTTTTTTTATAGTAAGATTTGGTCTATCTCTTACACTTTACCAGTTATGTAAAAGTTATCCAGAATAAACAGGACTACATAGACTATAACCAGAAAATTCAAAATGTACATTTCATTTGCCATAAAAATATCTCAAACATATGGCATTTTAATCAAAATTGTTAGCCATTTTCAAGAAAATCAAAATTTTCGACAAATTTTCCATGTAAAGGGTAGTTATGGGTGGAGGAATTTCCATAAAAATCTTTGTGTCACATCCTTAAAAGACATTAAACTTAAGCAACTTTGGTTTTTAACTGACTTTTTGTTTTTGAGTTAGGCTGCCCACAGAGTGACACACACATCCACACACTTACCCACCTGCACATGTTTGGACCTTTTTCTAAAAATGCTTTTTTTGGATTCAGAAAGCCTGAAAACATATTTACAGTGAAATCTTGACATCGAGCTTTTGGGTGGAATATAATACTTTCTCTACTTACTATACATAGTGGAAACAGTAAAAATGTGAGTACAGCATTAATCCAATTGTTTCATTTAAATACATACTCAACTAATCAAGAAATCAAATTTAAATTTCCTGGCAGTGATGTTGGTAACACCTTAATGCTTAAAAAATAATTTAAATAATTAACTAATATGTCTTTTTTGCAGAAAATTTCCACGTACAGTATCAAAAGCTTAAATTCACCAACACTTATGTGATAGACCTCAAAACAATCCTCTAAATGAAGAGCAACTTCACACTTTTTATATTGGCACACACTCACTTTGCCCCTATTGTGGCGTACGACACATCTTTTGATAACTGTTATTTTCTATAACAGCCCATTATTTTGCCTGTAGTCTCGTAGGGGTTATCCTGGAAGAAGGTTGGCTTGAACTGAACACTGGCAGCTGCACAAAACTTCAGTAACTACTGTGCAATGCTTGTCTAAGTCTGCATAGCTTGTCTTGTTTTTCATAATTTTGTGGGACACAACAAAGGAGTTCAACATACAAATGTCCAGAAGATAGACAAATATTTTTCTATATCCTTTCATCTGTGCATCAGTCACTTCTGAAATCAACAGCTCTGATCTCCTTGTACTCAAGGACGTGTTTATGTTTGTTGACCTCTTTTGGTGGTTGACCTTGCTTTCTTCTCAGCTTCCCTCTTTTCATGATAGCAGATTTGTATTTAGTGGAGAGAAAATAAGCATTATTTCTCTCCACTTCATGCAGGATATTTTTGGCATTCTCATTTGTAACTGCAAGGAGACTAGAAGCTATTATACCTTCACCTACATAAATTTTGAAGTAATGTGAGTAGCTTTATTTAGATTGACAAATTTTGTAAACTTTTATGCCCAATCTTACTTGTTTGGTTCTGTTGCACTGCACAAATGAAAGACGGTGCCTGAATTTCATTAATTTTCATATGGAGAGTATTCTGGTAGGAGTGATATATTTCAGAAAAATGTGGAAAATAAGTTTTTTATTTCATACATATAGACATTTGGTATTCAATTGTCATCTCCAGCACAGCTTCATTGTACTGTACCTCAATGGTACAGGGGCCTAGACCTATTATGCCATGGAATATGCTGCTCTTTGTTGCTGCAGGTTCACCCTCTGGGGGATAATATCCTAGCCTCTGGAACCCAAAGTCTGGGATTCAGGTACCCAGCAGAGGGGAGTGGATCTTTTGGGGCATGGCTGTCTTTAGAAGGAAAATAAAGCCAGTGGCCCCTGTTATTTACTTATGGCATGTAAAGAACTTCAAGCCTGATAAATTGGCTTATAAGTAAAATTGAGCATTGTTTTATGCTAAATATAGGTTGAAACCTAGGAGTTAAAAAGTGTCCATAAAAGAAAACTCAATTTCACTTATGGTGCACCCATTATTTGGAGTGTTGGTTTGTCTGCAGTGTGGTGGTGAATCCATTTCTTTTTTTTTGACAGTGATTTAGTGTCACAAAAAGGAGGTCAAGTTTCATCTGAAGCTGTCCTAACATTCCTGGTACATATTGATGCACTTCTGGTCAGCATTGTCTATATCTCACTGTACCATTCTCACGTGTAAATGTACACACAAAATATTGTGCACATGGGCTAATAATCTAACAATGTCAGCAAGCCCACATATTTTGAGTAGCATTTCATTTGGCAGAACAATGTAATGTTTTATTTGGATGTCTTAAACATTCTTCAAAAATATAAGGACTACTGCATTTGAGTTTCGTTAGTGAAGAAATATTTAAAATTGGATTGAGTTCTCCTTTCTTATGCTGGTAGGTTTTAAAGCTTTTAACATTGTAACCTCGTCCAGTTTTCCAAAACTGTCATTTCACTTTAGCTTTCACTGTCACTTAATAAACTAGTTCAACTTCTGCCAAGAGTTCGATTAACCCACTTGGTCGCTTCGCTAATGTCAACTAATTCCACTGTTCATTGTCATTCATTCTATTCCATGAGAATATTGAAGATGTTAAAACATACGTATGATTTTAGTTCTACAATAGTACTTATAATACTCATGCAAGGTGAGCATGCAGTTTATCTTCTTTATGGTTCTGACTGCCTGGTGCCGAACTCCTAATAACTTTGGCATGGCCAATGAAGGGTCAGTCATTTACAAGAGACTCCCTTTAATTGGTTTTTGGAAGACACCTCAACCTTTTTTTTTGAAAGACTATAACAACCAAACGACCGCCTCCGTAGCGCAGTTGGTAGCGCGCTTGCCTCTGGCGCGGAGGACTCGGGTTCGATCCCCGGTACCAGCATGGGGATTTTATAGCCTCTGGCAGGTCTGACACGGGGTGCACTCAGCCTCGTTAGGTCCCGGGGGGACCAATTGAGGAGCTACTTGATGGAGAAGTAGCGGCCCCAGGTCTAGAAGACCGCATAACTGGCCGGGAGAGCTCGGGCGCTGACCACGTCCCACCCTCCAGTACTGCACCTCACCAATGACGCCTGTAGTGGGCAAAGGTGGGGGATGCAGCGGCTGCACGGTAGGCCTTGGCCCTTCGTTGGCTGTCGCGCCAGGGTTTAGTTTTATAACAACCAAACAAATGAAGGCAGAGTATGAAGCTACATGTTGCACCAAAGCAGGCCTGCACAGGGTTTCCGCTCCCGAAGCTGGCTCGCGGCTCGCGAGCGGAGTACAGCTACTGGCAGCGCTCTTGTTTACGAGTGGACAGAAAGTAGAGCTTTCGTACAGTGCGTACTACTCGGCCATGATATGAACACACTTTAAGGAGGACGCCACAGTTTTGTTTGCTACCTTAAGTCTAGGGATCTGCGCGGAGTGAGGGAACGCGAGGGGAAAGGCGATACTGTGAATGTACAGTCATACAATGAAAACAGTACTCACCTGCTGATGTCCTCACATTAGCAACTTATCCTTTCTTTCCCCGGACAACAAATATTATGCGAAAGAACGTCATCAAAGGGAAGATTTTTGGTGGTAATTATTTGAAAAATTCGCATTAATTTCCCATAAAACAGACTCTCAGATAGAAATTTGGCATCCAGTCTTAGAATCTGTCTTTGTAAGCCAAATTTTGAAAAGTGTGTGAATCGAAAAATATGCCAAGTGACTAATCGTACAAATGTGTAACATGTGGTATTTTACTTAGGTTTTCAGTAAGATTGTCTTAAATTCATTATGCAAACGCATAACACTAAAATACGTATCTTAAGGACAATAGTTTTCAAACAACTTGCATGTAGTCCTTTCCTTTAATTTTGGAGGAAATCGCCAACCTCTGTTACTAATAATGTTTCGTGTTGTTTCACTTATTTGAAGATAATACAAGTAAATATTCTGTTATTATGTTTAATAAAAATAGCTAAGAATATTCATTTAAGGTGTAACAGGATTTGAAAGCTGCTATTTACTTTTTATATAAATATAGATTATATCTAATACAAGTTTGTATTAAAAACACTATTATTAATACTGTGTAATTATTCTGTTATTTTTTATTCATTCATTCAAAATAGATTGACATTTTTACATCTGGGATTGAAAAGTAATAAAAACATCTATCTTTAAGAGGCATGTAAGTGCGCAAGTGGTGCACTTTCCAGTTTGAGAATGCTGACCCAAGGGCTAGGGTAGGTTTAATAGTAGCTATAATTCAACCTAATCATCAGAAGGTTGCAACTATTTTAATCAACTTTAACAACTACGTCAAGTAGTTTTCTATTTATGCGTGAGATGTACTGTTTCCCTTCGCAGATTCAATTTGTATCTGTGCTATGTATCCTTGTAGGCAATTCTGAAGGAAAAAAATTCATAAGGTGTACGCACTCCAAGAAAGGTTTTATTCGTGGACGCGATCAACTTGTAAATAAACAGGTGTCAATTGATAAAGCTTCTAGTGTTGATATGTATTACGTCATGTTTGGCTTGCTGCATGTAGCTGTTGCACAGTTGAGCCCCGAAGTGCCTGTGACCTTGACACCACTGCACTAGACTACTGCTTTAAAACTGCCCTACGTCATCCTTCTGTATCACACAGTCAGCGCTCTATGAGCTGTCATTGTGGTTTGTACCGAGCATTCGCGCTCAAAGAGCGCTGTTTGTGCACCCATGATCTAAATGGTTTGAGAAAAACTCCCCCCCACACACATACAAATTTTTTCTTTCTTTGTAATATAAAGAATTGGATATTATCAAGTTTAGACAAATATTTTGCAAATCAGTGAAAATTCTTGGTTTTATTTTGTTTGATAGTTCTGAATGTGCTTATTTCAATGGAACAGAATGCATAGGCTTTGCATTTTAATTCTTTTATTTAGCTACTGCCTCAAACCAGCTTTTAAGTAAATCAAAAGAGCTTATAAAGATAAATGGTGTTGCAAGACATTTAACTTTATATACACAGAATAAACTTTGTGTCAATTTAAACAGGGGTGAAATAACTGAAAAAAATTACAAACGGTATGGGGTTAGGATAAGGTTTTAAATTCAGCCCTATATTATTTAACCTATTTATTGATATATTGATAAAGATAAACAACAGGGAAATAACAGGAATACTTTCCACAGATAATTTCTTGGTAAGTTATATTTCAAGTTCCTCAAATCTTACAGGGATTTTGCAAGAAATGGGGTTTGAGAATAAATTTTAAAAATTAAAAAATAATGAAAAAGTGGCCATAAATTGTAGAAGGAAAGATGGTATGTGGAACTAGAAGAGTTGAAAATAGTAAAGAAATTTGATACGACCATTGTCGTAGCCAAGGGAAAATTAGTGATGAAAGTCACAAGATCATATCTGCAGAACATACCAGAAATGCAAATAAATTGGTTAGAAAGGGTGTACAAAATGGTAGTGGAGGCAGAAATACTCTATGGATGAGAGATTTGAGGGAGTGAGAAAGTATGGCATATGGCAGATGACATACGTATGCAGTGCTTTGGGTTTATCTATAGCATCCCCAAATGGAGCAGCGATGTTAGAAGTAAGAAAACTAGGCTGCAAAGGTGTGGTAATTGAAAGGTCACTGAAATATTGGATAGAATAAGAGTACTGAGTGATCAAAATATTGTGAAACTGACCAGTGAAGGGATGAATTGGACTTAAAGTCTGAAAAGATTTTACAGAAAATGGAGTTGGGTAACATATGGGAAGACAACAATACGAAAGTTGAAGGTTTCTGGAGAGAAATAATGGAGTGGAGGATATTGAGAAACAAGAATTATTTCAAAATCTTAGAGTTAAGAAAAGTTTAGTATTGTGTAGACAACAGAAGTTGGATCAAGGCAGGGAGGTGTTTGTATGCAGGTATTTGTAAAGGTCAGGGAGGGAAGGTTGGGCATGGATAAGGTTAAGGGAAGACAGGAAAGAAAAGATCTTACACGTTGCCTTTTATGTGGGAGGGCACGTAATGACCTCATTGTATATTAAAATGTGAAGAAACAAAGTTAGAGGGAGAACAGTTGGTACCAGTACAGAAATTTTAAAAATTAAGCTAGTGAAATTAAATAAGGAAGAGGGAAAGAACTGTTAGGGAAATTTATGGGAAGAGCAAGGGAAAAATGGTACAGAGAAATAAATAGAAAAGAGCGTGAGCTAAACTTGGATCCACCATGCAATAATAATCATGGTGTTGAAATTGCTGGCGGAGTGACATAGAATAACAACTCTTAGTTATGCATAAGAGATTGTAAATTAATATGTGTATATAGTAGTTTGGCAAATAAATACAGGTACATTTAACTGAATTACTTTGTTACAGGATGAGGATTTCTCTCCAGTAAAATCTACAAGGTAAGGTTATGCATCTTTATAAAATTTGCTTAGAAATTGTTTTAAATTAAGCAATATAGACTTGGTTATATGGAAGCAACACTCTGTTGCTTATATGACAGTTTTATATTTATAATAAGGTGCACCTTTCAAATAATACTTGCACAATCTGTACGAAGACAAATGTGATTATACAAAATTAAATGAGGACCGAAAGTTGTTAAGAGCTTGTTTACAGAAAATTATAAGTTAACACTTGATTTTTCTTCCAAATATCTTAAATATACGGTATATTAATGAAAACTACAAATTTGGCTCAACAATCTTACAAGATATTAATGAAAGTCATTGAAGCCACTTTTTAGAAATAAAAATAAAATGACAAGTTTTCTCTCTAAACTCTAAAGGATGGCTTAAGTGCAGGATTTTCTTTAAAATCTCAATATATATGTATATCCTTGAGGGGTACTAATGTTATGTACAGGTTTGGTATTTAACTGACTGTACATTATTTAGTAATGTTTCTCACACATACATTCTTACACAGGTGTTCAATAGTACATTGATCTGCTTTTTAAAGTGGCTTTCCTTTTTTTAACTTGACAGAACCTGAAAATAAGTATTTTGGATTTTCAGTATAATTTTGATGTTAAAATTTTGGGAGGAAGAGCATTGTTTCGCCCTTGTAGTTTGTAATGGGCTATGAATTTCCCACCTTCTTATAATAGGTATTGGGCAAAGTGTAGGCACAAGATCCGTTAAGCTACTTAAGTATGTAGACGACATGGTCATCCTCTCCAGGAACCAAGCAACCATGGAGAACATTAGGGCATGGGTGCTCAAAACCTCTATGGAAATAAACAGTGCCAAAACAAAGGCATGAAATTTAGAAGGGGAGGAAGGTTATCTGAGAGGAACCACTTTACATGCAGAGAAGAAACAGAGTTCATACCCAACTTCAAATATCTGGGCATGGTGCTACAAACAACTGGAACCACTTTCTTCCTGCTTATATAAGAGCAAACAATGGCAAAAACGAAAGCCGCATATGATATTCCTAAACTCCAAATTCTAAGCCTGCCAACTCTTCAAGCTCAACATTGTACCATCCGCCACATATGGCATCCAATGGTCCTACTTGATGGTGAACAAGCTGAAGAAGCTAGAGAATGTCAAAGCAAGATTTCTGAAAAGGACTGTCTCAATCTCAAAATTCATAAGAAACGGCTATTCCTATAGAATAGTGCAGGAACCCTTCTTCATTGAGGACATGAGACTTGCCTTCAGATTACTGGAAACAAGCATACAAAACAACCCTTGAAGAGAGACAGAAAAAAGCTGGTGAGATACTGAAAGAAATAATGGAAGGACCCAAACTTAGAGCTTCCCCACCTATATACCTGGTTTGCAGCCCATGGATTCCATGGGAGGATCTGCCCAAATTAATCATACCATGAGCCAAAGGAGGACTGCATCTGCAAGAAATGCAACAAACCATGCCCCAAGTATCACCTAAGGAATTGAGAAAGCAGAACTCAACCACGAAACACACTAATGAAAGACTGGTGAAAATTAAAAAACTCAACTGCACACATTGTGTTTAATAAATAAATATGCATTTCTCCCTCAGCTTCATATGGGGGCTGTCCCAGAAGTACTTGATCTAACAAAGAAAGCACAAAAACTGGGAGAAAAGCATAATTATTTTTCTACATAATTTCCTTCCATCTCGATACATGTTTCCTAGCATGGCTCAGTGGCTGTTTATAGTTAAAACCATCACACTCTGCAAAATAACCATCAACTACTGGTTCCACTCCTTCATTGTTTGCCCCTCCGAAGGAGTGTCGCCTTGTCGTGGCGGAGGGGCTCAGTACCCGAACCAGACGGCCTACTTAGTGTCTTTTGACCACTGGTAGGCAAGAGGTGAGGGGAAGCTAAGAACATTCCAAACGGGTAGATGAGGCTCGGTAGTCTTGGTCGACAACTCATCTAGGAGAAGAGGACTCCGAAATCAAACTCCCCAGGGGCTCCTACTATGGAACTGGGAGAAAAGCATAATTATTTTTCTACATAATTTCCTTCCATCTCGATACATGTTTCCTAGCATGGCTCAGTGGCTGTTTATAGTTAAAACCATCACACTCTGCAAAATAACCATCAACTACTGGTTCCACTCCTTCATTGTTTGCCCCTCCGAAGGAGTGTCGCCTTGTCGTGGCGGAGGGGCTCAGTACCCGAACCAGACGGCCTACTTAGTGTCTTTTGACCACTGGTAGGCAAGAGGTGAGGGGAAGCTAAGAACATTCCAAACGGGTAGATGAGGCTCGGTAGTCTTGGTCGACAACTCATCTAGGAGAAGAGGACTCCGAAATCAAACTCCCCAGGGGCTCCTACTATGGTAGGTACGGGTTTGGCGTACCCGGGGCCCCGAGCCATACTCTCGATTGGGTTCCTCCAAGAGGTGAGAGGGCATATGCCAAACGCCCAATTAACTTTGGTCCACTTTTGTGTTTGACCTCCCACCTGATACCTCCCTGTACACAGTCTGATGGATAAGCTACGCGCGGGTCGTCGGAGGATGGGGTGACGCAAGGGGTGACTGGGTAATCGCGTAAGTCCCAGCCCCTGGTTATCATGTAGGATCTGTGTGCGTATCCGCTGATAAAGGTCAGTCCCGGGGAGGGGCCATTGCATGAGCTGATGCACTCCTGAAGGCGATTGGGTCCCTCTGTCTATGCATTGGGGGGTGAGACCCTAGGGTGAGCAAGGTCCAGGCCAGGACTCTCACCTAAGCCGGGGTGGCGCCCAGGATGTGAGCATGCCATCGGAGACATTTGCAATGGTGGAGGATATCATCGCCATGAGTTCTTTTAAAACTCAAAAAACAAAACATGCCAAAGTCAGTGAAAAGGAAGTAGCAGAGTTGAGTGGTCCTCGCTACTTAGTGATATCAAGAACAGAGGAAGGTAAAACATTCAGATCGGTGAATCCTTTCGTGATACAGAAGGGTCTCGATAAGATAGCTGGCCCAGTGAAGAACTGCACAAGATCGCGAAACGGCACGCTGCTTGTTGAATCTATTTCAGCAGCACAGGCAGCTACTATTGTAAAAGCCAACATGTTAGCCAGCTATCCGGTGCGTGTAGAGATGCACAAAACGTTGAACTCCTCTCGCGGCGTTGTGAACACACGCGCATTGGACGATATGTCCTCTGGTATGGCTACAGACCGGCGAATGTCATCTTCGCCGGTCTCCGTGTCAAATCGGTTCGAAGCTCTCGAACCGAAATTCTCTATGGGAACACGGACGTCCTCGACAGAGGACATGGAACTAGAATCTGTCCACACTGGGAGACCCCCAGTGGAAAAGAGGCGCGAAAAAGCGTCCGATAAAAATGTAAGCCCTAGAGAGAAGAAAAGGGCGAAATTAATTCGACAACCGCCTATTCCAAAGTAATGAAGAGTTACCTTGGAACTATCTGTCCCATACACAATGCAATATGGCTATCCTACAATGGAACATACGTGGAATTCGAACTCAACGGCCAGAACTTGAGCTTTTGCTCAAAGAATACGAACCTCTGGTTGCATGTTTGCAAGAGACTAAGCTGCGTCCTCATGACGCTTTCCATCTAAGGCGATACACCCCAATACGGTGTGATGTTACACCAGAAGAGGGTGCACCGGCACATGGCGGCGCTATGATGCTTGTTAGAGATGACGTGTATATGCAAACTCTACCATTGCACTCTGATATACAATCAGTTGCTGTATGGATTAAACTGCCAAACATACATTTCACCATCTGTAATATTTATTTACCTCCGTCCCATGACTTCTCGCACATTGATTTATAAGATCTAGTTTCCCAGTTGCCAACACCGTTTCTGTTGGTGGGAGACTTCAATGCGCACCACCCACTTTGGGGTTCAAGTCGCGCTTGTGCGAGAGGTACCCTCATTGCCGATTTCCTCGACAGTCACAACCTAGCTCTCCTCAACACTGGAGAGCCAACATTCATTTCTGACTCTCACAGCACCTTCTCACACCTCGATCTTGCAGTTTGTTCACCTCAGTTGGCAGTCTCCTTACAATGGAATGTCATCTCTGATTTACACTCTAGTGACCACTTCCCATGTCTTCTTAGATTCTTGACGCAACATGCATATTCCACACGTATGCCCAGATGGCGTTTGGACCATGCCAACTGGAACCTTTACACCCAGTTGGCTGTCTTTACGTACAACGAGCACGACTCAGTGAATAATTTGGCGCAGCATCTCACGGAGACGATTCTCTCTGCTGCTGAACAATCGATTCCGCGGTCCACTACACACCCCCGTCGATTTCCCGTCCCCTGGTGGACGGAAGAATGTCGGAATGCCATTCGTGCTCGAAGGCGTGCACTTAGAGCTGGAGTATTCCCTGAAATCTTCGCGATGTTCAGCACCAGGACTGGGCGATATTCATGTACAAATGTTACAACGGCTCTCTCCTGAAGGTAAGGCATTCCTGCTCGAGGTCTATAATCGTGTTTGGGTTGACAGTATACTCCCAGAAAATTGGCGGGAGGCCACCGTTATTCCCATCTTGAAGGCTGGAAAGGACCGTCATCTTCCCTCCAGCTATCGTCCTATTTCCCTCACCAGTTGCGTTTGCAAGGTGATGGAACGCATGATCAATGGACGATTGGTATGGTGGTTAGAAAGTCGTAACCTACTAACATCCAGTGTGGTTTTCGACGACGCCGTTCAACTGTTGACCATCTTGTGTCAATATCGACACAGATAATGGACGGCTTTATGAAGAACGGTCAAACCGTTGGCATATTTTTCGATCTTGAGAAGGCTTATGATACGTGCTGGCGAGCAGGGATTCTACGTTCCCTGTATGCCTGGAACATACGTGGACGCCTACCACTTTTCATTCAGGAGTTTATGAAGGACCGCTTTTTCCGAGTAAGGGTCGGCTCGGTTTTTTCTAATTCTTTTGTTCAGGAGGAGGGAGTACCTCAGGGTTCGGTGCTAAGTGTCACGCTCTTTGCTATAGCAATTAACTCCATCTGGAAATGTGTTCCACCTGGAGTTTCGTCATGCCTATTCGTAGACGACTTCGCTGTCTATTGCACTTCTCAGCGCACGGCGTTCTTACAATGGCGCCTGCAGCAATGTTTGGACAACCTTAGAGAATGGAGCGTGAGAAACGGCTTCCGTTTCTCAACTGAGAAGACAATCTGCGTTAATTTCTGGCGCCGTAGGAGACGATTACCACCTTCGCTCCGATTTGGTCCAGATTCACTTCCCTTCGCAGAAGAGACGCGCTTCCTGGGTTTGATCTTGGACAGGAAGCTTAGTTGGTCGTCGCATATTGCACAGCTAAGAGCGAGATGTGACCGTTCCCTAAATATTATGCGAGTACTGAATGGCAAATCGTGGGGAGCGGATCGAACAATTTTGTTGCGAATATATCGCGCATTGGTCCGATCCAAGCTAGACTATGGGTGTATTGTTTATTCGTCAGCACGACCATCTGTGCTGAGAAGATTAGACGTGGTCCATAATAGGGGCATCCGCATTGCAACAGGAGCTTTTCCAACAAGCCCAGTGGTGAGCCTTTACGCCGAGTCCGCAGAACCTCCTCTGCAATATCGGCGTGAGATTCTCTTGGCAAATTATGGTTGTGCGCTTAGATGTATGCCTAAGCACCCAACGTTCGCTTCTTTTTTCACCACCACGCTAAGAGAACGATATAGAAATAGCACCCTTAATCCTAAGCCTGCGGGGTTCCGTTTCCAAGAGCTCCTAGTGAAGCTTGGAGTGGAACTGCCTGTGATGTTCGCCAAGGGCGAGAGACTTTACCCCCCTTGGCTGTCTGGCACGCCCCATGTAGATCTTGGGATGACCGTACACCAGAAGTCCACGATGCCTATTTCAAGTATCCGCACGTGTTTCTTAGAATTTTTGTCAGGCTACTCTGACCGTCGATATATTTACACCGATGGATCAAAGAACACCAACGGTGTTGGATGTGCTTATGTTTATGGAACCGAACCATATACATTCGGTTTTCCAAATAGCACTTCCATTTTTACTGCAGAGCTTTATGCAATTTATCGAGCCGTTTTGTATGTTCGCCGTCGTAAATTAGGTGACTGCCTGATTTTGAGCGATTCCCTTAGTGCACTGCAGAGCCTTTGTCAGTTGTACAACCCCCACCCTATTGTACAACGTATCCAGGATGCCCTCCATGTTTTACACGCTTCTGGCGTTGACGTGGTGTGTGCATGGATTCCCGGTCACGTAGGTTTGCCGGGGAATGAAATGGCAGATTTAGCAGCAAAGACGGCAACTACAGAACCCAGTATTACCATCTCACGTGTTACTTCGGAAGACTTTCGGCTTGAAGTGCGGAGAGCGGTGCTGTCGTCCTGGCACGACGAGTGGTCAGCTCTCCGCGGTAATAAGCTTAGAGAAGTGAAAGAACTTCCGATAAACTGGGTAACTTCCTGTCGCACATCTCGTCGCGAGGAGGTTAGTTTGGCTCGATTAAGAATAGGGCACTGCAATTTTTCGCACGGTTACCTATATAAAAGGGACCCTGCGCCTCTATGTCCGCTGTGTGACAACGTTTTGTCGGTTCGCCACGTGCTGCTAGAGTGTTGCTCTCTAGCGCACCTTCGGGATTCTCTGCAGCTGCCTGCCAGACTTCCAGAGGTCCTAGCGGACGACAAAACAGCGGTTGATAGAGTTTTTAATTTTTTAGCGGAGTGCAATATCAATTTGAGGATTTAAATTTTGTTTAATTATCGGTCTGCTTTTGGACATATTTATCACCTTGTTTCATATCTGGCTATTGCCACTGATTTTTACCTTTGCAAACTTTTCTTGTTGCTAGTATTTTTATTTTTTGAGTGAAATTTATATCTGGCTATTGCCATGAATCTTTTAAGGGCGCTGATGACCTAGAAGTTGAGCGCCCTTACACCAAACCAAACCAAACCAAACCAATTCATTGTTTGCAAATCTTTTACCACCAGATCATTTCAAGTTAAATCTAGGGTATATGTGGAAGCAATTGTAACTTTTAACTCATTGATTTTGGCCATGACGATAATGGATATGTGAACTGATGCATTATCTTGATCGAAGAAAACTGTATTTTTCGCTAAAAGCGACTATTTTTGCCTGGTTTTGTCACTTAAAACACCCCAAGGAAGTTCACAAAATACTCACCATTGCTTGGTTTTTGTTTTTGGAGGCAATGAAAACTATTCCACATGCATCCCAAAATACTGAGGCCGTGACCATGTCTGCAGATGCAATTATCTTCGCCTTCATTGGAGTTGATTCTTCCCTTTCAGTGTACTTTCAGGACTATTCCTTCATGTCAGGTGTGAATTCATGGTTATGAATTGATGCAAAAGCTCATCTTTATTGTAGTGAAACATTGCGAAACACTTGATTGAAATATCCTCAAGATGCGATTTTTGTTCTATTGTAAGCAAATCTGGCACTGATCTTGTGCACATCTTTGTCATGTCCTAATTTTCAGTTAATGTATGATGTATAGCACTTTTTGAAATGTCTTCAATATCTGCTTGCTCGCACACTTTCAGTCAAAGATAATTGAATACCATTTAGTGTATTTTCTTTACAGTTTCTGACATCGTTATCACTGCAATGTTTGTCTTGGCAGCCCGTACAGGCTCACTTAAACTGTGCCACCAATATTTTACTGTTGTAAAAGGAACAGATTCCCCTAGAGTAGAATCTAGCTCAGCTTTAATATTAGACTAAGGCCTTTCAAGTGAAAGTATGTATCACATAAAAATGATCAGTTTTATTTGTGTTTACAAATTCACTGAGAGCCTTCACTATTGATGGTTGCCAAACAAATACTAAACAATGTAGTATTGTCAAACTTAAGCTTTATAAGGTTGGCAGTTTCTACTATAGTCATTTGTTTGAAACAACTGCTCTGTATTCATCAGGTGGGTACTTATGGGACAACCCTTGAACCATATCTTCCAAAATTCCTATGATAAGTGATCTATTCTACTAGATATTTTGATTTCTAATCTTGTGATCTGCTCAGTTACCCTATTTTAAACTTTTTCATTCCTTAATGGTAATTAAGATTGCCTGGTGTTCTTGCATTCATTGCCAAATTATTTGTCCCAATTATTCCTTAAAATAATCCCTCCACATGCTGGGTCTGATTTCATTACTCTTAGACTTTCCTTGACTAGATACACCTTTTACTAGTTTCCATATTCAATCACTACCTACCTCCATTGCCTCTTTATAAATATGGTTTCCAACTCTGTCTCTCCATTCTGTCATTTTTGCCTCGATTAGACACTTACATCCTCATCTAGCAATTAAACATTGTTCTCAACATTGACAGCATCTCGTCAAATGCAAAGACCTTAAAAGTGACAGCATGTAGACTTTATATTGGGAACCAGGGGGGAAATAATGCAGATCAATTAATCCTCACTGGTGAACAGCAACAACATTCTTCTTTCATGAGTCTTTTCTATTTGTTTCCACCTTCTTGACTCTATTTTTCTTTGTCAAGACACACACTTTATTATACCAGGTGATTCAGCCACGCCTTATTTTTTTGGAAGGTAGGCCACCCATCTAACGGCATGTGTGCCTTAGTCCAGTTTTGCGCTTACTAAAATGTATTGCTTGACGTTCTTAAAGAGAGGAATGCGCAAAATTGAGAGCAACAGTGCTTTAAAGGACAGAACGTACTCCTCGCTAAAGTACACCTCAAAAACATACGACTCGTTTACTGAGAGCGAATTCCGGTTTCCAGCCGATTTTACAAACTTTTTATTAGAGTATACATAGCAACGTAATTCAGTAAACGCCTCGGAAAAAATGGACCTATCATATGAGTACACTATCAACGTCAGCTAAAAAGAAAATGGTGGATTCTTGTACTTAGAGCAGGGATTGGCTGCCAAACAGTAGGAAAAATTTAGACACGCCTCATCCATCATGTACCCGTACAGTCAAAACGGACATTATTAAATAACAGTTTATTTGCATTTTTGCGTGAACTACGCCTCGTGCATCTCAATTAGTATGCATAACAGCTTTTGCCATTTAAGTAATAATATTAAAACGCCCAGTAAATGATTAAAACTGTCTTAAAAGGCTAAATCAAGCATGCAAACCTGCGAGGTGGCAATAGCATAGCGCCAGGCATACAAGTCCTACTATTGGACGTGGTACGTGCTTTCAGGGAGTCTCGAAATACGAGGGATGTTCAATAAAGACTGGCACTGATTTTTTTTCCCTTTCATTAAGTGTCTGATTGCGACATCTGTCCATGTGTCATTGAACTACGTATTCTAGTCGCTAATCACTGAAAATCACACAGTGATATCTCTATCAGTTGATTGTTGACAGCCTGTGAGAGTGAACGTGTTTGATAATCGCCTCTAAATATCATCACGAGTACAGAAGTCACCCAATAAGGGCGTAGTCATTACTGTTTTTGATTACAAGAGGACAGTCTGCATTCTCACAGTTCCAAGACACTCTACAGACACTGCAGATTACTATAACACTATCCTGAAGCAATTGGTAAAGGATCACATCCCCAAAAAGCTAAAGAATCTCATTCAGCAGTGCAAGCTTCGTCACGTCAATGCCAAGCCACATGTTGCTGATGCGGTTATCGAATTCCTGGCACAAAATCATATGTCCACGGTACCTCTTCCACCTTATAATCCTGACCTAGCTCCATGTGACTTTTTTCTTAACCCGAGAGCCATAAAAAAACTTAAGGGACGTCGGTTCGACAATGAGACCAAAGCAGTGAAAGCTTTAGAGGCGACCCTGAACAGACTCTCAAAGAATGGCTTCCTGCACGTTTTCCAGGAATGGCAAAGGAGGTGGGACAAGTACATTGTATTGAGGTAGAAGTATTCTGAGGGGGGCAACAGTCTGTATGAGTGATTTTTTACAATACATTGTTGTATGAATATTAGTGCCAGTCTTTCTTGAACACCCTAAGTAGCTGAATAGGATTGTGACGGGTCCTCTGCGCTTAACCCCCAATGACACAGGTTCGAGTCTCAGCATTGTAAATATTTTTTTTTCATCAAAACTTGGAAACCGAATTCACAATAATCTAATAATGAAGTCCCTGAGGGTTTAGGACATAATTTAAATCGTTTTTGGTTGTCTGCATTTTTAATAGCACAATAATTCATTGTGTGCAAAATTGAGTTAAACTTCTATGTTAAACTCTGACAATGTATTCCCTTGCTTTCTGTGTTCAAATGTGTATGAATGATCCTTATTTCCATTCCACCTACCTATAGGTGTGTTTAAACAACTACATAATTGCAGTTCACCAATAAAGAAACATCAAACAATGTCATAAAACATAAATAAAATAATAAAAATGAATATAATAACAGTTTTCAGAATAATAGTTCGTAAATTGTGAGGATTGCACGATTAAAAAAAAATTAGTACACGCAGGTGATTCGAACCACCTTCATAACAGACAGATTATTTCGGAGTCTTGCGCCCGTTCCAACTGAGCTACCTAGTAACGTGCGAGCTAAACATTCCGTTTAAGATGTAATATTCGCTGGTTCCAGTGAACATTTGCAGAAGTGCAAACGTCAGCTGTCTAATTAGGAATATATTAAAAAGTGATGTGATAACATCTATATTAGTACTAATTTCATAGAGTGTTTAACATTCATGTTAAATACGCGGGTAGAACCTGGTAATGGGGTCGATGTTTTCATGTTGGACTATAAAATGCGGATTGCATAAAACTCGAGAATAAGGGGCAGCTGACTCACCTGGTATATGTCTCATTTTTCTATGTCATATACTCCCTCTCTTTCATTTTATATCTTGCTATTTTCATAAATGCTTTCATCTGCCATTGCCTCATTACTTTCCTTTTCCAATTAATTGTGTAACTCTGAATTCTAAATTACTATGTTTATCTGAATGTAAATTGTTAGAGAATAATCACCCCATCTCTGCTCACCACCTGATATGCTTTAAATTTCTTTCCTGCATTAAGGATATCACTTACCTCTCAATCTTCTCCCATTAGTTTTATTTTGATATTCTAACTATTTTGAATAAGGAAACTTTAGACTATGCACCCATCTGATCCTCTATACATCATACATTCATTTAACCCTTTGTTCAATTGTTAGCTGCCCAAAACACTAATGGTTGCATGCCTTTTCTGTTATTTGTTTTATTTCTGTAATACCTTTTCAAGAATGAAGTTCCATTTCTTAGGTCAGTTTCAGTTTGAATTGCAAGTACTTTTCCCCCTACTTTTGCATTAAAATCTTCCATTATCCTGGAATCTAAACCTTTACACTTTTTCTTTGCCTCAAACTTTGTATGATTGTACACATACAGCCCAATTCCACCTAAAATTCTGCCTTTCCCTCTCTTTTTCACTGCATTTATTCCAGAATAATAAAAAGAATATTGAGGTCTGCTGCTACCATCACATGTCTACATTTGATACTTTCACCTGATGCAGTATTATTAGTTATGGTAGGTGTTGTGTTGGAGTGTTTTGTTTCCCATTGTTTGATTGTTTGCATTATATCGTTTGCAGTTGGCCTAGTGCGATTATCTTTTGTCTTCATTGTAAATGTTATATATATTAACGAATAAAATTGTGATAATAAATACACTAATATTATTTCAATTGTGGCCTCCAGAGCAAAGAAGACTATCTCATTAGAAAGACTAAAAGTTAATACATCGACGTAACATATAATTTTCACGGGGGTCGCGTCTCAAGGAAATTATCAGCTGTAAATTGTGAACATACTTCATACCCGTACCACGACCGAGATAGGAGAGAAAGAGTCATCGCAGTTCATCAAAAGAGTTAGCCGGATCTTTTATACGAGAAAAGAATTCATCATACCGACCCTTCAAAGTGACGACGAGCAGAAGATTCCCTTCATACTGGTGACGGGAGATACCAGCCGGAAGAGACTCCTTCATACTGGCGCCCAGACGCGAGAGGGCTCGAATACAGGCGTATAGAGTAAAAATATGTACCTGGACAAAGAGTGAAAAGAAGACATTTTGACGGAGTATCCTTTTTCTTGTGCTCCAGAATTCAAGTAAGACTAGTACTAATTTATGATACTACGCAATAAGAAAATTGTACAGAAGATGGAAAAAGTTGAGAAAGATAATGATAGTGTAGATAGGGAAGTGAGTGATAAGTTATCAGTAGAAGGTAGAAAGAATGTAGTATGTAAGGAATTTGAAATAGGATTGAAAGAAATATTGGAAGCGATGAACAAAAATACAGCAGATATAAAAGCAGATTTTGTTAGAAATGTAACAGAACTAAAAGCAGATGTAGCAGATTTGAAGGAGGATGATGCCAGAAATATAAATAAATTGTCACAAGAAATTGAATTATGTAAGAAGGAATGTACAGAAAGAATTGAATCAAGTAACAATGATATAGCTAAATTAGGTGAGTTAGTAAGCGTGATAAAATTAGGACAGGAATCAAACACAGTAGAAATAGCTAGGCTAGGAGAATTGATAAATGAAGTTAAGTTAGGACAGGAGAAGACAGTGGTAGAAATGAAAGCTGAATTAAGTAAAGAATTTGATGAAAAACTAGCAGAACAGAATGCAAAAATTGCAAAGGTAGGAGATGAATTGAGAACAGAGATAGTCGTGGTAGAACAGAGTTGTAAAATGTATCAAGATGGAATTAGGTCAAAACAAAATGACATTGATGTAAAAATTGATAGTTTAGAAAATGTTGTAAAGGGTATAAGCGCTGAGATGCAGTCACAGCGAGAAGAATTGAATAAAGTAAAGGAGGAAGCCAATGTAAATGTAAATAGAATAAATGAAACGGTTACAAAGGAAAAAGAATTTACAGGAAGGCTTTCCCAAGTTGTGATTGCTCTACAGGCTGATAGAGTTAATGACAATCATGATCAATTTGTGAGTGAATGCAAAAATATGACCAATACTGATGCACTTGACAATAACAGTAATATGGCGGACTTTCAGGAGAATGATTTAGCTATGCCAATGCACTCCCCTAGTCAAAACCATAATTGTCACGCTAGTCACTTGTTCCATGATCTAACCCCTCCGTCATTTGACGAAGAAGCCGGTGACAATCCAAAAATTTTCATAAAAGAACTGGAGGATTATTTTAGGATCAAACGAATTCCGAACGAGATACGAATGATGGTGGTTAAACGCTGTCTTAAGAAAAACGCATTGGAATGGTTAAGACTAACTTTGGCGTCTCACGAAACATATAGTATGTTTCGAAATCTTTTTATAAATAGATTTTGGGGACCAGGACGTCAAAACCAGATTAAAGTCGAACTGGCTACCGGACATTATGACAGTAAACGTGGTATTTCAATGATGGAGTATTTTTTGAAACTGGCGAACAAATCGAAACTACTCCAACCTCAGTTGAGTGAACAGGAGGTTATTGAAGCACTTATTCGCCATTATCCACCGCACATAAGAAATAATCTGATCGTGGCGAAACCGGTTGATTTTTCGGACGTAATTGAATTATTGGCAGAGTTCGAGGCACAGAATAATTACCAAGAGACTAACTCCAGTCAGCGATATGAAAATGGACAGCGCGCTGTAGGTGGCCAAGGTAGGAATCAAGGAACGCAATTAGAACGTCTTAGAAATAATTTTCCAACAACGAATGAGAACCAGGGAAATGGTGTGAGAGATGAAACACACCAAAATAATGGTGAAAACTACAGAACAAATAGACGTCCTGATGTAAGATCGAATTACAGAGGTCCTATACCGCGAGACAGACAAAATCCGCGATACGAGAGACGTAATCATGATTATGGTGGCGATACCAGAGGGCGTGGAAGAACCAGTCAAATTAATCACATCCGGTTTTACAGAAATTACAATCGTAGGTGGAATGGAAGCTACGATCCGAGAAATCATAGTACAAATTATCAGGAAAATGTAACCCAAGTGCCTAGGTTCGAGGAGGAAAGCGTCGAACGCAGGAATGATCGCGACTTTCCTAGAACACAAAATCATAAAACAAATTTTAGTGGGGAGGGGCATAGAACCCCTGAAGGTTGCCAAAGAAAAAAAAAATCGAAACATTGTCAAGAGAAAATATTTTTGTATTCAACGATGACATGTTTTTCAACACAGTTGTTATATTGTTGTACAATTACATTGTTGTGGGGAGATCATCACAGTACATGCAACATTGTATGGCTGAAAACAATTTTCCCAAAATAGAATTAGTTGCATATACTGTGATGAGGGGCATTTGATGCAGTATTATTAGTTATGGTAGGTGTTGTGTTGGAGTGTTTTGTTTCCCATTGTTTGATTGTTTGCATTATATCGTTTGCAGTTGGCCTAGTGCGATTATCTTTTGTCTTCATTGTAAATGTTATATATATTAACGAATAAAATTGTGATAATAAATACACTAATATTATTTCAATTGTGGCCTCCAGAGCAAAGAAGACTATCTCATTAGAAAGACTAAAAGTTAATACATCGACGTAACATATAATTTTCACGGGGGTCGCGTCTCAAGGAAATTATCAGCTGTAAATTGTGAACATACTTCATACCCGTACCACGACCGAGATAGGAGAGAAAGAGTCATCGCAGTTCATCGAAAGAGTTAGCCGGATCTTTTATACGAGAAAAGAATTCATCATACCGACCCCTCAAAGTGACGACGAGCAGAAGATTCCCTTCATACTGGTGACGGGAGATACCAGCCGGAAGAGACTCCTTCACACCTGTGTTGATTTTGTTAATAAGCTTTCTACATTTCACCACACAAACTTCTTTCTAAACTGATTCCTGTCTATCTGCTCTAAGTTACTGCAACTTGTTCTGGTTAGGGTGCCTTCATGTATTCTTGGACCTATATAATGTTCTATCTGCAGGATTCTTCCTTCAGAGAGGATACCACACTCTGTATATCTTCACGGTAATTGCAGTCAAGAATTCATTAACATATTTTCTTGTTTTGTCAGTCAGCTGTTTGGAGGGCCTTCTAGAAGGTTCTACTTCAGTTCTTCCATCACTTTCCCATGTAGGTTATTCGAAACTGTTTGGACTTTTTATTAATGTGTCGTGCTGCATCATTTGTGATTTTCCATTTATGCATAACTGGATTTCTTGAGCAACAATACTTCTGTGCTTATTGATCTCTTTTAATAAATAAAATCTTTATTCTCCTTCCCCCCTGCTGTAGTCATGTTCAATGAAGGCTCTGCTACCTTATTACTTGCGTAATTCCCATTTTAAGTTCATTCTTTCTTCCATTATTATTGGTCTAGGTTGTATACGTCATCTAATTCTGAAGGAGTTTCATTATATTGAATCTACCCAATTAGTTGCAATTTACCTACTATAATGTCCTCCATCTCTATTCAGCTTTTCTTTTCCCTTATGCTGAAACATTCACTTCACAGGAAGATTTTGCGTATAGCGATGTCTAATAATATCTAGACAGTAAAGTGAATTGGATTTACTGACACTACATCATCTAATATTTACTTTCCTGTCTATTTGTACTGACTTCTCCATTCTTGCTAGACAGTAGTCACATTCCACCAGTTCTCCTGCTATATCTCCTGAAATCTGACTGATAGATGATGCAGTTTGTTCCAACTTCTTATACATTCTCTTCCACCGGTCTTTTATTTCAGCTATATTTTCTAATATACCATAAACATTGCGATCACTTATTACATTTGGTGGTCCTAGATTCAATTTTTGCTGCCAATTATTAATATGGTCAATGTTAATGCAATCCAAAATAGTACCACACCAAAACCCATTTTGTGCCTGTACCTGTTGATAATGCTGTTTTCATATAAAGGCCAATCTTGGTGTGTGACTTTCCAAACTGATACAATGTTTCAACATAAATCATAGAAGTTTTCACCTGACATGTCTGTCCACTGTGTGTTCACTGAAGTAAGCCATTTTCTGCATGTACATCTAGAATATGTTTCTGTGGGAGAGGTAGAATCAGAACTGAAAAATTCAGTGCCACAGCCGGGATTTGAACCACGGACCTTGCGATTTATGCGCAGCTGCTCTAACCATTGAGCTACTATGGCAAATTGGCAGTATGACACTGAATTCTCCAACCGATTAATATTTTTCCCGGTAGATCACAAAGAGAATCTCAGAGATCAGTTATAACAATAATTTTAATAGTAGCTAATAATAATAATAATAATAATAATTAATAATAATAATAATAATAATAATAATAATAATAATAATAATAATAATAATAATAATAATAATAATAATAATAATAATAATAATAATAATAATAATAATAATAATAATAATAATAATAATAATAATAATAATAATAATAATAATAATAATAAATATAACAATAATAATAATAATAATAAATATAACAATAATAACAATAATAATCATGATTATGACCATCTAAAGGTTATTTAATCCAGGGACATAAAGTAGTTACGATTCTAAGTCGCCCTTGGGGTATTCATCTCTAATGTGGGATTCCCTTTGTTGTCTACTGGGAAAAACACGAATCGGTTGGAGAATTCAATTCCATACTGGCAAGTTACCATGGTAGCTAAACTGTTAGAGCTCCCATGTATGAAGAGGAAGGTCCGTGGTTTAAATCCCAGTTGTGGCATTGAATGTTTCAGTTCCAGTTCTGCCTATCAACTATTGCCCACACACAGCTTATGTCTTTGAAAACGTCAGCATTAAGCTTTGTTGACATAAAAACGTAATAATGCTTCTGTGTGTTCGGCAGTTTTTTATGTTTGGTCTGAAACGATGCAAATAGCCAAATGAAATGTTACAATGTTAAACCAATTCCATAAAGCTATTGTATTCAGTTTTCTGTATGGATGCTTATTAACTGCTGTGCTTCTCAGTGTCCCCTTCTATGTTGTGCGTGAAAGACTGCTTAAGTTTGCTCAGAGGCCCCTATCAGCCTCGGGGATTTTTAGTGCCACAAATCTATGCCACGGCACCACTGGCTTCGCCCCGCTTCTAAAGCAAGCCACACTAAGAATTGTTATGCTGAAGAGAAAATCCACCATCCTCTGCCGTGTTTGAACCCATGACCAAGTGTACGTGAGGCTAGCATCTTACCTATAATGGGGACAACATAAAGCTATAAGTCTGCTTATGGTGTAAATAAGATGTTGTTTGACTTTATAAAGAATGATTCTATGTAACAGGCATGTCTTCCATGATAAACAAAATTATTGTGTAAAAGTACACGTGTAATCCCAGAGGGCTGTTTTTACATCCTGTAACAATATTAGTTTCTTGTATAATTGGATCATGAAGTTAGCAAATTTAACATTGGTGACTAAGGGCTTTTAAGCTACCCTAGAGAATTAAATTGCACATGCATTCACAGTCTCATTTATACCTCCTAAACTGGGGAAGACAACAAATAGTTCTGGTTATAGAAAACACTCTAATTTCAAAAGGGAAATGGAACTTTGGATCTATCATACTAAGCACCAGACCACAAAAGTAGTCCAAGTACCTATTGGTCGCAGACATATGTTGTATTTTAGATCTAATTAACTGTAACTTTTGTTAATTAATGATGTTAAACATTCCAATATTTCAGATCATGCCTAGAAGTGATTTCTGGTGTCAGCAGTGATAAATCACCATTGTCTTCTGCTGAAGATATGAGAAAAGATGTAATTTTGTATATTGAAAAGGATGGTCCTGAAACAGTTAGACATTCCAGTAATTCCAAAGGTGAAGAAAGTTACATTACTGAAAAGTATTCTGTAGAAACAAACATTCATTCAGAACAATCTGATAGATGTAGTCAGGGTACAAAGTCTTACATGACTTCATATTTAAAACAAAATAAGTTAATTCATGTGGGCCAGAAGCCACACAAATGTGAAATTTGTGAGAAGAGATTCACTCAATTGTCAGATTTGAAAAGGCATAAGTTAATTCATAAGGGTAAAAAGCCACACAAGTGTGACATTTGTGAGAAGAGATTCACTCTTTTAGCATCTTTGAAATCACATTACTTGGTTCATGAGGGCAAAAAGCTACACAAGTGTCCAACTTGTGAGAAGAGATTTACTCGGTTGTCGGACTTGAAAAAGCATAATTTAATTCATGGGGGTAAAAAGCCTTACATGTGCGATATTTGTGAGAAGAGATTTACTCAGTTGTCTTATTTGAAATCACATGTTCTGATTCATGATGGCAAAAAACTACACAAGTGTGAAATTTGTCAGAAGGGATTTGTTAAGCTGTCACAATTAAAATCACATCATTTGGTTCACGAGGGTGAAAAACCATACAAGTGTGAGATTTGTAAAATTGAATTTACTAAGTTATCCTCTTTGAAATCACACAATTTTGGTCACGAGGACAAAAAGCCACACAGGTGTGCAATTTGTGATATGAGATTTACTCGGTTATCAAGTCTGAAACGGCATAGTTCAATTCATGAGGGTAAAGAGGCACACAAGTGTGACATTTGTGAAAAAATATTTAGTCGGTTATCCTATTTGAAATTGCATCATTTGATTCATGAGGGCAAAAAGCCACATAAGTGTCAAATTTGTGAGAAAAGATTCACTCAGATGTCACATTTGAAATCGCATCATTTGGTACATGAGGGCAAAAAGCCATACAAATGTCAGATTTGTGAGAAGAAATTTACTTGTTTTTCATATTTGAAGTCACATAATCTGGTGCATGAGGGGAAAAGGCCACATAAGTGTAACATTTGTACAAAGAGGTTTACTGTGTTGTCACTTTTGAAATCACATTATTTGGTTCATGAGGGCAAAAAGCCACACAAATGTGGAATTTGTGAGAGGAGATTTACTAAGTTGTCATCTTTAAAAGCACATTATTTGGTTCATGAGGGCAAAAAGCCACATGAGTGCGCAATTTGTTCGAAAAGGTTTACTCGGTTGTCAAGTCTTAAAAGGCACAATTTAATCCATAAGGGTAAAAAGGAATAAATGTGACATTTGTAAGAAAAGGTTTACTGAGAAAACACAAATGTGAAATATGTACGTTATCTCATGTCATTTCGTTCATGATTGCGACATTTGTCACAGCTCACCTCTAGTGTGGTAATAGCGAGTCTGCCTAGCATTTAGTAGATCCCGATTTCGAATCTCAGTTACAGTTAGTTATCCAGATAAGGCTCTTTTCTGAGGTTTGCCCTTATCCTCAGGATAGAAATGTCAGGTAACTTTAAGTTCAATGGAATTCAAGGCCATTTAGTGTAATTTCACCCATGTAATTCATTAATCGTACAATATGACATGTTAAACATTTGTCATGTTCTCAACTTCTCATGAAATACCTGTTGTGCTGTAAAGCTTCCTGTTCCACCAGTGGTGTAGCTGAAGTTTTGGACACCCCATGCAAATAAATGCTGGAGCCCTTACTTATTAATAAAGCTTAAAAATGGAGAGGTTAAAATATTACATATTTACTTGCCTAGAATAAGTGTTAAAATAACACTCCCTAATTACCAACACTAATTGGTTATTTTTCCTAAATAACGTACACTCGCTAAACTCATAATTCACATAGGTGGAACAAAATCGTTACCTGTCAATATTCTGAGTAACTGAGGTATTAAGCCAAACAAACTTCTATTTGCGGCACCTCAAATATTGTTCAGAAGTAATAACACCTGTTACAACAACATTATATATTGATTAATGTAATATAATACAATTTATTGTCTAATCAAGTACATTTTCAGACAGGTAATAATCCTACATACTATCCAGTTTGTTCGGCTTTTATAACAACCATATTGAAGAAAACCCTGTGCTTTAATGAATTTCTCTATGCCATTGTAAATACTTTTGAGAGCATACACAATTGGAGGTAAACTTGTTTCACACGTTTAACAAGGGTGGGAAATGCTTGCATGGTACACTTCTATTGTCAGTATGTCATCAGTGAACTGCATCTGTTCCAGCACTTCTTCCTAGCGTTTTTTCATGGTTGAATATAAAATGTCTTTTTTGAGAAAACTATTAAAGTCAGTCTGGGGGCCCCTAAATATTGGAGGCCACTCCACTGCACGGGGTCTGAAGGGCCGTTATTTATGCCACTGTGTTCAGCAAATTACCATGTTCAGAGCAGTCTTAAGGTCTATTAACAGTCTTAAGGTATTCACCAGTGTAAATAAATGCCTTTAAAAGTTAAGACATTTTTTTATTCTTTTCGCCCCCAAAAGTTATATGCCACAAGCCCATTATGTATATAATCAGCAGCCTTTAATACTCACTATAAATTTAAGGTGAATGAAATTACGTTTGGTTATCCACCAGTCACATTGAAATTATGTTTGGTTATCCACCAGTCACATCTTCAGCTGTTCAGCCCACCTCTGTAGTGTGATGGTTAGCGTGTCTGCCTCATGTTCAAGAGGTTGCGAGTTCGAATCTCGCTTAGGGTAAGTTATCTGGATACGATTTTTTCCGAGGTTTTCCCTTATCCTGAGAAGACGAAGGTCGGGTAACTTAAAGTTCTAGAGACCTCAGGCTCATTTGAGCATCATTTCACCCATTTCATTCATTCACCGTCCAATGATGTCCGTTGGAGGACGTTAACAAAAATAAATATCTGTTCACTTTTGTTCATTATGTGCTTATATTTGAAGCTGTTAGGTGATGGTAAGTGTTCTTTGGTGGAAGTAAAACAAATTTAGTATTGAATCAATTGGACACAGGTTGATCTGGATGGCTTAGATGGTTAGACACTGGCCTAATGATCCCAAGGTCACGGGTTCAAATTCGGCCCAGACCGATGGTTTTTATGTGTGCTTAAAAACAAACCACAGCTCTATGTCAATAGATTTAACGGTATGTAAAAGAACTCCTGTGGGACGAAACTCCGGCACACCAACAATGCTAATATGATCCTGGCAATTCAATGTCATTAAACAAAATAATTTTTAAAATTTTTTGTTAAAAGTTGGAGACTTAAAATTAAGGCTTTCATTTACACCAAAATTTTTATTGTGCAATTTGATAATCTGAAATTAATGAAATTGTGTTGTAAAGATTAATTAGTATTAAAAATTAAATTAAGTAAATTTAAGTTATTCTAGAATTAATTTGTCATTAATATAACACTATAGATTATGAGGTTAAATTTACTCGAGTATTACTTGTTGTATGGCTTGTTGTTGAACTATTTATAAATTCTAGTACCACAGCAGTATTATTTGGGAAATAATTTGGAAATCTGCAATCAGCTGAAGAGATTCTTGAATGTAGTGTAGTGTTTGCTCTCATGAGAAGCATTATCCAATAACATGAGGGTAATCAATATTCATTTTTTCTTGTAAATACAGTGTTGGTGCAATTTATTTTTTGGCTCACCTATTGTGGGGGGGGGGGGGTTAGCTTGTGAGCATCACTTCAAGATGTTTGTAGTTCAAAGCTCAGGTTGAGTTACCTGAACAAGGGTTTTTGCTCTTCTGGAGGAGACCTGTTGGGCATCTTTAACCTCCATGGACCTTATTCTTCTGTGAGCATCATTTCACCCATTTCATTATTTTAACATATGTTGTTGTTAGCTAATGCTGGATTCTGACAATGAAGTCATTAATCCTCTTGCTCTCCAATATTTTTCACTGATGGATGGGGTGCTAGAACTGGCCGGGCATATTTGAAGGTGGTCTCGGTCCATTTCCTCTTGCAGATCACATAGAGGACAGAGTGGTGAAGAATATATCCAAATTCTGTTTAAATGTTTTGTCAGGCAATCATGTCCTGCAATCAACCTGAAGGTTGTAACTGCCGTTTTTTAAGGATACTCAGGAATTACTGTTTGAATGTTTTTTGATTTTTCATAGTAATATTTTGCAATAATTTTTTTTTGAATTCAGAGTTGATTAATCTTTTAGCTGCATAAAATGGTAGATTAACTATAGATTTCTGCAAATTGCCAGTACCCTTTTTAGCAAGAAAATCAGCTTTCTCATTACCACTCTGTACACAGTGAGCTGGTATCCATTGGAAGACTAGGTGTTTTTGAAGTGCGGTTAGATAGGTACGGATTTTCCAACATTCTATAATTGTTTCGTTTTCTGGTGATAGCTTGGAAGTAAATGCTATAATTGCCGCTCTGGAATCTGAGAGAATAACTGCTCAATGAAAATGTGAAACTCTATACAAAACATTTTGTAGCACCATTCGAATTGCTTCAATTTCTCCATCAAAGTGTATAGTTCCATAATTTATAGATTAGGCTCACATAGACTACACCAGATCTGTATATCAGTATAGACTGAGGAGATAGGCTAGTATAGGTTCACATACGCTACACCAGGTCTGTATATAAGTATAGGCTGAGGACATAGGCTACACCAGATCTCTATATAAGTATAAACTGAGGAGAGAGATTAGTATAGGCTCACATTGGCTACACCAGATCTGCATATAAGTATAGGGTGAAGAGATAGGCTAGTATAGGCTCTCAAAAGCTACACCGGATCGGTATATAAGTATAGACTGCGCAGATATGCTAGTATAGGCTCACATAGGCTACACCGGATCGGTATATAAGTATAGACTGAGGAGATAGGCTAGTATAGGCTACAGCAGATCTGTATATAAGTATAGACTGAGGAGACAGGCTAGCATAGGCTCAAATACGCTACACCAGATCGACTGGGGAGACAGGTTTGTGTAGGTTCACATAGGCTACACAAGATCGCTATATAAGTATAGACTAGGGAGATAGGCTAGTATAGGCACATATTGGATTGGCTACACCAGATAATATATATAAGTATAGGCTGAGGGGATAGGTTTCTATAAGTTCACATAGGATACACCAGATCTGTATATAAGTATAGACTGAGGAGAGAGATTAGTATAGGCTCACATTGGCTATACCAGATCTGTATATAAGTATAGACTGAGGAGATAGGCTTATATAAGTTCTCATAGGCTACACCAGACCTGTATTGTAACTTTTTTTGGTGTGTGTAAAGTAAAGAAGACAGATGTAGTCGAGATAAAGAAACACTTTTATTTCCGTAAACAGTAACTTTGTACACTCGTTGCAACAACAAGAAAGTCTTTTCCGATTCTCCAACAGCACGGCTCCGAACTCGTAACACAAAGAACTGTCCCTTCTCCGTCGGCACAACTCTTCACATCGTCTGTCCGTCTCCGTCGGCACGACTACTCAACGCTTCACATACGTCTGCCTGCCCTTCTGTCGCACTTTACCGCTATTTATATCTCCCAGGCACTATTCTGGAAGCTTCAGGAACGTTCACTTAATGCGGTGAGATACAAAGTAGAAGATTCCAGTAGCCTCTATCCTTTTCTCTCTTTCGGCAAGCGCCCCAACAATGCAGTCATTCTCTATCTCTTTCCTTCGGCTCCTTTGCGGTAGTGCCGACAATAATGCGATGGGTGACACTGCTGTTGTCGGCAATTAGATGCGGCGGGCGCGGTGACACTATATAAGTATAGACTGAAGAGAGAGATTAGTATAGGCTCTCACAGGCAACAGCAGATCTGTATATAAGCATAGGCTGAGGAGATAGGCTTGTATAGGTTCACATAGGCTACACCAGATTCGTATATAAGTATAGACTCAGGAGACAGGCTTGATTAGGCTCACATAGGCTACACGAGATCTGTATATAAGTATAGACTGAGGAGATAGGCTTGTATAGGTTCACATAGGCTACACCAGATCTGTATCTAAGTATAGACTGAGGAGAGAGATAAGTATAGGCCCACACAGGCTTCTCCAGATATGTATATAAATATAGGCTGACGAGATAGGCTAGTATAGGCTCACATAGGTTACACATAGGCTATACCAGATCTGCTTTAGACTGAGGAGATAGGCTTGTATAGATTCATATAGGCTACACCAGATCTGTATATAAGTATAGATTGAGGAGATAGGCTAGTATAGGTTCACGTAGGCTACAACAGATCTGTATGCAAGTATAAACTGAGGAGAGAGATTAGTATAGGTTAACAGTGGCTACACCAATTCTGTATTTAAGTATAGACTGAGGAGATAGGCTAGTATAGCTTCACATAGGCTACACCAGATCTCTATATAAGTATAGGCTGAGGAGATAGGCTAGTATACGCTCACATAGGCTACACCGGATAGGTATATAAGTGTAGACTGAGGAGATAGGCTTGTATAGGCTACACCACATCTGTATATAAGTATAGACTAAGGAGATAGGCTAATATAGCCTCACATAGGCTACACCAGATCTGTATATAAGTGTAGACTGAGGAGATAGGCTAGTATACGTTCACATAGGCTACACCAGATCTGTATATAAGTGTAGACTGAGGAGATAGGCTAGTATACGTTCACATAGGCTACACCAGATCTGTATATAAGTATAGACTGAGGAGATAGGCTAGTATACGTTCACATAGGCTACACCAGATCTGTATATAAGTATAGGCTAAGGATAAATTAAATTAAATTATTTTCTTGTTTTACGAGGCTGTCAATTGCAAGGATCACATCAGCGTCGCCGGTGTGCCGGAATTTTGTCCCGCAGGAGTTCTTTTACATGCCAGTAAATCTACTGACATGGAGCTGTCGTTTTTAAGCACACTTAAAAACCATCGACCTGGGCCGGGTTTGAACCCGCGACCTTGGGATCCGTAGGCCAGCGTCTAACCAACTGAGCCACCCAGACCGACATATAGGCTAAGGAGATAGGCTAGTATAGCCTCACATAGGCTACACCAGATCTGTATATAAGTATAGGCTGAGGACAGAGATTAGTATAGGATCACACAGGTTACTCCAGATTTGCATATAAGTATAGACTGAGGCGATAGGCTAGTATAGCCTCACATAGGCTACACCAAATCTGTATATAAGTATAGGCTGAGGAGATAGGCTAGTATACGCTCACATAGGCTACACCAGATCGGTATATATGTATAGACTGAGGAGATAGGCTAGTATAGGTTCACATAGGCTACACCCGATAGGTATATAAGTATAGGCTGAGAAGATAGACTAGGAGAGGCTCACATAGGCTGCATCAGATCGGTATATAAGTAAAGACTGCGGAGATATGGTAGTATAGGTTCCCATAGGCTGCACCAGATCTGTATATAAGTATAGACTGAGGAGATAGGCTAGTATACGCTCACATAGGCTACACCGCATAGGTACCTATATAAGTGTGGACTGAGGAGATAGGCTTGTATAGGCTCACATAGGTTACACCAGATCTGATTATAAGTGTAGACTGAGGGGATAGG
Source organism: Tenodera sinensis (assembly GCA_030765045.1). Lineage (NCBI taxonomy): Eukaryota > Metazoa > Arthropoda > Insecta > Mantodea > Mantidae > Tenodera > Tenodera sinensis. The sequence goes on along the minus strand of CM060969.1, from coordinate 93,748,147 downwards.
CTAGTATAGGCTCACATAGGCTACACCATATCTGTATATAAGTATAGGCTAAGGAGATAGGCTAGTATAGCCTCACATAGGCTACACCAGATCTGTATAGAAGTATAGGCTGAGGACAGAGATTAGTATAGACTCACACAGGTTACTCCAGATCTGCATATAAGTATGGGCTGAGGAGATAGGCTAGTATAGGCTCACATATGCTACACCAGATCGGTATATAAGTATAGACTAAGGAGATAGGCTAGTATAGGCTCACATTGGCTACACCAGATTTTATATATAAGTATAGGCTGAGGAGACAGGTTTGTATAGGTTCACATAGGCTACACCAGATCGATATATAAGTATAGACTGGGGAGAGAGATTACTATAGGCTCACATTGGCTACACCAGATCGGTATATAAGTATAGACTGGGGAGAGAGATTAGTATAGGCTCACATTGGCTACACCAGATCTGTATATAAGTATAGACTGAGGAGATAGGCTTGTATAGGTTCACATAGGCTACACCATATCTGTATATAAGTATAGGCTAAGGAGATAGGCTAGTATAGCCTCACATAGGCTACACCAGATCTGTATATAAGTATAGGCTGAGGACAGAGATTAGTATAGACTCACACAGGTAACTCCAGATCTGCATATAAGTATGGGCTGAGGAGATAGGCATCACATATGCTACACCAGATCGGTATATAAGTATAGACTGGGGAGATAGGCTAGTATAGGCTCACATTGGCTACACCAGATCATATATATAAGTATAGGCTGAGGAGACAGGTTTGTATAGGTTCACATAGGCTACACCAGATCGATATATAAGTATAGACTGGGGAGAGAGATTACTATAGGCTCACATTGGCTACACCAGATCGGTATATAAGTATAGACTGGGGAGAGAGATTAGTATAGGCTCACATTGGCTACACCAGATCTGATTATAAGTGTAGACTGAGGAGATAGGCTAGTATAGGCTCACATAGGCTACACCATATCTGTATATAAGTATAGGCTAAGGAGATAGGCTAGTATAGCCTCACATAGGATACACCAGATCTGTATATAAGTATAGGCTGAGGACAGAGATTAGTATAGACTCACACAGGTTACTCCAGATCTGCATATAAGTATGGGCTGAGGAGATAGGCTAGTATAGGCTCACATATGCTACACCAGATCGGTATATAAGTATAGACTGGGGAGATAGGCTAGTATAGGCTCACATTGGCTACACCAGATCATATATATAAGTATAGGCTGAGGAGACAGGTTTGTATAGGTTCACATAGGCTACACCAGATCGATATATAAGTATAGACTGGGGAGAGAGATTACTATAGGCTCACATTGGCTACACCAGATCGGTATATAAGTATAGACTGGGGAGAGAGATTAGTATAGGCTCACATTGGCTACACCAGAACGGTATATAACTATAGACTGGGGAGTGAGATTAGTATAGGCTCACACTGGCTACACCAGATCTGTATATAAGTATAGACTGAAGCGATAGGCTTGTATAGGTTCACATAGGCAACACCGGATTTGTAGATAAGCGTAGGCTGAGGAGATAGGCTTGTATAGGATCACGTAGGCTACACCAGATCTGTATATAAGCATAGGCTGAGGATATAGGCTTGTATAGGTTCATATAGCCTACCCAGATCTGTATCTAAGTATAGACTGAGGAGAGAGATTAGTATAGGCCCACACAGGCTTCTCCAGATCTGCATATAAATATAGACTGACGAGATAGGCTAGTATAGGCTCACATAGGCTACACCATATCTGTATATAAGTATAGGCTGAGGAGATAGGCTTGTATAGGATCACGTAGGCTACACCAGGTCTGCATATAAGTATAGACTGAGGAGATAGGTTAGTATAGGCTTACATAGGCTACACCAGATCGGTATATAAGTATAGACTGAGGAGATAGGCTAGTATAGGCTCACATAGACTACATCAAAAGGGTATATAAGTATAGACTGAGGAGATAGGCCAGTATAGGCACACATAGGCTATACCAGATCTGTATGTAAGTATAGACTGAAGAGGTAGGCTTGTGTAGGCTCATATACACTACACCGGATAGGTATATAAGTATAGACTGAGGAGATAGGCTAGTATAGGCTCACGTACGCTACACCAGATCTGTATATAAGTATAGACTGAGGAGATAGGCTAGTATAGGCTCACATAGGTTACACCATATCTGTATATAAATATAGGCTGAGGAGATAGGCTAGTATAGGCACACATAGGCTAAACCAGATCTGTATGTAAGTATAGACTGAAGAGGTAGGCTTGTCTAGGCTCACATATGCTACACCGGATAGGTATATAAGTATAGACTGAGGAGATAGGCTAGTATAGGCACACATAGGCTACACCGGATCGGTAAAGAAGTATAGACTGAGTAGATAGGCTAGCATAGGCTCACATAGGCTACACCCTACCTGTATATAAGTATAGGCTAAGGAGATAGGCTAGTATAGCCTGACATAGGCTACACCAGATCTGTACATAGTTTTGGCTGAGGAGATAGGCTAGTATAGGCTCACATAGGCTACACCAGATCGGTATATATGGATAGACTGAGGAGATAGGCTAGTATAGGTTCACATAGGCTACACCAGATCTGTATATAAGTATAGGCTGAGCAGATAGGCTAGCAGAGGCTCACATAGGCTACACCGGATAGGTATATAAGTATAGACTGAGGAGATAGGCTTGTATAGGCTCACATAGGCTACACCAGATCTGTATATAGGTATAGACTGAGGAGATAGGCTTGTATAGGCTCACATAGGCTACACCGTATCTGTATATAAGTATAGGCTAAGGAGATAGGCTAGTATAGCCTCACATATGCTACACCAGATCTGTATATAAGTATAGGCTGAGGACAGAGATTAGTATAGGCTCACACAGGTTACTCCAGATGTGTATATAAGTTTAGACTGTGGAGATAGGCTACTATAGCCTCACCTAGGCTACACCAGATCTGTATATAAGTATAGGCTGAGGAGATAGGCTAGTATAGGCACACATAGGCTACATCGGATCGGTATAGAAGTATAGACTGAGTAGATAGGCTAGTATAGGCTCACATAGGCTACACCCTATCTGTATATAAGTATAGGCTAAGGAGATAGGCTAGTATAGCCTGACATAGGCTACACCAGATCTGTATATAGTTTTGGCTGAGCAGATAGGCTAGTATAGGTTCACATAGGCTACACCACATCTGTATATAAGTATAGGCTGAGCAGATAGGCTAGGAGAGGCTCACATAGACTGCATCAGATCGGTATATAAGTAAAGACTGCGGAAATATGGTAGTATAGGTTCACATAGGGTACAGCAGATCTGTATATAAGTATAGGCTGAGCAGACAGGCTAGGAGAGGCTCACATGGGCTGCACCAGATCTGTATATAAGTATAGTCTGAGGAGATAGGCTGGTATAGGTTCACATAGGCTGCACCAGATCTGTATATAAGTATAGTTGAGGAGATAGGCTAGTATACGCTCACATAGGCTACACCGGGATAGGTACCTATATAAGTGTAGACTGAGGAGATAGGCTTGTATAGGCTCGCATAGGCTACACCATATCTGTATACAAGTATAGGCTAAGGAGATAGGCTAGTATAGCCTCACATTGGCTACACCAGATCTGTATATAAGTATAGGCTGAGGAGATAGGCTAGTATAGGCTCACATATGCTACACCAGATCGGTATATCAGTATAGACTGGGGAGATAGGCTAGTATAGGCTCACATTGGCTACACCACATCATATATATAAGTATAGGCTGAGGAGACAGGTTTGTATAGGTTCACATAGACTACACCAGATCGGTATATAAGTATAGACTGGGGAGAGAGATTAGTATAGGCTCACATTGGCTACACCAGAACGGTATATAACTATAGACTGGGGAGAGAGATTAGTATAGGTTCACATTGGCTACACCAGATCGGTATATAAGTATAGACTGGGGAGAGAGATTAGTATAGGCTCACATTGGCTACACCAGAACGATATATAACTATAGACTGGGGAGAGAGATTAGTATAGGCTTACACTGGCTACACCAGATCTGTATATAAGTATAGACTGAAGCGATAGGCTTGTATAGTTTCACATAGGCTACACCGGATTTGTAGATAAGCGTAGGCTGAGGAGATAGGCTTGTATAGGATCACGTAGGCTACACCAGATCTGTATATAAGCATAGGCTGAGGATATAGGCTTGTATAGGTTCATATAGCCTACACCAGATCTGTATCTAAGTATAGACTGAGGAGAGAGATTAGTATAGGCCCACACAGGCTCCTCCAGATCTGCATATAAATATAGACTGACAAGATAGGCTAGTATAGGCTCACATAGGCTACACCAGATCTGTATATAAGTATAGGCTGAGGACAGAGATTAGTATAGGCTCACACAGGTTACTCCAGGTCTGCATATAAGTATAGACTGAGGAGATAGGTTAGTATAGGCTTACATAGGCTATACCAGATCGGTATATAAGTATAGACTGAGGAGATAGTCTATAATAGGTTCACATAGGCTACACCAGATCTGTATATAAGTATAGACTGAGGAGGTAGGCTTGTGTAGGCTCATATACGCTACACCGGATAGGTATATAAGTATAGACTGAGGAGATAGGCTAGTATAGGCTCACGTACGCTACACCAGATCTGTATATAAGTATGGACTGAGGAGATAGGCTAGTATAGGCTCACATAGGTTACACCATATCTGTATATAAATATAGGCTGAGGAGATAGGCTAGTATAGGCACACATAGGCTACACCAGATCTGTATGTAAGTATAGACTGAAGAGGTAGGCTTGTCTAGGCTCACATATGCTACACCGGTTAGATATATAAGTATAGACTGAGGAGATAGGCTAGTATAGGCACACATAGGCTACACCGGATGGGTATAGAAGTATAGACTGAGTAGATAGGCTAGTATAGGCTCACATAGGCTACACCCTATCTGTATATAAGTATAGGCTAAGGAGATAGGCTAGTATAGCCTGACATAGGCTACACCAGATCTGTATATAGTTTTGGCTGAGGAGATAGGCTAGTATAGGCTCACATAGGCTACACCAGATCGGTATATATGGATAGACTGAGGAGATAGGCTAGTATAGGTTCACATAGGCTACTCCAGATCTGTATATAAGTATAGGCTGAGCAGATAGGCTAGCAGAGGCTCACATAGGCTACACCGGATAGGTATATAAGTATAGACTGAGGAGATAGGCTTGTATAGGCTCACATAGGCTACACCAGATCTGTATATAGGTATAGACTGAGGAGATAGGCTTGTATAGGCTCACATAGGCTACACCGTATCTGTATATAAGTATAGGCTAAGGAGATAGGCTAGTATAGCCTCACATATGCTACACCAGATCTGTATATAAGTATAGGCTGAGGACAGAGATTAGTATAGGCTCACACAGGTTACCCCAGATGTGTATATAAGTTTAGACTGTGGAGATAGGCTAGTATAGCCTCACCTAGGCTACACCAGATCTGTATATAAGTATAGGCTGAGGAGATAGGCTAATATAGGCACACATAGGCTACACCGGATCGGTATAGAAGTATAGACTGAGTAGATAGGCTAGTATAGGCTCACATAGGCCACACCCTATCTGTATATAAGTATAGGCTAAGGAGATAGGCTAGTATAGCCTCACATTGGCTACACCAGATCTGTATATAAGTATAGGCTGAGGACAGAGATTAGTATAGGCTCACACAGGTTACTCCAGATGTGTATATAAGTTTAGACTGTGGAGATAGGCTAGTATAGCCTCACCTAGGCTACACCGGATCGGTATAGAAGTATAGACTGAGTAGATAGGCTAGTATAGGCTCACATAGGCTACACCCTATCTGTATATAAGTATAGGCTAAGGAGATAGGCTAGTATAGCCTCACATAGGCTACACCAGATCTGTATATAAGTATAGGCTGAGGACAGAGATTAGTATAGACTCACACAGGTTACTCCAGATCTGCATATAAGTATAGACTGAGAAGATAGGCTAGTATAGCCTCACATAGACTACACCAGATCTGTATATACGTATAGGCTGAGGAGATAGGCTAGTATAGGCTCACATATGCTACTCCAGATCGGTATATCAGTATAGACTGGGGAGATAGGCTAGTATAGGCTCGCATTGGCTACACCAGATCATATATATAAGTATAGGCTGAGGTGACAGGTTTGTATAGGTTCACATAGGCTACACCAGATCGGTATATAAGTATAGACTGGGGAGAGAGATTAGTATAGGCTCACATTGGCTACACCAGAACGGTATATAAGTATAGACTGGGGAGAGAGATTAGTATAGGCTCACATTGGCTACACCAGATCTGTATATAAGTATAGACTGAGGGGATAGGCTTGTATAGGTTCACATAGCCTACACCAGATCTGTATCTAAGTATAGACTGAGGAGAGAGATTAGTATAGGCCCACACAGGCTTCTCCAGATCTGCATATAAATATAGGCTAAGGAGATAGGCTAGTATAGCCTCACATAGGCTACACCAGATCTGTATATAAGTATAGGCTGAGGACAGAGATTAGTATAGGCTCACATAGGCTACACCATATATGTATATAAGTTTAGACTGTGGAGATAGGCTAGTATAGCCTCACCTAGGCTACACCAGATCTGTATATAAGTATAGGCTGAGGAGATAGGCTAGTATAGGCACACATAGGCTACACCGGATCGGTATAGAAGTATAGACTGAGTAGATAGGCTAGTATAGGCTCACATAGGCTACACCCTATCTGTATATAAGTATAGGCTAAGGAGATAGGCTAGTATAGCCTGACATAGGCTACACCAGATCTGTATATAGTTTTGGCTGAGGAGATAGGCTAGTATACGCTCACATAGGCTACACCAGATCGGTATATATGTATAGACTAAGGAGATAGGCTAGTATAGGTTCACATAGGCTACACCACATCTGTATATAAGTATAGGCTGAGCAGATAGGCTAGGAGAGGCTCACATAGGCTGCATCAGATCGGTATATAAGTAAAGACTGCGGAGATATGGTAGTATAGGTTCACATAGGCTACAGCAGATCTGTATATAAGTATAGACTGAGGAGATAGGCTAGTATACGCTCACATAGGCTACACCGGATAGGTACCTATATAAGTGTAGACTGAGGAGATAGGCTCACATAGCCTACACCAGATCTGTATATAAGTGTAGACTGAGGAGATAGGCTAGTATAGGCTACACCAGATCTGTATATAAGTATAGGCTAAGGAGATAGGCTAGTATAGCCTCACATAGGCTACACCAGATCTGTATATAAGTATAGGCTGAGGACAGAGATTAGTATAGACTCACACAGGTTACTCCAGATCTGCATATAAGTATAGACTGAGAAGATAGGCTAGTATAGCCTCACATAGACTACACCAGATCTGTATATAAGTATAGGCTGAGGAGATAGGCTAGTATATGCTACTCCAGATCGGTATATCAGTATAGACTGGGGAGATAGGCTAGTATAGGCTGGCATTGGCCAAACCAGATCATATATATAAGTATAGGCTGAGTTGACAGGTTTGTATAGGTTCACATAGGCTACACCAGATCGGTATATAAGTATAGACTGGGGAGAGAGATTAGTATAGGCTCACATTGGCTACACCAGAACGGTATATAAGTATAGACTGGGGAGAGAGATTAGTATAGGCTCACATTGGCTACACCAGATCTGTATATAAGTATAGACTGAGGCGATAGGCTTGCATAGGTTCACATAGCCTACACCAGATCTGTATCTAAGTATAGACTGAGGAGAGAGATTAGTATAGGCCCACACAGGCTTCTCCAGATCTGCATATAAATATAGGCTAAGGAGATAGGCTAGTATAGCCTCACATAGGCTACACCAGATCTGTATATAAGTATAGGCTGAGGACAGAGATTAGTATAGGCTCACATAGGCTACACCATATCTGTATATAAGTATAGGCTAAGGAGATAGGCTAGTATAGCCTCACATTGGCTACACCAGATCTGTATATAAGTATAGGCTGAGGACAGAGATTAGTATAGGCTCACACAGGTTACTCCAGGTCTGCGTATAAGTATAGACTGAGGAGATAGGTTAGTATAGGCTCACATAGGCTACACCAGATCGGTATATAAGTATAGACTGAGGAGATAGTCTAGTATAGGTTCACATAGGCTACACCAGATCTAAGTATAGACTGAGGAGATAGGCTAGTATAGGCTCACATAGACTACACCAAATAGGTATATAAGTATAGACTGAGGAGATAGGCTAGTATAGGCACACATAGGCTATACCAGATCTGTATGTAAGTATAGACTGAAGAGGTAGGCTTGTGTAGGCTCATATACACTACACCGGATAGGTATATAAGTATAGACTGAGGAGATAGGCTAGTATAGGCTCACGTACGCTACACCAGATCTGTATATAAGTATAGACTGAGGAGATAGGCTAGTATAGGCTCACATAGGTTACACCATATCTGTATATAAATATAGGCTGAGGAGATAGGCTAGTATAGGCACACATAGGCTACACCAGATCTGTATGTAAGTATAGACTGAAGAGGTAGGCTTGTCTAGGCTCACATATGCTACACCGGATAGGTATATAAGTATAGACTGAGGAGATAGGCTAGTATAGGCACACATAGGCTACACCGGATCGGTAAAGAAGTATAGACTGAGTAGATAGGCTAGTATAGGCTCACATAGGCTACACCCTACCTGTATATAAGTATAGGCTAAGGAGATAGGCTAGTATAGCCTGACATAGGCTACACCAGATCTGTACATAGTTTTGGCTGAGGAGATAGGCTAGCATAGGCTCACATAGGCTACACCAGATCGGTATATATGGATAGACTGAGGAGATAGGCTAGTATAGGTTCACATAGGCTACACCAGATCTGTATATAAGTATAGGCTGAGCAGATAGGCTAGCAGAGGCTCACATAGGCTACACCGGATAGGTATATAAGTATAGACTGAGGAGATAGGCTTGTATAGGCTCACATAGGCTACACCAGATCTGTATATAGGTATAGACTGAGGAGATAGGCTTGCATAGGCTCACATAGGCTACACCGTATCTGTATATAAGTATAGGCTAAGGAGATAGGCTAGTATAGCCTCACATATGCTACACCAGATCTGTATATAAGTATAGGCTGAGGACAGAGATTAGTATAGGCTCACACAGGTTACTCCAGATGTGTATATAAGTATAGGCTGAGGAGATAGGCTAGTATAGGCACACATAGGCTACACCGGATCGGTATAGAAGTATAGACTGAGTAGATAGGCTAGTATAGGCTCACATAGGCTACACCCTATCTGTATATAAGTATAGGCTAAGGAGATAGGCTAGTATAGCCTGACATAGGCTACACCAGATCTGTATATAGTTTTGGCTGAGCAGATAGGCTAGTATAGGTTCACATAGGCTACACCACATCTGTATATAAGTATAGGCTGAGCAGATAGGCTAGGAGAGGCTCACATAGACTGCATCAGATCGGTATATAAGTAAAGACTGCGGAAATATGGTAGTATAGGTTCACATAGGCTACAGCAGATCTGTATATAAGTATAGGCTGAGCAGACAGGCTAGGAGAGGCTCACATAGGCTACACCGGATAGGTATATAAGTATAGACTGAGGAGATAGGCTTGTATAGGCTCACATAGGCTACACCAGATCTGTATATAGGTATAGACTGGGGAGAGAGATTAGTATAGGCTCACATTGGCTACACCAGAACGGTATATAACTATAGACTGGGGAGAGAGATTAGTATAGGTTCACATAGGCTACACCAGATCTGTATAGAAGTATAGGCTGAGGACAGAGATTAGTATAGACTCACACAGGTTACTCCAGATCTGCATATAAGTATGGGCTGAGGAGATAGGCTAGTATAGGCTCACATATGCTACACCAGATCGGTATATAAGTATAGACTAAGGAGATAGGCTAGTATAGGCTCACATTGGCTACACCAGATTTTATATATAAGTATAGGCTGAGGAGACAGGTTTGTATAGGTTCACATAGGCTACACCAGATCGATATATAAGTATAGACTGGGGAGAGAGATTACTATAGGCTCACATTGGCTACACCAGATCGGTATATAAGTATAGACTGGGGAGAGAGATTAGTATAGGCTCACATTGGCTACACCAGATCTGTATATAAGTATAGACTGAGGAGATAGGCTTGTATAGGTTCACATAGGCTACACCATATCTGTATATAAGTATAGGCTAAGGAGATAGGCTAGTATAGCCTCACATAGGCTACACCAGATCTGTATATAAGTATAGGCTGAGGACAGAGATTAGTATAGACTCACACAGGTAACTCCAGATCTGCATATAAGTATGGGCTGAGGAGATAGGCATCACATATGCTACACCAGATCGGTATATAAGTATAGACTGGGGAGATAGGCTAGTATAGGCTCACATTGGCTACACCAGATCATATATATAAGTATAGGCTGAGGAGACAGGTTTGTATAGGTTCACATAGGCTACACCAGATCGATATATAAGTATAGACTGGGGAGAGAGATTACTATAGGCTCACATTGGCTACACCAGATCGGTATATAAGTATAGACTGGGGAGAGAGATTAGTATAGGCTCACATTGGCTACACCAGATCTGATTATAAGTGTAGACTGAGGAGATAGGCTAGTATAGGCTCACATAGGCTACACCATATCTGTATATAAGTATAGGCTAAGGAGATAGGCTAGTATAGCCTCACATAGGATACACCAGATCTGTATATAAGTATAGGCTGAGGACAGAGATTAGTATAGACTCACACAGGTTACTCCAGATCTGCATATAAGTATGGGCTGAGGAGATAGGCTAGTATAGGCTCACATATGCTACACCAGATCGGTATATAAGTATAGACTGGGGAGATAGGCTAGTATAGGCTCACATTGGCTACACCAGATCATATATATAAGTATAGGCTGAGGAGACAGGTTTGTATAGGTTCACATAGGCTACACCAGATCGATATATAAGTATAGACTGGGGAGAGAGATTACTATAGGCTCACATTGGCTACACCAGATCGGTATATAAGTATAGACTGGGGAGAGAGATTAGTATAGGCTCACATTGGCTACACCAGAACGGTATATAACTATAGACTGGGGAGTGAGATTAGTATAGGCTCACACTGGCTACACCAGATCTGTATATAAGTATAGACTGAAGCGATAGGCTTGTATAGGTTCACATAGGCAACACCGGATTTGTAGATAAGCGTAGGCTGAGGAGATAGGCTTGTATAGGATCACGTAGGCTACACCAGATCTGTATATAAGCATAGGCTGAGGATATAGGCTTGTATAGGTTCATATAGCCTACCCAGATCTGTATCTAAGTATAGACTGAGGAGAGAGATTAGTATAGGCCCACACAGGCTTCTCCAGATCTGCATATAAATATAGACTGACGAGATAGGCTAGTATAGGCTCACATAGGCTACACCATATCTGTATATAAGTATAGGCTGAGGAGATAGGCTTGTATAGGATCACGTAGGCTACACCAGGTCTGCATATAAGTATAGACTGAGGAGATAGGTTAGTATAGGCTTACATAGGCTACACCAGATCGGTATATAAGTATAGACTGAGGAGATAGGCTAGTATAGGCTCACATAGACTACATCAAAAGGGTATATAAGTATAGACTGAGGAGATAGGCCAGTATAGGCACACATAGGCTATACCAGATCTGTATGTAAGTATAGACTGAAGAGGTAGGCTTGTGTAGGCTCATATACACTACACCGGATAGGTATATAAGTATAGACTGAGGAGATAGGCTAGTATAGGCTCACGTACGCTACACCAGATCTGTATATAAGTATAGACTGAGGAGATAGGCTAGTATAGGCTCACATAGGTTACACCATATCTGTATATAAATATAGGCTGAGGAGATAGGCTAGTATAGGCACACATAGGCTAAACCAGATCTGTATGTAAGTATAGACTGAAGAGGTAGGCTTGTCTAGGCTCACATATGCTACACCGGATAGGTATATAAGTATAGACTGAGGAGATAGGCTAGTATAGGCACACATAGGCTACACCGGATCGGTAAAGAAGTATAGACTGAGTAGATAGGCTAGCATAGGCTCACATAGGCTACACCCTACCTGTATATAAGTATAGGCTAAGGAGATAGGCTAGTATAGCCTGACATAGGCTACACCAGATCTGTACATAGTTTTGGCTGAGGAGATAGGCTAGTATAGGCTCACATAGGCTACACCAGATCGGTATATATGGATAGACTGAGGAGATAGGCTAGTATAGGTTCACATAGGCTACACCAGATCTGTATATAAGTATAGGCTGAGCAGATAGGCTAGCAGAGGCTCACATAGGCTACACCGGATAGGTATATAAGTATAGACTGAGGAGATAGGCTTGTATAGGCTCACATAGGCTACACCAGATCTGTATATAGGTATAGACTGAGGAGATAGGCTTGTATAGGCTCACATAGGCTACACCGTATCTGTATATAAGTATAGGCTAAGGAGATAGGCTAGTATAGCCTCACATATGCTACACCAGATCTGTATATAAGTATAGGCTGAGGACAGAGATTAGTATAGGCTCACACAGGTTACTCCAGATGTGTATATAAGTTTAGACTGTGGAGATAGGCTACTATAGCCTCACCTAGGCTACACCAGATCTGTATATAAGTATAGGCTGAGGAGATAGGCTAGTATAGGCACACATAGGCTACATCGGATCGGTATAGAAGTATAGACTGAGTAGATAGGCTAGTATAGGCTCACATAGGCTACACCCTATCTGTATATAAGTATAGGCTAAGGAGATAGGCTAGTATAGCCTGACATAGGCTACACCAGATCTGTATATAGTTTTGGCTGAGCAGATAGGCTAGTATAGGTTCACATAGGCTACACCACATCTGTATATAAGTATAGGCTGAGCAGATAGGCTAGGAGAGGCTCACATAGACTGCATCAGATCGGTATATAAGTAAAGACTGCGGAAATATGGTAGTATAGGTTCACATAGGGTACAGCAGATCTGTATATAAGTATAGGCTGAGCAGACAGGCTAGGAGAGGCTCACATGGGCTGCACCAGATCTGTATATAAGTATAGTCTGAGGAGATAGGCTGGTATAGGTTCACATAGGCTGCACCAGATCTGTATATAAGTATAGTTGAGGAGATAGGCTAGTATACGCTCACATAGGCTACACCGGGATAGGTACCTATATAAGTGTAGACTGAGGAGATAGGCTTGTATAGGCTCGCATAGGCTACACCATATCTGTATACAAGTATAGGCTAAGGAGATAGGCTAGTATAGCCTCACATTGGCTACACCAGATCTGTATATAAGTATAGGCTGAGGAGATAGGCTAGTATAGGCTCACATATGCTACACCAGATCGGTATATCAGTATAGACTGGGGAGATAGGCTAGTATAGGCTCACATTGGCTACACCACATCATATATATAAGTATAGGCTGAGGAGACAGGTTTGTATAGGTTCACATAGACTACACCAGATCGGTATATAAGTATAGACTGGGGAGAGAGATTAGTATAGGCTCACATTGGCTACACCAGAACGGTATATAACTATAGACTGGGGAGAGAGATTAGTATAGGTTCACATTGGCTACACCAGATCGGTATATAAGTATAGACTGGGGAGAGAGATTAGTATAGGCTCACATTGGCTACACCAGAACGATATATAACTATAGACTGGGGAGAGAGATTAGTATAGGCTTACACTGGCTACACCAGATCTGTATATAAGTATAGACTGAAGCGATAGGCTTGTATAGTTTCACATAGGCTACACCGGATTTGTAGATAAGCGTAGGCTGAGGAGATAGGCTTGTATAGGATCACGTAGGCTACACCAGATCTGTATATAAGCATAGGCTGAGGATATAGGCTTGTATAGGTTCATATAGCCTACACCAGATCTGTATCTAAGTATAGACTGAGGAGAGAGATTAGTATAGGCCCACACAGGCTCCTCCAGATCTGCATATAAATATAGACTGACAAGATAGGCTAGTATAGGCTCACATAGGCTACACCAGATCTGTATATAAGTATAGGCTGAGGACAGAGATTAGTATAGGCTCACACAGGTTACTCCAGGTCTGCATATAAGTATAGACTGAGGAGATAGGTTAGTATAGGCTTACATAGGCTATACCAGATCGGTATATAAGTATAGACTGAGGAGATAGTCTATAATAGGTTCACATAGGCTACACCAGATCTGTATATAAGTATAGACTGAGGAGGTAGGCTTGTGTAGGCTCATATACGCTACACCGGATAGGTATATAAGTATAGACTGAGGAGATAGGCTAGTATAGGCTCACGTACGCTACACCAGATCTGTATATAAGTATGGACTGAGGAGATAGGCTAGTATAGGCTCACATAGGTTACACCATATCTGTATATAAATATAGGCTGAGGAGATAGGCTAGTATAGGCACACATAGGCTACACCAGATCTGTATGTAAGTATAGACTGAAGAGGTAGGCTTGTCTAGGCTCACATATGCTACACCGGTTAGATATATAAGTATAGACTGAGGAGATAGGCTAGTATAGGCACACATAGGCTACACCGGATGGGTATAGAAGTATAGACTGAGTAGATAGGCTAGTATAGGCTCACATAGGCTACACCCTATCTGTATATAAGTATAGGCTAAGGAGATAGGCTAGTATAGCCTGACATAGGCTACACCAGATCTGTATATAGTTTTGGCTGAGGAGATAGGCTAGTATAGGCTCACATAGGCTACACCAGATCGGTATATATGGATAGACTGAGGAGATAGGCTAGTATAGGTTCACATAGGCTACTCCAGATCTGTATATAAGTATAGGCTGAGCAGATAGGCTAGCAGAGGCTCACATAGGCTACACCGGATAGGTATATAAGTATAGACTGAGGAGATAGGCTTGTATAGGCTCACATAGGCTACACCAGATCTGTATATAGGTATAGACTGAGGAGATAGGCTTGTATAGGCTCACATAGGCTACACCGTATCTGTATATAAGTATAGGCTAAGGAGATAGGCTAGCATAGCCTCACATATGCTACACCAGATCTGTATATAAGTATAGGCTGAGGACAGAGATTAGTATAGGCTCACACAGGTTACCCCAGATGTGTATATAAGTTTAGACTGTGGAGATAGGCTAGTATAGCCTCACCTAGGCTACACCAGATCTGTATATAAGTATAGGCTGAGGAGATAGGCTAATATAGGCACACATAGGCTACACCGGATCGGTATAGAAGTATAGACTGAGTAGATAGGCTAGTATAGGCTCACATAGGCCACACCCTATCTGTATATAAGTATAGGCTAAGGAGATAGGCTAGTATAGCCTCACATTGGCTACACCAGATCTGTATATAAGTATAGGCTGAGGACAGAGATTAGTATAGGCTCACACAGGTTACTCCAGATGTGTATATAAGTTTAGACTGTGGAGATAGGCTAGTATAGCCTCACCTAGGCTACACCGGATCGGTATAGAAGTATAGACTGAGTAGATAGGCTAGTATAGGCTCACATAGGCTACACCCTATCTGTATATAAGTATAGGCTAAGGAGATAGGCTAGTATAGCCTCACATAGGCTACACCAGATCTGTATATAAGTATAGGCTGAGGACAGAGATTAGTATAGACTCACACAGGTTACTCCAGATCTGCATATAAGTATAGACTGAGAAGATAGGCTAGTATAGCCTCACATAGACTACACCAGATCTGTATATACGTATAGGCTGAGGAGATAGGCTAGTATAGGCTCACATATGCTACTCCAGATCGGTATATCAGTATAGACTGGGGAGATAGGCTAGTATAGGCTCGCATTGGCTACACCAGATCATATATATAAGTATAGGCTGAGGTGACAGGTTTGTATAGGTTCACATAGGCTACACCAGATCGGTATATAAGTATAGACTGGGGAGAGAGATTAGTATAGGCTCACATTGGCTACACCAGAACGGTATATAAGTATAGACTGGGGAGAGAGATTAGTATAGGCTCACATTGGCTACACCAGATCTGTATATAAGTATAGACTGAGGGGATAGGCTTGTATAGGTTCACATAGCCTACACCAGATCTGTATCTAAGTATAGACTGAGGAGAGAGATTAGTATAGGCCCACACAGGCTTCTCCAGATCTGCATATAAATATAGGCTAAGGAGATAGGCTAGTATAGCCTCACATAGGCTACACCAGATCTGTATATAAGTATAGGCTGAGGACAGAGATTAGTATAGGCTCACATAGGCTACACCATATATGTATATAAGTTTAGACTGTGGAGATAGGCTAGTATAGCCTCACCTAGGCTACACCAGATCTGTATATAAGTATAGGCTGAGGAGATAGGCTAGTATAGGCACACATAGGCTACACCGGATCGGTATAGAAGTATAGACTGAGTAGATAGGCTAGTATAGGCTCACATAGGCTACACCCTATCTGTATATAAGTATAGGCTAAGGAGATAGGCTAGTATAGCCTGACATAGGCTACACCAGATCTGTATATAGTTTTGGCTGAGGAGATAGGCTAGTATACGCTCACATAGGCTACACCAGATCGGTATATATGTATAGACTAAGGAGATAGGCTAGTATAGGTTCACATAGGCTACACCACATCTGTATATAAGTATAGGCTGAGCAGATAGGCTAGGAGAGGCTCACATAGGCTGCATCAGATCGGTATATAAGTAAAGACTGCGGAGATATGGTAGTATAGGTTCACATAGGCTACAGCAGATCTGTATATAAGTATAGACTGAGGAGATAGGCTAGTATACGCTCACATAGGCTACACCGGATAGGTACCTATATAAGTGTAGACTGAGGAGATAGGCTCACATAGCCTACACCAGATCTGTATATAAGTGTAGACTGAGGAGATAGGCTAGTATAGGCTACACCAGATCTGTATATAAGTATAGGCTAAGGAGATAGGCTAGTATAGCCTCACATAGGCTACACCAGATCTGTATATAAGTATAGGCTGAGGACAGAGATTAGTATAGACTCACACAGGTTACTCCAGATCTGCATATAAGTATAGACTGAGAAGATAGGCTAGTATAGCCTCACATAGACTACACCAGATCTGTATATAAGTATAGGCTGAGGAGATAGGCTAGTATATGCTACTCCAGATCGGTATATCAGTATAGACTGGGGAGATAGGCTAGTATAGGCTGGCATTGGCCAAACCAGATCATATATATAAGTATAGGCTGAGTTGACAGGTTTGTATAGGTTCACATAGGCTACACCAGATCGGTATATAAGTATAGACTGGGGAGAGAGATTAGTATAGGCTCACATTGGCTACACCAGAACGGTATATAAGTATAGACTGGGGAGAGAGATTAGTATAGGCTCACATTGGCTACACCAGATCTGTATATAAGTATAGACTGAGGCGATAGGCTTGCATAGGTTCACATAGCCTACACCAGATCTGTATCTAAGTATAGACTGAGGAGAGAGATTAGTATAGGCCCACACAGGCTTCTCCAGATCTGCATATAAATATAGGCTAAGGAGATAGGCTAGTATAGCCTCACATAGGCTACACCAGATCTGTATATAAGTATAGGCTGAGGACAGAGATTAGTATAGGCTCACATAGGCTACACCATATCTGTATATAAGTATAGGCTAAGGAGATAGGCTAGTATAGCCTCACATTGGCTACACCAGATCTGTATATAAGTATAGGCTGAGGACAGAGATTAGTATAGGCTCACACAGGTTACTCCAGGTCTGCGTATAAGTATAGACTGAGGAGATAGGTTAGTATAGGCTCACATAGGCTACACCAGATCGGTATATAAGTATAGACTGAGGAGATAGTCTAGTATAGGTTCACATAGGCTACACCAGATCTAAGTATAGACTGAGGAGATAGGCTAGTATAGGCTCACATAGACTACACCAAATAGGTATATAAGTATAGACTGAGGAGATAGGCTAGTATAGGCACACATAGGCTATACCAGATCTGTATGTAAGTATAGACTGAAGAGGTAGGCTTGTGTAGGCTCATATACACTACACCGGATAGGTATATAAGTATAGACTGAGGAGATAGGCTAGTATAGGCTCACGTACGCTACACCAGATCTGTATATAAGTATAGACTGAGGAGATAGGCTAGTATAGGCTCACATAGGTTACACCATATCTGTATATAAATATAGGCTGAGGAGATAGGCTAGTATAGGCACACATAGGCTACACCAGATCTGTATGTAAGTATAGACTGAAGAGGTAGGCTTGTCTAGGCTCACATATGCTACACCGGATAGGTATATAAGTATAGACTGAGGAGATAGGCTAGTATAGGCACACATAGGCTACACCGGATCGGTAAAGAAGTATAGACTGAGTAGATAGGCTAGTATAGGCTCACATAGGCTACACCCTACCTGTATATAAGTATAGGCTAAGGAGATAGGCTAGTATAGCCTGACATAGGCTACACCAGATCTGTACATAGTTTTGGCTGAGGAGATAGGCTAGCATAGGCTCACATAGGCTACACCAGATCGGTATATATGGATAGACTGAGGAGATAGGCTAGTATAGGTTCACATAGGCTACACCAGATCTGTATATAAGTATAGGCTGAGCAGATAGGCTAGCAGAGGCTCACATAGGCTACACCGGATAGGTATATAAGTATAGACTGAGGAGATAGGCTTGTATAGGCTCACATAGGCTACACCAGATCTGTATATAGGTATAGACTGAGGAGATAGGCTTGTATAGGCTCACATAGGCTACACCGTATCTGTATATAAGTATAGGCTAAGGAGATAGGCTAGTATAGCCTCACATATGCTACACCAGATCTGTATATAAGTATAGGCTGAGGACAGAGATTAGTATAGGCTCACACAGGTTACTCCAGATGTGTATATAAGTATAGGCTGAGGAGATAGGCTAGTATAGGCACACATAGGCTACACCGGATCGGTATAGAAGTATAGACTGAGTAGATAGGCTAGTATAGGCTCACATAGGCTACACCCTATCTGTATATAAGTATAGGCTAAGGAGATAGGCTAGTATAGCCTGACATAGGCTACACCAGATCTGTATATAGTTTTGGCTGAGCAGATAGGCTAGTATAGGTTCACATAGGCTACACCACATCTGTATATAAGTATAGGCTGAGCAGATAGGCTAGGAGAGGCTCACATAGACTGCATCAGATCGGTATATAAGTAAAGACTGCGGAAATATGGTAGTATAGGTTCACATAGGCTACAGCAGATCTGTATATAAGTATAGGCTGAGCAGACAGGCTAGGAGAGGCTCACATGGGCTGCACCAGATCTGTATATAAGTATAGTCTGAGGAGATAGGCTGGTATAGGTTCACATAGGCTGCACCAGATCTGTATATAAGTATAGTTGAGGAGATAGGCTAGTATACGCTCACATAGGCTACACCGGGATAGGTACCTATATAAGTGTAGACTGAGGAGATAGGCTTGTATAGGCTCGCATAGGCTACACCATATCTGTATACAAGTATAGGCTAAGGAGATAGGCTAGTATAGCCTCACATAGGCTACACCAGATCTGTATATAAGTATAGGCTGAGGAGATAGGCTAGTATAGGCTCACATATGCTACACCAGATCGGTATATCAGTATAGACTGGGGAGATAGGCTAGTATAGGCTCACATTGGCTACACCACATCATATATATAAGTATAGGCTGAGGAGACAGGTTTGTATAGGTTCACATAGACTACACCAGATCGGTATATAAGTATAGACTGGGGAGAGAGATTAGTATAGGCTCACATTGGCTACACCAGAACGGTATATAACTATAGACTGGGGAGAGAGATTAGTATAGGTTCACATTGGCTACACCAGATCGGTATATAAGTATAGACTGGGGAGAGAGATTAGTATAGGCTCACATTGGCTACACCAGAACGGTATATAACTATAGACTGGGGAGAGAGATTAGTATAGGCTTACACTGGCTACACCAGATCTGTATATAAGTATAGACTGAAGCGATAGGCTTGTATAGTTTCACATAGGCTACACCGGATTTGTAGATAAGCGTAGGCTGAGGAGATAGGCTTGTGTAGGATCACGTAGGCTACACCAGATCTGTATATAAGCATAGGCTGAGGATATAGGCTTGTATAGGTTCATATAGCCTACACCAGATCTGTATCTAAGTATAGACTGAGGAGAGAGATTAGTATAGGCCCACACAGGCTCCTCCAGATCTGCATATAAATATAGACTGACAAGATAGGCTAGTATAGGCTCACATAGGCTACACCAGATCTGTATATAAGTATAGGCTGAGGACAGAGATTAGTATAGGCTCACACAGGTTACTCCAGGTCTGCATATAAGTATAGACTGAGGAGATAGGTTAGTATAGGCTTACATAGGCTATACCAGATCGGTATATAAGTATAGACTGAGGAGATAGTCTATAATAGGTTCACATAGGCTACACCAGATCTGTATATAAGTATAGACTGAGGAGGTAGGCTTGTGTAGGCTCATATACGCTACACCGGATAGGTATATAAGTATAGACTGAGGAGATAGGCTAGTATAGGCTCACGTACGCTACACCAGATCTGTATATAAGTATAGACTGAGGAGATAGGCTAGTATAGGCTCACATAGGTTACACCATATCTGTATATAAATATAGGCTGAGGAGATAGGCTAGTATAGGCACACATAGGCTACACCAGATCTGTATGTAAGTATAGACTGAAGAGGTAGGCTTGTCTAGGCTCACATATGCTACACCGGTTAGATATATAAGTATAGACTGAGGAGATAGGCTAGTATAGGCACACATAGGCTACACCGGATGGGTATAGAAGTATAGACTGAGTAGATAGGCTAGTATAGGCTCACATAGGCTACACCCTATCTGTATATAAGTATAGGCTAAGGAGATAGGCTAGTATAGCCTCACATTGGCTACACCAGATCTGTATATAAGTATAGGCTGAGGACAGAGATTAGTATAGGCTCACACAGGTTACTCCAGTTGTGTATATAAGTTTAGACTGTGGAGATAGGCTAGTATAGCCTCACCTAGGCTACACCGGATCGGTATAGAAGTATAGACTGAGTAGATAGGCTAGTATAGGCTCACATAGGCTACACCCTATCTGTATATAAGTATAGGCTAAGGAGATAGGCTAGTATAGCCTCACATAGGCTACACCAGATCTGTATATAAGTATAGGCTGAGGACAGAGATTAGTATAGACTCACACAGGTTACTCCAGATCTGCATATAAGTATAGACTGAGAAGATAGGCTAGTATAGCCTCACATAGACTACACCAGATCTGTATATACGTATAGGCTGAGGAGATAGGCTAGTATAGGCTCACATATGCTACTCCAGATCGGTATATCAGTATAGACTGGGGAGATAGGCTAGTATAGGCTCGCATTGGCTACACCAGATCATATATATAAGTATAGGCTGAGGTGACAGGTTTGTATAGGTTCACATAGGCTACACCAGATCGGTATATAAGTATAGACTGGGGAGAGAGATTAGTATAGGCTCACATTGGCTACACCAGAACGGTATATAAGTATAGACTGGGGAGAGAGATTAGTATAGGCTCACATTGGCTACACCAGATCTGTATATAAGTATAGACTGAGGGGATAGGCTTGTATAGGTTCACATAGCCTACACCAGATCTGTATCTAAGTATAGACTGAGGAGAGAGATTAGTATAGGCCCACACAGGCTTCTCCAGATCTGCATATAAATATAGGCTAAGGAGATAGGCTAGTATAGCCTCACATAGGCTACACCAGATCTGTATATAAGTATAGGCTGAGGACAGAGATTAGTATAGGCTCACATAGGCTACACCATATCTGTATATAAGTATAGGCTAAGGAGATAGGCTAGTATAGCCTCACATTGGCTACACCAGATCTGTATATAAGTATAGGCTGAGGACAGAGATTAGTATAGGCTCACACAGGTTACTCCAGATGTGTATATAAGTTTAGACCGTGGAGATAGGCTAGTATAGCCTCACCTAGGCTACACCAGATCTGTATATAAGTATAGGCTGAGGAGATAGGCTAGTATAGGCACACATAGGCTACACCGGATCGGTATAGAAGTATAGACTGAGTAGATAGGCTAGTATAGGCTCACATAGGCTACACCCTATCTGTATATAAGTATAGGCTAAGGAGATAGGCTAGTATAGCCTGACATAGGCTACACCAGATCTGTATATAGTTTTGGCTGAGGAGATAGGCTAGTATACGCTCACATAGGCTACACCAGATCGGTATATATGTATAGACTAAGGAGATAGGCTAGTATAGGTTCACATAGGCTACACTACATCTGTATATAAGTATAGGCTGAGCAGATAGGCTAGGAGAGGCTCACATAGGCTGCATCAGATCGGTATATAAGTAAAGACTGCGGAGATATGGTAGTATAGGTTCACATAGGCTACAGCAGATCTGTATATAAGTATAGACTGAGGAGATAGGCTAGTATACGCTCACATAGGCTACACCGGATAGGTACCTATATAAGTGTAGACTGAGGAGATAGGCTCACATAGCCTACACCAGATCTGTATATAAGTGTAGACTGAGGAGATAGGCTAGTATAGGCTACACCAGATCTGTATATAAGTATAGGCTAAGGAGATAGGCTAGTATAGCCTCACATAGGCTACACCAGATCTGTATATAAGTATAGGCTGAGGACAGAGATTAGTATAGACTCACACAGGTTACTCCAGATCTGCATATAAGTATAGACTGAGAAGATAGGCTAGTATAGCCTCACATAGACTACACCAGATCTGTATATAAGTATAGGCTGAGGAGATAGGCTAGTATATTCTACTCCAGATCGGTATATCAGTATAGACTGGGGAGATAGGCTAGTATAGGCTCGCATTGGCTACACCAGATCATATATATAAGTATAGGCTGAGGTAACAGGTTTGTATAGGTTCACATAGGCTACACCAGATCGGTATATAAGTATAGACTGGGGAGAGAGATTAGTATAGGCTCACATTGGCTACACCAGAACGGTATATAAGTATAGACTGGGGAGAGAGATTAGTATAGGCTCACATTGGCTACACCAGATCTGTATATAAGTATAGACTGAGGCGATAGGCTTGTATAGGTTCACATAGCCTACACCAGATCTGTATCTAAGTATAGACTGAGGAGAGAGATTAGTATAGGCCCACACAGGCTTCTCCAGATCTGCATATAAATATAGGCTAAGGAGATAGGCTAGTATAGCCTCACATAGGCTACACCAGATCTGTATATAAGTATAGGCTGAGGACAGAGATTAGTATAGGCTCACATAGGCTACACCATATCTGTATATAAGTATAGGCTAAGGAGATAGGCTAGTATAGCCTCACATTGGCTACACCAGATCTGTATATAAGTATAGGCTGAGGACAGAGATTAGTATAGGCTCACACAGGTTACTCCAGATGTGTATATAAGTTTAGACCGTGGAGATAGGCTAGTATAGCCTCACCTAGGCTACACCAGATCTGTATATAAGTATAGGCTGAGGAGATAGGCTAGTATAGGCACACATAGGCTACACCGGATCGGTATAGAAGTATAGACTGAGTAGATAGGCTAGTATAGGCTCACATAGGCTACACCCTATCTGTATATAAGTATAGGCTAAGGAGATAGGCTAGTATAGCCTGACATAGGCTACACCAGATCTGTATATAGTTTTGGCTGAGGAGATAGGCTAGTATACGCTCACATAGGCTACACCAGATCGGTATATATGTATAGACTAAGGAGATAGGCTAGTATAGGTTCACATAGGCTACACTACATCTGTATATAAGTATAGGCTGAGCAGATAGGCTAGGAGAGGCTCACATAGGCTGCATCAGATCGGTATATAAGTAAAGACTGCGGAGATATGGTAGTATAGGTTCACATAGGCTACAGCAGATCTGTATATAAGTATAGACTGAGGAGATAGGCTAGTATACGCTCACATAGGCTACACCGGATAGGTACCTATATAAGTGTAGACTGAGGAGATAGGCTCACATAGCCTACACCAGATCTGTATATAAGTGTAGACTGAGGAGATAGGCTAGTATAGGCTACACCAGATCTGTATATAAGTATATACTAAGGAGATAGGCTAGTATAGCCTCACATAGGCTACACCAGATCTGTATATAAGTATAGGCTGAGGACAGAGATTAGTATAGACTCACACAGGTTACTCCAGATCTGCATATAAGTATAGACTGAGAAGATAGGCTAGTATAGCCTCACATAGACTACACCAGATCTGTATATAAGTATAGGCTGAGGAGATAGGCTAGTATATTCTACTCCAGATCGGTATATCAGTATAGACTGGGGAGATAGGCTAGTATAGGCTCGCATTGGCTACACCAGATCATATATATAAGTATAGGCTGAGGTAACAGGTTTGTATAGGTTCACATAGGCTACACCAGATCGGTATATAAGTATAGACTGGGGAGAGAGATTAGTATAGGCTCACATTGGCTACACCAGAACGGTATATAAGTATAGACTGGGGAGAGAGATTAGTATAGGCTCACATTGGCTACACCAGATCTGTATATAAGTATAGACTGAGGCGATAGGCTTGTATAGGTTCACATAGCCTACACCAGATCTGTATCTAAGTATAGACTGAGGAGAGAGATTAGTATAGGCCCACACAGGCTTCTCCAGATCTGCATATAAATATAGGCTAAGGAGATAGGCTAGTATAGCCTCACATAGGCTACACCAGATCTGTATATAAGTATAGGCTGAGGACAGAGATTAGTATAGGCTCACATAGGCTACACCATATCTGTATATAAGTATAGGCTAAGGAGATAGGCTAGTATAGCCTCACATTGGCTACACCAGATCTGTATATAAGTATAGGCTGAGGACAGAGATTAGTATAGGCTCACACAGGTTACTCCAGGTCTGCGTATAAGTATAGACTGAGGAGATAGGTTAGTATAGGCTCACATAGGCTACACCAGATCGGTATATAAGTATAGACTGAGGAGATAGTCTAGTATAGGTTCACATAGGCTACACCAGATCTAAGTATAGACTGAGGAGATAGGCTAGTATAGGCTCACATAGACTACACCAAATAGGTATATAAGTATAGACTGAGGAGATAGGCTAGTATAGGCACACATAGGCTACACCAGATCTGTATGTAAGTATAGACTGAAGAGGTAGGCTTGTGTAGGCTCATATATGCTACACCGGAGGTATATAAGTATAGACTGAGGAGATAGACTAGTATAGGCTCACATACGCTACACCAGATCTGTAAGTATAGACTGAGGAGATAGGCTAGTATAGGCTCACATAGGTTACACCATATCTGTATATAAGTATAGGCTGAGGAGATAGGCTTATATAGGCACACATAGGCTACACAAGATCTGTATGTAAGTATAGACTGAAGAGGTAGGCTTGTCTAGGCTCACATACGCTACACTGGATAGGTATATAAGTATAGGCTAAGGAGATAGGCTAGTATAGCCTCACATAGGCTACACCAGATCTGTATATAGTTTTGGCTGATTAGATAGGCTCACATAGGCTACACCAGATCGGTATATATGGATAGACTGAGGAGATAGGCTAGTATAGGTTCACATAGGCTACACCAGGTCTGTATATAAGTATAGGCTGAGCAGATAGGGTAGGAGAGGCTCACATAGGCAACACCGGATAGGTATATAAGTATAGACTGAGGAGATAGGCTAGTATAGGCTACACCAGATCGGTATATAAGTATAGACTGAGGAGGTAGGCTTGGATAGGCTCATATAGGATACACCAGATCTGTATACTCAGGGGTCTCCAACTAGGGGATATGTGAATGGCGACCACAAAGTACCCAAGCTGAGCAGAACATTACTTCCACTTACTGGTGTTTTGCTCCTCACTGTAGCTTTTCTATCTGACCTTACCTTGGTCATCTCTTGTTCTCTTTCGACCCAGATGCTATTAGGGTTCCTGTGGGCTAGGAATTCTTTATTTTTCCAACCTCTCCATTTCTCTGTAAACTGTTAACCCCTAACATGCTGACCTGTCGTGGCATGTAATACGTCCTCTGATTGGTAATCAGAGGATATGGTCGTTGAATTTATTTTGATAACTCTCCCGGTCAGGTCAGTGAGACCCGTAAACCAACGACAGGTGTGGTCCTCCAGACATTCTGGGGATTTTGAGAGAGTGATGTAACTGCCACAACATAAAAATATTGTGCTCTCTAAAAAGCGGTTACTATTACTGCTATTTCAACATATATTATCATCTGTCAGGATAGGGGACAATAAATTTCTGAAAAATAGTCTTTTTTATTGATTTGGTTTTCTTCTTCTAAGTTATGTAATATATTTCAAGTGTTTGTATTCTTTTTCAGCTTTTTAAATAATATAGGATTCCAGAATACCATTTTAAACAATTATCAAATCCCTCATTGAGATTACTCCCTGTAGGTTTAGTTGTATTGATCTACTAGCTTGAGAGGAGGAATAATGTATCTTCTCTTTTGAGGTGATCACTCTGAGCTATAAGGGATTTTAAAATAATCTGGTATGGAAATTGAGAAAAATGTTTATATTTCTAAACACATTCTGCTCCAACTTGTAATTATGTCTCTGACTAGTGTTGAAGAGTGTCCTCTACGTCATTTAGCTGTTGATCGACTAGTTGAACATCAGGTAACTGTCTTCCCCTTCTCTCGTTACCTGGTCTGCTTTAATAATTTTATAATGTTAGTATTCCAAATAGCAGACGCGTATTCAACACTTTCTCCACAAAATCTCCAAAATGGTTCACTCTCACTACAAAAAATATTTGGACAAATTGTTTGTTTTAGCAAGATCTCGCTCGCTTGATTTTGTCTATCAACCGCTGACAGCCGCTGCATCCACCACCTCTGCCCACTACAGGCAGGGGTGCAGTACTGGAGGGTGAGACCTAGTCAGCACCATGAGCCCTACCTGCCAGTTATGTGGCCTTCTGAACCTGGGGCCGCTACTTCTCCATCAAGCAGCTCCTCAGTTGGTCCCCCCCGAGACCTAACGAGGCTGAGTGCACCCTATGCCAGACCTCCCAGAGGGGATAAAATCCCCATGCTGGTACTGGGGATCGAACCCGGGTCCTCAGTGCCAAAGGCAAGTGCACTACTAATAAGCTTTCCGAAACTGATACAAATAACAACAGAGCCTCTGTTATCCGAAACAACCGAAATACTGTTTAACCGAAACGACCAACTGAAAAAAATTGCATTGTTTTTATTCCATTATATTTTACACATATAGTAAACTATATTTCGTTGTGTTAAAAATAAACAGAATTCCTGTTGTATGAAATTCTGTACAGTTCAATTCAAAGGAATTTCCGAACCGAAATATTCAGCAATTTCACAACACAGTATACAGTATGGGTTACAAAATTAGCATAAAATTCATGCACACATACCAGTTTTCTCACCAAGTTTTTTCGTATATTTTCAGATAGCATTACGGTTCGTCGAAAGATAGACGAATCAAACCATTCTGACGTTTTGCTAATGAAACGGTGGCGCACAAAAGAAAATAGAGGATTTTTCTGAAAAAGTAGTATTGTACTGTGATTATAAACCAATAAAAATACAATAATCATCTGAAATTTTTGTTATCCGAACCCCCGCCCCCCTTTGTTCCGGTTAAGAGAGGTTCTACTGTATCTCCGAAATGGTTCACTCTACAAAATAATTTATTTGGACATAAATTGTGTTTTAGCGAGATCTACATTTTTATGTAGCAAGTTTGTCTATCTCTTAAGTTTATGAGTTATTCAAAAGCCATCCAGAGTAAACAGGACTGCATAGGCTATAGCCACAAAATTCTAATGTACATTTCATTAGTCATAAAAATATCTTAAACATGTCATTTTAATTAAGATTTTTAGAACCACTTTCAAGAAAAATGAAATTTTCAAAAAATGCCCCACGTAAAGCTTAGGGTAAGGTGGAGCAATGTTCTTCAAAATCTTCATGTGGACATTAAACTTAAATTCCAACTATAGTTTTTAAGCAAGTTTTCATTTTTGAGTTATGCTGTCCACAGGCTCACACACGTAAACACGGACCTTTTTCTAAAAATCACTAAAATCATGCAAGGTGCAGCTTCCATTTTCAATCGACTCACTAGTTGTTGACAATTTAGTTAGGTTATGGGACTGTCCATTGGTTTCTCAGGGACAATAGAACCGTTGGTTAAGTTGGTGGATCTCAGCGATGAGTTAAAGAACGATGTGATGAATTTCCGATGGATGCACATGAGGTGCTCTGAATATAAAAACCATGCCTTAAATAACAAAACAGTGCACTTTCCCTAAATATATTTGCGACTTACCTTTCTGGTTCTCATTTCTGATCCCAAGCACTTGGGTTCAGCTTAACACAGTTATTTTCTGAATAGCAATCAAATGAACTGGAATGGTAGGGCTGTGAAACTGTAGTTCAAATGGCTTTCGGTTTATGCACAGGAATAAAGAGAAAATAGGCAGAACTGCATTCAAATATTCATGTAATTTCTTTTTGCACATCATTCTTTCCAAAAATGCCTACTGTACTAAGTCCGCATTTAAGGTATGGGCATTTGTTTTGAACACAATTTCTTCTAAAAAGAGTAAAGAGCAATAAACAGAGGTTTACTAAAAACTGTATATATATTTTGCATCTACACAAATATAACACACTGATTTGACACGTGGTAACATTCTCGATGCAGATGTAGAGCATTCGAGGAATGAATACAGTTAACGATACAGTGAATACAAAACACACCTGAGGGTTGAACAGAACAATACAAACCACACCCTCAAACACATATACACACATCCAAACGATCACCAATCATAATGAGACACAAAATCCTATATTTGTGCACATTTGTAACATGAGATCGAATACTTATTCAACAGTCACTCTGTTTTTGGCCCCATAATGGAATATTATTTGGAAATAAATTATGAAACAAGCAGACAGAGAGAAACATACAGCAAATTAGAAAGCTTTTGATTTCTTTAAAAAAAAATCTGCTTTTTTTATTCTACATTATTTTAAGCACATTACTATCTTCATTTAATAACTCTATTATACAAGCATATTCCTTGTTGGCAGTGTCTAGGATATGTAATGCCAGTTTAATGATAAATAATATATTATGTAGCAAATTACAAATAAACGCATCAATTGTGGTTGACATTGCAAGAACTATAGCCAGCTACTATTAATAACTCATTAAAATATGCCAGTTAAGTCGACATATTTGTGATATTACCCTTAGTTAACATAACACAAGCGAAACTATGTACAATTCATCTATGAACCAAGAAACTTAAACTCCTGTGAGTGAAAATATTTGTAATCAAGACTCTCAACACTTTTTTACATATAGAATATAAGTTCATACACCAAAAGGGGATCAATGCACTGCAATTGAATCTTAAGAACAACCATCAAAGCAATTTGTTTTTCACAATTTTTATTCAAAATTCCAGAAATTTACTTTGCCTTTTCCTCATAACATATAGTTTCTCATTTTACAAGTTGCCATCCTGAAAAGTTTACCAAGTAATTCAGATAATTTTATTACTGCTTTAAAATGTCAAGAAATTAAAATGCAATGTTTTATATAATATGCCCCTGAAAATACAATGCCTGGCCATATTATTAGATACACCTAGTCTATTTTACAACTCACTGTTTGTGCAGACAAGCACAGCAAGTGCATATGCTTTTCATAAAGTTTTGTTGGTACTATAACTATCTAGAGTCGTCGTCACGAATGAAGACGGTTGTGCAGAGGATAAATATCCGACATTACAGTCACATGTTTTCTAGTCAGTCAGCTGTAGTCTGTTTCAGAGCTCAAGCTTGCCTACAGTTTAACAGTGAAATTAAATAATTCTGAGCAAAAGTCCAATCCATTGTGTGATAGTAAGTTTGTCAACAGTTCCAATAATGGCATAAGCAAAAATCATTGCATTATTCAGTCAATACCAGAGAAATGGTGTATAATGTGTACAAATACTTCCTGAGAGAAATGGAAACAGTCACAATGCAGCACTTCCCCTATTTCCCTTACATGCCAAGCAAGGAGCACATTTTAAAAAAGAATTAAAGGAATATCTAATAAGAAAATATTTATTTATGATGTAACTTGTTTTATCTTCTTAGAATTGTATTTTGACTATGCTAGAAACATTGTATAATGTCTATGGGCAAATAAATAAATGCACACTATACATCATTTACCGTCATCAATCTTGACAGGTACTTTAGTTGCCAACAAAAGAAGACACTTTAAGATTGTGTTCTCAATACTTAAACATCTCAGTTGAATTAGGAAGTAGAAAGGTGAAATTTACAATGTTCTGTTGTTTTCCTTACTATAAATCTGTGTGGAAAATAGCAATTGTTCACAAATGTAATGGAAAATTGTATAAGTAAAAATACTGATTAAAACTATCTTTTCAAATCAAGAGATTTATCAAAGATTGTGTCTCAATCACTTGTGTGACCAGTTAAAAATAAAATTTAATTTGGTATGGAACTAGCCCCAAATAGGTATGGGCATAAAGAAATTTTCACACCATGAGCAGAATATTGCTGGAAAAAGATTTGTGAAAGAAACAGGTTTGCTACTGCAAAAGAAATTAAATTCAAGTTTGAAGATATTGCTTCATCTGAAAGTAAAAAGTCACAGACCTGCCAAGAAGCCCTAATTGCCACTATGGCTGCAAACAACTCAACTGGAAATATATAACTTGTCATTCTAAAAATTGTTTAATAAGATAAGTTAATATGGGAAACAAATTCACAGTCTTCTAGTGTTTCGAGTTTGTTTTCATAATGGGATCCTTGAAATCCTGGCTAATAGAGCTTGTTTTTTCACATATGCTGTGTGTAGGTTGAACTTGGAAAGGTAGGATCAGCTAAAGAATTTTACGTCATAGCCTGAGGTTTGATCTTCAGTTTTTCTTGCTGCTACTCTAACCAACTGAGCTAATAGCATCATGAAATTCCTCAATAGAATTGCAGTTTTCCCAGTATTGAATTGAATTTATTGAGCACTAGAGCATATACACCTTGGGCTGCCCATGAACTTGAGCTCCTGGGCTGTTCTGTCATTGGACAGCCCTCTGAGGTTCTCTACATTTGGTGTGTGCTAATTATTATTCAGCCTTATTCAAACTTGTCTTTTGTCTTTCGTCTTTTAATTCACTTATTTTCACCAAATTCTCTTATACTTTCCTTTTCCTAAGGTCATTACTATTTTAAATAACCCATTCCAATCTAAAATTTAATTTCCCCCTCTTTTGTTTTCCCAGTAAACAAGTCATTCTCAAATTCATTTTGAGATAACATATTGCAATGGTGACTTACAAGATTAAGTCTTGGCCTTCATAGTTAAATATTTGATCAATCAGTGATTCTTCTTTCACACATGCCATGTGTATGCAAAGTTGCTAAAGTAGAATCACTGGTTCATATAATAGTGATTTTAGCACATGACTTATAAAGTACTTACGAGATTGTAAAAGTCCTAAGGCGAATCAAGGATTCCACCAATGATTAACCATGAAGCCCAGGACCTCCAAGATTGTAAGTTGCTATGAACGTATGTTATTGCAAAATGAATTTGAGAATGATTTATGGTTTACCAAGTGCAAGTCAGTTGGAGAATTTAAAGTTGTACTGGTACATTGCCACGGGAACCATTAACAGTGGCTCAAAAGTAGGGTTAGAAATATCCTGCAGGCTCAAATAACAAACTGGTTCGCAAATGGAGAACTATTCATATTTATGCAAGGGGCAAGATGCGCTGCAAGATCAGTGATAACCATTTTTTTTTTAAAGAGAGCATCCCTTTATTGCTCTGGCCAGGGAACTTGCCACATTGAAAATACTTGCAGTGAAGAAAGAAGAGGCAAAGGAAAATGCTTATAAACTCAGCTTATTAAAAAGATAATAGCAGACTGGAGTCATCATCATTATATACAAGACACAATGCACCATGTATTAAATGCTGCCAAAGATGGCTTAACTTAATACTAAAAGCCTAACTAAATTGTAAGAATCATAAATATTAATAAATATATTTTAATAATCAACATAAGTACGAATATTACACCTTCATTTCCTAAGACATGCTTAAAAATGTGTACCGTTTCACTGTACGCTGGTGAAACAGAACTGTATTTTGCCCCTGAATGTCATTATATTGAAAAATCAAGAGTTGCACAATAATATGGCCAGGCACTGCTGCATATTCATTTCAGAGAAAAATGTTGTAATAACATTATGTAAGCTTTTAACTTCTTCAAATAATTCTTATTTTCTATAGATGACTGCAGAAAAACAAAAAACAAGACAAGAATACATTCTCTTTCAAGAGAATTTGTAGTACATTTTAAGTCTAACTGCTAACATTTTCTAATAAGTATGTTTTTAATAAACATTAAATGTAGAATATTTTAAATGTAAGAAAATAGGGAATGAAATCTAACAAGAGCTCCTTTTCTCCATACATCTAGGCCTAAAAATAGTTATCAGAGACCTATAAGGGGACAGAGTGGGGGGCGGGGGGAATGAGCTACCTTTTGGAACTTAGAAGTTTTATGCTGGGATTATGAACTTAAAGTAATGTGACAGGACGTAACGGGCAAGTCGGGCACATTTTATTATGGTCAATTTAACGTGACATAACTTAAGTTTCGCACAGTCAAACCTTTACATTAAGTCTATGTACATCCTTTACATTAAGTCTATGGAGTAATAAATCGTGTTTCTCTACGTAGCTATTTGCACCAACACTGTTTTATTTCACAGATTCAACTCATAAACAAGAGCACGTGTCTGTTTACAGGCTCAGTAGTTCAATATAATATAATTGAATGATAGCAGTTTAACAAAGCTGTGAGGGCTAGACCCAAAATTTATGATAAAGAGTAATGAGGCTTTTAAAAACCCAGCTTTAAAGCAAGGGGTACGGAAATTTATTGCAGAAACAATAAATGGTAAGTATGTTTGGTAATACACTCAAGAAAAGTAAACTTGCTCATTATCATCAGGAATATTTTAATAAAAACTGAGCTTTGTATTCTCTTTATTTTCTTTTTTAGATAAATCTAAACCACAAAATAGAAAACTGTAGCTGCTTTATATATTTGCCATGTCTTCCAAGTTGGTCAATGGTACATTAGGTTACCAAGATATATTCTTCTTCTAATGGCCTTCCTTCCTAGTTTAATAACCAATCAGAATCATTCTCTTTGCGTTAAGTGCATACTATTAGCCCTGCTTAATCTCTTACTTCATGTTACGTCCCATCTTGTTAAGTCACATTAAGTAAAGTTCATCGTAATCCCGGCATTAGGAGCAAAAATCAGAAAGTCTGTTATTCAGTTAATTTTTTCACTTCTGTTCAATGTTCCCAAGTTACCATTTCTTGCTCTTCTAAAAACAAATCTGTCATGTCCAGTTTAAACAACTAGCAAAATGGGTCTCAAAAAAAAATTGAAACAAAAATAACCTACAACTAATGTAAACATTAAAGGCCATTAACAAAGACAATTTATATATATATATATAAAAATTGTCTTTGTTAATGGCCAATGACCAATGTCAAATGCCTGAATTACCTGTTTTGATCATTTGCAGTGTTTAACATAACCTACTCCTAAGGAAAGGGAGGAAACCTCTCATACTGGATGCTATATGTTCTAAACCAATGTGCTGTAACAAGAGGTTATTCAATACAGAGTAAATTGCAAAGCTGTTACAGGAGTTAAAATATATGTCAATGTTATGTACTAGGTGCCTAACCTTTCAAATAGAAAAACAGAATTTTTGTATACAGAGTGCAGTTATCTACAATGTCTGTTTATACTCCATTTGAGAACTGTTCCTACTAAGATACACTGTCATGAACTAAAAATGTCTTTCATTCTTGTTTGTTTTCAATTAATGTTCTTGTTCATATCATGTTTAAGGTTGGACAGCAACCAAACCATCTCTGGTACATAGCTAAAAATGGTCACTGTTCAGTTCTACCTCTCAAACATTGCCCACACACGGCTTGTGTGTTTAAAAACACCAACAGTAAGTTTGTTGGCATAAAGAAATAATTGCCTTCAAACTTAATTTTCGGATTTAAATTGTGTCTGCCATAGGGTGGGATCATTGTCTTTGCAAGTGGCTTGGGTTTCTGGGGATAGAAATGGTTTACTTTTAAGTAGATCTGAATAGTTACCTCCATTTACAATGGCAGAAAGACTAACCTCAACAGCACATGTTAAAAGTGCATTTCTCAGTTCTAGCTTTCTGCTATATGACTATACCATCTGGAAACAAATTGTGCCAAACTCATATTCTTGTTTGTGCTTTGTTATTCTAAACTTCTTAAACTTTTATTTACTTGATTAAAATAAGACTAAATGCTCTCCACATATCTGTATGTGTAATGGTCATTTTTGTATTTTTCATTGGTTCTTCTTTTAGGAAAAAGATGAAACTTGCATAAAACCAAATGTCACCAATAATGATAATCGTTATACCAGACATAGTACAGATTGTTTTAGTAGAGGTCTTAATAAGAAAATATCCGAAGAACCTGTACATGTTTAACTTTGTACTATAAACAATTACTGAATCCAAACTTAAAACAAAACTGAAAATATTCCTTAACAATAAATGTTTATATTATTTAGATACCTTGCAGATATTTCTCAAAATTAAAATCCTCTTTGGGGAAGATAGTGAAGATATTATAAAATTTATATGCAAAAATTAACATGTTTATAACTCTAACCTCAATTTTTACACCAGAACTTACTGGGAGGTGTCTCCACCGTCAGCATTCATCGCTGCATGGCACTTTGGCTGAACATACTGCACAATGAGATGGGACCTCATGTTGGTTTTTGTGTATGAATAAAGCTTAGGTTTCTCTTGCAGATCAGATGAAAGCAAAACCTAACTTTCAGAGGCCCTTAGAAAAGCAGCAGAATTCTGCATTTGAGAAGAATTACTCATACACAACAACTGACACAACACATTAAACTCCGAGATCCCATGTGAAAAGAATCTCATCATGCAGTATATCCAGCCAAAATGACATCTGTAAGTCACAGGAGGAAGCATGGCAGTGAATCTAAGGTGATGATGGAAACAACTACTATCATTTACATGTTCCAGTAAATTCTGGTATAGAAAGTTATGTTAAGAGTACAATAAACATGTCAATTTTTAAATTATTTTCCAGATTTTCTAGGTTTTGCACAGTATTGTCTTTCTGCAATTGACCAAATGAAAGCAGAGGCACAGAAATATGCAAGTATCCAAATGAACCTGTTGCACAGTGAACATATGCCTATTTCACCTGTGAAGGGTTAATATATTTATCAGAAACCAATTAAACAGAAATCTTAACTAATGCAGAATGAACATACACATTTTGCAACTTGAAAGTGACAATGTAAGGGATATGTTTCATTTATGCAAGCAAATCAGAGAAAATGTAATAGATATTGGCCACATGGAAAGTTCCTGATAAACAAATGAAAACTTCCATTATAATGAACATTTACTTATTGCTTTATGTTCATAAGCTGCCTTCTTATAAGTATCCAAATAGCAATATACTGTGTAAAAGCTGCACACGTTAGCTGATCATGCACCTTTAGCAATGTTTTATAACTACCTTCTCATTTATCACTACTTGTAAGTTTCTCAGAAACCCTTCTGCAACCTTGAATATATTTTCCTTTGTAATATAGCTTGAATTTACGTGCCACTGTTAAATAATAAAATTTATTGTGATGCCCATTCTAAAGTGTGGAAACAGTAACTGCAAAATTGTAAATAAGTTTACTGCAATGTAAAGCTTAAATGTACAGTACTTAGTTTTATGTTCACTGAATTTTTTGATTGCTTTTACAGACATGAATAGATTGCTCAACTACTTTGAAATTTATTAGATTTTCTCTTTAATTCAATATATATTTTAAATGTATTCTTAAAAATGGTAGTAAAGCATGTGCCATTTTGTACTGTGAAACACTATTTCAAAGAAAAAAGTAGAACCCCTACACATCTTTGGAGTAAAGTGATAACTTTAGTCCATCTTTTAGAGGAAGGTTTGCTTTATAAAGTGGTATTACTGTGAAGTATGACAACTTCTTTGTGCTTAAACCATGTTTCATTCCTTGCAAAAATATACAAGCTGGTTTTCTAAATTTCTGCTTAGACAGCTTTTCCAGTGAATGACATTTTCTGATATAAAAGATGTTTTTTCTTAGAAACTATAGAAGATAGCACCATTTAATTTTATCATGATAAAAGTGGCCTCAAGTATGCTGTGGATCTACTTGGGAGTTCATAAACCAGTCAGTTATTGTATAAAAAATAATTGCCAATCAATTTTAATCAACAGATAGTATAATTAACAAAGCATGTCTATATTCGTTAATAGACAAATTTCCTGAATAAAGATAGATTAGTGTATTTAGCAGACATGCATCTGCATCCTGTAAAAGTTTGTTTAGATTTTATACTTTATATTTATTATGTTTTATTAACTATTTTGTATAAGTATTCTTTGTCTTTTTGGCAGCCTGTAACTGTAACAGGAAGATATTAAAATAAAAAAATAATTAAATAGCTTCCAAGAGAATCATTCATGAATTCAGTGGTTTAATATTAGCTGGATAGAGCTTTTCATCTCCCCTTAAACACAAAATATGTGGCTCATTCAAACACACTTCTTGTACAGGTGAACTATTATGAACACAAACGAATATACTACACTGTGAACGTGTAAAAATGTACAGCCAACTAAATTCATTATACTTTTACTTAATAAATACACGTTTTGTGCATTTAATAATACATTTACTGTAAAGATGAAGCTTGTTGTTTTTAGAACACCAAAATACAAATTATTAAAATTACTATTTTTATTTTCAAGATGAAAACCAAAATCAAATAATATCTGCACAGTTTCTAAATTTATACAAAAATACGAGTCTTACTTCATGATCATAACAACATCTAAATACTTAACATTTCACTATGACTAGCATAGTCTCGTATAATGAAATTAGAGAAAAAAGGGTATATAATCATTTGGTATTGCCACTGAACAGTAACGCTAATGCTATAGTTCCTGACCACAATTACAAGTCCACAATATGATGCTTAGATACAGCTACAGTCATTTTCAACAAAGCTATACTAATAGCAGAAATTTGTTGCTTAATACAAAAGTTTTGTAAATGTTTTTGCAACAGATGCCAGTTCAGAAGCAAGAGTTACACATAAAAAAGAGAAGGCAGTAAATTTGTGCAGGTTGCTTTTTGTGCTAGGAAATACAGGTAACAAAATGTTACATATAATAATGTGCTCAAGATCAGAGCGTTAAGGTGCATTAAGTACTATAAAGGGTATGTTTTACACTGTAATTATGCGATTGTTTCGTTGTTCATGAGTTAGAATGTCTATTAGTTGACCATGATATGAATATATTAGGTGAAAGGAACAAATGGGCGAGGCATCAAAAGTGCAGTCAGGTAGGAAAACATCCGCTGCTTCATGCTGCATTTACTGGTGAGACTGAGCCATGCAAATGTACCACTATTTTCATTCTGCAAATGTTCATTGTCACTATCGCCTTGCACCTTACTCCTCTAAGGTTGCAAGTCTTGACAATTTTATGCATTGTCAATAAAACAGTGGTGCCCTTCTCCAAACACACACATATCATGACTTACTAGTAAGTAATTGTGACTCTGAATCTGAGATCTGTTGCAATATACAAAATCAAGTCAGACTTAAAGAGAAAAAACACAATAATTGTTCACAGAATTCCAAACTTTTCTCGTCATATGTAGTCATATTGTAAAGTAATAATGTAGGGCCTTCCAGCAACATCACTCAGTCTGCTTTAAAGAAATTTGTCAGTTATGGCAATCTATAATTATTTCGTACATAAAAATAATTAAAAAATCAACAAATTCACAGCACCATTTTCACCATAAATCCACTCGTTCATGCATTCATTCAAAGACACAGTTTCACAGACATTCACAGTTGCCTAGCTTGGGATCCAATCACTGTTAAATGTTCCTTCTTTGCTTGTAATGCCTGACTAGCCTGCTTCATTATCTAACAGAAAGGCACACGGCAGTTTTTTTTAAGGATTTTTCCCCCAGTTTTCTTTATGAAAGAAAAAATCACGAGTGATTTGCTGTAGTTAGAGTAAGAAAATTCTTAATTTACTTTTTCTTCTTGGTTTAGTACACAATAATTGTGTTAACTGCTCAAGAATTAACTTATGCTAGAATGCAATGCCCTTAAGTATGATACAAGTCCCTAACACATAGGTATTCAGTGACAAAAGCTCACTTCCGACTTATAAAGTGAGAATAAAGTTTCTTTCTTTAGTTTCTGGAATGTAAAAATACCACTATATTGCAACCTAGCTTAACAGATTTCTTTTTATTGATACCAACATGTGGCTGCACCATGTGAATCGGACGATACAGTTCTTTCCCCCACGATTATACACAGTAAACACAAACGGAAAGTTCGTTCTCAGACATTAGCTCTTCATAATTCACTTAGTCCTTCCTTTTTTATTTTGCATCTTCACTAAAATAGGTTTCTCATTCATTTCTTTGGTTTGCGAAAGACAAACTTTCACCTTGTAATTCCTTTACCAACCTTTTATTCGAAGGCTAGAAAGAAAGTAAATAATTGTTCACAGGATATTATCACAAGACCAGAATTAAGTACATCGGTTTGCTATCATGTCTCCCTTCTAAAATGGAATGTACACTATGGACTCTCCATCATCCAGCCACATACAACATTTCAGTTCACTGACACACAAAGCGAAACCACTGCAAACAAAACAACTGGATGGATTTCACGTATACTTAAGGTATGAACTCAATGGTCGCAGTGCCTTTCCTTTGTTCCTTGATCATTTACGGCTGGCACAGTTGGCAGTGCAGGTGCTGGATCGCAGCTCAGGGAAAATTATTTGGCACTTTAATGCATTGATCCAGTCTTGGACATAAATAAACTGATGGACTGCTTCTAACCGCTTTAGGACAACTTTTGGTACTCTGCAATTCACATGCAAAGATTAATATAGATTGCAAAGCAATCTTATAATCACGGATGATTATTTCCAGTAAATTTTAATGTAAAATAGTGTAAAGACTGTTTTCATAATTAAGAAAATGAATGCCCAAGTATTTTGAGACAGTATTTGAGCCTCCTTTAGCACCAATGAATTCTATTTGTTCATCCAGTAGTTTCACTAATGC
Organism: Tenodera sinensis; assembly: GCA_030765045.1. NCBI lineage: Eukaryota > Metazoa > Arthropoda > Insecta > Mantodea > Mantidae > Tenodera > Tenodera sinensis. The sequence continues at coordinate 93,708,429 of CM060969.1, read as the reverse complement.
TGTTTTTGAGTACCGTTTCCAAAAAGCTCAGCACCATGATTCTGAAGCTGGAGTTGCAAAGTTTTCATCCTCTTCATCACTGGGGTCTTCTCCATACATATCGGCCAGTTTGCGGAATCTTGGACCAAAATTTGAAAGATAATCGAAGTTCAAGTCTCCTTCGTCTGTACCTGTAAAATAAACATACATACTTAGTGTGTAATACATAACTGATTACAAAACAAATAGTATTTAATACTGTGTGTAAAATAAAAAATTTAGAGACTAAAAGCTTCACTTATCTTAGTAATTGCTGCAAGTTCTTGAATTAATAATCTACTTTATAAATAATTTTTGAGGGCCACTTGTAAAAGTATAATTTTGGGTATTACTATTACTGAATTCCTCTAAACAAGGTTATCAATTGTTGTACCTGATGCTAGGGATGAAAGAGATCCTGTTGTATTTCCGTCTCCTTCATATGCATAATGGCGAACATCATCAAATGGATTTGTGTCAGGATCGTTGTCGCAGAGCTTCTTCTTGCCGTCTAGGAATCCACAAATATCGGGCACTTCATCAGGACCTGTTAGTTAAACACAATGCTTTTATTGTACAATAATATAAATGGTACACTCAGGCTGGTCAGTATAATGAAGTTGCAAATAATTGTAATTTATTTTTGTCACACATGGCGTAAAAATCTGTAAAACTTTGAAGCTACCTACAAAACCATAAAAATGTCTCCTTTGCTGCATATTGCTTAAAGTTGAACATTGTTTCATCCATTCATTCTGTGCATGATAATCATTGTTCAAAATGCAACTTGAGTAAGAATGAATGTTATAAACGTGCAGGAATAAATATTTCATTTGTGTTAATCACAATCTTCAGGCAAAGGTGCAACACCAAATCCAAATCTACCAAAGATGACCCAAATTAACCAGTTTATATTCTCTGCACATTTTGATTATACTTTTCACTGAACCACATGTAAATCTGGATGTTATTCTAATGTTATTTTTGTAATATTCACTATTGCAAGTTACGGGTATTTTTCTAATAGCAAGTTTGACACATTGTTATTTTTACCATTTTTGCATCAATTACAAACAGTTTGTTTACAATGAGAGGCACTCTGGTTTGGAATGGACAGTAGTTAAGGCATTAACTCAAACATTAAACTACAACACCTACCTCTACCCACTAGGGGTGCCTTTACAGGTTCTTTGTTAAGGAGAGTTCCATCGTTGTCGTACATGAGCCTTAGGACATTGAGGTCATAGCCTGTCATGTCTCCTTCGCCACCTCCTTCATCTTCATAGTTGATAATGTTCTCTCTGATGTCATCAGTGTCCTTGTACATGTCATCTGTCTTACGCCGATGTACCACCACCGCCAACAGCAGTACTAAAAACAGAAACATTTTCATATCTTGTAACTGTATCTTCATACATGTTTTAGGCAATGAGGCACAATTTACAACACTAAAATCTGCACAACAAATTTAATAAGTTATTGAAACTGTAAATTAATGTAATGCTGTGAAAATTGGATAATACATTTTTAATTTGGGGTTTTAAACCAAACTTTTCCTTTGTTCCTCTCAATTTGTTATGTAAATAAGCAGAATATCTGAGAGGTGGAATCAGGACTGAGAAATTCAATGCCACAGCCGGGATTTGAACCACAGCTCTTCCACTTCACATGCGACTCTTCTCACCGCTAAGCTACCACGACAAATTTGCCAGTATGACATTAAATTCCCAAACCGATTCTTACTTTTCCAGTAGACCACAAGGGAATCTCACATCTGAGATAAGTACCCCAAGGGCAACTTACAATAAAATTTTAAGTACTTTATGTCCCAGGTTTAAGCAACCTTTGGGTGATAATATTTTTTTATCACCTCCTGCAGCTAAAAGATTAGTCAACTCTGAATTCAAAAAAACTATTGCAAAATATTCTATGAAAAATCAAAAAATAAAAGATGGGAACTACCAAACATTCAAACAGCAATTCCTGAGTATCCTTGAAAAACAGCAGTTGCAACCTTCAGGTTGATTACAGGACATGATTGTCTGGCAAAACATTTAAACAAAATTGGGATATATTCTTCACCACTCTGTCCTCTATGTGATCTGCAAGAGGAAATGGACCGAGACCACCTTCAAATATGCCTGGCCACTTCTAGCACCCCATCCATCAGTGAAAAATATTGGAGAGCAAGAGGATTAATGACTTCATTGTCAGAAATTCAGCATTAGCTAACAACAACATATTTTTTATGCCACTCACTGCTGGGGATTTTTAAATACCCAAGCCGTATGTGTGTTTTTAAAAAACAACGCGCAGAATATTGTCTTTTATTCTCACATAACTTAGTTTAGGAAACTAATCTACAAGTGTGGTAGGGAAGAATGAACTCCAGTATAACATTGGACAAATGAGACATAACTATAGGCTACTTCTCACTATACCGTCCTCCACTCAGGAAAATGTGTCTGAGAGGAATTAGTAGATTCAGCAACTACAGCGATAGAAGGGTACGAGTACGACTCAGATTCTGATATATGAACAAGGCTTATGCAGTGCATAAAATACATATGCTCTATATTTTAAGCACATAGGGAGAACCTATTTTAGAATGGGCCTCTCATGGTGTACTGTTGTTACTTCTGTACTGTATTTTTTCGTATTATTGTATAATAAAACTTTTTTCCAGCAGTCATAACTCAAGTTTATCTAAAGTTGTCTATGTAGTATTTAAGTGACATGCTTTATATATTTATTTCTTAGATAATTGTTTCATATTTTGTAAGCCTGGTAAAATCTTTAAGTAATGTGATTTGTTTTTGTATCGTGGACTCAGATGCAAGAGATAGGTTTAAAAGGACTATATATGAGGGTATAAAGAGATATAAGCATCAGTTTTTTGGCAGTTCTCTCGCAGTTCTTCACTTCATGGATCTTTAGTTCAGTGTGTGATCTTGCATCCTGCATGCCAAAATGTGGAATAGTGCGCAATTGGAATAATTAAAAGGATAGGATGAATTTCCAAATGTGCTCAGGCCTTCTAAGAAATTGTGATGACTGATCTAAGAAATTGTCTTCAACTTACACTCCGGAAACAGAAGTAAGAATTTCATTCAGCAAGCAAACAGTTGGAGGGAAGGAGAGAGAAGATTGCAAGCCCGTTCCAGGAGGAGTCCCAAATTTGAGTCCCACCAGGTATGCATGGTGCTGAGATGGTACTTGCCACCCCATCCTCAGAATACAAGAATCCTCTTAACTTTTTTTTAGATCTAAATTTTTGGATAATTCAAACATTTTCTTAGGCTTTTATATTCGAATTACACAAGTTTCACTGTACTTGAATGTTCAGAAACAAACTTTTCAATTTATAAAATAGATTATGCAAGAAACTATCTGAAGTGAACTATTTTGTTTTTACTATACCACTAATACATAAATACATAAAACTGTCAATATTTTCTGATAATTCTAGATTTTCATTCTAAAAGTGCTACTAATATTTATATTCGGTTATCCTGAAGTCCAAAGAAAGCGTGTGTTGTGTGTGCTGTGTGAGGTGTGCGTGTGTGTGTGTGTGTGTATGCAACCTTTTCATGCAAGAAAAACCAAACCAATTGTTTTAAAACTGAGTATGCAACATAATTTATGTCCTACAAGGAAAAGGGGTACATTGCCCAAAAGGCAACATCCTAATTTATAATAAGCAAAACATTTTGAAGTTTTCTTTTAATGCTACATCAAAAGTTTCTATGTCAAACACACAATATCTTAAACCCTGGTAAAAAAAGTTGATGTGTAAAACTTACTCAGAAGTATAGCGATGCACACTAGTATTGCAACCAAAAAGTTGGTGTTGATACCAAAAGAGACAGCTCTTGCAACACCTCTGCTGCAGCCTGGATCTACATCTTTACTGTCACTTGGCTCTCCTAGATTGTATGTCTGGAAAAACACACATTTCTTTCTCATTTCCCTTCTTTAAACCACTGATCTTAGTTTTTGTAATTAGAACTTGCATGAGAAATCTATGAGCTTGAATTTAACAGGCTATAAATAACCAATTCCAGCAGTAAACATTGGCCTCTTGGTACCAATCAAATCCCTACCAGGCCAGCCATACAACCAAACAAAAGCTCTGTGCTTAACACCTGGGTAGAAGTTATCAACATTACAATGTTATTATTGTGCCTTTAACTCTATCTTGAGATATTAAGATATGTTTATTAACATCAGCAATTACATCAGGAAGCTTAACCATTTCTTACCTTTTCATTAATAGTCAGATTACGTATACAGCCTGCAAATCCCAATGATGTTGGCTTATAATTCCACTGCATTGCATTTGCTATAACATTCAGATCAACAGCAGTTCCTCCAAGTTGCAAAGGACCATTCACATTTAGGAATTCATTGGGTCCCTGTGGAGTAGTCAGTGACAAGCACGAACTCATCTGGCAGTTGTCAACCTTAAGCTCAATGCTCTGAAAATGAAATAGAAAACAAATAAGTAAAGCATATAGTATTCTAAAAAAATAAAAAAATAAAATATTGCTCTCATTGCTACAATTAGATTCATATGCAAATGCATATTTATCGGTGACTAACATAGAAAAGAATGAGAGGTAGAACTGGAACTTAAAAATTCAATGCTGCAGCTGGGATTTGAACCACATAACCTCCACTTACTAGGCAGGTGCTCTAAATTAAGCTACTGTGACAACCTGCCAGAATGACATTGAATCCTCAAATCAGTTCGTGTTTTTCCCAGTAAACCTCAAAGGCAGTCTCACATCAGAGATAATTATCCCAATAGTGACTTACTATTGCAAGTACTTTATGTCCTAGGATTAAATAACCTTCAGATGGTAATCCTGGTACAAAGTACTTGCAATAGTAAGTCACCATGTGGTAATTGTCTATTCCAGTGCTCTCTTTCTTTACAAAATATTTGCTGTTAAGGATAAGCATTCAAGCTTAGTAGTTAGTAGAGGGTTAATTTTTAACTCACCGTCCTGCTCCAGATGATATCCACATGATGTGATTTTCCATCAGTGAGTTTGATCTGTCTCTGCTCCACATAGACAGTACCAGTGCCATAGTCCACTAACAGCCTTGCATACCCACCAGAAATTTCTAATGCCATGAAATCTAAACACAGCAAAATGCAAACAAAACTATTTTTATGCAAAAACATAATATGAATAGTTCAAGAGGAAAAATTGACTGAAACTGACATATACATATTCCAAGCATTTCCTCTGAAATTAAGAATCGTTGCTAACTTATTTTTCTGGGAACACTTTTCTTTGCTGCCTTCTTCTTTGCGGAGGAGTATAAAGTATATTGGTATGGTACATAAATTCTTATTAATTAGATGCTTATGGTACGGCATAGGATATGGTGACCCCATCACCCAGTGGGAAACCACTACAAACAAAAGGTGAATGGAAATAAGTGGCTCAAAAATTCAGATTCAATACATGTTCCCCTTTGTCCAGTCTCTTTAATGCATCCAATTTAATTTCCATTGTGTTAACCTATCATCCTTTCTTCTCATTCAACATTTTCACAGGCACAAACACAATTTAACACAACACTAACAGTAAGCCTGAAATCTGAGAAAATGTACTGTAACCGGAAATACCTAACTGAAAGTTTAGCTTTACCATGTACGTACTGGGTAAAGCAATAGACCTATAAAAATTCCAAACATGTGTTTGTGCTATGTATCAACATTAGTGGCAAACTTTTGATTTCATGACAATGGGCTGCTGTTCTGACTAGATATCAAAGGTCAGCCCTCTTGTTACTGTGACCAAGAATACCGTAAGCTGTATAAGAACACTAATTAAAATTTACCTATACTGTTTATACTGCATAATAAAACCCCAGTGCAACAGTCAACAAAAGGGCAAGGCTTGTCACCCAGCCACTGCGTCCCCCACCTCTGCCTACTACAGGCATCATTGGTGGGGTGCAGTACTAGAGGGTAGGACGTGGTAAGCGCCCTGATCCCTCGCCGCCAGTTATATGGCCTTCTCCACCTGGGGCCATTACTTCTCCATCATGTAGCTCCTAAATTGGCTCCCTGGTACCTAACGAGGCTGAGTGCACCCCGTTCCAGACCACCCAGCAGGGGAACAATCCCCATGCTGGTACTGGGGATCAAACTTGGGTCCCCCAGGCCAGAGGCAAGCACTGCACTATGGAGGTGGTCATACTGAATAGTGGATTACAGAAATTATTATATTGAAGTTTAACAACAACAAAAATATTAAAATAAAAAAGGCATCAAGTTACCAAGCTATTCAGAATGTCAAGTTATCAGGATTCTACTGTAATGCATTACAGAACTGTTTACAACCTGATACTTTGTCTCATTTGTTTTCACTTATAATGGGAAAGAAAACATTAAAATCAAACAAAACCTTGCAATAAAATGGGAAGTTGTCTAATGGCTAGCATTCTGATGATTCTCATATCAAGGATGTATACCACCACCAATCAAAATGAATAAAGCAGTATTAAGATTAAGTTAAGATGTATTATAACCAGAACTTTAGTTTTGTATCATTTCTTATCATTAAATTAATGGCATTGCATCAAGCAATGCTGTATAAGTGCATCATAAACCCAGCTTTATATGGTTTTGAACTACAGATGTCACTAAGCTACCAGAGATTAAACTTTTAACAGATGAAGCCATTTACTTAAATATTATCTATTTATTATACATACTGCTGATTTATTACCTTATTTAGTTCCATAGGCACTAGACATGGTTTAATTAAAGCATAACATCACATATGTATCGAACATACCTTGAACACCCAAGCTTGTATCTGGGACCATTGGTCCTACATAGAAGACCAGACCATCTTCTCGGTGAGGTGCCAGTTCGAGAGACAGTTGAGCTTCTTCACATGCTTGTATAGTAGGATATAATGCCCAACCAGTGCCATAAAATCCAATGCCTATGATCTCGCAACGTGGACCATCAAAGCCTTCAATACATTCACATCTAAAAAGGATTGATACATTGGACGTTAAGAAACTTGATATAAAAATACGTTCAAGAAATATTTTAGTTATTTGTATTTATTGTACTATCTAAAGTATCTAGCTGAGAAAGAATTTCCTTCTATAATCAGTATAACTTCATTCTAGTAAAATTATATTAGGTATTTCACTAGAGGCAATCAATGCTGGTGCCCTGAGAGAAAAACAAAGATAAGTAAATTTTGAGAGGATGAGTAATGGAGAAAGTATAGTGACCATGTATACTGCAAAATTGTGGCAAGCCATGACGGTACAGAGCCCCTTTACCTAGCCACCTGGATGGTTGGATCGAATGTGCAAGGTAGCCAATGAGCCACACTGGTATGAGACCATGCAGGCGTGGATTGTTGCATCTGTCAGTTAGCCTTTTTCAGTGAGGGGGGAGATGTAAGTTTAAGGTGTTCAACTTCATGGTCATCAGCACCCTTAAAAAGCATTTCATGGCAAAAGCTACATATAAACTTCAATAAAAATAAAATTCTGATAAAAAGGAAAATAAATATACATAAATATATAAAACAGAGTGGCAAAAGCCAAATTTGGAACAAAGTGATAAAGATATCAAAAGAGTATACAAACTGAGTATCTAGGGTTTCCAATCATCAAACTCATGTTACTCTCTGCTAAAAACTTGTAAACTCTTTCGACCTCTTGTTTGTTGTCTGCCAAGACCTCTGCAAATCTGGCAGGCAGCTGCAGAATCTCGAAGGTGTGCTAGAGAGGAACACTCTAGCAGCATGTGGCAAACTGACAAAAGGTTTTTGTACAGCGGACAAAGAAGAGCAGGGTCCCATTTAAATAGAGATGTGAAAAATTGCAGTGGCCAATGCTCAATTGAGCCAAGTTAGCCTCCCTGCAATGAGATATGCAAGAGAAAGTTACCCAGATTATCAAAAGTTCTTTCACTTCTCTAACCTTATCACCTCGGAGAGCTAACCACTCTTCGTGCCAGCATGATAACACCTCTCTCCACACTTCAAGCCTAAAGTCTTCTGAAGTAGCATGGGAGATGGTAATACTGGGTTCTGTAGTTGGCATCTTTGCTACCAAGTTCGCCATTTCATTCTTTGGCAAGCCTAGATGACGAGGAATCCATGCACATAACACACTATAGGGAGCACGAAATAAGAAGGCACACGAGTAGCTCCAATCCCTACTCAGCTATAAAGCGCTGTTGCCGGAGAATATCACTATGCGAAAGAAACAGAGGGGAGATATGCACGTGAGCATTGCAGCGAGGACGGTGAAGGATTGCAAGGTGCACAATTAAAACATAACAATTTCTCTCTCTTTAAAATGAGACAATAGGCTCTCTAATCTTGTAATTTACTTTAAATATAAATTCCTCATCTAAGCAGATAATTTTCATTTGCAATCTAATGTTTCAACTGAGTTTATAGCTTTCAAGTTGAAAATTGGGCCTAGGTTATAAAACATTACAATGCTAAGTTTTTAATTTTTTTATTATATCAGATTCTCTAGGAACTTTTTCATGTAAATATTTTTATCGGAGTGAAAATGCGAGAGTTACGTGACAATTTGAGGCATTTTCTGATAGGTGTTTTTCATATTTTTCTCAATTTTTCTAAGTGTCTATACTGAGTTTCTGCACAAGTTTCTATATTGGGTATTCTAAGTGAAAATCTACATAATTTAGCAACAGATGCCTAAGCATAATTTCAAGCCACCTTTTACGAGTAATATTCCAATGTAGCCTTCTCGGTTGTGTATTTTAGACATTTCAGCACTTAAAATGTTCCTTATAATGCAATTTAAGTTATCAGAGCAAAGCTCCAGAAATAGTTTCCCCAATATGTGCCAATCAGAATTTGCAATGCGGTTATTAATATAAGGCAAGCATGTTAGGCTAACATGCTCATCAAAGTTTATATTATATTACATATAGCAAAAGCGGATACTCGCCATTGAACAAAATATTTTTTTAAACCAGCTGTGTGAAGACTATTTTTAGCAAACTTATTTTATAGCTGAGTAAGAAACATAAATATGCAGTGTTGATTAACAATTGAGAACATTGTATCGCACAGAGAATTTGCCATAAAATAGCTTACATTTTTGGTTTAAAACACGTAATCCAGGAATGACATATGCACCAATCTTTGAAGCCCACTTCTTTATACAGATTCAGCAGTATATCTTTCTGAAAGTCCTCCAGATTCAAAACCCGTTTTCCTGTCTTACTGTGATTTCCGTGGGATTTAAACATGGGCCGCCCTGATCCAGAAGAGGTCATTTTACCTTGTTACACTATATGCAACAATGAATGTTCACTTACATTGCATGCTTTAGCTGTTAGCGTCCGGCTCTGTTTAAATACAATGTTCGCACGCACTTCTTCTGAGGACAATTCTTTTAAAAAAGTGTAAACACTGAAAATAATAGCCCACGCATCTGAATACAATACCTTCCCTTTCGATTTACTAGTCTGTAAGCCGCTTGTACCAGGTTTTGTTAATGCCATATTTCTTAGCAACAAAACGAGTTACAGTAATTATAAGACACACGTAACACTGTACATATACGTCAGAGTTGGAACACGCATAAGAATAAACTAGATTCCTTTTCCTTTCCTGCAGACATCTCACTCCTTGAAGAAAGATATTTGAGACGATAAACAATCATGATGCAAGGGAAGTGTCGTTTGCTATCGCTGAGCGCAGCGTTTGTTCAATCTCTCATATCTTGGGCTACAGGCCACCTAAAATATTGCTTCTTCTAGCTCTTTAAAATGGAATTCTTTGTAATACTGAGCCGTTACTGGATTTGATGAGCGCAAAAAGAAAAGTGAAAAGCAAATATTGCGCTAGACAGCGCATTACCGAACTGGGCAATGTCGCCTCTCTAGGATAAGCTACTTGCTCTCACATATTTTCTTCTAGCTCCACCTCATGTGCCTTCTTATTCCATACGGGCTTTAATGCCAGAAGTGCCTAAAACATGGAGGGCATCCCGGATACGTTGTACAATAGGATGGGAGTTTTACAGCTCATGAAAACTCTGAAGTGCACTAAGAGAATCACTCAAAATCAGGCAATCACCTAATTTACGATGGTGCAGCCTTTTTCAGGAAATGGTCCATTCAATAATGGTCTTTAGACCAAATGGCCCACACAATAATAGCACAAGCAACAAATCCTTTACACACCCTCCCTGCAGTTCTGGAAACTTCTCCAGGAGAGAGAGAGAGAGAGAGAGAGAGAGAGAGAGAGAGAGAGAGAGAGAGAGAGAGAGAGAGAGAGAGAGAGAGAGAGAGAGATCCCACTCCCTTTGAGAACATTCTGCCTTTGTGTAGGGACTATACAAGGGGGTTATTAATGCCCAGCTAACAGTTAAGTTGAAATAGAAACAGTCCCGAGAGAATTCAATGAGAGAGTCGAGAAAAATAAATTGACAGTCAGAAAGAGACAATCAGTTGCAGTGACAATGAAAAGCCAAGCACAGCTGAGCATCTACAAAACGAGTAAAGTTGTTTGGAAGCAACAGGAGTTGTCATTTGTTGCAGTATTAAAATATTAATTCACAGTGGAACAGCGAAATTACAATCATTTTTCACACATGTTTGCACGACCACTCTCTTTATATCTAGTGTAAGTGTTAAGCTTGTAATAAACTATTAATACCCAAGTCTTAATCTACTAATTACTAAGCTAGAGGAAGCTAGTTCTGACTAGGCAATGCTGAACACCTGTGATTTGTTAGAGCTGAAGGCTCTGAAGATCATATGCCTCAGGTTTGACATGAATAATAGTTTCATTTTCCCAGCTTGCAACTAGAGAGAGCTGTAGCAAATGTTTTACACCACAGCTGTTGAACAATTTCTAGAGTGAAAAGTCTAATATGCACAACATGGATTTAATATGCCTTGCCAAGGAACAGGAACATTAGAGTTTAATGTTGCTTTCTCATTCCTGGGCAACCTTCCCATTGACTGTAAATGCTCACATTATAATACATGTTATTCTCATTCTGGTTACTACACTTGGTTATTAAGAATCAGCATTTATTGCATTATTACATAACTTTTCAAGTACATAAAAGAGTACTTACATATTTCCCAACAAAGTGCCACCATTTAGGCACACTATAGGTTCTGGCACAGAGCATTTGCACAGAGGATCCACTACAGCTCTCACACCGACAAAAGAGGTTGTGTTGGTGTACACAGAGTAAGGCATATTGCTCTTATTGAGGAAGTTCATACAAGATGTCTCGCACGATGCTTTCTCAATCAAGCATTCATCAATGTTGATCATTTCTAGTGTGACCCCAAGCTCTCGCTCAATCTGAAAACAAAGAAATGGTACATATATTTAATGTACCTCTCATGCTAAACTCTGATAGTTTTACAAGAAGAAACAGGTAATGTCCACACTTTCTTACACAATTACAGAGAAACATAAGCTATCAATGCAACATAAGCTTTTGTAAGGATGCTTTGTAAAGAGCGAGTAGAGAAAGTCAAATGAATGCAAGAGATCCATTTTTTTTCTCCCACTGGGACAAAGTGTTTTTAGTTTTTGACATTTTATTGATTGCTCTGTGTTTACACTTTGCGCACTTTTGTAATTATTTAAAACCTTCAAGCACAGAGCTCAACTGCAAAAAACAAGAAAAGGTGCTACCAGGTCGTAAGCTGACACTGAAAATATGGACTGAATATCTGCTTTGTACTCACCTCTTCTCTGTGTAGGGCGACATTAGCATTCAGTCTTTCTGGGCGTCTGTATGGTGAGCCATGGGCAGAAAACCTCACATCTAGAAGTGAGGCATTCGAATTATGAGGCGAGTGCAACACTGTGAACACATCAACATTATCAAGGCTCACATTCAGTATCTTAGCAAGACGCCGGTGCAGAAGCTGATGTTTGCTAGGAGTATTTCCAGGTCCAGGTGCAATAAACTCTTCAGCTGTCACACCATATATTCTCAATGACCCAGATTTATCCACAGCCTCCTCTGGTATTTCCTTCACCGTTACATTCACTGTTGCATCCACTGTATGGCGTGGAATCAATGTTGATTCTTCTGTAACCTGCAAACACAAGTAATTATGATTACAACAAATTCAAATTGGTATCTGAATGTCATTTATTTCAGAATAAATGTGAACATTGGTATTGTTTTGATTAAGGCAGTCCATCAGTGAAGTTTGGTTAAAAATCAGAAAATTATCATTCTCCCCATTTTTATTATGTACTTTCAAGCTACACAGCTGGTTTTTTAAATATAATCAGATGGCAGATGAGTGAACAAAGCAGCAGCTGTCAATATAATCAAGTTATTGCAAAACATGCTTTTTTAAAAAAAATATTTTATTTTAAAAAGATAAGTGAAGAGTTGTCACAAAATAAAGCTCTAATCAGTTACTCTGTCAAAGCAAAAATTGTAATTAAAATATTTTTGATAACTATAAATCTTCTTTATCATAAGTACCATCTATGTTTTCAAGGTGCCTAATTTTTTTTAAGTTTGAAATAAAGTAATTAGAACCTTGGAACTAATGATCGTCCAGATTCTCCTCTGTTGAGGTGATACCAGATACAGATATTGTGCTATTCAAATGATACAATAAGATTGCACTTATTCAGTGTCGCAGAAAGCAATGTTGTCACGCTTTCTCTAAGTAAATATACACATTACAAGCATGGATATTTAATTCTTAGAGTATCAATGAATGAGATTAGTGAGAGAGAAAACAGTGAAGACATTGCAATGCTGTGTGTTACTCCAAGTGTAGTAAATATCTATCTGCCACTTGTGATTTCTATGCATTCATTGGCTGAAGTAACGCACTCTGTGCAATGTAAACTGTCAGCGGCTTCCAAGAATAATCAGTCCATTATCTGAGAGGTTTCTAATAACAAAGATAAAGCACAGGTTCACCTTTTCAGCAGCATTATAATACCAGAAAATAGTTAATGAACACTTACAGTGAATTCCAAAAGAAATGTGTTGTTTGATGTGCCTTCCATCATTGTTATCATTCCGGTGTTCCTATCCAGAGCAAAGTTTCGATGTTGTACACCATTCTTCCAAGCAAAGTGCTTATCACCCAAATCCCAATCATCGGGGTCTTCTACATACACTCTGCCAATGTCTGTGCTGGGTGCTTCTCCCTTGTAGTTATACACAAAAATAGAACTATGGCCTTCTTTCATTGGATTGTCATTAATGTCTCCAATTTCAACAGTAAGGGTACTTGTGCCTGTTTGTGGTGGATAGCCATTGTCTGTTATGGCAATAGGAATCATATACCTCTTCTGTTCTTCACGATCAAAAGTGACCAAAGCCTCCAGTTCACCCTTTCCTGCAAACAACAACATAACTTGCTTTAACAGCAATAACTTCTAAAACAATAATGTATACTGGAACTAACGACAAAACTGATACATGATTACACTTTCCTCCATTTGGTGAAACTAGGTGCAATGGACACTGTATTATCTCTATACTGAACAGCTTGAATTCAATTATTCTTCTAAAATATAGGGTATCCCATAAAGGACGCAATTTTTAATTTAATAATAAAACAATTTAATTGAAAATTGCTAACATTATTATGTCAATATGAAGCACAAAGACTGTGACTTTAATATGAAACAAAATATCACAAACATCTTCATCTGCACACATCCACTCAATGGACAAAATTTTTGATGACACTAGAGCAAAGTTTCACTTGAATTTGACCCATGACACGTCTAATTTCTGTGTCTGAGTTGGGGGATGGTTTGTGGATTGTTTATAAAAAAACAGGATTTGACATACCCAACAAAAAAGGTCACATGGGGTCAAATCACAATCTTGGTGGGCAGTTGTAAACACCATTTCGAGATATGAGATAAGCAGGTAATCTTTTCCTCAGAAACTTCGACAGCAGTATGACAGGTTGCCCCATCCAGTTGGAACCACAAGTCTTCCACATTCAATGCTTGTTGCAGGCATGAGAATCGCAATGGACAAGAGCACCATTCTCTACCGATCGACATGAACGACAATGTCCAGGTGATTTGATGTTCGCTGTCAATCCTTTATCTTTTTTCTTTTTCTTAGTGTTTAATGCCCACTTTTACTACACACGGCACCACATGCAGTGACATTGATGATACATGGAATGAAGACGGAGCCCCGGAAACCCGCCCCAGCATCACTTCATCCACCACAAATCCCACATGTGGTTGCCTGGGATTGAACCTGGGCTATGGTGAGAAGCGAATGGTCTAACCACTTGACTATGGTGAGGCAGCCTGTATCTTCAAATTTCTCTGTACTGTTGACACATTGGGCACATTTTGCACATTAAAACTTACACAAAGTCTTCGAACAGTCTCTGCATAGCATTCACCGTAAATGAAATGCAGTTTCAAAATCTGAATGCATTGATCCTTCATGTATTGCTCCATTTAACTGATAACAATATGCACAAATGACAACCGACAATGACAATTGATAATCACAATATAAACAGACGACAGTCTCAGGTTCAGCAAACTAACAAGTTGAAAGAGGTGCTCACTTCAAAAATTGTGTTCTTCATAGGATACCCCTTATAAAACATAAGAAAACAATTATACATTAATCCATTTATAACAACTCAAATGTTTTAAATTTTTAATAGAAGTTTGGACAAATTAAGCCTCCAGTAAGTTAAAACGTTAGTAAAAATAATTCTTGCTCACCTGTGATTGAAAATTTTGCTGTTATATCATGAGAAGCAGAAGAAGCTATTTTAAAAATGAAGGGTGGACCATTTTTTTCACTGTCATAATCCTTTGCCTGTAATTCCTTGATGATGCCAGGACCCTGGTTCTCGTTCCACATCACAGGTTGTACCATATCCAGAAACGGAGCATTGTCATTGATGTCTGTGAGAGTGATGATCACCTCTGTGCTGTTCCGAAGGGATGTTGTACCTCCGTCTTCATCACTTGCTGCAATCAGTACTTGCCACTTGGAGAAACCGTTTGGAGGGTCTCTGTCCAATGGCTGAAAATTGAAAATTAAAACTGCTACATAATCTAATTCGAAAAAGATGGGCTTGTGCTACTATGCACTGTGTGATAAGCCCTGAATGTTCCTAATTTGTGTGACATGGACCTATATTGTGACTTCAGGCTCAGTGCTCAACAAAGGATGAACAGGGCAAGACGCTTCACACCACATGCCATGCTGGTGAGTGGGCAAAGATGTTCAAGGCTAGGCTGCCCCACGGGACTACTGTGTGTACACAACATAACAACTGAGGCGGCAAAAACAAAAGGGATGTCGAGCACATTTGAGACTTCAAGCTAAGTAATTTCCACTGTCCGAGTGCATAAAAGTCGAGAACGGTCTGTGTGACGTCATCAAAAGTGTATAAGGAGGCCAGAAGAGAGAGTCGAGTTACAGACAAATTCTAAAATTCACTGTCATGACACAAGAGATAAAACAAAATTGCATATAACCCCACATAACAAAAAATTGTTTGAAAATAGTTTTTACTATAGAGGCATTAAATTTTGCAACAAATTACCTCTTCAAATAAAAAATATAAATTCTATTCACCATTTTAAAAAGCATCTCAAGCAATTGTTTATTAAAAAATGTTATTACTCAACTGATGAGCATTTGCATTAAGAAAGTATTCAATTGTATTTGTTAGCAATGTATAAGTTTAATCTACATCTATTGTATAATTTTTCAGTAATTATTGTTTAACTTTTAAAATACTGGACGAACCCACAACATGTATATGCTAAACTGGATGAATAAAATCGAACTGAATTGAATAAGTCAGTCAGTGTCAGTGAGTGTGAGACAGTTGTGTGTGTGTGGGTCAAGAGAAGATTCAATGAGCGTCACGGGTGATTATAACGATGTAATTAGGCTACAAGAGAGACAGGAAGTGCAGACAGACACTAAAAGGACCAAGCAAGGTTATGAGAAGTAAAAATTGTGAGTTGTGATTGCCCGAAAGACTGCAAACTGTTTATAACAAGAAGAAAACTGTATTTGGGATAACATTTTAGAAGATAAAGGGTTAGAAAAGTAACTGGACCAGATTTTGTCATTTTATCATAATATTAATGTTTATTTGAGAGGTAAAACTGGAACTTAAAAATTCAATGCCACAGCTGGGATTTGAACTACAGACCCTCCACTTACTAGGCCTTACCTCTCAAACATTGCCCACATACAGTTTGTGTGTTTAAAAACACCAACAGTAAGTTTGTTGGCATAAATAAACAATAATTAATGTTTATTGTTTATATGAGTTTGATATTTGTTGGTATTGTGTTAAAGAAGTTTTGTTGTTAGCTAATGCTGGATTTCTGACAATGAAGTCATTAATCTTCTTGCTCTCCAATATTTTTCACTGATGGATAGGCCACTAGAAGTGGCCGGGCATATTTGAAGGTGGTCTCGATCCATTTCCTCTTGCAGATCACATAGAGGACAGAATGGTGAAGAATATATCCCAATTCTGTTTAAATGTTTTGCCAGACAATCATGTCCTGTAATCAACCTGAAGGTTGCAACTGCTGTTTTTTTGAGGATACTCAGGAATTACTATTTGAATGTTTGGTAGTTCCCATCTTTTATTCTTTGATTTTTCATAGTAATATTTTGCAATAATTTTTTTGAATTCAGAGTTGACTAATCTTTTAGCTGCATAAAATGGTAGATTAACCATAGATTTTTGTACACCGCTGGTACCTTTTTTTGCAAGAAAATCAGTTTTCTCATTACCACTCAGTCCACAGTGAGCTGGTATCCATTGGAAGACTTGATGTTTTTGAAGTGCTGTTAGATGGGTAAGGATTTTCCAACATTCTATAATTGTTTGGTTTTTTGGTGACAACTTGGAAGTAATTGATATAATTGCTGCCCTGGAATCTGAGAGAATAACTGCTTGCTGAAAATGTGAAATTCTGTACAAAAGATTTTGTAGGGCCATTCAAATTGCTTCAATTTCTCCATCAAAGTTAGTAGTTCCATAACTTAAGATTTGTAATAGGAAAAGAGGTGACATGTGACTCCAGCACCTGCTCCATCTTGGTTTGATATCAATGATCCATCAGTATAAATATGGAGCCATTCGTGTTCTGGAAATCTAGTATGGATTGTCTCTAATGCCAATAATTTTAGAACACTAGTTGGAGTATCACTTTTCTTAACTTCTTCTGTCAGGTGTAAATAATATGTGAAGTCTAATGTATGTGTCAGATGTTAAACAAGTGTTGTTTATGTTAATTTTGTTTACTGTCATAAGTATATCTGAAACTACTGGTTGGATTAAATAATATAATAACGAATTGTAAGACGATATTGTATATTCAGGAATATGGGCAGTATTAACGTGCATGTATAGCACATCAAAGAAACAAGAAGAAATGACCACTTCTAAGAGGATCGGATCCAAGGATTCAATTTGATCTGAATCCGTGTTTCCATGTGTTATTCAATCTGGAATGAGAACTCGATTGATTTGAATTTTCCATGGAAACACAGTGATTATTAACATGGCACTTTTGGGCTGCAATCCTAAGATAACTAGAAGTCTTGTATTACTATCATGAAAAAATTGCAACATAGTACAAAACAAATTAACGTTTTGTCATGTCCACTATTAAAATCTGCAACATGCTAACTCGCACCCAAACAAAAAAACAAACTTTGCTTACTGTCGCTCTTTACTGCTATATGGACTACCATTTCGGGGAAATGCTATAAACAGTAAGATAATATTTAAACTTCAAAGAAGAGCAATAAGAATCCTAGTTGGTATCCCAAAAACAAAGTTGTAGAGAGCATTTTCACAACTTTAATATTTTGACCTTACCATATTGGTATATAATAATTATACCAAGACAAATGCATCACATTATTTCACAAATGAGGAAATGCACTCACATAATACACAGAACAAGGACAAATTTCACACTACCAGCCACAAAACCAAAATGTTTGAAATGTCCTTCAAGGATAACACATTAAAATTGTAGGACTATTTACCACCGGGATACTTATAAAGCATAACCTCTATAAACGAATATGAAGTACAGCTACATTAAGTTTCTTGGAAAAAATCAGTTTTACTCCCTAGAGGAATATGTTGAATACAGTACAGAAAAGTTTAAATATTAATATATCTTATGAACTTGTTGCATGGGTCCCGTTCAGCTGAGGGATGCACTTCACTCAAGAAGATGACCGACAATTGCCTTTAAGACCACCATCATTTTTCATTGGATTTATTTTACTGATCAAATTTATTATAAAATGTTAATATACATATACAGAATTGTAGTATTCTTTATGAACTCTGTTACAATGTACGTGGCTAAGGTTTTTCTGAGGTTTTCCTCAGCCACTAAAGCAAATGCTGGGTACGTTATGTTTACCTCGATGTACCACTATATCATTCTATATGTAACAGGCAATCCAAAAGACTCCGAACCGGCTGCGCTCTGTTTTGCATGTGCGTGTCCTCAACACTTGTTGCCAACTGCCACTTTCATAGAATAGTGCGGTTGAAATGATACCACATTTTTAAAACTACTTTTAAAGGCTTTACTTACCAATGTTATTAAAGGAGATGCTGAAACTGGCCACCATTGCTGTCCATACATTTTTGACACCTCTTTAGTAAACTATCCATCACTCACCATAGTTCACGTTGAGAAATGCTGGCAATTTCCTGATGTATATTTTGTTTTAATTCTTGCAGGATGTGTGGGTTTGTCTTATACACTTTATGCTTTAAGTTACCCCAGAGAAATTGCAGATCACCTGGAAATCTTTCTGCAAAATGCACTTGCTTCTGGTGAGCTGACTTAGTTAACACATATGAATCATAAATGAACACATGCCTGTGCAGTAGAAAACAAATTCTGAGTCATAATACACTTTGTGACTAAGTACAGGACAAAATAATAAAGCACACTGGTAATAACTCAATCAAAGTTTATCACGTCAGCTCAATACTGCACTTTCAGAGTAGAGAAAAACAAGTCAACTGCATGACCTTGTGAACAGCAGCTGCGTTATCGTGTTTCTGTGGGCACAGTGGAAAAACACTGTGCAGCTTTTCGGATGTTTTTGGGTCTCTCTGTATATAGTTTCTATTAGTGATGAAACCTATAAATCTGTATGACTTCATATGGTCAATAAATCTGATTCTGAACAAACAAACAAAAACAAAAATAAATAAAAGACTTCCATTGTTATAAAAAGTGCCATTCTCATAAATTTTACAGCAAACCATAAAAATTGGCAAATGTGTGCCAAGGATATGTAAAATGCATTTATCAATCTTTAATGCATTCTAACTGTAGTACTCCTTACCTTAATTAGGGAAAGACATCCATCTTTGTCAATAGCCAGTAGCTTCTGCTGATCTTCTTTGACAACAAAATACTTTATATGCTGAGGAGCATTGCGATCTGGAATATCAGGGTCGTAAGCTTCCAGCTAGAGAAACAAGATAAAACATTACTCTATTTGATGAAGTGTGATGCAACATCATTTTTAATCTCAAAGATAGATACTATTGTGTATAAAGGTCAGATTTAAAAGTCAGAATATTCACTTACTGTGACGATACATCCAGAAATAATTTGCTCTTCTTCAATGGTGATATTATTGTTATATGGAAGAAATATAGGAGGGTTGTCATTCACATTCTCAATTTTAACTTCAACTTTTGCCAGATCAAAAACATTTCCATCATGTGCCTTCACTGTCAGTGTATACTGTTAACAAATACAGAAAAATAAATTACACTTGTGGATAAACTACTAATTCTACAATTAATATCAATATGCTAAATAAATCACTGTCTTTCCAATCCTAAAACTTACTGTACAAATATGTAACTGCACTTAGAGGTTAAAACAATTTGTTGATTGATATAATCCTGAAAAACATTTATTTAAATGTACAATAATTAGACCGTTTCAGGAAAACCATTGTGTATTACACCATATATTTGTCTACCAAAGACTTCATTTCTTATAGCATATTTTACTGTTGAACATTTATTAAGATCAGGGAATTGCCTTTTCATGGGGATAATAGATCCTCAAAACATGTTCTATCACTAATTTGGTACGTGGAGTAATATGAATGATTTGCACCAATTCATTTCTCATAATTTAACCATCATAAATGTTTAATAAAGTTCTGGACAGTACATGATGCTAAGAGTAAGTGGCCGCTATTTACATTTTGGATGGCAAAAACTAAGTACAAAAGTGTAATGGCTTAATGTAGCTGTCAACACACAGCTCTCTATTGACAGTTGCTTTATCACATTTGCGCAGATGTGTTATATTTCTATTCCTCTAGCTATTGAGACTGCAAAAAAACCAGTTGGCAAAGAGAAGAAGAGGATATCCAAAAACAGTAGAACAACTTTTTCAAGCATGAGTGTGGAAATACCTGAACAAGAACAGCAAGAGATATGTGTAAAAGGAAACAACTGGGAAGTGAAATAAGAAACATATGGAAAAGACAGTGAAAGTGTAAACAGTAACCCAATGAGACCAGTCAAGAGAAACAAAATTAGACTTGGATTTATATCAGGGCTATTTTATTTTCAAGGCCTTATAGATCAGGAAACCTAAACCACAGGGAAGATCAGTTCAAGCTTTGTGCATTATGCAGTGTCTCTAGTGTACCTGTTGATTGTGAGCATCACACTTGTGAGTTATGAGCTCACAGTCAGCACGTAAATATATCTAAAACAATAGTGTATGTCACCAAATGTAAAGTGCAATGCTGTAATTAAATTTCTTTATGCATAGGAGTGCAATGCAGCTGGAATTCATTGACAAATGAATAACATGTGGTGAAACTTTCATGAGTTACAGCAAAGTGCAGCAATGGTGCAGGAACTTTGAAGCAGGATGCAGGTGGCCAAGGAAGGAAGCAAGTGTGTGATGATCTTGTTCAGCAAGTGGATCAGGCAACTCAAGAAAATTGTCGGTTCACAATTTCTGTGTTGAGGATTCAATTTCTGAAACCATCATGACTGAGATCCTTCAGTACCATGAACTGTGTGCAAGATGGTTTCCCAAGAACCTGTTTGGCCATCAGAAAAGACAGTGAATGGGTGCCACACACTGCAGCTGCAACACAGAGGTTCCACTAGTTTTTGATGGGGTATGTTTGATCATGCACCATACAGCCTGGACTTAGCTACATCTGATTTTCATCTCTTTCCTCACATGAAAGTGCAACTGGGAAGCAGCATTTTGGCACAGACAATGAGCTGCAGGCCAGTGTAGAGAAGTGCCTGGAAGCACAAGCCTCTATGACAAGGGGATTGGACAGTTGGTACCACGCTATGAAGACTGTTTACATCAGAGCAGTGACTAATTACAGAAGTATGAGTAGCACGCAGGTGTAGCTAAATGTTGCAAAAGAAACCATCTTTGATTTTCACCATAGTTTTGGTTTCATCACCCATCAAGACATTGAAAAAAAGAAGAAAAAATAGCCCTCGTACTATCAGAACTAGGTTATTAATTTAATAGTATTAAGAGTTAATTATTAATTTATTAATTGTTAATAATATTAGAGCAATGGTAGGAACAAGTTCTCTCAATGAAAGGTACAATTGAAACTGAAAAACTCAATGCCATACCTGGGATATGAACCAAAAATGTTATGCTCTACACACAGCTGCTCTTAACCACTACCATGGCAACTACTCGGCATGGCTTTAAACTCTCCAGCTGATTCATATTTTCCCAGTAGATCATAAGAGAATCTCAAATTCATGACACACACACCAATGACAACTTACAATAAGTTCCAGGCTTTTAAGCCTTTTATATAGTATTTTCCATATACCAGGCTGATAAATGATAATTGATTGTTCTAACATACACAAACCATATCTAAGCAAACTTTGAACGGTAGAATCAGAACTGAAAAATTCAATGCCATAGCCGGGATTTGAACCATGGATCTTTTTCCTCCACATGTGGCTGCTCTAACCACTGAGTTACCATGGCAACATCCCAGCATAGCCTTAAATTCTCCGGAGAGTGGCAGACTACCAACTCTCTACAACCAACTTCCAAAATATCAGATTGACTCTTGGAGCTAAAAGGTTTCACAACAGGTCTGATTAAGTCTGATTACATTTCCAAAACTTTTAATTACACTTTTTTGTAATCTTATACAAATAGGTGTTCATACAAGTTTACAAAGCTGAGCAGCCACACTAACATTTATAACCCAATGTGAAATTCTTACCAATTATAGAACAAAAATCTACATGAATATGAATATAATATGAATATAATATGAATATGAATATGAATATAATTAGTGAAGCAGGAATGACCCCAGGGGTGTCTTCTATAAGATCCCAAAGTCCTTGCAGGACAAAAAGTTGCATATGATAGCACTTTTGGGGAGGTTGAAAGTATAAATGCATTTACATTCTACAGTAAAGCATTGATTATCCAAAAGCCAGTCTATTGAAACGTTGATTACACCAAAAGCCCTTGATGATTCAAGTTCACGCACCAAGCTGAAACTATGCCATAGTGTGCACCGTAGAATGGTCCAGCTGCTTCACCTGCCATATTTTAAAGTTTTGCAGAGTATTTTAGGATATATAAAATAAATTTCTAGTACAACTTTGTGCTTTGTAGCACAAGTTATTGCATCTTATTTCTCCTTCAACTCTTCATTGCACTATCTCAATTTTTTTCCTTTAATGTTTGGTTATCCTAAAACTCAGGTTATCCAAACACCCAAATTCCCAATTTTTTTGGGTGATCAACATTTTACAGCATCCTTGAAAGTTATTAAAAGAGCAATGAGAGCTTAAGATGATACTAATTGCAACAAGGCTTCTAAAACATTAAAATATGAACAAATTACTTCTACTTACGCTTGTTATATTCTCATAATCCAATTTGTTTTTAACTCGAATTGTGCCCGCAAGTTCGTCAATGAAGAACGCATCATATAAGTTGCCATCCACAATGCTGTACTTCACAGTTGATGCTGAAAAATAATCACTTATGATAAAATCTATCATTAAGAGAGATTAGCCTTGACCTCAATTATCAACAATTCCAGTACAGCATGTGCTACCTATCTGTTTAAGTTTACGTTATGCTTTTGCTTTATTTTAATTGTGAAAGGGCCCATAAACTGTATCATTCAAATCTGTAACCTCAAACATATAGTTAATAATATCCTCTTCTTAGAGATTATACTTTGCAGCACTAAAGCAGAGCTAATCACCTCTTCCCTTTACTAGCAGAGCAACAGTAAATTACCTGTATCGTTATCGAGAGCTTTCACTTCAGCGACAAGAGCATTCAGATTTGCGTCCTCTGGAATAGCTTCTGCAATGTACACCCTTTGAGTGAAGCGTGGAGGGTTGTCGTTTTTGTCAGCTATTTCGATACGAAACACCTGCTCTCCAATATTAGGCTCTCCCGTGTTATACAATGCAGAGGGAGAATTATCCCTTGCAAAAATTTTGACAATATAGGAGTCTTTCTCTTCACGGTCAAATGTTTTCAGTGTTGTGATGTTGCCAGTCTTGGGATCAATATGGAAAAAGTCTAGGTGATCTGCCAATTCATATGTAACCTGCAGGAAATAAGACAAAATAATATTGGAAGGTTTCTCACAAAATATTATAAACAGAGAAAATTTGTCTGTACGTGCATATATCAAGTATATCAATTCATGCAACACATTCAGGCAGTAATCTTTAATTACAGTATAATGCAATAATGCTTTGTCATGTGCAAAGTGAAAATCTGGAATAGTTTGAATCTGTCCACAAAGCTTCTGATTCTGTACATTTTAAGGGCAAGCTGTAAAAGTTAGCAAGTATTTTTAACCTATTATATGAAAGTAAATTATAACGAATATAACGTAATGCAATATGTCAGAATCTTTCTTCCTGTTCTCTTAAGAAAATGTATAAATGAAATTTAACAAAAATTACGAAAATATTTTGATTTTTACTTTTTGCACTTTCATTAGCTCTTGTTTTTTAGGCTGGGACATGCCTCCTGCATTCCATTGTAGAATTCTTAAAGTATTGGAATTGTTGTGATGAAATTTGCCTAAAGATGTCCCCACCCGGAGATCCGATTGGGGGACAGTTTTAACTCCGGAATGTTTATCTTTATATAACTCAGTTTATTTCACAAAGATTTTGTGCCACAAAATATAATACATACATTTCCAAATATAAACAAACACACCGAGGACTTCCACAAGGTGCTGTTCTGAGCACAACACTCTTTAACATATATATAAATGACCTTCCATCAATAATAAAAACTTTAGAAACCAAAATTGCTTTATTTGCTGACGATGTAGTCATTTGGACTTCAGGCTCTTCAAAAAAACCTGAATTAATTAAAGACAGAATAGAAACAGCCCTAAACAAAGTACATGAATGGAGCTCCAAAAACCTCATGACTATCAATGTGGAAAAAACAAATTATGAATTATTTACACTAAAATACAAACCAGTTAATGTTAGCATAAATTATAATGGTAAACCACTCAAAGCAGTTGATGATGCCAAATACTTAGGCATCACTTTCGACAGAAAGCTAAGTTGGAAAAAACATATAACAAACATCTCAGAAAAGGTTGAAAAGAAATTGCAAATCCTGAAAAGGTTAGCTGGTGCTAAATGGGGCTGCTCAAGGAGAGTCCTTAACACAACATACAAAATGTATATTAAACCAAACTTCTTGTACTGTTCTGAAGCTTTAATAACAGCAGCAAATGCTAACATCAATAAACTTGAACAAATACAAAATCAGGCTCTTCGCCTAATCACTGGAGCAGTTAAATCCACACCTATTGATGCCATGCTTGCCTTAACACGGACCCCATCAATAACAACAAAAATAGAAGAACAAGCATTGCTCCAACACGAGAAAATGTTACGACTGCCAAACTCTAAATGGAAAGAAGAGAACCTCCCCCATTCAATCCTTAAAACTCATAGTACTTTCCTAGAAAAGGTAACACAGATTAAATCCAAATTGAACATTCCTAACACCAGAGAAAATCTACTTATAAGAGAAAATCCATTGGAATTATTGCAACCTACCTTCAATTTGGAATTAATAAAGGAAATAAGTAAATCAGACACACCAAAAGAAATACAAAAACTTCTAGCTCTGGAAACAATCAATACTAGGTATCCCACAGAAGAATGGCTGCACATATATACTGATGGATCCTCGAAGGAAAACCTTACTGGAGCTGGAGTTACGTGTTCACATTTTTCCTTTTATCATTCTGTTGGCAGAGACACAACAAATTATGATGGAGAAATAGAGGCTATATACATTGCTCTCCGACAATTATTAAATCTTCCCTTAAATAAATTTAACAAGGCAGTAATTCTTTCAGATTCTAAAGCTGCAATTCAGGGAATATGTTCAAATACTACAAAGAAGTCAACAAAAATTAGAGAATGCTACAAAATGTTAACACAACTCCAAAAAGTTAATAAGACTGTTCATCTCCAATGGATTCCAGCACACTGTGGAGTCATGGGGAACGAAGCTGCAGACTCACTTGCAAAGAAAGCCACAACAATAAAACAAAATTCTAAATTCAATTTCTCATATTCCTCAATAAAACGCTTGATCATAAAAAATTTTTGTCATTCATATCTACAAGAAATAGAAACAAATGCCAAAGATAAAAAATGGATTACACTACTTTCCAATCCAGATATAATCCCCCAGAGACCAAGGAAAACAGCTGTTGCAGCCTTCCGACTATTGACAAATCATGACTGCTTGGCAAGTCATCTCTACAGAATAGGTATCTCAGCCTCACCAATATGTGTCCTGAGTAACGATCCAGCAGAAATGAATGAAGACCACTTGAAGACCTGTGAAGCATTAAGATCAGAAGAAACTACAGTTCAAAAGTATTGGAAAGCACGAATGCTAATGGCTTCATTGCCAGATGCAAGGCACTAGAAAACAACAACAACAACTTTTTGCACTTTTTACTAAACTTATACTTTTACTTTAACCGCACACTTTTCTCATTAATGGCCATTTTTAAAGCTCCAGCAGGGGATTTAAATGTCCCAGTGCAGATGGGTGTCTCTCGCTAAACTTAGTCCCTACAGCTTTCAAATACAAATTTCATTTTCACTGGCTTTGATCTTAGTCTCTTGCTGGTAACTTTGTTTCAGAGAGGTTGAGAGTTGGCTGTGCTGAAATGAATTTGATATATCGAGCTGAAATGCTGGAAATCTGACATGTGTTTTAGTTGTAAACAGAGAAGTGCAGTCACTGTTCTGTAATTCTATACTCTTGCCAGGTTATTTCAGTGTTCAGTTATATATTATGCACTGTTTAGGTATTTAATAGGTTTAAGTTATTTGTTAGTTCATAGAAAAAACATTAATAAGCAGATATTTATGAGTTTGGTGCACAAATTAACAAAAATGCATAGTGTAGAGGGTAGCTAACAATACAACTAAATTTTGTGAACAACGGATAGGCAAAAGGAAAGTTTTCATATTAAGAAACGGTCACACAAACTTAAAATTATCAAACACTGAGGCGATGAAGAAAGCAGCAGATGGTCCCACATATGGTGCAGGAGCATTTTACGTGGATTGGATTTAGGTAAAGTACAAAAATATAGGTACTGTTAAACTTGAAAATGCAAATATTAACTCTTACCAGAGAATACGTGTGTATATTTACTGATTACCTTTTACATAAAAAATAAAAATTACTTCACTACTAATTCTGACATCCGCAATATCAATACAAGATCAAGATCTGAACTCCATATACCATCAACTATCCTCACATGTGTCCAAAAAGGAGTGCATTACCAATGCATAAAAATATTTAATATGCTACCTAATGAGTTGAGGACCTGTAATGATAAGGTACTCAAAATTAAGCTGAAGAAATATCTTCTTAAGCATTCGTACTATAGCATTACTGAATTTAACAACATCCAATGTAATCATTAGATTATCTCACATCGTGTTGTGTAGGATTCATGGAATGTAAAATAAAAATAAATAAATAACTCAGACTGAAAAAATTAAAATATCAATAAACTCTATGCAAACCATTTTTTCTTCTTAAACTAATTAAATATAAGCAATGGCTATACGGGAATTTCTTTATATCTGCATACTGAGCACAAATTAAAAATTTAGAAGAGATACAATAAACTATAGGGTCCAAGGGTCATTTCATATTAGCATATCAAAACGTGATTTACTATTAATAAATATAATAATTACAATTTGACATAGGACAGGAATTGTGTATACTATATATTTGATGTTCCATTGCCTTAAGTACACTATAATATTTTGAGCATATGTCTACATATTCCTTGTGCAAAGTTAGCTTGGTTTACCTGATTATTTGCTTCAGTGCCATCAGCATCAATAGCTCGGATCTGCATTACTGGAGTCCCTGGAGGTTCATTTTCTAACACACTCCCTGATAATACTTCAGTAAAAGCTGGTATGTTGTCATTTACATCCTCAACTTGCACATTTATAGTTGTGGTTGCCGCTAGATTATACTTGTTCTGAACCCGAATTGTCAGTGTGTATTCTGAAATGCTCTCATAATCTAAAGCTCTGCCAAGTTTCACCATTGCTTTAGGACCCATAGTTTCCAAGATGAATGTCTTCTGAAAGTTGGTTTGTTCAGTTCTTCCAGAAATCAGTTCAAACTGCAAGTCACTTTCTTCGATGTTGGACCTACAAAACAAAAAGCTCTTTACACATACAGGAAACTATTAATACAATTTAGTTGAACTAATTTAAGGTTGTTTGTTAATTAACATTTGCTAAACTTTCTTTCCGAGTCTTACAGGATATGTATTTAATGTTTCTTTAAAAATATGGTTTATAAGACTTACACTTAGTGTAAATTTATAGGCATAACGAATTTAGGTATAATGATTTTAACAACAAAATTAGCAAAAAAAAAAAGCAGACTGTCTAATCACGATGTGATGAATAGTATTAATGGAAATTTTTGTATTGTGCACCATTAAAGGGAGAGAATTCATGAACGGTATATAAACCATGTATTAACAACACATCACAAGAATTCAAAGAGCAGGAATTTAAATGACCACTATATGAGAACAAAACAAAAAGATACCCTATTTTATAAACAGAGTAAGAGGTTTGCTAGCTACTGAATGTGTGGAAATTAATGCTAAAGAAATGTACAATCATTTACCTTTTCCTATAAGTACATGAAGGAAGAAGGGATAAGAATTAAAGCTGCAAAGCTCTATCTCATTTAAAATGCTTTCTCTTCTTTAGAGCAGTGATGTCCAACTTACATGCTCGGGCACATTTAATTCATGCCTAAGGAGGTGCAGGCACCATCACAACCACCGTTAGGGCAAGTGCGCTTCTTTTGAGAGAAAAACAGGGAAAGCGCTGGTTAGGGAAGTAATGAAAACAGCTTTAGGTGTAAAAAAACATGCTTCATGGGTGTGTACTGGGAAGATATTTGGAAGGAAATAGTTTTGTCTTGAAATTTGAATTAGAAATCTGAGTAAAAATTTGCTTATGAAGGGTGCCAGTAAAATACATTGCAACCGCCACATGGGACAGCACTGTTTTAGAGGAATACAAATTGAAAAATGGGTTTAGCTTGTACATCACTATCATTTAAGGTTTTGTTTGATGAGAGCTATTTTTTTTAAACCTTTGATGACATAGTTAAGTGGGCCAGCTAGCAATAAGTAGTGAGGGTTTGCTACTATCAGCATCACTACCAAGATGAACTGGTCAGTTAAAGCTAGGCTAAGGGCACTCAAAAATGTTCATTGCCATAAGCTTCTTGTCAAGAGCAAGTTATACAATGTTATGTTTCTACAGGAAGAGGGGCATAATGTACTAGAAATCCACCACAGAATGAGCTGTATGAATGGTGAGAACTTTGTGGTGCATGGATGTTGAAGATGAAGATTGCCAGGGTGGGAAGTGTTTGATGACCATCCCTACAGCGCAGACCTAGCAGCGAGTGACTTCCAACCTTACCCACAGATGAAAAACATTTGGGAGGGGGATGGGTAAGTCAGCATTTTCACTTGCAGTTTTAAGGACACCATGTGCAGCACACCTGACTCAAGAAACAGGCAGCAAATATTTTTGTAGAGGGTACTGAAAAGCTGGTGCATAGGTATGAAAAGGGTTTTAACTTTAATAATTGTGTTGAAAAGTAGCTTATGACTGTATGAAACTTAATCAATAAAACCATTTTGCTATTCACGTTTCCTTTTCTTTCCATTTTTTTAATATATCCTCCAGCATAGTACATCATATTGGATGATGAATGAAATGGCTGAAATGATGATCAAATGAGTGCAAGATCCAGAGCTTAAAGTTACCCAACATTCATCTTTTCAGGTTAAGTGAAAACCCGAGAAAAGAAACCTCGTGGATAACTCGCCCTTATTAATATTCAAATTCAGGTCCTCTTGAATGTGTGGCAGACATGCTCCACCACACTAAAGAGGCGGATTAATATTCACGTTAGTTTTGATTTCTTGTCCAATTGGAAGTTGGAAAAAAAAGACATTTTGTTATATACAATTTGTAAGTCCTAATGTTTCTGACAAACCATTGCAAAATTTATTTACATGGAAAATAAAATCTGATTCTAAGTAACCAGAAAGCTCTGCTAAAAGCTGCATTAAACCTAAAATCTCTACACCACTGTCCAGCATCATCTTCAATAGCTAACGCAACATCTAACATTATTCATTCCATACCAACAAAATGAGAACAGACGTGCTACTAGAGTATGGACTACTTTTGTTTACATATTCACAACGGTACACACACATCAATCTATGTTCTGCAGTTTTAGTGGATTTAAATGGTCTTCAAACCTGCACTAATAAAACAAATCAAATATCTTGGAAATATCTTACACAGCTGTAAGTGTGGCAACTGGTGTTGAGAAGTTACGATAGTTTTCCTTCAGCACTACATGTCCATGAGGTGGATCCACACTTGTGAAACTTGGAGCCTTTTTATTAGAATCTACAACCAGAATCTCCACATCAATGTTGGCCATATTGTGTTCCACACCTTGATCTGTGGCAGTAGCTCTCATTCTAAACACATATCCAGGTTCACGCTGCAAACAAATTGCATGCAATTAGTCACTAACACTTTGAAGGTACAGCATTTACTTATGAGTCAACAATGAGAGCTTCAAGCTCTGTTAAAGAAAAAAGAAATTAAGAAATTCTTATTTGAACTTCAACAGCTCATGTTAAGTTTCTTAGCAAAAGTGAAAAAGCACAACCAGCTAGTGAAAATACTGGTGAAGCAATTTTATTAAAAGTAATTTTAAGAACTTACATCAATAGCCTTGCTCAAGAAAATTACTCCCGACTTGGAATCTATTCTTAGGTAACCTGCGTCTTCTGATCTTGATTCCTGTCTCGGCTCCAAGGAGTAAACTACTATACTGTTATTTCCATCGTCAATATCTGTAGCTGATATTCTCATCACTGTTCCATTTACAGGCAGATCCTGGGGAACCGACTCTCTGTAACTCTGCAAAACAGATGCCAGTTCAAGTAACAAATAGAATTCAATGAAAAACTAAAGCTATTAACAGTGAGGCAATACAAATCCACAAATATAACAAATATTTAGAGTATAAGCTTTACTTATCTTAGTATTTGCTGCAAGTTATTGAAATTAAACACATTTAACTGCAGTTTCATGATACATAAGTATAGCAAAAGTAGCACAGATGTGATAAATGTATCAAAAAACTGATGTTAATGCATTTAATTTCAAGAACTTGCAGCAAATGTAATGATAAGTGAAGCTTATAGTCTTTAAAGGTCCATTATATTTGTAAACAAATAGAATTTTCATTACTGAAACATGTCTAGTAATCCAAATGAAACAAAAGCGTTCATACGTGCTGTCCGACTTTAAAAAATCTCCAAGTATTTAATTTCCGGCTGCCTCTGTAGTGCAGTTGGTAGTGCACTTTGTCGTATAAAGATACAACTTCTGTGACATACCAACGTAAAGCATCCCTAACTAACATGATACCATCCCTCACCCATGTTTACTTTGTATTTAGTTTAAACCAGAAACAGAAATAAGTTAAGGGTCTTAGATGAGTTAATACACAACACTCGGCTAAAACACGTGTGGCAAGTGTGTGGACATTGTTTTCTTTTCTTGTGCTTACGCAGCAATGATCTCAACTGGAAAGTTAATATGTGTAAAGCTATAAAACATCCCACTGGAGATGTCTCTCTGGTTACTTATGTTCTGACAGTCAGCTGTGTAACGCTGGCGGACCTGCTGCCAGTATTCAATGAGAACTTTACTAAATTCTTGGAGTTTTACTAATAAACTTCTTCTTACCTTTGAATTGTGCCTTATTAATTGCTGAGCTGCCTTGTTCACGAACTAAGGTTCAGGGCTTACCTACAATCCTGAAATCTACAGTCGTGTGTGCAAAACACCGTTACACGACAGCTTGCCTCTGGCGCTGAGGACCCAGGTTCGATCCCCGGTACCAGCATGGGGATTTTATCCCCTCTGAGTGGTCTGGCACGGGGTGCACTCAGCCTCATTAGGTCCCTGGGGAACCAACTGAGGAGCTACTTGATGGAGAAGTAGCTGCTGCAGGTCGAGAATGCTGTATAACTGGCCGGGAAGGCTAGGGGCGCTGATCACGTTCCACCCTCCAGAGCTGCACCCCACCAATGACGCTTGTAGTGGGCAGAGGTGGGGGATGCAGCAGCTGGGCAGCAAGACTTGGTCCTTCATGGACTGTTGCATTACGGGAATTTTATTTCCAGCAAAAGGCTTATTTACAAACATGTAAATTTAATTTATTAAGTTATATAATACAAGAAAATTTTAAAATAACTTCCCCAAAACTATTAATAATTGCTTTTAATAGAAAATACCTGGATCTCTTTCACATTTTCAGCAAATTGTTGCCGCTTACCGATTTAAGAATTCTTACACAGTGCAGCCTACCTGATTTATCATGTTCATTATCAATAATAATAATAATAATAATAATAATAATAATAATAATAATAATAATAATAATAATAATAATATCAATAATATCAATAATATCAATAATATCAACAACAACAACAATAATAATAATAATAATAATAATAATAATAATAATAATAATAATAATAATAATAATAATAATAATAATAATAATAATAATAATAATAATAATAATAATAATAATAATAATAATAATAATAATAATGACAATAGCGATAATCATAATAGTAAATCTACAATTTACTACATTTTATACTCGTATACAAAGACTATACCTATATATTAAGACTGAATAACCAAGTTCTTTCACAGATGTGTGTACTTCATCAGCTACCCTCAAAGTTACTCAGTCATATTTTTACTTCACTATGTACTACTGCCAGCTAGTATATTTATCACATTTCTATACCATATATGTTATAACAGTATTCACTTTTCTCAACATTTTATTTTATTTAACTTATACAAATTCACCAATTAAGCTTCTTGTTTTAACTCTTTTTTCACTCAAACAAACTTGCTTTCACATTTAGGCTCCCGAAGTACTAAAAGACATGCTCACCAGTCAGGACAGTGTGCTATTGCTGACCTAGTTTAATACAATTCACTGTATACACATGCACAAATACAAACAAATGGTTTAATATGAAATAAGCAAGTGCATGCAATATTACCAAAGACTTAACAAACCTTCAGCCATTGTCCTCGCAAGGCCTGTTTGAAATCAAATTATGTAGCACTTATTCATTTCATCTTGGGACATTAAAACATGCAATATCTTTTACAAAGTACAACCACTGTAATATCCTTTAATAAACATGAACTAGCTGTGATTTAAATTCTTGTTATACAAAACATTTCAGTTATTCATTTGTGGTCCTAAAAATTATTGTACACCTTAGAATTTGTTTTCTGAACTCCTCATAGAGATACTTCTATCCTAAAATATTTTAATTAATCAGCTGACTGTGTGTACTTATGAAGTACGAAACTACCATATTGGATATCATAACCTGCAAATAAACTAAAGAGCAGCAAAGGGACTTAACATACAATGGACACATACGCAACATATTAATAATGTTTCCAAATGAATAAATCCATTTATCCAGAGAGCAAAACCAACTGTAGACTAGAAAATGACATTAGAACTTAAGAGGTTTCCAATTTAAAATGTGGAAATCTCATATGAATTTGTTCATTACTTTTAGAGTATACCAGGTGGAAGGGAAATCATTACATTAACTTAAACCAGTGGTAGATCTCAGTATTTAACACTTTTTGTATCTTACATTTTTGTCTCTGGCCATTTTCTAGAGATATTTTAGTTTTGTCGAAAACAAGCTGACAACACTGCAAGCTACATAAGTGTGTCTTTCCCTAGCTTAATACATAAAAACCATAACAGTGCATCTTGAGAACACAAACATATGCCCTGCCTTGTCATTCCATGTTTACTGTGGGAGTGTAGGCCAATCACAAGCTGTTGGTCTGGGTGGCTCAGTTGGTTAGACGCTGGTCTACTGATCCCAAGATCGCGAGTTGAAATCCGGCCCAGATTGATGGTTTTTAAGTGTGCTTAAAAATGACAGCTCCATGTCAGTAAATTTACTGGCATGTAAAAACTCCTGCGGGACAAAATTCCGGCACACCGGCGACGGTAAAGTGATCCTGGCAATTGACAGCGTCTTTAAACAACAAAATAATTTTCCAATCACAAGCTCCCAAAATATTACATGAAAGCAAAAGCACCCGAGCTGTTTACATCCACAAACCAGGTCAATTCCCTGACCAACCTCAACACAACGTTGTCGACTTACTTCACATATGAAAGAACTGCTTTGAGTATTCCTTCACGTCTTTTAAGTGATTTATTATTTCAAAACTCTGTGTGATGTGCCATAATTACTACCGAAGCTATGTCAGAAATAGGTTATTCTACGCAACTTACAAGTAACAAACTGATATTTTTGTACATTCTTGTGGAATTATGCATCCAATTTGGATAAAAAACCAGTTATTTTTTATTAAATCAGCTGATCAAAGAACAAAATGCTATTCGAATTTTTTGTTTGTAGTAGTTCTATGAAGCACATATTAGAAGGAATGTAATGACTTCCCTTCGATCCTGCATAATTACTCAATGCTCTTAGCAGAATATATTTTCAGAGCTCCATGTTCATTGGCTCTTTAAAAAACAAAAAGACAACAACAAAAATTGCTACATTTCCCTTGCTGTACAATCTTGGACAGCAAAAGCGAAGAAGTTGTTTTCATTTATAAGTGAGCAGCAATAAATATTATATAACATACGAATCACTTAAATGTTAGATTACAATCTAAAATGTATTATTTATAAAATATAGTTATTTAATCTGAAGTTCTGGGGAAAATATTATTACTTCATTGTAACCACATTCGAAAACTAAATTTCAATTGAGACTGCATTTCCCATTAATTACAAAATATTAAATTCATAATGCAAAAGAGTGAACAACAAATTACAGACTGCCTCTGTGATCTGGTGATTAGCGTGCAATCTTCAAATTCAAAGGTCCTGGGTTCGACCTTTGAATTTTTCTTTGGTCGGAATTATTTCCCCATCTTCCTTGCAGTCTGAAGATCTAAATGAGAGTGGAAATGTCTGTGTGAATTTAATGTAATAACCCAAAGTAACACCAACCCAAAGATTAAAAAGAAACACTGTGAACGAGAGAACACCATTGCTGTTGAGCAATTGTTTCAAAAAGGCCACCAATACACCGTAGATGATAAAGGCAGAACATAGATGGAACATGGCAATGCCTGAACAGCCATCATTTGCTCCTAACAACAACATAGCAATGAATACTTTCGATATCTGTCTCTCCACCCAAATTTTATAACAACTTAAACTTCTGATCCCAGCTCCAAAGTTACATATTAGAGAACTGTAGAAAACATCCTTTAACTGTGCACATTTCTGCAGTAACATTGCTATAAAACCTTGAGGAATAAGAGTCAACTTCAGTGTTCAGCAGGGAGCAGAAATGTTTTTTTACAGCCCATATGAATATCCAAAACAAATCAGTCCTAACACAGAATACATATACAAATGAAAATGTGTCACACAAAAATACTTACAACTTTGTCAAATACCGGAGCATTGTCATTGATATCCTCAATTGTGACCTTGAAGGTGCATGCATCGTCCAACTGTGGATGACCATTATCGGTAGCGCGGACTGTCAGGTAAACTTCCTTTTCACGTGCAGGTTCATCCCTGTCAAACATCTGTGCAAACAAAAAAGTTTATTTTAGGCAAGTACCTTAATTGAACAATAAATATTAATGCTTCCCAAATTTAAATATACATAGTCATAGTCCAAACTTCCTGAAATTTAAACTTCTTAAATTTCTCCTGGTCCAGAAAAGCACAATAATTTTGCAATAACATGAAGTTTGAAATGTGTAAAATGTTCAGTAGAGTAAAATTAGGTATTAAATAAATGGGCATTCTATTTTATAAGAATTCTTGAAGACCTAGTAGTACTGCACTATAACAAACCAGTATTAAAGCAAAATACACTACTTCCTAGGCTATAAACATTTTTGATCCACATTTTATGCTTTAAAAAAAAGTCATAAAAATTGTGAATTTTGTAACTATCAAGTGCAAATAAATAGTTTGCATGACTTTACAGTTCACATTGTCCATTATTGAATGTTTGCACCCGTTAACTGCTGTGTGCTAGAGGTCAATAGGGGTGCAATCAAACTTGAAATCCATTTGCTGGATATTTTGTTCCAGCCCAGGGAAGGGGCACCATGATCGTGATGAATAGATACACAGATAAGCTCTGATTCTACCAATTAGCACAACACATTCACTCTGTAATCTGAAGTTACAACATAATAGACTGGAATTTAATGTTTGTCGTGTCTTTGATGAAAATCTGTGATACTTTGATCTGTCCACAAAGCCATAACAATGTCTTCTGTGGTAAAGTCACAAAAAGGCTGTATATTTTATTATAGAAAAAGATCTGTTAAATAAAATTAGATGAATAAAATACTGAAACAATGACCAAAGATATAAATCACAATGTGAGATAAAGATTTTGAGAAAAAACTCACATGCTTGGTCTTTATGATTCCTGTAGATGGCTCAATTACAAACTTGACACGTTCTCCAGGGGACTCCACGAACTTGTAGGTGAGAGTGCCTCCAGCATCAGGAGGGTCCTTGTCCACAGCCTGCACTTGGAAGACAAATGTGTTCGCATTTTCTTCTTCTTTGACAGTCGGTGCATACTGGGAGCAGTTGGTGAATACTGGCTTGTGGTTGTCTTGGACGATGAGCCTCTTCTCCTGGTAATCTGGAAACTAATCACAAAATACATAATTAGTTTTGTAGTTTTTAAAATGCTGTCCTACGCATAACATAACTATCTTTTCCTTACAAAGAATTAGGAAGAACAGGAAGAATAGGAATAATTATGGAAAGAATCTCAAAGGGATAGGATGAGAGTTGGAGAAGGTAGAAATGGGGGATATTTGGAAAGGAGCAAGAAATTGGATACAAGATAAAAACAAAACTGGGAGAGTCTGGAGTCTTCCTTGAACAGGAACAATAAGAAAGGGAGAGCAATAAATATCCTTAGCACTGTGACCACATTTTATCTACTTTTGCTCCATCAAGATCTAAGCCTCTTCCACAAAGTCTGCAACTCTCTTAGTAGACACTTTTTGAAATCCTTGCAATTTCTGGTTAAAGTATGTAAAGAGTTAGGGAAGTGGAGACAGGGTCTTTTGGATTCAAAACGGGACAAAATAAGCAAGGAAACTGTTGCTATATGATTATTAACAGTTGCAGAAAGAAAAAATTAAATATATGAGGGCCTTTACAAGAAAAATTATGGAAAAATGGCCAAGGAAAGTAAAAATAACAAAAGGGAAAGGAGCATAAATGCCAAGAGAAAAGAGTGCAATGGGAAAGCAGTTATTAATTAAGAAGAAAATGGAAAGGAATAAGGGCTAACTGAAAGCCAAAGGGCCAGAGTGCCAGGTGTGAAGCAGCCCTTTGTTAAAAGGACATTGGACCCAATTTGTACAAGGAAATAAGTAGTTTCTATGATTTGGCATAAATATATCAACAACTTCTATTTTTGTAGATATTTGATACAAATAAAAATTACCTATATTCTATTATATATCTTCTTTTTAAGAAAGGGAGAGCAATACATATCCTTAGCACTGTGATCACATTTTATCTACTTTTGTTCCACCAAGATCTATGCCTCTTCCACAAAGTCTGTAACTCTCTTAGTAGACACTTTTTGAAATCCTTGCAATTTCTGGTTAAAGTAACCCTAGGAACTGTAAGAGCCTCACAGTCGCATACCAATAGTGTTCTTCTGCATCTTCTTCAAATTTGATCAACTCACTGGTTTATTTTGTACAGATGCCCATATAATGGCAATTGCCAGTTACGGGTCAAACTGTCTATTTTAGCAGTAATTGTGTGCCGCTCTATTTTGTCTCTTTGATGTTAGCCTTAGAATACTTGTGTCCTAGCAAGGACTCCAGGTACTCATGCTTTATCCTGATCCATTCCCGCACTACCTCTTTGACAAAGCCAGAGGATAGCCTAAGTTTGGATTCAGGATCAATAAAAGGATCTTTGTTCCTTTCTTTGCCAAATCGTCTGCCCTTTCGTTGCTGTGAACTCCCCTGTGTCCTGGCATCCACATCAGTACTACTGAATTGCACCCCAACACTAGTCTTTCCTTCAGGAGCCTTTAGGGCTGCTTGACTGTCAGAAAGTACAGTAACGTGCGTTTTTATAGTCCTTACTAGTGCTCTACCATAAGAATGGCATACATTTCTGCTTGACAAACAGTGGTGTATTGTCTGAGGGCAAAGGAAGTTTCCTGTTTCCTGCTGCATCAAAATACTCCTGCTCCAGTCCATCAGTTTGGGTCCAACCATTAACCATTACAGTCCCTTTTGGATCCCTGAAATAATGAATGCTATCCATTCCTTTTAAGTTGAAACATAACTTGCTCTAACATTTTCATATATAGCGCATGGTTACATAAATAAAATTGATCGAATATTGATTGCCAATATGTTACTACTCCTGTACGTTTACTTCTGAAATTAGCATAGAGAGGGAGAGCTTTACAAGATTACTCACGAATTTTCCATTTATTGCTAAAGTGAGTCATTTAGTCACAGAACTACATATATTAAATAATTGGATTCCAGCGTGTCTATTGGAATAAATGTGTGGACATAGGCTGGGCAACAACCGCACAACATTGGCGTATGTAGAAGGCGGAAGATCAGGAATGCTGACCGTAAAAGCTACCTGCTTGGAAAGCTTGAAAGAACACTACCCCTCCGCGTATGCATAACAGAATAGGCATTAGGCATTAGTAAACAAAACATTCGCCTCTTTAGTCTCACTGTTGCCAGACTGTGCAGATAATGTGCACAACAATGTTCAATAATCTACTTTACCTTTCACGATAGTTAATTTGTTATTGCTCCTTTTTTTTTTTTTTTTTTTTTTTTTGCATTAATTACATCTGAATCTATCATGTGCAATCTGAGCACTAATATCCTTAACGCCCTGCACGTTTGATATATTTTAGGTTCCAAGTTTTATTTTTGCTTTCTCAAAAGCGATCTGTATTCACTGAATCTCAAAGTAGCATTTGAAAATACCACTTTGTCTTTCGTTACCTATAAACAGTTATTTTCATTACGTGCTAAGAAACGTAAGAGAGCGTGAGATGGTTTCACATACTACCATAAAACAGTCTGATGAGTGCACGCAATAAACGTGAATATACTGCCACACCTTGAGGCAGCAGCAAAACCCATTCATTATTGAAACTCTCATTAGTGTAGAATTCAAGACGTGAGGTCGATGTACACAAGAGAGGTAAACTTAGCTGCACAAAGAAATCTAGGTGCCTCCTTCCAAAAACAAGCCAAATCAACACCGTGTTTACCACTAGAGCGTTCATCAGGAGTGTAAATCCAAGCGCGACCGTGCGAGCGTAAGACGGGCAAAGTTCTATTTTAATTACACGAGCTCATCAACAACGTAGCTTTTACAGTGGAATTTGGATAATTCGAACGTTTATAATTCGAAATCGTTAATTGGAAAATTTTTCTTGGTCTTTGAATTCTGTATTACAAAAACACTAATTCGAATTTCATTTTCCTTAATACTAAGTTTTTGTACAGAAATGTCACTCGAAAATTAATCTAAATGCAGAAATTTAATATAACTTCGTCCATGTCATCGCTCCCGGGTGGTTTGTTTTGTCGGAATGGAGTTGGAATGCCCTTTGGGGTTGGAAGAGCTTCCCTAGCTGCCGGTCTTGAACTTTTATAACTGCTCCCACATCCCCTTGTTTAAAACACGTGCGCCCTTAGTTGTCGCTTCCCATTGTTCAGTGTGTTGCAAATCAATGCTAACTTTTCGGAAAAGACGTTATTCGAGGAGTTGAATGTTGGAAGAAAAAAAATCTGAAATCGCTAAAGAATGCAGGATAACACCGAACACTGTCAACTTAGCTGAAGAATGAGGAGTGAAAAATGAGTGACACAAGTGGAAAATCCTGACGGATGTCAGGACCCCCTCCCTCCGCCCAAAAAACAAAAGCCATGCATGGAACACACACATAACATACGTGCCTACATACATGACAGACATACCTACTTGTTGAAAGCTGCAAGTTATTTGGTACTCGTGGAGTAGTTCTCTACCGTCAAGGTAGCCTGGCGTTCTCTCCCCCCCCCCCCCGGGTGTATCTGTATTGATAAAATGTTAATTTTAGAAGTAACTTTGTAATTAATTTTTTGCTATTTCGAATTTTTCTCTGATCCCTTCAGCTTCGAATTACACAAGTTGCACTGTACATCAGCGAAAACAAGCACACACATTTAACTGCATTCAAAATGAAGTTATGTAACCGAACGTATTTTCTTGATTGTATTACTTTTTACTTTCTATACTGCCAAGTACACAAAGTATTGCATTTCACCCAAAATTTCGATACCAGTATTTCACCGAAAATACACGTTTTGGGACTTCCTGAATTCGTGTTTGTGAAAGAAGAAGAAAATGAAAAAGGATCTTCGACAGGAATGAGAAACAGGAACTATGAGGTGAGCTAGAAAGAAAAAAGCTAGCTTTGGTTACACAGAAAATAAAGAATGCACAAGACAGCGGTATGTAGATATAGGTAATAAACAAGAGGGCAGGATTAGCTTGGATGAGCAGATGCGTACTCTTTTCAAAGCGTGAGAGGCAATGAACTGGAACGATGTGTTTATATATGAGGAATGGAAAGAGAGAGAAAATGGAGCAATGAAATTTGTGAACAGAAATAGGATAATATACCACAAGTGATAAGAATTGGAAGAGAAAGAGAAAAAATTTAAGAAATAGGAAATATTTTGGGAAAAGTAAAAGGACAATGGATAAGAAAAGAGAAACACTGAGAAAAGGAGAGAAAACAAGGAATAGGTAGCACAAAAGAGGCCTATATTCACAAATAGCCAAAGGGCTAACCGGACGTAGAGCTTAAGGGGTACTAAAATATAATTTGTACATTAGGATAAGTAAAATTGGTCAAATATTGGACATAGCTCTGTAAGGAATTGAAAATGCAACTTAAAGGTCATTTGACAGTGTGTTCAAGAGTAACACATTTGTATCCATGAATAATATATTTATATATTTCGACTATTTATTTACATTTCACAATGTAATGCAGCTGATTAAATGCATTATTGTGGAAATGCAACACAATTTTCTAAAACACTAAAATTGGATTCCTAATATGGGATGGTGCCTAATATGGGATGCCAGTGGTTCCTAATAGGAGATCACTTTCCTAGTGTTAATATAGTACATCACTAGTTTCATAAGTTTGCACTACTTAAATCTGTGTTAAATATTTAAAGTTCAAGGTTCAAATCCCGACATCATATCCTATTTTTGTCCCTGGTAACTAGACTGTTGATTGTTTTATCTATTTCCTTTGCTCACAAACTTTTCACAATAA
Source organism: Tenodera sinensis (assembly GCA_030765045.1). Taxonomy (NCBI): domain Eukaryota; kingdom Metazoa; phylum Arthropoda; class Insecta; order Mantodea; family Mantidae; genus Tenodera; species Tenodera sinensis. The sequence goes on along the minus strand of CM060969.1, from coordinate 93,667,176 downwards.
AATTTGTTTGAATTACCACCTGCGCAAACAGTGTGCGCCCACTGGAAGCATTTGCAGCACCTTATCCGAGTTTCTCCCTCTCGGCCTTCCTAAAAAAGGCCTGCACACCCTCCGCATCATCGTCACTCTCGTTTCCCCACTCCTCTTCCAATTCCAGAGCCACAACGTCCTCTTCGGCTTCGGAGGATGAAGATTCAGTAATGCGCTTCCTTTCTTTCCTGGTTCGCTTTGTCCCTTTGGTTCGCAATCCCAGGGTTCATTTGGCTTTCAGTTTAGTCTTGTCGGCCTTCTTTGACGCTGTTCAGTGAGCTGAGTTTTATATGGTGAGCTAATAATGCAATAATTACGCAAGATCTCCCAGCTGTATATGAACTGGCTTCTCTTCACTTTGAGTGCTGGAATTGGGCTGATGTCTGCTGCACAGATGAATCTCCCCTTCGAAACGGGTGAATCTGTCACTTGTGTTACACTTGTAGATTCAGAAGCTTCATGACGTTCGTTTTCTTCATGCACTTGCTGAGTTTCGTTTCCATGAATTGAAAATCCGGGGCCTGAAAATATTGGGGTTGAATGGATGTATCCGCGTTTTGGGAAAGCCACTACTTGCTGTTTCTGCAGTGGCTGCACGTAGATAGGCTTTTTGAAAGTGTTTCCCAATCTGGTAAGCCGCAACGTTCGGCCAATATGATTTTTCAACCATGTTTTGATCTCCTGACAGTAAAAAGTCTGAAAGCCATGTCAAGGGGTTAAAGCTTGTTAGTGCTGTGGGGCAGGAGGCAAATTTTTGAGAGCGTTGTTTGAGGGACATCAAAATATGTTTTGGCTGCCTTAAGATAACCCATCTCCTTATTTCTGACAGCTGCTACTGCCTTCTGCATGAGCTCTGGATTCCAAGTTTTTATCTTTTTATTATTATTAAATACAGATGGTTTATACATAGATTTAGCAGAAACAAATAAAAGTACCCTGATATTGGAGCTGCTTTTATACTTCTAGCATGAGCTGTGGTAAAACAGAAAAGTAAATCCCAATATGGGGTACCCCAAATTAAGGCCTCCATGCTACCCCATAATAGGAAAGTCGCCATTTTAAATCACTAATTCTTGTAGCTCCGAATTTAGCCGAAGAACAGACTATCGGAAGATAGCTTGATCCTAATACTATAACTTGTGCATGTGTGTTCGAAACAGTAATTACCTTATTAAATTTGTATACTTATATATTAGTAACTGCAAATAATTTCAAGGAGCACAGATCTTTCTTCAACTCACTGTGATGCGATTTCACGCAGGTAGCTTTGTTGTCAAACCTCTCTTGGTTAATGAGATTTCCAGCAGGTGTCAGCATCATGCACGGAAGATACTGAGATACCCCAAATTAAGTACCACCCCATATTAGGCTACTTTCCCCTTGCTGTTGCTAGTTTTTTACTATTATCATTAAACTCAAGAAATGGCCAAGGAATATCAAACTTGGTGTTAAGTGCAACACGAAGATTTTCAAAAACTCTCCCCACTCTAAACTACGCTTTACATGGAACACTTCTCGAAATGTAAGATCCTCTCAAAAGTGTTTGAGACGCACACAACACAAAATGTATGTCTCGAATTTTCTGACAGCGCCTGCTGGATAACGCTTGCACAACTGGTAAATCGTAAACGATGAACAAAATCTTACAACACAAAAAATTAAATCTCGTTAAAGCACGCAATTAACAAAAAAAAGTAGTCTTAAGTGATAGTCCAATATTTTAGGAGCTGAACGAATGTGATAGCTTTGAGTCTCCGCTCTATTTGCATAGCCAGCACTGGAAAATTCAAAGGAATGTCTTGGAAATAGTAACGCCAGGAAAATTAATTTGGCATATATTGCATGCTATAACGTGACCTATAATTTTGTGTACTTCAGAGGCTATTCCCAGAAAATTCAAGATATGCCTTTTATTCGTCAAGAAAATATCTTCAACATATGGTAATTTAATCAAAACCGTTAGTCATTTTTGAGAAAATTATTTTTAAAAACTTCTACATAGGATGAGGGATATTTTTGAAAATCTTCCTGTCGTATCTTTGGAAGGTCCTGAACTTATTTACCAAGTGTGGCATTTTACCGAATTTTCGTTTTTGTGTTTTACTGTACAGAGTATCACTCGGAACCTTTTCCGATTTTTTTTCGATACATGGGATCTCAAAATGATTCCGGTTAAATATCCATATCAAATTTTGGATGGAATATAATACCTTCTTTGCCTGCTACTTGCTAGGTACAGAAAATAAAAAGGAAAACTTGGGAAACCGTGGCTGAAAACATGAGACAATGCAGCTTAATGAATGAAAACGAATTTGCAGCAACGAGATTCACTGACCGAACCATCACTCCTTTAGAAGGGAAGAGAGAAATGTGTACTTTAAATTTAAATATAACGCTAGAAAGGAGAGGATTTAAACTGCTCAAACAAACTGAACGAGCAAGAACCGTCTTTCAAAAATTATGACGCAGTTTAAAATGAAAGAGGTCCCTATAGAAGTAAATCAAGTTGGGAAAACGCTTCTTCAAAAATTGGACATGGCTATGGTGTGCAATGCTTGAAAAAATTATTTCGTTCACAGAAAAGCTCGCCAATCAAAAAAAGGAGCATGGTGACACAAATGAAGTCAGAAGCCACAGTAGAAATGAAAAGGATAATACATTTATATTTGGCGAGTGACTATAGCGCAAGATTGTGAGATCGGCGCCGGGCACTCGAAACTGTAAACAGATAAGCCGCGCGCACGTCTTGTGCAAACACGATAAGAACTATCGCCAGATAACTGGAATCTTCTGGATGTTTCCCCTTCTCGAATGTTCTGGAACTCCTTCCCATAATGCGAGTTCATTGAAACCACGCCTTTGCTACTTTTAGCCTATTTAAGAGCTGCATTTAACGTTTCAGTTGACTTTGATATGTAGGAATTTAATACAAGACACTAGAGTTATGTTACCTAAACATAACCTCTTTCTTGGTACCAAATTAGGAAACCATAGAGTGAAAAGGCAAAGATTTCTAAGCGCTAATGTTGCTCGTTATCACCATCACCATTTCCATACATCAAAATCAAGATTTTCTATTATTTGCTCCTTTCTTTGCGTTATTCTTACACTTATAATTAAGAGGTGCTTTGGTGAAATACGATTATCTTGCGTATAATATATGGCTATGCTATTCAGCAATACACTTTTGATTCACGAATTTCACCAGCCAAAACAAAAAATATAATTTATGGTGGGAGACCGACACTACGATTAATGCATCCATGCATAGTTGACTATTCGATTGTGCTTTTTGAAAACTTCGTGATTTCGAAGGGAAAAAAACGCGAAAATAAAGCTCTCCTTGCGAAACTATCATTTTCCTTGCTTTCAAAAGAACATGTCTGAAATACGTCTTTTTCTGTTAATTTGAAGCTGTCACTAAGTGTTTTTAGTACTCGTGCATACGAGAAGGCAAAAATCACTAAACCACAGACCTCATTTATTGTCACAGTCATTGTTACTAACATAATCAATATTCAAGATAAATAAACCTTGTTTTCTCTCTCTCTCTCTCTCTCTCTCTCTCTCTCTCTCTCTCTCTCTCTCTCTCTCTCTCTCCCGAAAGTGGTATAATATCTGCTCTGTGATTTAACTGGTTCTTCAGAGGATTTTATTAAATCCAGATTCTTTATTTCACATCAGGTACATACAATGCCATGCGAAAAGAAAGATGTTATGAAACAACCGTTATTGCTTCTACAAAATGGTCAAAAGCAAATCAGAAAAGCGTACGAAAACAAGTTTATATTCCTAAAATTCTCGAGATGCCGGTTGGAAGAGCAGAGCAGCTGTAAGAGAACCCCACTTCACATAAAATAAGAACAAACCTCTTTCTTGTGCATTTTTTCCTTTGACAGCGTCCCAAAACAGCCGCGGAGGAATTTAATCTGCCTCTGGGCACGACCTCGCAATTTCCAATTTAAACAGCTGTACTCTACACAAAGGGAATGCACAAATGAACGAATCTCCAATTCCGCGAATTTAAATAAAAACAGGCTCACATTATATCGCAAATATAACCGCAGTCTCTTGCCCCGCGACAACCGTCTCTCGCGAGCACACATACATCTGCTCCCTAACTGGGGCACGATCGCCCCGTTAATAACAAAATGTTGCATTAAATTCTTTCACCTTTGGCGTCACTAGAAACAATGGGCACGATTTTGCTATCCTTTATTTTAAATATACATGAGAATCGCCAAGACAAATGCTTTATTGTCGTCCTCCGTTGTCTAGGGGTAACATGCAAGCCTCTGGTTCCCGAGGTCGCGGGTTCAAACCCCGGCGGAGGACAAAAATCCTTAGCATGGCTTCCTTCGGAAGAGAAATAGTCAGTGGTCTGGTCCATGGGTTCAAACCCCGGCGGAAGGCAAAAATCCTTAGCATAGCTTCCTTCGGAAGAGAAATAGTCAGTGGCCCCAAGTCGTAAATGTATGGCACGTAGAAGAAGCTGATAGACCTCTGAACAAAATAAGCGATCTTTTACGCCCAATATAGAATGGGACATGAGAAGCATAACAGTTAAAGAGTGTCCATTAATAAAACTCAATTTCATCCCCCCCCCCTTTTATTTTTAATTTTGAACTATAGGTCATCTCACCCTTAGATGACAGTATGGACTTAAATGGGGTATATCTGCCTCTATCTAGCACATACAAGTTGCCGTTCCTTTCCTACTCTTGCGCTGTTGCCAGGTTCTTAATAGAATGGTGTAAATATTCAGTTATAAATTTCAAGTTTGAACACAGTATTCTATACAGCCTTTTTTTCTTTAATTGATTATTTCCTTTTTAGGGCCATTATAGACTTCTATAGGCCCAAATTTCTAAATAAAACTTTTTTCGCCCCCAGTAAAACTCCGATGTTTGCTGTTTCTATACTCATCACGCACTAACAAACTGCTAGACTACGTTTATATTTTTTCTTAGCTAGAGTAAACTATGGTGCCGCCACCTGTCTACTTTGAATTCTCTATGTTTACTCTGTTAAGTGTTACAATTTTTTAATTTAAATGTTTTCGGAAATTTTTATATATGTGCACTGCAAAAGTTACGCAGTGGGAAACTTTATTATTAAGTTTACATCGGGGACAAAGCGAGAGCAAATGCTGAGGAGGGTTACAAACATTTTTTTAAAATAAACCAGAAGCCTGTAACCTCTTTCTTTCATTGTGTAAGGCAACAAAAGATATTCACCTATTCAGATAAAAGGCGTCAAGCGTGACACAGAAGGCAGCAGTAGAAGTTAACATCAGTTCGTCAAGAAGTGTGTGTTCATACTGTATGAAACCTCTGAAGTGTTATTACGTTATTTAACATTTTCCGTAAATATTTGTAGTTGTGGAGGGGGAAGCTAGGAAGAGAGGATATATTGGTAAATTAAGAAGGAACGTCAAATAATTATGAATCTGTTATATTATTTTTTTCAAGTCAAATGAGTATTAATAAGGCAGTAAAAGTAACAGTACAGGCTATCGGGTGTTCAGAAGCAGTAGTGTGTATGATTAAAAAGGAACTAATGAAAGGACCTCTAAGAATGCCACGAAAAAGAAAGCAAAAAGGGCAGGACAACACAAAACGCTAGGTTAACGTAATATAATGGAATAGTACAAAGTGGAGTACGGGGAATTGTTCATTCTTTAGTGTTTGAAAATATACCACCCACACTAAATATAATTTTGTCAAGCTATCATCACGGTGATGAGACCCTACCAAATTTCTCAAGGGACGTCCACTGCTAAACACAGAGCTTCCCCATGGACACTCATGTGGTATGAGTTTTTCGTCGAGCATTTGTTCCACAACGCAGTTCAGTTCTTTGGTACTGCCGTCAACTCTAACTTCCAGGACGCTAACACGTTAGCCAAGGCCCTTCATGTTTCCGCCGAGTTCTTATTTCTTCCTTCACTCCGGTCAGTTGCTCGTTAATCTTCTCCGATAGCTCGATCATTATAAGGAACATTCCCGTTTTCATCCGTTTCATTGCGGAGTTTACATATTTCAATTCTGCTTCCATTTTGTTTCCAGTTTTACATTTGTTTTGTGTGTAAAATCGCGTTCTTTGGGAAAATTGTTTGTAGAAGAGTGAGTAGAGAAAGAAATCTTAATGGTTACCTAAAAGTGAGTAGACAAAACAGTGTGAATGCATTCCTATTTCAAACTTACAGAAAATTGTAAGTATTATTTATAGAAGACGGAATAAAAATGTATTTTCGTGTAAAATCGCGTTTTTTCCCCCAGGAAAGACGCCTATATAAATAAACTTCGAAAGCAAAACCTTATCTGAATACAAAATTTGATCCATATCGTTAGAGCCGTTTCCGAGATACGCGAAATACACAAGCATTGCTCGTTTAATGATATCAGATTAAAACGTTTAATGATAATATTTTACTTTGTTTTTGAAAAGCTAATAATGTTCATGCTTATGTTGTATAATCGGATGTTGCAACAGATTTTACCAAACTAATCTAAACTAAATTCTACTTATCTACACATAGATTTCAAACTTGCTTACGCTTAGTGGAGGAACTATTATATTCCACCCAAAAATTAGATAACGAGATTTCACGGGAAATACATGTTTTGAGCTCCTCGGACAACACCCCTTCCCCCCGCAAACTTGATACTTAAGCTCAACATTTTCACAAATACAAAACAAGATTTAAGAAAATACTCCATCCCAAACTAACCTTTACACGGTAAATTTTTCGAAAAATGTACTTCCTTCAACAACAGTTTTAGCTAATACCATATGGAAAGGTAGAGTTGGGCTGAACTGTTCAATGCCACAGCTGGGATTTGAATCCTGGATCCTCCAGTCTGCGACTAGTTGCTTTAACCACAACATGCGGCACATTAAATTCTATGACTGACTCGCACTTTTTTCTGATAAACCACAAGGAGATGTCAAATTCACTTGACATAACACGCAGGACGGAGAGGGGAAGATCCGTGGTTCAAATCCCGGCTCGGGACCTAATGACCTGGTTGTCGACTGGCCCTTAAACACTACCACTCGCTCACTCAAATCCCGGCTCTTACACTGTAATTTTCAGTCTGATTCTACTTTTCCAATCTTTATGCTACACACATCTTGTGTGAAAGAAAAGCAATTGTCATTAAATCATGTGTTTAAAATTATTTTCATGACAAATGAAACGTATATCTTGAATTTTTTGGGAACACCTTTGAAGTCTTCTTCATTCTGAACGACAGCCTAACTGGAAAGCCGTAAGAGATAGACGAAGTCTTACTGCACAAAAAATGCAAGTCAAAGCACACAAGTTAGGTCAAACTCATTTTTTAAATTTAACTAACGATGTCCAAGATATTCCTTGCTATTACTAAGGATTTGTCAATATTTTAAACATTTTCCAAGTGGTAAGTCGTTATTCTCCCCCCCCCCTCTCTCTCTCTCTCTCTCTCTCTCGGACATGCAAAGAGAACGAAATTTCAAAGCCATCGCATAACGAACAGGTCTTAAGATATTTGTCTATCGCTTAAGACCACCGTATCTCTACTGCACCTATAGGGAAATGTGTAATAAAGCCATTTCTATACATGGCTATCTCGATCAACATGAAGCAAATAGAATAACTGTATGAATAGTCTGCACATGAGTAAGCAGAAAAAGTCACGTGATGGCAACAATCAGATTTTCTAAATTTTGGTTTGAGTGGAGATTAGAGAGCGCCCTAAAGTGATCAATATGTGCTCACACAAACGCTAAAACTCCTAAGGTATTTACGTATTACCCTATTTTAGTTCTTATTCTTCACTTTTAAGACAATTCCTTTAAGCCCAAAAATGCATGTTCTGCATTTGTTTAATTTGTAATTTCGTCAGGCTTTTTAGTTGCGCTGTATCGGTGTCATTCCCCTCTTGTTTACCTCCGACTAGCTGTGCCTTGCGGGTGGTCTGACTTCACGGCGACTCTGGGCCGGAGAGCTTGGAGAACAACAGCAAACAAGTGGATGAATTAACACAGCTTCCTTTTGGTGATTTCATACATGTCTCTCTCACACAACCCCCCTCCCCTCGCCCCACACAAACGGTAATACTGATAAACATTTTCAGAAATTGTCTTCTTGCAAATTTGCGAATTTCATGTTCTTTTTTGTCTGAAAATATTTGAGCTAGAACAATATAATTTTTCGCACAAATAAATCTGGGTACTGTTCCTTATTGTTAGATTTTTCAGAGTACTGGTTTAAAAACTTGTTTTGAAAAAAAAATATTCCCATGCGCCATGTTGAACAATCCCCCACCATAGAATTTATTCTAGATTAAAGATTTTTAAAGCTTGCAAGATGCAACGTTTGTGTAGCTGAACCATTTAAATTGATGTTGAAAATTTCAAATAGCCACATGCGGTAGTTTCACATAAAAAGGAGCATTTGTTTTGAAAACTGGTTTTGAGACAACTGCGTTTGAAATTTAACATGCCCTTATGTGCCCCATATTCTGGCTCGTCAAGCTTATCCTCATCCTTTTAATGCCTCTTACGATCTCTTTACTACCAATTTTAATGTCAAGATCTGCCTTTATCATAAGAATGTTTCTTTTTCACTTCGCGCACTCATGTCCACACCTGAGTCTATACCCAACTTCTTCAAAATCTTAAGTCTAGCACTATTTCCTAAATTAAAAGTTAAAAGTGCATCATAAACCCTTATAGCCAGGGACTCAGCACTCTCAAATACTGTTTTAGTACCCAAAATAACAAATAGTTTCTCCAACTCCCGCGCATTTCGAAATCTGAATTGGAAAACCTTCACAGAACTTATGTTATTTAAATGCCCATAATTGCCCATCCGAGCCAAGGCCTACCGCCCGACCGCTGCGTCCTCCACTTCAGGCGTTACGAATGGGATGCTGACTGGAGGTGGGACGTGGTAGGCGACCCGGTTCCTCCCGGCCGGTTATGCCTTCTCGACCACGAGCCGCAACTTTTCAACCAAGCAGCTCCTCAATTGGTACCTCACGAGGCTGAGTGCACCCCGGACAAGAAAAGTAAACAACTTAAATGAAATAAAATAAACATAATTTATTAAGCACAAAGAATTTTAGGCTATAGTGTATCTCCTAGCACCTATATGTTTAATATGTTTAATTTAGTGGTTTGTTCTTTTCTGAAATAAGATTATGCTTGTTTTTTCCAGAAAAATTCCTATTTATCAACGACTTAAAACCCCAAATCTCGTTTCTGTACTCTGTAAATCTCTAAATAGAAACATCGAGTTAAGTTCTTATCTAATCACTTCTTATTTTGCTAAAAGCCTTGGCTTCCACTCATCTTAATGCACTCATAATTCCAAGAAATTGAATTTTAGACTACAACTACACAATGTAGAAAACATTTTAAAACATCGCAGAAAAGACGAGCCAAAACAAAAGCAAACATACTAATACAATAAAGAAACAGTTGATGGAAAGCTAAGAAAAGCTCGGTCTCTCAGTCGAACGAGGGGGAGGAATTAAACACAAGTAAATCAACAAATGAGAACGAATCTACATTCAATGCGAAGAATTCTTTTCCTTTCGTTAAATTTTTCTTAAAGGAGATGTAATGCAACCCCATCTGGCACTTACCGAGCTGGTAATAGTTTGTGGACCTTCCGCTTGGAACGCTTCTGCATACGGGCCGTGCATATTATTCGTTTTGTCCACCAGATGCCGCAGATGTCGCAAGCGAGCACCTCCGTGCGGCCTTCTTGCATGATGGTAAACATCTGGAAAAGAGCACAAAATAAGGGTTATGAATTTGTTAGCTAATAACAGTACAGTTACAAACCTAAAAATTATATGTATTACACTCACATGACTTTCTCTACTACTGTTCCAACTTTTCTTACAATCCTAATTCCTCTATCTTCATTTTGAGATAAACATTTGTAGAAATTATTTTATTGGTAATTTTCTTGTAGGTGCAAGGGGAATATTGGAATACAGTTGGCTTTGAGCGAGTCAAATCTTTTAAAGCCGGTCGCTATATGTAGGCTTTGAAATGCCATTCTGTTTACACGGCTAAGAGATAAAGTGGATAACAACCTTCCATTTGAGAAAAGTTTATTGCAAACCTCACACAAATAACAAGGAATATCTCAGAAATGGCTCACTCCACACAAAAAAAAAAATTTCTATCAGGTAAGATTTTTATACACGTTTTACGTGTGGCTTGTTAGTTTTTTTTTTAAGTAGCGACAAACCCGGCCGCGGCAGTTTCAAACACGCACAGGCAAAAGGCCGTGCGGCGGTGAAGAACCAATTAGAAAGCCCTGTATATGTAGTAGGGAAAGTAAAAATGTTAATCATATTATAAGTGTGGAAACACAGACAATATGAGAGAGGAAACAAACTGCTAAAGGCATTTAATCTCTGAGTTAGCTTGCAAGTGAAGACAGCGAACGAAGCCAGTTCGCAGACCTAAAACGAACAAACGGACAACTTGGGGGATTCTCCGAAATGTTTCGAATCTGGACCAAACAGCAAAGACCTTAGCCTGCACACACAGAATATCATTTGGTACTTAAATTCTACCATTTAAATCTTACCCGAGTGTTTAGCTCCTTTTTATTTGCTAATATTTATTTACGATTTAACTCGTACATCAGCTAAGTGCGATTTTCGTCAAGGTATCCCGTCGCGCAGCGGGTTGCGGGTTCGAGTCCGGCCTCCAGTAGGGTGTGTGTGTGTTCATTCAGTATGTGATAAAAAGGGAAAAAAACAGAAAAGCACGGAACAATAAAATAGCGGGGAAACAAGGGTTTAAAAAGGCAGGCGTACGTAATCGATAGCCGCTACGCCACAAATGCTAATGTTGGTGACCCAGTTACTGGAACCCCTCTGTGCAACAGCTGTTAGTAAATTATTAATTTTATTTTTGTGTAAGCACTATTTCTATTGTTCACAATGGTGGAACAAAATAGCACGCAATATACAACTTTGCTGATGAAAATATTGCTACTGTTGGAGGAATGCTTCAAGATGGAAGGACATCTTATGAGTTTATTCGGCCAATATGGTACTAGTCAAATTCAAAACACTTTACGCCAACAGACGTGAGAAAACTTGCCGATGATTTACACAAACTGAGCCCCGATCAAAACCAACAATGCAGAAAATCTCTAGAAAAAGTTCCAAGGCGCCACCTCAAATTTGATTTCCAATATCGTTACTGGTGATGAATTTCGGATTTGTTGTTATCCTGAAAAGAAAAGCCTATCGGCACAGTGGATCTTTCGAACAAAACCTAAATCTACAAAAGTTACACGAATTCGCAGTACTGTTAAGATGTTTCCGCCCTAAAACGCTCCATATTGCTACTATACCATTAGAAGATATACAGGATGGAAGGGAAGTAGAAGGTATGTAATATACCTTCTAATATTTGCTTCATAGAAACATTACAAACAAAAATATCTAATGGCATTTTGTTCTTTGATCAGCCGATTTCGAAAAAAAAATGGTTTTTGTTCCAAATTGGATGCTTAATTCCACAAGAATGTACGAAGATAACAGTTTGTTACTTGTAAGATGCGTAGAGTAATTTCTGACACAGCTTCGGCAGTAATTATGAGACACCACACAGGATTTCGAAACAATTAGTCACTTAAAAGACGTGAAGGAATACTCCGCACAGCTTTCAGGTGTGAAGTAACTCGACAAAGTTGCGCTGAGGTTGGTCAGGGAATTGACCTGGTTTATGGATGTAAACAGGTTGGGCGCTTTCGCTTACGTGTAATGCTTTGGGAGCTAACGCTTGTGATTGACCTACACTCGGACAGTAAACACGAAAGGACACGGCAGGGTATGAGTTTGTTTTCAAAGCGCACCGTTACGGTGTATGTCCATGTACTGAACTAGGGAAAGTGAAACGCACATAGTGTGCAGTGTTGCCAGCTTGTTTTCGACAAAACTAAAATATCTCCGTAGGAAACGATCAGAGACAAAAACGTAAGACACAAAATGTGTTCCAAATACCGAGATATATCACTGGTTTAACTTCCCTATATAGCTGTCAACTGCAGTAAGCACGCATTTGTGTACCAGATTTTTGCAAAAGTACTTGAAACTCTCCTAAAAATGAAAAATAAATAAATAAATAAATAAATAAATAATTAATAATAATAATAATAATAATAATAATAATAATAATAATAATAATAATAATAATAATAATAATAATAATAATAATTTTACTTCAGAAAATAGCATCGTCGCATACAGCAAAACAACTGAATGTCTGGATTCCCTAACTAGACAGCACCATGGAACCTACACAATACAACACTGACGTAGCATCCTTGATTTCTTTTTGTTTCCAAAAATTAAAGATATAATGCGTGGAATCAGTTTTTCGTGATCAGTGGCATTAGTTCTAAAGACTGGTTTCATCGAATGCAAAATGCGTTGATGTTAAAGGGGATATTTTGAAAAAAGAATACAACCATTCAACACTTTAAAAACCAATCCCTGTTTGATTTGAACATTTTCAATGACATCGTAACACGTAGATGATAGGAGTATAGGTTGCATAATGAGTAGAGAAATTCCTGTGAATGCAGCACTTCAGATTGTTATTAGTATTTATTTTAGGAAGAAAGTTCATATAGCTTTAATTTAACCTCTTAACTTTAAGCTCGCGATTAAATTTGTACTGCTTTTCGTTTTCGCTTTCCGCTCTTCTTCTGTTGACAAGAGACATCACGTTTATAATGGCAAATGTTAAACATTCCCTGTAATGGGTCTCTGGGCCGAAGCTTACAAATTTATCCTCCAGGAGCCGCTACAACCGCCGCATTGCAGAAAACTGGCTTGTTTTTGCTCGGACACGGCGTGAAACTACTTCTGTTTGCTTTAGAGAAACGATGTTATTCACAACCCCTTCCGGGCATTTCATGTTTGTGTTTTAACGCTATGTTCTTGGGATTGCCACTCTAAAAATAGGGGCTGCGGTGATAAAATATTCAGTTTATCGACAAGGATGCGCATCCCCAAGTGCTCACATATTGGTTTCACCGCTCGGCTGAAGCAGACAACAAATTGTACCGCTTTTAGACCCTCATATGTCCTTTTCATAAAGCTTTCCCGCGTCGTCATTAATTTCACATGACGTGCGCATTTAAAATGAATGTCACTCTCCGTTCTATGTGGGACAGACAATAAACAGAGCACCGTGCTGAGAAACAGATGACTTTGGATATTAAACTCCGAATATCAGCCAGTATATTCAAGTGCCTTCAGCAGGTATATATCCATCTAGGGTTGCCAACTCTCCCGTATACCGCTTTGATTTCATCTCTGCAGCTACGTATTTCAGGAAATAATGCCAACATGCTATAAAGATATTCCACAAGGTTTTGCTTGGAGATATTGAAGCCAAGTTTTTGTCATAGGTATTGTAACAGAAACACAAAAATCCCGTCTGGATACTTTTCTATCACTTTACTGTCCTCTAAAAATTTACTGCAAATGGTTTTGTTATCTTAGTTGACACAATCCACAATCTTTCGTGTTATCACAAATCACAATTGTTCTCATAACCTTGCTCAGTACTTTCAGTGTCTTACTTCCTTTCACTGTCTCTCAATACACTTAATACGATGTCAGAAACCAACTCTGTTCGTTGCCTTGTGTTCTTATATATCAGGGATGACATCACACGACCTTTCGAGAAACTCTCCACACACACGCACCGCGATGACTCGGCTAGAAGCCTCGCGAACGCTCTTGATTCCTTTTGTTTCTGCCGCCACATTGTTTACGGTCACACACACAGAGTCGCGCGAGTCCCCGAGTTCATGAAGTATCAAATGAAATTGCATAGATATTGTAGCTTCAAACAACTTAAGCTCTCAGAATACAATAATGTTGCGGAATGTTAAGGTATGAGTGGGCAGATTTCAGTGAGAGTATATTCAGATATGACAAAAAGTTCAATAATAAATTCATCTATTGTGGAAGGTAAAGGAGGTAATTTAACATTATTGAATATGTTATTTCCACAGTCTGTCAGAGGACTGAAGGGATGAATGTTTTGTTTGCTAATGGGGTTACTGCTCTCATGCACGCGTTACTCCTACGACGTATGAAAGCCCAAATTAGGCCAGGCCTAAAAAAACTGATTTCGCCATGTGTCTGTCATCAGCTAATGCATGTAAAGAGGGGAAGGGTAAATTCTTTCAAGCTTTCCTAGAAGAACTCATGAGACCTGAGCAGATAGTTTAGTGTACACACTCCTGGCCTTCCGCTTTGCGCGCTCGCCGTCCGTATGTCCACAAATGTATTACAATAGACACGCTGGAATCCAATTGTTTAATATTGAAGGTAACAGTTTTCCCCTTTCTCAGTTATTTCTTTTTATTACAGTATAGATAGCCTCACTTAACACAAGTCAACACTAATTACACACTCGTTCTCTTACTACATAAACTTTTAGAAACTTTACAACTCAGTTACTCTTTTTTCCTTGATAACTTGATGTTATGTCAAGGAGCTATACCAATGTCACAGTATCATTTTGTGGCTAAATGACCCATTTTAGCAACAAATAGAAAAGACACGAATAATGATTCACCTTTTATACCTCTACCTCTATGCTAAAAGAATGTTGACATATGGGCAATAAAAAATTCGAGCAATTTTATTTACTGATGCAACCACGCATAACGTCAAGAAACCGTCAAAGTCTGAGCACTCATACATAACACCTTGTATAATTTATGTTGCTTATTTACTATGGCTGTTCAAAAATTTAGAAATTCCATTCTCTTTATATGGTCCATGTTAAAACAATGTTTAACCAATTAACTTCTAACATTCAGCAAAACCTCACATAACCATTTTTAAAATGTTAATTACTTTATTAAATATTTACATACTTTGTACCAGTGTCAAGGCCAACATAACATACCATTATGGTCTCATCCCATAATATAACAAAGTAATCAAATGGATAGTTTTTGGCTTGCTAATTCGTATAGTAGGTATTCGTTTCTGCTACTATATACTTCAATTAATACATCCTATAACAGGGCAACAATTCATTTTAGAAAAAAAAATAAAAGCTACTTCATTGAGATTAACAGCAAACTGGCTTTTTCGTGGTTTCCCCGAGTCGGTCGGTGAATGCTAAGGGGGTTCCGCTTTTAACATCACTTTCCTACCCTATTTTCTTGTACTCCTGAATTAATCCATTGTGATCGTTTATGGTTTGCAGGACCAGGCGACGCTGTTCGGTGGGTTGTGGCTTGACGGTGGGTATGTACTTTGTAGAAGTTTCCTCCCTGGGGCAGTTCAGATACTGCCCGTCAGGCCCCACCAGGAGGGGAGGGGTTAAGGGGCCATGTGTGGGCTCGAGGGGCGACGGTTGTGTTCGAACTGGAAACCTACGGGATCGTCCATTTTTGCGCCTGTCATCCGGGTATGGGCCCTCGTCCCTTGCTCCCAGGGGTCATGTGAAAGCAAAAAGGGCAGTTGTGGACATCTGCCCCAGTTTCAGTGACCCCATCTGTTCATCCGTTCCTTTTACATGTAAAAGCACAACTAAAGAAGTCGAGATGTGACCTGAGAAAGTGAACGAAAAATACAAAAACAGTGCATTTCTCAACAGAGGAATAAATTGCGCTCGAAAGAAAATGATAATGTCCTTGAAAAGAAATGAGTAGTTTCCATTTCGTTCTCCCCTAATTCATTAATATCATTAATTACACTTGAATAATGACAGAAGTATGAATTAGGCCTTCTTTGCTGTCTGTGTTTCATTTCAAAAACCATCTGAACGTGTGATCCCGCATATTGCTCGGGTTAAATAAATGACAGGTGAGCGGTATGCATGAATAACTGCATTCAACAGTGCAATGCGCAAATTAAGCTATTATTTCCCACAGACAGAGGCCAATTAAAGAGAATTACACTTCTCAAATAAAAAATGCACCCGTCATTGGTACAGCCTGCGTAGAAACGTTAAACATACCAATTCTGCATGCTGTTATTTACCTCATGTGTGTTATATTGTAGCTATTTTTAAACGCTGCAAAGTGATACAGTATGCTACGAATTAAATATTCCGTGATAAAGTATGTGGATAAACAAGTGATCCATAGAATAATGATAAGAGTAAAGGAAATATTAATAGTATATTATGCAACGAAACCACAATGACATCAATTAAGATGCGAGCATATTTTATGAAACGGTAGGTAGGGCCGCTGCGTCCTCCAGCCGCAACCAAGGCCACAGAGAAGTGCAGGAGGGGATGGTGGCGGTCAGCGCGTCGACTCTCCCGACCGTAAGGCGACTGCTGTACCGTTCAGGGTTGCTGCCTTTCCATCAGGATAGGTAGTAAATTAGTAACACGAGGCTGAGTGCACCCCGTACCAGATCTCTCAGTGGGCCCCACGCGCTAGATTCAATGAATCTAAGAATTAACCTACCATTGTAGGTAGATTTGACATACTATAGATAAGAAGAAAACAATTTAAAACTGAATATATGTAAATAGGAAACCAATAATATGCGAAATGAATAAATGTGTTACTGAACGAGTAGCTGAGGCTGTTAAGGCACGAACTTGTGAACTAGTGTTCACCAGTTCATATCGCGCCAACATAATATTCATAACTGGCAAATGCCGGGGCAGAGTACCCTAAAACTTTAGCAAAGAAGTTTTTTTAAAATTTTCCTTTATCATTTCATTGTATGTGTCAATATCCATCGCCTGTGGTGCCGTTAGTCCTAAGGAGGTTAAACATAACATCAACACCTTGTTTTAGTAAAAAGAGAAAAAAACAACTGAAATAAATTCGTGTGTCGACGCGTCTTTCTACATATACAACCAACTTGATTCACGGCGAAGTAAACCACAGTAACTCTTCTTGAATCATCTGTAGTCTGTTTCGAACTAGAACGATCCTGATGTAAACATATGGGAGGGAAGGAGACAGACACTAATGGAACGCTCTTACACCGCTGATTGGTCGAGGCAAATTCGTGGGTGTTTTATTGTTTATCGTACAATAACCGCCTCTATAAATACCTAAGAATTTCGTACCACCAATCAGCGGCGTAAGAGTGTTCTGCTACAGTGTATCTCTCTCCCCTCCCATATGTTTACAACAAGACCGTTCTAGTCGAAGACATTATAGGGTAATTCAGAAAGTAAGGTTGGAATCGCCGTAGCTCATAGAACTTCTACCGAACGTTGAAAAGCGCACGCGCACCCACTCCTGGCATGTCTTAAACGTTAAGTAACCCCATTTGCATTGACAGTATTGCAGTCTGATGTTCACAGAGTCGGCTCAAGGCGCTTAAAACAATCGATGGGCCCGCTGATTGTGAAATACGGTCTGTGATGGGCTTTTGACTGCAAGGAACGTTTCAGCAGCGGACATTCATCGATAGTTCAGTGAATGTGGTCAGTGACAACAGAGTGCGTGCGTGCGTGCGTGAGAGCTTTCAAGGTCGGACGCCGCAATGTCCATAATGTACCGCGATCAGCTCGGCCATCAATGATGACAGATTTGGTCAATACGGTGGTTGAAAAGTTGCGTGAAGGTCGGCGATTGACAATTTCCGCTGGTTCGCAACGACAAAATGTTTAAACAAATATGGCAACCATATAGAAAAGTAGAGAAAGATGTAAGGAATTAAATAAAACAATCGTTTTACAACTATGATGGTTTGATGCGTATAAAACGTCGAACCTTACTTTATGAACTGCCGCCATAGTTTTCATTTGTTAGTGTATGTTGGTACAAACCGAGCTATATTTGAAACTGTTATTACTCTCAAGTTCAAGTGTTGTTAAGCATGTAAACTTGCTAAAACTTGAATCACTGCAGTCACTGAACATAAACCTCAAAGTAACTGACTTAACTTTATACCACTAAACTTATGTCTGCCTTGTAACTCTTAATTTAAATCCCGTGGATTACCTAGAATTAAGATGCCCTGAGATGATGGCACACGTTAAGCAGCGAATAAACGACAGCTATAAAGTTACCCTCTGGTATAAAGCGAGTCTTCGTCACAGATTTAACAATATGCCTAAATGACACTGTAAATTTGAATCAAATGACCTCGTGAATTAGGTTGTATAACACTTTATTCGAATCCGGGCTCAATTCTCGGCTAGACACAAACTTGATTGGCACTGCGCTTTGTCTGCCATTCTTTCACTGTTCAAGACGCTTGTTGAACCAGTTTATATCATTAACCTCATCCGCTTCATGGAATAATGGGTACAAGATTAGGATATTCCACAGTTAATTCCTCTATATGGGTCAACCATACAAAATTGCTATTGACGTCATAAAACATACATTTTTCACGCCAGATGAATCTAATTTCAATTTCACAAAATTAATTTAATTATGCGAAACCGTGGCACCTGGAACCATGTTTATAACTAATATATTGACTATTTTTACAGATTTTTCAATTCTTATGTTTTAATTCTAAAGCTTAATCTTTGTTTTAGCGAAATGACCATAAGTACGCTCTTATTTCCAAAAAATTATTTTCAAATTAGCAAACAATTTTTATAGATTATTTAATTATATGTTCACAAAACTTATGCTAGTCAGTTCCCTAGATTAAGTATGCAGCAACAAGAGCAAAAATTTCGTGTATATATCCTCAGTAGCTTTTTAAGGTTAAGGTTTAGAAAAAATGTACTTTGTGAGAAATTAAATTTAAAACGCTGGAGCATCTTGCCTTTTAAATCACTGCTCTGAAATTAATGCACACATTTAATTTTTCTTTTTGCGTAAGACACTTCAATTTTCGCTGCATCCAATAACATACTTTTGAGTTTTTGAAAAATTTAAGCTATACTACTCCCTTAAGCCTCATAAGGCTTATTCTGATGTCACTTTTTTAAAACTGTTGCGCCCATTGCCTTCGGTCTCCTAACATTTCTTCTACCCTTTGGGTTTTAGTACATAACTAATATAGGTATGCAGTCGTCGTTCATTCTTTTAGTGTGTCCTTAATGATCATTTCTATCTGGTTTTATATTCTGTCTGTTAATTTAAAGATATTTAGTTCCTTCCTTATACCTTCACCTTTTTTTAAAATGTTTTATTTGTCTAGGAAGGCAACACATCTCGAAAATCTCATTTCCAAAGTTTTAATTTCTCATTTCCCCTTTTATTTATTGTTTTAATTTTTTAAAATTTATTTTTTAAGGTGTCATAGCCCGAAACCCCGAGCGGTAAAACAGCATTGCTATTGTCATTTGTAAAATGTATTCTTAATATTCCATTTATATGCCACCTTTAACATGCAAGTTCATATCGGCGGATCTACCTTTGAAGAAATTGCTCAACAGCAATGGTGATTACTCGCTTACAGTGAACATTGAGTTACTTATGGAAGCTCTTTAACTGCTGTAGTTCTCAGTATCCCTTTCTACACTGGTCATGAAAAACTGCTTAATTTTGCTCAGAGGCCTCATCAGGCTAGAAGTTCGTCTATGTGCCGTAAATCTGCGACACGTAACACCGGCTTTACTTCCCTCCCGAAGGAAGCCATGCTAAGAATTTTTACTCCCGGGTTTAAACCCACGACCTTGGGAACTAGAGGCTAAACATAGTTCAATTTGGAGAAACTGTTCGCAAATATATGTAGAGTTATACTCACTCTTATACACACTATTCTTGCAAATGCTTATTTCTCTATCCACTACATTTTAATGACATTTTCAGAAATTATTGCTAATTTTCTTGTAGGTGTAAGGGGAATATGGGAACACAGTAGGCTTCAAGCGATAGTGAAATCCCTTAAGAGTTGTTTGCTATGCGATGCCTTTGAAATTCCGTTGTCTCTGCAAGGCCAACAGATAAAGAATATCTCGGAAATAGTTCACTCAAGAGTAAAAAAGCATTTGACATAAATTGTGTTTTAACAACATCCACACGTTTTATTTAGGAAGTTTTCGTCTGTCTCTTACTGTTTCAGAATGAAGAGGTCTTCTGTGGACAATCCCAGCAAATTCAAGGTATGACTTAGAAACTGTCATGGAATCGCCTGTTTGTGTCCGTCACTGCATACTGACCGACTGACTGTCCCTTCAACTGAGGAATAGAGTGGCGTATAGCCACTCACTGCGTAAGGTTCTCCAAAGAGAGAAAATTAGTCATCCCTGGGCTAGCATATTAACCCAAAACCATGGAGTTAATCTGTGTGTTTGTATTGCAATTTTTTAAAACCATTCCCGAGATATTCCATATTTGTTTGAATTTTGCAACACTTATATTTCTCAAATAGGAATACGTTATTCGTTTTCTTATGTGTTAGTCATAAAAAGAGAATGGAATTTCACAGCCATCACATATTTACCAGCTTTAAAAAATTTGACTATCACTTAAAGCCTACTGTATTCTCTTAGTCATCCTGCATCTATAAGGAAATTAGCAATAAGATAATTTGTGCAAATGTTTATCTCGATTAACATGAAGTAGATAGAGCAATAAGTGTTTGTACCAACAGTTCGTACAAGGAGCAGAGAAAGTCCTGTGAGTGCAACAGATCAGATTTTAACTGTTCTATTTCTAATGGAATGCACACATCCCTTTGTCATTGGTAATGGTGCTTAGGCCGTTCTTGACAACACTTTAGATCTTTGTACGACACGCATTCTCTAAATCTCCCAGCAACTCCCTGGGGTTAGTTGGCATCACCTCTTCAACAAACCACGTGACGTGACGTAACATGATAGCATAAGATTCCAGCACGCCATACCCTGGTCCAAATTGCTGCACACACACACACACTAGCTTCCTTGCATCTCTAAATTATTTAAATAACTCCGGTTTTTATTACTTTTTTATTGCCGCCACTATGTAATTTACTCTGCGGACAATTTCCATTCCATTTTGCCCCGCGGGCGGTCTGAAAATGGGCTGTTTTGCACCTCCAGTGGTACGGTAGCATCCACTTTTTCATCTATGTGCTAGCTTTCGTTCTTTTCTTGTTTTATGCTTATTAGTTTATACTCTTTTACAGTCATTTCTTTAAACGCTTAAACGCTCTTGAAGTTGTTTATTTTCAAACGTAAACAAAAACTTCAGCATTTATTGCTTTAATTTTCTGACCTGTTGTATATTTCTCAATCTTCTTACTTCATATGTAGTAAGCTGAAGAGGTATGATATTCTACCAAAACATGATACCGAAATACACGTTTTGAGGTCCACACTTTTAGGCAAAGGTCTACATGTGTGTCCATGTGTGCATGTCAACAGCATACCTCAAAAACGAAAAGTTGCTTAAATACCAAACTTGGTATGCATCTTTCAAGAAGATTTTCAAGAAAAGATTCCATCCCAAACTACCCTTTACATGATCGATTTCCCAGGCTTAAACCAGTTGATCATTTGGCGTACGTTTTACTGTCTCAGCCATTATTTTATACGGTTATCTCATAAGTTCGTAGCTCGTTACGGTTCAATCACTGATAACGCCTGGGAACACACCTCACCCGCAGCACAGCTACAACAGAGTAGTTGTCAAAATTTGTTACACACACTGATTTATCCAATATGGAGTCTTGTTAGACCTGTAAGTCGTAGGGATGGTTGGACAACTATGATAACTTGAGTGCGCACAGAGTGAGCACAGATGGAACTTCCGAGCAAAACGAACGAACTTATGAGATAACCTTATGTTATTACTAGAAATGATACAACTGTGGACTTAAGGAAAAAATGCTGAGATTACAAACTTCCTTAATTGTGTTGTCAAGAAAGGGTTACTAGCTCAGAGCGCGAAATTTAAAAGCAATCATAAAATAGTCAAGTATAGGTCCTATAAAATTAGTATACACAGTGTTAGGGGTAAGATTGCGCAGACTTTGGTTAAGCTGAAACCTAACTTCTACCATTTTCTTCTATAGTGCATAGTAGAATAAATAAAAAATAAAAGTCGCTCTTTTATCAATAATTACTAGCACAATTAACATAGAAAAGTAGAGCTTCAAAATATGAGCTATTCATGTATTCTCCATTTCTTGCTGTTCCTTTAGCCACAAAATTATATTAAATAATTGTATTCCAGCGTGTCTATCAAAATAGTCTTGGACATACCCTTAGCAACATTGGTGTGTGTAGAGCGGAAGGTCAGTAGTGTTGACAATGCTCAGGTCTCGTGAAAACTGCTCGAAAAGGGGCATGAGAGGGCAGATTTCGTGTGGTGGCACATTCAAACACGACGAATAAAGAACTCCAAAAACAAATGCATTTATCATACAACATAATGAAGATAATTGAACATTAATGAATACATTATTTGCACACTTTGGCAACAGAATAGGATTGAACAGGCGAAGGTTTTGTTTATTAATGCCACTTCCGTTGCTACGCAAGAGTGCACACCTTCGAGGGGTGCACTGTCATTTACTCAGCCTTTGTCCTTGATCGCGCAAGCGCGCTGTGGAGTGGGGAGCTGCTTGATGCGATGTATTCATAGCACTAGTAGTTCAAAATTACTGTCTACAAGCCAGTTGAGCTGAAAGCAGTGCCAGCGTTGCTACATTATCATATGCTATGGTTTCTTGAGTCTCCAATAAACATAATTCGTTAGTGATATTACTGAGGCTCTTTCGCCTAATATTTATTGTCCTAGAAAAGAAAGGATAAGTCAGTTTTGAAGCAGGGTGTAAAACATCAGAGGGAGAGGAATAAACAAGAGCGCGTTATCTCTGGTTCACTTGTGTCAACCACAAGATCATAGCTAAACTCCTAAGTTAAATATAGTACGCCAGCCTCGAAAACGGCTTTCGCCACGTGTCTGTTTGCTTGTTATCAGCTACTGCAAGTAACGAGGGAAGGTGTGGTTTTCTTTCAAGCTTTCCGAGCAGTGTTCATTCAGGTAGTTTTTACTGTTAACATTTCTGACCCTCCGTTCTGCTCAAACGCCAATGTGGCCTAGCGTATGTAATTTATCCCAACAGACACCCTGGAATCCAATTATTTTATATGATTTTGTGATTAAACGACCCATTTTAGCAACAAATGATAAGACATGAATAGGTCATCTTTGAAGCTCTACTTCTTTATACTAATAGAGGAAGTTATGTTTCAGTTTAGGTCAAGAAGTCGCCATTGAAGTCAGGACTCATACCACTAACACCTTGTATTGTATGTATACCCAAAGCCTACGATTCTACTGTACAAAGGATAAAAATAGACAGACGTAGAGCTCGAGTAATGAATTTATAGTGCACAAAGCGATTGCGGAAGAGATTTTTTTGCACTAAACGTGTTTGTCTAACCGTGTCTTATTTACTATTTGATGGCAACAATGAACAGAAAAGGAAAAGTGTCAACATAAGCAAATGAAATAGAGATGCATCCGCAGAGAGACACACAGACAGACATGTGCCCAGGTTTAATTCTAGCCCGCTTTGCAAAGCAATGAGATACAACAGGACCACTGTTTATTTAGCTGAGATAACACACATTCCCTGTTTGCTTTCAAACCTCTATGGTACACCGAACTGTGTGTCGATGCTCTTTTAATCCCGCTAGCTGCTGTAGTATTTCGGTAAATATCACAGATTCCAAAATAAATTCACATCTTCCCGGGTGAAGCGTGCGGTTAGAAAAACTGCAAAGCCACTTTCATTTCCCTAAAATACAATACTCTGTCAGACGAATACACTTCCGGAAATATTTCATAAAAAATATTTATGATATACACTAAAGCCCCGCTTAACCAAAACGCAACAAGATTTCTGATGCATTACTTTCTCTACGCATTCTTCAGCAAACAGACCTTAAAAAAACGTATTCTTCTATCTGCTAACGTTTTAGGGATGGTTTTATTAATCAAGTCTTAACAACTCATCGCCAAGTGGTGGATTTAAATTCCGTTCTCTTTGCATGATCAGGAAGGAAAGAACGAGCAAAGAAAGAAAAAAATTAAGACGAATTACGACTTCCCATTTGAGAGCAGTTGGAAAACTTAAACCAATAACAAGGAATGTCTCGGAAATGGTTACCTACACGATAAAGGAAAGGAAAGAAAAAGTAAATTAAAAAAAGAGAGAAAGATCCCAGTTACAATTTTGCCCATCTCTTACGGTTTATTAGTTACGCAAGTCATCCGGATTGAAGATATCAGAGGCAATTGCCAGACAATTCAACACATACGTTTCATTTGTCATGAAAATATCTTAAAACATACCTATGGTGTTTTAATCAAAATCGTTATCCAGTTCTTAGAGAGTAAAAATTTGCCACGTAAGGGACATTTTGAGGTGGAGTTCCTTTTTAAATTCTTGTGTCGTAGGTTTAGAAGACCAAAAACTTAAATTCCAAGTTTTATATTTCATCTTTTCGTTTTTGAATTATGCTGTTCGTAAGCACAAGGACATTTTTTGAAATACCATATGTTTAAGGTATGTTCAAGACAAACAAAAATTATATCTTATTTTCTAGAAGTAACTTGTGAAGTCCCCTTCACTTTGACTTTTGCACAACTGGTAAGCCGTAAGAGATAGACAAAATCTTACCACATAAAAATATGTCTCATTAAAGCAGGCTAAATATGTCAAACAAGAATGTTTGTGGGATTAACCATTTCCTAAATATTCTCTGATGTTGGTGTGTGTGTGTGTGTGTGTGTGTGTGTGTGTGTGTGTGTGTGTGTGTGTGTGTGTGTGCGTGCGTGCGTGTGCGTGTGCGTGAGAGAGAGACATACAGAACAGCCTAACTGCACAACCAAAAGTTGGTTAAACGGGAAATTTTGTATTTAAGATCAGTATCTTTCAAAGATGTTACATGAATATTAAAAAAAGTGCTTCTTAAGTTACCCTTTACATGGAAAAATTTTCGAACATTTTGATTTTCCCTAATACGACTAACCATTTTGATTAAATTAATAGCAATACATTTAAGATATTTTCCCTACAAAAGAAACGTATATCAATTTTTGGATATAGTTGTTTTGGATATAATACTGTTCATTCTGAATCATTTTTACATAGCTGGTAGACCATAAGAGAAAGACAAAATTTTAGTACAAAAAATACAAATCTCAAAGCACAGCCAACATCAAAAACAGTTTTTGTGGAGTGAACCGCTTGCGAAATACTGCTTCCTATTCCTTTGAATTTTCCATTACTTACACTCTTCTCAAATGGGAGGTTGCAAAGAGAACGGAATTTCAAAGCCATCACATAGAGACCAGCTCTTAAAAGATTTCATTATCGCTGAAAGCCTACTGCATTGCCATATGACCCTTGTACCTGCAAGAAAATTAGTAATAAGATAATTTCTGCAAATGTTTGTGTCGATTAACACGCAGTAAGTTTTATAAAAATAGTTTGTACAAGAGTAGATAGTCATAAGTGCAACACGTCAGATTGTTAAAAATCGGATCGAGTTGTACTAAGTTTTTAGACAGAGTGCAACAATGTCTAGCCAGTTTAATGATTCTAGACTTACAGCTTCTTGGTTTCAGCACAGAGCTAAACAGGGAGAATTGTAATTTATGTTTCAAGCTGCTTACTGCATGCAATGTTCTCTTTCCCACCTTCCCCCATCCCCTTCTGTCTTTCCGTTTTCAGCAAATACATTACGGTTTTAATCTCGTGTAAATGGATTTTTAATCTCAATGTTCTATTTTTAGTTCCCATTAATAACGGGTTTAATCCAGTTATACCAACTACGCTAGATGGAAGCGCAGATCTTCACCTTTTTTTCCATCAACGTTCATTTAAAACAGCTTAACAACTGCCAAAATGAGTCGCAGAATATGTCTCATTAATTGTTAAATCAAGAATGTGGCTATAAAGCTGCGTTTCAGTACGCATGGATCAGCATGAATGGAGCAATTTACCACACAATTGTCAAAAGCTTTTTGATACTGGCTAACTGGACTTTTAGGCAAGCTCGTAACTGTGGAACATCTATTAATTGAATATACAAATAAAAAAATATGTGTTGCACTCACATTACTTTCTCTACTCTTGTACTAATCATTCTTACAAACTCTTATCTATATCTTCGTGTTAGTTGAGATAAAGATTTGCAGAAATTATCTTATTGCTTATTTCCTTGTAGGTACAAGGGGAATACAGTAGGCTTTTGGCGATAGTCAAATATTTTAAAGCTTTAAAATTCCGTTCTCTTTGCACACTTAACATATAAAAAAGCTGATGTGTTGCACTCACATGGCTTTCTCTACTCTTGTACTAACCATTCTTACAAACTCTTATTCCTATATCTTCATGTTAAGATTAACATTTGTACAAATTATCTTATTGCTATTTCCTTGTACGTGCAAGGGGAATGTTAGAATACAGTAGGCTTTGTGCGATAGTCAAATCTTTTAAAGCTTGGAGATTCTCTTTGCACACTTAAAATATAAAAAATGAACAACGATGTTCCATTTCACCAAAGTTTTAAGTTTTCCGAAACTCACACACATAAGGAATATCTCCGAATTGGTTCACCTTACAAGAAAATTTATTCAGACATAAATTGTGTATTTTAGCAGGATCTACGTTTTCTGGTTATGCTGTCCACAGACTAACACGAAAAGTTGTAGAATATGTATGCAAATAAATTGTAATAAGAACTGTGAAATAAATGTACATACATCAGACTTTTACTACGCTTCCGTGGCGAATTCAATACGTATTGAGTTCATTCCCATTTTCGTGTTTCCATGTTGAATTCTACCCGAAAATGAGATCGCTTTTGATATTTAAGGCTCTAGCACAAACAATAATTGAAGCTTTTATGTTGATCACTTGGTTTATGTTGGTGAACCTGCAGACATACGTTTTTTGCCTATTTTAACAAAATTTTGAGGTTAGTGAATGCTATGGGAGAATATATTGAAATCATACAAACAAAAGTGGCTTTGTTATTTTCTTTTATTACACCACTTCCACTAAGAAAACAAAATTAATGTGCAGCGGGTTGAGCTTCGTTTCAATCCGCTTTTTCATGCGATATTCAATCCGGAAAAAGAAAAATACATATTGAATTCGCCATGGAAACGTATTTGTTTAGTATAAACAAAATGTCTAGCAAAATGAAGAATTATGTACCTAAACTGCTTCAAGCTTCGTTACTGCAGAGCTTATTGTTCGTTGTGAATGGTATCCTGCCACATTAATTTAACGTTAACATGTTACGCTTATTTTGTATCCAACATGCCATTATTTCAGTACATAACCTTTTTTCTACGCTAGCATGTCTACCAGCAGCATTAATTGCAGTGCAAGAAGATTGGCGATCGAACGATCGTCTTTTCTTGGTCTTCAGGTATTCCAACACAGTTGCACTGCGGTTTAACCAACCAGAATTTATTAACGGCGCCTGCAATTAAACTTTTGATTTTATTTAACTAAGCTTATAATATTGAGCTAAGCAATATAATGTCCTTGAATTAATAGCTACCGTTAACCGTTAAAATTGCTTCGACTGTCTGAAAGGAATCCTTTGGTACACGTATTAAATTGCAAGAAAATACTGTCTGAAAACGACTGTCGGTCCAGGATAATAAACACGGACTCGCAGTACCGGAACTTCTTAGAAAGGATGTTCGCAGCTCTGTTTAGATAAACTACAGGACGCGCGCGACGCGACTGCCGTACACCTCCATAAATTAGGGAGGTGGAACTACGCGGAATGTTAGGAGATAAAAGCCACATGCAGATATGCAGATCACTAAGCCATTGTGCAAGTTACACAGGGGCAAAAAGACGAATGCCAACACAGCCTGGGGCCATTCATGTTGATGCAGTGTGTCATTTTATTCACACGGGTAATTTGTACACGAATAAAACGAAATATACGCTGCTTGCACATTTAATTATAGGAACTTGGAATACGTGTTGGAAATTACAGACTCTTAAAGTGGCCTTAGTGGCCAAACCATCGCGCTTCAAATGTTCAATGTTCCTAAGGTCAGAATTTTAACCCTCTGTTGCATGAACTATTTTGCACATGTGCCACTCTCCTAATTGCCGAACCAACTTGGGTATGCCCATCACAGGCACCTTAAAGGAAGTAATTCGAATAGACATAATTGTTAAAGGCCAGACGAAATGGACATCGTGAATTGAATCCCAGCACCTGCAGTGAAATGTGGCTGTAGTGGAGCAGGGGGAGGGGCCACGTAAAACAAGTGAGTGCCATCAATTCATACGTTTTAAGAATAAATTTTAGTATTGTTCTGCTGGATAATACTTTTCATAGACTCAACCACATAAGCCATCAATACAAATAATTGTCATGATTTATATAATAATCCATAAACATTTCAGGAAAAACCACCGACAACTTTAAAAGCAGTGGTAATTTAATTTAACTTTCTAAGGGGTGTAATATATGCATCTTCAGACTAGCTTGTCACCTTAAGTGCCATTCATCATTATCACCACAATCATTATTCATCAATAATTATCATCATTATCATCATTATTATTATCATCTTCGTCATTATTAACCAACATTAAATTGTAGTAGTATAGAAACTATACTTAAAAAATAAAATTAATTATATCTTTACTACCTGGCAAAGCCATGAAGCGTATCTAAACCAATGTGAAACTGTTCAGCTGTTTATGTAAGCTCATATCACAAATACGGCGAGACAGCGTATGTACACTGTTCAGATGCAATCATATCTTCAGGACAGCAATGTCTCATAGCAGGCACGAGAGATCATCTATATTCTATGCCAAGTTACTATTATTTCACTCTTATAATAAACAAGATAAGAAGCGATCGCAGCGCTCGACAGCCAAGGTCAATACGCCTCAAAAGTTTTGCCAAGTAGTACAACGAAGGAGTTCATTTAACTTCGGTAAGAATTATTGATGAGCTAACGTTTTAGTTTGGGAATCTTGGGAACGTCTGATAATTCGAATTCCTTTTGTGGACTATTTCACAGAGGCGTTAAGTTACATACACATTATCCCCTGGTCATTGTTTTGTTTTATAGAAATTGCCACTAGGTTATTCTTATGTTTAGTCAGAGTCGCCAACTGTATCCCATAAATCGCTGAAAAATTGCACATTACAATAAATTGATTAACAATCAAAATAGTAGTCCATTTCAATTTGACAACTGTGCTTTTAACAATTGTTTTAGTGATGGTATTTTTCTTAATGTTAAAAACTGAAGTTACATTTATCGGAGATTATAAACTGGTTTACTCTTATAACAAGAGTAGATAAAAATACATCTAGTTCTTGGTTTTCGTTTTCCTCGGTTGGCAGTACTGAGTAAGTCGAATTACAATAATTGTAATGATTAAATTTTAGGTTATTTTATATAGAATTTAACGTTTTCTCGTCAAATTTTTGCGATATAGCATTCAAATTCATATTTTATTTATGAAATAGTTTAGATAAATGTCATCCGACAATCTTGGCATTCCCTCTAGCTCTGCTCGAGAATTTATACGTTAGGTCAGACATCTTATGATACTACGTACTTGTGATAAAATTGTTTTCTCCGGTATTTAAACGCAGTAACACTTGACCTATGTGTCGTGTATAGAACAATATTGCACAAAATGTACAACATGGAATCTAAATCAAAATAATGAGGAATACAAGCTACACTACAGTTAACCATCAATTGCAATTGGAGATTTGGTCGCCTGCGGGCTACAGCTGAATGCACAACTAAGCGACTTTCCAACTGATGATTCCTGGCCCTGTGGTGCTAACCGCAAATCTCCACTTGTCTGCATTGCTACCCGCACTTTCATGTTTATACATGAGCACTCCACTCCGAAATTTGGTGTTACTCTGCCCGAAATTGCTACACATGCTTTCAATCCGACATTAGTGTCAACAACTGTTGGAGCCGCGCGCTCATTTTTATTCCTTTCCGACCGTCCAAAGAGGCGGGAGAAGGGGCGCTGATTTCGTGGCATAAAACCGATCCCTGCCTCTTTTTCTCTCTATTTATTTTACGTCGCTTTAACTACGTAGACGGACAGTTGCCTTCTAGGTCTCATACCTGTACTGCTTCTTTACAGTCTACAAAGGCCTTAGAGCTAGGTAACTGTACCTCTGCTTCTATATGACAGGCAGATGGCACCTTCGTCACGTGTCTGAGACCTTAGTGCTGTGCAACTATACCCCTATTTCTATATGTAACAGACAGACGACAGCTTCATCATGACTACAAAGACCTTAGTGCTAGGTAACAGTACCTCTGCTTCTGCCAGGTGTTTAAAAAAGTGTGATATTGCAACAGGAGTTGATTAGTCAAAATCAGAATGTTCCTATACACATATGTCCGAAAACAAATACCTGTTGAGATATCAACCATTTTACTTGTATTGAGTACTTACACCAGACAATGGACTTCATCAACTAGCACATTCTAGGGAACACTTTACTGTCACAAACGGTTAACTGAACAATTGTTAGGTAAACATCCATAAACATCAAACAGGAGTGGTGAGGATTCCTACCATTCTGTCCTCTGGTAACATCTGCACGTTATGTCGATACTACTACAGCAGATGCTCCATGCCTTCTCACACATACTTCAACTACTCTTCTCAAAGAATCCAGAACACTTTGTTACACCTGTCTGCTCTCGGATTTGGGAACATGCATTAGTCACACGCTCTTGCAACATGTGTACATTATCAATGGATTTGGCATACACCAATGCCCTTAAATGCCCCCAAAGCCAAAAATGCAATGGACTGAGATCCCGCAAATGGAGAGGCCATGTTACTGAACCTCTTTGACCAATCCATCCGTTGGATGCAATCTACTGTCTGGTGTAAATAACACAAATAAACGGCTCTTATCTCAAAAGGTATTTGTTTTCGGATATACGTTTATAGGAACATTTAGATATTTTAGGTTTCCCCAATTCCAAGTTCTGTTGCAATGTCAGACATCCCTTTGTAAACCATGTGATGGGTACCACGCATTTATCTGAACACTATGTATTGTACAGAGAGATCCAAATGCATGCTCCAAATGCTCGGTGTTTCTCCCCTGCGCAAACGGAAACACGATAACGCAGCTGCTGTACACAAGCTCATGCGGTTGACTTCTTTTTCTCTGCTCTGAAAGTGCAATATTGAGTTGAAGCACTATCGTGTGGTAAAGTTATTACCAGTGTGCATTACTATTTTGTCCTTACTTAGTCACAAGGTGTATTATGACCAAGCATTTGTTTTCTACTGCAGAGCGTGTATTTCCGATTCGTATGTGTTAACTCGCCAAGTGAAAGTGCGATTTGCAGAAAGATTTCCAGGTGATCTACGATGTTTATCTCCGGGGTAACTTAGAGCATAAAGAGTATAAGACAAGCCCACACACCCTGCAAGAATTAAGGCAAAATATCCGTCAGGAAATTGCCAGCATTTCTCAACGTGAACTATGGCGAGTGATGGATAGTTTCCTAAAGAGGGGCCAAAAATGTATGGACAACGACGGTGGCCAGTTTCATTGGTAAGTAAAGCCTTCAAAAGTAGTTTTAAAAATGCTGTATGGTTTCATCCCCGCTGTTCTATGACAGCGGCAGTCGGCGACGGTGACGACCGTATAGGACGCGTACAGGCAACACACAACGCAGCCGATTCGCATTCTTTTGGATCACCTGTTATATGATATTAGCGTGTTCAGGTAGGACATCCTTCAATTCGCTTTCTTCTGTTGGTCAAACAGTAGATAGTAAAGTAAAATTAGGAAGAATTTTCCTTTCTTGGAATACTGCAAAAGCAATACATTTGCGAACCAAGTTGGTTTAACAGAAATAAGCATGGGAGCACACATGTAGCTATCAGATACTATGTACATACAAAAACAATCGTCCCTGCAGCGTTTACGTTGTTATCAAATACTCCCGTTTACACAGTGCAAAAACTCCTCGAGCGAGTTATTCTGTTCCTTAAACTAACACGGAGCTTGCTATCGTATTTCCGTTTCCAGCGTTTTTGATGCCTCATAAGAAAAACCTGAAGCATGATTTTCCTAGTTTACTCAGATTGCGAAAGTAACAATCATATTCGCCCCAAGCTGACCTGGTGATCAATGTGTGGAAAACCTACTCGTATAAAAGTATTTGTCTGAATGAAAAGCTCGAAGCTTATTTTCTCCCGTTTAATCGCTCGTGCCAGAGGCAATTGCTGTTAACCATCTTTTCACAGCGAAGCTTTTAAAAACTCTGGTGGTGTTGCATTCACATGAGTTTCGCCACTCTTGTACTGACTATTCTTATAAACTCGTATTCCTATATCTTCTTCGCGTTAGTTAAGATACACACATTTGCAGGAGTTACCTTATTGCTAATTTGCCTGCAAGTGCAAGGAGAATATGGGATTACAGTTGGCTTTGAGCGATAGTATTTTTCTTTACCTGATTACCCTCCCCTTATGTAGGACTTAACACTCCCTAGGACTTACAAGCCAGTGCCCAGGATCAGACGCCTGTCGGGGAGCACAGGAACCTATGAACCGGACAGAGTGAAGACCTGGAAGCGGGTGGGCACCAAGAACCAGGCATGATAGTGAGGAACAGTATGATATGAAACGCAGGCAAAATCGATAATAGGAGCAATTGATGGAATGAGCGGCGGGGGAAACCGGAGAACCCGGAGAAAACTCGCCCTCACGCCGCTTCTCCACTATGAACACCACATGCGGGTCCCTAACATAGTCTTGGTGATAGGCCAGCTGTCTATCCGCTCGACCACGGCTTTTCCTTGAGCGATAGTCAAATCTTTTAAAGCTATATAAAGCCTTTGAAATTTCGTTCTCTTTGCACGGCCAAGAGATAAAAGAAGACGAACTTCCATTTGAGAAACGTATTGAAACTCGCACAAACAAGGAATATCTCAGAAATGGTTCACTCTACAAAAAATGCATTTGGATATAAGTATGTTTTAACGAAATCCACATTTTTTCTGCAGTAAAATTTGGTCTATCTCTTACGGTTTAGCAGTCATGCAAAAGTTAAAGAATAAACAGGACCACGTAGACTATAGTCAAATTAGAAATAAACATTTCATTTGCCATAAAAGTATGTTAAACTTAAGGCATTTTAATCAAAATCGTTAGCGCCTTTTTGAGAAAATAAAAATGTTCCATGCAAAGGGTAGCTTAGGATGGAAATTTCTTCAAAATATTTGTGTCGCATTCTTGAAAGATATTTAAACTTAAATACCAGCTTTGGTTTTAACCGAACTCTGGTTTTCGAGTTATGCTCTTAACAGTTTTCTTAAAATGGTTTTAATTCAGAGGGCCTAAAACATATTTCCGGTGAAATCTCGATATCGAAATTTTGGGTTGAATACAATACTTCCACTACTTACTATACGGAGTAGGGAAAGTAAAATAACAGCCATAGGTTCCCTCCACCAATCAGCGGTGAGTTTCGTTTCACCATCTCTTATCTGTCCTTTTCTTCCCTCCCACATGTTTACAACAGGATCGTTCTAGTTTGAGACAGCTTTAACCTCATGTAAAGTAGGTGTGGAATCCAATTCCACGTAAGGCTGGCTCCCACGCTATAATATTCAACTCCTACATTGCAATGGATTCCTCCATGTGTGCCACATCGGCAGGAATGCCTAAACAGCTGACTAGCGCCAGCCACTACATTTCATCACCTCTGCTCCGCAATGCGGATTGGGAAGATCAGCACAACTTAATCCGGTCTACAGGGAGCCTTTGGCGGACTATTGAACTCGCACCACATCGAAAAACTCCAAAGGGACTATATAGAATGGAATATACTGTCTCCGTCATCACAGTTTAAGGCTCCGATTCAAGATCTTTTGGCCTACAGCATTCAGTGATCCCATCTAAAGCCAGCGGCTCGTCCTTCACGAGAACCTTCCTTTTAATAATGCTGCTCAAAGGCAGAATGGTATAGCTAGTGCGCGGTAAATGCAGTGTTTAAATATTAACTGTCAGGTATGTCACATTTAAAGCTAGGAACTTGAAGAAAGTGCCTCTTATTTGCGAACAAACAAAGGCGAGATACAAAAGAACATTTTACGTTTGGGTCACTTAATCCGAAAATAATGGGATTTATTTGTCGTTTTTACCCCTACATTGTTCATGATCTAAAAATGTTAAAAATATGCAAGCACTTCTGACCGAAAAAAAAAAAAAAAAAAAAAAAAAAAAATATTAGAATATATGACGATAAATGACCTAATCAATTTTGGGTGCATTTTCGAAATGTTCAATAATTTAAATGCTGTTTAAATTATCATTATATTGAATATCTACTTTAAAAATCTACCACACCCAATAATAAATACCAATAACATTAATAACAATACTATTGTTGCATTTTGAATTTATCCAGAGCTAAAGCTCAGTTCTGCAAATAAGGAAATGTCACATTTTGAAAGGCGATCAGAAATAAGAATGACCGTAGCAAATTGCATACATTTTAAAGTTTTCAGAAAAGGAAAAATCTATTTGCACGCAACATTGTAACAGGGAATATTAGAGACAAGAATTAGAGACGACTCCTAGCACATTTGCGAAACTGGAATAGAAATACAAAAATATAACAAAAATACCAAAATATAAGAGAAAATGTGACTATAATATAAAAATAAGAAAATGACAAAAAACGTTAAAGAAAGTCAAAATATGACTATATGACTCATAAGAATTGCATGAGTTTAATCATTGAGAAAATCGTGCTTCACATATATTTTCCATGGAAAAAAAAACAAAAAAAAAAAAAAAAAAAAAAAAAAAAAACATCAAAGCACGGAAATTGAGGAAAAGCCCTTTTTTCGAGAGTCCAAAGACGAGGTACAAAATAATATATGTTGAGTTTGGGTCACTATTAACCCGAAAATAGTGGAATTTATTTGTCGATTTTCCTATCTACATAGTTGGCAGAGAAAGTACTGCATTCCATCCAAAAATTCACTGGAAATACACGTTTTCAGGTCCCATGAATAATACAAAAAAATCTTTAGAAAACGGTCCTTGTGGCTGTGAACAGCATTATGCGAAAATGAAATGTTGGTTAAATAACAAATTTGGTATTTAAGTTCAGCATCTTCCAAGGATGTCACACGAAGTTAAAATAAATAAATAAATATAAACAAACTAGTTCGAACGATTTCTACAAAGATGC
Organism: Tenodera sinensis; assembly: GCA_030765045.1. Lineage (NCBI taxonomy): Eukaryota > Metazoa > Arthropoda > Insecta > Mantodea > Mantidae > Tenodera > Tenodera sinensis. Next base: position 93,631,992 of record CM060969.1, on the reverse strand, counting down.
GTATGTGCAATAGTCACCAGAAATGCAACGTATATCATGAATGTTCTGAAAATAACTTGAGTCTTCAATTCCGCATGAGTATGAGAGTTACAAAATATTATACAAAAACTGTAGACCTCGTTGAAACGAACAACCTACAATTTATTTAACCATTTCCGAGATAATGTTGCTCGTTGTTTGAATTTTCCAATATTTATACTTTTCTTACATATAAACTTATTCTTTTCTTTTTTATTTTTGTTTGTTCTTTCTTTTTCGTCATGCAAGGAGAAACGAATTTCAAAGATTAAAAGATGTGTACTCCCTTATGGTATTTGTGTATACAAATTTAGGTACATTTTATGCAGCAAGACAATTTCTGCAAAGGTTTATCTTGAACAACACGATAGAATAATGAGCGTCTGTAAGGACAGTTTTTACAACAGCGGAAAAAGTCATTAAGATCAGCTTTTTAAATTGTTTCATTTATATGCCGCCGTTAATATTGAAGGTCATATCGGCGGCTTTTAATCTCAACAGCAATGGTGTTCACTCGCTTAACGGTGGTCTTGAACCTTGGGGTTCTATTGCTTTGGACTAATTAGTAAATTAAATTCACGCACACATTCACCTATTCATACTTCCCGACTATAGGGAAGATGGGGTAAAAAGCCCACCCTCCAGCCCGGAATCGAAGCCGGAACCCCTTGCATAACAGGCAGATACTCTACCGACTGAGTTACGGGGCCAGTTAAGAGATATTTTGTCTTTGCAACTTAGCCCTACTTTTGCCTTCCCGAGAGGCAGGTTTAAACTGAAGGATCTTCCAATCTATTTGTTGATAAGTATCTCCAGATGTATTAAGTCCTACGTAAGACATTTCATTCATACGATTATTATAATGTAAATTTGATAATTATCTTCGAATATATTCAAATAAGTGATCACGTTAAATGAGGAACTATTTCGCGTCGCAGAACAACCTATTCTATAACAGCAACAAATAAGAGGGTGCTAGTAACGTGACAGTTGAGAGATACGGGGCAAAACTGTATGGAACAGACCTTAGGTCGTTTGCGCTTTGCATCTGACAATAACACCTACATACATAGATACACGATTCAGCAAATGCGGTAACAGTGAGAGATCCATTAACGGAGAATCGAAGCGTCAAAACGAAGGACGTTCGGTTGAATATGGAATAGTTCCCAGCATAATTCATTCCGCATCTCCCCAAATACATCGAAAATGTAGAGGGGGTGGTGGTAGTCCGCTTGCTTTCGTCCCTCCGTCCGATATCAATAGCTTAGTCAGGATAGCCGAACACCATTGTTGTCTCAACGGAACGGAATGGGGAAAAATTCCCTCTACCAGTTATTTCTGGTCTTGAAACGTGTTTGTTTTGAATACGTTTCGTTCGTTCGGAGAAGTTTTCGCAGTGAAGCATGGTTAATGCGCTTAATACATTCCACGATTTTCCATAAAGGAGAAAAAAAAAATGAACGTCAAAAAGAAAACATCAGCGAAATGCATCGAATAAGCATCAGTGCTGCCACACCCTGGAGACAAACCAGCATAATTTGTTAAAAGCATTCGAGTTTTAATTTAAAGCCACATAGAGAATTAACTTCATTATGCACTACAATTTGTGTTCAGATGTTAACTTCATAAAAATAAAATTCGCAGTAATGTAATTATTTTTGTTATTAGCGGTTACTTATTAATATTATTTAATAATGCGATCGCGCTCTGAGGCAATGATCCATTAATGACATGCTTGAGGGAGTTTCTAATACTAGCACTCCTTTCCAATAATGCAAAACAAGGGAGAGGGTGTACTTGAGGGTATACTTGAGTGTCAAGTATAAGAATTTTCCAATGAAAATGTAGAACTATTTAGTTTTAAACTGCTTCCCAATACTGGAAATTAAATGCAAGCTATAGGTTGCTTTTCAAATGTATTAATTTGTTAATGATATAGAACGGCATTCCCCTAAACTTTTCTTATTGGGAATATATACTGGCCACCGTCGTTGTCCATACATTTTTGGTACCTCTTTAAGAAACTATCCATCACTCGCCGTAGTTCACGTTGACAAATGCTGGTAATTTCCTGGTGGATATGTTGTTTTAATTCTTCCAGGATGTGTGGGTTTGTCTTGTACACTTTGTTTTGAGTTACCCCAGGGGGTGAAGTCAGGTGTCAGAGGGGGGCCACAAATCTCTACTAATAATTCTGTCCTGAAACACAGTTTCGACTGTTTTCATCGAACGATTGGCCGTGACGGTGGCCAGTTTCAGCATCTTTCATAAAGTTGGTAAGTACATTCTCAAAAATTAGTTTTAAAATGCTGTATGGTTTCCTCCGCACCTTTCTATGATAGCGGCAGACGACGAGCGCCGAGGATGCGGAAGGGCAAAACACCGCGCAGCCGGTTCGCAAGTCTTTGTTCTCCCGTTATTTAATGCCCACCTGCCTATTTAAAGATTTCAAACCGTTGCAATGCACGGACCAGCAGACTGACTGGCCAGGTTAAGAGAACTTGTTCTCAACCAGAAGCGTTAATTTTCTTTTTCTATCATGCAAAGAGTAGGAAATTTGGAAGCTTTCCTCTATTTAAAAAACTGACGATCGTTTTTGCGATCTATGTACTCTTGTACCTTCAACGAAATGTCTAATTGAAATTTATCTCGATTAACAATTAGTTAGAAAAATAAGAAGAGGTTTATACAAGAGTGATTAGGGAAGGTGATAATACTTTGTTTAACCCTTTCATGCCTGAATTATTTTGCTACATATGCCGTTCTTCCTCTAACTCGAAACCGGTTTAGATTAGGCGGTCTGGGAGACCTTCAGCTCGCTGGCTTGGATAGTCACGTAGTGCACTGGCCATGCACTCAAAGCCTGAGGTCGTGAGTTCGAGTCTCGGCAACCGCAGTCAAATGTGCCTGTGGTAAAGGACGGGGAGGGCCCACGTAAAATAATCGGTGTGATGGCACGCGTGGATGATGACGGGGTATCATTTGACTGCGGTTGCATGGATTTTGCTTCTTTTCTTTAAAAAAAAAAAAAAAAAAACACTACAATATAAATTGGAAAAAAATTTTTTTTTTACAATTCAAACCGTCTCAAATATGTATTTTTAATTGGTGACAGACAGTATAAGAAGAATAAAGCAGAAAAAAAAAGTTAAAAGTAGTACAAATAGGAAAAAAGGCCTATGTATCTTATAAGACACACCAGGCAATAAAGGGTTAATTTAAAATATTGTAATCTTCGACAGCGAGCTTGCTGTATGCGCGTACAGCACATCTATTGTTTGGACCCGAAGCTTTCCTCACTTTGTAGAATGTTTTGAACAAGGCGCTAATGCACCGCTGTGCCCGGGATGATTCTAATTCATCCCCGGGGGCATGTTAACAAGATCTGACGTTAGCGCGGAATACCCCACACCTCCCCCCGGCCAAAGTGTTGTGTAAAACAAGCGAACCTTGTTTCAGCCCAAGTGTCAGGTCTCTAAATTTTCTTGTTGCGACATGCAACGCGTTTTCGAGTCACGCTACGGTGTCCAATCGTCAGTAAATCAACCGCCTGCCCCCTGAGGAAGATCTCGTTCGCCTAACGAAACTGTTCACGGCCTTTGTTATATGATGGTTTATCTCTCGCAATGATTTATCTATCAAAGCTGTTTCATATTGACCTAGGTTCAGACACGCCCAATGCGGATCGTTGCTCATGGGCGATAACGGTCACTTGCCAATGTGTGGCTGGGGTTCATTCTCTGTTCAATGAAAACTCTACTGTTTACTCCTCTCGCTGGCCAAAATCATCGATCACATTAGTAATCATTGTTGCATTCCAGCCCACTGTTCTAAGCCACGCACACTGATACAACAGATCAATGAATACAAAAGCAAAATCACTCAACTATTCCTACAAAATTTGCATTTTCTATGTAATTTTTGTTAACAGATAAACTTTCATTACACGTTGCACATTTTGATGTATCGGAAAAATACAGTAAGCTAATCGGTAGTCAAATTTTAACCCTTTACCCAAGGGCATCATGACAAATGCATATTTGTTGTTCAACATCGAGTGGAAAGGAAATTTCACTAAGAAGGGTTAACTTTCGCTAATTTTCAATGTATTTTTTTCTATATTTGTGTGCTGATATCATTGCTAAAAAACAATAAAAAATCTGAAAAAGTCGATATTTGGCATAAATGAAACCATCTATTCCGCTACAGTACTAAAGAAATTCCATCCAGCATGACAATCACCGTTGATTTTGCATGCACCCACCCCATTCTTGACCAGCTATATGGCAGCATGATAGCAATGACCGAAACCTAGGTAAGGCCCAATAAGGAAATCTGATGTTTAACGTTTTACCTAACTGGGCTAAGCTTCAGAAGTCAGCACAAATATTCGTTTTACGTCCTCTGGTTTCAAAACAGATTTCAAGTGAAAACAAATTGAGCTGGAAAGGGTTAAAACCCCAATCCCTGAGTGATACCTTCGAAATGCTCAAGATTTGCAAGAAAATCCCTCCACCGCAAACTACCTATCACAGGAGATAATTTTTTAAAAATTATTTCTCAAACATGCTTCTCGATTTTTATTAAAATACAAATTTTCATGACAAATGAAATGACTATTTTGATTTTCTGGGCAATAGCCTCTGAAGTCTTCTCAACTATGAATGACTTCTGTATAACAGGTAAACTGTTAAAAAATCTTAGTACAAAAATGTATTTAATTATTATACTGGGCCTATCATTTTGTGATCTTAATACTCACCTTTGGGCTGGGATGTTTTTTCAAGAGCATTAAACATAAACGATTATTTTCTTTGTATCACAATTAAGCAATTAGTATAAACCTTTGGTATTGAAATTCTTTGTGTTCGATACACACACGTCTTGCATCTTAAGTACTCTAATAGTCCAAGTTTATATGGTAGGCCTCAAAACACTGCACGCCCAGTCATTCTCGTTCCCAACTGATGCCTCGTGTGCATTTTCTTCTTCCTCTTTATTGCTAGCAACTTTTTCTGTATCTACATAACGGGAGGGTAATCAGGTAAAGAAAAGTTTTCGCGAGTTCATTTGTCGAAGCTTACGATGCAGCCATCTTTGCTTGAAGTTTGATAATGAAATCGTTTGCAGTGCAAAAGCGATCGGAAGTTGTTCTCGTATATTTATCCCTTTGAAATACAAATGTCACCAATACAAAAAGCACAGATAATCAATGCAAGAGCACAGCAAACGAACTGTAAGGTAACAGGAAAAATACTGCGTTAATATAAATAATTTTTTTACTTTCTCTACTGGTAAGTAGGGGAAGTATTGTATTCCACCCAAAAATTCGAAGTCGAGATTTCACCGGAAATACATGTTTTGAGGCCCCCTGAATCCAAAAAAAAAAGCATTTTTTAGAAAAAGGACCGTGTGTGTGTGTGTGTGTGTCTGTCAATCTGTCAGTCTGTGGACAGCATAGCTCAAAAACGAAAAGTCGGTTAAAAACCAAAGTTGGTATTTAAGTTTAATGTCATTCAAGGATGTGACACGAAGATTTTGAAGAAAATAGCCCCACCCTAAACTACCCTTTACATGGAAAATTTTTCGAAAATTTAGATTTTCTTGAAAATGGCTCTAACGATTTTGATTAAAATGTCATATGTTTGAGATATTTTTATGACAAATGAAATGTATAACTTGAATTTTCTGGCTATAGCCCCTGTAGTCGTATTTACTCTGGACGACTTTTGCATAACTGGTAAACCGTTAGAGATAGACCAAATTATACTATACAAAAAATGTAGATCTTGCTAAAATACACAATTTATGTCTCAATAAATTTTCTTGTAGGGTGAACCATTTCGGAGATATACCTTGTTATGTGTGTGAGTTTCGGAAAACTTGGAACTTTCGTGAAATGGGTCATCGTTGTTCATTTTTTTATATGTTACGTGTACAAAGAGAACGGAATCTCAAAGCTTTAAAAGATTTGACTATCGCACAAAGCCTACTGTATTCCAATATTCCCCTTGCACCTACAAGGAAATAAGCAATAAGATAATTTGTACAAATGTTTATTTTAACTAACACGAAGATATAGGAATAAGAGTTTGTAAGAATGGTTAGTACAAGAGTAGAGAAAGTCATGTGAGTGCAACACATCAGATTTTTTTGTTTAACGACGCTGTCAATTGCCAGGATCGCCGATGTGCCAGAATTTCATCCCACAGGAGTTCCTTTACTGAGCCACCCAGACCTACTGAATACGACGTTAAGTCGGACAACGGTAACGTTCCGCGCTCCAGGCCCAATGGGTTAAGCATAATAAATGCTTTTTGAATTAATCATTTCGGAGATAATTCATTTTTGGGTTTGAATTTTTGAATGTTTATCATCTTAGCCGTTACTGGCTCTATCTCCTGTCTGTCCAAAGAGAACTGAATTTCAAAGCCATGACATAGCGACAAGCTCTTATCGCCAAGCCTACCGTATTGCCGCATTCCGTTATTCCCATTGTTGCAATAAAATGTTTATCTCGATTAACGTGAAGTAGATAGAGGAATAAGTGTTAGTTTGCACGAGAGTAGAGAAAGTCATATGAGCTAACACATCAGATTTTTGTGTACTCACATTTGCCCACACGCTATGTCGATGTCCCTAGTAAATGCAACGAAAATGTGTTCTCTAGAATAATAAGCGTGGAAGCAATACATCATCAAGAATCACAGTCGAGACAGACAGCTACATGCAATGCGACAGTGCTGCTTTGTTATGCAGATAGTGCAAAATCTCTCTACCCAACAACTACTGTTGGAGACAGATAATCAACCGGCTTTGCTGCTTAGATCTGAGTAATAAATGTTTCATTGGCATCCATCCCTGTCTGTTAACGAACCTGCATTATGTTCCGCAGCGCTCTCTCCCCAACAAAACGACTTCTTCAAACACTAACGGGTTTACTGACGCGACGTTGCACCTTTAGCTTTTTAGTCTCTAGTGACCAATTAACTATTTCATTTACCTCCTACATTCTTTAGTTATTACACAGTGATCTACAGCAGGACTGGGGAAGACTACTCCGCAGGTGTGAATAGGGTAGTTCCAAATGTAAAGTTGGGAAATGGCTCGACACCTTGGGAGCACAGTTTCTTAGACCTGGTCCAGAGTACTGCAGTGAATACTCCCTTTACCGCTTACAACTGTTCCGTATGTCGTCTTCGTGGTCTAAGGGTAACGTGCCAGCCTCTAGTTCCCAAGGTCGCGGGTTCAAACCCGGCGGAGGGCAATATATTTTTTCGGGCCTAAAAACCTTAGGGTGGCTTCCTTCGGAAGAGAAAATATAGCTGATGGTCCCGTGTCGTACATTCACGGCACGTGAAAGAACCTCAATCTCAAAAAGAAGCTCTGAGCATAATTTAGCGGCCTTTCACGCCCAACATAGAATGGGACACAGAACCATAGTACTTAAAGACGTCCATAAATAGGAACTCAAAAATATATATGTACATATTAAGCACACTGACAAAAAAAGACCAAAACTCACAGAAATAACAAGGAATATCTCCGAAGTGGTTCACTCTACAAAAATTGATTTGGACATATACTGCGTGTTTTATGCAAGATCTACATATTTATATAGTAAGATTTAGTTGCCTTACGGTTTACCAGCTACGCAAGCCATCCAGAGTAAACGGGACTACATGGGTTATAGCCAGAAAATTCAGATATGCATTAGATTTGTCATACAAATATCTTAAATATATGGTATTTTAATCAAAATCGTTAGAGCCATTTTTGAGAGAATCAAAATTTTCGGCAAGTTTTCCATATAAAGGGTAGTTTAGGGTGGAGGAATTTTGTTCAAAATGTTCGTGTCGCATCCTTAAGCGACGTTAAACTTAAATACCAAATTTGGGTTTTAACCGACTCTTCAGTTTTGACTAATGGTGTCCCCAAACACACACACACACACACACACACACACACACACACACACACACACACACACACACGTGCGCGCGCGCCTTTTTCTAAAAAATGCTTTTTTTTTTTTTTTTTTAACAGGGGGTCTCAAAACATTTCCGGTGTAATCTTGACATCTAAGTTTTGAGTGGAATACAGCAGTACTTCCTCTGCTTACTATACGTAGTAGAGAAAGCAAAAATTAGTAATTTCCCAAGTCTTGACAGGAATTAACTTCAATAAAGAGATACGGGAGAAGCCGAAAGTTAGTTCTTGTAGCAACACGCTGTAGACCTAGATCTCTTCTGTTTAGCTGTGAACTCCTAAGGTGCATAAAGCGTTCCAACGGAATATGAATGGCAACGGTTTTAGTTTTTACTCGCTACTTTTCCGGACTATGCTACCTTCCCCCGCATCCAACTTACAGCTCGGCGGCGGGTGGAGCAGAAAGGGTGAGTGGTTTTTAGTCGTGCGATTCAAAAACGGACTTAATGGAGGAAAGGGCATTATAAATGACACGCAGCGTCCATTTGTTTTGGGAGAGAGGTAATTATTTTCCCATTCCGTTTGTTAAAAATCCTTTTCCTCCGCTTGTGCGTACCATGTTGAGATAAAGGTTTTCGGTTTCCACACTGTACCAGCTTCATGTTTGGAAAACAGTTGCGAGTTTCTGTGCCGATCGCTAATTAACAGAAGAGTGGCGACAAACTGAAAACTGCGGGAGTGATAGAAGTGGACAGATTCCTGGTCGTGTATTCCAACAATATGTCACTGGCAACAACACCTGCAGGCGCTTTTTGCTGGTACAATAGGCAGATTTTATTTTAACATGGATTTTTAGACATCGGAAGTTTATATCGAAATTTAGTATAAATATTGCAAAAACTGACAATTTTGTATTCCAAGACTTCAAAGATACTTAGAAATTAAAATTATTTTGTTGTTTAACGACGCTATTACCAGGACACGTCAATGTTGCCGGTACACTTAAAAACCATCGGTCTGGGCCGGATTTGAACCCGCGACCTTGGCATCAGTAGGCCAGCGTCTCACCAACTGCGACACCCAGACCAACTAAGGATACTTAGGGCCATTAATTCAAAATGTATTTTGACTATATATTATAGGTACTTAGATATATAATGTAGGCTAAAATAACGAATAAAAATGATTTTCATTTTGAAATTTCAGTTTATGGATTATTTTAGTTCATTCACTTTTTCAAAATGTCCAACATGAAGTGTTTTTCCTACTCATCGTTGAATGGGAAGGTTGTTTCGAATGAACCATGTCGTATCGATGAGATGTACACCGCTGCTTGTTTACGTTTGAACGTGTGTTGATGGCGGGAGGTCTACTGTTGCTTTGCCCCTGACGGTGGTATTACGTCATAGCATAAACCGGTAGTTTTGCCGACTCCTGGCTTAAGCCTTCCGTGTTCTGTTCCCATTGTACCTACCTACACGGAAATATGTAACAAAGTTATTTTTACAAGTATCTATTACGATTAGTATATAGTAGATACAAGAATAAGGTTTTCTAGAATTAATTTGTTATAGAAGAGGTAGAGAAAATAATGTAAATCTTACACATCAGATTTTATTTAATTTTACAGCAATGTCTTCACTCTTTTTGAATAGGGTTACCTACCAGATGTCCGGAAATTCCATCAAAATTTTAACCATTTGCCGCCCTTCGGGTGTGGGGGGGGGGATTTTTTAAAAATCTCTATGTCTCAGATTTTCAAAAACAAGCACTGATCGTTAGAAAATGAACTGCCAAGTGTGAAAATAGTTGGTCACTAGCCGCAACTGCAAGTCGCTATGGCAACAGAGCTACACCGGCCACAGTCAAAGAGTATACTCATGCATAGCAACAAGAGATTGGCAACGCACCATTTGCACTCCGAGACAAAAGGTTGGTATTCTGTGGAGGCAAAGCAACACAATGTTAATGTTGAAAGAGTATTTTCACTAAAAAGGGCACAAGGAACAGGTTTTGATTCAGTTAGAGGTATTGTTTTAGTAAAGTACCATTTTTAAAATCTCATTTGTATAGAATTTGTTGATTATATTTCAAACAAGCTAGCTGTTTTGCGCAAGATTACTTCTTGAGAGAAGTAAAATTGATTGTTCATCATCACATTTAGCACTGTGTGCTTCAGCGTTTTAAGAGAGTGTCAGTGTGTATGTCTATGGGTATATGCAAACAGCATTTAAATTATAAATTTACATTATCTTTGTATTGAGCGACAATGTCCTACATTTTTTACCACTGTGGCCCACATTTCCACAAAATTAACTGGTAACCCTATTTTGAAACTTTTTAGCTCCTCAAATATGCAGGTCCAGGTAAAATGTAGGTGAAGAGCAGCCAGAAATCAATGACAGAAGTACATGTTTGAGAACAGCACTAGGAATGAATGGAAATGGTAAAACAAGTTTACAAACTTTGTGCTGGCGATGTCAATAAAAGCATGAAGATGTGCTGCTCAGAGATAAACTGTGTTATTACCATTATGACAGTGGTGACCGCCGACAGAGGTAAAATGACAGTGCCAGGTGCGCATGGCACGTGATTTACGGCCACTGAAGTGTGTTTACATAATCCCACATCAAGCCGCATGCACAGCTGCGATCGCAGAAAAGGAAATTTAATTTCCTTGAATATCCGCAAACCGCCTCAAATACCTTGTGCACATTTTTCTTTCATATTCTGTGCCTACAAGCGTACAATAAACAGCTATAGAAAACCGATCCGCTTCCTCTTTATCAACAGCAATAAATAACACATGTTCTGTGCAACATCCTCTGCTCTTGGCAAAGCCGCGAACAGAAAATATTGTATACGTGCAATATATGTGCGACCGCTCATCGCTCCGCACTTTTAATAATGCTATCGACACTTGTTTTTCAACACAACAGAAAACAAATCACGCCAATAGCCTCGAACACCGACAGTAAAATACAATAAAGTAATAAAATAAATAAATACTACCAAAGCTGCACCAAAACTAATAACAAATGATGGAAAAATAAATACGGTTGATAAATTTAAGTATCTCGGTGAAATAATTCAAACTAATGGATTGGGTAAGAAACAAATAAGGCAAGACATAGAAAATGGAATTTGTGTATCAGATAACTAAGGATATTTAGAATAAGAAAAACATCTCAAATAAAACTAAAAATAGGTACTATAACATAGTGATCAAACCAGAATGTCTATATGCTACAGAGTAAAACATGAAAGATATATTAGAAAAGAAGGGGGGAAAATTAAGGAATATCTTCAATATCAATTCAAACTGAAAAAGGAGAATTTAGGCTCAGGAAAAATGAAGACCTCTATAAAAGTAAGGAATGTGAAAAGATTTCAGATACAATCAGGAAAAGAAGAATAAGATGGAACAGTGATTTAATGATACACAATAACAGACGTAACTACAAAATAAATTTTCAGGCATATATACGAAAATAAGAAGGTAACCAATGGATGCAAGGAATAAGGAAATACTCAAATGAAATGGAATTAACAGAAGAAATAATTCAGGCTAGAGCATAATTAACAAAATTTCGAAGGTTTCCAGGTGAGAGAAAAGAAAACTACAATTTGTACAGAAGAAAGAAGAAAAAATCACAATGACAGGATGAAGAAATATTGGAAAGATAGAAATGGAAAAAGAAAAGCAGTTAATATAAATGCAGTGGGTTGTTTAACGTGGTGCGTAGATGTCCTGAAACGATTAAAAAAATATACATTCTCTTCTCTAGTCAGGACATTAAGGGCGTAGTAGGAACTGCTTAGATTTTTCAAAAAATAAATTTTTAGAAATTTATGTTAATGAACCCAGCAAAGGTTTAAAAAAAGAACTATTCAAATATCTATATTAGTTAAGAGAGATGATTTAAAAGGCAAGGTGCTGTATCATGTTGTACATAGTTCAAAGATACCCAAAATTTGAAAAGTTCAACCTCATTTACCACAAATTTATTTTCTAATTTGAAAATAAACTTATAATAATGCTTATGCAGATAGGAGCGTAGTTCAGGTCATTTCCCTAAAACAAAGCTTAATTTTTAAAATTAAAAAAGAATTGAAATATCTGTAAAAATACTAATAATGTCAGCGATAAACCTGGTTCCAGCTCAGAAACGTGCCGCCATTTTGAACAAATAAACTGGGCATGTAAATTAATTTTCTGAAACTGAAACAAGTTCATCTGGCACGACAGAAGTATGTTTCAACACTTCAATAGCAACTTCGCATGGTTGATCCATACAGAGGAATTAATTATCACTAATTTTTATACCACTTAAACTGTATGTACACTTTAAAATAAAAACAAAAAATGAAAACAAAATAAACTAATGACTTCCTATCTAAGAAGAGCATAAGTATTGGAATATTCAAACCAATAAGGAATAGCTCGAAAATAGTTATTTCCCCAAAAAACTGGCAAATTGTTTTAACGAGATCTACATTTTTATGTAGTAATATTTATCTATCGAGTGTTGAAGTAGCCATAAAATTGGCGGACTTATGTTGATACAAGACTATATATTCCTTATGATTTGTATTTTCTTTCCTGTTCTATAATGTTACAGCCATGTTTTATTGTGATCGTTTATTGGCAGTTCGTAGAGCCTAAAGACCGCGTTACGATTATATATATTTGGCGGTTGCCGCAATGGAACTTTCCGCTTAACATTTCAGCTACTCACGGTAACTTAGATTCTTATTGTTATTGTTATTCCTTTTAAACGGTAAGGAAATCATAAATTAAAAGATATGATACTTCAATATCTACAGTTTCTAGTGTTAAGATACAGAAACAGTTACATATACCTACGGCCGGCAGCTGATTCATGGAAGACCGAAAGATTGCTGTCGCACACAAGTAGATGTTATCGAGGATAAACTGTTGGTTTCTCTGTCATGCATTCCATCCATAGTAACAAGGAATAACAAAACTGAAGGTAATAAATAGATATCCGCTTTCTCTGGTATTGTGTGACAACTGAAAGTGGAACTTATTGTGCTTTGTTTCTCAGCACAATGGTATGCGAAGAGTCTATTTTGGGTTATTTTTCTTACATTGTAAAAGTTCTTGTTTCACTCTTGTTTATCACAGTATGGCATTCGGCAACCTTGCTGGGAAATTGGGATGAATATAAGTAAAAATTTGTTCAACTCGATTGCTCTACTCTTGTACCTACTAACTATTCTGAAAAACTGTATTCCTCTATCTACTCACGTTAATTAAGATAAATCCTATTTGGGAATACAGTAGGGTTTAAGCTCCAAGCAATAAGCAAATGTTTAATAGCTGGTCGCTAAATTATGCCCTTGAAATTTCGTTCTTTGTATAGCCAAGAGATAAAAACATCCAATAATGTACTCCCATTTGACAAAAGTACAAGTTTTGGAAATGTCAAATATCAAGGAATATAGCAACTAAGAGGGAATACCTCAAAAATGATTTACTCCGCAGAAAAAAATAGCATTTGACAAATTTTGGGTTTAAACGAAACCTAACTTTTGTTTAGTAAGATTTCGTCTATCTGTTACGGTTTACCAGTTATTCAAAAGTCATCCAAAATAAGGAGGGCTTCTGAGAACATTTCCAAAAAAAATTGAAGATATACATTTTATTTTTACCAAAATATGTTAAAAATATATTTTAATAAAAAAAAAAAAACGTTGGAACCATTTTTGATGAAAGTAAAATTTTTGGAAAATATTCCACGGAGAGCGTTGTCTGGGAGGTCGGGAATTTTCTTGAAAATCCTCGTGTCGCATCTTTGGAAACATTGAAATTAAATGCCAAATAGATCCAGGGGTCCTCAAAACGTGCATTACATCTAAATCGTGGTACCTAATTTTTGGAATGCAGTACCTTCTCTACTTACTATATACGTGGCAAAGAAAATCAAGAACAATCTTGGGAAGAATTTGTGCCCCCCCCCCCCCCCCAGAAGACATCTCTACAATTCAACCACGGACCCACAAGAACCAAGTCAATGGTCAATGATAATTTACATTTAAATGTTATACTATGAAATCTTGGGCTTGTTTCCAAAAACGGTATTAACCATGGAAGCTATAAATACATCAGTCTTATTTTTGTAGTGTTTAACGCCCGCTTTTACTACTACGGCACCGCAGGCGATGACACTGATGATCCATAAAATGAAGATGGAGCACCGGTGGAATGAGATGGCGGGGGAACCCGGAGGAAACCCGCCCCAGAGCCGCTTCGTCCACCACAAATCTCACATGCGGTTGCCTGGGATCGAACCCGGGCCGCTTTGGTGAGAAAACACCAGTCTTATGCTGGATTGCAAGAAAACACTTAGAGGTTTCTTTAGCGCTAAAGTGTTCATTTGCCTCTGAAATGAGTTGCAAGATCGATCTACATCGCTATTCAGTCAAGTATCATTAAAGATCGAATCTCGGATCTATAAACGGAGAATGGCCGTCATTATTGCTTCATCGTATGGTTTCCTCTTATTTTTTCATATCATGACATCCTCAGATACAAGTACATAAATAAAACCCATTACTGTATGAATTTTTGTCGATTGATGTGTGTATAGAATTATAGCTTTAGGCCTGGTGAAATGTTCAGAAACAGGACAACTTACTTTCCCACTAATTACTTTTCTATTGAAGCCCAAGCAGTCTGCATTCTTAAGACATAGCTCCACGTTGCTAACTTTTTTATTTTAATCTGTAACGGTGTCCGTAACAATATGCTGTTCCTTTAAGATAAAAGTTTACTTCTATTCCTTTTGTTCTAATTATGTTACACGTATTCAGGGTTGCGCTTCTACACGAAATAATTGTTGCAGCGACATCATACGTGTGGTTAAGATAACAATGCAACCGACTGCGCCGCCTCTGTCGAACTACATCTTGTCTTCTTAAAGAAGGGAGTAGCAAACGAATTACCTGATGTCTTTGTTGCAACTCATTGAAGTTTGAAGACTTCACTAGTTTACCCAGTCATTAACTAAAGATCTGAGTAGCTACTTACATGGCAGTTTTCTGACAATCCGGCGTTATAACACTTCACAATTTCTCTTTAAAGAAGCTTGAAGTTTCAACCAATAGTTCCCAAGGGAGCGTTAACATTCACAATACTGCACACGCCCTATACAAGAGTTCACGCTGTCAAGAAAGATTTGGTAGTTATTCTGCATCGCAAAATTCACTACACTGATTTGAAAACCACTGCCTTTTGTTCCGGAGAGGATATTTTCTTTGCATAAGAAAGCAAAGGAGGAAAATAAATTCATGTAAATGATGATGATATACTGAATGATGAAGGAAATGCGACGTAATTTTTTCCCCTCCTCTCTCCCTTTTCTGGCGGATACCAGAACTGAATGTCAAATAGGAAATGGACCAATGCCCATAATGCTGGGTCATTCCCTTTCCCATTTCTCATGCTGAGCCACCAATCCCCAGTCTCCTGGCCCAAGCAATTCCATATCTCGAAAGCATAACGCCTCGCTAACTTTTCTGAAAGACGGATCGGCACCTCCAACAAGCAGTTGGTGTCGAAGAAACACGTAGGAGCAGAATAAAGAAGGAAGCCGGTCGCTCTTTGGGTGTCCTGAAACCAACCTATTACACATATGTAAACCATACATATGCCGTATGGAACAGTTAACAAAGAGCACAGACGAGTTACTACAGCATTTTTACTTTCTCTACTACGTATGTATAGTAAAGTAGAGGAAGCATTGCATCCCAACCCAAAATTCGATGTCGAGGTTTAACCGGAAATATGTTTTGAGGCCCCCTGAGTACAACAATAGCGTTTTAGAAAAAGATCCCTGTGTGTTCAGTGTGTCTGTCGGCAGCATAACTCAAAAATGAAAAGTCGGCTAGGAACCAAAGTTGGTATTTAAGTTCAATATATTTTAAGGATGCGACACGAAGATCTTGAAGAAAGTTCCTCCACCCCTAACTACCCTTTATATGGAAAAAATTTCGAAAACTTTGATTTTCTCGAAAATGGCTCTAACGACTTTGTCGGTCTGGGTGGTTCAGTTGTATAGACGTTGGCCTACTGATCCCTAGGTCGCTGGTTCAAATCCGGCCCAGACCGATGACTTAATTGTTTTGAGTCTTAACTAATAAATTTGGTATCTAAGTTCAGCGCCTTCCACGAATGCGACACAGAATTCTTCAAAGTCTCCATATCCTAAACTACGCTTAACAAGGAAAATACTTCTATTTGTTCTTTTTTTTTTTTTTCTTCCAAAAACGGTTGTAACGATTTTGATTTAATTAGCATGTCTTAAGGATACTTTGAAATGACATGTGCACCTTGAATTTTCTCGGAATTCCTTAAGCCTTCTTCATTTTGAATGAATTGTATAGCTGCTAAACTGTAAGGGATACACACAATCTTATTACACAAAAAATGGGATATTCTTTTTATTTTTTTTACATCTTCGTGTCTTCTTGGAGGATAAGTCATTGCATTGATATTTAGCCGACTTCTTTCGTTTTCGAGTAATGCTGTTCACAGACAGACATATTTCTGAAATATTATTCAGGGGAATCAAAACATGTATTTCTAGTGAAATATCAGTATCTAATTTTTGGATGAAATGCAATACCTTCTTTACCTAGTATGTACGTGGTAGAAACAGTAAAAAATGAAAAACTAAATGACCTGTAAAACATTGATACACTAGCATATAGTTACACCCTACTATAGTTCAGTAAAAATACTTACTCATATAAATTTAGTTAGATGGCCCTACAAAAAGTCTAAATTTACTGGCTCACGGCTCAAAATAAATTGGCCAACCTTGCCTTATGTGCATTGTTCCTCTCCCTTTATCTTGTCTTAATTCTGACAAGAGCGCAAATGTATAAAAGCTGACTCCAGTTTGTTCATTTCTAATTAATTCCATTCCTTGTCAGCAATGCTGGCCAGGACATAAAACGCCAATAAACGACACGAGATACTTTTCCAGCGTTGACTGCCCATAAGCCAACATTCCTTGACGATATTATTGATGTATAAAACATCGTAATAGCACGATGCTCTATATAACGGCGTATTTCAGGAAATTCGCTGAAGATGGGCTTCCTGCATTATTCATTTCAGATGTCTCGTTAACTGCATACATTTCCAGAAGGAAGCGAGGGCGTTCAGACTTCATTGCTTGATTAACAGCAAGAAATGCCATATGAATTACCTACATGATTTATGAACTCGGAACCTTTAGCCTGCTTTTATCGTAATTTGCTATTCATTTCGTCCTTTTCATCTACATTCCATTCTTCAACTGCTTGCCTCTTCCACTTTTACAATACATTCGCCTATGTATCTTATTGCCTTCTCTTTTCAGAGTAAAATATTTCCTATTTATTTTGCTTGTATCTGTATTTATTTCCTCCTGCAATGCAGCGTATTAGAACTTATTTCATATCAATTTCTCCATTGCCTGTATATGGTAAGAACAAAATTTGTTTCGTGGACAGCACCAAGAAAAATTATAGCATGCCTTTTCTCAGGTTTCAATTGTTTAACAAATGCCCAGAATAAAGTAAAATGGCTGCATTTCAGGTTCGAATTAGAAAGACGTTGGAGATTCTGACATCAGGCAATTATATCGATTCGATAAACAGAACGTGAAGTAGTTAAGTGATTAATTCAGCAACTTACGAACTGTACCTATTTGTTCCCCTTCTATCTGATATTCCTTAAACGTTTTTTGTTTCAACTATACAGGTTATGTTGATATTTCAATCGGAGTTAGCCGCCTTCTGTAATCTGTCGCGTAAGTTTTAAGTTAGAATGACCAAGGCTGTGACGAGAATGGCCGAACAGGAGTGGAAGCGTCCAATTAATATGAAATTGATTATATCGAAAGGTAAAACTATGGCATGGAAGTATAAGCTTTTCCTACGAGCTTTCCCTGTAGGTAAACCAAAAGGCAATACACATTTTATGCACACGGCTATGTTTTGAGTTTTCCTGAATGAAGAAAACACATTTTTAGAAAAAGTGTGTGTGTGTATGTGTGTGTGAACAGCATAACTCAAAAACGAAAAGTCGGTTAAAAACCAAAGATGGTAATTATTATTTATTTATGCCAACAAACTTACTGTTGGTGTTTTTAAACACACAAGCCGTGTGTGGGCAAAGTTTAAGAGGTAGAACTGGAACTTAAAAATTCAATGCCACAACTGGAATTTGAACCACAGACCTTCCGCTTACCGGGCGGACGCTCTAACCACTGAGCTATTGTGACAAACTGCCAGAATGGCATTAAATTTTCAAACCAGCTCGTATTTTTCCTGGTAAACCACAAAGGCAGTCTCACATCAGAGACAATTACCCCAATGGTGACTTACTATTGCAAGTACTTTATATCCCAGGATTAAATAACCTTCACATGGTAATTATTATTTATTTATGCCAACAAGCTTACTGTTGGTGTTTTTAAACACACAAGCCGTGTGTGAGCAAAGTTTAAGAGGTAGAACTGGAACTTAAAAATTCAATGCCACAACTGGGATTTGAACCACAGACCTTCCGCTTGCCGGGCGGACGCTCTAACCACTGAGCTATTGTGACAAATATGTACTAAGATAATTTTTGCAAATGTTTTTTAATCTCGACTAACTTAAGGAGATAGAGCAATAAAATATTTTAAGAATAGTTAGTACAAGAGTAGAGAAATCATGTGAGTGCAACAGATTAGATTTTTTTAAAATATAGTTTACTTTATCAATGTCAGTAGTTCTTATATCTTGCAATTATTACGTATTTTCGGTGTTAAAAATAACTTGCTTGTTTAAAATGAACACACTGCACCATTTATGCATAGTAAGGCTATACTTCTGCAGCTGACAATCAGTGTTTGCCTTGTCACACCGTAAGCCAGCAATTTGCAGACCATGAAGTGATCACGTGCGTAAAAGCGCGCTGATGGCAATTTTTGGACGTTTTGCTTCACGTT
The DNA here is from genome assembly GCA_030765045.1 of Tenodera sinensis. Taxonomy (NCBI): domain Eukaryota; kingdom Metazoa; phylum Arthropoda; class Insecta; order Mantodea; family Mantidae; genus Tenodera; species Tenodera sinensis. The sequence goes on along the minus strand of CM060969.1, from coordinate 93,613,033 downwards.
TATAAAACCTAGCACTGTTATATATTCGGAACAGCAAGCCTGGCACCAAATGAACATATTCAAAACAGCCTGCCCACAATGCACTGCGAAAGTTTTTGCCGCCGCCTCCCTTGTACAACCGTGTTTTGTTAACATGAAATCACAAGGGCATGAACAGCGTGACCCTGAGGTCACTGAAACAATGATGACACACGGCTCAGCATAACATTGCGAGCCGTGACGTCAGCTGTAGCATGTTACGTACAACAGTACTTATTTTAATAGCTAACCGTGTCGCTAGCATCGCTCTTCAACACGTTAACTTTTAAAACAAAGGAAAGTACTTCGAAAACATTTTGCGTGAGCAGTGTTTCACATTTGTTTGCAGTTTCCTTTTGTTTTCCCTGTAATCCAAGGTAGCCGCCTGTTATTTGTCTAGTGTTCAAAGGTTTCATTGGAGCTGGCATGCAAATATCATGCCATGAATGCAAATTAAGGACCAACACTTGTGTTTTCACTTGTTTGTTTTCTACTGTATATATGCATAAGGGTACGCCAAAGTTTCTCTAGTGGCGTTTTGGATATCTTTCTAAAAATTATCTGGTTACATTCACATGCCTTTCTCTACTCCCTGCCGATTATTTTTATATTGCTTGTACAAACTATTCCCCTTCTTTCTCAGATTACTGCCCCTATATATACAGAATGATTCAAAAATATATTCACAAAGTTTGGGGACGGCTTCCTTACAATGAAACAAGAAAAAAGTTCATATAAACGTATGTTACTAAATGCTTCCTTTTCGCTTAATTAAATTATTAATGAAGGTTTATTTCAAAGGCTTTCGCGGTCCAACCCAACTTCATTTATCTATGTACCATTCATGGAAGACTGAGATGGCAATGTTACCAAGGATACTTATACACATTTGTCATTTGAGCACAGCGTCTTACAGGTGCTATCTACATTTACTTTATTCAGATCACTCTTTTAACTTACTCGATGTGTCCCAGCAAATGAACATGTTTCACGCACGAGGAGCAACAGTACATTTTTGCCAAATTGCTCCAGGTGCACTCATTGCTTAACGTTTATAGGATACCTTAATACGTCATGATTTCATTTTCTTAGCTGATACTGTCACCTTGTAGGCCATGTGTTCTGTATCGAAACAATTGAGCATACCTGTGCTAGTGTTGGCTAATTACGAATAGGTATAGCTATCTCCCTCAACTGGAAGGCAGGGGAGGTAGCGTGTCCCGCTTCAAACTGGGAGACCGATATCAAAATGCACAGTAAATCTACTGACATGGAGCTGTCGTTTTTAAGCAAAAACCATCGATCTAGGCCGGGTTTGAACCCGCGACCTTGGGATCAGTAGGCCAGCGTCTAACCAACTGAGCCACCCAGCCCGACACCTAACATAACAGATGGATAGGTAGAGAAGGACCAGTTCCACGGCCTGCACGTTCTCCCGACCTCAATCCTAATAATTTTTACACGCTTGGTTTGTGCAGCAGAAAGGTGAAACATTTTCGACGTGCCATAGAATCCTTCGAAACCATTTTACACCATGAGGATAAATATATCCTTTGTTAACAACACTGTTAATTGCCAGAATCATATCAGTGCCACCGGTGTGCCGGAATTTCTTCCCGCAGGACTTCTTTCACATGCCAGTAAATCTACAGACACGGCGCTGTCCATTTTAGTGTACTTAGATACCATCGGTAGTAGTCTGGGCTTGAACCCCGACTTTGGAATCAGTAGGCCAGCGCCTAATCAACTGATCCACCCAAACGGTCATCTTCTTCGTGTGAAACAATTGCAACTCCCAGCACTGCGGTCATATCTGCCGAGGAGCAAACTCTGCAACAGCGAGATGGACTGGGTGATCAGTCCGAATTCTGTTATGATCAGACACCTCATAGTTTTTGTTTGTGGTTTCTTCCATGGAAAATATCACCAAAGCACGATCTTACAATCGTGATTAAAACAATGTAATTCTCGTGGGTCATATAAGGTCATATTTTGCTGTTTTTCCCCCCCTCTCCCTCCTTCCTTGTAACTTTTCATATTATTGGCATGTTTTCTCTTAAATTTTCGCATTTTTGTTATATTGTTCTAAAGACGAATTTTCACATTTCCTTGTCTCTAATATTAGGAGGTCTTATTCCTGTTACAATGTTGCATGCATATAGAAGATCGTTCCTTTTTGAAAACGATAAGATGTATCTAATTTGCAACTGTAATTCTTTCTGATCTAACTTCAAAATGTGCCATTTAATTTTGTGCAGAGCTCAGGGTTAGCTCTGGATTGAGCAATTAAATAAATTTAGAATGCGACAGTAAAATTATTATTTATTATTGAGTGTGCCAGATATTAACGTAGATTTTCAATATAATATTAATTAAACAGCACTAAATTTTTCAAGATTTCAAAAATGCATCCAAAAATGTAGCTCATATTTATCGACATATTTTCTAATCTTTTCGATCAGAAGTATTTGCATGTTACTAACATTTTAGGTGAAACATTCGCGCCCTGGTTATCAGGGTGAGAAAGAAGATATAAGATGGTGAAATGGATTAAAAAATCTTATTGTTGCATTCACATGACTTTCTCTAATCTTGTACTAACCGCTCTTACAAACTCTTATTCTTCTGTCTTCGTGTTAGTTGAGATAAACATTTGCAGAAATTGTCTTATTGCTTACCTATTTCCTTGTAGGTACAAGGAGAATATGGAACTACAGTAGACTTTGAGCGATAGTCAAATCTTTTGAACCGTTTAGATTCCTTTCTGTTTGCATGGTTAACACAAAAAAGAAGTTGCATTTAACGAAACTGATACAAATAGCAAGAAATATCTCCAAAATGATTCACTCTACAAAAATTTTAATTGGTAATTGTGTGTTTTAGCGAGATCTACATTTTTTGTATACTAAGATTTGGTCTATCTCTTACGGTTTACTACTTATTCAAGTCATCCACTAAACAGGACCACATAGGCTATAGCCAGAAAATTCAAAATACACATTTCATTTGACATAAAACTATCTTTAACAATTTGGATTAAAATGACATGCTTGAGCCATTTTCAAAAAAATAAAAATTTTCGAAAAGTTTTCCATGTAAAGGGTAGTTCAGGGTGGAGCAATTTTCTTCAAAATCTTCGTGTAGAATCCTTGAAAGACATTAAACTTAAATACCAAAATTTGGTTTTTAACCGAGTTTTCGTTTTCGAGTTATGCTGTCCACAGACTTGACACACGCGCGCACATACCTTTTTTTCTAAAAATGCTTCTTTTGGATTCAGAGGGCTTCAAAACATATTCCCGGTGAAATCTCGACATCGAATTTTTGGGTGGAGTGCAATACTTCCTCTACGTATAGAGAAGTAGTAGAGAAAGTAAAAAAGACGATTACGGAGCAGTTGGTGAAATGAAGCCGTGGAAAACCAGCCCTTGTCCATCACAAATCCCATATGAGGTTACCTAGGTCTTCATCTCTATACCGTACATGGAGCCTCGGCTCGAGTTCTCAGATCAGTGCAGGGCAATTGTAGTATCTCTGCTAGTGACGGGCAGATGGCATTAGTGTGCCATCCAGTCTGCTTTATCTGTGGATAGATGGCAAGCATTCGCTATTATCATACATTTTCATTTTTACTATTGCTTTAGACTTACGGTGGAACTTTGGCTCATGGTATTAAATATCCAATCATATCTTTTACCTTCGCATGTAAGGGAAACCACGAAAAGTCCCAGCCAGATTGGTCGGCCCACAAAATTTGTACCCGGGACAGTCCGAGACATCCTGCTATGAGGCTCGAACGAATATATAAGTTGCAAGTATTATCACATATGTGATCTTATATCTGCGAAGAAGGATTGAATGGGTAAACTCCATCTCCTACCTGGGAGTGAAGCTCGATAAGGGCCTTACTTTTCGGGAATACATCAACGACCTGTCAGCGCGGGCCGGCGGGGCAACTGCCTCACTATACCCAATGCTGCGGTCGGGAATGCCAATTCCCCTGAAGCTACGCCTTTTTCGGGCTCTCATAATCCCACTCCTCCTATACGCTTGTGAAATCTGGGGCATGGCCGCAGATTCCCATCTCCTGCGTCTGCAGCGCATACAGAATAGAGGCCTTCGGATAATCTATTCTGTATGCCGCAGATTCCCTTCGAGACTACTGCACGAAGCCTCGTCTCTTCCGTACGTGGAGGACGAAATCAGGCGCCGGGCAAACAAATTGTACGACCAGATTCCACAATACAGGAGTGCCCTGGTTAGGTCTCTTGGGGACTATGATCCCACTGAACGCACGCGTGTGGGACACCGGGTTCCCCGCATGGCTTGCGGGCATCCCCGGTAACGAAGGAGACACCCCTCCAACAGCGAAAGCTGAATATCTTGACAGTCCTCCAAGAAAGCTTGGATTCTAAATTCTAAATTTCACGAACCTCCACATTGGACCCCTACACCAGCAGTGCCCAACGGAAGTTGCACACTGAATAAGCAGCAAAGGAGCAAAATCTTGCTGCCTCGTTACAACCTACTACCTCAATCTTCATCCGCCATCCTGCAAAACCCCACATCCCGTCATAAAGTGGTTAAGCCCTTACAAGGGCAGGTACACGCATGACACACCTCGGACTGTTCTCAGCCTGCCAGCATGTCGTCGTCGTCATATGTGATCTTGGATAAGGGTAATGCCACTCCCATCTTCTAACACATCATTACCCCAACACCTATTCCTGCCCCCTTTCTGTATCCTAAACTAGGCATACAGAAAGAATCCATTGCCAAGGACACAAAAAGCATGACAACACAAAGACAACCTCCAATACCGCACAGATAAAGTCGTATTAGAGGCTAGGTGCTGTGCAAACACGACATCCCGTACAGGAGAACCTGTACGACCTGAATTCAGTCGCTGGTCGCTGGTATATGAGATTGATCTCTTTCAGCATCTTTTAAAATTGTGAATCATATTATACGTTTTACAATTGTTCTAAGTTGCTGCACTTTTGTGAAGTTGAACCTGTATGTGACAAGACATTAAGTGGCCTAACACTTCCTGTGAAGTGTTATTGTATCCGAAGCAAAATGGGTAATATTTTCATAAGAAAACATATTTTCAAAGAAAACATATACCTGAGGGCGAATGATTCAGTTGGTATATTAACTTTCTAAATTGGTTTTCTGAGAATCAAGTGCTGCCATGGAAATATATCCCTTAGAACGTGTTACATTTCAGTAAAGGAATAAGCTTGTTTAATTACTGTTTACAAGCCACTTCTTCCACAGTGTTACACCAAGTGGAAGCAAAAGTCTTTCAATATTTACTAAAACTACTGATTCTTTAAAACGTATTAGCAAGAGAAATGTTTGCTTTATAGCTCTTTTTCAAGTAACTTCAATCATCGACTTCCATTACTTTTTTCCGAGAAATGGAATAATTAAGGAAGCGAAGACATGTAAACGGCTTTAAAAAACAAAAAACAAATTATCATTGATAGGTAAAAAAGGAGGTAGCTAAACCAAGGTGCTAGTTGCTGGTTCATTGTCCTCATTATTTACACCGTCCAGACTAGAAGGTATTCTACTTCTTTATCTACCATATCGTTCAATTTCAGATCTACTATTTTTTTTTTTTTTTTTTTTTTTTTTTTTTTTTTTTTTCCTTCCTGTCGCTTCAGCCGCATGTTTTCTCTCACGCCACACTCTTGTTCTTTTTGCGCCTCACTGCGCATATTCACAAAAAAAAGCGTATATTTTAATGAAGAAAATAGATCATAAACAACCAGAACACTAACACGAAATGCGTTAGTTATACACACGTCACTCTGTTGACAACCAACAGCTGTACTCAGTGATCGCCACGCCGCCTGAACGCAGTACACGCAACCACGGACAACGAGAATGAAACAAAGCGAGAAGAGCGTATGTCTGACTCTTCTCTGATACCCGAAGGCAAGCGAGACACTGCTACCATTCTACCCGACACAGTGTTTACCCCCACCAATTTTCGTCACATAAAAAGGTTGCGGATCAGAATTTCAAAGCCCTCTCATAAGAAGTTTCACTTCAAAAACAATTTGTACTTACTCACCCAAAAATTAGATACCGAGCTTTCAATGGAAATGTATGTTTTGAGAATCTTTGAATCAAAAAAGTTATTTAAAAAGGTGTTGTGTGTGTGTGTGTGTGTGTGTGTGTGTGTGTGTGTGTGTGTGTGTGTGTGTGTGTGTGTGTGTGTGTGCGCGTGCGCGCGCGTGCGTGTGGAAGTGTCTTTCCTTTCGAGTTATATTGCTTTTTAATTTCACATTATTTGTTCTGAAACTGAATCGCAATCCACAACTCGTGGCTTTGCAACTCGCCCCTCTTCTGTTCTATCATAATCTTGCCACAAACAACTGAAGCTGCCTGCCAGACTTGCAGAGGCCTTGGCGGATGACAAAATAGTGGTGAAAGAGCTTTTAGGTTTTTAGCGGAGTGCAACGTGAAATTGAGGATTTGAAATTTTAGATCCTAATTTTTTATACTCGTTTGATACATTTATAACTTTGTTTTAATTTCCGAATTTGTCACTATACAAAATACTCTCATAGAGATTCGTTGTAGAAGGGATCTTGTCACATACTCTTTTGCAGGTACAATAGGAATATTGATTACACTCGGCTTAAGCGGAGCCAAATATTTTAAGAGTTAGTCGCTATATGATGGCTTTCACATTCCGTTCTCTTTATACGGCCAGCACATACAAAAAATGAATAAGGATCTCCTTTGGAAAAAAAAAACTAGATATAAATACTGGAAAGTGAAAAAACTATTGAAGTATTTGACATAACTTGTGTTTGATAAGATCTCCATTTATTGTGTGGTGAGATTGATATCTCTTACAGTTTACCAGTTATGCTAAAGTGATACAGAATGAGGACTTCAGAGTCAATTCAAGATATGCATTTTGTCATGAAAATAACTTAAACACATATTTTAATCGAAATCGTTAGAGCCGTGTGCGAACATCGAAATTACTTAAAATGTTTATGTACAGGGTATTTTGGAGTGGGGATTTTCTTAATTTTTTTTTTCTGTGGTATCCTTGTAAACTGAATTTTAAAACCAAGTGTGGTAATTAACCAACTTACGCACGCACGTATGTACCTTTTTCGAAATAATGTTTTTTGTAGATTAAGCGAGCTTCAAAAACTAATAATTGTCAAGTTATGCAAAATACGCCTCTGTTTCGACGATGGCGTTCTCAATTTGATCTAAATTTTGTTTCCGCGAACCATTTGGGGACGAGAACTTGTAGGGAGCCACGTCGGGCAAATAGGAGTAATTCATAGTAGCCTTTGTCTCAAAGAAGGATCAAGTAGCAGCGCCTTTCTGTAAACAGCCATACAACAGTAGGCGGCTCAGAACAAACGTCGTTGCACACATTTCCTATTAAATTATTTTGGATTCAGGGGGCCTCAAAACATTTACGGTGCAATTTCGACATCAAATTTTTGGGTGGAATACAACACTTTCTCTACTCACTACCTATACGTAATAGAGAACGTAAAAATTGCAGCTTTAAAACATACTTGGAAAGCAAAAGCTACTATGTTTATCGAAGAGTAATATCAGCCATTAAAATTCATTTCGAAGAAACTTCAATCATGGTTTTCCATTACTTTTTTCAAGAAGTAAAGAATTAACGCTGAAAAAAGTTACAACTCTCCCCCGGAATATGGTTTCTTTACTCCCCAACTTCGGACTTGTGGTGAAGAAGGCAGGCAGAATTTGTTATTTTAGTGCGGGTTATCAGATTCCCTCACACACAGTTAATCAGCTTTAAAGCAACATATGCAAAGCTGGCTCCAGACTTTAATTCTTCTCTGGATTTTATTGTTTTAAGAACGTTCCCTAAAGGACCGGGAATTAATTTCAGTTTGTTTTCGTGGGGACTCTGTCTCTTGGAAAGTAATATAATTATGTATTCCGCTGGAGGCTGTTGACACGAGCAAAAGGAACAGAGCTAAGCTTTTCCTAACGTCAACACCCGTAGCTAAGGAACACATTTAAAATGCAAGTATCGAAAGGAAGTGTTTTGTTTTGTTTTCATACACCAGCAGAAGTGACAGCGAGCTTCAATGGTACCTTCAGGGGTGAGGTGTGTGTGTGTGTGTGTGTGTGTGCGTGTGTGTTTGTGTGTACTCAGATTATTTTCTCTACTTCGTACAGCAAGTAGGAAATATTGTCTTCCATCCAAAACTTAGATGCTGCGATTTCACCTCAAAATACATATTTTAAGGCCCCCAGAAGACATCTCCAAGTATTTCTAGAAAATCTGATGTGCTGTATTCACATGACTTTCTCTACTCTTGTTAGTTGAGAAAAACATTTACAGAAATTATCTTATTGCTTATTTCCTTGTAGGTACAAGGGTAATATGGGAATACAGTAGACTTTGAACGAGTCAAATCTTTTAAAGCTTTGAGATTCCGTTCTCTTGGCAAGGTTAACATAAAAAATGAGTAACGATGCTCCATTTGACAGAAGTATAAGTTCTCTAAAACTCACACAAATAACAGCGAATATCTCCAAAACAGTTCGCTCTGCATATTTATTTGGACATAAATTGTGTGTTTTATCAAGACCTACAGGTTTTGTATAGTAAGATTTGGTCTATCTCTTACGGTTTACCAGTAATACAAGTCATCCAGAGTAAACAGGACTACATTGGCCATAGCCAGAAAATTCAAGATGTATATTTTATTTGCCATATAAATATCTCAAACATATGGCATTTAATCAAAATCTTAACTCATTTAAGAAAATGAAAATGTTGGGAAATTTTTCCATGTAAAGGGTAGTTTATGGTGGAGGAATTTTCTTCAAAATCTTACTGTAGCATCCTTGAAAGACCTTAAATAGCAACTTTAGTTTTAAACCGACCTTTTGTCTTCGAGTCCACAGACATACGGACTTTTTTCTAAAACTGCTTTAAAAAAAATCAGTGAGCCACTAAACATACTTCCGGTGAAATCTGAGGATGGAATTTGAGTGGAACACAATACTTCCTCTATCCACTGTGAGTAAAATAAAGCTTAATAATATAGATCCTGCCTATTAGAATAGTATTCACAGTAGTTTACATTCACTTGGGTTTTAGGAAGTGGTCCAGGAAAGGGATGACCTTTCCTTCAGTAGTTTTCAAATGTCACACAAAAGTTGTGGTAGAAGCGACCAGCAACCCTTTAAAAACTCTCTCCTGGTCGTCCCATTTGGAAACTGCTTCTAATGTATTATGAATGAGCCACGGAGGAGAGAGAGCTATGGTCGAAGGGATGAAGCTTTTTCCAAAATAATTCTACATCTGGAGGGTGATCCCCGAGGAGTTATTTATTTTTATCATCAAAACTTGTGTATGTTAGGCGGATCACGGCGAACCAGTACAAACAGACGGACTAGCAAGTATTCTAAACATTTTCTACTTCTGCAGATTGGGCTGTCTATAATCGATAAAAGATGTAGCTAGTTGAAAACAATACAGTCTCTGGGTGAAAAGCCTGTGTGGAGTCGTTCTACAGAAATTAACTACTGGCTGCTTTCAAGAAGTCGATATGGTTCATATCTGCTTCTGTGGTGTGCCTGCCTCGCATTCAAGAGGTCCTCTGTTCGAATCTCTGTAAGGGAGAGCTACCTAGATAAGATTTTTGTTCCCGAGGGTGGGACACACCCTTATCCTGAGCATCATTTCACTCCGGTATGAAATATCACGGTGGAGGAAAATAATAATGATGATGATAATGATTATTATTAATAATAATAATAATACTAATAATAATACTAATAATAATACTAATAATAATACTAATAATAATAGCAATAAAACAATAACAACAGTAATAATATAATAAAGATATACATCAACACACACGGAACTTTTTCTAAATTATTTTGGGGGATTCAAGGGGTCTCAAAACATGTTTGCGGTAAAATCTCGACATTAAATTTTTGGGTGGAATACAATACTTCCTCTACTTACTATACGTAGTAGAGAAAGTAAAAATAAGGCAAGACAATCGACAATTGAGTTGTATAAGTGCATGGCAATACCTACAGTGAAATATAGATCTGAAACGTAGACCAATACCTGCAAAAAATACAATCGGCAGAAATGAGATTCCTGAAATCTATAGCAGGATATAGAAAACTGGATAGAAAGACTAATGTAAGTATTCGCGAATAATTACAAGTAGAGGAATTGAATAATTAAGACAAAGAAAATTGGAAGTTGCACTTGGACAGAATGCCAAAACACAGAATATCTAAAGCAGCTATAAATTACAAGCCACAAGGTAAAACAAAACCAGCGAAACCAAAGAAACGATGGCATGAGCAATTTGGAGCCGGAACGTGTTGAAGACCAAGCCGTGAACTGGATGAAGAATAAAGGTTTTGTTTTACGATAGTCAAAGGTTACCATAACAGTAATAACCCAAGATGCAACAGAAATTTCCAGGCCAAGGCCTACCGCCCAGCCGCTGCGTTCTCCCCCTCTGACCACCACAGGCATCATGGATGGGTTGCGTGGTACGTGGTGAGCGCCCCGATCCCTCCCGGCCGGTTATGTGGTGCGCGCAAAAGGCTACCATGCATTCCGCAAATACCTATATTGCGTTCCTTAAATTGCCGGGTCGCAGAGTAAGCATAGTCTATTAGAGGGTTTAAGCGAGTCAAATATTTTAAGGCTTATCGCTATGTGATAACTTTGAAATACCGTTTTCTTTGCTTAGCCAACAGATAAACATATAAATAACGACTTCCAATTTGAGAAAAGTCGCGCCTGTCTCTGGCGCGGAGGGCCCGGGTTCGATCTCTGTACCTGCATGGAATTTTTCCCCCAGTGGGACGTCTAGTTCGGGGTGCACTCAGCCTCTTTAGGTTCCTGAGGGTCCAATTAAGCTATCCGATAGAAAGGTATCTTTCCTAGAAGGTCAAGTAGTCACCTTACGGTCGGGGGAATCGACGTGTTGATCCCAACCTGCACTCCTCCGTGGCCTTGGTTTCGGCTGGAGGTTGCAGCGGCCGGGCGAATGAGAGTAACCCCTGCATAGATGAGACGCCCTAGGTATTTATATACAGGTTCTGGAAAGTTTAGAGAAATGACTAGCAAATTGTTTACTAAAAAAAGTATTTATTACAAATTACGTGTTTTAAACAGATACACATTTTCCCCTAAGTAAGATTTTGTCTATCTCTTACGGTTTACGAGTTACTCAAAAGTCGTTAAGAATGAGGATGATTTCAAAGACTATTACCAGGAAATTAAAGATATACATTTTATTTATCATAATAATATCTGGAGTGTGAGGATTTTTTTTATCGTGTCGCATCCTTGCAAGATGCTGAACTCAAAACCAAGTTCCGTATTTAACCGACTGACAGTTTTAGAGTTAAGCTATTTACAGACATGTACAAAGAGGAACCTTTTCCTATTTTTTTATTTATTTTTATTTATTTATTTATTTATTTATTTTATTGAGGGGGTCGCAAAACATCCATCTCCGGGAAATCTCGATATGGAACTTTTGGGTGGAATGCAATACTTCCCCTAGTTACGCAATAAACTTTAATAAGAATAGTTTGCAGAAACTATATCAAATAAACGAGAGCGTGTAGAGAAACCTTTGTGAATGTAACATCAGATTGTTTGAAAATCTTATGCCTTCATTTACAACAACGACAGAAAAGTTCTTCATAAGCACAAACTTTTACTCTTAATCGTTGTGTATGTATTCGTTTAAACAACATAACTTTACTAGAGTTGTATACATTTGGCATCACTGCTTTATCTGCTTGCACAAAAGGAGAGCATTTCCAAAAGCGAAGAGCGAACGGGACAAAGCACTAATCTAGGCCACTTACTTCACCAACAATTTAACTTTTAATGTGCTAAATTACCCGTAAGAGAATCGATAACGGGAACGCAAGAGGAGGAAGGTTGTTTTGTGGTTTATGTGCAGTCATTACTTGTAGAAAGGTTTTTATAATATATCAGATGTAACAGCAGAATTATACAATAGAAGCAAATGACAGAAGCTGGTCGATTTATCATCTCCTAAGTGCTGTTTCGTGCACTGTGTGTTTTGATGAGGCATTGAGTAAACTCTTTCCTGAACAGATATCTACTCACAAGTAGCTGCATACTTGCCAACTTCCTCAAATTGAAAGCCCTACAACTTTCCCCCTTGCAACAAACTGTAATAAATTCTGCACTGACACGATATCTACAACGCGCAAACGGTTTAGTATCGTAAAAGCATTTTTAGACCGTTGATAGTAAAAGTCGGACTTTCAGCAGTTCACGACTGTGTTAAAACTACAACATTCTACCACTCAGTGCTCAGGCTTTTAACACTGCGATGCCAACTTTGTTTTCTTGTGGAATATGACCATCACCTTCCCTTATGTAGAATATTATAGTTTTGTAAGTCATGTTGCCGACACTGATGCTACGCAAGGCAAATCAACATCGCAACCTATCATGGCCATGCGAAAGGTAAAACAATACCATATATTATAAAAAATAGTATATGATTCACGGGTTAAAAGGAACATTTTATTTTGTTCGTATGTTTTCCCAACTCCTCAACCTGCGGCCTCGTTTCGGAATCACACCTAATCACAAAATAAAATGTTCCTTTTAACCCTTGTATCATTAATAACTATTTCTATGTACTTTTATAAGAATTCTTAAGACCTGGTACTATTGCTTCTTTCCTTCACACATGCTTAAGTTCTTCCCTATAATAAACACGTTTTAAAAACACTATGCACAGATTTCTGGTTCAAGCCTTAAAAGCACTGATGACTTGCACTCACATGACTTTCTCTACTCTTGTACTAACTATTCTTCCACTCTTATTCCTGTTAGTCCAGATAAACATTTGCAAAAACTATCTTATTGTCAATTTTCTTGTAGATGCAAAGGAAATACAGTAGGCTTTGAGTGATAGAGAAATCTTTTGAAGCTGGTCGCTAAATGAAGGCTTTGAAATTGTGTTCTCTTTACACGGCCAAGAGATACAGTGAGCCTCCCATTTGAGAAAACTATAAATATTACAAAACTCACACAAATAACAAGGAATATGTCCGAAATGGTTCACCCCACAAAAACGCATTTGCGTTTTAACATCTATATTTTTGTATAGTAAGATTTGGTGCATCTCTTTACTAGTTATGAAAAGGTCATACAGACTAAATAGACTTTCGAACAATTTTCCATGTATCGGGTAGTTTAGGGTGGAGGAATTTTGCTCAAAATCTTCGTCTCGCATCCTTGAAAGATATTAAACTAAAATACCACCGTTGGTTTTTAACCGACTTCTTGATTTTGAGTTACGCTGTCCACCCACACACGAACCTTTTTCTAAAAATGCTTTTTTTTAGTCAGGAGGCCTCGAGACATATTTCCGTGAAATCTCGACATCGAATTTTTGAATGGAATACAATACTTCCTCTACTTACCTTTAGCATCTTGCTTATATTGCTCTCTTTTGCATGTTAATTTTAGTCACACTCTTTTCGTCTTTCTGATTGGTTGCTATTAATCGGCCATCGCTCACCTTCCATTCTTAATAAGTGTCCCAGTCATTTTAATTCCTTCCCAGTTCTTTCAATTATACCTTCTTCGACCTCCATTATGTTTCTAATTTCCTTATTTGCGAGTTTTAATTTTGATTCTTTTTTTTTGGCATTTCTCACTATTACAGCTATTATTCTATTCCTGTAATAATTGTTGGTTGTCCATACCTCACTTCCATATATTGCAATAGATTCCACCAATGTTTTACCAAATAATTTTTCGTGCCTTTCCAGATATGCTTATCCCAACATATATCATTTAACGATATTTTCCGGGTCAATTAAATGCTATGCTTTTTGCTCTCTTCGCCTATACCTTCGATGTTATCTACTATTATTCTCAAATATTTCGTTTCTTCCCAATTTCTTCATTTTCATTCTTTCATCCAACATTAAATTACTTCTTTCATTGTTATTTATTGCCAATACTCTGTATTTTGTAAATTTACTGTAAGACCACGATTCATGACCTTTTCAATCTTTATCATAAATTCCATATCAAATTTGTCGTGCTAAAACCAGCTGATAATCGGCAAATTGTCTTAGCAAAAATCTTGCCTATTGGAATGCCTATACCTTTGCCCCTTTGTTTGCATTTCGTTAATATATATTCTATATAAATATTAAATAAAATTGTTGATAGACTAGAACCTTGTTTCGGTCTCTTTGGGTCGCGCCATAGCCGAGTGGTTAAACCATTCGGCTCTCACCAAAGCGGCCCGGGTTCGATCCCAGGCACCGCATGTGGGATTCTTGGTGGACGAAGCGGCGCTGGGGCGGGTTTCCTCCGGGTTCTCCGGTTTCCCCCGCCATCTCATTCCACTGGTGCTCCATCTTCATTCCATGTATCATCAGTGTGACCGCCTGCGGTGCCGTAGTAAAAGCGGGCTTTAAACATTTAGAAAAAAATCGCTCTCTGTGGTTTTTATATTTGCAATTTAAACATAAGCTGTATTATCTTTATACATCTGTTTAATAATTTCAGTTAATTTTCTATCCATATTATATTTCTGTAATACTTCCCATAATTTTCTCCTCGGAATTGAGTCGAGCTTTTTTTCTAAGTTCAACATTGTCAAATGGGTTTCTTCCCCAACTGCAGTTAGGTATGTATGTATATACAATAGTGATATAATAGACAAAGTTATCACCTCAAAGCACACTCGTGTGTCGGTGCTTTTCAGTGTAGGGCGGATAGTGCAGTTCATTTATTTGCACAAGCAGCACATTAATTTGAAACCAGGTATTACGGGTTGAGCTGAATGGCCGCTCTGCCAACATGTATTTGCACTCTCATATGAGGTCACTTCCCACGGCTGTTTGACAGTCAAAACTCGTATGAAAATGTTTGCGCAATTAATTTTAACTTCGTTCAATGACGTAATTATATGCTGTTGGCTGACAGTCCTGAAAGTTACAGCGCCAGTGACAGGCTCTAATGGCTAAATGAAAGAAAAATCAATATCAATTTGTCCTGCTAGTAAGTAAACGAACCAAGAACCTGAATTGCCTAGTAGCACTGGACTCAAGTTATAGCCACAACTTTTACAAGTAACCAATAATACAAACAAAACTAAAACTAAATCATTTAAAAATATTTCAACCAATATTTTCCATGGTATGACGTCATACACGAGCGTTTTAAGTGGCAGCATATTTTGTTTCTGAAAGAATTTGAACTCAAGATATGCCCCGAAATGTATGCATCTGTGAGCATCACAACTCAAAAATTCTGATGTGTTGTATTCACATGACTTTGTCTACTCTTGTACTAACTATTCTTACAAACTCTTATTCTTCTATCTTCTTCGTGTTAGTTGAAATAAACATTTGCAGAAATTATCTTATTGCTCGATTTCTTGCACGTGCAACGGGAATATGGGAATACAGTAGGCTTTGAACGATAGTAAAATCGTTCAAATTCCGTTCTTTTTGCACGCCTAACATAAAAAATTAATAGCGATGTTCCATTTGACAGAAGTATAAGTTCTCCAAAAAATATACAAATAACGAAACGGTTCACTCTACAAAAAAAGAATCTGGACATAAATTGTCTTTTAGCAATATGCACATTTTTGTATAGTAAGAGTTTGTCTATCTCTTATGGTTTAGGAGTTATTCAAAAGTCGTCCAGAGTAAACAGGACTTCATGGGTTATAGCCAGAAAATTCAAGATATATATTTCATTTGTCATAAAAAATATCTCAAACATATGCCATTTTAATCCAAATCGTTAGAGCCATTTTGAAGAAAATCAAAATTTTTCCATGTAAAGGGTAGTTTAGGGTGGAGGAACTTTCTTCAAAATCTACGTGTCGCATCCTTAAGACATTAAGCTTAAATACCAACTTTTGCTTTTAACTGTACCTTCGTTTTTGAGTTGTGCTGTCCAGACAGACAGACACATACGCACACGGACCTTTTTCTAAAAATGCTTTTTTTTATCCAGGGGGCCAAAAATCATATTTCCGGTGAAATCTCGACATCGATTTTTGGATGGAATAAAATACTTCGTCTACTTATTATACGTAGTAGAAAAAATAAAAAGACGCTCCATTAAATACCAAACTTAGTATTCAAGTCCAGTATCTTCCAAGGATGCGACAGGAGTATTTTCAAGAAAATTCCCAACACCAAACTACCTGGGAGGCTCGGGGTTCTGAGACTTCCCCCGATCCGGAGGATGAGAATTTACAGAGAACAATGCTCCTGCCATACCGTTGAAACTCCCCACCAACACTTAGAACCCTGAAACAGCCAACCGGGACAAAATGGAAGTGAAATAGAGCGACAGGAAATTCGGAGAATGTAATTAATTATCCTTCACAAGGTTCGCCTAGCAAGCCTGGAACACCTCTGAGAAACTATGGCTCAAGAAGTTCGGTCATGGAAATCGAGCCCACGCTACCGCCCGGTCTGTTTAGCTAAGCGAAATTTACCTTCTTTCCGCTGCTGCTTTTCATGCCAAGAGGATTCTAAAATTCATTTATTCAGTTTAAAGGCTCTCCTGCGCAATTAAAACATCCAAGAAGCCAAGATCATACGATTACCTTCATTTTCTTAAGATCTGAAGCGCAAAGCGCTCACTTTTACATCTTTTTTGCGATCTAGAAAGAAAAGAAATCAATCCTACTTCACGATAATGAGCAAAGGCCAGAGGTTAAGGATGCGTCCTCTCTTCAACAGGGACCGACAGTCTTTGACGAGAGAACCTGCAATAATCGGCGAGCTTCAACATTTTACGATCATTTGTCACGACCTCCATGCTGATTTTATTTCTCTTATTATATGTATGCCCAATTACTGGCCTTACTGGTCATATTCGATTTCACTGCAAATTAAAAGATCGTTTTAGCTTACGTACACGTGGGTTCTAGCCCGTGACTGTTTACTTCCATAAAGAGTGTTACGAAATATACTTTTATGTAACTCGATACGCTACCACCCCACTTTAGATGCGGGTATAAAATATATATACTGGGAAACGATTATAAAGGAAATACATTATGAATCTCGAATTAAAATTCCCGAATGACGTAGCACGAATTTTTCTCGAAACTCCCCTTTTCTCGACACTTCTCATAAACAAGGCGGCAGTGGAGTTTCGCGAACAGTCTGGAAACGCCTTGTTTCGGCCGCTCCATTGTCGTTTACTCGCTGCGCAGTGGTATGAGATAACTTGACCTTGAGCGTCTCATGTATTGCCGCGGCCGGCCAGCGTCGTACCATCTTAAGGTGATGGAATATAAATCTTAATTTGTCGAGATTTTTACTAAATTTCAGTGGAAAGTTTAAAGGCAAGACTTTAATCTGTGAGTAGAATAAAATAGCTTTGAGTATGCGTGTGATACACTATTTTTAGAGGCCATCATATTTACATTGTGATTTTCATGAATTCGGTTATTTTTAAATATTTTGTGTATATGACCAACATCAGCACTAACAACAATGTTTAGGGGAAAAATACATAAGCAACTCTACGAGAATAAAAAAATGAAGAAAGAGTAACAAAACAGCAATTAAAAGCAAATATCTTTATATAATAACATTATTGGTCTTTTGAGTAAACAGAAATGTTGACTAAAATTATTAGTTTGAAGTGGCAATTCCTTGGGCGAGGAAGTAAAATGGAGTTTATTTGTTATATTGTTTTAGCTTTACAGCACCTTTTCACTACAGTTTATACATGTCTTACCTTGCAGCATAAAATAAACAGTTTCATATGCTATTCTTAGTGTTACCTCGATTTTTACACAAGCTAATGCTATGCTCCAGCGCTTGTCAACTATCGGCTGGTTCTTCTACATTCAAATTATCCACAGTTAAATAACAATAGAAGCCTTCTGGGCAATCTGTTAAACATGAAAGTTGGTAATCCTGTAGTGTTATTTTAACGTCATTCAATTTTTGTCTAATATTATTTCGTCATTATAACATTGTTTCATTTTCTTCTACTCTTATTCCACTGTTCAACCACTGTTCTTATTGACAATTTTGTATTTGCTACGCTTTGTTCAAGAGGCGACATTTTAATATGGGAAGCTTTAAAATAAAAATAGCATTACTTTCTGCGTTTGGTTAATATGATATACCGTTAAAAAAGTACATGGAAATTTTGGGTCGAATACAGTACTTCCCGTATTTACTATACGTACTAGAGAAAATAAAAATTGTTTCTTCTGATGTCTTCAAAATCATTTTATATGAAACAGAGCAATTAGCTATTAATATGGCACACACAAGATGAAACACAGATTATGGCAAATTTTAATCAAAATGGAAAAAAAAAATGGCAGTATTGCAAAGCAGTGTACATACATGGAATACAAATACGCTGCAGAGCATTGCGTTTTTTTTCATCCCGAGGCGATCTTCCTAAACGCCTGCTTCCACATTAATAACGCCTGTTTGATAACAGAACGCCCAAGGACAGTTATTTATGTTTGTATGACCCTCTCTCCATTGGAATAGGATGCTTGGAATAATACTCGCAATTCAAATGAGCTTCCAATGATACATACACTATCGTTCAAATAAGCGACAATATAATTTTTCTCTGTTTTCTCAGGATAAATAGAATCCAGAGGCTTTATCAGCCCAATGGCTATGCAAACATGAATGCTCTTATCGTGCTATTGTCGGCCACAATGCGAGCATGTCCGTAACTTTTTTACAACGCCCCTGGTTTTACTCTACAATGGTGACAGTTGATGGAAGCAATGTAATTTTAACCCATATTCGTGATTCATCTGCATCAACCCGCCATCACTTGGGTTTTGTTCTCACCATAGTTTTATTAGAATATGTGAGGCATTCTATTGTTTTTAATGGCTCTCTCAATTTTATTTTACGTCGCTTTAAATAAGTGGTCATATCGTGGTCTGGTCATATTTGGTGATATTCCATGTTACGTTGCATTAGTACCGCCAACTGTTCGTAAAATACTTCCCTCTTTGCTAGGAGTTACAAGCCAGAGCCTGTCGGAGAGCAGAGGAACCTATGAACCGGACAGAGTGAAGACCTGGAAGCGGGTGGTCAGTCAAGCACCTGCTATGATAGTGAGGAAAAGGATGGATATGAAATGCGAAAGGCGAAATGGATGATTGGAAAGGTGATAATGGAGCAATTGGTGAAATGAGTGGTGGGGGAACCGGAAAACCCTGAGAAAAACCTGCCCTGACGCCGCTTCATCCACCACGAATAACCACACGCGGGTCCCTGGGATCGAACCCGGGTAGGCGAACGGTCTAACCTCTCGCCCATGACCCGCCTGTTCGTAAAATATAACCGTAAGCAGTAAGCGGCACGTGGTAAAACAGTGTAGGTGACGTTGTATGTTCCTTTCTTTCCCTCCCTTACCGCACCTGGTGGCCGGAAGGATTGCGACTAGACTGTACTTGGCAATTGCATCCTTGTTTCTGTGATAGACGGAAGCTTGGTCAGTGTGCATAGAGACCTTAGTGTCTGGCAACAGCAGCTCCTCTCCGCGGCATTAGGGCCCAATCAGGACCCTCTGGATTAAGGAGGTCCTGGCCCAATATGCCTGTTTTCATTATATGTGGATAGATGGCCGTGCATTCACCATTACCATCTATTTTCAATTTTTCGTGGAGCACGTATCACTGACAAAAATCTGATTAAATGAGATTCAAGAGAAGCTAACTCCAAAAACTACCCTCGATTTTGAATTGTAAATGTAACACATCAGATTTTTCCCTTTTTGTACACCCACTAGAAACACCTACACGGTCTATTGCCCTTTATGACCTGTAATTAACAAACTCGAAAGTTGCGACCACTCAACTGAAATAAAAATGGCTGGATACCCACGCAGACGAGAGGCGCACAAACTGAAAATAGCTCTTGGGTCCAGAAATAATTGTCTTTATACCCTTTATCCATATATCCTTTGTGTACATTGTCCTTTGTGAGATTACATTTCTGTGTTTTCATTGCCCTTCAGCGAGCTTCGTTTTATTTGTAAAATGGAAAGGTATTTATGATTATAATGGACTGTAGATGTAGAGGTGTTTGTATTTCCTGCCCATAATGATGTCTGGTTTCCGAGGACGCTGGTTCAAAACCCGACGGAGCGTAAAAATCCTTAGCATGGCTACGTTCGAAAGAGAAGTAAAGCCGGTGGTCCCGTAGCGTGTATATAATAGCCAAACGCCACTGCAAGTAGTGGAATGAGGTAACCCCAACCTCCACTCTTTCGCAGACGCTAAACATCACTGCTCCACAGTCCAAGCTACGATGCCAGCCTTCGACATACAATGTCTATCCCTCCATTCACGACGACTGTCTTAATGAAAGCCAATCTCACGAGACTTCTAAGAAATTCTGGAGTGCAGGAAATGAACGTAAAACACGTTAAAGGACAGTTATCACATGCATTCCCAACAACATTTCAATTATTCGCCCAAATGAAATCAATATTCCATAAATACACAAAACTAATTAATAAATTATTGGAATTCCATTCTGTTCTCGGAAATTAAAACGAAGGGACCCCAAATGTGATTTTAAACAAATGAAATAAATGCATTTAATCAACGTAAAGTTGAGCACACATCCGTATTAATTAATACCTACTACCACTGTTCCACCCAATGGAAACAAATAAATTTCGCATTTAGTCACAAATTAATTTACACTGGGTGAAATATCAATATAAAGTTATATTTCATTGCCAATTAAAACCGGAATATTGGCAATAGCTTAAAAATAAAAAGCCTTTGTTGATTTTTTCAATTCAATTCTATGTTGCCTGTTTGACATTCCGTAAAAAAAAGAAGCAAAGAAAATAAAGATAATCCGCTGGCTTTTATTTTATGGATGACGTCGTTCACACTGTTCACTCAGTTAAAAGTTAATCGCTTTCTGGACGAGGAGGGCGTGGAGGTCGTGGATGTTATCATCTGGGTTCGAATCCGGGAATACAACAAAACCTAAGAAACCAATTGCTGATATAGCTAAAATTATACCATAATTTCCAAATGCTTCCTTTTTCCCCCTTTCGTGAGAAATTACATGAGAAATTATACCAAATCCTGGTAAAATTAAATTATAAACTTCAGGATGCCCAAAAAATCAAAATAAATGTTGATACAAGATTGTGTTTTGAGGCCCCCTGAATTCAGAAAAAAAACATTTTTAGAAAAAGATGCGCGTGCGCATATCTCTCTCTCTCTGTGTGTGTGTCTGTCTGTCTGTGTCTGTCTGTCTGTGTCTGTGTCTGTCTGTCTGTGTCTGTCTGTCTGTGTCTGTCTGTGTCTGTCTGTCTGTGTCTGTCTGTCTATGTCTGTGTCTGTCTGTCTGTCTGTGTCTGTCTGTGTGTGTGTGTGTGTGTGTGTGTGTGTGTGTGTGTGTGTCAGTCAGTCAGTCAGTCAGTCAGTCAGGGCAGCAAAACTAAGAAATAAAAAGTAGGTTAAAAACCAAAGTGGGTATTTAAGTTTAATGTCTTTTAAGGATGCAACACTAAGATTATGAAGAAAATTCCTCCATCCTAAACTACATTTACATGGAAAATTATGATTTTCTCGAAAATGGCTAACGATTTTGAATAAAATGCCACATGGTGGAACTTTCGGTCGTATTTGCGTTGGCGACTAAGCAAAATCGCGAAAGAAAAAAAAAACAAACAAACAAAGGTCAGATTGGGCGACCAACGGAACCTGCCGAATGAAGGCCATACCGCTCGGTTTACAGGGGGCCTCCCTTTCCTTATAAGATGTATGGTGTGTGCTAGGAATAACTTCGTTAGACTACAAACCGAGCTATTCTCGTGTTCCACACACCGCCCACAAAGTAACCAGCCTCGACGGCGAGTCGCACACAGCCAAACCGGTCCCGCTACGAATTGTTCAACCCGTATAGCATTATTGAAAGAGCCAGTGCAGATTTTGCAGCTTTTGCTTTTAGTCCTGATCAATCAGCAATTCTTTTTAGTGAGCCCTCTGCCAAGCTCTGCAATGCAGTCATTAATACACAAGAGGTAAGTTGGCAAATTGCACGTGATTACGTGCCAGAAGAGGCAATCTTGTCCAAATTGGCGCAAAAATGGCAGGGAGTAGGGCGAGTGGGTACTTAGCCGCACCACTCTCCGTCCTATTATTATTTTTCCTCCCTAGAGATATACTGAATTTGTGAAGTACACGGGGGTTTCATTATCTTTCGTGCCAGAATTACTTATACGTACATAGCACCACGTAAAACTGTATGCCCTAGTTAGAAATTGACGCAGGCTCCTTACCCGCCTATCTGTTCCATGTAACTTTGTCCCGTATCTGTCATTTGACTGGTCACATCTCATTGGCTGCTGAGATGCAAAATAATTCCTTATTTAATATGATTATCTTAATATACTCTAAGATAATTGTCAGATTTACATAACTGTGTTACATATATTACATAACGGAGTTAATACATCCTTCTGTTTAAACTTCTCTCAAGACGACGAAACCATTCATTTATCATGATAGTATGTTTATATTGCTTTATAGCCTATCCTTTCATTGCATATGGAAATAAGGCATGTAATTCCTTGCCAACTCTATCCAAAACTTTCCAACTAACTCGGATACTAAACCAATAAAAGTTAATGCAACCTGAAAGTTAATTTGTGCAGTACTCAATATTTAAGGCCAGCATGTGTCTCTGAAAGAACATTTCAGTAATATTACGTTTTATTAGCTTAGAATGGAGTTATTAATTATGGCTTCATGGATGATCATCCGTGTTAAATTTAAGTCGAGCTTTCGGCCATATGAAATTCCATTGCTTTCTGGAACTGAATTATAAAAGTAAAATTGTAAAAATGTAGTTTCAGAAGGCCATGCAAGCTTGACTTTAAACATAAACAATGTTTCCTGAAGAAGGCCACGAGTTTGAGATGGCCGTTTATTTCTCATTCAGTTCCTGATGATGGACATTGAATTTCGTATGGACAAATGCTCGACAGTGTTAAATTTGATACTGCTGATCACCAGTAAAAATAACGCTCACCGCGAAAGCTTCAAGTCTTACATTATAATGGCATTGTTTACTCTCACACTCAACTACACATACTCTGAGAGATGGATCCCATAGGTCACCACTGTAGCAGCTGACAGCAGATTCATCAGAGACCGAGTCAAAGATGTTGGAGACCGCATCAAAAATGTTCACTGGCAAAGGCGTTAGATTTAACATCTATTTCGCATTTGCATAAGTAGGTGGTTTGTGATTTTGAGTCATGTTGAGTCCTATTTCATATGCTTTGAAATTAAAATGTCCCGCTAGGATATCACTAGAGAACGGATCTTCGTTCGGCCTATAGTGGAAATAGTTACCCAGTACACGGTGACGTTAAGAGCTCCAGCGTAAGTCCATCGGTGTGTACTACGTCATGCAGAACAGCTGTTTTGAACTGGTCACAACGAAGTCAAACAGATTCACAATACTCTTTGGTTGCTGTGTTCTTGAATTTAAATCTAGATTATTCCAATCATCGCAATCTAAAAAAAAAAAAAAAAAAAAAAAAAAAAAAAAAAAAAAAAAAAAAAAAAAAAAAAAAAAAAAAAAAAAAAAAAAAAAAAAAAAAAAAAAAAAAAAAAAAAAGAAGAAGACTCCGAAGACAAAGGCCTCTAAAGTTAAGCAGTCAAAAGAATATTATAGCTCTAAGTACTTCAGGCAAAATGAGAATAGTCTTACACGTATAATGTGCAAGGCAGAAATAGGCCTTCATGAACAAAGGTTTATACGTAGATATTGCGATACCTAAAAACAAGGCTCATGTTTTATTAACGGATAAGGTACAGATAAAGTAATTAGACCACAGTTTAAACAGTTTATTGAAAAGTGCACCGATAAAATAATTCCATCTCAATCAAACTTTGTGCAAAAATTATTTACCTACATTCTGTGAAACAGCTCTGAGTAATATTCGACACAGTGTAGCAGATAAAGTTTGGAACCAGCATAGATGAAAGCACTGGTGTTGCTGGTAGGTACGTGGGAAATATTACTTATGTAGTTGTGTTGCTATGACAAGAAATCAATAAAATGGGTTAACATATAACAGATGCACTGATATCCTATGGTTGACACAAAATTTAATGGCGGGTGACTCAACAAAACATCCAATGTCTTGCCACGCCTTGCGCTGTGAAATCACACACTGAAGCAGGTGATATAGACATTATTTGTGGCAAAAAATATATTTGTGCAACTCTAAAGAGAATGCTTAGGTAGTAGCCGCCATTAAATTTTGTATTTGCCATAGTTGTGCTTATTGAAGTATACAGATCTATAGCTTACGTTTACGTGACTATACAGCGCAGTTCTGCGTTTCTTTACGAACCCCTGACCTTCAATCGGGGCTCACGAAACACGTTGCTACAGTAGACTTTGTGGCTCAGCCATCTAACATCGGCTCTATAGATCACAATAAAATGTCGGTGCATTTTTGAGGCAAGTATTGAAACAAGCGATAAAAGTTGGTCTGGAACCCCAGCGCCAATAAACTGCTGGCATCCACGTTTCCAATAGAACTCATCGGCTGGCAGAAGTTTTATTGCCTGATGGTGTAGTTCTGGAGAACCTGGATCCGCTGTCATCTCAAATCGCCAATAAAACTACACTGGTCCCCCTGCAGGAAAGACAACTGCGGTTTGCTGCCCCCCTTGTCCCTGCATAGTGTTGACAGATTAACCCCCAACTTTACACTGCCGAGGCTATTGCTATGGTCACTGATATTTAATTAACGATTTATCAGGGGGCACGTCACAGATTCGGAAGGTTCCGGATAGAATATTATCGCTACAGATACGAAAAACTTTAAATGCGTTGAGAATGTCCAAGAGCTTTAGAAACCATGTGGCAAACTCTATACCGAATCCTTAATCATACAACAAAAAACGTAGTCTGCCAGAAGCCTTTGCAATGAATGTTAACTGCATTTATCTTTCATGTAAATAAAATACATTAAATTTAAACAGTTTTATTTAATAACCAAGCACCCAGACCGTATCCAATGCGTAAATTATCGATCTCAATGAATTGGAGTGGGAAAGTTGATTAGGATTGATGATCATATACGAAAAATCAATTTTAAGTGCTACGAATTTAACACGGTCAGATCCATGTTTTGAGAAAAACAAATTGTTTGAAAAGCTTCCAATGTAAAGGGAGTTGGGAAGGGGAGGTAGTCCCTTTAAAATCTTCCTGTCGCACCCTTGGAAGACACTGATATTATACAACAAGTTTGGCTTTGAACAGTCTTTTCGTTGTTATGTTCATAGACAGACACCTCGTACGCACACATCTTTTTCTAAACTTTTTTTGGAGTCAAAGGACCGTCATATTTACGGTAAAATCTCGGTAACTAACTTTTAGGTGGAATGCAATACTTGTTTACCTTTAAGTACGAATTAGAGGAAATAAAAAAAAGGAAACAAAGACAATTATTTTGACGGTAGTTTCAAAAAGGCAATAAAATGTCGGGCTGAATAACAGCAACAGGTGAGCATTTCGACTTTGGTGCAGAGGGCCATGCTTTTAGCTAATAGAGAATTTAGTAAATCCGTGTTGCCATGGAGAGGCCAATACTTGGGAAGAGTTTTGTAACTGCCTGCTATAAAGTGCATTATCTGTAATTGCTAACGGGTCAGAAACTCCGACATCAAAATGGAGTTGTGAAGCTAAACAGGAAACCATCCCCATTTCAGAGCAACATACACACACACTAAACCCCAAACTGCAGGGTTTCATCGCCCATTAAGTAGCCCGATGTGCAATACAACTTTCAGGCTTTCTTTTCCCCTCTCCTCAACAACCAAGGAGAATTCTGTCTTAGACTGAGAACACAAGCTCAGATTCCACTTCGAATTCCTGTTGTAAAGTGTCCTTTTATTAATACATTAGCGGAAATACCCGGCGTTTCCAGCCTAAAGAGACGCGGATATGATATTAAAGGTGGTAGATACATATATAAATGTGAGGGAAGAGCACTGGATTCTCGTACTTAGAGGCTGTTCACAACTGCCCGGTAACGGTAACCAGAAACACAACGGCAAGGAAAGCAACAGCACTCAATATTTTGGTTACACTATCGATCAGCTTATCGACAAAAAGATGAGGATGATATTGTGCATTGGGAACTCATTTGCCTCTAACTGACCAATGGTATTTTTTTCTAGCTTGCAATTAGAGAGAGAGCTCTAGCGGATGTTTCAAGGCATAGCCGCCTTCAATAATTTCTACAACACAAAGTCTTATACGCACAATATGAATCTAACATGCCAAGCCCGTTAATGGGAACAGAAAGTTACAACTTGACCAAGTCTTCTTTTCCATTCCCGGGGCCAGGGAAAGCTTCCCGTCGGCTGTGAATACTCCCATTTGAATGCATGTAGTTCAACTTTCTCGTTCTGGTTATCGTTACCGGAGGTTGTGAACCAGCCTTAAGACTCCATATTAACATTATATCTTAATTTCCAAATGTTTAAACTTCCTTCCTAGAAATGTATAATCGATGAGGAATCTATCTTCCTTGAGACGGGCAAAAACACACAATATGCTTACTATAAACACATCACAGGAAAAACAACACCGAAATACTGCACAGGAAATTCCATCTACGGCGTTCAGAATCTACAGCTTTTACCTTCCGGGGGAAGTTATTTTCTGAAAAGGAAAGCATCTGTTCTAGACACAGCAAGGGGCGGAAAACAATTTATGCTGCTGTAGATATCGAACCCAGCTCTGGCAATCGGGAGAGTAAGGTTCTGAGAAGCCTTCAACTGAAAATCTACAAAATATGCTACTAAGGCAATCCACCAGTGAAAAATCCACAATTTAAGCCACCTGAAATTTTTATCACAATATGGTTAACATAATTGTTATAATAGGTATAACGATCACATATACACTTTCAATCATATATGTGTAATTTTTTTTTTTTTTTTTTTTTTCAAATATATTAATGTTTATGTTCTGGATTTAATTTTTAAACTTTATTTCAGGTTTACAATGTCTTTGATATCCTCCTGTGCCTATTTAGGAAGTATAATTTTTCTCCAGTCTTCTGTCTTCCCAGAATTCATCTTTTAATATCCTTCCTTTCATTGTCTGCTATTCCTTGCTTCCATGTTAATCTGGATCTTCCCCTCTTCCTACGTCCCACTGCAGTCCATTCATATATCTTCTTTAGCAGCCTGTCCTTACACATCCTTTTCACGTGTCCGAACTATTTCAACTGTTTTGTTTTAATTGCTTCTATCAGCCTTTTACTTACATTTTTACTTTCTCTACTACGTATAGTAAGTAGTGCAAGTATTGTATTCCATCCAAAAATTCAATGTCGAGATTTCACCAGAAATATGTTTTGAGGTTCCTCAATAAAAAAAAAAAAAAAAAAAAAAATCGAGAAAAAGATGTGTGTGTGTGTGTGAGAGAGAGAGAGAGATAGACAGAGAGAGAGACAGAGAGCCTGTGGACAGCATAACTTAAAAACGAAAAGTCGTTTAAAATGCAAAGTTGGTACATAAGTATGTTTTCCAAGGATGCGACGCGAAGATTTTGAAGAAAATTGCTCCATCCTAAACTATCCTTTACACGGAAAATGTTACGAAAATTTTGATTTTCTTGAAAGTGGCAAACGATTTTGATTAAACTGTCATATGTTTGAGATATTTTGATGGCAAATGAAATATATATCTTGAATTTTCTGGCTATAACCCATGCAGTCCTGTTTACTCTGGATGACGTTTGTATAACTGGTAAAAACATAAGAGATAGACCAAATCTTGCTATACAAAAATGTAGATCTTGCTAAAGCATTGTCCTAACGTACTTTTTTGTGGAGTGAAAATTTCGGAAATATTCCTTAGATATATGTGAGTTTTGTAATACTTATACTTTCCACAAATAGAAGATCGATATTCCGTTTTTTATATCTTAGCCGTACAAATAGAACGGAATTTGAAAACTTAAAGCTCAAAGCCTACTGCATTCCCATATTCCCCTTGTACCTACAAGAAGATGTTTATTTCGAGTAACATGAAGATGATAGAGGAATAGGAGTTTGTAAGAATAGTAGAAGTGTAGAGAAAGTCATGTGAGTACAACATACCAGATTTTAAGTGTTGCATTATATTTTAGAAGACAAGTGAAGGTAGAAGCAGGCAAACAGATGCCAAATTTCCGCATTCGATTTTCTCTCGATCTCACAGTGCAGGGGGGGAATTTTGTGAAACCCTGACACTCTACTGTAGTTGCAGAATGCGGTCATGACTCCCTCCCATTTTATTTTACGCCACAATTATTAATGGCGCGGGGTAAACACTCGGGCAGCCAAGTCATTTTTCAAAGCTTATGGGTTAGTTGATTTCTGGCATTAAGAAGCAATTTCGCCGAGTCGCGACCATACATACATCTCTCGATATTACAGGAGCACCTACCTACCTACCAAAGTTCTAGCCTTCCTTTCTTCCAAAAACCGATGCAATAACGAGCGAGAAAGTAACAGCCGCGGAACCAACCGAAACAAAAGAACGTGATCTCAGAGAGCGAGCCATAAAGTACACGGTTTCTCCAGCAGATATTGGGTCATTTGTTGAGGGCTAGTGGTGGTGAAGGGTTTAGACCCCTTCTCCTCCTCCTCCTCCACAGGGACTATTTACCGTCCCCCCATTAGCCAAAGCGTATTAAAGGTGAACTTGAGGAGCTACTTTGTAGGGTTAGCGACCCGTGAACGCCGTTAAGGAGGGAGACAAAATGGGTTACCCGCGCACCTTAACGACTAACGAGGTTAATGGCTCTGGGGGACAATATAATACTTTGCTTGTTTAACTAAGTACTACACCCCCTTAGACTGTCGAACGTCGCCGCTTCTTAAATACTACGTGTCTATTCAACCACGCGACAGAGGGAAGACACTATGTCCTTAATACCTGTTGCATTGACTTTGAACCAGTACTCCTACCATAATATTTATCTACGTAACTAGTGTAATCCTATTGTGACACGAGTATGTGTTTAGTATGTGAGCGTAAGTGCACTTCTAAGATATAAAATGAATAACGATCTATTTGACGAAAATTTAACTTTTTCAAAACTCACACAACTAGATATCTCAGAAATGGTTCACTCTACAAAAAAAATTTCGGACATAATTGTGTGTTTTAGCAAGATTTACATTTTTGTATAGTAAGATTTGGTCTACCTATTACGGTTTACCAGTTATGCAAAAGTCATCTAGAGTAAACAGGACTACATAGACTACAGCCAGAAATTCAAAATATACGTTTCGTTTCCCATAAAAACATCTCAAACATATGGCATTTTCAACAAAATCGTTAAGAGCCATTTTCGAGAAAATCAACATTCTCGAAAAAATTTCAACGTAAAAGGTAGTTTAGGGCGGAGAAATTTTCTTCAAAATCTTCGTGACGCATCCTACAAAGATATTTAACTTAAATACCAACTTTGGTTTTTAATCAACTTTTCGTTTGAGTTATGCTGTCCCACACCCCACCACCCCCACACACGTTTTTCCCTAAAAATGCTGTATTTTGGATTCAGGGGGCCTCAAAATATATCATTCCGGTGAAATCTCGACATCGAATTTTTGGGTGGAATACAATACTTCCTCTACTTACTATACGCAGTAGAGAAAGTACTAGTTTATACATTTACTAAATGTAAGATTATAATGTATCACATGTATGACGTAATGTGGTTGCTATGCAGATGTTTCATTTGTTTCTACACTTTTAGAGGAAAATGGAAGGTAATGATAAAACTATTGAAAATATGGACTGTATTCCGCTTGGCATTTTGAACGAAGTCGAGAGTGCTGAGAGTTTATTAATTTCAGAAAAATCAAAAGATGTTTAGAAAAATGAATGAGGTGATTCTTGTGTTTGAATGTTGCTGCAGTTGCGAGAGTGACGATTTCAGGTTCTCTTACAGACACATTGGAGAAAATTGTTGTGGCGTCACTGCTGTATTGTTGCCATGGTAATTACGCCATTCATGTTCTGATATGCCAGAAATAAGATAATTTCGCACGATTTATCCCGCCATAATAAGCCGTTTTAATGCAAGGATTGTATTATTATAATCCTGGATATGCTCATGCAATGCAATAGTTCAGTAGAAAATGGTCGGAGACCACAAAGCAATCCCTTCAAGCGCTATCCACAAAATTTACAGCAGAGGTGATGTGTTTACAAGAATGCAACATTAATAGTATATTATGAAACGACACTATAATAGTACCAATTAAGATGCAAGTATGCTTATCAAACGGGCACAGATCGTTTCAACTGGTTCCATAGTTTTCATTTGAGCCAACGTTCATATGCCACAGTTTTGAATTTCCTCTCATCGCTAATGGGGTGAGTGAGTGTGTTGGGTTTAAGGGCCCGTCGACAACTTGGTCATTAGGGCCCCGAGTCAAAAGGTAAAATTACGTACGGTCAAGTGTTAAAACATCACCCATTAAAAACTAAAAATCTAAGGTTAAAATAGATAAAAACAGATAAACAACTATTAAAACGTTTCATTTAAAATGCTAAAAACAGAAACTTAAAATTGCTACAAAGTAAAAAACACTAAAACATTTAAAAAAAAAAAAATACAGCAATCTAAAAGACTAAAATCTCTGAAATAAAATAACCTTACACTTGCTTCATAAAATCAATTGTGGAACAAAACCGCAGCACTGTATTTACAGATACTGGGTCGTTGCCTAAAACTGACGACAGTGTAAGGCCCAGGCCAACGGACTGGCGCTCACGAGCGTATCGCGGACAATCAATCGCTAATGGGTATTACTTTGTATTGCTACTTTGTTGTGTTACTTTTGTAACCGTCATTGGATAACTAGTTACTTTGTATTCGTTACTCATGTAATCGTTGATTACCCGGTTATTTTTGTGACCGTTAATAAGTAACTAGTTATTTTGTAACCGCTATATTTGTAACCGCTATTGGATAACTGGTTACTTTGTATTGGTTTCCATTTGTAACCATTATTGGTCAACTAAGTTATTTGTATTCGCTAGTTTAGTAACTGTTATTGGGTTACTAGTCACTTTACATGCGTTACTTTGGTAACTAGTTTTGTATCAGTTAGGTTTGTAACCGTTATTGTGTAACGATTAGGTACTTTGTACTCGTTACTTTGGTAACCGTCAATGACTAACTAGTTAGTCTGTCTCAATAACCATTACATTAAGTTAAGCATTACAATGTAACCGTTAGGTTATTTTCTGACCATTGCAAGTGTTCTGTGGCGAAGACACCTGGTTTGCTTACACCCGGGCCTTTTCTTGAGCTGGAGTATAGTATTTTGTCCATACCTAACCTAAAAATAAAAACTTAACACTAATCTGTGTGTATAAGTAAAAGACTGCAAATGTTTGCCACAAGCTTTTCATACAAAAACCTAACATTCACAATATTCGTAGTGTCCCTGTACTCCTCTGCCAGTGACCTGTGTCGTCCGTCAGCATTCTTCGATTAGATTCATTTAACATCATTTTTAAAACGACACAAACACAGGTTTTTGTAACCTCTGATAACTGTATGTTACACACGTTAATAATCTGCGCGTTACTGCGAAATGAAAGTGAAATTAAAAGCTGCAGTGTTTATTATGATCCTCGTTTACAGCCAGATTGATGCACATGCTGTTAATGATGTTTTATGATGGGGAACACCATTAACAACGTAAACACTCGTCCATAAAAATAAACCAGCACTGATTTACAAACATTCTCACTGATCTTTCCAACTCTAACTGCAGTGTTGCCAACTCCGGCAACTTGTCGCTAGATCTGGGGACTTTTGAAGTCGTAAAGGGACAGAATGTAGAAGTTAGCTACGTTTTTAGGCGACGTTTAGAAACAATTCTTGAGGATTGAAATTTTTTATTGATATATTTGCTAGCTGAGGAATGATTGGGTTCTTAATCATCAAATAAAATAAATACACTGCAAAAATTATTTTCTTGAGGATTCCTGTTGCTCGATCATCGCTTTAGGGGGCACCACACTGAACTTTGGAAATTTATTTAATTTTTATCCAATTTGCACCATATTTTCACAGCGTATCTAAAATAAAAGTTTCATGCGTACCAAATTTGAAGTCATTTTAATACATATTTAATTCTTTTAACAATTTAGTGAATAACATTCAGTTATATTTAAAAAGTCCTACGTATCTGAACGTTTAATTTCGGTGAAACTTTTTTTAATACGCACATTAAGGGTACATTAACAAATTTATGTACACAGAATTGCTCATAGCAACTTTTATGGCTAGAAATCAGAGATAGATAACTATATTTTAAAAAAACTCAATTTTGTTTAATTATTGCACAGATTTTTACGCCCTTAGCAAATTACACACGCGGGCGCACACGCACACACACACAGTTTCAAAATTTTGACAAGAAACAATTTCATGCATGTATTTTATTTGCCATCGGCATACATACAGAAGAAGTAGCACCTACCAGATTTCAATGTATTTTCATTCCCTAACCGCATTAGGAACGGAACACAAACGTGAGAATTCGAAAAACCATGAGTTGTATTGCTTTTTGCTTGCAACTTCAATGAATGGGCCATGTAGCGCCTGTATAAGACCTTTAAAAATGGCCGTGCATGAAAAGTAATTATATTAACGTATGGGGGAAGGATTGAGGACTGATCTTATGACAGAATCCAAATATCGAATTTTTTACTGAGGTTTTTTTTCGTTAAGGTTCAAATGAATCCATACTACATTACCTAATGTTTAGTTTCAGGAACGTATCACAGTTCAATTTCGTTTCATTATCTTTGCCGAAGATACAGTGGCAAACATTGAAAAAGCGGCGATGGCAGATTGTTATTTGATAATGAATTGGGAGGGTGAGGTAGCATGGGGTGTGTGCATGACGACAGGGAGGGCGTTATTAATAGCACCGCTGACTGCGAGTAATGTCTGCTGATAATTGTGATGGATGGTCGAATAAATACGCCTAACACACATACATACACACAGTGCATCTCGAGAAGTGCCACTTACCTCGAGCCCATCACGTGTCACTAGCAAATATCTGATCACTTCGGGCGTCCAAGAGCTTAGGCAGCGCCCAGCCACACTTCCCGCAACTAACACGAACCTTGGCTGCAAGAGCTTGCTATTCAAATTACAGTGGCTTATACCCAAAATGTACCCCAGTTTCAAACAGTTCATTATCTTAAAAAAGAGGTGTTTCACATATTTCTACGATTAATGAAATGTGTATCTTGAAATTTCTGGGGATAGTCTCTAAAGTCCTCTTGATTTTGAATGAACCGCAAATAGGAGAAAATCTTGTTGCACAAAAAATGTAAATTTGGTTCAGGCTAACAATGTATTTCAAATGCACTTTTCTTTTGTGGGGTTAACCATTTTCGAGCTATTTGTTATTGGTTTGAATTTTGCAATATTTACTTTCTCAAATGGAGGTCATTCTTTTTCTCCTCCCTCTCTCTCTCTCTCTCTCTCTCTCTCTCTCTCTCTCTCTCTCTCTCTCTCTCTCTCTCTCTCTCTCTCTCTCTCTCTCTCCAGTTCCTGGTCATGTAAAGAGAACGGGACAGGGGCATCGGAACCAGGGTTGCCAACTCGTACAATAACTATGGAGGCATACGATAATTTTAATGTTTGTACAATGGTTGTCAACTCGTACGATAATTATTGGGGTGTACGATAATTTGAATGTATGATAGTTCAATATCGGCGAAGTATCATTTTCAATGGTTTCTCACACCAGCGAAATGAAAATAATTACAAACACCACCACTTTTGTCCTCATTGTCTGTCTCCACCCCATAGCTACTAAGCCTGCTACCCTTTATCCTCTTATTGCTAGTGTGCCCAGGTCTGATAATCTCAATGAAGAAGGCACTGTTCAGAAAATTGACGATCAATGTAGAAAACTCGGAATACGTGCTATTCGGTGTGAAATAAAGAACATGCCTGAACCTGACAGTTTCTGGAGTACTGTTAAACATATGTCACCTTGGTGGAAATACTGATTTCAAAGAACTAGCGGCCTTTGCATTATCAGTGGTTTCCTTGCCCCACAGAAGCACTTCTTGTGAAAGTTTTTTCTTCTAAACTGGGTTTAATAACCAAAGTTAGAAACAGATTAGCACTAGATACGGTAAATGAACTCATTTTGTCGTCTCAACTTATGAAAGAACGTGGTAGATCTTAAAATCTGCAAGTCACCGAGAAGATAGGTTTATCTCAACAAATTTGTACAATGCTGCAACGGCCGAGAAAGCTGAACTTTCAGATGAATAGTGCGAGAAACATAAGTGCTAAAGTTATATTTGTTGAGGTCATCAATCTTGTAAGTGGATATAATAAACATCATTACTCTTATATTTTCATAAGTATTATACTGATATTTTTATTGTTATAGCGTTTGCTTCATGACGTACGATAATTTTGAATACAAATATATAATTTTGAGTGGCTGGTACGATAATTTTACTTTTAAATGTTGGCAACCCTGATCGGCACATTGTTTCAGGGGACGGGGCTGATTGGAATTCCTGATATTGTCACTTGAAATTGGATTTTCAGAAAACAATACCATGATCGACATCCCTAAACTTCATCCAGCAAATATAGAACACTTCAACTTCCTCGAGTTTGGTGAAATAGTGATGAAAATCCAAGAAATTGTTGTTTGCATCAAAATTAAAACACTCTAAGTCATTGACTCTACATTAAATTCATTACTTTCCAAGTGGGGCCTTGGCCCCGCGGCACTCCTTTCCTTCACGACGCAGATAGAACGGAATTTCAAAGTAATTACATACAGATCAACTCTTAAATCCTATTACACAGAAAAATTAGATATCCTTTTAGTACACTGTCAAAAACTGGTGGAGTTATCGTTTCAAAGATATTCTTTATTATTGTTCGGATTTTGAAATACTGAATGAAAAGTGATTATTCTTTTTCCCCCTCCTTCCCTTGAGCATGCAAAAAGAATGGAATTTCAAAGCAATCTCATAGCGGCAAGCTCTTAAAAGATGTGACTATTGCTTAAGCTCACTGTATTCCCCATTTCCAGTTGTGCCTACAAGAAAATAGGGTAGAGAAAGTAATGTGAAGGTAACATCAGAATGTTTATGTCAAGGTGTGTCACCCTAGTACACAGTGCAAGGCGCGGAAGTTGGATATTTATAGATGAGTTAACTGCCATAAGCTGCTGTAGAAATCTCAAACAGCCAGTGATACGGTGAGCGAAACTCGCCCCGTGCCTTATCAACATGTTCGGTTCTGTATACACCGCTGTCTCGCCGCTGCCATTAAGGCACTTCTTGACTGCGTCAACTACAATGTGAATTATTAAAGCACGCGTTATAACGATTTATCTTGTCTCTAGCGGCACAATTGATCAATCATCTACTCCAATCGGAGTGACGGCCGATAAAAAGTTGAACAGGAGAGCTGTATGGCCTCCAGTTCGTTTCTGGCCGCGGTAACCGCAACGCAAAAACTTGCTTATCGACCGCATGGCTTCAAAAGAGGAGATAGATGATGCCTGGCTTCGTCTTTTCAAGCAGGAAACGCTTCAAGCCAAATGAGAATCGAGTGGAGTTCCACTGTTGATGCAAAATCAGAGTTGCTTGTGAGTAACTGGTTCGGATAACTGGGTAACTTACTCAGTAAGTGCCTGGATCCGCCTTTTCAAGCAGGACGGTGATAATCGAGTACGTATACCTTGTCCAGATCGTCGTGACACTCCACATGCGCAAGAGAGGGGAAAATTGGAGAAGTAACGGGAGGCGTGGGGAACAAGCGAGTGATGTCAGAACTCAGGCAGTCACATGCACAAACAGTGTATTTAAAACAATTATTGTGTAGTTATCACGGCCTGAGCAAGCGGTAAATTAATCCCCGCTTCTATTATGCAAGTGGGCAGATCTCTGCTATTGCGCATCTATGCTTCAGGAGTGGGCGAGTGTCACGACGAATTGGAAGGGCTGTAAGATCAAGTAACTCCAGAGTAACTTAGTCGACAAATTGGGTAACTTATTCAGTTACTGTCTGGAAAGTTTTCAAGCTCAATGAGTCTCGTATGGAGCTCCCAGTGTAGTGTAATCGAAGTTGCTTCAGAGTAATGACTTAACTGAATAACTTGCTCAGAACTATCTGAATTCGCCTTTTCAAGCAAAAGACTTTAAGCTGAACGGCAATCCAGCGGATTTTCCCACTGCTGATGTAAAATCATGAGTTAGTCCTGTGTAAATGACTTAGTAACTACTTGTATTCGCCATTTCAAGCAGCCAGGATGAGAATGGAGTACAGTTTCTCACTGTTGATGTAAAATCAGAGTTACTTCCAAGCAACTGACTCGGTAACTACCTGGATTCACCTTTTCTGTAGGAAAGGATTCAAACCGCGTGAGAATCGAGTGGTGTTTCCCCCATTATTGTTGAAAAATCATAGTCATTACTGAGTAATTGACCCAGTAATTGACAGAATTCCATTTTCACCTCACCAGTGGTTCTGTTGTATTCTCCAATGAACACTGGGGGGGGGGGGGGGGGGGGTGGCATGGAAGGTAGGCAAACTCTTGCTACTTGCAAATAGGTCTGTTAACAATTTGGACAGACTATCTATAGCTGCCTGGATTCCATTTTCAAGCAAGAAAGGCTTTAAGCCAGATGCAAATCTAGATCCATTGTTGATGTAAATTCTCAGATACTGATCTGTGTAACTGAACATTTCTTGTGGTTCAAAGTAAGAAGTTCACAGTACACACTTGAACACAGCGCTACTTCACAGAACCGGCAGAGTGCCAGTGTAATAATGAATCAGGAAGGGAGAAATGTCCCTCCCCTTGAGAGGGATGAGGATTTCCCTGGTTTGTCACCGGACAGAATGTGATTGACACGTACAGGGTTGTATGTCCAGAACGCCATGCAGGTTTAACTATAGCATTGCAACAGACAATGCATGTCAACCTTATACATCATTAACTGGTATGATTATTCACCACATTCTACTGTAAACACTGATATCAAACGTACACTCTTCCTGCAGTATTCACTTGCATGTCCAGGACGGTCCGACGTAAACTCGAATATATGTATCACACGGATACTGCAGCTTTCTCTACTACTGACCTATAGTATGTTCAGCAAGTACTGTATTCCATCCAAAAATTCTAGACCGAATACAATTTATCAGCAAAATATCGGTAGGAAAAACAAAAGTATTGGCATCAGCCAATAATGTCAAGAATAATGATCGATAATTCAACTATAGAACAGGTACAGCATTTTAATTATTTGGGATGCGAGACTATAAAAAAGATTTGAAAAATAAAATTTATAAATTTCAAACTATATATGGGACTATTAAGAGAACGTTAAGAAATAAAGCACAGAAAAAACAATGCCAAAATTTTATAACACAATGGCAGTATTCATTTTGACATATGCTCAAAGAATTGGGTTATGAATAAACAGAAAGAAGAGTGATAGAAACAGTAGAAATGGAATTTCAGATATGTGGCTTGATATTTCCTCACAGAACACATGAGAAGCAATTAGAAAACAGCTATTATATATAATTTAAATAACAAAATTATTAATTACAAACGAAACTGGCATGACCGTATACTCGGAATGCAGAATAATAGACTGGCAAAACATAGGAAATGGAAATGTTGGAAGACCTCGACGCCGATGGGAGGATGATTTCTGAGCTACAAGAGGTCAATTTGACCTATCTTGATGAAGATGCTTACAATCATATAACATTTTCATGAAAATTTATACTTCATGTCATCTTGACAAAAATTATATATTTTATGAGCCCTAATCACTACCCGGTGCCCTTGAAGATTGTGCGTTTACTTACCCGTATGAACATTTCTGTCTACTGGAGGAAAAGGAACGAAGGTTTTTGGGCACCGTAGTGTTGCGATTCATTCAGGCTCTCTAAATGAGTGGTGCCTCTTCTAGTCTGAAGAGTTTAAAGCTGATGGTGTGCGGCGCCGGGATCTTGACAAGATTGTTGCTTGCACCAGTTTCCATCTGGCCCGAAACTTAAAAAGAAGTGTTTAAAAGCGTGTGCAGCACTGCGAGTTATGCGAGACTTGTTGATTTTGTTTCCAATATCAGGTTCCCAGCGCTGTTTGCGCAGGAAAGCCGATAGTTAAAATGATTTCGAAAACTTTTCGTTTCTGTGCAAACATTACCCCTCGCTGTTTGCTCCGCTGGAATGAGGCTAATAGGCTTGTGAATGTTTCCTGCCCTCGCATACCAAACATACACTCAAGTCTCTCACAAAGAAGTCCTGACGAGGTTTTACTAACTCCCACTAGCAGACAGTAACCTTCTTACAACAAAGGTATTGGCTCCATATTTTCTAAAACTGACTGAAATTTTGATAATTCACAACTATCTGCTTTAAAATTTCGTTTTCTAATTTTAATAAATATCCTAGTAAAAATTAAGGTCATGATACATTCTCGTGGAGAGAGAGGAAGACGGGAGGGTATGAGAGGGGAGGGTAGAGAAGAGGAGAGTGGGAGGTAAGAACTAGTAAGAAATCAGAGCAGCGATGCCCAACGTTTGCGAAAGAGGAGAGGCTGGATTTTCCTACCTCCACTATACGCGGACTTTGCCTCTCTTTAACCCCCAGCCGTGCATTGTGTTGCAGTGGCAGGGTGCTTACATGTACGTCGTGTTTGATTTAGAAAGCACATTCAAATCTTACATGATAAACATTCGTGCATTAATGACTTCTTCGGTGCTGTTTACCTTTAAGAAGTCTATCAATATTTGGTGACAAAGTCGAAGTGCATAGCCTTAAATTAAAAGATACAAGTGATCTTCAAGTAACATTGCGACACATTATTTTAGTATAGTTCAATTTGCAGAAACTCTGTTCACAAATATATGCAGAGCAAAACAATGCTTATTTCTCTATATACTACATTTTAATCGACATAACCATTTTCAGAAAGTATCTTATTGCTCATTTTCTTCTAGCTACAAGGGTAATATCGGAATACAGTAGACTTTAAATGATAGTGAAATGTTTTAACAGTTGGTTGCTATGCGATGCCTTTGAAATTCCATTCTCTTTGCAATGTCAAGAGATAAAAAACGAACGACATATTGCTATTTCAAAAGTGTTACGTATTGGCAAATTCAAACAAATAAGAACATCTGGAAATGATTCACTCAAAAGAAAAACGAAGTATTTGACATAAATTGTGTTTTAACAACATTCACACTTTTTATTTAGTAAGCTTTCGTCTGTCTCTTGCTGTTTACCATTTATGCGAAAGTCATCCAGAATGAAAAGGTCTTCTGAGAACATTCCCAGAAAATTCAAGATATGACGTATAAACTGCTATGGAATCGCCTGTTTATGTTCATCACTGGATACTGACAGTTTGTCTCTCCGACTGAAGTAGTGGGGTGGGGTATAGCCACTTATTTCCTGAGCTTCTCCAAAAAGACAAGCTTAGACATCTGACCTCATGTAATGCTTCAGAAACGAGTTACCTATTTTAATAATTTAAAAGATCATACAAAGGATGGCCATTATTTAAAGCAATAGATAGGTTTCAAATTACCAACCAAGTTAATTGCACTATTAATTACCGATGAATGGTGAAATAAGGAGCACTAGAGTCAAATGACATTCCGCATTGCAAGTTTCATGAAATGCACTGTACCTACCCCTGTTCGCAAAGATGTGTTCCCCAGAGTAGAAGTGTGATGTGTTACACTCACATGACTTTCTCTACTCTTGTACTATCCACTCTTACAAACTCTTGTTCCTACATCTTCTTCGTGTTAGTTGAGAAACATTTGCAGACACCTTATTGCTAATTTGCTTGTAGGTGCAAGGGAATATGTTTGAAATTCCGTTCTCTTTGCACGGCTATGATTTAAAAATGAATAACGATGTTCCATTGACGAAAGTTTTGAGTTTTCCAAAACTCGCACAAATAACAAGGAATATTTCCAAAACAGTTCACTCTACAAAAAATTTTGTTTAGACATAAATTGTGTATTTTAGCAAGATCTACATTTTTTCTACAGTAGGATTTGGTCTGTCTGTTACGGTTTACTAGTTGTGCAAAATTCATCAAGAGTAAACAGGACTACGTGGACTATAGCCAGAACATTAAAAATATACATTTCATTTGCCATAAAAAGATCTCAAGCATGTCATTTTAAACAAAATCAAAATTTTCGAATCATTTTCCGTGTAAAGCATAGTTTAGGGTGGAGAAATTTTCTTCAAAATCTTCGTGCCGCATCCTTGAAAGACATTAAATTTAAATATCAACTTTGGTTTATTTTATATTCAGGGGTCTCAAAACATATTTCCGGTGAAATCTCGGCACCGAATTTTTGGATGGTTTCTTTCAGGGGACCTCAAAATGCGTATTTATAGTGGAATCTCGATATCTATTTTTTGGGTGCAATGTACCTTACATTCTTTATCTTTTGTGCATCTGGTGTTCGCAACCAAATATCAGAACATAATATAAACAGAAAGATATGCACTAATGCTAGCGAACACTAGTTTGAAAGCCGGTAGTTTTCTTTCCAACTGCAGGCATAGAGTCCATTACAGTGCGGTTCTTTCTGGTAATGTAATTCACGCACGGTTTTGGCGAAAGCTAATTGACTTTGCAGTGTTTGCTGCAGCTGAAGAGGGAGCCATTTTCCAGTGTGCTGTTGACCATACGTTAAACCTCCCCTATGCATCTATGAACCGAAGCCTATTGGATAATGGCTTCTACATAATAACAAAGCCGAATTTAACCGCTTGCTTTTCGGATATTTCTTGTGCCTTTGAAAACATTTTTTATTAGTATCCCGCTGTTTTTTTCTGAGAGATCAAAGCGAAATAAAAAACCAAAGCCCCTCTGCCTAAGTCCTTCAACCATGAAGTACATTTGATGAGGTTTCGCCCAGCAGTAGAACAAATAAACATAAGAATGAAGGTCCAAATATTTATTTTCAACTCTGGAGGTTACCATTAATAGTGATTGATCTTTTAAAAGGGAAGTTACATGGGGTAAAAAGCCTCTACAACAAAGAACGTATGCTGCATTTCTTTTGTTTTAAAAGCAGTGATGGTGATTGGTATAGATTAGAGAACACAGCCGTTAAACGCAAAGGCGGAATGCGATTTACCTTTTGGTCATCAGAAGTCTTAGGTAACGCATACCACATTCATTGTTTGTTCTCGGGAGTCGCTGACGGTTCACACTGCACCAATGAGCGAGTCACTTCAGCCAATGAAACCAAAGAAATCTGAATACTTCTATCTTCTCACCCGGCTTTGACACGCCGCATGTCAATTATTACATACGTAATATGCATTTATGTGCATTGTTTTACGCTTTGATTACTACATTAAATTTATGCAATTGTGATAAATTGGCGAGGTAATGGCAAAACTGACTTAATTATGCATCTAGCCATATATTCTATGTGATAAGTGTCGCATTCATAGAATTCCTCTCCATTTATATTTTTGGGCATTTATCCAGAAATATTTTGAATGTATGAATGGGTAGTGAGGTAATATGATACAGTGACCCGCTTAGAGGGATC
This sequence comes from Tenodera sinensis, assembly GCA_030765045.1. Lineage (NCBI taxonomy): Eukaryota > Metazoa > Arthropoda > Insecta > Mantodea > Mantidae > Tenodera > Tenodera sinensis. The sequence goes on along the minus strand of CM060969.1, from coordinate 93,571,259 downwards.
GAGAAATAAATGTACCTATATCATTTAACATTAGATAAAAATATCGTTTTCATTTCAGAAGCTACAAAAACTTTGAAACAGCTCTAAGTTCACGCGCACGCGTGCCTTTTGATATCTGCAGGGCAACCCCAAGCACACACATCGGGTAGCATCAAGTATTCTCGGAAATAGAGGGAGTTTTTACATCAAAATAAGTGCAAACTTATGTTTAAAACAAATTTATATTTTAAATTATCACGCATTATCGATCTTTCTACATCCTTCTACTGTACATATAATTTATATACACACTTGTGACAAGTAAGAAAATCTCTAGTCCAACTATGTTATTTCCTTTACTTACAAGGGTAAGTAACTGGCTTCAATAAAAACAGGTATAGGTAACCAACATAATTCTCACTTTACAAGTGCTATTCCATTATCAAAACTAACCAAAACTCAAATACTATCAACTCATGACAGTTTTAATACGCAATCATATACAATTTTATTGTCACATTTGTCGGTTCGTCTAGTTTCGACAATCCCCGGCACCTTCTCTCAAAACTTCTAAATCAGGGCTCACGAACGTTACTCCACGGATGTGAAGAGAGGAACTTTTCGCTTTGTTTTCTCGGCTTTCGTGGTCATGAAGACAGGGGAAGTATGGGAATGTGTTCGCACCTGCTGAGTAACGCTCGTCAGCCCGTTCTAAACCAACTGCATCACACGGTATTTTCCAAAGCCTCCTCTAACCATGTTGCAAAGCTGAGTTTTACTCTTCTATGCCAGCAGCCAACGCGGCAATATTGTTTATAATCTTGAAAAAAATTGAGGACTGAATTATTTCGTATTGCGAATAATGAGCAAGCAAATTTTGGATAATAACATACCTAGGATGAGTGATCAACCCAATATCTGGCCTGAATGCAGGAAATTAAATGTAGTGATCAACATTTGATCACGAATGAAGTTATCCAAGCCAGCATTCGTCCAGTGACCATGGAAATCCGCGACATACTCTTCGGTCTAGTTGGTCGACCTGAGGACCCACCTAATGGGAATCGCTTGACCCCTGGAAGGGAGGGATTAGGACAGAGTCCCTAGGGGCGACTAAATCGATGACGACATCGCAAGCATGCCTAACATTTCCAGTACGAACGCAACCGACTGGTGGCGCCCACACCGGCGAGTCCTGACTGCATGGCCCCAATCGACCCCAGGTAAAAACCCTTACAAAGAGAAAATCCAGCGCACAACCGCAACCCGTCGTCCCCTAGTTCCATAACCCGAAATAGATAAAGTCCTGGTAAAAGTGGAACAATTCCAGGATTCGCCTGACTGGGGTAACTACGAAAAACCCATAGGTAGGAGTGAGTCACCGGGGATTGAACCCAGGACCTCTCGTCCGCTTGGTAACTTTCCATTTTGGACGATTTATCCTAGTTCTTTTTTCTCTCCAACAACTTTAAGGATTAAAATAAGTTAAAGAATAAAGTAAAGAGGCTCATAATATTATATGGCAGAGGGAAGAGCTGCTTGTGAGACAAGAGGAGGCACTCAAGTTAATCGTTGAAAAGGAGAGAAGTAGCGAAGTAGACCGCAGTGCGCATTTGGGCAGTGTAAACCACAGCGATATGAGCAGAATTTCCCAACTGACATGCGGGCGGGCGGGCGGCAGACCAGTTAGTTCATTTCATCTAAAGCCAGTCCTGGCAGGCAGGCAGGCATGCTACTGCTTATTAAACTGTAATCTAATGGACTGTTTGCCTTCTAAAGATATAACCTGCATTTTTACTAATTTATTCTTTAACGATTCTACTACTCTAGTCTAGAATTTCGCTTACTTCAGCTACTTCTGTAAATGCATTGTACCCGTTTGCCAAATCCCAAAAGTAAAGGGAGAACAAAAAACCTCTGAACCGTCTGCGCGGTGTTTTGCCTGTCCAGTCCTCGGCGCTCGTTACCGTCTACCGCTATCACAGAAAGGCGCGGATGAAACCATACATTAGCGTAGAAAGGTTTTTCAAATCACCAATCAGCGATTTCTATCTCTGGGGTAACAAAGCGTAGAAGACAAACCCACACACCCTGGAAGAATTAAAACAAAACATCCGCCAGGAAATTGCCAGCATTTCTCAACGTGAAGTACGGCGAGTGATGGATAGTTTCCTAAAGAGGTGACAAAAATGTATGAACGACGGTGACGAATTCAGCATCTCATTTCATAAAGTTAGTAAGTATGGGCTTTAAAAGTAGTCTTGAAAATGTTGCCTGGTTTCATCCGCGCAGACGGTTCGTAAGTTTTTTGATCTCCCGTTACATGCATACAAACTTTATAACTCAAACTTTCTTATATACTACCTATAATGTACACATTAAAAGGTTTCAGAGAAAATATTTAATCTTTTGATGAGAAGGACACTATTTGAGAGGTAGAATACGAACTGAAAAATTCAATGCCACAGCTGGGATTTGAACCACAGACCTTCCGCTTCTCGCGTAGCTGCTCTAACCAGTGTGCTACTGTGATAGCTTGCCCGTATGACATTGAATTCTCCAACCGATTCGTATTTTCCCCGGTAGACTACAAAGATAATCTCACATCAAAGATGAATACCTCAAGGGTGACTTACAGTTTTAAATACTTTATGTCCAGTGAAGGTTTGTGTTTCAAATTCTACCTCTCAAACATTGCCTACACACGCCTTGTGGTTTAAAAACACCAACACTAAGTTGTTAAAATAACAAACTACGCATCAGGCCATATTCTTTTTAATTTTGACCAGTATAGTGAACTCTGAAAATATGGCGCAAATTGGATAAAAAAGAACTTCCAAAACTCAGTGCCAACTTTGGTATTTTGCATGAGAGCTTTAGAGAGTAGAAATACAACTTGGTACAAGCTTTTTGTAAATTTTTTTTCTTAGTCTGAACATGTTAACATTAGGATATCCCCCCTCTTAAGCACGCATTTCCTTTTCAGTGGAGAAGTAAAGGAGAATACCGTTTCACTGCTGGTTGTCTCATACCGCAGCGGAATGCTCGTTGTTTCGGGGAGGGGGGGGGGGGGTGGTAACCCTCTTACCTTTTCCGAGGCGACTTTCTATTTCAATTTGCATAACACATATAGCCCGGACTTACTGTCTGCTCCAGGCTTAAAGAAGTACACGAGCGTTTCCTTTAGTAAACAACCAATTTTCCTAACCTTTCATATTCTCAACAAAAAATATCACCACAATATCAGAGTTACACTGCAACTACAGCACTGTACAGAAAATGTTCATAAGGGTTGTGAATAGCTACGTAACAGAAACGTAGATCAGAAAATTTGTCGCACTTACGGTTTACGCTTCAGAAGATGACTGTAAATTCCAGATCGTAACTCACCTGTAACAGAAAAAAATTCACAATTGTATAATCTGACAAAGTAAACATGCTTTTACATAAATGTAAACTTTGCTGCAAATGATTCTTCAGCATTAGCTGATAGATTTAAGAAATAGAAACAATATAATTACACACCAATGCTAGTTTCATGGACTATCCCAGCTCGATGTGCAGCAAGGTACCTAACGGCTCTTGCACCATTGTCAGTTTATTTAAGCAGGAGTTTACACCTATTAAGGGCAATTGGCTGGCAAGATTATTAACTTTATAAAAATAATGCAGATGGATTAATAACTGCAATAAATAATTTCCAGGTATTAAATTCAACGTACAAAGTAAGAAACAAGCTAGAAATCTGCTAGAAAATTAGTTGTTAATTTTATTAGGCCAATGTGTACAACAGTTCACATCTATATGTATATTCGTCAACGATAATCGCAGCAGCTCGAATATTGCCAACATATACGTAATTACTAACTTTTCACGGCCTCAAAAAATAAAAGGAAAACCTGATTCATTTAATATTCGTCGATCGCTTCTCTGACAGCGATCATGGAGTAACAACAGTTACATTTGGTTTGTCTTTTGTTCTCTTACTGGTTTTATGAGTTAGTTACTGAGAATAAACTAGGTTATAGTATATTAACTGTTATTTCTTCCTAATGAGACTTCCTCTATAAATAGCAATGAAGTAATCGAATGCAAAAAGGTGGAAGTTATTCAGTTGGATTAACAAGAAATTATCATTATATGGTATTTGTGGTTCTTCAACAGTACTTTTGCATAGTATTCAAGGTTTAGTTTTTATTATACGAAGTATTGGAGCTTAAACTGAAGATACTTTTATTGGTAATAGAAGACAGTGTAATGAACAAATTACTCCACTATTTGCCTCATTTGAGAATGTATAATTTTACTTGAAGAATTGTACATTTTCAGGTTGGTTCGTACTTCCAGTACATGTGACACAGAACGCATGACGTAGAGTGGGTCGGTGTAGTGATAACGAATGGTGTACCGGAACGTGTTCCAATGATTTCTGCAAGACCAATAACCTCACATTATCTCGGCCAGTGGGTCTTACAGAGATGTGAAGCAAAACGATAGCCTCGGAGGCGTCTCATTTTGCATAAAGCATTAGGCAGCAAACTATATGGTTGGTTTGTGGGAAAACTCTTAGATGAAGAGGAAAAACAACTCGCACCGACGTGGTTACTTATTAGGTACCGTTTATCCAAATATCTGCATTTACCCATCATCGTGTACTTTGCTTTATAAAGTCCTGACAGTTTTAACTAACTTAAAATGCCTTGTGTAATATTTGAAACGTCTCCAAATAAACGCAAGGTAATTTGACAAGTGCAACTTAAGTCTAAATGTCATAGGGGTAATCCGCGAAACCATGGGCAATGCCGGGTAGTTCTGCTAATTATTACAAAAAAGTAAAGCACCCAAAAGTCCGTGTAGCGAGGCGAGGCGAGCGACATGCAGCTTGGCTCCGCTGAATTCTCTGGTATAAGCACGCTGCCAACTCGAGCAGCAAAACCAAACATTGGAATTAGCAAACAGCTTGCATCATGGGGTTTCAACATGCTATTAACTAAATGCTATAGTAAACCGCACGCTTAATAGACTGATGAGAACGTCTATTAGGAATGTAGATGAGTATAAAGCGATTAACCTGCCCTCTCCATCCCCTATAAAAAGGGGTTGCCTTCTGTTCTGGCAAACGAGAGAAGGGAAAACGACAGCGAGGGTTGCCAAAGAGCGCGCGATAACCATCTTAAATATGAAATAGGTAAATGTAGAATGTTATTTTCCTTGGATATGATTCAAATTCATTTACATTTTGTTTAAAATTAATTTTTATAAATGAATGTGTGTATCTGTATCTAACCGTTAGACTCATCACCTCGAAATTCGGCACCTATATCTATTTTTCTTGGAGAAGGATTTTGTTACTCATTTTACTATGCAACGTATCACATTCATATGAATTACATTCTCTACTCGCTTTTATTTTGTGTAACATATTCACATACTCTTCAACATACAGTCCATACAATTTGTCTATGATTAAAATAGAAATGCAACGTACCACATTCAAACGGTTTTCTCTACTCACTATTCCTTTACGAAACACAATCACTACTCTTTCTACTACCTCTTCTAGAAACAATTTAAACGATTTCTATATGATTGAAATATAAATGCAAGGTATTAAATTCACACGGCTTTCTTTACTCGCTTTTCTTATTGTGGTATTTGTGGTGGTTCAACAGTGTTTTTGGATAGTAATTCCATGCATTTTTATTTATTTTGTTTATTTTCTGTTCTTTATGGTACCCTAAGCAATGCAATATATAGTTTTAAATATATCCAGAGAAATAGAAGGCTAAATAAGTAAAAGTCTAAATGCAGTAGAGATAAATCAAACCACGGGCATTGCCAGGTATTTTATTTTCTTCCTCTCACGATGTTACAAAATATCAAATAGGGTGCAGCAATTGCTTAGCAGCTTTAGCAAGGTGTTAACTTTAACTAGATGTTACAGAACAGGTGTGATTAATCACAACTGGACATCGACCAATCGCAGTCATTTGGCGTGGATGCTATTTTATTGGGTAAAGTGTCAGCTCGTAATAGTATCACTATACACTGATTAATGGGCTGCTCATCCATCTCTACCAACATGATTCATATTGCAATACGGGAGGACAAATTCATAAAAGTAACAGGTCACGAGAATGCATCTTCACTGCTCTGCAGATAAATCAACAGCATCGTTCATCAATCCTGGAGAAATTACTAATTCCCACTCTGTCAATATCCACTACCGAAAACCAGCAGATTCATTCAACTTGTGTTTTTAGTCAATCCACACTCAAATATTCTCATTTCAAATTAATTACTTTCTTGAAAAACAAAACTATTGTTGGTATTAGATTATTTTATGGAAATGTAGGACAATGGTAATGGTAGGACATTATCGATCAATGCAAAAATAGTGAAAATTTATAATTTAAATGTTATTTATATATACCCATAGGAATACACTCTTGTATTTTTCTAAAATCCTGAAGCATGCAGTGTTGAATGTGATCGTGAACAGTCAGTTACACTTCTCAGAAGAAGTAATCTTGCACAGAACATCTAGCTTATCTGAAACATCATCAAGAAATTCCACACAACTCAAACTTTTAAAATTGTCCTGCACTAAAACAATACCTCTAACTACATCTGTTCACTGCGGCGTTTATTAGTGAAAATTCTCGTTCAACATTAGCATTGTGTTGCTTTACCTCCACAGAATACCAACTTTTTGCCTCAGAGTGCAAATGCTGCGTTGCCAATCTCACGTTCAATATTACTATGCATGAGTATACAGTTTGACTGTAGCCATGTTACCATAGTTAGCTGCAGTTGAGGCTACTAACCAATTATTTATTTCTGTTTTGCCAATTGCCAGTTCATTTTCTAACGATCACTGCTTGTTTATGAAAACGGAGGACATTACATTAGAGATGTTTCAACCCCCCCCCCCCCCCCCTCCCGATGCCGGACAAATGGTTAAAATATAGTTCACGTCCGAGAATTTGCGGATGTCTAGTAACCCTAATCTATTGCGCTAAGATTTTAGCTTATTTTAATGTTGAAGTCAGCTATTTTTTCATTGGAAACACGATAAAGCATTGGTTAGTATTTCCTATCACTGGATTGCCTTCAGTTTGTGTGAACACGATTGTATTTTGGTAAAGAAGATAACTGAACATTATTAAATATATTATCTGTACAGTCTGGCAACACAATTGAACTGAAGAAGTGGATGTTTTGTTTACTAATACGACTCCTGGTCTCATACGTACATTCACATCTGCGACGAGTGAAAGTCCGAAGTACGCCAAGCCTTAGAAAACTGATTTCTCGTGTATCTGTGTTTATCATCAACTGCAAGTACTGAGGGGAAGGGTGGTAATTTTTCAAGTTCTCCGAGCATTATTCACGAGACCTGAGCACTGTTAATATTCCTGACTTGCGCGCTTGCCAAACCAATATCCACGAATTTATTCCTATAGATACTCTAATCCAATTATTTAATATAATTTTGTGATTGAAAGATTCATTTTGAGCAACAAATGGAAAAAACATGAATACGTCATGTCGCACTGTTATTTGCAGAAACGTATGAACAAAATGTATTACGTAATGGAGGTAATGCATCTGGAATGTAGATATCTAAATTGTTCTCAACAAACAGATGGGAGGAACCTTCGGTTTGAACCAGTCTCTCAGGATGACGAAAGCACAGCATCTATCATGATGTCTACATAACTTTCATTGCCTATACCTACTTGTATTGCGCATGGCTTCTTTGACAGCACTCGAAGGCGTACTGTATTTCTATCAGGAATTTACCTATGGCTTTGTGGTTGACACAAGTGAATCTGAGATAGCGTGCTATTGTTTATTCCTCTCATAAACGTTCTACATCCTGCTTCAAAAGTGACGTATCCCTTCTTTCCAGGGACAATAGATATTACACGAAAGATCATCACTAATACATCATATTAACACACTAAACAAAGCATTTAAAATCATACTTTCACTAATATCACATGTTTATTGGAGACTCAAGAAACCACGCGATATAATATTGTAGCAATACTGTCAGTGCTTACAGTTAACTGCCTTGAGACAGTCATTTTAAATTGCTGCTGTTACACCGTTTACATCGTACCAAGAAGCTCCCCACTCGACAGCGGGATTGCACGTTCAAGTACAAAGACATTCTCTTGAGTTCAAGGTTGCCAATGTTTAAAAGCAAAATTATAGTACCGGCCATTCAACATTATAGATTTGGATTCAAAATTATCGTACATCATAAACCAAATGCTACAACAATAAATGTATCAGCATAACACTTATGAAAATGTAATAGTATTGATGTTTATGGTATCCACTTACAAGATTGATGACCTCAATCAATATTACAAATTAGTATTTGTTTCTCGTACTATTCATCTGAAAGTTCATCTTCTTCAACTGTTGCAGCATTATACAAATTTGTTATTGAAATAAACTTTAATATTTCGCTTGCAGATTTTGGGGTCCACCACATTCTTTCATAAGCTGAATAAGTCCATTTACCGTATCTAGCGCCAATGTGTTTCTAATTTTGGTTTTTATTAAACCTAGCTTGGAAAAAGCTCTTTCACAAACCTCCGCCAGTTCTTTGAATTCAGTATTTCCACCGAGGTGATACACGCATTTAACAGCACTCCAGAAACTGCCAGGTTCAGGCATGTTCTTTATTCCACACTGAATACTATCACGTATTCCGAGTTTTCCACATTGATCATCAATTTTCTGAACAGTGCCTCCTTTATTGAGATTGCCAGATCTGGGCACACTGGCAAAGGGTAGAAGGATTAGTAGGATATGAAATGGTTGCCTTAGAGGGATGGAGACAGGCCATGAGGGCAAAAGTGGTGTCGCTATTTGTAATTAATTTCATTTCGCTGGCGTGATAAACCAGCGAAAATGATATTTCGCCTGTATCGAAATTATCGTACGGGTTGACAACCATGACTACAAACATTCAAATTATCGTATGCCCCCATAATTATCGTACGGGTTGGCAACCCTGCTTGAGTTAATGACAATGCATTAGCCAATCATGGGAAAGGGGAAGTAAACGCAACGCAGAAGAATACGTGTCAGAGGAACAAGGTTACTAGAAACGGCGTTTAGCGATACGTGGAAAACCGAAGCACGCCATAACATATAGCACCTTAAAACACGCGATTAAGGTGGTCACAAATGTTACGTTGTTCAAAACTTCTGATTAACTTTAAATATTAAATATAATTAGTAAAACTAAAGCCGCTGCAGTTTTCGTTTAATTATTCTTACGATAAAAAGCAGTTTGTTGCTCACAATGCGAGTACGACCTAACGCGGAGGAATACAAAATATTGTGCTTATACTACGTCTGATTCTGTGGCTAGATAGCGGATAAACGTGTAGTGACGAAAATGGTGAGAGCAATCGGGGGCTGAAACACCCTACACCTGCGGGGCCGTTTGATAAATGTTCAGCGACCTTCGCGTATTAATAGCGCTCCAGTTTTCGACTCCTCCAAAATAGAGCGTGACCCGTTTAGGTATGGATAAAACAAAAGCACTGTAAAACATATACTACTGAACTTTGTCTTTTAAAGGGTTGTGTATACAACACTGAAGGGTGGGATATTCCTCAGTGTTCAACTGCTCAACAGCGTTAATAAGAAAATAAACCCCTAAAAAGTGGAATCATAGCGTGCCTTTTATCTTTACAAATACAAGTATTCAGAAAGTACATTTTTAAATTATACCTGTAAGATCATTTAAGTTCTACTTATGCTTCTGATCAAAGTTGTGTTTGATAATGTAACGCTTTATATTTGCACACTGAAATCCGCATATTAAACAGCAAACTTTCCTGGTTTTGCAACTTACAGCAAATTCTCTCTACCACTCTTCATTAAAAAGCCGTACTCGCCATTGAATGAGTCGTGTCGGAACCTAAACAGCAGTGCAGGGGAGGGATGGTAGGTGGAGTGAGGCAAGAACGAGAGAACGCGAGTGGCCCACTCGAGCAGATTCTGTCCATGCCCTCGCAGACAGTTTAATTATCCACGATTTGCATTTGTCCTTTTAGGTTATGCATTGTTACATACGGAAACTTCCATCTTTTAAATACGATATAAACAGCAAGAAATTCCCCGTACATATATTGATTTCTATAACAACATTTAATTTTATCCATACTCAAACGGATCACCCTGTAAAATGCACGGTATAACTGAATATTTCTCTCAATTATGGAAGAAATGGGAATTAACGTCTAATGTCTGGAGAATTTATTAGTAATACGTTACTTTTTGTCCAAGAATCATGAATAAAAGTAAATGGCAAGGTGTAGGCAATTGACATTTATGCGTTTACGACAGTTAAAACATTTAAAATTAATTACAATTCACTGTTGATTTGTTTTTGTTTGGAACAGTCCTATAGGATTACAATATTGCGTGTGTTTATAATTGTGTGTAACTTAATACTGCGGAGTTTATCACAAAGGGAGAAATGAACACATAATAAACAAACCTCAAAACTGAATGAAACCGATATTATTGATGGACGTATAAAAATGGCAAAACCACATAACACAAACCCAACAAGAACGGGAATTATACAAAATAAAATGTTGTATCATTTTAACAGGTTACGTTTTGTTCATTTGTCATATCCCCTGTCGCCCAGTCACTAATTTCGTGGCCGTGTAAGCGCGTAAAATTGATTTATGATACACTGTTCGCTTTAAATAAATATGGATGTTTGCTATTAAGAACCAAAGTGATGACATGCTTTAAGAAACTGGCATTTTATAGTTCTGCATACAATTTTTTCACCTAATAAGAAAAGCAACGGCATTTAAAACTGTATGTAAATTTCAAATGTAATTTAAGGGATACCTAAGACGATGATAATCTTTAACAGTACTGTCAGAAGTAGATCTTCAAGAAATCTAGTCACATGAATGCTTTATGATGTCAGTAGTCACTCTTGCTTCCCTTTCCTACGAATCTCTGAACGACGTCACACGACTGTGACACGTTATGCGGTTTCTCTCTCAAAATAAGGAATGCCACGTCAGGGGTCTTTAAATTATGAATTTTAATGTTAAACATGAAAAATAGTAAAACTAAGGATATCTTGAAAATGGCTAATGCTATACGAAAGATACTTATATAAATTGCATGATTTAAAGATATTTGCATTTCTTTTGAGTACACTTCTGTCTAGCTCTTATGGTTTATCAACTATAAAAACTATACAAAACTGCTTCAAAATCAAGAGGGCCCCACAACCTACTGTGCGAAACTTTAAGGGACACTGGGAGTGAAATTTGAAAGTTCCACATTTCTTGATGGATTTTTCTGAAATTTTTACTGTGTTTGTATTTATATGATAATAGGAGGTACACCAAATTTCATTAAAATTGGATAATTCGTTTAGGATATATAAATTATTTTATGAATTTAATAGGCACATTTTCAAAATAGAGCTCGCCTCTATTGACTTTTCAAAATTAATTTATATTTGCAGAACTGATACTCTAAAACATGGGTAACAATTATATGAAGAGATATTTCAAATACGTTTGCTCATTATGCTATACATATTTTTTTAATGACAAAGAAAATGTAATCTTAAAAACTATTGATTTTTTCAAAAAAAAAAAGTTTTGGAATCCATGTTAATGATAACATCAATATTGAATCATAGTTTTGTTTAGCTGCTATTTATTCATACTTTTGGAAATTTTCATTGAATTTGAAGCAAAACTCAGGCGCGACCTTCTTTTGGAATGTGCAGCAATGTAGTTTTGAGAAAAACAGGCTTTTATATAGGAACATCCTGTGTATGTTAAGGGAAGAGCACTATTTGAAAGGGCCGTAATGGCCACATGGAGTGGGGGATATGAAAAATGTTAGCTGATCCAAATGCACAGGAGTTCCAGGAACATTTTAAGGTAAAAAACAATTTTCGACTTTTTGACAATTTTGACCAAAATTTCACTCCCAGTGTCCCTTAAGCTATTGTAGGCATGGAGAAGAGGGGTGACGAAAGGATAGAAGAGCCTTTCAATAAACCCAAGAGGAATAGAAGACAACGGCTGGTCCGGTAAAACACGGATTCCACAGGTGACTTCGCCGGAATGGGCCATTTAGCCTCAGCCATGTAGAAGGAGGGGGAGGAGGGGGAGGGGGAGAAGGAGAAGGAGGAGAAGGAGGAGGAGAAGAAAGAGAAGGAAGAGGAGGAGGAGAAGGAGGAGGAGAAGGAAGAGGAGGAGGAGAAGGAGGAGAAGAAGGAGGAGGAAAAGAAGGAGGAGGAGAAGAAGGAAGAGGAGGAGGAGGAGAAGAAGGAAGAGGAGGAGGAGGAGAAGGAGGAGGAGAAGGAAGAGGAGAAGGAGGAGGAGAAGGAGGAGGAGAAGGAGGAGGAGAAGGAGGAGGAGAAGAGAAGAAGGAGGAGAAGGAGAAGGAGGAGAAGGAGGAGAAGGAGGAGAAGGAGAAGAAGGAGAAGAAGGAGAAGAAGGAGAAGAAGAAAATGTAGACTTCGTTAAAACACAAATTATGTCAAATATTGTTGAGTTAACCATTTCCGAGATATTCCTTGTTATTTGAATCTTGCATTACCTATACTTCTCTCATTGTCTCAGCATCTTTACTATGCTAAGACAATGGAAACATCAAAGCCAACACACAGTGACCAGCTTTAAAAGATTTCACTACCTGTTCATGTCTGCAAATGTTTATCTCAACAAACACGAAGAAGATAGAGGAATGTGTTGCGAGTAGAGAAATACATTTGAGTACAACACATGAGATTTTCTCCACTGACCGTGCCAACAAGAAAGGGCTCTATGACGGCACTGAAGAGATTGTACAAAACAATATCCCAAATTTCGTGTGACTACTGTTTATAGCCAAAACAAATACAGGAAGCTCTCTCAGTGGTATGGCCGTGAACTTCAGAGAAAACGAGGGTCGAAAGTCGCCTGGGGCAGGCAGGCAGACAGACAGACATACAGAAATTGTCTGCTGTAGGAAATTGAGTCTCGCCTTCGAACCACGCCGTTGACCCCGCTATTGCAGCGCTGCAAATAGACCTGACTCCAGAATTACGTGAGATTTCAACTATCCTCTCCAGCACAAAATGGAATTTCCAGCAGTATCGTCCTTCCAGTCCACTGTAAATTCACGGTGGATTATGTAGACCAATGTAAATTATGTAAATTCACGTTAATCCCAATTCTTAAGGAATCGGACACCTACAACTTAAACTCGCTCAGTTGAACATCGCTAGGCTTTGAAATTTCACTCTATTTGCATAAATAGAAAAGAAAAAGAAAAATCTCATGTGCTGCACTCACCATCACTGACTTTCTTTACTTTTGCATTAACCATTCTTACAAAATCCTATTCGTGCACTTTCTTGGTGCTTGTTGAGATAAACATCAGCAGAAATTGTTTATTTCCTTGTAAGTGCAAGGGGAATATGAGAATACAGTAAGCTTTGAGCGATAGTCAAATATTTTAAAGCTCCTATATTCCGTTCTCTTTGCACGGTAACATATAAAAATGAATTTATACAAAAATGAATATATACATATACATTTCGTTTGCCATAAAAATATCTTCAACATAGCGCATTTTAATTAAAATCCTTAGATCCATTTTCGAGAAAATCAAAATTTTCGAAAAATTGTTTATGAAAACGGCAGTTTTGGATGGAGGAGTTTGTTTTAAAATCTTTGTGTCGTATCCTTGAAAGATATTAAACTTAAATACCAACTTTGGTTTTTAACCGACGTTTCGTTTTTGAGTTACGTTGTTCACAGACTTTTTCTAAAAATATTTTTTTATTCAAGGGGCCTCAAAATGTATTTGCAGTGAAATCTCGACATCTAATTTTTGGGTGGAATAGAATAGATAGTTCCCCTAATTACTATACGTGGTAGAGAAAGTAAAAAGTCGTAAGGAGAGAGAAACACCAGAATTCCAAGTTATGATGCAAAATATAGTGCTGCACGACATGACAACAGTGCGAAACGCTCTCTATTCATCAAGCATTGCCGCGCAGGGAAAATGGCGCTGGTGGTTTTTCGTATGGACAGCGCGATGAAACTTATTTCCGCTGGGGCACCGCGACTCTATAAACAATGCATAAGCAGTCAAACAAAATGGCTGAATCAAATTTGAATTAATGCTGTTGACTCGGGACGGCGGCAGTGTTAACCAACAACATGAAAATTCTACTTGCACTTGTGGGGGACCTCATCCACTACACAAAGCACGTTGTTTTAACAGGTAGAAAATATTCCAAGCACGCGTCGCTATGTACACAGAACGATTACAGCGCCAACAGTGGCAAGCTGCTAAAGATATCACCGTATGTGACCCTGAAGCACCCCTCTGTCCATATTCACTGATCATACATACAAGTGTATTACCTTGTTTACTTTTAGGCTTTTACTAAACACTACAAAATAAACTGTGGTATGCAGTGGCGTAGCGTTTGTTTCAACGGCCGAAGAGTGATCAATAGCTCAGCATTTGCCTATATGGTTCGTTTAGAATCATACGCTTTACATAAAGGCAGTATGGCAGGGTTCGAATTAACGGGCAGATGGGAGGATCGCACCCCCCTTTCATTAAATAATTTCCCCGACTCGTCGAAGAAGAATTGCTTCCCCGCAAGGGAAGTATTTTTACTTTCTCTACTAAGAAGTATTGTATTCCACCCAAAAATTCGACGTCGAGATCTCACCGATGTTTTAAGGCCCCCTAAATAAAAAAGCATTTTTAGCAAACTGTGTGTGTGTGTGCGTGTGTGTGTGTGTGTGTGTGTGTGTGTTGTGTACAGCAAACTCAAAAACGAAAAGTCGGTTAAAAACGAAAGTTGCCATTTAAGTTTAATGTCTTTCAAGGATGCGACACGAAGATTTTCAAGAAACTTGCTCCATCCTAAACTACCCTTTACATGGAAAATGTTTGGAAAATTGAGTTTCTTGAAAACCGCTTTAACGATTTTGATTAAAATGACATCTTGGAGATATTTTTATGACAAATGAAATGTATATGTTGAATTTTCGTAGTCCTGTTTATTCTGGATGACTTGAATAACTCGTAAACCGTAAGACAAAGCCTTACTGTACAAAAAATGTAGATCTCGCTAAACCACACCATTTATGTCATAATTGTTTTGTAGGGTGACCATTTCGGATATATTCCTTGTTATTTGTGTCAGTTTTGGAAAATTTCAAATGCAACGTCGTTCATTTTTTATATGTTAACCGTACAAAGAGAACGCAATCTCAAAGCTTTAAAAGATTTGACTATCGCTCAAAGTCTACTGTATTTCCATATTCCCTTTGCACCTACAAGGAAATAAGCAATAAGATAATTTGTACAAATGTTTATCTCAACCAACACGTAGAAGATATAGGAATAAGAGTTTGTAAGAATGATTAGTACAAGGGTAGAGAAAATCATGTGAGTGCAACGCATCAGATTTTTTCTTCTTACTGTATTTACGATTACTGCTCTTTGAAAATCCTAGAAGACACGGAACACTTTCAATGCAGACTGTTGCAGTCTGCTGCTATCACACAAAAGCGTGGATGAAACCACACATTTTCAAAACTACAATTTAAGCCCAACTTTATGAAAGAAGATGCTGAAACTGGCCACCATTGCATTTTTGGCACCTCTCTAGGAAACTATCCATCACTCGCCGTAGTTCACGTTGAGAAATGCTGGCAATTTTCTGGTGAACATTTTCCTTTAGTTCATCAAGAGTGTGTGGGTGTGTCTTGTACACTTCATGTTTTAAGTTACCCCAGAGATAGAAATTGCTTACTGGAGCTCTGAGAAACCTTTCTCCGCAAATGGCGCACCATATACCAATCGTTTCGTCATGAAGGTTTACTTCATGAAGAATATTAGGTTCCGAGTTATAGGGCCAATGTGTCCTCCCTAGTCAGCAGTTAAAGTCCGTACATACCTGAATACAATGTGGCCCGTTTGTTAAAGAATTATCATACAGGGAGCGTGATTTTCAACAAGACTCGGTCACAGCTCATTCAGCCAATCTTTCGACGATAACTGACTGTTTCAAGACAGAATAATTGAGGCGTTGAGCGCAACAGTGGCCCAACCCACAAAAACTGAATTATTAGCACAGACATGTTCCCCATATCAAAATCTAGGAGAGCAGCAGTGACCTATACCACATTTCTACAACCACCGACAGATGGCATGAGAAGTGTGTTATTGAATGGAACTAAATCTGGCCTCCTGGATAGAAACAGTGGCCCAACCATCCTGCATGTATGTAACTATGTATCACAATGTCGGTGCTATATTGATTACAATTTCCAAATATCATGACTCTTGCTTAGTTATTAAAGTGAATATAGAACTTGCAAATCACAGATATTCTTTACACTCCTTTATCTCCATTATGTAGATTTAGTGGTTGGGCCACTGTTGCTCTCAACGCCTCAATTGTCAGTAGAGATTTGTGTTCCCCTCGGTACCCCGACCTAGCCCCTGCGATTTCTATCTCTGGGGTAACTTAAAGTGTACAAGAAGTCACACACCCTGGAAGAATTAAAACCAAATATCCGCCAGTATTTCTCAGCGTGAACTACGGCGGGTGATGGATAGTTTCCTAAAGAGGTGTCAAAAATGTATGGACAACGACGGTGCTGTTTCAGCACCTTCTTTCAGACAGTTGGTCAGTAAAGCCTTTAAAAGTAGTTTTAAAAATGTTGCATGGTTTCAACCGTGCCTTTCTATGATAGCGGCAGACGGCAACGAGCGCCGAGGACGCGAACAGGCAAAACTCGGCGCAATGGGTTCGGACTTTTTTTGCTCTCCCTGTACTCTTTAGTATAAGTACATTGGTCATCAGAAATAATCTATACTTCACTTTCATGCCTACGTTATTGTTTATTACTATGTCGTGTTCATCGCAGAAGTAGCACGAGTACCGATTGGTCATTGCAGAGGGGTAAAGAGAGGGAAAGAAGGCTTCGTTAAATAATCGTGATAGCCTTGTGTTTTGCTAAATTTGCTTACTGTACAAGAGTGAGGAGAGAAAGACATGAGTGCAACACGTGCGTTTTCTCTTTGCTAAAACGTTTTACTAAGTCGTGTATTACCAAGCACGGCCTATGTGCAGATTACAAGGCAGTGCAACAACACGTTGTACTGAGAGACAAAATACATTCCGATGCACAACTTCCTGACAAGTAACGTTTATGAAGATGGATATTCTGTCATTGCAAATTTTAGCTGGCAGGAGGAGTAACGATCTGATAAAATATGTCATGTTATTTCCCCACTTAAATTGCTTTGACCTTCTCGAAATCAATATGTAACGCAAATGTGAGGAGATTAAATTCACATGAAACCTATTTTAGGTCTAAAAATACTCGCTCAAAAATTGCATGCACTTTTTCAGATTTCACTCACCGTAGGTTAATGTTATGTAAAGTGCTTTTGTGAGCCACGATAATTCACCTCCCCTCTTTCCAAAAAGGAAAAGAAAAGGGATGGAAAAATAAACAACCACGAATAATATTTTGAACACACAAAAAGAAGGAAAAAGAATTTCAAGCACCAGGCATAAGCAGTACGGGCAGTACTTCAGATTAACATTTGTAAAAATGGTTTTATTGATATTTCTTTGTAGATACAACGGATTTAATAATTTTAAATGAAATTTATTTGAATTGTGAAAATATATCTTAAAATTTTATTAAGTGTTAGGTTGCTATTTTATGTTTATTAGTTTATATTAAATTAATATCTGTAAATTAAATTTTAAATATGAAATTATTTAAAAGCATTTGGTAAATTTTTGAACAGGTATTATTTTGGTAATTTTAATTGAAGATTTTGTTTAATTGATTTGATGAACTTTGGGAAATTAAAGTAAATTTATAAATGTAAGTTATATAATATTAAAGTGTATATTTATTTGAATTATGTTGGTATATTGGATTAGATGTGATTTTTGGTATATTAATCGAAAATGTTTTGGTTTGATGAATTTTAATAAATTAAGTAATATTAGTAATATTTTGGTTGATGAATTAGAAATATTTTATTAAATTAATGTTTTAAATTAAATTTATTGACATATTTAAATAATTGTATACGAATTGGTGATTTTATTTATATATTATTTTTTGTATTTTAACAGAAGTTTGTTTGTTTTTTTTTTTTTTTTTTTTTTTTTTTGGGAGGGGGTTAATGAATTATATTATTTTAATGAAAAGAGCAATAATATTGAATATAATTAAATTTGATATATATTTAAATCGAGTTGAATGTGTGTGTGTATATACACACACACACACACACACACACACACACACACACACACATACATTAAATTAAGCATTAGTATTGTGATTATTAGACGAAATGGTATAGAATAGATATTAGATGTGAAATTATAATTGAGCATGTTTAGATTCTATATGTTGCATACAATCTCGTTTTAATTTTGTTGTGTATTATACTTTTGTTGTGCAGTTTCTAGCTTTTTTTTTTTTTTTTTTAACTCGTGGAATTTTGTTGTAAATATTTTTGAAGTTAAATAAACGAATAACCACCTGGAAGTATGTAAGCATGATACATAAGCTGATAGAAGTTTTCTAAAAATTTATATTATTATTACTAGTACCTGGGCGACCGAGCTTCGTGTCTTTTTTGTTTTCTTTGGGGGGAGAAGATATTTAGATAAATTTGAAAAGCGAAATGCTAACTAAATATAAATGTTTATCCTTATTGTTGGAGCCGTTTCGGTGACGAGACTTTGATATCCTGCCTTGTTTGTTGAAATTGGTCCATTAACAGAGAAACTATGGCCAAAATAAGGTTTCGATTAATTGTGACTGTTACGCGTAGACTAAGATAGCAAAGCCAACTTTCTTGGGGTTTTCTGAAAGCTCTTGACGAGACCTTTAATATCCGGACTTGTTTGTTTAAATTGGCCCATTAACAGAGAAATTATGACCAAAATAAACGTAATAAGCAAAACCCTGTCTGAATACAAAATTTGATCGAAAGCGTTAAAACAGTTTCCAAATTGCGCGGAACGAAAACACACACACACACACACACGCACGCGCACGCACACGCACACGCACACACACACACACGAATTACTCGTTTAAATATATAAGATTATTATGGAAGTATGAACACGTTTATTTGCTGTGAAATCGTAATATGGAATTATTGGATGCAATGCAATACTTTTGTGCACTCTAAATACATAGTAGCGAAAGTAAAAACATATTCAGGAGTGGCGGCCCCACAGGAATCGAATTTGAGACCTCCAGAATACATAACCATCTGCCACAGTAGGATCAGTAGTTCCTACGATCGAAATCATGGATTAAGCTTCCTGGAGTAAGATTCCCTTTACCCCAGTAAAGACCAGCAGTCTATCCTTAGAAGAAGTATTGGGTTAGCATATTAAAAATATTTAAAGCCAGAATTCAAAGCCCCCTTATTGCTCTGCACTCTCGTTAAGACAAACTTTTTTCAGGATCCCGCTACTTCAAAGTTGGCCATGTGACTTTCCATTCTTACACCAACATCCCCACTTTCAAAGGGTAAAAAACCGCACAAAATATATGCAGACGAGTTTTAAAGTCCTCCAAAAGGAACTCTGGGCGCTGCGTTAGGTAAAATTAATGAGCATATGCAAAGAGTAATATAATAATAGGTACTCTAGCTGGCACTAGTTCAGCTCTAGTCCGCTGGAAGCGCTCCTGGTAGTTTGCAACAAGAGACCTCGAAAGTAATTCCACACTGTACCCCAACCTTTTTTTGTGGAGATTCATTTGTCTTCTTTCTTGACAGTATTTGCACCTTTCCAGACAGAAATATATCAGGCCGTTAACTTAGAAATATACCGTGTCCCATTCAGGAGGTTCCTTACTAAAATAAACTTCCTTTTTCTTGCCTTTAGCCCGCTTCACCTGAGAACGAACACCTGCTCAAACTAGCACTACTTTCTCTTTAAACTCTTTCCCACCCCTCACCCTTCCTCGTAGTTTCTCTATTACTTAGGTGTAGTAACTTAAGTGGGAAAGTACAGTTGAAACTACCCTTCCACGTATTTCACAGATAGAAGCTAAATTTTTCGCAGCTACTTTGTCCATTATGTTTTCTCATTAATACGTCACATTTTTATGGTCCCACGTACGAAATGCATTTATTCGCTCATTCGACTGTGTATAATGATACGAGGGTCATTCCATAAGTCCTGGCAACTATGGGATTAAGCTCGATAATGCCACAATAGGGGAAATCCACATGCGCATTCTGCCGTGAAGGTAGTGCGAATTTCAATACTAAAAGAAAATAGGGATAGAGGACAAGTTGAAATGAAAAATATGCAATGAGATTGTTTGTAAATTTATTGTACACGAGCACAATAGGAACGAGCATGAACTGTCATCCATGGCACCGTTTCAACGCGCCGGCTGTCCTTAAAATTAGAACCCACCCCCCCCCTCCCCCCCATCCACACAGCGTTGCCAATGATGCGGAAGGCGCTGAACCCCTGTCATCCACATATGCCACTTGTCGCCTTTACGGCGTTAGGATATCCGCGCTGTTTTCAAAGCAATAGGGCTGTGTCCTGTCTCCCAAAGCTCCTGCTATGTCAGCATGACACTGAGTAGCATTCCGGGCACCTAGCACGGCAATTTTAACGTACGTAGTACGACTAACCTCAGAATGAATTTTTTCGGCGCTAGTACTTAGCATCCTCGCTTACAGTCGCCATCTGTCGGTTTAATTTGGTACGGTTTGCCGCGGGATTTCGAATGTTTATGCAGGCAATACAGTGATGCCACGTGTTCGAAAGATATCACATCTTTGCCAAGACTTATGGAATAACCTTAGTATCTATTGTAATTTTTAAGTTATACCTTAGAATTAAAAATAGTGCATTTGAGCTGTTTAGCTCCCACTTACAAAATCGGCAGTAGTATGTACATATACGGCCTCCGTTCTGAAACGTGTCTTACGTACAGAGCATAAACAGTTAATAAAATAGAGTTGTATGGATGTGAAATTAGTTTTAGAAGTACATCTATGTGTAAATCACTTTAGAACAGTCGGAAATGTACGCATGTTCGGGAATCAGACTCTTAAAATCTACAACAGGAACGCACGCCAGTCTGTCGCGGAAGAAATCCTTTGTAAGTTTGGTGGGCATGTCCATTACAACACAACACCGAATTATAGGCGAAAATTAAGGTCGCGTCTGTTCTCATGGGAACATGTATATTCAAAATTCGTTCAGAAAGCTATATGTGGGTGTTGCAGAAATAATTATCCACCAATAAGAAAATTGTATTTATATTGAGAAAACTGTATGAATAGGAATAGGAGTATGAATAGGAGTGAAGTTCACGTGGCGTGGAAGAAGAAACGTGATTTTGAGGAAAATCAGTAAGGTCACTAGCGATTAGGAAGTCAGAGTTGGATATGCAACTTGTTCGTTGGAAGTACGCGAAGGCGGTGCGCGTAATCACAAACATCTGGCAAATTGCAGAGCATAAACAAGTGATCGGGATCAAACCATGGGAATTAGGCTGACAGGAATAATATAGTGTGTAATTTCGACCTTAAGCCCTTCTTAATTCCACATCGGAATAGCAGGCCCTGAGAAAAGGCATCACACTCGCGCTTTTCCATTCTTCCCGTAGTAAATACGTCCCCGTTACACTTCTAAGAATATAAACATTAGCGCGTATACGAGTGAACTATTGTCTGGTTCAGATCTGTAACCCTCGCAGAAGGAAAATATAGTTCCCAATCCTATTTCAAGACTGTTTTATATTCACTGAAAAAAATTAAAATCCGCTCGATTAGAAATGCAGTCATAATTCCGAATTTTATTCCGTTTCATAAATATTAAAAGTACCTGCATTATTGTGAGCACAAATAGCGCATGCGCAGTTAACAGGACAAAGAAGTGTAACATTCAGTTCATACAACATGGCCGTTTCCGTGCAATAAGTGAAACATACGAGAAAAACCATTAGAAACTGGTGAAAATAGCGACTATTTCATAAATAGAGAATCATTAAATTGTATACTAATTATCACCTGGTCATTCTTTTGTTTTGTACAAATCACTAGGTAACTGGTTTTAGTCAGTGTCACCAATTGCATCCCATAAATCGCTGAAAAGCAATTTATTATACATTTCAATCGATTAACGAATCAAACTAGCACTACATTTTAACTGTGTTTGAAACAATTATCCTCTTAATAATTAATGCTTTTTTCCAGAAGAAAGGTTATTTCTTAATTTTAAAAACAAAGCAGGGTTTGAGATTATAAGCTGGGTTTCTGTTATAGCAAAAGAAGATTGAAATGCATGAAATTCATGATTATAGTTTTCCTAAGTTGGCAGTGCTAAACTACACTAATCGAAATCAATATATTTTAAGTTATTTTTATAAAACTTAACATTTTCTGGTCGGATCCTTGCCACATGCTGTTTAGATTCATATTTTATTTATGAAATAGTCCGATTATCATTCGACGGTTTGACCTTCCCAAGCAAATTCTCTCGCTCAGCTCGAGAATTGATGGGTTAGGTTAGGCCTCTGATACTATTGGAAATGATTTTTACAACTTGTGTGAAAAGTATCCTAACAGTTGACGTAGTCAATTTATTAGCAGTTTCAGTGTGCTAAACATAATCAGAAAACAATCAAATCCGTTTTTATTCATGGTAGAAAAACTACATTTTATATGCATTGGCTGGTCGGATGAAAACTATATGAAGTTCCATGCAGTTCATTGCAAATCCAACCTTAAGTTTGCTTCTGATTTATATATGATATTCCTCTTTTCAGGTGGCAAATCACAGGAAAAGCTAATCCCAAATGCAGTATTTCTGCTCTACGACTGTTTAAATTAAGTCAAGAGAGGCATTTCATTTATATTCGAGCTCTATAAATACGCTCTGCGAACGAAATCTTTATTTATTGTCCTGGTAATAAAAACTCCAGGAACAATTTCAATCTTTTAGAGGGCATTATTTCTTGTATTGGCAGCCATGCACGCACCAATTTATCAAGAACCCGCTCGTGTGGTTTCCAAACTCGAAGTGACGAGTATTTGCACTGAAAATGCTTTAACCTTTCCAGTGGATGTTACCATCAATCTCAGCTCTAACGAACCTATCTTCTTATGCATTCCTTAGTTTAAAATCTGGTATTAGATTAGACTTGCTACGACAATTGAAGCCACAGTACATACTTATGTACCAAATTATATCAGCAATTTAACAGATTTACAACAAGAATACAAATTATGTAACAAATACAATGCGTTCCTTTTATTGCCGGGCTGCAAGTCACCCGTATGCATGCTCCACACACCCCTACCCGGGAGGGTTTTCAGTTCCGAAACTCCCTACTTATGAGTAGGACCTGGATTTTGACGAACTAAAAATGGCCTTCGAATGACTTAGGACCCTAAAGTGAATAAAAATTACCTTATAAAACAGAGGACTTAAGTCTTTCATTTGTTGATCTTGCACAGTTCACTTATACCTCATCACTGATAACTGCAATACAATATGTTACACAACAAATTTCATTCATACACCTAGTAAAGTTTACAGAACCTCTATTGAAAGAGAGCATTTTTGTCATAGTCGAGTTTCATACTACTATTTAAGCTCGACCATGTGTCTCAAGTTTAGAACATTTGTTCAATGTTTTTAATATTCTAAGCCACATGCTTTTGTCACTAGTATCAGACATTTTAAGGAGGCATTTCTTATTCAACTGTAAATACGAGAATCGATAGT
Source organism: Tenodera sinensis (assembly GCA_030765045.1). Classification (NCBI taxonomy): domain Eukaryota; kingdom Metazoa; phylum Arthropoda; class Insecta; order Mantodea; family Mantidae; genus Tenodera; species Tenodera sinensis. The sequence continues at coordinate 93,547,420 of CM060969.1, read as the reverse complement.
AGCACCTTCAACTTTTATTATGTTGGCCTAGGCAGAAGGATACAGAGAGTATCTTTAATAAAGTAGGCTTCAAAAACCAGAAGACAAATTGAATCTATTAGAATGTTGTTTAGTTTTTCTAAATTCCAACTAGTTTTTATTATTTTGAACATAACACTCGAAAGCCTCGCTTTCAACTGAGTGGTAATGTGCTTGGACGGCAAAGTTTTGACTGGTGTAGCAATAACATTACGAACAGGTGCATATTCGATTGGCAGACAGCATTATCGTTATGAACAGGTACAGCCATGATCGAGCAAAAATTTGTTTATACACAGAAAACTTAGTACAAGAAGGTAATTCAGTAACGGGGTATCATCCCATAACTAATTACAACTCTTAAATACCGGGTGGAAGGGAAGTAATTACATTAATTTAAACCAGATTAACTGTATTTGGAACACATTTTGTATCTTACGTTTTTGTCTCCGACCATTTCCTACGGAGATATTTTAGTTCTGTCGAAAACAACCTTGCAACAGTGTAGATTGTGTGGGTGTCACTATCGCTAGCTCAATATATAAACAAACAGCGTAATGGCTCGTCTTGAAAACAAACTCATACCGTGCCTTGTCCATTCATGTTTACTGTGCGAGTGTAGGCCAATCACAAGCGTTAGCTCCCAAAACATTACACGAAAGCGAAAGTGCCCGACCTGCTTACATACACAAACTATACTCCATCCAGCCTTAGATCCGCACCTTGTATCCCTCCGCGATAACCTGAGGTTCATATCACCTGCAACTAACACAGAAAAACACCACATGGACTCATGATTCGTGTTTATGTTGCAACAGAACGATAGTTACTCAGAAGTTTTAGGAGTAGCGCTGCTATCGCGTTACATTCAAGTAGTCTTTGCTAGGCTTTCATACTTCTTGAAAACTTACAATCACCAGTATTTAAGGTACTATATTTTATGGTGTGCTTTGGTTTCGGTGTATCGCGAGTTAGTTGTTAACGGTATGTGTTTACATGAAGTGCGGATCTAAGAGTGGAGCGATTATAGGTCAATTCTCTGACTAACCTTAACACAACGTTGTCGACTTACCTCACGTCTGAAAGAGCTGCTCGGAGCACTCATTCACGCTTTTAAGTGATTAATTATTTCGAAACTATGATGTCCCATAATTACTACCGAAGCTATGTCAGAAGTAAGTTACTCTACGCATCATACAAGTAAGCTGTTATCTTCGTGCATTCTTGTGGAATTACGCATCCAATTTCGGTCAAGAACTTTTTTTTAAATCGGTTCATCAAAGAAGAGAATGTGCCATTCGACCTTTTTGTTTGCAATGCTTCTAGAAGTACATATTAGAAGGAATGTAATGACACCCCTTCCGCCCTGTATCTATTTTAAATCTATTTTTATCGTCCATTTTATTCAGGAATCTTAAGACAAAAGCAAGAAAGGAGGCTCACAAATAACGTAAGATCTATTAATGCACTTCAATAACATTCCAAGCAGCAGCATTTCCAGTCACGTCATATCCGGTCACACAACCGGAGGACGGCCCTTCAAATCCCCCGACAACAGCAGACTTAGCTGCATGCCGAGGAATTCTAACGAGCTATAATGCCCGGACAGTAACCGTGTGGGCCCTTGTGGATTCCTACGACATTAGGAAACCGCAGGAAGTGCCGAAAATGGCCAGATACGACGACTTTAAGCGGATATACCGACCCTCTCAGGCATAAATGAAATAGGTATGGATATAAGTTAGGTAAAAAATCTGATGTGTCGCACTCGCATGACTTTCTCTACTCTTGCACTAACCATTCTTACAAACTTATTCCTATATCTTCATGTTAGTCCAGATAAACACTTGCAGAAATGATCTTATTGATTGCTTCCTTGTAGGTACAAGAGGAATATGGGAATACATTAGGCTTTGAGCGATGGGCTAATATTTTAAAACTGTTCGCTATATGAAGGCTTTGAAATTCCTTCCTCTTTGCACGGCCAAAAGATAAAAAAGCGAATAACGACGTTCCATTTCACAAAATGTATTGCAAAACACACAAATAACAAGGAATATGTCCATAGTTACCCACTCCACAAAAGATGTGTTTCAAACCTTAAATCCGTCTCCTAGGCGGATATCAAAATTCTCAACGCATAGTGGGCACATGTACAAAGTTAGTTTGATCAAATATTTCAGCTATGCTTCAGCTGAGAGTTGAACTTTGTATTGTGTGGACGTCACAACGTGTTTTAGTTCCGCAATAGTATTGTTCTATAAGTATACACACGTAAGCCACACCGTCTCACAGACGGATATTACTTTTGATTTTGTAAATTGTTGCATAATTTCTTGCAACATATGATGTAAACGGAATCAAAATACTAGTATTGATAATTTATCACGCTTTTAAGTTGTTGGATTCACTAAATTGGACATAAAATGCAAGAGAATTTCATTCTCCCAGATGGATATTACTGTTAGTGCCATTTTCTTACAAAGTCTAACATACAGTTTTGTAATTTCTGCATAATTGATTGTAATATATGATGCAAACGGAACCAAAATATTGGTATTAATAATTCATCAAGCTTTTAAATTGTTCGATTTACCATAGTAGACATAGAATATAGATTTTAGCATCCTAGTTTCCTAGACGGATGTTACCGTTAACGCCAAATTTTCACATATTACCATATAAGGGTTCACAAGATCTACATTTTTCTCTTACGGCTTATCAATTATGCAAAACTCACCCAGAGTAAACACTAATTCGTTAGAACCATCTTTGAGAAAAAGTTTTCGAAAAATTTTCTATGTACAGGGTAGTTTAGGGTGTCGTACCCTTCGTGTCGTATCCTTAAAATATATTATACAAAACTTTGGGTTTTAACACTTTTTTTAGCAGTGCTGTTTTCTGCCCCCCCCCCTCTCTCTCTCTCTCTGTCTCTCTCTCTCTCTCTCTCTCTCTCTCTCTCTGTCACTCACTCTTCTAAAAATGCCTTTTTTTTTTTTTGGTGCTATCAGGGTGCCTCAATACATGTTTCCGGTAAAATCTCGACATGTAACTTTGGGTGGAATACAATACTTCCCTTACTATACGTAGTAGGGAAAGTAAAAGCAGTATCGGTGTCCAATATCGAGAAATAGTGGCCTCGTCCGATCACTAATTAAAATCATTCCTCACTTACTTTACGTTACTGGCAATACATTCCTTTTTGTGGCAACGCCTTAACTATGAGTACCAACAAAACCATGGAATGCTTTGGACAAAGAAATCTAACCTCTCCAGGAGCTGTATGCAAAAATCCCTTATCCTGTTTGAAAAGCCAAGCCCAGCTACTGCCTTGCTATTTGCCCAAGCTAATCTGCTACCTCTCTTGCGTAACTTCTTATTCCAACTAACTTCGAAATAAGCTTCTATACAAAGTAAGGGAATGGAAACCAGCTCTGTAGAAAAATACAGGCTTTGCCATAGGAAAAAATATTATGCAATCGTGGAATAGCCATGAAAGGTAAGGTTTCGGCTTCATCCATTGTCGTATAAGGTAAGATCAAGCAACGGGTTTGTCCGAGATAAAAAAAAGTTGGAATAAAACCGCCATACGGGAATCAGAGAAATGCGATCAAGCACAAAAAGCTGATGTGTTGCACTCACTCTACTCTTGTACTAATCATTCTTACAAACTCTTATTCCTATATCTTCTTCGTGTTAATGGAGATAAACATTTGTACAAATTATTTTATTGCTTATCTTCTTGTAGCTACAAGGGGAATATGAGAATACAGTAGACATTGAGCCATAGTCAAATATTTTTGAGCTCCGTTCTCTTTGCACGGTTAACATAAAAAATGAATAACGATGTTCCATTTCACAGACGTGTAAGTTCTCCAAAACTTGCAAAACCGCTTGACTGATCACCGCGAAATTCGGCACGTATAGGTATTTTTCCATAGAGGTTTTTATGCTATCCATTTTGCCATGCAACGTATTACATTCACATGTTTTTTATACTAGCTTTTCTTTTCTATAACACATTCAGATATCTCTCCCTATTCGCTCTTTAGCATATAATTCATGTAATTTTCTATTACCTACTCAAATAGAAATGCACAGATTTTCTATTCTCACCTTTGCGTAGCATTTACGTGTTCAACATACCATGTTACCCTTCAACATAGTTAATGCATACAATTTTTGTTGTGATCGAAATAAAAATACAACGTATTACACTCACAGCTTTTCTCTACTCACTTTTCTTTTACGTAACACATTCGCATTGTCGTTCTTTACTCCCTTTTCTACAAACAATTCATATACTCTTCTATACGATTGACAAAACTGCAACATACACGGCTTTTCCTACTCAACTTTTCTTGCTCTAGTATTTTTGGTTGTCCAACGATACTTTTGCAGAATGTCCTCCCCGTGTTTTTATTTATTTTGTTTTTCTTCATTTCTTTAAAGGTACTAATTAACTTTTTGTTTAAGTAATATGTTTTTAAATGTCTCCAAAGAAGCATAGGGCTATTGCGCAATTGCAACCTAGCTCTAAAAGTTGCAGGGATAAATCGTCAAACCAGCTACTTTTCTATGAATGCATGTTTTAAAATAATTTCGAGTAGGTGAAAATGTGGAAGATAGTTTGGGAACACTGATTTTCAACTCTTAGTAATAATGTGCGATATTTTTTCTTACATCTAGAAGACCCAGAGTTTTGATACCAAACGACTTAACTGCCAATGCAAGGGGATTGGCTATGGTACGCTAACAGAGAAAATAACCAACAAGGCACACAGAGCACATTTGTGTCCCTTTTGATCATGAAACGCAAACTCTACGGAACACAATCTTGGTGGACCAAGTTATTTATGCGGTTTTGTTTCGCACAGTTAGTAACTTCAATTAAAAGTTTGCAAAGAACTTCTAGCGTGCAACCTAGAGATACCAAGTCGCGCTATTTTACCAGAGTCCTAGAAGTGATTCATCTAACATGTGTCTCTACATATGCAAAGCTTGTGGTATTTCTTTACGTGCTTACTCTTCGTTAAATGTATTTAATTGCCAGCAATTGTTACATGTTAAATGAAAATCTGATGTGTTGCACTCACATAACTTTCTCTACTCTTATACTAAGTATTCTTACAAACCTATTCCTGTATCTCTGTGTAAGTTAAGATAAGCATTTGCAGAAATTATCGTGTTACTTAGTTCCTTGTAGGTACAAGGGCAATATGACAACACAGTAGGCTTAGAGCGATGGTCAAATCCTTTAAAGCTTTGATATCCAGTTCTCTTTGGCCGCTAAACATATAAAAAATGAACAATGATGTTCCATTTCACGAAAGTTTTGTTTTCCGAAACTGACGCTAATAACAAGGAATATCTCCGAAATGGTCCACTCTACAAAAAATGTATTTAGACATAAATTGTGTGTTTTGGCAAGATCTACATTTTTGTATGGTAAGATTTTGTCTAGCTATCTCTTATGGTTTACGAGTTATGCAAAAGTCATCCACCGTAAATAAGACTACGTGGACTATAGCCAGAAAATTAAAAAAATACATTTCATTTGTCATAACAAACATATGGCGTTTTAATCAAAATCATTAGAGCCATTTTCAGGAAAATAAAAATTTACGAAAAATTTTCCAATTAAAGGGGCGGAGGAATTTTCTGCAAACTCTTCGTGTCGTACCCTTGAAAGACAAACTTACATACCAACATTGGTTTTTAACCGACTTTTCGTTTTTGAGTTCTGCTGTCCACAGACAGACACACACACATTGACCTTTTTCTAAAAATATACCGAAGTAGATATATTAAACTAATATTTATCAAAATATCTGCACTTACACCCCTAAGACACTGTAATGCATACGGTTATAATAATAAACATCTGACAATTACCTTCAAATGATCATGTTAATTCTAATCGCAGCATCCACGACAGCAGCCAATGAGATGTGACTAGTCACGTGACATTCAGATATCTATCTTACATACTTTCCACATACTGTATGTATAAGACGGTATTGATCGCTCTCTTGGCGCCTGAAGTTTCATCCCCAATGCTGAAAATTTGCTTGTGGATTTGCGCAATTGCAGGTTTAACGGTGATATAGACCATTAAAGATAATGTGAGAATCCTCGGACGTGGAAAATGGCGGTACACAAGGGTCGCTTATCTCCCGACCGACGCTACATTTAGCCACAGCATTATTAATAATCCGCTCGCCTCGCCGACGGGCAGGCGACATTTGCGATAAGATAACGTCTGATTTCCTAATTACAGTTCCCAAACAAGGGGTGAAAAAAACACCAACAGGTCACGGTGCGGTAACGGTATCATTTCTCCCACGCGCATCCACTTCCGGTAGCGGCAGCTCTGTTCCCACATCCGGTTGGTTCCCTCAGGTAGGTAGGTATGGTAATGAACTTGTTGCACGGTCGCTTTATTGCAAGTGCAGCGACAGTCACGTCCCGACCCAAATACGGTGTGACAGTATGTCCTTGTAGTTAGGCTTAGCGCCCACTTCACACTCACTACATTCTACCTGATCGGCGTCCCTAATACTGATAGCACACGTATTAAATTCTCTAGTTTACTTTAGCTTAAGGAATCTATGCAGCTATAACGTGTACCATATTTGACACAAAAGTGTTTTATTAAGAATTTAGATGTTTGGTCTATTTATATTATAGCAACCTTCAACAATAAAACAGAAGCATAGTGTTTTAAATAAAACTGTTACTCTAAGAAAGAGCCAAAAGCCATACAATTGTAACCCTGTCAGCACCCAAGCATGCACTGGTTATTTTACCTGGACCCTCCCCGTCCTTTATGACAGGTACGGTTGACTGCAGTCACTGGAATTGAACTTGGAACGTTTGGCCAGTCCACTACGGGTCGTACTGACGCCACACATATTTGAATCGGTTCGGCTGTGTTGCCTGTAAAATGTGGCTTAGGTGTACCCGGGATAGCTAATATCCTTTCAGGACAAAATGAAAAAGGAAATACAAAGGAGAATCTCTCTAGCCTGGAAGGCATTTAGGGCCTTCAGTTGATACTCTTAGAGAAAGCGCTAAGCAGCGAACCAAATTCCACGTACTGGAAATCTGTGTCTACCCTGTGTTACTGGATGGTGTCAGACATGGTCACTAACAGCGCATCAGAAAAACAAAATCCAAATATGCCAACGGAAGATGCAACGCAAACTCCTTGGTGTATCTTTGAAACACAGAATCTCTGATGTGAGATTAAACAAGTTATCACAGACAAAAGACCTGACACAATTAGTCACAAGATTAAAATGGAAATGGGGAGGCCACATAGCGAGATTAAATGACAAGAGGTGGACATTCAAGGACCCCCGTATAGCAAAACGACTACGAGGAAGACCGAGAGGCAAATGGACAGACCTCTTCAAGGAGCACGCAGGACAGCAGTGGTCATGAGTAGCGAGAGAAAATCCTTAGAGACATGTCTGTGTGGAGACTAAATAGTGAATAGTGGACAATAGGCATGAGCAACGCCTAACGTGCAGTAGCTTACCAGGTTACTACAAATAAGTTTCTTTAGGTAGGAGGCCTTTGCCCTTCACGGGACATTTTATGCTATTTTCATTCCACTCAAAGCTGAACGTCCCGAGTTGGAGTTGGACAACCGCAGTCAAATGAACCTGTGGTAAAGGATGGGGAGGCTCTACGTAAAATAATAGGTGTGATGGCATGCGTGGATAATGACGGGGTTTTATTTAACTGCGGCTGCACGGATTTTGCTTCTTGTTCTTAAAAGCAAATGAAATAAAATATAATACTACACTAGTCATAAGCATACACTTTTATAATGTAAATCAATTTGTAGCAGCTACATATTTTGAACTGATAATTGTTGATACACTATCCAAATAACAAACATTTTAATATCGCATTTTAAGGGTTGAAAAAAATATTATTGCTTGAAAGTGACTCGGAGCAATAAAGGGTTAAACAGCAATACAAGAGTGACTGCAATACATTGGATCTTTTTATTCAGGCGGTCTGGCGCAATGTCGACATCACATTTTTGGGAGGAATCTGGTAGTTCCTGGGCGTGTTGCCAGGTTTTTGGTAGAGAAAATACCCTAAAGGTCTTCAAAATTCCTTAAAATTAAAATAAATCGCTTTCCGTTGATAAAACCTATGTTTAAAACACATGTTGGGATGAAATGTTCCACACTTTAGGGTCGGTCTGGGTAGCTCAGCTGGCCTACTGATCCCAGGGTCGCGGGTTCAAACCGGCCCAGACCGATGGTTTTTAAGTGTGCTTAAAAACGACAGCTCCAAGTCAGTAGATTTGCTGGCATGTAAAAACTCATGCGGGACGAAACTCCGGCACACCGGCGAAGCTGGTGTGATCCTCGTAATTGACAAAGTCGTTAAACAAAAAAATAATTTAATTTTCCACACTTGAGAAATGCGGTGTCTCTTTATGCCTATAGTGTGTTTATGCCTAAACACTGTGCTCGTCACAGTCTTCAGCACCCAGCAGTTTTGCCATCCTTTGTGTGGTTTTACATATTTTCCTTAAATAAATTAACCATTTCTTCAGTAAGAGGTCCTTCTTGTCCATTGTTACACGCACAAATGTGGAAGCTGTGAAGATATAACCTGCTTCTCTTTTTGGTTTTAATATTTAATACCACTGAGAAAATACGCTCCACTGAAACAGATTGTGGCAAAGAAAAGTAGATTTTAGCTATTTTTGTTAAATTTCCAAACAAATATTCGGAATTAAAATTTTGGTAGTCCTCAATTTGCTTCAAAATTCTAGAACTGGAAAATTTAAGTCAATATTTTTGTCAATATTTTGGTCCGATCAATTTCCTTGAAGTCGGAACGAGCCACAAGGCTTATACCGTGATGATGATGATGATTTTTATCTTTAGCAGATAAAGTAGTCAAAAGACACCATTCATTTTGAGCAATATCTAAGGCGATTTTCGCTTTATATCTTTCGATTAGTGCTTTTAAAGTTTTACTTGAAAAAGCCCTTAATTTCCAAAGAATTCTCTCATTCCCTTTCGAGTTGAAAAATACCTACGCCGAGGAAAAAATCCCTCAGCTTGGGAACGCTGTTCCTGGGCAAGTAATAGAGAAACAACTCGCATACCTATTGCTTACGACCGTTCGACTAGAAAGTGTAGCATCATCCAGTGAAACTTTTAATAAAACCGTACAGGATACTAGCAAGAAACTATATAATCCAGTGAAGAGTTAGTTAGCCGCTAGAAAATCTACTCCCTCGGTTGCTGCACGATAATAATATGCAAGGACTTTCCTTGGAAACTTCAGAGATTACAGAAGTATAACACTGTAAACTGAACTATACATCCTTAATAGAGTTACAACTTTGAACTCAGCCTTAATGCTGCCCCTGAGCTTCCAACTTGCTTTACATTGTGTGTGCCTTTAGGTTGTCTCTCCATACAAACGTATGTAGCCGTGAATCACGAAGTTATAAGTACAGCCCGGATTTTTATGACCTGAAGAATATAAAAAATGTCAACGTTATGACTAAAATTTTATTAAAATGTATTAAAATGCAACGTCGTTCTTCATTTTTTATATGTTAACCATGCAAAGCCTACTGTATTCACATATTCCCCTTGTACCTACAAGGAAATAAGCAATAAGATGTCTGCAAATGTTTGTGTCAACTAACACGAAGAAACAGGTATAAGAGTTTGTAAGAATGACTCATGTGAGTGCAACACATCAGAGTTTTCATTTTATTTGCAACATATCAAAATTAATTGTATTTTAATTTTAACTTAATGGCGCAGTTCGTACATTCCTATCACTGTTAAGCTATACCTGCCATGCCTTTAGAAGATAAATGAACATTTATTACCGAAATACAAGCGCCATCAAAGATAATCTAGGCCATTTGAAGCAATCCGAGGCACGTAAAGCGCGCGCGGTTTATGGTTTTATAACTTTTTCCTTCATTCTTCTAGTTTATGGTTGAGAAAAAACTTCGTAGCGTTCCACGATGGTAAAAAAAAGGAAACAAATGCAAATCGCAATCCCTTCTAGTAATAGCGGCTGTAAACACTACATAACGGCCATGTGTAAGCGCCCTCCTGGGTGTCGTAAACAATGTTTGGAAAATACTTCATAGAGGTCAGTGTCATTGCATGGGCTATAAATAACTTGTAACCTGTAGAAAAATGTTTAAATGTTTTGCCATCTCCCTAGCCGATCTTTCAGCCAGCAATATTCTAACTTGTAATACAAGAAGATGAAATACCCGGTGTTGCCCGTGGTTTGACGATTTATCCCTTCGACTGTTAGGTTAGGTTCATTTGCTCAGTAGCCTGTGTTTCCTTAGAGAATTTTAAAAAACATTACTTATTAAGCATAAATAAGGAGTTTTATAACAATTGGATAAGGAGGAGAAGAAAAGTAAAGAAACCATGTGAATCTAAGCATTTCTATTTGAATCATAGAAAATTCTATGACTTGTATGTTGAAGGAGCGGAGAAGGGCATGTAAATGCGTTAGATATAAGAAAACCAAGTATAGAAAACCATGTGAATGAAGACGTTACATAGGAACGTGGATATCATAAAACCCTACCTCGGCAGCCCAGGTTCGATCCCAGGGACCCGCACGTGCTATTCGTGGTGAACGAAGTGGCGTCAGAGCGGATTTTCTCCGGGTTCTCCGGTCCCCCCTCCCCCAACCATTCATTCCAGCAATTGCTCCATTATCACCTTTCCAATCATCGATTTCGCCTGCATTTCCTATCATCCTCTTCTTCACTATCGTACCTGGTGCTTGGCTAAGCACCCACTTACAGGTCTTCATTCTGTTCGGTCCATAGGTTCCTGTGCTCCCCGACATGCGTCTGACCCTAGAAACTGGCTTGTAAGTCCTAGGGGATGTAAGTCCTACAAAATGGGAGGGTAATCAGGTTAAAAAAAAGGACAAATAAAATCCTACCTCCATGAAAACACTTAAGATGTGGTAATTTTCATGTTGATCGGTTAACCAGTGTTGGAGTTCATCACACAGACAGACACACATTCTATAAATTTTATTTTTGGACTCAAGAAACAGTGCTCAAAACATATTGTCAATGAAATTTCCACTCCGCTGAAGTAGTGATCATTGTTCACAGTTTGTAAATCGGAGTTAGGCTAGATTAGAATGTTACCAAATATGTGCGAAAGGATGGGGTGAATCCCCTACAAATAAACCGTGATTGACGTTGACGGATCTCGAAGGGAGTTAGAATAGTACAACGTTCAAATGTTCTTGCCACCCCACGCCTCCCCCGCCAAATATTTAAACATATGTAGAAATGGATATAGATAATCGTAAGTTTTCACGGCCATAATGTTCTTGGCAAAGATTTAATCACAATTTATTCGTTTAAATCTTCGCCAAGAAGATTGAGGCCACGCCACTGTTGATGTTCACCGCAAATGCAGATGAAATCTCTGGATATCAAACTGTCAGCAGGCCATGGCGTATCAGCCCGGAAGATGAGTCCTCTATTAATTATTCAATGGACAAACTAGGTCGGCAATCGCATATGGCAAAGCGCTAAACAGTTCTTTTATTCCGCTGTGGACTAGAGGACGTAAATCTGGACTTGGAATCTATATGGCACTTCTGAAAAATCTGAGTAGGTACACTAAGTTTTGTGAAAGAGGCAGTTCAGGTAAACCACATTATATGCCGCTGAATCACCGCGTCAAGTGCCGTTATCTAATCTCCAGTTCACAAGAAACAGGCGCGGTTCAGAAGATAAGGAGTGTCGTCAAGATAAACATCACAGCATCAGCAGAAGAGACTCTTCAACACCAAACATCCCATAACATACCAGGCAGGGAGAAAATGCAAAGGTACGAGCTAAAACAGGTTTTCTTTCCAACTTATTTTAATCGAAAACGTGTTCTTTAATATCTCTAAACTGACTACAAGGGAGAGGTAATTGAGTCAAAGGACATTACATAATGCACTATACCCTATTTTTTGTACCTTGCCCCACTATATATTCTTCCGGTTGTGTTTTCTTCCCTTTTCCCACGATTGGGTAATGTGCGCCATAGAAATCGCTTACTGGAATCTGTAAAACCTTTGTTCGTTAATGGCGTACGATACACCAATTTTTTCGTCATTAAGGAGTACTTCATTAAGAATATCGGGCCATTTTTTTTTTCCGATGAGAACTGAAGGTGTGTTTCAGGACAGAATTATAAGTAGAGATTTGTGGCCCCCTCGGTCCCCCGACCTAACGCCCTGCGATTTCTATTCCTGGGGTAACTTACCGAAGTATAGAAGACGAACCCACACACCCTGGAAGAATTGAAACAAAATATCCGCCAGGAAATTGCCAGCATTTCTTAAGGTGAACCACGGCGAGTGATGGATAGTTTCCTAAAGCGATGCCAAAAAACAGTGTTTAAAATATTGTACGGTTTCCTCGACGCCTTTCTATGATAGCGGCAGACGGCAACCAGCGCCAAGGAAGCGGACAGGTAAAACACCGCCCAGTCCGTTCGAACTTTGCTCTCCCGGTATTTAATTCATACGGTTATTACAATGTAAATCATTTATGACATTTATCTTCGGATATATTAAAATAAATTATCATTAAATAAGGAACTATTTTCCACCGCAGGACCTATTCCACGACAGTAGCCTATGAGAGGTGACTGGTCACGTGACACTTTACTTTTACATATGTTATGTGTACAAAATTTAACCCTCTATTGCATGGATGATTTTACTATATATATATATATATATACTCTTCTAATTCCTGGACTGGTTTAGACATCCCTGTCACAGACACCTTAAAGGAAGTAATTGGAATAGGTATGATCGTTAAAGGACAGGCTTAATGTACAGTCCATACATTTAAACTAGAACGGTCGTGAATTTAATCACAGCGACTGCAATCAAATGTGGCTGCAGTCAAGGATGGGGAGGGCCCGCGTAAAATAACCAGTGAAATGGTACCCGTGGATGATACCGGTGTTACATTAGACTACAATGGTATGGATTTTTTGTTCTTGAAAAATAAAAATAAAAACTGCAATTATACTCAAATAGGTTGATACATTTATTATAGAAATAGGCAGCAATACCTTTATTTTCATGTTAAATGATAATATAATATGAAAATAAAAAACCAGACCTGCACTGTTGCAATATTCTACAACTTTGGTTGTTACCAAATTGCAACACCATGCATCACAGGGTTAAAATCGTAGTTGCGCAGTAAAGCAAAAACAGGCAATTTAAGCTTAGAAAAATTACACACCCAATTCACTATTTAAATTTGCCGTCCGCGGAGCATGTGTAAACACCCTAAAAACGCTATATCCGATATAATATATTTGGTTAAATTACAGGTTGATGAAAGCCAGTAAAACTGATTTGTTTCCCAATTCAAAAACCAATTGGGTTGTGCTACCAGAAACGTCCAAATTGATTTATAAAAGTCCTGTGTTCTACTGTCTGGTAGCGGGTTACTATTTAACAAGTGTCGACAAAATTGATTACCTAACATAAACCAAACCACGTTTCAAAATGAAACAACTACTGCTGCTGCAATTACACTGGGGCCCTAAGTGCCCCAAACGTGCACACATTACCGCTTTCTCATTACCATGGCCCGTTTAAAACAATTGTGCAATACACAGCAATACCGCCAGTAATGAAAGAGTACACGTACTACCTGTTTTCAAAGGTGCACAGGTAAAAAACTCGCAGTGTTATTTGTGCCATTTCTAATCTAGGATGCTACTGTCTGCTAGAACATTCTCCCGCACTACCTTGTCTTATACTGCTTACCTCAAGTAGGAGCGTCAGTACCTTACAGGAAGGGGGAAAAGGCCACTTCCTGATTTGACTCAACGATATTTAGTCAAACTTTTAGAGTATTGTAAGTGTTTTTGTTATCTTCATTTATATTGACATTTAATAATAAAATGTATTGGTAGCTATTTACATCATAAATAATTTTATTTCAAGTATTTTATACTTTATCTTTTTCATAAACCAAAATCCATGCAATTGTAGTTTAGTGTAACCCCATGACCTGCACGTAGCATCTCACTGGTTGTTTTATGTGGGCTCTCCCCATCCTTTACTAAAGTCATTTCATTGCACATGTTGGGATTAAATTCACGACGTTCTACTTTGAATGGATAGCCAGTCCATTTCATCTTTCGTGTCTTTTTGAATTACTTCCTTTAAGGTGGCTGTTACAGGAATATCTAAACCAGTTCACGAATTAGGAGAGTGACTATGTAGCAAAATATATATTTACGGCACAGATCGGATAAACACTAATTTCATTGTTAAATTATACAGCGTTTAGCGATACAAGGCAGAGATTTTTTGGAAGTTTCCTTCTGCATCAGATTGGGGAAATATTTCAATTTTTTCCAGAATGGTTAGTGTTTTTATTAATCCATTGAGGCTGAAAATATTTTTCTCTGTTGCTAAGAAACATTAACATACAATAGATAATAATCAAAAGTACATTAATCCTTACACCAATACCCAAAAGGCATTAAAAACTCGCAACAAACGATATCCTCCTCCTAACTTAAGTAAAATCCCAGCTAAAATTACACATCCTGAAACAGAAGACTGTGTCTATTAACCTTATATAGGGTGTCGAGAAGTCGCTCCGCAGTCTTCAGTAACCAAATTTCCCTAGAGACGGGAATTCCGCGAGCCTATGGTTATTTATAACGTTCCACCAAATAAAGTATATGATAGATTCACTTATGTAATTCATGAAAGGTTATATCAATGTTATCTTGAGCGGTACACCCGGCACTGTGCGGAGGGACTTGTTGATATCAGCCTTTATTATCATAAGGTGATTTATTTTAACAATGTACGACTTCAAATGTGGCTTAAATGAAACGTGGTCACTCGAGCCTTTGAAGGGGCTTTTAGGGACTATTCTATGTCATGGCCACGTGTTCCACTGGTTTGCAGAATTTAAGGGGCGGGAATCTCTTAAAGATGGAGAGAAGTGGCAGACCAGCAGCAGTAGTGACTGATAAAAACGTTACCGCTGTGGAAACAATGGTTAGGGAAGATCCAAGACTAACGTACAAAGACATTAGGGATTAGTTCGCCAAGTGTTTCAACCATTCTTCATGAACTCCTTCGTGTAAGGAGCACATTGTTGCATCATAACATTGCAATAGCTCACACCGCTAATGTACATAATATGGAGCTTCTGCAAGAAACTGGGACAAAACTAACGACTCAGCCACCCTATAGTTCCGATCTGGCATTATGTGATTTCTTTCTGTTCCCTATGGTGAAGAACAGCCTTCTATTTTCTATCCCTGAAGAAGGAGTTTCTGCTTACGAAGAAGAGTTATCTGCAGTGAAAGAAACGAGTGACGTGGATGGTTCCAGAAGTGGTTCCGGAGGATGGAACACTGCATGCAGTGCTAAAAACGAGTGACGTGAATGGTTCCAGAAGTGGTTCCGGAGAATGGAATGCTGCATGCAGTGCTAAAAACGAGTGACGTGGATGGTTCCAGAAGTGGTTCCGGAGAATGGAATGCTGCATGCAGTGCTAAAAACGAGTGACGTGAATGGTTCCAGAAGTGGTTCCGGAGAATGGAATGCTGCATGCAGTGCTAAAAACGAGTGACGTGGATGGTTCCAGAAGTGGTTCCGGAGAATGGAATGCTGCATGCAGTGCTAAAAACGAGTGACGTGGATGGTTCCAGAAGTGGTTCCGGAGAATGGAATGCTGCATGCAGTGCTAAAAACGAGTGACGTGGGTGGTTCCAAAAGTGGTTCCGGAGAATGGAATGCTGCATGCAGTGCTAAAAACGAGTGACGTGAATGGTTCCAGAAGTGGTTCCGGAGAATGGAATGCTGCATGCAGTGCTAAAAACGAGTGACGTGAATGGTTCCAGAAGTGGTTCCGGAGAATGGAATGCTGCATGCAGTGCTAAAAACGAGTGACGTGAATGGTTCCAGAAGTGGTTCCGGAGAATGGAATGCTGCATGCAGTGCTAAAAACGAGTGACGTGAATGGTTCCAGAAGTGGTTCCGGAGAATGGAATGCTGCATGCAGTGCTAAAAACGAGTGACGTGGATGGTTCCAGAAGTGGTTCCGGAGAATGGAATGCTGCATGCAGTGCTAAAAGCGAGTGACGTGGATGGTTCCAGAAGTGGTTCCGGAGAATGGAATGCTGCATGCAGTGCTAAAAACGAGTGACGTGGATGGTTCCAGAAGTGGTTCCGGAGGATGGAATGCTGCATGCAGTGCTAAAAACAAGTAACGTGGATGGTTCCAGAAGTGGTTCCGGAGGATGGAACGCTACATACAGTGCCAGGGAGAATATTTTGAGCAACTGGGATACACAAAATATTTGTGACTTCATGTTTTGTTGTCTCAACACATACCTAGTGACACTCGTAGATATAGATATTTTAATAATTGGTACCTTAATATGTACCTATCCGCGTCTGTATTAGTTGTTTTTTGTCTTCTTGTAACTGTTTTCCCACAAGAATTGAGATATTGGTATAAACAACCTATAAACTTCATTTTTCTGTAATGGAGATAACTCGTTAACTGCATATCGCCTTATTTTTTTAATTTATTTTTATAGAAATACGATACTGGTCAATGGTATTAAAATTTCGGATACACGCTTTTGTCAGCTTACACTTTTCAACATTTTAATTAATATAATTAAAAAGTCGTTTTCTTTCTCATGATCTCGAACATAGTATATACGGAATATTAAACTAACCAGCAGGTTTTTTTTTATTTTTTTATTTTTTTTTTATTTTTTTTTTTTTTTAAACAGGCTGTCTGTTGTGTCTATGCTCGAAAATTGCTTGAAGGGAAGGTAGATGTGAAGAAGATGAAAATGCACAATGTTTGTCACTATTATGTGAAAATTTCTATGCATGTATACCAAACAATATTTAGCAGGTCCAACAAATTTCACGTTTCTATGCAACATTTATTGGACTTTTGCTGCAATTTTAGTGGAGTATAAGAAATGCTTTATAAATATTAACTGTTATAAACAAAGTAAACTCTAGCTATGTTTTTTTTTTTTATTATGTCTACAAAACCTGTTATTTTTATTTGGCTACGTCAAACAGTTCTGGAAAAATATTTTTAACTACATAGATGGTCATTTTTCTTAAAATTATTAATAATTTACAAAATCAAAATTCAATAACAAACTGTCCTGTCTAGAATATTCAAAATACCATATTTTATGAAGTAGGTGTAAAAATGGGTATGCAAACTTTCAAAGATATCCATTAAGAGCTGCACTAGAAGTAAATTGAACATTAAAAACTGTCAAAAAATAGAAAGTGAAGAAAAATGACTCCAAAGTTTTAAGTGTATGACAACACGTGCACGGGTTTACTGCTTTAGAATTACCTTGGACCATACGAAGGTCCTTCAGCTAACTGTTTAGTTTCTTGTTCTTTAAATTTTGTTACTTTTAGCTCATCTCTAACATTACTAATTCTTTTGCTGACAGAACTTACATTACTAGACCCTTTCCTTGACATTGAGAGAAGCCTTACAACCCATAATGAATGTAATAATAGACCAGAAGTCACTGCTATTTGCAATTTCATTTTAGAAATAAATATTCTTGCATAAAATTGAGAAAAATATGACCATGTGGTTAACACATGTACACAAACATTTTGCCGTACTTTAGCACTGTTTTACCAGGATGAATGTTTGCAGAAAATCCCATAATATGTCTCTGTTTACATCCACAGCGACAGCTTGACTTAAACTTCAAAGTTGTAAGCGATTTTCTGCAATGAGGTAATGGAATGCATTTCAGGAGCCACGCCCATCCGCGCATATGAATTTAACGTAACAACCTTTTAAATGGCAATGCGGCATAAGTGACGATAGATGCTGAAGTACAAGGTACAGATATAATAATTTTACGGGAAAAAACGAAAAATCTAATGTCATAATTTCACTGATGCCTCACCCTAAAATATGCACGAGATCATTACTGGCAAATGTTTCGCATAATTAACAAGAAATAGAAAGGTGGACTTCACTACAAAGATTCCTTAGTATTAAGTAAGAAACGTATTAAAGTTTTAAAATAGACTTAACTTTCTCTATTTCACCACTCTAGCAGCGGTGAATAGAATGAATGAAATGAAGGTGCAAATAAATGAGCGCATAGCGCTTCAAGTTTCTTGCCATTCATCTTTTCAGTTAATGGAAAACCCTGCGAGGGGAAAAACAAAAACGAGAGAAAAGAAGAGATAGAGTCCTTAACCAGAAAACTTTCAGGTCCGGAGATCAAACCCAAATCCTTTCAGCGATGGAAGATGGATATCCGGTTCACGAGGGAAGTGCCAACCGCTGGTGCTTACATCTACGTCATAATTATGGTAGTCACGTTAGTAAAATGATTGGAAATTCGCTCTGACAGAAAAAAAAAATTAACACCCTAAAATACTGATTTTATTGTTTAGGCATAAAATAACGTTAGTTATTTCATTTATTGATGTTGCATTGATGTTGACAATTATATACCGGACCTAATTTAATCTAATCTAATTTATTATGTTCGCAAACAGACCACAATTGTAAAACTGGCTACCTGGACTATCATAAGTGTAGACTAGGGCAGTTTTCCTAATAGAATTAGTCAGTTAAGAACTGTAACGATTTTTAATACGTTAATGTGAGACGAATGTCGAGGTGCTATTTAGCTTTTATTAATCTTCGTTGGAATTAAAGTCTTTATAAAGTTTAATTACTCGCAGCCTAGCATCAGTCTGAGAGCTGTAAATGAGTGATTTGGGTTTAAGGGCCCGTCGACAACTAGGTCATTAGGGCCCGAGAGCTATAAGATTCTATTACTGTTGTCATAGGGAGTAGTGCGGATCTATTTTACAGATGAAACAATCAATATTGTTTTAACGAATGTTTGGAACTATTTATTAACACTTAAAAATCATTATCCTTCTCTTGAAGCACTTTTACAATTTTCTCGCTAAATATGGCGGACTTCTTCGCTAACAATAAAATGGCTCGGCACAGCCAATGATTGTGAATAGACAATGTTCTGTTCTAATCTAGCCGCACTCGATTGTTCAATTATTGACAATATAGTTCCCTTTTATGAATATCAGAAAATTTCACAATTAATTAATTAATTATTCAGTTTTTGATGTATGATTACTATTCCTCGTCGTTATGTCCAACAAAATCACTTCTTGCTCCTTCGTTGTATCACACATGAACAGAAGAAGTCAGTCTACGCTGCCTATAATTAATTTAACATAGTTATTTCAGGAGGCTTTCTGTTGCCTCTGTATTTACAATTTGAATTATCTCAAAGGACTGCCTCAGAACATACCCGCGTTACCTGAACGTCAGTTGTGTTGCATACCCATCGGGCGTTACCTCATATCGATCGTGTTGTTTACGTTTTCTGATCATGCTTTACTAGATTCTTCTAGAAATTGGAAGCGTTCAATTAGGAACCTTCTCAAAAGTACAAGAGGGCATATAAAAGGTTGCTTAACCTACGGAGCAATAGTGTCTTCAAAACCATTTGGAAGCTTCTGTAAGTTTACAGATCGGAGACACTGGTTTTGATCACGAGTAATGTTATTTTTAGCCTCAAAGTACAATTTTTATTTTGATTACAGTGACTAAAGTCATTATCAGTTTTTTGGTATTAATGTTGTTTGAACTTCTCATTAAATTTAATTCGTACTATTTTGTATTATGCTTCTTTCTCTACCAATACTACCGGTAATCCTAGGTCATGCACAGAAATTCTCGAACCGTAGCTTTGGTACACTAAAACAGAAGTTTCTAAACAAAGCTTTTTCTTTAACCAGGCAGCCCCAAAACATGCATCTTCGTTGAAAGTAAAAGTGCAGGTACTAACGAAAATAAATAGGATACATAGCACAGCTTTCTTAACAAATACTGCAGCAGAATGGTGCGCATGCGCACTAAGGGCCACTTTAAGTATAGGTACTAAATGCTGACTTAACGCGTCTACTTGGGATTAAATATGTTGAAATTGCCATAACTTTCAGTACGTGTGCCTGATATTTTATGATAACGGCGATCATATCCGTGCTTAACATAAAATGTTCTTGTCATGTTTTCACTGCAAGACCTGGAGGTCTTCCAAATGGGCGGTAGTGAACCACAGCTGTCTGGAGGAGGAGGCGAACTTTCCAGGTGGCTTTTATTTCTGAAGCATTTTTACACTCCATTATCCAACGCGTCTATTTATACTTGTGCTTCCTGAAATAAAGTGCTCTGAACTTCCGCATTTCTATATTTCCAAGTTTTACCCTAATCTTTATCGAAAGCTATCACAGACAGAGTGCTTAGTTCGGATAGTGCGTAGAAAGCTATTTTACTACTTTATACTAGAGAGTCAAACAGTATAGACTTGGCCGTGCTGTGGTGGAGCCATTAGACCGCTTGACTCACCAAAGCGACCCGGGTTCGATTCCAGGCGTCAGCATGTGGGAAGTGTGGTAGACACACCGTCGCAGGGGCAGGTTTTCTCTGGGCCCTCCGGTTTCCCCGCCATCATGTTAGCAATTGCTCCATCATCTTTCGGCACTATTTCATATCATACACTTCCTCACTTCGGGCTGATTACCCATCCTGGTTCCTCTATCTGACCAACTCTAGTTACAAAGACCGCATATACTGGCTGGGAGGGCTTGGGGCACTGACCATGTCCCACTCTCTACTACTGGGGCCCGCTCAGGATGCCTGTAGTGGGCAAAGCTGGGGGATCCAGCGGCCAAGGCTACGAAAAGGCCGTAGTGCCACAGGAAGCACTATAGTGTTGCCATTTGGCAACAAAGGTTTCGGTTACGAGAAGAAAATAGTAGAGTTGCAATATCACAGAGTGAAGATTGTGCTACCCACGAGAAGCAAACTATATTTGTGCAGAAGTTTTGGAAGAAAAAGTGAAAAAAAGAAAAGAAACCTCGACTGGAATTTTTTTCATTTTGTCACTCTATAATCTATTAATAACTTTTTCTTGAAGATGCTTAGTTTCTTGCTTTTTCAATGTACTCCACTCTAATTCTAATTTATTTCCAGGAACCCTTAATCTTTATTTCTGCCCATATTTTCCCCATTCCTATTTGTCTGTATCTTTTACATCCCAGCCTCTTTTCTGCCCATTTTCTTCTGTACAGCCATGTAGTAAATAGAACTGAGGAAATCCTGGGGAAAAAAAAAGCTTTCAGTTCACGAGTCCATGCCTTAACGACCACGACGTCTAGACAGAACACTGCACATGCACATTTTATGAGGTATGATTTGCTGGAATCCTCTCCAATGATTTTATTTTAATTGTTTTAATTTGTGTCGGAATGTTCTGCGGTATCTAAAATAAGGTGAAACGAGAAACACCGCTGTAATATTTCAAACAGCAGCAGCGGCAGTTAAAACCTCCAGATGCCCATCAGAGAAGCGAACCTGACATACATTGGGACCCATTTCTATGCTAATATGAACATTATTGCAAATAAAATTCAAAGAGTGTATTGCAGCTGAAGCTTAGAGTTTGCCACTTACACTCTCGTTAAAAGAATAATATTGCAATTAAGGTAAAAACATCATTTACATTTCATTTAAACATTCATGTACTAGGCAAAACATTACGCTGTAAAAGCACGTATTCTGCACATGCAGCTCTCAAACTATGGCCA
Source organism: Tenodera sinensis (assembly GCA_030765045.1). Classification (NCBI taxonomy): domain Eukaryota; kingdom Metazoa; phylum Arthropoda; class Insecta; order Mantodea; family Mantidae; genus Tenodera; species Tenodera sinensis. The sequence goes on along the minus strand of CM060969.1, from coordinate 93,525,652 downwards.
GGTATTTTTTCCCCACCTAACGTTTGCACGATGACTAATGAATTGAAATACTAACATTTGTATAATATCACGTAAATATTTTAATGGTTCAACAGAAACCTTTATTTAAAATAAACGACAGAATCAGGAATTTATATCTGTGTGTGGCTGTATTTTAGATATTAGCCATACGTTACCCATTACATCAGTAACACGGCACGATTTATACATAAATACGTGACAAAACGACAAGATCCGATCCAGTAACTTTTCTACCACTTAATTATGTTATAACATTTTACCAAAATACAACTTTCTTCTCATCAACACCATCTACAGTCTTTCGTGCAAAAACAACTCTCGTTTTTACTTCTCATAACCTTGCTCAGTCCTTTTAGTGTCTTTCTTCAATTCCTGTATCTCTTATGCCCTAATTACGATAACAATCACTCGCGACGCTCGTTGAAGAGCGTACCAACACGACCCATACAGCAGTCACGCGAGACAGCCCGACCCTGAACGATTTGCCCGTACGCCGACACAGTATATGGCGTTAAGTAGCTTGGTCCCATCCGTCCCTTGTTGTGCGCCGAGCTCAACGTCACAATATTATAGGTAAAATAATATTTAACGAATATTTACTCACAATACTAAGATAAATATAAAAATTAACAAAATTTGTATTTGTGTAACACTTTCTAAGGTTTAGTTGTATTTTTAAACTTTATCAAAATTTACATTACTTACAAAGCACATAAATGACTATTTAGCTTTAATTATAACAATTTATTGGCTGGTTTTCCTCACATCTGGACTCCAATTCTAGGATGTGTATGACAAATTTCATGAGCAATTTTGACATTTCTAACCTTAGGTCGTTGTGGCATAGCTCCATCTGCTACGAGACATCTTGACCACGTGTCCTCCCCATCGCTATTTATGGGTTCTTGTTCTACTCATAGTGGCTGCATATTACGCTCCACTCTTTCTTCTTAGATCCTCATTTCGTACTTTGACCCTGAGCTTCATCTCAAACCGTTTTCTTGTAAATGTGCAAGTCTGACATGTAACAAAGTTATAAATAAGTACAAATGAATATGTAGATATACAAAAAGCATTTCATTACATAGGCAGTTTTAGTTCAGAACTGCTGCGCACATCTGGCCACTGTGTAAAACGGACCTACCTACCCCCGTTCCTAAAATAACACAAGGCATTCCACGTGTCTCTATCTGCTATGCGGGTTGCGTTCTTTCGTGCCTCGGAGTGCACCATGTAAATTCCATGGCTGATCATCTGAAACGAGCTTAGTTCATTAGTTGTCCGCACACCTGCCACGCCACATGCCTTTTCCTTCGTGATGACCTCCATACGGTGTCAAATCTCTCCCATATCATGACCTCCTTGACAGTATCGACATGCATGTTGAAACATGAGCCTGGGATCCAATACCGCAATCACACAACATTCAACTAATACCTCTAACTTTGCGTCACAAAATACATCAGAAGAACTATAACATTCCAGTGGCGTAGCGTGGTGTGTGCACTTTGAACTCGTGTTAAGGGTGACATTTCCAAATGCCACCTATTATTAGCAGCGGATTTCCTTTAAACTAATATCAGACATAATAGATGTAAGGAATAATGTCCATTCAAAGTTTCATTGTAATGTCTCCAACACCCTTAAACTTTTTTCTTTTGCTCCACAATGAAGGTTTGAAAATTTGGATACTTTAAGATAGTATTCTGCTATACATAAGTACCTTCAAAACAAAGTTGGGAACAGAAAATTTTGTAATGCTTTGGTTTATTAAATAAAAATTATTTACTTACAAAAATTTTCATAATTTTTATAGTTTACCTAGAACCTTATAATTCACCAACTGGTAAATATTAAAATTACAGAAAAATCGCTCCCATTTTTACTTTCTCTACTACGTCAAGTAGAGGGGAAGTATTATATTCCAACAAAAATTCGATGTCGGGACTTCACCGGAAATGTTTTCACGCACCCTGAATAAAAAAAAAATAAAAAATAAAAAAAAAAGTATTTTACAAAAAATTCCGCGTGCGTGCGTGTGTGTGCGTGTGTATGTGTGTGTGTGTGTGTGTGTGTGTGTGTGTGTGTGTGTGTGTGTGTATGAGGCTGTGGACAGCGTAACTCAAAAACCAAACATCGGTTGGAAACCAAAGTTGGTATTTAAGTTTAATGTCTTTCAAAGATGAGACACAAAGATTTTGAAGAAAATTCCTCCAGCCTAAACTACTCTTTACATAGTAATGTTTTTGTAAAAATTTTATTTTCTCGAAAATGACTAATAATTTTGATTAAAATGCCATATGTTTATATTTTTATGGCAAATGTAATGTGTATTTTGAATTTTCTGACGATAGCCTATATAGTCCTCTTTACTCTGGATGACCTTTGAATAACTGGTAACTCGTAAGACATAGATCAAATCTTGCTATACAGAAAATGTAGATCTCCTTAAGACACAGAATTTAGGTTTTTTTTTTTTTTAAGTGAACCATTTCGAATTTTCTTCAAATACAACATTGTTATTCATCTTTTATATGTCAGCCGTGCAAAGAGAACGGAATCTCAAAGCTATAAAAGAGTTGACTATCGCTCAAAGCCTACTATATTCCCCTTGTACCTACAAGGAAATAAGCAATCAGATAATTTGTACAAATGTTTACCTCAACTAACAAGAAGAAGATATAGGAATAAGAGTTTGTAAGAATGGTTAGTACAAGAGTAGAGAAAGTCATGTCAGTGCAACACAGATTTTTTAAATTTTATTTTGTTACTATATTTAACAACGAAATCAGGGGAAAACGCACTGTATACTATTAGTAAACAAATCCTGAGGGACTGCTATCCTTTATCTCCGTATTTTATAACATTCTGTTTTGCAATGTCAGTTAAATCAGTTTGTCATTCGCCAGAAAGAGCACTTTCAGGAGCAAATGATGGTATACAACCATTTTTATACACGATGGAGGGGAGGTAACCTGGAAATGTCTACCGTTGCATTTTACAGTGGACCTTGTGCTTTGGAAAGGCTCAGACAACATTCTTTTTTTTTATTATTTTATTTTCTTGGCGAAGTATATTTTCCGAGATGACAGTTTAAAGCCCATTTCTGCCCCGCTGCTCCCAGCGAAGGGCTGAATAACGTTTTGCGCGACGTGTTTTAATGAAGACGGGCGTCACAACACAGCGAATGTCTGGCTTCATTATTACAATTTCTTTTCCCTTCTTCCTCCTTCTGTTCTCCGGCATTATTCCCGGGGAGAAGCGAAGAAGAAAGGAAAAATAGTAATGAAGGCGAACCGCACTTGCAACTTTAGAGAACAACCTATACACAATTTACATTTAACATTTTGAAGCCAAGTGGAAGATGCTAAAACCATCTCTTCGATGATGATGCCGCCGCCTCCAAGGAAATTTGATATTGTTTGTAACAGGAAACTCGGTTTTGCGGTTGCCATAAATCTCTGATACATACGCCTCAGGAGTTTGCAACAAACTCTGCAAAATGACGCCGTCGAATATTCAAAACATGCCTTATATTGGTGCTAATAAACCCCACTCAACTTAGATAAAAAACAGAATGGAGATAAACTCTACATATGCAGAGAGACTCACTGCGCACACAGAAACACGATAACGGACCTGCTGTACACTAGGTCAGGCAGTTGACTTGTTTTTGTCTCCTCTGAAAGTGGAGTATTGAGCTGACGTGTGGTCGAGTTATTAGCAATGTGCTTTATTATTTTGTCCTGTACTTAGTCACAAAGTGTATTATGGCTCAGGATTTGTTTTCTGTTGCACAGTGTGTATTTACTTATTTATTCGTATGTGTTAACTCAGCTCGCCAAGAGAAAGTGCGGAGAGATTTCCAGCTCATCAGCGATTTCTATCTCTGGGGTAACTTAAAGTATAAAGTGTACAACACAAACCCACTCACCCTGGAAGAATTAAAACAAAATATCCGCCAGGAAATTATCAATGTCAACTACGGCGAGTGATGGATAGTTTCCTAAATAGGTGCTAAAATGTATGGACGACAGTAGCCAGTTTCAGCATCTCCTTTAATAACATTACTAAGTAAAGCCTTTAAAAGAAGTTTATAAATGTTGTATGGTTTCATCCGCGTTGTTCTATGACAGCGACAGTCAGCAACGAGCGCCGAGGACGCGTACAGGCAAAACACAGCGCAGCCGGTCCGGAGTCTTTCGGAACACCCGCTAGTTTTCATTCGAACAATTGAAATAAATCTGGAAGTACCACAAAGGCTTCGAAGTATTATCCAATGCAATTTCTGGTTAATACCATTTACACTTACGAAGATCCTAAAGGGTTCTTACGCCCGGCTTCATAAAAGTCAATCTCAGCTCAATCACCTGAAAACAATCTCCAGTCAAGCTGAACTTAGAATTTTGCTTGTATAAACATTTAAGTTCAAATCTAACTGGTGATTCTTCTCCAGTGAACATGATTAAATCAGAAAAAGTGCGGAAATTAGAAATAAATAGCACTTACAGGCTTAAACAAAATGGTGAAGTAATTTGGATATTACCATTGTTTCAAATTATGTCCAAAACAGTTTACTGGAGAGGCGAAAACTAATCACCTCTAACCTAGAAATTGTTTCACAAATGGTAAAATGTGAAGTTATGTTTGAGGTTTACTTTTAGAAACATGAAATTAACTTGCAATTGCGTTGAAGTTTAAGGAGGCTACGTTGGACTTAAATATACTTAGATCCAATAATTGGTACAATGTACAAATAAAACTATTAGAAACTGAACATATGATTAACCTGAATAAAAATCCGAGGAACTTTCTTCGAACCAGTTTCTTTCCCAGAAACAAACTACGTCGATTTTTCTCCCAGAGTATGTTTGTATGTTTATACTTTTCAATTACAATATCAATGTTTCTTCTTTTTATTTTGTTCGCGTTTGGCATTTTACGATTTCTCTTGTATCTTGTTCTGTGCCATTTTCGTATTACCTCATGCTGCTCGGAAAGTGATTTTCAGCTGTTTTACACGTTGCCAAACGTTACGTTAAGAACTAAGATCAAAGTTGAACTGAGATTCGGTTATTTTTGATTAGTTTTATACAATGCGATTTTTGTGCGATAGCAGTTCATGTTCTGATCTTATATTGAATATAATCTCCATTCAGTAACATTTATGCAACCGGACCTTAGTGATTTACTAAGGTGTTTTGAAATGCCACGTAATGTTACATGGAAATTTAGGAATGCTGGAAGACCGAAGAAAGTCGTGAACTCTAACAGAAATATTTGAGTTCTTAAGATGCTTCAGCAATTAAGTTGTTTTTGGATCCGTCAAATCATATTTTATATTCTGGATGCTTGGAAAAAGGATGAAATAAGAAACATTGGTAGTATATATATGCACTATAAAACTTCTTACAGGCATAGAAAAACATTAAATATATTGCAACACTGAATTCCAATGGATTAGTCCGCGCAGCACGTGGGGAAACGCGTGTGACTTCGCGCGCTGTCGGTAGCGAGAAATATTTGTCGTTTGTGTGTTAACGCGAGATCGATTATATCTACTGAAATAGCTTCCATTTAAAAGAGCAGCTTTTTATTTTGGTGCCTATGCGTTTACAATCATGCATGTGTCTATTAAACCCAACAATTTAACATTTAAAAAAGTTAAACACATGCGTGTGTACTTACAAATCAGACTGGTGGTTCGTTTTCAAAACAGAACTTATTTACTTTAGAGCCAATTGCACACTTCAGAAAATCGTGTACTTTCTCTAACAGTGTTTTAGGCTTCTTTCTCTTTGTATACGAAGCTTTAACACAGCCAGTTTCTTTGAACTCCTTACGAACATGCACAACGCTGATTCCTGGTAAGTCGGTATATTCTGAGGTTGTTTGCTCAATCATTCACAAGTATACAAGGATGGTGCTCCATTAGCTTGTGAAATACGTTTAACACGATTTGTTTTTCACCACTTTTCAACAGTTTCCCCTTAGCGTGTTTTCTGCAACTATCAGGACTCGGTTATGTTATCGCAACTCTTAAGACAGCCACCATATTCCTCACTGGCCGACTGGCATAGTCTGTTCACGAGTTCACAATTTAAAAACGACTCAATTCATAGTCAGTGGGGCTTTTGCTGTTCTTAAATAAAACTTAACGTGTGCTATGTTCAAGGGAAACATTTATCATAATTGTGAACAGATTTTAAACAGCAATAACATTAAAAAGTGGTGGATATATTTTCTTTCCTTCATCAGAGTGCTTCGGTCAGGCTACGAGCGTTTGTGTATTTCAAGTAACTTGCTTATTTTGGCAGCATTATAAATATGTACATATTTGCATACAAATCCAATGCATACTGGCACATTTGCTTTGTAAAACACTACTGCTCATGCTCCTTATCCATAATTTAGTGAACATTTCGAGGTGAAGTTGTGCTCGATATGCTTACATTCGTACCCTGAAGTTGTGGCACAGTTCTCAAGTTACATTCAACACGCAGTACGCTACATTCATATACCAAGAGAATATTAAACTTAAGTAGTGTAACGAGAAATCATTAGCGATTGAATTTCTGGCACTCGTTTCGAAGGAATGGTTCATTAGTTCCCATGGAAGACGCGAGGGGCTCGGGGGTGGGGCAGGGCGAAGAGGTGAATGTTTTAGAAATTAACTCCCTCTTCCATCCCTCCTCTAGGCAAAATTCCAGAATTCTCCTCCATTGCACCTATAGAGCGATTTCGGGGAACATTCAAACGATTAAAACAGGAGAGACCGTGGGAAGTTTACAAGCGGGAGGAGGGAATTAAAATTGGTTGGTAGCCTTGTCGCTCGTGTCTCTTAGGCGCGTTCAGAACTCAATAGCTCCTTCGTACCGTAAGTGGACATGACTTTGTATCAGGGTTTAAGTTAGAGGCTTTTGTAGCTTTTGCTAATGGCATTGCAAACAATTGCAAAATGAACTACATTAAAAGGAATCGCAGCAAGATAAGTGAAAACCACCTTATCTTTTCAGATTGTGCATTTCATCTTGTGCACCAAATGTTGAAGACCTTCTGAAACGCAAATCGTGCCGAAAAGCTACCCTCAGAAACATCGTGCGTTAATCAGGAGTAGAATATGAATGTGTACGTCTTTGATTTCCTGTACGTAAGAATGCGCCGCCACTAGAACTCAGTAACCACGGATAAATGTGTCATTCTGCCCCAGCGTGTTGAAGCAGGTGATTTCAACCTCCCTTAACTTGCCTGCGGTTGGGCACCCGTTAGTTAAACTAATGATTAAGAGTTCATAAAATGAAAGAAAACTTAAACTATAGCTTAAACGTAAGTAGAAGTTTAAACTCCGTTGTAATACCTACTCGCTCAAAGCTAAGTGAACTCGTCCAATAACCTGGGCGACTCAGGTAGTGAAAGTCTTTTTGGCCTGGGGATGGACATGAGCCAGGAAATTTCGGCGGCGTTCTCACATGATCATCAATTGTAATTTAAGAAGAACATTATCTCTACCGAACCACTCCCGAAACAATTTGTCAGACTTTTGATGGATTGCTATTTTTATCAGCTGTATCGCTGTTTGCAAAGCTCCGGCAAACCGCCTTTTGGCATGCTGCGAAACAAAAGAGAGCGATAAGTCTCCCTGTTTCTTTTTGTTGCTTCTTTAGAAGGACAAAAACCAAGCGGCATTTCCGGCTCCTACTGCTTATGGAACGTTCGCGGTTCATTTACTCCCAAACAGAATCAACGAAGAAAGCTTATACATTTGAATCTAGTTTTGACAAATGGACTACAGCTGTGGAGTCTCACTCTAATCGTTCAGCGCGCGGTGACCCCAACAGGGCATTTTTTGCTGCACACACTCACACTTCTGTCCAGGGCTTGGAATTGTTCTACAAAAACAAAACCACACAAACAAAAGCACACTTATTTAGGCATTCTTTCAACTGATTTATAGTTCTGAGATGATTCATCCTAAAGAGGGGAAATATTATGAAGCCCTGAGCTGACCAAATGAATCTATTAATTTATAGTTTGCTACACGTCATTTGGGATTGCCAGTCCAGTGGTTTATCTGCCAAGTCTAGAGATTTTAGCCATCACTCTTGTAACGAAATGAGTGCATTCTTATACAAAGGAGCATTACTTTCAAAACACGAGACCAAATTGGGGTTTTCCATTTCACACGCATGTATTGCATGATCCTGCGTTTTATTATAAGGATTTTATTAATTAAAAGACTTCCTTTATCCATTCAACAAAATATTCATTACAAATTTAGTCCTCTACCCACTTCATTATTTATCGAATCTCCATAACTTAAAACCCCATTTCGCCAGAAGGGTATGTTAGGCTTGTAACTCAATAACTACAATTATTTTACAAAATTGAAACATTGCTTCGTTATCAAAATGTATTATAAATTGCATAATACCCTGACGATATTGTTCCTTTTTATAAATATCACAAAATTTCAGTTATTCACTTTTCGATGTATGATTATTTCTCGTCGTTATGTCAATCAAAATCACTCCTTCCTCCTTCCTTGTATCATACATGAACAGAAGAGCTCAGCCTACACTGCCTGTAACATAACAAGGATATTTCAGGGGGTTTTCTATTGCCTCTATATTTACAATTTGAATTATTTCAGAGGGCTTACACAAAAATACTGCTTCAACCAGTATCGTTATGATGAGGTGACGTGGTCGAGCATAAATATATATTTTTAGACTCAAAAGTAAACCATCTGCGGTTTTCGCTTACTGTCCGTATTGCGAGAAGGTGCGTAAACACCTAGGCAATTCATGTACGAGGATGGGTCAATAAGTAATGCCTCCTTTTTTTTTTCTCCTTAAATAAGTTAGTTATGTGAAAAATTTGAATTTGGCGCAATTCCTCAAACCTTCTTCTCCAATCCCCTGCAGTAGTAACTTCCTAAGTCAACAGGTGGCAGCACTGCATCCTCTTGCAAAATGGCTGACATCGACATTCGTATTAGACAGCGTTCTGTGATTGAATTTTTGACTGCGGTAGGTGAAACGCCAATTCGCATTCACAAAAGGCTAAAAAATGTGTATGGTGATGCAACGGTGGATGTCAGCACTGTTAGACGATGGGTTCGTCGCTGTAACGAAGCTGAAGGGCAAGCACCACTGGCAGATGAAACGCGAAGCGTCAGGCCGGTGACTGCAGTGACTCCATGCAACATTCAGCGAGTCGATGAGATCATTCGTGGTGATCACCGGATAACAACAACCCTCAAAAAGCTGAAAGCACGTCTTCGCCGAGTGCGCCCAACAAGAACCATGGCGGATGTTCTTTTGCATGACATTGCAAAACCACACACCAGCCGTTACACCACTGCAGAAATTGAGAAATTGGGATGGCAAGTCTTACCTCACCCCCCATACAGCCCTGACCTGGCACCATCAGACTTCCATTTGCTCGGGCCACTAAAGGAAGCTCATCGTGGGATTCATTTTGAAGATGAGGAGGCTGTGAAAACGTCCGTGCGTCAATGGCTTAGGAAGCAAGACCCTGTGTTTTACCACACTGGAATACATGCCCTAGTTAAAAGGTGGACCAAAACTGTGGAAGAGGACGGAGATTATATTGAAAAGTGACAAATTAATCGTCAATGTTGTAGTTTTCAAGCTATGTAAATTGGATTCAATTTTCTTGGCAATTAAAAGAGAAAACAAATAGGAGGCATTACTTATTGACCCACCCTCGTACTTTGTTATTCTCAGGGGAACCGTTTGCCTTCAACAGTCTTAATTACACACACAGACATTTACGATTTTTATGCAGAACTGCAGCGGGACTGGAGCCACATCCGGACTGCGGCAGTCTCGAATAAATACCTGTAGTCATCCGTCTCTCTCCCATCGGTGTCCAAGCTTCGCTGCCTGTACATTATGCATTGATCTTAATGTACGGAAAGAATTTACCGCAATACTTATCTATCATTTCTTCATAAAATTATATATCCGTAATTCTGATATTAACTTCGTTTGTTGTTCGTTCCCCGCACGATTCCACTCTTCTTTGTAACGACTCCACGTTTGCCATTCCAGTACAAACCACAGCAGTATTCAACAGGTATGTAACAAAGCTACCGTTAATGAACACCTTTGTTCCTCGGTCGTGTTCTGTTTTTATAGCGTCGCGCAAAGGTTCGCAGCGTCTCCACAACGTCCGGTGAGCGCCGACTGACATTATGCCCACCCTTTTTATTAAACCAGACATGACGTGTATGCCATAAATAATGAATTCCTAGCCGCGTAAAGGTCATGTTTGCTCGCAGCACCAATTTGTACTACCTTCCTCAAAGTAATAAGCGATTTTGTTCTTGGATTTCTTATCTAGGACGACCCCCTTCTCCCTTAATGAAAGACTAAGTAGGAAAAAAAAAAAAAAAAAAAAAAAAAAACACAAAAATGCACCTGTTTTGTTTTTTGCGCAGTTTTATGATGTGAAATTCCCTCTTTAATTTTCTATACAACATGTCACTGTAGGTAAAAAAAAAAAAAAAATACACAAACATATTTTTAAAAGTCTTGTATCTGCGAATTCTGGAACACTTCGCACAAAAAACAAGAGTAATTCTTACACGCTTTGAAATAGATAACCCATCATTTAGGGGAAGTTTTACTCCACAAATTGGCAGCACTTAATATACCAGCTTGGGTATCCTTAATTACCCTCGTATATGGCTAAAAGTGTGAAATTCTCAACTAATGGCCCTATGTTTATTAAATTTGTACCACAGGCGTAATAAATGCAAATATGTTACAGCCTAATTCCATATATTTTGCTCTAATAGTTTAGAATGATAACATTTTTTTATGTCGCTTAAAAAGTCCCTTGCGACAAAATGTTAAATTTTGGTCCAATATATTACTCCTAGGGTTCAAAATACAACTCTTTTTAAAATTGCTCTAGTTTTCTCTGTCTGCCCTTCAGTTTAGGCTTCAAAAATATCTAACCTTACAAATTATTTATTACTAAAATTGCATCTTTTGTGTTTGAAAATTAAAAACATACGCTTAGAGATGTGTAGCAAATTTCATTAGTGTGATACAAAAACTCCTCCGTAAGGAACATTTTACAGGAAGAAAATCTGATGTTACATTCACATTACATTCCTTACTCTTGTACTAACATTCTTACAAACTCTTATTCTTATATCTTCTTCGTGTTAGTTGAGATAAACATTTGCAGAAATTATCTTATTGTTTATTTCCTTGTAGGTACAAAGGAAATATGGGAGCACAATAGGCTTTGAGCGATAGTAAAATCTTTTAAAGCTTTCAAATTCCGTTCTCTTTGCAGGGTTAACATAAAAATGAATAACGAGGTTTCATTTCACGAAAGTTTCAAAACTCGCACAAATAATAAGGAACATGTTCGAAATGGTTCACTCTACATAAAAATTTACTTGGACATAAGTTGTGTTTTAGCAAGCTTTGCATTTTAGTATAGTAAGGTTTGGTCTATCTCTTACGGTTTACCAGTTATACAAGAGTCATCCAGATAAAACAAGACTACATGGGTTATACCTAGAAAATTCAAAATATACATTTTATTTTCCGTATCTCAATATGGTATTTTAATCAAATGCCATTTTCGAGAAAATCAAAATTTTCGAAAAATGTTCCATGTAAATAGCAGCTTGGAAAGTGTTAAGATAAATCATATGGCACTATTTTGCACCGCGGACCAATATATTTTACAATAGCAATTGACAGTAAGGAGATATGGCGCAAAGTTATTATGGAACAGATCTTTGACAGTAAGGAGATATGGCGCAAAGTTATTATGGAACAGATCTACACCTCTGCGAATCCTTGTTTCTAACCTCAAAATGCTCAATTTTCTGCACGTTGTTTTCCCACATCCTGCGTATTCTGAGAGGCACGTACCCGAACACCTGAAAGTGATTATAGGAACGAAAGTCAAGCAAGCATCTTTGTTAGGCCCAACTGCCCCGATACACCAATACCAGATAACGAGCAACTTCTTTCAAAAATAACGAATACCTTATTATTCCAACTAACGATGGTATTTCTGAATAAAACGAAGTTCCGTTTAATGATCCAGAACGATTTAATGCACGCGCCTATAGTCGTATACCTTTAAACAGCTAATGATACAGCAGAAAGCCAGTTTAAGCTCTGGTGCCTATAACGACTTTGAATGAAATTCCATGTTAAAGATGAAAAAGGAAATGATTTCCTTGAATTTTCTGCCAATGGTCTTTGAATTCCTCTTCATTCTGAATGATTTTTGTACAACTGGTAAACCGTGCGAGATAAAAGAATGGTGAAAAAAATGTGTTGCACTCACATGACTTTCTCTACCCTTATACTAACCATTCTTACGAACTCTTATTCCTATGTCTTCACATCAGTACAGATAAACATTTGCAGAAATTATCTTATTGCTTATATCCTTGTAGGTTCTAGGGGAATGTGGGAATACAGAGGTTTTTTTTTTTTTTTTTTTTTTTTTTTTGTTCCATTTATATCCCGTCTTTAACTGCAGAGATCTTATCGGCGGCCTTACCCATTGACATATGGTGTTACACTTTTCAATCTTTGGGTTTTTTATACTTTGAATTCACACACACATTCACACTTTCAGACTCAGGGAGGGATGACAGAAAAATTCCTACCCCCTGCCGGGAATCGAACCCGGGACCCCATTTATTTAAACATAAATTGTGTGTTTTAGTTAGATCTACATTTTTTGTACAGTCAGATTTGGTCTACCTCTTACGGTTTACCAATTATGCAAAAGGCATCCAGAGAAAACAGATTTTGCTATAGCCCAAAAATTCAAGATAGGTATACATTTCATTTGTAATAAAAATATCTCAAAGATATGGCATTTTAATCAAAATCGCTAGAGCAATTTTCAGGAAAATCAACATTTCCGAAAAACTTTCCATGTAAAGTATTTTAGTTCGTGGGGCCTCAATACATATATTTCCGGTGAAATCTCGACATCGAATTTTTGGGTGGAATACAATACTACTTTACATAGTAGAGAGGAAAAAAAAAAAAAAAAAGGAAAGAAAGAAAGCTCTCGTTAAAAGCACACAATTTATGTCAAATAGTGCTTTTTCCGTTGTAGAATTAAGGGTAAAGTTTGTTTGTCTGTCTGAACACACAGAAATTACATCTTAGCGAGTTAAATTAATACTGCTCTTGAAGTTCTCAATGGTTTTTCCTGAGTTTTATGAACTGTTCTGTAAATCACAATTACTTCAAGTGCTTTGATAACTTATGCAGATTAGTCTATAAAAATATTTCATCCAGGAGGAAAATATAAACAATTTACTCTTAAAACATGAATTCACATACCCTTTTCTCAGAAACTACTTGCCATACAGAATCACACTTTTGCATGTTTGCTCTTAGTATAATTAGCTATCTTCTGAACCTCAATTATTTAGTGGAACATATCAATCTACTAGAAATTAATTTTAAAAAAAGGTAAAGTGCGAGAACATTTTGCAATGTTTTCTTAATATTACTAATATCGCCATATTATTACTGTGGTTCAGAGAGTTCAAATATGTATAGACATACACTGAAAATTTCAGCTCTCTACCTTTCTTACTTTCCGAGAAAGAGGTGCTATCTTTCACAAAAGTAAATGCCCAACTTAAGTGAGACCTACGCGAAGGATCACTTACTATACCTTGCTGTTCGAAGGACATGACAGCCATGGGCTCTACTCGCCACTCGCCTGTTTTGAAAGGCAATATTTCAACAATCATACATTAACGGGCAAACATTGCAAATTTAACTTCAGTGCATCTGCAGAAAATATGTTCTTATCGTTTCTTATTAAGTTGTGGACTAGAACTATGATTCCAGTGTTGGGTGCACAGACGTGAGTTTAATCAGCGAGACGAAGTTCGTGTGTTCGCTATAGCGGAACTGGCTAAGGAGTGTTCCTTCAAATCTACAGTGGTGGGCTAACATCAGATCGAACCCCATTTAATGTGCTTTATTTTTTTTTATTTTTTATTTATTTATTTTTTTTTTTTTTCTTAACAGGAATATCATTATTTATATAACCCGTGCTAAATATAAAATTGTACAAACTAATGAAATTATTTCTTTAGGTATTTTTATTCCGCATAGCGTTGTAACTTTTCCCGCCGTCTTATGAATGCTGCAGTACGATTCGAATTTTAAAACTGATGGTTCATAAGATATTTATTGCAAATGCTGAAAATAAAGCAGGGAACACGCCCACCTCAACTGTCAATCATGCCTCCAAAAATTAATATTTCCCTTTAAATATTCACATTCAAAAACATCTGTATAAATTTCGAAGGCGATTGCCATATTAAAATATACAAGCGTGCAATAGAGTAAAATACGGTTCTAATGTCATAAAAATGCATTGTTACAAGATCTGGATGCCAATGAATAATGTAATTAGTGATATGTTAAACAGCACAGACAGAAGCTTTAGATTACTTCAGCGGAAGCAACCATTGCCTCTAGCAAGGTTGCCCTGTCCCTTTTAAGTCAATTTCTAGCAATGTGACTTCATCCGATTCTCTGTTCCTAATAAAAAGCTGTAGAGAATTGAAGACTTCGTTAATTTTGTATTTCAGAAAATAAACATGCTAAAAGTGAGGATCCCCCCCCCCCCCCCCCCCCGACAGCTGATAGTTTTGAATTCCACGGTCAGTGACGCAGCGCTCTCGGCTATTCCTCACTTCGGAATTCGCGTTGTATAATATATCATGCTTATTGTCACTAATTTGACAGCTAACAAAGCTTAAAGTTCGTAGCACCTTTAAAGTTTTTTTTTTCTCTCTCTCTCCTAATTTAGCAATCAATAAGAGAGGACTAGAAGCATGTGATATTGTTGAAATGCCGAGTAGGCCAAGGAAAAACATTAGTCCTACCAAATACTTTTAATGTCCACTACGCTCACATTAACATATAATTATTCACGTCCTACAGGGACGTTAAGGAGGGGTTTGAATGCCATTCCCAGGCATATCTGTTCCAAGCAAACTACGAAAAGTTGCCAATTTCTAGCTTGAGAACATACCAAAGTGAAGCGAACCATAAGAACAAACCAGAAGCTAGACGAAGCTGAAGAACAACCTCTATATTAAAACAAAAGTATTGATTCAGTTTCGTAAGATAAACTCGTGCAGCTCAAGCAGAAAATTTTCAGTATATCCTGCCAAAGGTAAGTTTATTTTAATAACTATTATAGCTATAACTGGGGTATTTCTAAGCAATGGTACGAGTATTCCCAGAGATACAGTTTTAACTTTTCGTTTTGGAGCTATGATGTTCATAGACACATAAATAAGTGACTGCATTGCATGTGTAAAAGCGCTTTTTTTCCTTCAGTAGTTCTGTTTTTAATCATTACAGTTGCCTGAGAAGATTCATTCACAGTAATATTTTGGTATTGAAGTTTTGTAGTCTTTTTCTACCTTTGGAAAATTGCATTACATCTAACTAGAGCGTATATTTATAGTTGCACTGGGAAGTACGCGATTTCTTCCTGAATCCACTACGTAGGTTCATATTTCCTTAAGTATGCCACTCTTACTGCAGGCTTTCAGCCAATCATGGCTGCTTCTCCCATATTTTCTTTACCATCGTCCTAGCATTTTTCCGACTATCACAAGTAATACCACACGCCCTCTGACCAACAGACCCAGAAGATATTTATGTTGACTATTTCATAAACAAAATATGAATATAAATACTACATTGCAAGGATTTGGCCGGATAATGTTAAATTCTTCAAAAAAGAAAAGCCTAAGATATATTCATTTCGATTGAGGCAGTTTGACTTAGTATTACCAACTAACGAAAACGAAACCCACGAATTAAATTATTTCTATCTTCTACTTTTTACCAGGAAGAACCAGTTTATAACCTCAAATAAATCTCAGTTTATTTTGGACACTAACAAATAAAATTTCTTCCCCCCCCCCAAAAAAAAAAACCCTATTAAAAGAACAATTGTTAAAAACTTGTCAAATTGAAATAAGGTGTTATTTTGATTGTTAATCGCTCGTAATGTGCAATTGTTTTTCGTTATTTATGAGATACAGTTGGCTACACTGATTAAACACAATGTCCAAGTGATACTTTGTGCAAAACAGAAGAATGACGGTGAGAATTCTTACCCTTGGGATCAGTAGGCCAGCGTTTAACAAACCGAGCCACCCAGACCGACTTATAATTTAATTTCTCTTCGTATGAAAGTGTGTGTGTGTGTGTGCGTGCGTGCGTGCGTGCGCGCGTGCGCCTATACACACACCGTAACTGTGACTGGGGTAAACTCATGGAGAGGAGAAATAGTTAAGGGAATACTCTTGCAGTAGGGAAATTCATGGGGTTTTAGAGAGGCGGTAATTATACGAAGTAAAAGAAAAAATAACTAATAATACGTTAATTTTGAAAAGGAGCCACTGTTTTAAATACCATGAATATAAAATATGCGACTGTAGGTATCTGTTATGCGCTGTGAGTAAGCAAACGAATAAATCAAGAGCTCCGCGAGGGGTCTACAGCAATAATTATACAGCAGTAAGCCGTCAATGCAAGCGTAAGCCACTCTCGATTCCATTTTTCCCTGCGGAGTTCTGCTACTGTGAAAAAATGGATGCTAATATTTTTCAAATGCATAAAAATATTGCACTTACGGTTTTAGATAGAGAAGACTTCGTATATTCCAAATCGTCACTCACCTGTAACAAAAAATATCAAACAATTATAACCTGACAAAAGTAAGTAACTAAAACATTTTAAGTAAACGCAAGCTTTGCTACAAATTACTTCCACTTTAGTGCCTAGATCTAGCAAAGAGAATCAATAGAACGAAACTAGGATATTGCCTATGAGCTACGATCCATGAATTGCCGTGAGTCTGTATCTTTCCTCCCTCCCATAAATATGTTAACAGGATCCTTGCAGTTTAAGATAGATTATAGCTAAAGCGCATAATACAGAATCGTAAGGAAATTGTTTGAAATATCGGATTTCGCTTCTTATTTAGGTTAGTATACCACAACGCGCATGCGCGGTATGGGAAGTTGACCACGTCTTTTATCCTTGCGCTATTATTTTGCTATAAAAGAAAACGTCCTAAAAGGATAAGAGTTTCTAGCCTGGATAAGTGACAACATCGACTCCAAACAACACTCCTAAGGTATTTTACCTCTTAATTTTATCACTCTGAATTTCCGCCAAAGATACCACAGAAATGGATTTCAACGGGGAGTATCATGGCGTAAGCCGTCATCGTGAACATTTTTGGGTGAAATTCAAATTTTGAGGGAGTAAAAAAAAATACTACATAAATTAACGCGGCAAATATAAGCAATATTATATATACAATATAAGTAAGAAACTTTTTTTCCCCTCAATTTTTCCAATTTTCATCCAGTTTCACGGATGCATTGCCTTCAGAATAAACACAAACGTTAGGGATCCGGCTATGGCGTCGTTTCTGACACATTTATACGAGGTGTTGGAGCACGTAAAACATTTACTTCGCTTACGAGTCGTCGGTTTCCACATCCTGTGGGAACACAATTTGAAGTTCCAGCTCATAAAAGCCGCTATGTGAGCTAATTAACAATTTCGGGAACACGTGTTTGAAGCAGCTGACAAACGTGAGTTGGCAGACCTAAAATATTAATAGGGTCTTCACTTCCAAGATTTACCATGCAGCATCATCCTCTCTGGAAATTCAACTGAACCATCCATGCGTGTCATTTGGGCTTATAACGAGCTGGGATAAGCCTTCATCACTCGTTTGACGAGATAAAGGCTTATACTTGGAAATTAGCTCATATAGGCTATACCAGGGGTGCCCAACCTTCTCTCTTTGGAGAACCTTATGCAGTGGGCGCCAATGCCTCACTCCACTCCTCAATCGGAGGGACCGACACATGGAAGTTTCTAAGTCATGACTTGAATTTTCTGGAAATTTCCACAGAAGACCTCTTCATTCTGGATGATTTTTGCATAAATGGTAAACAGTAAGAGACGGATAAAAGCTTACCAAATAAAACATATGGATCTCTTTAAAACACACAATTTGTGTCAAATTCTTTTCATTTGAGTGAACCATTACGAAATATAAACAGGAATATGTTATTCGGTTTTCCATTCCTTGAACTTGCAAAGAGAACGGAATTTCAAAGGCAACGCATAGCAAGTAGCTCTTAAAACATTTCCCTATATCTTAAAGCTTTTTAAGCTACTTTTTGCTTTTGAGTTACGCTGTTCACACACATTTTTCTAAAACAATTCTGGAGATTCAGGGGGCCTCAAACATATATTTCCGGTGAAATCTCAACATCGAAATTTTAAGTCGAATATAGTGCGAGTACTTCCCCTAATTCATGTACACAATTGTGGAGCAGTTACATAGATTCAATGCATTTCTCTATAGATAGAGAAAATTTACATGCAAGTTGTATTACACCACTTTCGTTTTGAGACACTGAAAATGTGAATGGTCATACTTCGCAACAGGTTACGAAAGTTATGTTTATGTAGAACTTTATGAATGGCATAAATAATTCAATCTCTCACATAATTCAAGTCTCCCTTTGCATATCGCAATGTGTATTTTAATGGCTTCCCTGTAATCCTGCCTATAGTTTGAAATTTGCTGCTTATCTACAGGTACACGTTTACGTGGCGGTGGCGGTGGTGGTGGCGGTGGCGGTGGTGGTGGTGGTGGTGGTGGCGGTGGCGGTGGCGGTCTGACCCTAGGCACTGGCTTGTAAGTCCTACATAAGGGGAGGGTAATCAGGAAAAGGAGAATAGATTGTACATTGACTGCATATTTGATTTTCCAAATTTGTTTATCTGCTCATCAGCTATTGGACATTAAACAGCAATTGCCATTATTTTGGAGGGCTTTTCTTAAAAAAAACTTAATATCAACCATCACGGAAAACCATGCGTTTACATGCGGGAACGAAAGTAACAATTTAGGCAATTTTGAAATCTTCGGACATCAAAATTAGAAATGGGCAAATTAATTATATAACATTAATTGAAACGTTTTACACCTTTATTTTAGAAATAAAGCACCTGAACCAATATTTCAGAAAGTCATGCTTGTTTTTCTTTAAAAATAAACATTGATAAAAGTTAATGTTTCCCACTTTCTTGTTTTTCGCCGCATTGTCTCGCGAAGGCTCTATTTTCGCTATGGTTGGCAAAACTGGAACCAGAGGAGGCAATATTCCGCGATTCATTGCTCACGGCAGGCCTTATCGAGCATATAATATTGAAACAATTTAAGCAGTTACCTATTTCCGATGTTGGTTCTGTAATAAAAGTTTGAGAAAAAGTTACAAGAAATCGGTAGAAAGTAAAATATTTCAGTACATATCGGTAACTAATATGCCATTTCATTTTATTTGTTGGGGGAAAAAGCTATGGTTGGCAGCACTACTCCGAAATATGAAGCACACACACTACCTTTGCACAATGTAGGTACATATAGGTATGTGGACAATAAAGAATCGTTGAGCATCGATTGAATCGGAGAACAGTCAATATCAGAGGAATTGGACAGTTAAAAACTACTTGGTAGGAAATGATTACTCAGGACACACTTGGACCTGGATGAAGTTGGAGAAGTGCTTGGGTGCCCCGAGAAGTGTGCCAGAATTTGGCCGCGCTCTTCATAAACTCGACCGTGGGGAAATGAGAACCATGTCGTAACGAACGACGTGCCCCCGGATGAGAAAATGTACTGAGAGCCATTGTTCTCCCTAATCTCTGCCACTTGCCCTTGTTTCCTTCATCAGAAATCTTCGCACGGCCAAAAGCTCCCCAAAGAGGAACGTGCGTACGTCTCGGCGTCGGATTGTGCGCATTAGGAACACAACCTCAAGAATGACTATCACATTCTTTCACCCTGTGATTGGGTTATATGTTTATTTTGGGAGTTAGGTGGTATATTATGCATTAATGAGATAATATATCTGGTGTATTCTGGAGAATGCATATCTTAATTGTTTTGGGGACTGGGTGGTATATGATGAATTCTGGAGGTTGGACGTATTACGTATTCTGGAGAGTGGATGGACTGGAGGGTACATTATGTATTCCACAAATTGGACCTACACTATGAATTCCGGAGGTTGAGTGGTATATTGTGAATTCTGGAAGTTGGATGGTACGTTATGTATTCTCGACATCGGATCTAAAAATATTCCTCAAACACGCTATGGATGAAATCTGTAAACGTACATTTTCAGATCCTTTGGAAACACTACTGATGGCAGTGACGTGTGAAATGGGATTCATTCTACCCGCCTGAGGCCGTCTGCATACGCAGATACCCGAGATAACTTCTATCAACAAGTAATATTCAAGTTAACCCAATTCTGAACGTTACTAAGTACTTTGTCAAGCTTAGCTATGACCACCAAGGGCTCACTTAATGCAAATAACACATGATAAAGCTTTGCTAGAGACAAGGATATTTTCCGCAGTTGGTGTGTGCGTTGTTTTTGTCAGACGCCCAAGTTTGCCGGATAATTTAGCGCCGCGATGCAGTAATTCATCTCAGAGAAGCAAGCTTATAAACGCCTCGACCTCCCCTCACTTCACCCCGCCTTCCCAGAGAATTCGGTTTTCTTGCTCCGAAGGTTAACTGTAAATAATAGTGGTTATAACTTTCTATTCCTGCTCTTCTTTATGTAGTCTAAAGTGTTTTTCCCTGTCCCGCTCGCGATACGGTGCGTAAGCCAGGAGAGGAATATTCTG
The DNA here is from genome assembly GCA_030765045.1 of Tenodera sinensis. Classification (NCBI taxonomy): domain Eukaryota; kingdom Metazoa; phylum Arthropoda; class Insecta; order Mantodea; family Mantidae; genus Tenodera; species Tenodera sinensis. The sequence goes on along the minus strand of CM060969.1, from coordinate 93,504,830 downwards.
CAAGATGGCTAATTCAATTTATTCCCTGCGAATGGGGAATTTACAGCATAAAAGGTATTGCCGTGATGCGATTACCTGCCCCTAGGCAGCAATGTCAGCAATATTTAGCAGAAAGTCTGTTCCATTTCTTAATGATCTTTGTGGCTCGAATTTCTATGTCCTTGCATCTTTTTCCTGGTGATGCTACGGAAAATACGTGGTCATAAAATTAAGCAGTTTATTCCACCCAAATATTCGATGTTGAAATTTCACCGGAAATATGTTTTGAGGCCCCCTGAATAAAAAAAAGTATTTTTAGAAAAAGGTTCGTGCGCGCGTGTCTGTTTGTGGACAGCTTAATCAAAACCGAGAAGTCAGTTAAAAATCAAAGTTGGTATTTAAGTTTAACATCTTTTAAGGATGCGACATGAGGATTATGGAGAAAGTTCCTCCACCGTTAACTACCCTTCACATGGAGCACTAATCGAACATTTTGATTTTCTCGAAAATGCCTCAAACGACTTTGTTTAAAATGTAATATGTCTGAGATATTCTTATGCCAAATGAAATGTATATTTTGAATTTTCTGGCTATAGCCCATGTAATCCTGTTTACTCTGCATGACTTGCATAGTTGGTAAACCGTAAGTTAGATCAAATCATATTATATAAAAATGTACATCTTGCTAAAACATACAACTTATGTCCAAATAAATGTTTTTGTAGAGAGAAACATTTCGGAGATATCCCTTGTTATTTGTGCCACTTTTGGAATACTTAAACTTTAGTCAAATGGAACATCGTTGCTCATTTTATTTTTTTTTTTTTTTTTTTTTTTTTTTTTTTTTTTTTTTTTTTTTTGGCTATACAGGGAGAACGGAATCTCAAAGCTTTGAAAGATTTAACCATCGCTCAAAGCTCTCTGTATTCCCATATTCCCCTTGTACCTACAAGAAAATAAGATAATTTCTGCGAAAGTTAATCTCAATTAACACGAAGAAGATATAGGAATAAGAGTTTGTAATAATGGTTACTACAAGAGTAGAGAAAGTCATGTGAGTGCAACATGATTTTTAAGATTAAATTCACGTGCATTTCTGTTCTCACCCATATGTCTAGACTCTAGAGAGACTATATGACGCTAGATACAGAAACACCCCCATCCTCCAATCGGGAATTGAAACCGGGACCTCTAAATTTTGAAGCGAACATATACTAGTTGGAAGTTTAGTGCGGATTTCTCTGGATTTCTAAACGTGGTTCATGGAAAACCTGAAATTGCTTTAAAAGCAAAAAGTCGCAAAATATTAAAATAATATATTTGAATAAACTTTTATGAAATTATGTTTTGTGGGGTTGTACTTTGATATTTTATCACTAAATATGTAGAAACATCTCCAAAGCTGCTTCTTTTTGTAACTAAGAAGCTAACCTTCCAACGCTTTAGCGTATAAAATGTTTAGACTTTAAAATATAGGTACATTTTATAGTTTTTCTTTGTATTTTTGCTGTTTAGTTAGGATACATTACTGTAGTAATATGCATATTTAATGGACTGTTGTTGTGTGTTCTTTGTGACAAAAGCCACCATGACAGCAGTTGCCCTCAGGACATGAAACACATCATCCTGCCTACTTCTAGGCAAGCAACTGGGGCGGAACAAAATTCCCCCAAGGAAACAGATAAGGGCCAACAGAATATAAGGTTTTCCATATGCTAACTTCATTTAGATTCTATTCTCGAGACCAGGTCTATACAGGATGTTACGCTATAGCTAGGTAGTGTATTGAACATTCCGGATAATATAATACACATTAAATAAATGTGTACTTAATTTCCACACTAATATAATAGTACTGCGTGCCTATCAGAAGAAGGTGAGTGGGGTCTAAGATATGAGAGGCGGCTTGAACGGTTAATCTGCTCACGCAATCGAGATGACTCCGCTAGAAGTCTCGAGAATATGCTAGAAAAGTCCCTTTTGTTTCTGCCGCTTCCACTGTTACAGTCACGCGAGTCAGCCTGGCCTTGAACGCCTTTTTTCTCGCCAGCTGGGCATGTGGTGTAAACCAGGCGTCAAAATATTGTAACTTTTGTGGTTTGGTTGTGAAGTAAAGTAGACAGATGTAGTCGAGATAAAGAAACACTTTTATTTCCGTAAACAGTAACTTTGTACACTCGTTGCAACAACAAGAAAGTCTTTTCCGATTCTCCAACAGCACGGCTTCGAACTCGTAACACAAAGAACTAACTCTTCTCCGTCGGCACAACTCTCCACATCGTCTGTCCGTCTCCGTCGGCACGACTACTCAACCTTCACATACGTCTGTCCGTCTCCGTCGGCACGACTCTCCACATTGTCTGTCTCCGTCGGCACTACTCAACGCTTCACGTACGTCTGACTCCCTCTTCTCACACTTTACCGCTATTTATATCTCCCAGGCACTATTCTGGAAGCTTCCGGAACGTTCACTTATTTAGCGGTGAAACACAAAGTAGAAGGTTCCAGTAGCCTCTATCCTTTTCTCTCTTTCGGCAAGCGCCCCAACAATGCGGCCATTCTCTGTCTCTTTCCTTCGGCTCCTTTGCGGTAGTGCCGACAATAATGCGATGGGTGACAATTGCGGCTGTCGGCAATTAGATGCGGCGGGCGCGGTGACACTGCTCCCTCCTCAGAGCTGGTCGTCCCGACCAGCACTATCACTGCGGCATCTCCCTTGCGCCCCGGTGGACTAACCCATCGAACCTCTTCTCCAGGAGGCACGATCCTAGGTATCGCTGTTGGATAGTGTCCCTTGGTCCGGGTAGGACGATGTATGCCATCCTGCTTCGAAATTCTGCAACGGTACCACCGGTCTTGACGGTCCCTCGTCCAGTTGCCCTTCTTCCTGGTGTGTTGACGGGCCATCCTGCGCACTTGGAAACGTTTCACTGGGTACCATGTCCGCCGACCTCTCTGGCGCACCTTCGCAGCCACCTTGCTTCCGATGGGTCCGGCAACAAACCCCACCACATCCGCGCGAGTTGCGTCCACCGCTGCACTCGTGTTCACTCGTGCTCGGCACGGCCTCTCCTGTATCCTGCCGTCCACGATGATGTCCACCATTCTTCCGTTCACGGCACTATGCGTCAGGTGATTGGATGGCTCCGACGGTCCCCCCATGTCACACGCCAAGTCGGTTCTCGCGTGATGCTCGTTTGCTTGTGCGCTTCCCTGCTGATCGTCCTCCACGTCGTATCCTGGTTGGTTACGTACCCGACACACTCCTACAGAGGATCCTCGACGACGTCCCTGAACTGCCCCTTTGTCTTCCCCGAGACGTACACTTTCGTTATCTGAAACGGGCGCAACTGTCGCCTCGGCCACTAGGTGCTCCCTCCCCGGGTCTGTGCTATTCCGTCTGCCCCTGGCATCCAGTACTTCGACGCTCTCGTCAACTCTTACTACCAGGGCGCCAAGACGTTCCCCGTCGTCCTCCACGACGTCCACATGCTGGCAGAGGTCTTCCACCTTTTCGCCGAGTTCTTCCACGCCTTCCGTCACGCCAATCAGTTCGCCGAGTTGTTCCACGTCTTCCGTCATGCCAATCAGTCCGCCGAGTTGTTCCACGTCTTCCGTCACGCCAATCAGTTCGCCGAGTTGTTCCACGTCTTCCGTCACGCCAATCAGTTCGCCGAGTTGTTTCACGTCTTCCCTCACATCATCTGAAACGGGCGCAACTGTCGCCTCGGCCACTAGGTGCTCCCTCCCCGGCTCCGCGCTATTCCGTCTGCCCCTGGCATCCAGTACTTTGACGCTCTCGTCAACTCTTACTACCAGGGCGCCAAGACGTTCCCCGTCGTCCTCCACGACGTCCACGTGCTGGCAGAGGTCTTCCACCTTTTCGCCGAGTTCTTCCACGTCTTCCGTCACGCCAATCAGTTCGCCGTCAATTTTCGCCGATAGCTCCGTCTTCATCTCTTTCAGCTCGGCAACGAGGTTGTTTCTCGTCTTTATTTCTTCTTTCAGCTCGGCAACGAGGTTGTCGTTTCTCGTTTTCATTTTGGCAGCGAGGTTGTCGTTTGACGTTTCCATTTTGGCAGCGAGGTTGTTGGTTGCCGTCTTCATCTTGGACATTTCTGTCTTCATTTCAGCCATTTCCGTCTTCATTTCGGCGAATAATTCTTTCATCATTGCTATCATCCTGGTTTCCGAATCTCCCTCCATCTTGGTTCTAACGTTGCAACTTCTAGCGACGACGTAACGAAACTAGAAGCAATTCGACGAATCCCACTTCTGACACCAGTGTAACTTTTGTGGTTTGGTTGTGAAGTAAAGTAGACAGATGTAGTCGAGATAAAGAAACACTTTTATTTCCGTAAACAGTAACTTTGTACACTCGTTGCAACAACAAGAAAGTCTTTTCCGATTCTCCAACAGCACGGCTTCGAACTCGTAACACAAAGAACTAACTCTTCTCCGTCGGCACAACTCTCCACATCGTCTGTCCGTCTCCGTCGGCACGACTACTCAACCTTCACATACGTCTGTCCGTCTCCGTCGGCACGACTCTCCACATTGTCTGTCTCCGTCGGCACTACTCAACGCTTCACGTACGTCTGACTCCCTCTTCTCACACTTTACCGCTATTTATATCTCCCAGGCACTATTCTGGAAGCTTCCGGAACGTTCACTTATTTAGCGGTGAAACACAAAGTAGAAGGTTCCAGTAGCCTCTATCCTTTTCTCTCTTTCGGCAAGCGCCCCAACAATGCGGCCATTCTCTGTCTCTTTCCTTCGGCTCCTTTGCGGTAGTGCCGACAATAATGCGATGGGTGACAATTGCGGCTGTCGGCAATTAGATGCGGCGGGCGCGGTGACAATATCAAGGTAGCAATCATCAAAATACAGTAAAACCCCTCCCCCCCACCTCCCCCCCCCCCAAAAAAAAAATTCCAGATAATCCAAGCACAAAATCAATAATTTAAAAAATCTGACGTGCTGCACTCACACGACTTTCTTTACTCTTTTACTAACCATTCTTCCTTTAGTTTCTTCATGTTAGTTGAGATAAACTTTGTAGAAATGTTATTTTCTTGGCGGTACTAAGTTCACCATCTCCAACTTCAGACTTGTTAGCGGGTTCGTTCTGGACCACAGAGACAATGGTTTCATCACTACCGTCCACCGATATCCATATCTATATCCATTCAAGAAAGCAACTTTCCCCTGCACCTCCGATCATAGCTGAATTTATATACTTTTAGTTTTCGCTTTTCGGATAATCCGAACATTTGCGTATCCACTCTCCCAATTGATTCTGATTAGCAGGGTTCTACTGTATATGTACCAAAAACCGTAACACTGTATTTACAAATTCTTGAAAACTATATTCATCAGCAAGAATGGAGAATGGAACTCATCCTAGTGTATATTAACTTGTTGATCTAACATAGCTTCTAGCGACACCAGCTCTTTGTTGTTACATTGAAATAATTTCATTAAACACTGCCGGCCTTTCTAAAACAGCAGTTCATTCGCGTTGTTTCAAATTGCCCTCTGAAATAAATGCACGTCTGGTAGAAACACAAAACTGTGTTATACGAGTTTACATAATAGGCTGTTCCTTTCTGTGTCCTCGCTGAAATGTGTTGATACAAGTCAAGAGATCACGGCTTCCTCTTCAAAAAGCTTTGTGCCCAAAAGCATCATAACAATAATTTGAAATCCCACATTCGGTCACGCAAAAGGAATATGAAATTGTTTACCTCAGCACACTATTACTACCAGATCCCGATGCGCACTTGTGTGAGTAATTGTTAACACAACTGATTCTAGGGAAGGTTCCGCATGAGCAAAGGAGTTAGGACACATATCGTTAGTGTTTTAGATAATGTTCTATGTATATGAACATAAACGAAAACGTTATGACCAAAATTGGTAGAAGGACCGAATACGCAACACGATTTCCAAGAGAATCTCCCCAATTTAAACCACCCTTTAAATGGACATTTTCGTTATCCTTTACTTCCTAAAATCTCCCAAAACGTCTTTTATTTGATACTCAAATTTCATACCGGTGGTCATAACTAATTTAGAAACAATAATACTAAATGCTTTATTTCCCTTTTATTAATACATAATGCTAGTAAATATAAAGAGAAAACTAATAAAATAGGGATAAGTTTGACAGCGGGAACTGCGCGGAACGACCATTCAACGAACATTTTTAAATGGTTATCGTGATTTGTAGTTGGTCCGTTGTGAATGATGGATAGACGCGTGTGAGACAAGTAGTTCAAAAGTTTGTTCACTGTATAAACCGAAGAGTTTATAAAAGTTTGGTCATATATCTTTAGTGAATTGCTAAGCTATAGCTACAAGAATGAATATTGATCGGTGTATCTCAACACAAGTGTATAAAGTGAGACTTCATTAAACTAACTTATTTGCTACACATTAAAATATCAATACATGGCAAATAAAATGCCTATCTTTAATTTTTTTGAAACAGTCTGAAGCTTATTTCATTCTGAATTAATTTCGTGCAACGTTTAGACCGTAATAGGTAGACAAAATCTTACACACAGAATTTAGATGTCAAAATACATAATTTATGTGAAAATGTTTTGTGAAGTGAACTATTTCTGAAATATTGTTGTGATTTTCTAATACTTACCTACACATTTTCAAATGGGAGTCGTTATTCGTTGTTTATGTCCTGGACATGCAAACTGAACCGAATTTCGAAGCAACCAACTCTTAAAAGGTTAAATTATTGCTTAAGCCTATAAAATAAAGTATGCAAATAGTTTTGAAATATGTAAAGAAAATAATAAACTTTTTAACCGCAAAAGTCGCAAGTAACAGGAATATTGATTTGAATTTCACTTAACTGGAACTGCTTTATCATAATGTCGAGCCGTTAGTTGGCACTGTAGCGTAGTTTCCATCATTGCTGTCTTTGAAAGTGCAGAATACCTATACATTTATTTTAACAATCAAATCATTACCCGATGTTAAAAAACCTATTTTTCCCCATACCTCAACATTTTGGGCATCTCAAAAACTAGCGCTCTTGGCAAATATAGGGTTGTCCCGTTTGTAAATAAGAAGTATGTATGGACCGGTGAAGGAGATTCCACAAGTGTAAAGTGCTTCCAGCTTTGCGAAGGTTCTTGAATAGCAGGATCAACACGAATGGTGCTCTAAGAGCAGCATACAATGTGGTCAAGAAAAATTATGTCAGAAGGAGGACGTTAAAGCCCCCAGAAGGGAGCAAATTTAGCCCAGCACAGAAGGATTTAACGATTCGGAAGTAAAGTTTAAACTAATGCAAATTCGGAACTGGAGAAAGAGGACTGGGCTGGGTAAAGCTGCAGATTAATCTTAAAGGAGAACAACGGGATATGAAACTGTTCCTCAACTCTATGGTATCCACGTAAAATAATTACTATCATTGTCATGAATGCACTGCATGCGCTATAAAATAACTAAATGACAAACCTTTATCTATAATTAAAATAGCATTACTTAAATGTCAGAGGAATCAATAACCCACAAACTGAAAGAAAAAAACGTGAATTCTGTTCCAAAGAAGCGTTTACCAGACTGAATAGCATATGGCATGTTTGTGCGGGTTTAGTTCTTTTAAACAGCTTGGGCGATGTGCTAAGGTATTCCACATATAGCCTCTATTATGACGTCATAACAGCAACCTGAGATACGGAGAAATGCATGCACCACGTGTCAATGAATTCAAGGTAAGAATATTTAAGATATGGATGATTCTGAAAGTAATGTTGTATTAAACGTCTTTAATAAACCTTTACAATCACATTCATTATCGATAGATAAGTTAAGAGTTAAAAAATGGAGACCTATCTCCAATTTGAATTACTTAAACACGTATAATAAGGTGAAGAACTTTATAAATGGATAGTTTGGATACCTTTTTCTTTTCCTTACCCTCCCCTTACACCCCCTAGGACTTGCAAGCCAGTGCCTAGGGTCAGATGTCTGTCGGGGAGTACCAGGAACCTATGGGCCGGACAGAGTGGAGTGAAGACCTGGAAGCGGGTGGTCAGCCAAACACTAGGTATGATGGCCGCCTAGCCTAGGTGGTAGGCGAACACTCTAACCGTTCGGCCACGGCGCCGCCTGATAGTTTAGATTACGGTTCTGAAACTTTGCTAGCCATGTTTGTTGCTTGGGAAGGATAAATCTCTTTGGGACAGTTATACTGAAATTTTACATTCAGAAAATTAATCATTTAAACATAATTAAAAGTAATAATTAGAATAATGTTCAATAAAAAAGTAATAGAGAAAACTAACTTAAAAGCGTTAGCATCGCTGCCTACAGTTGAAACAGTTTTGTTAGCACCACTTTAGTTCAGAGTAAGCTCATATCTTGGCTTGTCTGTCGAGCATTTACATATGTGCGTGGAAACCAACGAACACACAGTTATCATGGTAAAGCATATTTTAAGTGTGTGCAAATTGAGCACAGTTTTATTTGAATGAAGAACTGTTTTTTAAACCACATTGGTCGGCAACGTCTCAGTGCAAATATTGGAAATATTTGTTAAAAGACGTTATCATAATTAGTGTCATCCTTTCTAAACAACACCCACATATACCCAGGGAAAGGAATCCCAGTGATCCAACGATGGCTGAGGATGCCCAACAAAGAAGTTTGAGACACTGTTGGGCATCGTGGGGCATTGTTGCGTCAAACTATCATGTCAACACGTGACCTATAAAATGCTAATTCAGCTTCAAAATTGATACACTAATGACTGGCGAAATCTGATTCAACAGTAAATGCAAGGTTCTTCATTTAACACATGAGTACACGGCGTTTCGCCTCTCCCGCGACCTTTCTGGATTCCCCCATTACCGGCTGCCGTTGTGCGCACGGCTATCGGTACTGGGCCTCTGAAAATCCACATCGCGTTCAAGAAATTCCTCATTATGAGGAGTTGGGAGTTTGTTGTACTGTTAGCGCTAGACACATAATTGGTTCAATATTCTACGAACAGACTGTGTTTAAATGCAGAGAGGTACCGAAATGATATTTTGGCCCGATTTTATCATGAACTGACAGAAGATTTCAACAAGATTCTGCTACTGCCCATACAGTAGAGGGTTAGGGAAGTGTTTGAAGATAGAGTGATTAGTGCTGGTGTAGGGCCCTCTCGCTCCCCCGATCACTGTGTGGGATAGTAACCTGAAAGAAAGTTTACAAGACAAATCCTCGTACATTGAAAGAACTAGAACAAAATATTAGAAACGAAATCGGAAACATTACAGTGGCCGAACTTAATCAGAATGTGTTCTCCTGATATGCTAGTTTTGCCGAGGGTCCAGCATCCTGTATAAGGTAAGAGTGTTACACATGCGGAGTTTCTGTAGAAGCAAAGCCGACTGTCGCACACCCAATCGCGCACAGGCGAAATGCCGTGCACCCGTTAAGTTTTAAATGAAGAATCCTGTATCTGGGTTATTGCTGTACAGTTCCTATGGTTCATGCTGTATGCCTTTCCAAATTTTCAGGATACGCCACTGCTTTCTACGCATATATCAAGGATAGTGCCACTAAATAGGCTTCGCAAAACGGAAGAAAATATGACCCGGGGTAACACAGTGTAACGCATGCGGTATCACGTTTCTTATGCAAGAAACTAAATATGGTCACATGTCGGAGACTAACCTCGTAAGTGAAAGCTGTGCTTCTTCCATTCACGATAAACAGATACCGGTTTAATGGGAATAATCACGGAGGCACCGATATTCCGAAAATGCACATGCGCAAATGCAATGCACATACTGAAGGTGGATGGATATCCAAGAATATAGGACGCATAATGGCGTTTATTTACCTTAGTATCAACGATTACCTGATATTTTGAACATAGTAATTAGCTCGGCATTAATCGCGGCCGATCTGACATCGCGAAGGGACATTTAAATTATATCTCGGTCGGCAATTGCGAGTTCATTGGTCACAAAGAAAGTCTTCAGATTCTCAAGTCAGTGTTTAATTAAATATTCTATTCTATTCTATTCTATTGATGTATACTCTCTTAAAGACTGCAGTGTTAAATGACATGTAATATTAGTACTACGGTTTTACATACTTTCAAAGTCTTTAAAATAAATTTCTAACAAACCGATCTCCGAGATCGTCCCGACAAAGATAGCATGTTTTAAGCACCGTAATAGTCTACGTATTGTGTCGCGACCACGGGCTGCTGGCAGGCTGAAGTTCAGCCTGACGTATTTTGCTGTGTACGCAATAGGGTTTAACCTCAGAGAGGAGATATTTAATAGGAAATTTCAGGGTGGTGTGTGTACAAATTTAGGATGATTGTCTTTGAAGGATGTTTGATGCCCTTGACAGTTGTCTTTAGGATACACTAAAGTCTGCGTTCTGGTGAATTAAAATGGTTTAAAGTGGAATTTTGAAGTTTTTAATTTTGGATGTTGAATGGGGAGTAATTTTGAGAACCGAACAGCTCTTGATTGGGACTATACATGGAGCTCAGCTTTAGCTGCTGATGGAGTTGCTCCTTGGTCATACGGTATTCCCGTAAGTCATCCGGGGAATCCGGTATGAGCTAAACCGGCGCATTCTGGGATCATAGTCCTCAAGAGACCTAATCAGGGCGCTTTGGTGGGTTGGTAATTTCTCTTACAATTTTGTAGCCCGGCGCCTAATTTTATCCTCCACGTATGAAGAGATGAGGCTTCGTGAAGTAGTCTCACGGGGAGTGCCTTTTGGAGCCATAGGGTCCAGCTGCCTGTGGCTATGCCCGACTTCACAGGCATATAGCATGAGGGGGATTGCAAGAGCCCGGAAGAGGTGTAACTTCAGGTGGACTGCCATCTCGGACCCCAGCATGGAGTACAGTGAGGCATACTTGCAGAAAATTAAGACCCCTATTCCAAGTAGGTGATGGGAGTTTCTCTACTAGATCCTTTACCCTCGAAATTAAAAAGTGGTGGAATCTGCGGGGGTGTGGCGCCTCGTTAAGAGAATGGCGTGGCTCTTGTGCGCATTAACGGACATTCACCAACGCGGACATCCTCTTGGACGAGGAGGAGGTATCGCTGTATGGGTTTGAGAATTCTGAGAATGTGTTTGTTGGTGCTGGAGAGAAGCACATAATCAGCATATAGAAATTACCGCAGCGTGTGGCTGTAAACGTAGCAGGAACTTGCTTGACATATTGTGCATCCCTTGGCGCCCCTTCCTATTGTAGTAATCGAGCGGGATCGTTCATATTCGAGGGGTTCTGGGTTCAAATTCCGTGGGCCGAACAATCTGACTGGAGTTTTTCGTGGTTTCCCTCGGTCACCACGATAAATACCGGATTGAATATTTTAATACCACAACCCTAAGTTTCACCTGAAGTCTAAAACAGTATATGTAAATGAAAACTAGATGGTAATATCGAATACAGTGCCATCTATTTACAGATAATCAAAACAGGCAGACTGGATGGCACTCTAATGCCACCTGCCGTCTCAGAAGAGGAGGTACACTGTTCCCTCTGTGTACTCGTAACGAAGTAGGATGGTATGGTACAGGGATGAGATCTTGAAGACTAAATGTCCACCACACACAGTTCTACAGCATTTCCTAACAGATCCGTCGTGATATGACTACGTAGTTAAAGCAACATAAAATATAGAGGAACAAAATGACGCACCACGTGTGTTCGTAAAATTAAGTGCGCATTTGAATGTGAAACTGTATAAATGTATATTATTTGTCATTATCAAAGACTACTAACTCAATGTAATGGTGGACTAAAGAAAATTAAACCAATATGTAACTGGAATGACACAACCTTTGCCAGCTAAAGTTCCGAGCAGTCACTACCTGTGTAATAATAGAAAATTCTTAAGCCCTGAAGCCACAGAGAACCTTTGGTAACATGGTGATGAAGCATTTTGCAAGGATTGAAAGATATGTACCTATCCTGGAGTTAAAATAATTCCTGACAACTGCATATTCATTTATTTGTGTATTTTAGGCATTTTACTGGATAAAAATTGAAGTCCTAATCATATTTCTGAGTAAATAAATTCGTGCAGAAGTTGATCCATTTTCATTTACAGTACCCATCACATTTCTTTACACCCATTTTCACTAAAAGTGTTTTTTATTAAAGGTACCTGAAAAGTGTCTTTATGGTTAAATGACAATTTTATCTTGTGATAATTTAAGGTTATGTATGACTGAAATTTCTGTTTTTCAGCTTTTTTGTTTCACAGCTAACGTTAATATCATATTTTTAAATTCTTCTGAAGACGTATCAGAGCACAACAAGCAGCATTTTGAACAGTAATATGTGTGAACATCAGGAAACTGAAGGAAGGGTATGCACATTGCCCATGTGCATCCGCGTGGTTCACTGCGTGCTATAGGGAGAACGCTGCAATCTACTGCTCTGAATATGGAGTCCAAGCACTTGTAATAAAAAATAGTGGAAATGCAGAAAGAAATAGGAGTGGCTTTTCTGCAATTTTAATATTTATCAATTGGTGAATTATAAACTTTTATGAAAACTATAAGAATTGTGAAAAAAAATATATATATTTTAAAGTAAATAAGTTTTATTTAATAAACCAAAACATTACATAATTTTCTGCTCCCAACATTCTTTTGCGGGTACTTATAGATAACAGAATATTTAAAATTATTAAAATTTTGAAATCATCGTGGTTTAAAAAAATAGCTAGAAAACATGATCAATTTAAAGGTGTTACAGATATTGCAATGAAAAATTTAATGTACATTACTCCTTACACGTATTATGTCTGATATAAGTTTGAACATCTGTTAATAATTGTAGAATTTAGAAATATCACCTATGCGTACCCTTAACGAGTTCAAAGCGGATACTCAAGTCTACACACTGAGCCACTGCCTCCGATGTTACTAGTGAAAACTCAAAACACCTGAATTCTACAAACAGTCGTAGTGCCGAATAGTTCGCAAGAATACCGAGAGGGAGCATTAGTGCAGTGTGGGAGGTGTAGCATGTAAACAAAGGCTGGCGCTGGTTTAGTCTTCGGTCCAGTGATTAAACCCCTGATGTTCGGCATGCTAAGTGGAGGATAAACAGAACAGTGTGAAAAACACGCCCGCAATGTCACTGCTAAAGCAACAGTTTCAGCTGTCGTGTTGATGCTGAAAAGAGGCGCCTAAGGCAACCCATTAGTGTAAACAGCGCCGTACTCGGTCGGGTTCTGAACTATGCACAAGGGTTAATGCATCTACTATGTATAATACGTCTTAATCTAAACCAGAGGTGAGCAAAAGCGGATTCGTACATCCATGTGATTCGTGAACCTTTTGCCGTGTAACTATGCAACACAAAGGTGCACATCCCCTTCCTTAACGGATGTCAGCAGTCCAAGGGTCTTTTGCAACCGGTATCAGTGGAGGAATTATGTCTGTGTCAACACCGTCTACCTTATTTGTAGCAAAATATTACTGGTATATGGTTCTCTTCCAGCCAACTGAACGGCTTTATTGTAGGTATGTTGCATACGACGAAAAAAAACTAGTATTTTCTTATCTACATTTTTATGTTTGTAGGTATACATTTTCTATCATCATTATCGTTATCATCATTATTATTATTTCTTGCTTGTTATGGTTATAGATTTAGCTGGTCAAAGTTCTAAACTGTTTACAATCTAAACTAACATACTTTGACATGTGAAAACTCTCTCAAATGTTCAGATGATTAGTAACATGTGTAATTCCGATTTCACGTAATAAAAGTACGACCACCTTTTTTCTGTTTGAAACAAGCGCGCTGATCGTTAACTGTATCAATCCGCCACTGTCAAGAGTTTAAGAAGCGAAGAAACACCACTCCTACAAGCAACAAGAATGTTACACGGGTTGCGTGCACAGTAGATTCGGAGCAGAGCTATTCTGCCCGTCCCTGAACTAAACCATGTTTCTTCTAACCAGAGCAAGGAAAAATATCCATCAACCTACCACTCTACCTAGTACGAGGCTAGCGTAAAATACAGGCTCCGGCGCGCGCTGTTCTCCGATAAGGGAAAATACGATTGTAGTCCTACCTCCCGGAAGAGCAATGACAACCTACGCATATACATATCATGGACCTAACTTGCAAGTTTCACTAAGCTAAATGGAAAACTTTGGCACTGGGACATGTTGTATACTAATTGTGCCGTTGCCAAAGGAGAACAGCCATCGAAGCAAGACAACACACACATGAAGACAGTCCTTTCGAAAGAAGTTATCAAGAAAGTGTTACTATTGTACATTCATTTAGCTTCTGATGAGATGCTGGAAAGATGTACAGCAGGGAAAACACAGAATGCTTATACTCCCTGACATGGAATGGGTGTGCGAGTGAAACTTTTGTTTCAAGGAAGAAAACTGAGCTTGAAGTGATATGTGCTGTTGCAGATTTCAACACGGGCTGTAAGGAAATTTAACAATTCAAGGCAATCATGTCAATATTTAGTGTAAATGAATTAGGATAAAGACCAGTGAGCAGAGAGATAATCATATACTTCAGCGGAGTGCCACTTCTGGTCGTGTGATAAAGAGTCATCCCGCAGAATGCTGAAATATGGTAAACTTGCTGCACAGCAGAAAGAGTGTCACATGTAGATATATAGGAGGAAAAGTTTAGCTCCCTGCAAAGGTTAGAAGATTAAGATTTAAAACTCATTTTCTGAGAAATCTTTTTTTCCTGATGTCTTTCAGTACACAAAATGTCTCTTATGTCAGTTTTACATTTAGCTTAATGAAACTTACAGGTTATATCCATAATATGTAAATAAGGAATTTCAAATCCCCCTTTTCCTTTAAATGTTCATGTTTCGAAAATTATATGATGTTAAAATATGAAAAAGTGGCTATTTTCACAATGTTTTAGATAGCATAAGAGAAAAGAATTAGAGCAAATACTAAAAGAATATGTACTCTCAAAAAATCAGAATATGGGCTTTCTTATAATACAGTGTACTAGTCAAAAACAGAAATTCACCTTTAAAAATTTAAACCTTTTGTCACATAGGACATTTTATATGACAAGTAATTTTTAAAATATTTTCACACAAAAATGTAATAACAAATTTAGTATTTGATATACTGGCATGAAAATCTGTGCGTTGGTTTAGAATAATCTCATTAAGTGGTTAAATTTTCATAGTGATAAGTTGATTATTAAAGAGGTTGGAATTTTTTGTATAGCCTTGCCTTAATGCTGTTTTATATTATCTACTGAAGACAAAACATTGCATACAAAGAAATTATCTAAAAGTACTAATAATATAACTACATTTACAATTTATGACACATGAATAATAATGATTTATTATTCTTTAAATTAATATTACAAAAATTGTTTCCTGCCAAAATGTTTTACTCTCACAATTAGTAACATATTGGTAATGTGAAAATGTTAATATGTACTCACCAATGAGACTGATGTGTGATACTCAATTCCATACGAACGAACTATTGATTACAGATACTTCTACACTACACACAACTTAACACTTAAGTTTCTTTATTTTTCTCGAACTGGATGTAGAGTCACTTGATTTTTCATTCCACATTAACAAAATTGTTTATTATAAACTTGTTTACTCAGAGAGCAACACTTTTGAGCTTATCCATGTCTTTTTATTTAAACATGATCATTCGACATTATTTATAACCTACCTCAATAACTTTATGCTGCTAATTTTCTGGGCAATAGACAACTGCTTTCCACAAGTGAGAAAATCTTGAACTAGGTCTTAGGAGGTTTTCAGGTCATGAGGTTGCACTATGTAGCACTAATTATAAAGAAAAACAACTTATAAAAACACTCAAAAATATCTTATAGCACCAATCACACTATATGTTGCCAGCTTGTTTTCGACAAAACTAAATATCTCCGTAGCAAATGGTCAGAGATAGAAACATAAGACACAAAATGTGTTCCAAATACCGAGATGTATCTCTGATTTGAATTAATGTAATGATTTCCCTACCACCCTATATGGGTCAATCCACGTCAAATCGAACACCCGTAAAACACGACTTTTTCGTAGGAGGTTCAAAATTTTTTTTATGAATAATAGGCATCAAATAAGGAGACCCATATTTTTTATTTCCGTATTTTTAAACTACTTGCTTAGTTTGGCTATTAGAAACTAAGCAATTTCTGCGCGCACCGTAATATAAAATCACTTGTTACTCTAAGGCCATATAGAGTTGGGAGTTGGGGTTTGGCGCACTGGAAAGGTTAAATACAACACTTAACAACTTTCGATCAATCATTATTACACATAAATTTTGGGCTGTTTTTTGATAGTATATTTTGTAAAACCAAAAATAGAATTTAAGTCGATGTGTTAAAAATCTAAAAAAATACACACGTATTCCCTGACATTTTATCTATAAAATAAAATGTTGAAAACTATGGAGATTTAATTAGTGCATTTGCTACAATTTTTTTCTGGAGACCTGCAAGCGCACACGGACGAGTAACAAGCCAGGTGACTGCAGGTAGCATGCAAATTGCCGCGTCGGCTATGCTAGTCAGATAACTTCTTACTAAGGCAGTACAGTCCATGCAGAAAAATGTCTCCACGATGTACCTTCTTTCGGATACTCCTGTGGCATCTGATACGTGCTTTCGAACTTTTGAACTTTTGATTTTTTGAAAAAATCTTCTGATGTAAACAGTTCTTTGCTTTTAGCTTCTTCCTTCATGTACGTCCATACATTTGAAATAATTTCTCTACTCTGACTGTGTAATGTTTTGGTCCCTAATTTAGAACGTAGGTACAGGTGGCATAATTGATTTACGCTATGATCAATGTCTCACAAATTCACTATATTCACGCTTTATCGCAAAGATCTATGTCTTCAACGGCACGCTGCACTAAAAAGCACCTTTGAATTAGGAAGACTGTCTCAGATCATGCAGACATCAGTACCTTCTCCCTCCCTCCCTCCCCATGTGCATGGGTTCATTCGCACAATTATATAATATGAGCTGATGAAACAGACAAAAGCTATGGATTCTCCAACAGTTTAAAATGCAATTTTAAAAATATTTTGAAGATGCTAATAATGTACATATAATAGTGTCAGCTAGCAGTGTTCTCCTTACTGTACTGTTGTAAAGTTCATGGAACCTCAAGCAGTTGACAGTCGCCGTAATGGAAGGTGGCAAATGTGTGAGGTTAAGGTAGCCGGTGACGTCACCGCTGAACTGATTTGCAAGTAAGTTAATTACAACTGAACTATTAGAGACTCCATTCTGATTTTTTCTGAGAATATTGAATAAACTTCATTGTATTTTTATTTTTAGTTTCCCCATATTTTTAAATGGTCGAGCTTATGTTATTATCTAACTTTAAAACCTTAATCGTATAAAATATAATACTAATAATAATCAATAAAATTTTCTAATAAATACCTCAGATAATACTGCGATTTATCTTTAATTTCAGCCAAAGATCAAGTAATTTGCTTCATTACAATCGGAGGTACGATTGATCGAAAAGTGAAGAGCGCGCGATTTTTGGGACATTTCAAAAATTAATATCTGCCAAAATAAAGTTTGTATATAAAACGAAGAAACACGGGTCAAATATATTTTGTTCCAAAACACCAAAAAAAAATTAAGAAAATCTGAGAAATCAAGGTCATTTTTTGCCATATTTGGTTCGATTTGACGTGGAATGACTCATATCCATGAATTATACATGAATTACAATTACAAATTCACATACATACAGCTTTTTCTCATTGCTTTTACACGCAAACTTTTCAACCAGCATGTAAAAGTTGCTAGAAGTTACTGCCTCCTTGCATCGTGACGTCAGCCACGGAACATCAAATATATGAAATGCTTCCTGCACAGAAGCTCCGCGTTAAGCGTCGCACAGGCGCTCCGTGCCAACGCTACAATATTTCCTTTTTAGCATGAAAGTATCATATGCTGATTTCATGATAACCGTCCGTCATTTTCGATTAAATGTAAAATTAAAAGAAATCAATGTAAAGGGTATTTTCAATGGGGAGAATTTTATTTTAGGGGAGGGGACGAATCTTTCGTTTCGTTAAACGGTTTGGAAACACAGACACATACATACACGGGCGTGCGTGCATATTTTCATAAAATGATCTCTTTTATTCGGAGTGTCTCGATACGTGTACTTCCATAGAAATCTCGATTTGAGATTTTTGGGTGGTATTTCCCTATTTGCTGAGTACTCCACCTCCCAAGCTTCTCTCACAAACGTCTAAAAACAATAATGGCCATTGCTGGATGAATGCACATATTTGCACATTGTCCGTCAACACTTTTTTCAAAGGGCGGGGTGAAGGGTCGACGGGATGCCGCCCTTAGCCGATTGTTTGTGCGTTTGCAGCTGTGAACAGAAAAGCAGGCGACGGCCAACTTTTGAATGTTTCAACGTCTGAATGCACTTGGAAAGCAAACGCTCTTTGCAAAATAACCTCATTCATGAGCTAAACCAAATGTAAACGCCGGTACTTGTTCCCTCGCATAATTATGTCCTTAAACTGGCGGGAAAACAACTGAACGGTCATTTCCTTTCATTGTTAAATGGGACGATACACTGAAAATGTGATTTTCTACAGTATTCAGTCAATTTAGTTGAAAATTTATTTTCATTGCTGTCTTCTACAAACAAGCTGAAACACCACGCCCGTGGTTTGACGATTATATCACTACTTTTAGATAAACCAAGAGCACAAAATAAATGAACAAAATAAATTGAAATAACACCGGGAAGGCACTATGCAAAAGCACTGTTAAACTACCACAAATACCACAGGAATAGAAGTAGAGAAAGCTGTGTGAATGTAAGAAGTTTCACTTCTATGTCAATGATATAGAAAATTGTATGAGTTCTTTACAGAAGGCGGAACGGAAAAAGAAATGTGATTGTGTTTCACAAAAGAAAAGGGAGTAAAAATAAATGGTGAGAGAGAAATGTAATCGTGCTTCGTCAAACCAAAGTGAGCGGAGAAAACTTTGTCAATGTTGCGTTGGACAGTGAAATGGAAGGTATAAAAACCTTCTCTATGAAAAAATACATAGCCAATTTCGCGGTTTTTTATTTTCTGTGTTATAATTACTTTGCCTCCACGTGCACAGCTCAGAGAAAGTATTCCGAACTAAAAATTGTGGCCGCGCCGTAGCCGAGTGGCTAGACCATTCGCTTCTCACCAAAGCGGCCCGGGTTCCATCCCAGGCAACCGGATGTGGGATCCGTGGTGGACAAAGGGCGCTGGGGCGGGTTTCCCCCGCCATCTCATTCCACGGGTGCTTCATCTTCATTCCAGTATCATCAGTGTCACCGCCTGCGGTGCCGTAGTGGTAAAAGCAGGCGTTAAACACTACAAAAAAATAAAAATTCGATATCAAGATTTTAACTGACATACGAGAGGTAGTGCGTGCGATGTTGCCATCCATTGCATAAATTATATATGCAAGATAATTCACGTCCTTCATTACACTTTTCTTTTTCTTTACTAAAATTGCGTGGTCAAACAATTTGAAAATCTTGTCAAAATACATTACTTATGTTCAACTAATTTTTTTTTTCAAAGTGAACCATTCCGGAGATATTCCTCGTTATTTGTGCGTCTCTTGGAAAATAAACCTGCGTCACATGGAAGATCGTGATTTTTTGTGAGAGTGTGAGTGAGTGTGTGCGAGTGTGTGCGAGTGTGTGCGAGTGTGCGCGAGAGAGTGTGCGAGAGTGTGTGCGAGAGTGTGTGCGAGAGTGTGTGCGAGAGTGTGTGCGCGAGTGTGAGAGTGTGAGAGTGTGAGAGTGTGAGTGTGTGAGTGTGTGAGTGTGTGAGTGTGTGAGAGTGTGTGTGAGTGTGAGAGTGTGTGTGAGTGTGAGAGTGTGAGAGTGTGTGTGTATCTTAACCGTGCAAGAATACAATCTCAAAGCTTTAAAAGATTTGACTATCGCTCAAAACCTACTGTATTCTAATATTCTCCTTGTACCTACAGGAAAATAATTTCTGAAAATGTTTATCTCAACTAAAATGAACAAGATAGATTTTACTATCGTTTTAGACTTAACGGAAATTAGGTTGTGGAATTGAGTATTCTATCATTTACTTTGGCAAAAGAGGGAATTTGAACCCGGGACCTTCGTTAGCGCCTGAGCCATCCGTTCGATTACTGAACGTTCTCTAGCAGTTGCATACTCAAAAATCTTTTCCTCTCACATTTTGCCGTGGTAGCTTATGAGAATGAAAACGTAACGCAAATAACTTCATTAAAAACAAAAAAGGTGTATAAACGAACTTTATTTACAGAGCTTAATGGAGCAAAATTAATTACGCGTCAGAGCTATGTTTCCATTTGTACCAGACGATAAAAAACTAACCATTGAAATGGGATACAGTTACTGCCGGAGGTAATGACAAATCGCGCAGAATTCCAACCTAACATATTGCTGTCCCGATATCCTTGATGGTGAATCGATCTTAGAAAGAAAAAAGGAAAAAGGAAAAAAAAAAAAAAAAAAAAAAGAAAAGAAAAAAAAAAGCCCATTAAAACTGTCCGTAATATCCCATCTCGTTGGAAGCCGTTCTTTCCGTTATGTTGGCAAAGATTGAAAGAGTGAATTTTATATGAAAAATCCGAAGTCATGGCCGGAAATTCTGTCTGGGTAAAACTCCCGTCACGTATTTGGAGGGAAGGTGGTC
The DNA here is from genome assembly GCA_030765045.1 of Tenodera sinensis. Taxonomy (NCBI): domain Eukaryota; kingdom Metazoa; phylum Arthropoda; class Insecta; order Mantodea; family Mantidae; genus Tenodera; species Tenodera sinensis. The sequence continues at coordinate 93,484,109 of CM060969.1, read as the reverse complement.
GGGTGGTTAAAGTGCAGGGGCTCCGTGATTACATCTCGGTCGTCTTGCCTTTCCATCACCCCTCCGCTTTTGTTTCATTCACATTTACATATGTGAACTTCTTAGTCTGGGCGGTTCAGTCGGTTAGGCGCTGGCCTACTGTACGCGGGTTCAAACCCGGCACATCACGACGCCTTTTAAATTTAACAAATACCGAACCTAGACACTTCGAGACTTTGCAATGCGGGCTTATTTATGAGAAGTCTTAGAAAAGGTGTATTTTCTAGAAAACTCGCCGGCACTTGGCCTGGACTATACAAGCAAGAGAACCAAGTTTTCACTTTCTCCACTACGTAAAGTAGGGGAAGTATTGCATTTGACTCAAAAATTCGATGTCGAAATCTCACCAGAAATGTTTTGAGGTACCGTGAATCCAAGAAATGCATTTTTAGAAAAAAGGTCCGTGCGCGCGCGCGCGCGCGGGAATAGCACAAACCAAAAACGAAAAGCCAGTTAAAAACCAAAGTTGGTATTTAAGTTTAATATCCTTAAAGAATGGAACACGGGGATTTTAAAGAAAATTCGTCCAACCTAAACTACCCTTTATAATGAACTTTGACTCAAAAATGGCCAACGATTTTGATTAGTAGGCCACATGTTTAAGACTTGTATGGGAAATGAAAAATATATTTTAATTTTTCTAGCTATAGCGTATGCAGTCGTGTTTACTCTTGATGACTTTTGCATAAATGGTAAACCGTAAGAGATAGACCAAATCTTACTATATATAAAATACAGCTCTCGCTAAAACATACAATTTATGTTGATTTTTTTTTTTTTTTTTTTTTCTTTCTTTTCCTTTTCCTTTGAGTGAACCATTTCTGAGTTACCCCTCGTTATTTGCGAGTGTTGCAATACTTAGGCTTTTCTCAAATGGAAGATCGTTATTTACCTTTTAATCTCTTGGCCGTGCAAAGAGAACGCAATCTGAAAGCTTTAAAATATTTGACGATTGCTCAAAGCCTACTGTATTCCCATATTCCCCTTGTACCTACAAAAAATCAAGAAAAGGACCATTTCTGCACACGTTTATCTTGACTAACATGAAGATATAGGATTTAAAGTTTGTACGAATAGTTAGTACAAGAGTAGAGAAAGTCATGTGAGTGCAACACTTCAGCCTTATTTCCCCCTCTTTATTCACAATTTCTCAGTCAATCTTAGATTAGTTTTTCAATACTGATATTAGTTAACTTTTAAAGAACGCGGAAAACGAACCCCTATTTGCCTTCATTTTAAAAAATAACGCTCTGTTTCCTGGGATGTTTTAAAAGCCGAGAAAATCTCTTGTGCTGAGAGATCGTGTAACACTAGCCGCCTTCAGTGTTCCCTTTGAATTATTGTCCGCTTTATGCAGAGCGCTCCCTCCCTCTTTTAAGAATGGGATGTTTTGTTTGCTTTGTGCTTTTTAAAGTCCCGCTGTTCCTACAAGCGACGCGACGAAAGGTTTCCTTCCGGTTTTCTGTTAATGAAGGATTCAGGTTTAATTTCACGCAAGTTCGCTGCTGCCATTGAAAACCGCGTTACCGCAACCTGGCAGAGAAGCTGGGGTGTTAACTGCGGCACCTAAAATGATTAAACATGTATACCAACATCTTCCGGGCTTTCACTGCACAAATTTGATTAAAATATTTCCGCTCATCTTCTTTTGCCCAGCACTATGCATGATTAACGGTAGGCAAGAGATTCCACGTGTAGCAATACCAACGTACTCTCATTGTGAAGAAATATTACTATTGCTGGGTTTAGGTGCGTTAGCGGTTCCTAAACTGTGGTCCGCGTAAACAAGCGCACTCGTAGTTCACATACTTGCCGCTTTTTACTATAGCGTACACTCCATTTTATATTAAGCACATATTACAATTCCTAGCACGAGATTTACTCCACGTAGACTAGATATCCTGATGTCTCTGATTGGCTAAGACAACAATGGGCGGCTCAGAACAAACGCCGTTGCACGCTCTTCTAGAAGCTTTATGGCAGAAAAATCGCCGGTAATTTGCTGTGAGTATATAAGCAGACTGCCTTATGCAATTAATTGTCACAGATGCTGTGAACAACTGACAAGTGACTATGAGACAGGGAAGTTTTCCTTACCGCAGCAATGTCAAGGACAGAACATATCAGTTGCAAGGTCAATTTTGTGATAGCAGCAATCGATTCCTACTGGATGTAAGCGAGGTAACAACTAAGTTTACGGCAGTCAATGCACGGTGGCGAGATACTAATAGTGCTGCAAGTTTCTTAGTTGCCATCGCCGAGTCTAATTTTACAATAGACTGTACATAACAAATCTGGAACGCAACGCTGCTGTTTAAGTTGGTATCGACAGAATCAGCAGTAACCCTATTAGTAAACAAAATATATTTCTGTGTAGATAATGCATTCAAAATGTTCAATTACCTCTTTCACCTTTTATGATACATGAATTTGTTATTGGACTTTATTTCTCACACTTAAATCTGCCATCACGTGAAATCTACTCACTCATATTCCCTATATATTGGGGTAGCTACATATTTCTCACGTTTGTCTTTTAATGTCACTCAGTAGCATAAGTTTCTCCTTTTAATTAATACCCCATACTCCTAAAAGCGCTTCTTTTACGAGTACCTTACACCGTCTGCAGGTTGAGGGTCTCGATCGGAGCGCAATGCAAGAAGTTTTGTCAAGTTACTTCTATGCAGTTTTCCATTACAGTAGAGCTTGGGACAAGTAAAGACGAGCACTGCAAAACAAATTACGTACCGTACATTAGAAACGACACAAAGCGAAAAGTAGGAGTAAACTTGCACAAAGCTTCTAATATTTATATTCAATTTTTGTCAACAGAGTTCGATGTTTATACTTATTCCATAAGAAAGCTATCAGATATTCCTCAAAAGAGAAGTTTTCAATAGATCAGCAGCTGCAGCATCGAAGTTCCTTACATACTTCTAGCCCAGGGGTACTCAACAGGCGCTTCCCCATCACACGTCATTTTCCACACACCACTGACCAAGGCAAGGTGAACCACACCTGCTAGTCAGAGGTGGATGGCGCCCAGGATCGTAGTTAAGTACTTGATTTGTAAGACTGGCAGTTGCAGATTTATACCATACTTTTGAAGCAGTTGTAATAGACATTATCTTAACAATTTGAAGACCAAAAAACATTTGAAACCAAACTCCAGTTATTTTGCACTTTTGAAGTTTCCATGTAGTGAGGCTTCACACGAGCTACACAATATGAAACTACTTGCATTGCAGAATTCCACGACCGTAAAATGTTCTGAGAAAGAAGGATGGGAATTATTTAGGCCTCTGCCCTGCTGTCAATATCCGAGATTACGTTTGTTTACATCTAGTTTAATAGCAATCTTTGGCTCCATTTATAACTGTGAACAAACATTTTCAAAAATAAACTACTATATATTAAAAGTGAGTATCGCAGCAAGATAACTGACAATCATCTTATCTTATGATACTGTGCACTTCATCTTTTTCACCAAATATTGAAAATCCTCTGAAATCGTGATTTCCTGTACGTAAGAATGTGCCGTCACTGGAACTCAGTAACTACGGATAAATACGTCATTCTGTCCCAGTGGGTGGAAGGAGGTTATTTCAACCTCCCGTAACTTGCCTCAGTTGAGCACCGCTGTTCTACCCCAAGGGTATGTAACCTTTTGCCAGAAAAAAAGTATTTCATATGCTGTTTCCTGCCGCAGGAAAGGGAAAAAAGATTCAATTTTCTATGTGGGCTTAAAAGAGACAGGTAACCAGCAAAGTGACTCAGCCGGTTAAGTATATGACCTAAATTTGGCAGTTCTCCGTTGACATTATTACTCACAGCCTGCCGTATTCCTTTTGCAGCTACAAGAAAATTAGGAATAAGATAATTTGTTCAAATGTTTATCTCAAATAATATCAAGTAGATATAGGTATAAGTGATTGTAAGAATATTTAGTATTTATACAAGGTTAGAGAAAGTAATGAGTGCAACATCTCTATTAGCTATAGCAAGTAGAAGTATTGTATTCCACAAAAGTTCGATGTCGAGATTTCACCGGAAACATGTTTTCAGGTCCCCTGAAAAAGGTCCGTGGGTGGGTGGGTGTGGTGTGTGTCAGTCTGTGGACAAACTAAGTGAAACCGAAAAGTCGGCTAAAAACCAAAGTTGGTATTTAAGTTTAATGTCTTTCTAGGATGCGACAAAAAGATTTTGAACAAAATCCTTCCACCCTAAACTATCCTTTACATGGAAATGATTTTCTTGAACATGACCCTAAGGCATTTGATTAAAATGCCACGTGTTTGAGATATTTTTTATGACAGATGAAATGTGTACCAGGTGAGTCAGCTGCCCCTTATTCTCGAGTTTTATGCAATCCGTATTTTATAGTCCAACATGAAAACATCGACCGCATTACCAGGTTCTACCCGCGTATTTAACATGGATGTTAAACACTCGATGAAATTAGTACTAATATAGATGTTATCACATCGGCTGTTAATATCTTCGTAATTAGACAGCTGACGTTTGCACTTCTGCAAATGTTCACTGGAACCAGAGAGTATTACATCTTAAACAGAATGTTTAGCTCACACGTTACTTGGTAGCTCAGTTGGAACGGGCGCAAGACTCCGAAGTAACCTGTTTGCTGTGAAGGTGGTTCGAATAACCTGCACGTACTAATTTCTTTTTACCGTGCAATCCTCACAATTTACAAATTATTACTCTGAAAACGGTTATTATATTCATTTTTATTGCTTTATTTATGTTTAATGGCATTGTTTGATGTTTCTTTATTGGTGAACTACAATTAGGTAGTTGTTTAAACACACCTATAGGTAGGTGCAATTGAAATAAGGATCATTTATACACAGGGTTGAACAGATCTACAAGCCACTATAATACGCTGAGGAAGGATTTCTGGATTGTCCAGCTCCTCTGCATAAATGCGTTCTTTTAAATAACCCCAGAGAAAGAAGTCAAGGGGTGTCAGATCAGGTGATCTGGCAGGCCAAGGGACTGGTCCTTGTCTTCCTATCCAATAACCAGGATGTGCAGCATTCAAATGATTGCAGACGATCCTCGACCGATACGGACGAGTGTCGTGTTGAAACCACATCGTCATTCGCTGCTGCAGTGGCACATTCCCTAATAAGGCGTGAGCTACAGAGGAATTCCAGGTAGCGTGCTCCTGTTACATTCCCCTCGAAGAATAATGGTTCAACAAGGTGGTCTCCCAAGATTCCACAACAGACATTTATACCCCACTGCTCTTAGAATGCTGCCTCCCTTACCCAATGAGGATTATCAACACTCCAACAGCGTATATTGGGACGATTTCCAATTCCATTGTTGTGGAATCTTGATTCCTCAGAAAACAATATCCTGGATGCGAATCCCACATCACTTGCTACTCGCTTCAGCAACCATTCACAAAAGATCACTCGAGCTTCGAAATCTCTCCCGTGAAGTGCTTGGTGTAGGTGCAGACCATAAGAATGGAACTTATTAGTGTTCAATATTCGCACTACAGAAGACTGGCTGATGTTCACCTCCTGAGCAATTACCCGTGTACTAGTATGCGGATTGTTCTGGGTGGCATTCAAAACTGCTTCTGCATTAACACCCGATGATGCTGGTGCGTGTCTGAGGAGGCATTCTTGCAAGTGATGCTGTTACACGCAGACGCCTTTCAACATTCCGGAAGCTGTTTGCTGTTGGTTGTCGCCTATTCGGATATCTCTCCCGAGATATTTTCTCCGGTGTATTTGTTCTTACTTCTCCGTAGATCAAAAGCATATCTACGTACTCGTCTGTCGAATACTTAATTAAAGACTGGCACAAAATATCATGCGACAGCATACGTGTGGAGAACGCAGGGGTCGGCATTCACAACACAACACATCATGCCAGTCCAATGGCGCAGAAGTCATTACACCTGTTCAATTACAAAATGCAGACAATAAAAAACGATTTAAATTATGTCCTAATCGCTCAGGGACTTTATAATTAGATTATTGTGAATTCGGTTTCCAAGTTTTGAGGAACATAAAAACATATTTACACTACTGAGACTCGAACCTATGACATTAGGACTTAGCGCAGAGGGCCCGTCACAACCCTATTTAGCTATTTCGAGACCTAACTGAAAGCGCCTACCGCGTTCAATAGTAGGACTTGCGTGCCTGGCATTGCCACCTCGCGAGTTTTCGGGCTCGATTTACCCTTTTAAGACAGATTTAATCATTTGCTGGGAATTTTAATATTATTACTTAAATGGCAAAAGATGTTACGCATATTAATTGAAGTGCACGACATGTAGTTCACGCAAAAATGTAAATAAACTGTTATTTAATGATATGTCCGTTTTGACTGTACGGGTTCATGATGGATGAGGCGTGTCTCTAAATGTTTCATAATATTTGGCAGCCAACCCCTGCTCTAAGTACAAGTATCCACCATTTTCTTTTTAGCTGACGTTGTTAGTGTACCCACATGATAGGTCCAATTTTTCCGAGGCGTTTACTGAATTACGTTGCTATGTATACTCCAATAAAAAGTTTGTAAAATCGGCTGGAAACCGGAATTCGCTCTCAGTAAACGAGTCGTATGTTTTTTAGGTGTTCTTGAGCGAGGAGTACGTTCTGTCCCTTAAACCGCTGTTGCTCTCAATTTTGCGCATTCCTCTCATTAAGATTGTTAAGCAATACATTTTAGTAAGCGCAAAACTGGACTAAGGCGCACATGCCGTTAGATGGGTGGCCTACCTTCCAAAAAAATAATCCGCGGCTGATTCACCTGGTATTTTGAATTTTTTTGTTGTAACCCATGTAGTGCTATTTATTGTAGATGACTTTTGCATAACTGGTAAACCGTAAGAGATAGACCAAATGTTACTATACAAAAAACGTAAATCCTGTTAGAACACACAATTTATGTCAAACTTTTGTAGAGTGAACCATTTCGGAGATATTCCTTATTTGTGTGACTTTTTGAAAACTTATACTTCCGTTACATGGGACATCGTTGTTTTATATGTTAAAGGAATTTGAAAACTTTAAAATATTTTACTCTCGCTCAAAGCTTCTGCATTCCCATATTCTTCTTGCACCTACAAGGAAAGAAGCTATATGATAATTTCTGCAAATGTTTATCTCAACTAATACGCAGATGACGGGAGTAAGAATGGAGAAAGTCATGTGAGTGCAACTCAGACATTATGTAATGCTTAAAAGGATATGAACTACTAGGACGCTTGCAGATGCTCGTATCGAAGATGTAATCGCATAAAGATCAACTCCTCGCAGTTATGGCACAATGTACCTATCAGAGAATAGAGCAATTGAGGACAGTTTTACTATGCTAATGGGCAGTGTGCTCTGTATATCAATCACATTCGAGTGCCGTACACCTGTCCCTGATTGATGCTCTTGCTCCCAGCATTTGGCAGTAAAACGTGGGATTGAAAAGCACGCCCTGCGCGCGGGCCGCATTTTGAAAGGGTGACGGAATGTAGGTCACGTGAGAAGGTTCGATGGATCGATCCATCGCTTTTATGGCACGCCGTTTCTCTAGTAAAGTATCACTCCAGTTGACAGTTGTACAAAGGACGCGCGCGCGCTTCCTTGCCGGTGGATGGACGCCGTGTAATTGGCCAGGACCTGTCTGTCTGTGATGTGCACTGCACGCTGGTACTCCCGTACTGTACTGCCAAGCGCCACAGATCACTTTCAGGGATTGCAACACACAACTTCCTTGCTACGAACTCCGCATTATGCTTATGATCATTAAACAGTTTAAGAATATCTACGTTTGAAGTTTTCTAATTCTAAACTAATAATGCCAGCTTTCTACTTTCTCTACTACGTATTGTATTCCACCCAAAAATTCGATGTCGAGGTTTCACACTGGAAATATGTTTTGAGGCCCCTGAATTAAAAAAATGAGCAATTTTAGAAATAGGTCCGTGTGTGTCGGTGTGCATCTGTTTATCTGTAGACAGCATAACTCAAAAACAAAACTCTGTTAAAAAACCAAAGTTGGTATTTAAGTTTAATATCTTCTAAGGATGCGAGACGAAGATCTTCAAGAAAATTTCTCCACCCTAAACCACTCTTTACATGGAAAATTGGTTTTCTTGAAAGTGGCTCTAACAATTTTGATTAAAATGCCAAATGTTTGAGATAATTTTACGACACATGAAATGTATATTTTTAATTTTCTGCCAGTAGCCTATGTAGTCTTGTTTACTCTGGATGATTTTTGCATAACTGGTAAATCGTAAGAGATACACCACTTCCTCCTAAAATACACAATTATTTATGTCCAACTAAATTTTTTTGTAGAGAACCATTTCAGAAATATCCCTTGTTATTTGTGGGAGTTTTGGAAAACTAACTTTCGTCATTTCTCTTAAAAATATCTTAAACATTGGCACTTTAATCAAAATCGTTTGTCATTTTCGAGAAAAATCGAAATTTTCTATATAAAGGATAGTTTAGGGTCGAGGAATTTTCTTCAAAATCTTCGTTTTGCATCCTGAAAGTATAAAACTTAAATACCAGCTTCAGTTTTTAACACATTTTTCGTTTTTGCTTATCTGTCCACAGACCTTTTTCTTAATATTCTTATTCAGGGAACTCAAAACGTGTATTTTTGGTAACTCTTGGTATTAAATTTTTGAGTGGCATGCAATACCTTCTCTATATACTGTACCGGGTGGAAGTGAAGTCATTATATTAATTTAAACTGTGCTACATTTCGGTATTTGGAACACATTTTATATCTGACGTTTTCGTCTCCGACCATTTCCTATGGAGATATTTTAATTTAGTCTAAAACAAGCTGGCAACATTGCAGATTGTGCGGGTGGTCACTTTCCCTAGCTCTGTACATAAACAAACAGCGTAACGGTGCGCTTTAAAAACAAACTCATACCCTGCCTTGTCCTTCCGTGTTTACTGTGACAGTGTAGGCCAATCACAAGCGTTAACTCCCAAAACATTACCGAAAGCGAAAGCTGTTTACATCCACAAGCCAGGTCAATTCCCTGACCAACCTCAACGCAACGTTGTCGAGTTACGTCATCTCTGAAATAGCAGCTCAGAGTATTCCTTCACGTCTTTTAAGTGATTAATTATTTCGAAACCCTGTATCATGTCCCTAATTACTACTAAAGCTATGTGAGAAATAAGTTACTCTAGGCATCTTACAAGTATTAAACTGTTATCTTCGTGCATTCCTGTGGAATTAGTTCGGCTGATCAAAGAACAAAATGTCACTAGAGTTTTTTGTTTGTAATGCTTCTATGAAGCACACAGCCTACATCCCCTTGGCTTTACAACACAGTGCACACCCAGTCCTTAAAGTTGTGCAGCTGTGAGCACGCGACCCCCCGTGTCGTTCATGCAAATGAACAAAACTAAATACCTACTCTTCATCTTCGTGACATGCCCACCGCCTGCTGTGATTGCACGTTTTGCAGGCGATAAAGGCTATCTTTACGATCATCTGTGTAGCTGATCGCATATGGCTCTGACATCAGTCAATCAGCCGTCCGTTACCTCGCAACATAAACGTCACCAGTGAGATTACATTATTGCCAATATAACCCTCCTCGTGCAAGGCACATTTTTTCTGTCCTTCAGCATTGCACGGGGTGCGATCTTATGGTACAATTTGTCATCAGTAAAGCATGAATTTTGATGACCTAAAGAATATTACAAAATCTGATGTGTTGCATTCACATGACTTTCTCTACTCTTAGGCTAACCATTCTTACGAACTCTTATTCCTGTTTCTTCGCCTTAGTTGAGATAAACATTTGTAGAAATTATCTTATTGTCAATATTCTTGTAGGTGCAAGGGGAATATATCAGAATACAGTAGACTTTGAAATTCGGTTCTCCATTTGAGAAACGTTTAAGTATTGCAAAACTCGCACAAATAACATGGAATATCTACGAAATGGTTCACCCCACAAAAAGGTAATTGGATACAACTTGTGTGTTCTAATGATATCTACATTTTTTGTACAGTAAGATTTGGTCTATCTCTTACGGTTTACCAGTTATGCAAAAGTCATTCAGAGTAAACAGGACTACATGGGCTATAGGCAAAAAACTCAAACTTCATTTGCCACAAAAATATTTTAAACTTATCGCATTTTAATTAAATGCGTTACTCATTTTTGAGAAAATCAAAATTTTCGAAAAAGTTTCCATGTGATGGGTAGTTTACGGTGGATGAATTCTCCTCAAAATCTTCTTGTATCCTTGAAGGGTATTTAACTTCAATACCAACTTTGGTTTTTAACACCGACTTTCCGTTTTTGAGTTACGCTGTCCACGGACAGACTGACTGACACGCCCGCACATAGACCTTTTTGTAAAAACAAAATGTTGGGATTCAGGGGACGTCAAAAATATATTTCCGGTGAAATCTCGACCTAGAATTTTTGGGTGTAATAATAATAATAAAAAAAAAAATAAAAATAAAAAAAAAAAAAAAAAAAAAAAAGCATTTGCAAATTCGAAAAAGTAAACACGTGGAAAATTTGCAACGTTGTTGGTTTCTAGTATTACTAATATATATTATAAAATTATTGGGTTCAGAAAGTTCACCATGTGTTATACGAGTTACCAATGCAAATAACCGCTTGAAATAACTGTCATGATTTATAGAATAACTGTGTCTGTAAAAATCATGAAGCGTGGTAATTTTAGTAATTTCCTTGCTCCCTTAAATCTCTGTGCCGAATCTTTGCAAGAAGAATTTAAAACACCAGGTATATTTAACCAAGATTGGTATTTCTCCATATTTTCGTAGCTTTTCTAAGAATATCTTTACGTGTATGTATTTCGGGTAATATCTCGCATTTTTTGAGTGTAGGTGTGTAGTTACGTTGTCCAAAAGCTTGTTCATTGGGTCTGATGTCCTTCCTTATCACACTACAATACCTCTCTTCAACATTTGTAACACATATTTTGTGTGCACACTTCACTTTAACTTCCTGAAACATAGGTATATTTTATTTTGTAGTCAGACACCAAGCGAGTGCTCGCATCGCCGGATGGATCGAGCATGTTCCCACTTGGCATCGAGCGGAAGCTGCGCTCCAGAGCCGAAGCGCGCCTGCCTCCTGAACAGCTCTTTCAAGTGTCAAGTTCCGTTTTCCGTCAATGTTTTTCTATTTACAGCGGATTCACTCTGATACCGGAGTTATTACCGAAGTTATAATTTTATATGTACATTATAGGGAAACTTGCAATAAATAACTTCGTATGACAGAATCGATCCGTAATGTGCCAAGGCCCGGATTTCAACGACTGCACCTTTTATCTGTAATCCTAGAGCGATGCTCTGTGGAAAATATAGATTGCTCAGTCTTAAGCAGAGTCCGGATGTTTATGAACTAAAAACGTTACAAACACGCGTGACCGAAAAAAAAATTAGAAAATGAGGATGAATATAACCTAAACTTTTTGGGTGCATTTTGAAAATATTCAAAAATTTAATGCTGTTTAAATTGGCATTATATTGAAAATCTACTTTAAAAATCTAGCACACACAATAAGAAATCAATATTTATTTTATTGTTGCATTTTGAATTCAATTGTTCAATTCAGAGCTAACCTTCGGATCTGCACAAAATGAAATAAATCACATTTTGAAGGGCTATCAGAAAGAAAAATTACAATAGCAAATTGCATACAGCTTACCCTCCAAATTTGCGGCAACATACATAAAGATAATTATAAGGAATATTACGACAAGAATTAGGAGATGTGAAAAATCGATCTTTGGGACGATTGCAGACATATGAAACTGGAATAGGAATAAAAAATACCAAAAGTAGGAAAATATGAGAAAATGTGACTAAGACATGACTAAAAGGTTACAAAAGCCAACTTGTGACTTTGTATCACCCAATTTTGATCTCCATTGATAAAATCGTGCTTCGCTTATATTTTCCTTGGGAAAAAAAATATCACGAACTAAAACTATGCCGTCATAAACATCCGGGCCTCGATTATAAAATTATGAGTGAAATTAAACTAATCTTAAAGGTAATTTTTCTGCGCCTTTAGATGTTTTTAAGAACAAATCTACGTTTTTTGTTGTTCTTCGCGAGTTTCATGCATTCTTATATTACTCAAGTTTCAGAATCTCAAAATCTAAAACTTCTTGGAAATATACTGAATGTGGATCTCCATATTCATACTTTAAGGGTTATGTCTAGTGTAAATCATGCTTGTGCTCTAAAGGAATGTACGGTGAATCTACCTGCTACATTTGAGGGTCGCACCATGCCTATTGTTACAATGCAGTCTTACATAGCAGAAGGTAGCGGTTGAAGTGGTACTTGTATTTCATCGTGCTGAAAGTAAAAACAAGCATTTCCCTTAAGCTAAAAATCATATATAATTGGTTAAATGGTTGCAAGTAAAGTCGTGTGGAAGGTTAAGTGGGCAAACTTGTCTTTGCTGATGTGGAAAATGTGTTCAGTGAGGCTTTTCATGTTCTGAAATACAACTTACAAGTGTAGTATGTTACAAGGGAAGCATTAGTCACTTGTGAAAATATTTTAAACAGTAATAACATTAAATCTATTTTCTTTCCTTCCTCAGTTCTTCGGCCAGGCTTCGAGCGTGTGTATTTCAAGTAGTTCGCTTGTTTTGGCAGCACTATACCTCTCACCCGCCTACGCGTATCTGGAGATACAGGGGGCTCTAATGACCTAGCTGTCGACGGGCCCTTAAACCCTAACCACTCACTCACTGGAGATACAGATCTTGAAGCAGACACACTGGAGAACAGGAGTGGACGTCAGTCAATTGTTTATTTGGATTTGCAAAGTTGTCAAGTTTTAGAACTTTGCAAACATTTGCTGTGTCGCAGGAGTTTATCAGCATTAGTAATATTTTCCTGGTTATTTCCAAATTGCTAACAGGTAAATTGTAAACTCTGTGACACGGGCCAGGATAAAAACAGCATCCGTTAATTCCACCTGATGACAAGTATTTTTTAGTTAATCTCATGATTCGCTTGCGAGGAGTTTACAGCTGGCCATACGTACATACATATTTTCGCTTGACCTAGCGCTGATGTGTGCAAGGCCCCCTGTGAATACACGCTGTTTCCAACTATGGGATTAGAAAGGGCCTAGCTGAATGTCATTCACATTGCTCAGGCGGCCATACTCTGCTGCTTACGCCCGGCTTAATGCTTTGTACCATTATAATTTGTTTCTGGTGGCAAAAATAAACTTGTACGCATGCGCTTGAGAGGATTAAAGACTACCTACCCGTTCTGGATAAACCAGGCTGCAGATGAACAAGGAGACATGCACTGAAATCTTCAAGAATGACCAAAACATCGAGAAATACAGTGTGTTCTTTAACTTTTTCCACATTGGTGGAATAACAAGTAGCACTAGTTTTGATATTAAAAAGTAATGCACTGGTTGAAATGAATAACACGACTTCCGGTAACCAAAGGTGGAATTTATCATGCAATTTTTAACTAAACCTTTTTTAAAATTTTGTCGCATGCCTGCTTATCTACCACAGCTATAAATACGTTTTAAATTTCATGTAAATCTTCATATTTATTGGGAAAAATTATTTTACTTTTATTGTACCAATTAATGTCTTCTACACGACGGAGATATAATTTTGGAAAAAATAAAAATGCTAGCGATTATTGAAATAATAATACCAAAGCTGCCATACGTGTGTTTCACCCTTACGAAAATAATTTTTAATACAATCATTTTTTTTAAACAATTTATCCCTAGTAATCTGATTACTTTATATCTTGAGCAATTTAAAAGTGTAGCAAAAACCAAATATCCGTTTTTTTAAACTTCATTCTCTCCGAAATTTTGCTGAAAATTTGAACAAGATGGTTACAGACTAGATTGCACGGAACATTAATGAGCCAAAGTGCATAAAACTGCGAAGAGGAGTAAAGAGGTATTGAAAGTAAATACAGGTGACTAATTCGTGCGTTTTTGGATATTTAAATTGTCATGTGTTGAAGGTTTTGAGGAATTTAGCACATAAAAACTGTTATAACTGAACATTTTTAGAAGGTGGAAAAAAACTTCATACACAAGCATTCACTGAAGATGTTCATGTCCCACATTTATTGAAGTTAAGATTCACAAATTTGGTACTTTGATTAAAGCTTTCTGTTTTCCTTCTCCTGAAAAGTAATGATTATTGCCAATTTCAGTCTTCGTATTATCGAATATTCAAAATCTATGTTCTCCCACAAAAATCTAGCTAGAGACTTTTTTCCCCATTATGGTTCAATAATGGGTAATAAAATGTCCTTTTGGAATTTTGATATTGCTTATACTCTTTTTAAACAATAATTTGACATTTTTACACTTTTTTTATTGTTCCATTTATATCCCGCCTTTAGCTGCAGAGGTCGTATCGGCGGCCTTGACTGTTGGTTTTCACTCGTTTAAAGTGGGGTTTTTATACACTGAATTCACACACACACACACACACACACACACACACACACACACACACAGACACAGACACACACACAGACACACACACACAGACACACACACACACACACACATACAGACACACACACACACACACACACACACAGACACACACAGACACACACACACACACACACACAGACACACACACACACACACACACACACACACACACACACACAGACACCCACCACACACACACCCACCACACACACACACACACACACACACACACACACACACACACACACACACACACACACACACATTTTCATTCAAACTTCCAGACTCAGGGAAGGATGAGGAATAATCTTGGCTGGAGAAAAATTCCTACCCCCCCTGCCGGGAATCCAACCCGGAGCCCCTAGCACAGCAGGCAGGTGCTTTTCTGCACTTTGTGGTATTAAAAATGTTTAAGAACTATTCACTGTATTTCCTTGCATTACTTTGTTACAAAGGTAATAAGAGACAAAAGATTTGATATGTTGCACTCACATGACTTTCTCTACTCTTGTACCAACTATTCTTACAAACTCTTATTCCTATCTTCTTCGTGTTAGTTAAGATAAACATTTGTAGAAATTATCTTATTGCGTATTTCCTTGAAATTTGGGAATACAGTAGGTTTTGAGCGATAGTCAAATCTTTTAAAGCTTTCAAATTCCGTTCTCTTTGCACGGTTAACATATAAAAAATGAACAACGATGTTCCATTTGACAGCTGTAAAAGTTCTCCAAAACCTACACCAATAACGAGGAATATCTCCGAAATGGTTCACTCTACTGAGAAAAAAAATAATATATATAAATTGTTTGTTTTAGCAACCTTTGCGTTTTCTGTATAGTAAGATTTGGTCTACCTTGGTTTACCAGTTGTGCAAAAGTCATTCAGAGTAAATAGGACTTCATGGGCTATAGCCAAAAAATCAAGATATATTTCATTTGTGATATAAGTATGTTCAACATCTCATTTTAATCAAAATCGTTAGGCATTTTCAAGAAAATCGAAATTTTCGAAAAATTTTGCATCTAAAGGGTAGTTTACGGTGGAGGAATTTTCTTCAAAATTTTCGTGTCGCATGTTGAAGGAGACAGATTTTGACTATACATAATAAAATTGATATAAATTAATATATCAGGAATGGGATTAGATATTGGATTTCTTTAGTTGCTAGTAATGCCTATGCAAAAAATTAAGTCTCTAACTTCAATACTTTAGAAAACTACCCTCATCCCTTCGGTGTACCCTTAAAACATTCCCGCTAAATAGAACGCCTTTAAATCCAAAACATATTAACAAATTAAAACACAGTTGTACATTAGTAATGCGACCGCCATGTCCTTAACAAGTACTAAACATAATGCTTGGAGTGTGTAGAAGAATGCTGACTGTGGAGAGACTAAAAGAACACATTGTAATTCCAGTTCCAAGTGCCATGCAAGCAACCACATTTGGATTTTCATTTGTACGCCGACATATAACATCTGCCCCCAGGAGAAGGCTCTGTTTGTAGGCGTAATGAACGAGAGTCTGAGATTTATGGGTGCGTGCCGCTGTCGTACAAGAGTTTTATTATTGTGAAAATCTCGTTCACAAACAGCAAGCTTTTCTGTTGCCAAGAGGTATCATAAAAATTACACCAAGCATGCAAGACCTTATACAGGCAAAATGAATAAGGAAATATAACACAAATCAAACAGCTGCTCAAAGTGTCCATTGATTTATTACTTGTTTAATTAAATGTATTACTTCCAAGAAATGCTCATGGAAAAGAAACACTCCACTGTTCATAGCTAACTCTGAAGCTCAACCCTTTGACAGCGTTTCTTACTAGCAACATATCAATTCGTTAAGCTTTGAGATGCTTTACTGGCTATTTCTTTCTAATTTATGTTATGCTAGTCTAAATAAATAGAATTGAAGTACTCGTAGTCCTCTGCTATTGTAAAATACTAATTTTTTGCAACAAAACGGCAGTTTTTTTTAGAGAGAAAAAAAAAAAGACAGGACCCATGGAACTTCAGTCAAAGCGTGCCCTTACACCGATTGATTTACTTGGGCCCTCCCCTTCCTTTACCATAAGCACTTTTGACTGCTCTTGCTGGGATTCGAACGCGCGACGTTCCGCCTTCAACAGCTGGTCAGTCATTTTCGTATTACCTTAACCATCACGGCTATTCAAATCGCTTCAGCTAAGGTACCTCCGAAGGGATATGAAAACCGGTTTAGGAATTAGAGAAAGAACGGCATATGTAGCAAAATGTCTTGTCAATTAAAGGGTTTATCATAGGTGGGAGGTTACCACAAAAGATTTCAAAGAAAATCCTCCCACCCCATACTACCCCTTATATAGAAAGATTTTCCTTCTTTTTCTGGAAAATTACTTACGATTTTAACAAATATCAAAAGTTACAGATATTTGCATGACAAATGAAAGGTATACCTTAAATTACCTCAGAAATAACTTAAATCCTCTTCATTTCATACCCTTGTTGGTGCGAATTTTTCAAGCGTAAGTCGCTATTCTTTCTTCTCGTCGCGATGCAAAGAGGATGAAAGTTAAAGCCATCGCATAGCTGTCGCTTTAGACTGCACACTAATAACAAATAGATAATGACAAATAAAAGATGAAAAAAAAAAAAATATCCCAGAAATTACGAGATAGGTATTTGTACATATTCCCCTAAAGATACGAGAATAGCAGAATTCAGGAGGCTTAAGAGATAGTCATCTTAAGAGCTGGTCGCCATATGATGGATTTGACAAGCCATTCTTTGCTTGTTTATGACTAAAAAAAGAACCACTTCTTATTTGAGAAAAATATAGCTATTGGAAAAATCCAACGGATTTAGATTTGTTTTAGCAAGACCTGATACAAATCAAACATTCCATAAACGTAAATATAAAATAAAAATCTATAAAGAAACGAAGTAAAATAACTGGGAATATCTCGGAAATGGTTCACTGCACAACAAAACTGTATTTAAAATATAGAAAGAATATTCGGGTTTGTGGGCATTTCAGCAGTTTTTGTGGAAAAACAAAATTTTCGTCAAATGTGCTATATGAAAAGGTATTGAACTTCAATACTGAGTTTGGTATCTAACCGACTTTTGGTTTTTGAGTTATGCGGTTCACAGACACCCACTCACAATCTATCTTTTCCAAGAATAAAATTCCTTTTTTTATTTATATTATTATTACTATTATTACTATTACTATTACTATTATTATTATTATTATTATTATTATTATTATTATTATTATTATTATTATTATTATTATTATTCGGTTTCTCTACTGCGTATAGTAAGTAGAGGAAGTATTTATTGTATTCAACTCGAAAATTCGATGTCCAAATTTCAACCGGAAATGTTTTGAGGCCCTCTGAATCCAAAAACAAATCTATCAAGGATGCGACACGATGATTTTGAAGTAAATTCCTCCACTTAAGCTACTTTTACATGGAAAATTTCTCAATAATTTTTATTTTCTCAAAAAATGACTAAGGATTTTGATTAAAATGTCATATGTTTGGGATATTTTTTATGACAAATGTGTAAAATAATGTTTCTCGCTATAGCCCACGCAGTCCTGTTTACTCTGGATGAGTTTTGCATAATTGGTAAATTGTCAGAGATAGACCAAATCTTACTATACAAAAACAAAACTGTAGATCTCGTTAAAACACGCAATTTATGTCCAAATGCATATCTTGGGGAGTTAACCATTTCCGAATTTTGCAATACTTAAATTTTACTCTTGGCCGTGCAAAGAGAAAGGAATTTGAAAGCTTTAAAAGAATTTACCTATCGCTCAAAGCCGCGTAGTAATCTAATAATGATTGATGTATCCATTCTTCCGAAAAGTTACCGCAATTGTTTCAAATTAAAGAAACCTACAAAGACCTTCCTTGCCGAATTGACTCCCGTGTTAAAAATGCGAACAATAAACTTTCCGCAAACTTCCCCAAGGAAATTAGATTAGCCGAGAAGTAACTAAGAAGAAAAAAGCGTTAAAAGTTTCCGGGTCTCAAAATCAGTGAGCGAATCGCGTTGATCACAAGAATTGGTCCTCTTGTGCGCGCGCAGTCAGTCAGGTGAGAGAGAACCTGTAGTCACACAAAAGTTGCCAGTTAAATTAGATTTCTTCCCTCCAGTAAACTAAGAACCAACCTGCTCCTGCCAAGTGGCCCGGGATCGCTTCTAGAATCTCTTTGATTCCTCGCACCAGGAAAAAACTTTGCCAGGGAAAATTAATTAGCAGCCTTGCAGAGACACTAGAGGGGCAAAACTGATTTAATTACCTTATTCCGGGAATGCAGTTACAGGATTATTTCTTTAAAAAATGACATTGCGAAGCGGGAGGAAAAGCAAGTGTTTACCAGTATCTGATTCTTTTTAAATCGTTTTAAACGCTTAGCTACGAAATCCTTACCGTAGAGTAGTTGCCAAACTTTCTGTTTACAAACTTCATACTTGAACGGCCTAACTAAAACAACTGACATGCTCGATTCGTTACTACATCTTCCCGATAGACATTACAAATTTTCTGCCGTCATTGTGGGGCGATTTGCCGTTATGATAGTAAAGCAGCATAGGATATACGTTCTATGACAAAAACGGTTGCTATACAGGAAGACCATTTTGCGTAGTTTTAATTTACTGCCCATAAATTTTATAGTTTAAGGAGCTTTACATTTTTTGTAGTAAGATTTTCTCTCTCATATACAAGTCAACCTTCCAAAGAGAAGTTCAGAAGCTATTTCCAGAAAATTCAAGATATATATTTCATTTGTAATGAAAATATCTTAACATATGGTAATTAAATAAAAACGTTAACGCCATTTATGAGAAAATCCAAAATAACGAAACGTTTTCTATATGCAGGGTAGTTTAGGATTAGAGAGCGGGGCTTTTCTTCAAAATCAAGTCGCATTATAAGAAGAGGGTGAACTTAAATAGAAAATTGGCTGTTAAGGGACACTTGGAGCGAAATTTTGGTCAAAATTGTCGAAAAGTCGAAAACTGTTTTTTTTACCTTAAAATGTTCCTGGAACACTGGTGCATTTGGATCAGCTAACATTTTTCATATACCCTACTCCGTGTGGCCCTTTCAAATAGTGCTCTTCCCTTAACGTACACAGCATGCTCCTATATAAAAGCCTGTTTTTTCTCAAAACTACATTTCTGCACATTCCAAAATAAGGTCGCGCTTGAGTTTTGCTTCAAATTCAATGAAAATTTCCAAACGTATTCATAAATAGCAACTAAACAAAACTATGATTCAATATTGATGTTATCATTCACATGAATTCCAAAAACATTTTTTGTATGAAAAAAAATCAATAATTTTTAAGGTTAAATTTTCTTTGTTATTAAAAAAATATGTACAGCATAATCAGCAAACGTATTTGAAATATCTCTTCATACAATTGTTACCCATGTTTCAGAGTATCAGTTCTGCCAATATAAATGAATTTTGAAAAGTCAATAGACGCGAGCTCTATTTTGAAAATGTGCCTATTAAATTCATAAAATAACATATATCATAAACGAATTATCCAATTTGAATAAAATTTGGTGTACCTCTTATTCTCATATAAATACAAACACAGTAAAAATTTCAGAAAATCTATCAAGAAATGTGGGACTTTCAAATTTCACTCCCAGTGTCCCTTAAGCCAAATTTTCGTCTCCCCTGTATTCTAAACATAATTTATTTTATTCGGGGTGTCTCAAAACGTATATTTCCGCTAAACCCTACGTGCGAACTTCTGAGTGAAATGCAACACGTCTTCGCTAAAAGTAAAAGCATAAGAAAACAAATGCAACCAAATAATAGTTGTGCACTTTTCAGCAAAGATACATTGGCGTTTATCGACATGGCTTCTATTATTATACTATAGGTTTGGACACCTGTTGACAGATTATCACGTCACGTGTCAGGGTCAAATCCTAAGGCCTTTGCTTTCTGGTTGTCAGACAGCTGCGGAATCTGCGGTAAGACGTTTAGCAGCCGACCATACAAGGATTTTCCCAAATCCCATTATAAACCTCTAGGCCCTGGAAAGGGACAGCATAGATTACGTTTTGGACTCCCGTCTGGTGACCTAACCTATACGTATATGCCACAAATGCTGCTACTACTTCAAATCACTTCATTGGGAAATATCTTCAATATACTTTCTACTTGCAGGTTTCTGAACCCAAAAAACATGGTTTTCCGCGCGCGCAATTATGCACATGAAAACTCAAATACCATCCTTGGATACAAGTTCAGCATCTTCCAAACATGTGACACGAAGAGCTTCAAGAAAATCCTCCAGCCCAAATTGCCCTTTGCATCATAAACTTTTCTTGAAAATATGTTGATTGCAAAAAATGGGTTACACCCGCCTTGAACCAGCAATGAGTATTTTAGCAAGATCTACATTTTTATAGTAAGATTTGGTCTATGTCTAACGGTTTAGTATTTATGCAAAAGTCATCTAGAGTAAATAGGACTACAGGGGCTGTAGCCAGAGAATTCAAAATATACATTTCATATGTCATCAAAATATCTCAAACATATGACACTTTAATCAAAATCGTCAGAGCCAATTTCGAGAAAATAATTTTCTAATAATTCTCCATGGAAAGGATAGTTTAGGATGGAGAAATTTTCTTCAAAATCTTCGTGTCGCATCCTTGATAGACAGTGAAGTTGAATACCAGGTTTGATTTTTAACCGACTTTTCGTTTTTGAGTTATGCTGTCCAGACCGACACACACACACACACGCACGCACGCACGCACGCACGCACGCACGCGCACACACACACACACACACACACACACACACACCACACCACACCACACACGCACACTTTCCTAAAAATGTTTATTTTGGATTCAGAGGGCCTCAAAACTTATATTTCCGGTGAAATCTCGACATCGAATTTTTGGGTGGAATATAACACTTCTTCTAATTTACTTTACGTAGTAGAGAAGGCAAAAACAAATGCCAGCTGGATGACGTCAGAATTTTTGGTCTCATGCTGCAGAATTTTGGAAAGAATTTAAACATCCAACTATTTACATACGAAAAACCTTACGTGGATCTGTAAACATTCTTAAATCTCATTTATATGGACCTTAAAACTGCATAGATATCTTTCATGATTTATAGTTAACTGCATAAAACCATAACCGATGGTTTGACGATTTATCTGGGGAGGTCAGACCGTCGAGTGATATTTATCTGCGGTACTTCATAATAAAATATTAATTTAAATGCCTGTTTTCCCCTGAACTGTACTGTTTCAAGATAAAGCCGAACAGAGTTTGCGTTAATCTCGTTATGTTACGTACATTTAAAGTGCTTGTTAAACGTCTCTTGACTTCTAAAACGTTCAAAAGTGATGTGCAAGAACTCTGAACGCTGTGTTAGATGGGTGTTTTTCTTATCGTCATGGGAAAGTTATTATCTGTAACTGCGGGGCCTGTTTTATAGCTGAAATCTTAAATGCACGAGCTGCTACGGGGGTGGGGGGTAAGTATCAACACAGTTTCTGTCAGCGGGAACTTAACTGTATCGATCGAGTGCAAAACTCTGCCAAGAACCGGCAGAGAGATCTTTAACACTCTTTCATATACCTACCTGCAGAATGTGTACGAGCTGTAAATAGCCCTCTGATACAGGGCGTCTCCAAAATAAAGAGCTATCTGCGTCTACATCTACTCTTGTTTAGCCACTGACCTACTGATCCCAAGGTGACGGGTTGAAATGCGGCCCACACTGATGGTTTATAAGTGTGCTTAAAAACCACAGCTCCATGTCAGTAGATTTACTGGCATGTAAAAGAACTCCTGCGGGAAAAATTCCGCCACACCGGCGACGCTAATATGATCCTGGCAACTGACAGTGTCGTTAATCAACAAAATAATTTAATTAAATTTCTAACTCTGTATCTCTCTATCCAAATCTATATCCCTCTATCTCTATCTAGCTACCTATACATCCCTATCAATATTTATCAATCTATACTTAAATCTATCTGGTGTATGTGTGTATATTCCTTTCACACTTCTAACACCGTTTCACCAATTTCTACCCAACTTGGCATAAATACCCTGCCAAAAATTACCGTCCAGCTTACAATTCGAAATTGTACTCCATTACACGAATTATTTAACTTTGTGCAATGCCTACAAAAGACCACAAAACCATCTATATCTTTGTGAACTATAATCGTAATACCCCGAACATTGCCAACAAGAAATATTACCTTTAACAAAGTAACATCGAGTTCACATAAGTAATATTTATCGATCATGGAGTAATAACAGTCAAATTTGGCCTTTCCTGTCGTTCCTTATAGTTTTGTGTATGTTGGTATCTAAGAATAAACAATGGCGTTACTTAAACTATTATTTCTTCCCAATGAGATTGTCTATAAATAGCAACGAGGTAGCCCGAATTTAACAATATAGAACACACCCAGCTGCAGTAAGATATCGAAAACAAAGTAGGTCAAGTCGAAAGAATCAATTCGATTCTTTAAGCACCTAGTGGAAGGGGCCCGACGCGGCAACTTCTATGACCCGCATTCGGAAGACGTGGATTCGATTCCTACTGCCAGCCTTCCTGAACTGTGGGCTATTCGGGGGTTTCCCTGGGTCACTAGGAAAGGATAGTTCCATCCCCCGAATTTCCTGTCTGTTTCACCTCTCACCAATTTTGTGCTTGTAGGAGGAAACCTATGGATTTTTTATACACAGACAGACACACCGACCTTTTTCTATAAATGCTTTTTTTTTTTTTAATTCAGGGGACCTCTAAAACATATTTCCGGTGTAATCTCGACATCGAAATTTTGGGTGGAATACCATAGTTCTACTTTACTATACTTAGTAGAGAAAGTAAACATGAATGTTTGTACATATGTGATCGCTAATCTACAAAGCCGCTCGCCCAATCACTGCGAAATTGGCATGTATATGTATTACTATTCAAAGTACACGTTGGAACGCACGCCCATTGCGATTAATACAAAGGTTGCATCGACGTGGCCTATTCTGCCGTACTCTAGCAAAGACACCAGCCATTTCTCTGGTTTAAAAGTTTGTCGGTCTAATTTTGAATAGTAAAGCTGTAATTAATTGTAAACGATGAGATGTTTGTGTTGTGTGTGTGTTGTGTGTGTGTTTCTTGGATTGAGATTTGGTGCCTTACTAAGATAAATGCAATACTAACTTGCAATGTTGTTGTTTTTTTTTTCCGTAAATATTTATTTAAGGTCGCTTTAACAGCGCGGTCTTATCACGACCATACATAGTAATACATTGTGGATATTAATTTACAATTATACATATATTACATTATGTTGACATTTACAGTAAATTAGAAAGTTTTATGTTCTTCATAAACTGTAGTCTTGCTGATCATATTCGGTGTATTGACTGCATGATGAAGACTGGAAATGCCGGCTTGTTGGTTGCATTGTTGATTTTGACGGAAATATTTAAACTGAGTGGAAGCCAGTAATCTATGACATTAACTCGTCTAGCGCTTAAACGAAGCACCGCAGTAAAAAACTTTCCTTAACAAAAAATGTTTAAAATAATGTTATTTATAGCTCCCAAAGTTTGTCGGTCTAATTTTGGGACACCTGTATAGACAACCGATGTTACGCATTACACTCTGTGCCTATTGCAGTTCAGGAATAACATTTCTTGAAGGAATTTCAATATCGGTGCTTTCTTCACTAACAAGCTGCGGAGTTCTTTATACCTCGTTAAAACAGGGAATACTTGGCTACGAACTATCCGTATTAAAACCAGACACTGAAGTTTCAGACTTTAACTTTCGAGAACTTCAAGCTATGTAAACTAATATTCCAGCTAAGGCACATCATTGGTGCTGCCAAAAGGCTCCTTTCTGTGTAAACAGAGCCAAGCTTAGGGAAACATTCTATCATCTAATTAAGTATTGTTTCACCTAGATGGGAAAGTAAGCAATACATTAGACTATCTGAAACCTGAAACTGGTGTTGCAAATCATGGCTATATACCAGTAGAATATCACGGAGGAAACATCTATTATTAATTAGTAGGTCTAAGATTTTTATTACGGAGGATATATTTTTATTTTCTCTACTACGTATAGTAAGTAGAAGTATTGTACTCGAACCAAAATTTTGATGTCGAAATTTCACCGGATATGTTTTGCGGCCCCTTGAATCCAAAAAAGCATTTTCAGAAAATGGTCCGTGTCTGTGTCTTATCTCTCGAAAGCAATACACGAAAACGTGATTAAAAACCAAAATTAGTATTTAAGTTTACTATCTTTAAAGCGTGACATCGAGGTTTTGAACAAAACTCGACCCTAAACTACCGTTTACGTGTAAAAGGACGCTTTTCTCAACAATCCCTCTAACGATTTCGATTAAAATGTTTAGTATGGCATATGGAATTTTTGTTTTGAATTTTCGGGTTACAGCCTATGTAGTCCTGTTTACTCCATATGACTTTTGAATATCTGGTAAACCGTAAGTGATGGACCAAATCTTACTATACAAAAATGTAGATCTCGTTGAAGTTCAAGTTGCGTCAGAATGCAGTTTTTGTGGAGTGAACCGTTTTAGAAGGCGCTGAACTGAAAACACCAATTTTGATATTTCACCTACTTTTCGTGTTTCCTTGCGCTGTTCACAGACCTTGCTCCAAAAATGTAAATTCTAGATCCAGTGAGTCTTCAGGTCGTTGTTTCCAGTAGTAAACTCGCCGATTCTCGCCGAAATCAGAGGCGTTGGCAAAGGAAAAGCTATTATTACAGTATGTGAAATAATAAGGCTTAATCTTTATATATCATTTGACTTTTTATTTTCTTTACTCAAATTTACAATGATGTTTGGCGTTCTGGAGTTAGTTGCACTTTATATATTAAAATTTAGTTCGACCAGTAAGCCATTTTGTATTCTTCTCTCGTGCAGGTTTCGCTTTTCCGAATTGTTTCTTGTCCTCAATAGATGACTACTGTTTTCCAAAGCCTCTATATTTTAATATTCTTTCTGCAATAATCGTTGCAAACACATATTTGGTAGTGTAAGCTAAATTTAAAATTCATTTATCAATTACCATGGCAACAAAGCTAAAACTTATTTAATGCTTACGGTACCACAAGGAAATGACGTCACACCACATAGAATAATCGTACCATAAGCTCGCTGGAGATGAATATGCTAATAAAACTGTCTCACTGGTATAACTTAACGTTTTTATCAAAGCACCACTTCGAAAGCAATGTAAACTTTAACATATCTTTGTTTCGACTTCTCTGGTAAAAGTGATGCACATGCTAGATCAATAGCAATGTCGCTCTCATTTTACTGCTTGATAATAACTATCAAAGGTCCAAAGATTCAATTTGGCTAGATAAACAAATAACTTAGAAACCAAAGGTACTCCTTCAAGTAAAGAATATATCGCGAAATTCATTAACAAGAGTGGGTAAGAAGGCTTTGCCCATATAACTTATTTGTAGCTTTTCATTTGTTCACAGAGAATTCATCTTTTCTTAATGTTAAAATGTGGAACAGCTATTTTGATTGATTGTTGCTTTTTACGGGGTTTTCAACTACTGCAAAAAGTAATTGACTAACCACGAACTGTAAATTAGTTATCAGACCTCCAATGCTTGTAACTCGGCCCTCGTATTACCAAAATACATTTTCGACCTTATAAGTAACACAGTTTTTGGTGCGCAATATAAAATGTATTACGATGTAAGCAAAATACTAAACTCTTTTCTTAATATTAAACATTGATTCTAGAATATTTCGTAAACATTTTAAAATATAATTATGTAGCTGTCCGGTACACAAAATATGCTTGTGTTTACATTATACCTAGAGGGAGATATGTAGTATAACCATTTCTGCAATTCTCTATGTGGATTAACATGAAGTAGATAGAAGAATAAGCCTTTGTATACTTAAGTTGTACGTTTGAAACAGGAAACAACAAGGTAGAGATGTTTAGTTGAACAAAAGCCCTACAGTACATAAGTTGGCAGTAAAATTATTGCAAGCAAGGCAGCCGGTGGGAGGAGAGCATCCGATATGTTCTCACAGCTGCTGGAGATAAGATGTGCCCCTGGAGAGAGGAGCGGTCTGGGTATTTGAACTCTCTTATCGCGCTAGAGGCGGAGCAGGAGGCAAGGATAAGTCTCCAGTAGTTCAACAAGAGATTACCCCTCCACAGAACGACCTCTTAAGGACGAAATAACGCCACTTAGCTTGTCGCCTCGGTTCTAAACACAAAAGAGCCTTGTTGCAGGCCTGTACTGACACCCGCAGGCCTGCAGGCGTCGTGACGCTACACTCGACATATTTTTACTCACACAAAAAACAATGTTCCACTTGCAGGGCAAAACCAACCTCCAAACACTAACATACTTGCCAACTTCCTACAAATGAACCGTGCAAAAATTCCCTGGTTACGAAGCGTAATCATT
This sequence comes from Tenodera sinensis, assembly GCA_030765045.1. NCBI lineage: Eukaryota > Metazoa > Arthropoda > Insecta > Mantodea > Mantidae > Tenodera > Tenodera sinensis. The sequence continues at coordinate 93,457,051 of CM060969.1, read as the reverse complement.
TTGTGATGAATATCTGTGTGTTCTGGTGTATAATACGCTTATCATGAAATAGAGAAGTCCTGAGTTCGAGTCCAAGTTGGAGGGGTGGAAGTTACTCCTTAGCCAGGACTATTCCTTTCCCTCCCTGAACTCCGTGTATGTGTGTCTGTAGACAGCAGAACTCAAAAACGAAAAGTCTGTTAAAAACCAAAGTTGCTAATTAACTTTAATGTGTTAAGGATGCAACACGAAGATTTTGAAGAAAATTAATCCACCCTAAACTACATGGACAATTTTTCGAAAATTTATATTCTCGAAAATGGCTAATGATTTTTTATTAAAATACCATGTTTCAGATATTTTTATGACAAATGAAATCTATATTTTGAATTTTTTGGCTATAGCCCATGAAGTCCTGTTACTCTGAATGAGTTTTGGATAACTGGTGTGGCGTAAGAGGTACCTAGACCAAATCTTACTATACAAAAGTGTATGTCTTCCTAAGACACAATTTATGTCCAAGTACATTTTTTTTTTTTTTTTTTTTTTTTTTTTTTTTGTTGTAGAGTGAACCATTTTGGAGATATTCCTTGATATTTGTGAGAGTTTTGGAAAACAAACATTGGTCAAATGAAACATAGTTAATCATTTTTTGGTGTTAACCGGAATTTGAAAGCTTTAACAAATTTGACTATCGTTCAAAGTCTACTGTATTCTAACATTCTCCTTGCACCTACAAGGAACTAGCAACAAGATAGTTTCTGCAAATGTTATCTCAACTAACACGTACAAGACATAGAAATAACAGTTTGAAAGAATGGACGTAACATTTTATAATAGTTCCTTTGTTTTCGTTACTTCGATAGCCGTTATTGGGTAACTAGTCACCTTGTTTTCGTTACTTTAGTAACCGTTAGGTTAAAGTAGCAGTTATATATAAAGCAGTTATTTTCTGCCCATTCCTATTCTATAACCCAGCCCCTCGCAGGCCAAAGATTACTATTCTATAGTGCACCAAATATCGTTTTTATATAGCAATAACGTTAATAAAAACCCTTAGTAATTAACGTCAACAATATAACCTCCGTACATCGGTACTCCCATTGCCTTCGCATTCTGTCCAACGATTCGTGGTTATGGTCTAACAGCAGCAGCACTCTTGCTGAAGCTTAAAGGAGGTTTGCGTTCCCCCGTTATTGTTAATCTAACATCATTAAATCCAGCCAACTCGTTATCCGCATACACGTGCAATGAAACCTGTCACTCGACCACGTGAACAGATCCCATTAAGAAAGCTAATATTTTTCCCAGATAAATAAAATTCCTTGCTGCTTCGAGCGGCACGATTTAATGAGTCAATTTAGTCAATTACCTGTAAACCTTGACGTTAAAATAAACTGGTTTCTTTTCTTGCGGCTTAAATTCCAAGGAAGTAGATTTTATTACAAGCCATTTGTATCTACCCCAGGGGGAAAATGTGTAGACACAACATTCCGTCTTCAAGAGGCAAGTAAAGGAATGCGAATTATTGTGAAATTAAATATGGCGGACAGAAGTCAAGATATTTGTAACATTCGAAGCAAAATAATTACTATCATTTAGATATGCCGTTCAAAGACGGTGTTTAAAGACGTTGAGAAATCAATGCACACATTTAATACTAGAAAAAAATCATTTTCATTTCAAAAGGTGCAAAAACTGACCAAGTTTGTGCTTCAACACTTTGAAAAAGCTACATGTTCATGCGCATGCGTAACATTCGTTTGTTTGTACTAGACTGGCGCCATTCTGTAGAAGTACACGCTACATACTACCTGGCAAAGCGACCAGGCATATTGCCTAGCGCTGCCATCGCTTGTTACCTTGTTTACTAGAACACCGAAATAAACTTGAGGTACAGTGAGTAATGTAATACAATTGAATTATTGCTCGCGCCTGCGGATATGTGAGACGTTGCTGTCCTGAAGACTCGATAGCTTCTGAATAGTGCACATACTCTGTCTCGCCGTGTGTGTGCGACAAGCTCACGTAAACAACTCGGCACATTCACTCTCTTCCAGATACCCCTCATGGCTCTGCCAAGTAGTGCTATCTCAACTAACACGAAGAAAATGTAGGAATAAAGGTTTCTAAGAATGGTTACTACAAGAATAGAGAAAGTCACGTGAGTGCAACAAAGATTTTTTAAATTACAGGTTATTCGTTTCTTGATCTTTTTCTATCAAATAGGGGTTTGAGGTTATTCCCAGAAAATTCAAGATACATTTCGTTTGTGAGTGAGTGAGGTTTAAGGGCCCGTCGTCATTTGAGTCCGTACATTTCACTTGTCACGAAAAATATTAATTCTCAGAAAACTTTTGGGGGAAAAATTATGGAAGGGGTAGTTTGGGGAGGGAGGATTTAGTTAAAAATCTTCGTGTCGTGTTCTTGGAAGGCACCAATACCACTTAGGTTTTTAACCGAGTATTTATTTTGGAGTTATGCTTAAAAGTTTACACGAAAGTGGCTATGCCTGGAAACTTTCTGCTTCTCCAACACCTTAAAGCAGCCTATTAAGGTCTCTTCCAAATGCAAGAGAGCAAAGCGCTTCTAATTTTAATTTCCTCCCTAAAAATGGCTCTGAAGTGAATTTAGTTCATTACAAAGTGTAGGGAAAAGCCAACACACCTGCATACTCCAGGCTAGGTAGACAAAACACGAACAAAGAACTTGGTCATGGAAGTACTAAGCCCTAGGTCTTCCCGACGGTGTCAAGAGTAAAATGACACAGACACACACACACACAATTATATTAAAACTACAGTACATGTAATGTTATATGCATACAATCTTCACGAAGCCTGTGGTGGTTTTACTTACAAAAAGTCATACGCTTTTAAGAAATCTCTATTTTTTTAATCGTTATTCTTTGATTTTGTATCCGGATGAATTTCTCCTTTTACAATGTTATTGTACCAGTTTGTTCTATGCTACTCAATCTATATTGAATAAAATTCTGACTATATATTATACGTTTCATATTTATTTCAAAGGATCTGCATCAGAACTGCTCATCTTTTTGCTTTCCCTCCTACGTATAGTGTCACCGCGCCCGCCGCATCTAATTGCCGGCAACAGCAGTGTCACCCATCGCATTATCGCATAGTTGGAGCGCTTGCCGAAAGAGAGAAAAGGATAGAGACCTCGAGAATCTTCTGCTTTGTATTTCACCGCAATAACTGAACTTTCCAGAATAGTGCCTGGGAGATATAAATAGCGGTAAAGTGCGACATAAGAGTCAGACAGACGTATGTGAAGCGTTGAGTAGTCGTGCCGACGGAAAGAAGAGACGTATGCGAAGCGTTGAGGAGTCGTGCCGACGGAGAAGGGACAGTTTTGTGACGAATTTGGAGCCGTGCTGTGAGTGAATCGGAAAGGACTTTCTTGCTGTTGCAACGAGTGTAACAAAGTGACTGTTTACGGAAATAAAAGTGTATCTTTATCCCGACTACATCTGTCTTCTTTACTTTATACCCACAAAAAAGTCACAATATTAAGTAGAGGAAGTATTGTATTCCACCCAAAAATTCGATGTCCAAGATTTCACCGGAAATATTTGTTTTCAGGCCCTCTGAATGAAAAAAGAGCATTTTTAGAAAAAGGTGCGCGTGTGTGTGTCATTTTGTTAGTCTGTGGAGAGCATAACTCAAAAACCAAACCAAAAATCGGTTAAAAAGCAAAGTTGGTATTTAAGTTTGACGTCTTTCAAACATGCGACACGAAGATTTTGAGAAAATTGCTCCATCCTAAACTACCTTTTACATGAAAAACTTTTGGAAAGTTTTGATATTCTCGAAAATGGCCGATTTTGATTAAAATGCCATATGTTTAAGATATTTTTATGACAAATGAAATGTATATTTTGAATTTTCTGGCTATGGCCCCTGTGGTCCTGTTTACTCTAGATGTCTTTTGCTTAACTGGTAAACCGTAAGAGACTAAGTCTTACTATACAAAAAATGTAGATCTCGCTAAAATACACAAATTAATGTCCAAATTATTTTTGTAAGTTATTTTAAGAGTTTTAGAAAAAGTTTCGTCACATAGAAGATCGTAATGACATGTACTAAGCTAGGCCTGGCGTTTAGCAAAACCACCAAGAAGAGCCCATCAATTCAGTTATTTGTGCAATAGAAGTCTGATTATGCAGCGTGGGCACGGGAGCAAAGCTGGTCGCGAACTATCCAAGGGTATATCACACAGGGAGTCTTAAGCTACCTGTGTATTTTGACTCACCTATGGTACAAGATTATGAAGAGGTCGGCGCCGGACAGTCGGAACAGTATTATAATACAGTAGAATCCCGACAACTCTACGATCTTTATGTTAATTTTTTGTTCTTTTAACGCTAAACTTGACAGGAATAATTTCTATAATCCACTATACGGCATAAACAGTACCTATAGGTTCATAGGTATACAAGCTACCGCAATCTCCCTCGCAGTAAGAAATGGGCTTACCGCGTATTGACATATATTTAGTCAAAACAGGGGTAATCAGTACAGACTGGACCATTGTCACGAAATTAAATGTTAAATGGAAGTGAAATAAGTGGTCGGACAAAGGGAAACATTAATTAGTAATAATTTTTAGGATATGTTTAACCTTTATGTTTTCTATATTGTGCTAGAACATGCATTTATGTAATTTGAGTATTATGCTACGAGTTGTTATTAATAGACCCCTTATTCCGTGCAACTAGACATTTCGGTAGCTCGTCCATATTAGGTCATATACGATACAAGTTATTCTACACACCACATCCACGCATACCCTGAGATAGGAATCTCAGTGCTCGGGCTATTGCCTGAAAAGATACCGTGAAGGTACAATCTTCACTGGCGCCCTAAACAATTCATCAATACCAATAAGCAGTAAGGTAAGTGCATCTCAACCATCATTTGAAGCAAAGAGCTACAAACAGTCATACCAATAAGCGACTTAGACTTCCGTTCCAGATTGAACCGACAGTTTGAAAACCAACAACATTCAATAGGAGCCCTAACCTCAACTTACCCCTCGCGATAAAAGAATGCTTCAAAGGTATAATGCTCAGCGATGCGCGAGCGACACTTTTAACCCTCTTTAGTGCCAAGGCTTTGGCTTTGATTCTCAAGTAAACAGGTCACATGCATCAGTGAGCGACATGATAATCTACGACCTAGATTTCAACCAAAACATGCCTATGTTGTTATTCCGCTTAATCAAGGGAAAAGTAGGGAAAAACATCTTGCACTCGGAAACGATCCACACGTAACCAATCAACACACTTCCCCTGCATTTATTGTTCGTGCATCTACCAGCAGAAGAAAGAAAGTGCTCCAGTGACTGAAAAGTTTTCTATTGTAGCAGAAGAGTAAATAAAATACAAATCGATTATTACAGGGATGGGAGCTCGATACATCGATACCCGCTGCTATAAAAGTATATATTATTCAGAGATAAACTTCCTACATTTTTAAATGTTTAGGGGGCAGTGTAGTGTGAAGTGGTCAAAAACAACATTCTTTGGTTTCTTTAGTCTTCAAATTCTCCTAAATTTCCTGAACAAAATGATTTATCATTTATGCAGCTTGTGTAATTATAATCACTTTAAAGCGATTTTAAATGGAGCACGTTGTCCTTTAAATTCAGATACGTCATTTTGCCTTGCACCTTAATATGTTCCTTTCATCAAAGAGCAACACAAGCCTCAACGACAGAGACTAGGATAAAAATGAGGCAAATAGAGGGCCTATATGAGGATATGATTATGATCCTAAATGCACTGAGTAGGCTTCCAGAACATCACAAACTTTCAAACAGGTTTTTCTCAATACGTAAGTTTAATGTGCAAAGATAGCCTATTCTCTGGAATTACTAAACATTGAGACTTGAAATTTTCAGACTTATTTAACACACCCCGCAGCCACCCACACGTCAATGTTCGATGCTTATTCAGCATATGAGCAAACTAAAAACTCTTGTAAAATTTCAAGGTTGTACACTTTTTTTTCGTTGTTCATAAACTTTTGGCACCTCTTTAGGAAACGATTCATCACTCGCCGTAGTTCACATTGAGAAATGCTGGTAATTTCCAGGCAGATATTTCGTTTTAATTCTTCTAGGGTGTGTGGGTTTGTCTTTTACACTTCATGCTTTAAGTTACCCCAGATAGAAGTCGGAGATCACCTGGAAATGTATCTGCAAATCGCACTTACTTGGCGAGCTGATTGAGTTAACACGTACGAATCATAAATAAATACACGCTGTCCAGAAGAAAACAAATGCTGAGGCATAATACGCTTTGTGAGTAAATACAGGACAAAATAATAAAGCACAGTGGTATTAATTCAATCACACGTCAGTTCAATACTGCACTTTCAGGGCAGAGAAAAGCAAGTCAACCGCGTGACCTTGTGTACAGCAGGTGCGTTATCGTATTCCTGTGTGCGCAGTGGGAAAAAACAACAGCGCAGTGTTCCGATGTTTTTGAGTCTCTGTACCTTAATAATTCTACTTCCCAGAGTAACTAAGTATGTTCAGAATGTGCATCAATTTTTACTTTCTCTACTACTAAAGTGAAGTAGAGGAAGTATTCTATTCCACTCAAAAATTCGATGACGAGATTTCACCGGAAATATGTTTGAGATCTCCTGAATTTCTTTAAAAAAAGAGCATTTTTAGAATAAGGTCCGTGTGTTTCTGTGGACAACATAACTAAAAAACGTAAAGTCGGTTAAAAACCAAAGCTGATATTTAAGTTTAACGTCTTTCAAGAATACGATACGAAGATTTTAAAGAAAATAGTCCCACCCTAAACTACCCTTTACACGGAAAATGTTTCGGAATATTTGATTTTCTTGAAAATGGCTCCAACGATTTTGATTAAAATACCATATGTTTAAGATCTTTGTATGACAAATGAAATATATATTTTGAATTTTCTGGCTATAGCTTATGTAGTCCTGTTTACTCTGGATGACTTCTGCGTAACTGGTAAACTGCAACAGATAGACAAAATCTTACTATACAGAAATGTAGATCTTGCTAAAACACAATTTATGTTCAAATACATTTTTATAGCGTGAACCATTTTGGAGCTATTCCTTGTTATTTGTATGAGCTTTGGAAAACAAACTTTCGTCAAATGGAACATTGTTATTAATTTTTTATGTGTTAATCGTTCAAAGAGAACGGAATTTGAAAGCTTTAAAAGATTTGACTATCGCTCAAAGTCTACTGTATTCCCTAGTTCCGTTGTACCTACAAGGAAATAAGATAATTTCTGCAAATGTTTATCTCAACTAACACGAAGAAGATAGAGGAACAAGAGTTTGTAAGAATGGTTAGAACAAGATTAGTGAACGTCATGTGAGTGCAATATATCAGATTTTTAAAACTATTTTAATAGGATTGTGAAACAAAAATATTTCTCATCTTATGTAGTAAACATTTCAATAATTTCTATTGTATAGCATTTTGTGTATTGTAAATTTTGTAACTTTATGTAAAACTGACACCAAGAGTGGCCTAAAGCAACCAATGAAATGGCCATAACCTCGTACAACGTTGTGACAGACGCAAGGTGGAATGAGATTTTCTTTGGCACTCTTTGTACAAGAGTGGGCTGATATAAATTTGATACCGACAGTCACATTTCGAAAACACTGACAGTTTTTATTTCCTCGTATACAAGATTAGGTAGGAGAGAATGTTTCTTTTCCTCTTGGGAAATCGGTGTATTACGTTAGTAGTTTTTCGAATCGAATCTGACGGGGAAGTGGAGAAGAGACTTCTTTCCGGGTGGTGATTATCGGAAGGAAGGAAGGAAGACTGGGGCCCAGCTCGGCTCGCTAATTGCCAACTGCTGTCCAAGTGAAGTCCGTAATTGCGGAGTTGTGCCTGTCCGTCCATCTCCCTTTTCTTGTGGTAACCACATTAAACGCCAGTGGACACTAGACAGACTGGCAGGGAGGCCTTTCTTTGGACAAAGACGCAGCTAATATGAACGGTAGGTATGGTGCCACAAATCTTCCCTTTATGTATCACCACCCATTACTGGTTCGCTGTCCTGCTTTTCCTCGTAACCTGCACATTCCTAGGGTCGCCACCAGAAATGTGCCCTGCGAAATTCATCTCAGAATCCCGATTTTATAAAGTTGGCAAGTTAAGTCTTTTAAACGTATTTTTAAAAATGTTGTACGGTTTCTTCCGCGCCTTTCTATGATAGCAGCAGACGACAAAGAGCGCCGAGGGCGCAGACAGGTAAACACCACGCAGCCAGTTCGAAAATGTTATAACTGCTGAATGTTGTTATTCACAGTTAAGCAATATAAGGACCTCACAACCATACACTACACTGACAAAGGCAAATTTCTCAGTCACACTTGTTTTGGAAGCATTATCTGGTTTTCTGATTTTAAACATTCAAATCTCCTTTGATACTATCAGCAACGACGCAAATATTACACTCACCTTAATGAACTGGCTAACAAGGTCTGCTTGAACCAACACATTCAACTTACCTGAAACAAAAGAGAAAATAAATTAATATACACATATTCTCTGCAACATTAATTTCATATTCAAAGCTTGTACAGTGGTATTTTTATACGTGGCGAATCACCTAGCTAGGATCTGCGAGAGTGATGTAATGCAAACTGTTGTTGGGAGGTAACATTTGTTTTCTTCCGTGATATAAACAAGACACTACTGATAATACGAGCGGCCACTATGCTTAATCACGTACTGTTACGTGATGTTTACTACTCGCAGAGATACCAACCAAAAATCGCTATGGTCTTAAAAATACAAAAGTAAATTCTACTATAAGCCATTGCACAATTATCGGCCATTCACCGCGTCTAAAAAATACCTCTAAGATCTATATAAAAAAGAACACAATCTGACGTGTTGCACTCACATGAATCTTTATTCACTCTTGCACAAACTATTCTTAAAAGAACTTATTTTTATGTACTTCACGTTAATCGAGATAAACATTTATAAAATTGGTTTTGTCATATATACTTCCTTGCAGATAGAAATATTTATGTTGGGACACAGTAGGTTTTAAGGCATGCTCAAATATCTTAAGAGCTGATTTTGTAATTCCGTTCTTTGTATGACCGAGATGGGCGGAAAAAAAGAAAGAAAAACTGATGTGTTGCACTCACGACTTTCTCTATTCTTGTACTATTAATTCTTACAAACTCTTATTCCTATATCTTCTTAGGGTTAATTGAGATACACATTTGAAAAGAAATTATTATACTGTTCATTTCATGTAAATGCAAGGGAAATATTTGAATAGCCTTTGAGCGACAGTCAAATCTTTTAAAGCTTGGAGATTCCGTTCTCTTTGCACGACTAGGATATTAAAAAATGAATAACGATCTTCCCTTTGACGAAGGTTTAAGTGTTCCAAAACTCACAAATAACGACTATCTCCGAAATGGTTCACTCTACAAAAAAGTTTATTTGGCCAAATTGTGTTTTAACAAGATATACATTTTTGTATACTAAGATTTGGTCTATCTCTTACGGTTTACCAGTTATTCAAAAGCATCCAGAGTAAACAGGACTACATAGGCTATAGCTAGAAAATTTAAAACATTCATTTCATTTGTCATAAAAATATCTTAAACATATGGCATTTTAATCAAAATCCTTAGCCGTTTTCCAGAAAATCAAAATGTTCTAAAAATTTTCCATGTAAAGAGTAGTTTAGGGTGGGTAGTATGTGATGTTAATTATGCACTTTAATGAGATCTACATTATTTGCAGTAAGATTTTGTAAATTGTTTACCAGTTAAGGAATGCTTTAAATTTCTGAATCCCTCAACTGACGTAGTTTTTTGGGATGTAATTGTCAATTATTTTTAACGAAGTACAAATAGGTATTATATGGAAAGATTTTTAAAATATTAGAATTTTAATAGAGCACTACAATAATGTAATTAAAATTTGCTTTCCATAAGACGCATTTGCTGCTTCTGCAGTACGAAAATTTTGCAATCATGTGTAAGGTTAACTCAAAGATGGACCCATTACTGCAATTATTAAATACGGTAATTCTTATTAGCTAAATATATCGTAACCAACTCTTGCAAGTTACTGACAACTACTCCATGGTCCTGAGGTCATTTTACTCTGTACAATATATTTGCCGACCATGTATTTCCAAAGAATGTACTACTTGATTAAATCATCCGGTGTTTCCAGAGCTGCACCCATAAGCTGGAACAGTTGCACCACTATCACGTGATGTAACTTCTAGGGACTAAATATTGTACACAGTTCGACACACCTGGAAAAAACCTTGACGTCATCAGGATAAATACTGGCTATATCAGCTCGCTGAGATTAAAGGCTTGTTTAAACTTAAGAGTACCCAATTAGCAAGCCTTGCATTGTGTTCATTTTTTTTTTTGGGGGGGGGGGCACCGAAAATACTGGGTTCCTTGCCTGTTTCTTTTTTCTGGGCCCACTGCCCGTTTATAACATTATAGTGGAAAGTTAAACTTCAGGTATTCGTTGCTGATAATTATAACCTAACCTACCCGAGTGCTTTGTCTATTTTCCTGCACGTAATATGCATGAAGTATATTAAATCCTATCTTCTGAATCCCCAATACTTATGATTTTTTCTTTCAAATGGAAGTCATTCTGTTCCTACTCCTGGTGATTCAAAAGGTAACAGAACTTCAAAGCCATCACATAGCGACAGTTTTGACTATCGCTGAAGCCTACCATTTTCCCCAACTCCTATAGTATCTACAAGAAAATATGTAATACAATGTCTAAAAACGTTTAACATGAAGACCCAGGAATGAGTTTTGTACAAATATTGTTTCAAAGGTTAGAGAAACGATGTGCGTTTGCGAAAGAGGGGACTTTGGGTTTACCTTCTTCCACTACACGCAGACTTTGCCTCTCTTTAAGCCTCAGCCGTACATTGTGTTGCAGTGGCGGGTTGATTTACGAAAGCACGTTCAAATCTTATAAGATGTCTGTTCATTAGTGATTTATTTCGTACTTGCTTACGTTTAAGAAGTCTATCAATATTTGGCATAACCTTAGAAGATACACCAAGTGATCATCGCGTAATATATTGCGATATAGATTTTTAATATAGTTCAATTTGGAGAAACTCTATTCACAAATATATGTAGAGCTATACTCACTCTTATATACATCTACGATTACATTGTATTCGACACAAGCATCTCCAGAAAGTATTTTATTGCTAATTTTCTTTTAGGTGCAAGGGGAGTATGGAAATACAGTAGCCTTTAAGCGATAGTGATATGTTTTAAGAGTTGTTTGCTATGCGATGCGTTTGAAATCCTGTTCTCTTTGCAAGGCCAAGGGATACAAAACCAATAACATATTTCTATTTCAAAAAAAATATAAGTATTGATAAATTTAAACAAATAGGAAACAATATCTAGGAAATGGTTCACCCAAAAGGAAAATCATTTATGCAAAAACCATGCAGAATAAAGAGGCCTGCTTATCTGAACTAACACGAAGAAGATATAGGAATAAGAGTTTGTAAGAATCGTTAGTACAAGAGTAGAGAAAGTCATGTGAGCTACATTTTTTATTTCATATACTTTCCTGTGTGTATTTAAATACAGTTCACCGCAGTAATGCTCTGTGGCAGGAAGTGAAAATAGAAGAACTTTTCTCCAAAATGGTGTAGCTCACACCCGATTTCTTGCACAACCCGCCACTGGCCCATTACTTGCTCAACAGTACCTAAAGGAACGAGCTTTAAAAAAGGACAAACACATCCCAAGCTCAATCAGTAGATATCTAATTAACATTAGTAGTTCCATGTTCGCTTTTTGCAGCCACATGGCTCACAAATTGGTTTACGGTGGCGTGTAGAGGCGCAGCCTTCCAGTCGAGTCTGGTTCTGGACGTAGAACAGTCCTGATGTGGTTTAAACTTGAAAGGAGAAGATGCAATTACAGCTCGCTGCACTTCCTAAAGCAATGGAACAAAGGAAAAGTACATTTTAATCTTTCCTTTCCAGAATGTGCTACGTCACTTGCTCGAGCACTTCTACATACATACGGGAAAAATTGGTGCCCAAGAGCGCTTTACATCTGTTAAAGAACATCTATGTTGTACTCAAACGACTTTCTCTGCAAACTCTTCTTACAAATTCTTATTCTTCTAGCTACTTGATGATCGATGTAAACGTTTCTAGAATTAGAATTTGTATTAACTGAGAATAGAATACAGTAGGCAAAAACCATTGTCAAATCTTTTAAGAAGTGATCGCTATGTGCTGGCTTGACATTCCCTTCTATTTGATGCCAAGGGATTAAAAAAAAAAAAAAAAAAAAAAAAAAACGAATGACTTCCCGTTTAAAAAAAGGAAGTATTTGAAACTTCAAACCAATAACAAGGAATAGTTGGAAGTGGTTACATTTAAAAAACAAAGAAAAAAGTATTTGTCACATTGTGTTTTAACGATATCTACACGTTTTGTGTATTAAGACCCTTAACCCTTGTATTTATCAGTAAAGCAAAAGGCATTCACAATGAGGAGGGCTTCAGAGACTATTCCCAAAAATGTCAAATATATATTTCCATTTCCCATGAACATATCTGAAACAGATGTAATAAAAATCACTTTTTTGAGTGGCTGAAAGAGTGACAGTGAACAAGTGAGCGACAGTGAATGAATCAATGAATGGGTGGAATTCAGAGGCCGTCGATAGCTAGGTCATTTGGGCCCCAAAAACAAGGAACAGGCACAAGTTTGGCTAAAATGTTGATTACAGGCACACAAAACAGATAGTTTTAAAAATATATCACATGTGATTGCATATAAAATTGGAGGGAGGGAGAGGTGCTTTTTATAATTACTTGTATTAGAATGGTCACAATTAAATTTCTGTTACCATGCACTCTAGTTCTGTATTTAATTCCGTATATATCATTTTGATTTGTATACATTATATATTCGTTATTTTTATTTTTGTTAGTTTCACAATGTAACTATTTTTTAGTTTTAATATTACTATTTTATGTGTTTTGTGTATAAATGCATTCGCTGTTATAGATGTGGCAGAGCCCTGTGACACCAGATGGAAGTAATAAACTTGGTAATACACAGAGTTATAGGTTTTATTTATAAATAGAATATTCATTTTTCCTGGAATGTTTGGTCATGGTTGATAGTTTATTTACATTTGACTGTAACAACTCCTTGAATAACGAATTATTTAACTTGTAAACAATATATTTATATTGTCTCCGATGCTCCATTATTCATACAAATGGAAAACAAGACACATCGTGGATAGGCCAAAACATTCACAGCCAAATGCAAGAGACAGAGAGACTGCTCAAAGAAGGGGAGGGGGGGGGGGCGAAGTTAACAAGCAACTTGTAGGAAACTAGGTAGTAACGCGAGGAACTTTGGCTGCAGTCAACTTCAACTTTTTGCTCTCAAGCTTCCAATCTGTGCGGGCACACAGTTAATAACCAAGAACTACTATATGTCACAGCGGATTTTCCCTCTGCTGCTGCTGCTACTGCCTTGTCCAGGCAGCCTATATTAAATCACCGACACTAGCGTGCTTAAAATATATCACTACTTCCTCTTGGGCCTTCTTGTCATTTTTAGCTTTCTTTCAAAGGACGTATACCATCTGTTAAATTAGCTTATTTAAGTGAGCAAGTCCCAGTATGGAGTGAAATTACACATTTTCAGATTTCTACTGTTCAATATTCCAAGTCTACTTGACACGAATATGTTGTTTACATAAAATACATTCACAGCAAAATTAGATAATTAATTAGCCTATAATTCACACGTGTCTTTTCTTTTGCCGATCTATTTTCATATGGTCTCTACTGATGATCATTCACAACATGGTCTGTGCCCTAAAAATTACAATTCTTAGTGCAAATACACTACTACCAGAACCTGTCATGCTCGTCATCAAACCTACACAATTGAACCTCCTTTCTGTGTAACCCACTTCTACGTAATACACATTTATACGTATATTTTTGTAGGTTCCGACAAACGTCTTAATAGAACCTTATTTATACGTATTAATTTTCAGTGAAATACAACTGAGTTTTACGTAACTGTGACCATACGTTATAGGTACGTTATCTTAAAAGAAACTCGAGGCGTATTTTCCTTAGCTTTATTGGAAAAGAACCAAACTGAGCGGGCGGTTTTCGGCGCCACAATGTTCTAGCAATGTTGAAGAAAACATTTTCGGTATGTGGTGTTTACTGTTGAACAGCGGTTTTGTCTTTCAGTTCTCAGTTGCTTTTAATCAGTCATGGAAAACAGAAAAAGGAAATTGTATACACTAGATTAGAAAGTAAAATTCATACGAGAAGTGACTTTGTCATGAAGATATCTTGAACATATTCTAATTTAGTCAAAATCATTGGAGCCTTTTTGAGAAACGAAATTCATAAACTGGCCATGGCTATTTTTCTAAAATATACATATGAATATGCGGAACGCATCAATGGCTCAAGATCAGCCAGTTGTGCAGAGCTTTCGTCCAGAAGATTCGTGAAACGTCGATTTCCAGAAAAATCACCTGTACCTAATTTTGGATTACTTAAGTGAGCCGGCACGAGCAGTTAAGAATGAGTAGAATTGTAAAGGTTACAATAGATTACGACAGTTGAGAGTTGTAAGGTCACGATTTAAGTGACTCAGTTTTAGAAGAAATAGTGACATAAAATGTAAATGGAGTTCATTTGTGTTGTCTCCTTGGGAGAAGCTGTATTTAAAATACCAAGTTTGGTATTCAACCGATTTTTGATGTACTTCCGGTTAAATCTCAGTATCGAGTTTTAGCTTTTTACAAAATTTGAGGCCTTATAAAATCAGCTTCAGTCAAACAGAACTGTGGCTCGTTCTCATAACAATCCTGTTGCGTTTGCCTCGGAAGAGCCGCAGCAGCAGTAGGCGTCTATCTTGTTCCAGAAGTTGGTATCAAAAGGAAGCAAGAGTAGGACAAATGGCGTGCCATCAAGCTTTTCTCTATCGGATTACAAGAGCAGCCCATTTGTCTGGAAAACGGAACCAAAACAAAAGTACTGGCAAACCAGACGCTAGTGACAGAAATGGAAGGGGGCTTTTTCAACAAGTTTATTCTTAGCACACAATCTTCCTCTCCAAAACGGTTATCGCTCTTCGACCTGTTCAAAAATTTATGGCCGTGTACCAACCATATTGCATTTTCAGCAGAATCAAACCCAAACAACAATAATTCTGACGCAAACAAATGCTCTCCGTTGTTCCCGCACACAGATAAGACATAAAAAAGAGAGGAAGGGAAGAGAGTAAAATATGATTGGACGGTCCGTGTTTTCCCACTGTACATAATACTTTTGGCCGAGTCCTAGAACACGCGTGCGGCAAAAGTGGGAAATAATTTAAGATCACATTCCTATCGTCTCCTGGTTATAATGCTAACTTCCAAAACCAAAGGTCCCGAGTTCGATTCCTGGCTCAACATGGACATTTTTATTGCTTTCTCTACTACGTATAGTAAGTAGAGGAAATACTGTATTCCACCAAAAAATTCGATGTCAAGATTACACCGGAAATATGTTTTGAGGTCCTCTGAATCCAAAAAAGTATTTCTACAAAAAGGTCCGCGCGCGCTCGCGCTTGTGTGTCAGTCTGTCAAGAGCATTAGTTAAAGAAAAGAGGGTTAAAAACCAAAATTTGTATTTAAGTTTAAGAATACGACACCAAGATTTTGAATAAAATTCTACCCTTTACAGGGAAAATTTTGATCTTCTCGAAAATGGCTCACAATACTTTGATTAAAATGTCCAATGTTTCAAATATTGACAAACGAAATATATATTTTTTGAATTTTTTGGTTATAGCCCATGTAGACCCGTTTACGCTTGATGACATTTGCATAACTGGTAAACTGTAAGAGATAGACAAAATCCTACTATACAAAAAAATGTGGATCTTACTAAAACACACAATTTATATCCAAATATTTATTATTTCTACGAATGAACCATTTTGGAGATATTCCTTGTTGTTTGTGTGAGTTTTAGAAAACAAACTTTCGTCAAATGGAACATGGTTATTCATTTTTAACCGTGCAAAGAAAACGGGATTTAAAAGATTTAACTGTCACTCAAAGCCTACTGTACTCCCATATTCTCCTTGCACCTACAAGGAAATAAGATAATTTCTGTAAATGTTTATCTCAACTAACACGATATAGGAATAAGAGTTTGTAAGAATGTTTAGTACAAGAGTAGAGAAAGTCACCTGAGTGAAACATCAGATTTTTTCCTCTAGTTAATGTAAATAGGCCGCAGAGAAAAGTAATATTTATTTTAAGTTGTAATGGGTAGAGAATGTGAGTAGAATTGTGAGCCAGATATTGGACACGACGTGTTGTCTACGCTCAATTTTGTTATGGACAAAAGACCACACCAATATATTTCGTAAGTATATTGATAGACCTTTCACCAAAATCTTATAAAATTCAAAAATGACACTTATTAACAAGTGTTGGAATCTGTTCCTCGCATTTATGACTGTGGTTCAAACCGGGTAAACCTTGTAAGATGTTCTCCTGGTTTCTCTTGTTTATCAAAATATCAAATTGGATACTGAATTACAACTCTCGAAGTTACACCTACATAACAAAACAAAATAAAAATGCAAATAAAATAGAGGAAGGTGACTATACCTATCTAATGCCATCTATCGAGTGTTGTAGTCACTAAGTTCTCAGTATAATGTTCACATGCTCTGTAAACAATAGCAGGAACCTGACGTTATTTTTTAAAATATAATACAGTTACATCACTTTCTCTGTTCATTATCGTTTATTTTTATACAGCTTCTACAAACCAATCTTGAAAGCTTATAAGTTTATCTACTTCATCTTAGTCGATATAAATATTTGCAGAAATTGCCTCATCGCATATTTCCTTGCAGCTTCAAGATGAATGCAGATGTTAAAGCTGCATATGTTCAGAGCTTTCGAAGATCTGATGTGTTGTGCTCACATGACTTTCTCTACGCTTGTTCCTCTATTTACTTCATGTTATCCAAGATAAACTATTGTAGTAATTATCTTACTGTCAATTGTATTGTAGGTACAGGGGGGATAAGGGATAATCAAAAGCGGCAATCAAATGTCTTAAAGCTTGTTGCCATGTGAAGGTTCTGAAATTGCGCTGTCATTTTATGTCCAGCAAATAAAAACAGAACGAGTTCCCATTAGAGAAAGGTACAAGCATTGCTTAATTCTGACAAATAAGAATATCTCGAAAATAGTAGATTGCACAACACAATTGAAATATAGTGTTTTAACGAAATCCACAGTTTGTGTGCTGGGATTTTGTCCATCTGTTACGGTTTACCAGTTAAACTTTTTTTTATACCTTTATATACCTTTTCCTAAAAGTACTTTTTTGGGATTCAGGGAACCTCGAAACATATTTCCGGTGAAATCTCCACATCGAATTTTTAGGTGGAATACAATACTTTCATACGTAGCAGTACACAAATTTACATTATTAAACAATTTCTGTAATATTCTTTAGCATTAGTTTGTATTTTCAAAGAATAATCGTTTGTAGGAAATAGTTTGTGCAAGAGGAAGGAAAGCCGTGCGATTGTAACATCAGATTTTCCTTCAATCTTTCTTTTGTTCGTCGCATTGCTGCACTAAAGCCCTCTTCGACGCTATCATTTTTTAAAGTGACTAAGCGATGCCGCAGGGATAGTCAATAGCGGAAGGGCAGCAGCAGAGTTTAAAATACGGTGAAGTAATTTGGTTTCCACTGGTAGTGCCCTTCCGCTCTTCTCAATTACACCCAGGACTCCTAACATGGCTAATTACGTGTCTCTGGCAAAAAAATACGTGCACCGACTTTTATCATTTGGGTCACGTGCCCTGCATCCGCATATATCTTCGTCATGGGGTACACCCTGGAAACAAACAAGGCCTTCTCATTTACACCAGCTGTCGCTCGCTAAGGCACCGTGAAATTCGAGGACAGTGCTACGCTACATTATCCATTTTCTTCTGTCAGCGTCTGAAAAATTGCTCTACTTGATAAAGGAAGTGTTCTGTTTTTAAAGCAACTTACCAAAGCTCTAGAGATCAACCAAATACCTTATGTTCATTCATCGTGGGAATATCGTTGTCATTGTGATCCTATACTTCATACAAAATTTAGCGAGATAGAGCGTTACCGTAATTATTGACGGGAAGAAATAAATGAATAATTAAAGAAACAACATCAGCAGAATCAATATAAATGCAAGAAGCTACAGTTAAGATTCCACAGAGCAATAGCTTATTAGTAATTCATGTTGAGAGAAATCATTAGTAAACGCAACTGGGTAGCGAACATTAGCCGTAAGAGTCTTGGAAACTTGTTAGGCTATAGCCCACCACCACCCTCCTTTTTTTTTAAAAATAGCAACAGACTCGAGTGGTGATTCAAGACACAGCCTATTTGTGTCCCACTGACCATCTATTTACACTAAATAGTGGAGAAAATAAAAATACTGGTATGTTGCACTCGCATGACTTTCTCTACTGTTGTACTAACCACTGTTACAAAGTCTTATTTCTATATCTTCTTCGTGTTCAGATAAACATTTGCAGAAATTATCTTATTACTTATTTCCTAGTAGGTGCAAGGGGAATATGGGAATACAGTAGGCTTTGAGCGATAGTCAAATCTTTTAAAGTTTTGAGATTCCGTTCTCTTTTCACGATTAACATAAAATGAACAATGATGTTGCATTTGACGAAACTGACAGAAATAACAAGGAATATCTGCGAAATGGTTCTGTGCACAATAGAATATTTGGACATAAATTGTGTTTTAGCAAGATCTACATTTTCTGTATAGTACGATTTGGTCCATCTCTTAATGTTTACGAGTTATTCGAAAGTCGTCGAGAGTAAATAGGACTACATAGGCTATAGCCACAAAATTCATAATATACATTTTACTAGTCATAAAATGTATATCAAACATATGGCATTTTAATCAAAACTGTTTGAGCCGTTTTCATGAAAGCCAAAATTTTCGAAACATTTTCCACGTAAAGGATAGTTTAAGGTGAAGGAATTTTCTTCAAAATCTTCGTGTCGCATCCTTGAAAGACAAACTTAAATACTAACTTTGGTTTTTAACCGACTTTTTGTTTGAGTTATGCTGTAGACACACACACACACACACACACACACACACACACGCGCGCGCGCGCGCGCGCGCGCACAAACCTTTTTGTAAAAAAAATTTTGTGGATTCAGGAGGCCTCAAAAGATAGTTCCGGTGAAATCTCAACATCAAATTTTTGGGTGGAATACAGTATTTCCTCTACTTGCTATACGTGCTAGAGAAAGTAATAAAACTACTAACCTAATCTTTACAGAACTAAAGTTCTGACCAAAACATGGACTTAAGCTGTTACGAAAGTAAGGATATTACGAAGTAGTGAATCGAGTAATCAAAGCGGATCTGAACATTCATACTTATACAAGTACGAGGCAGCAATCGAAGAACTGCTCGACAGCAGAGCGTTGCACGGTGAAGGTGTGTATTTTCTCACGTAACGCAGGCACGATGGAGTGGGGTCGACAGGAACAACTTATGGTTACGTGCACTTTAGGAAAACATTGCTGAACACGGTTCCTTACTTTCTGGTTCCCATCGCTCGCTTGTCTCTAAGGAGATCTTCGTTTGCCACGTACGTACATAGTGCAAAGCTCCCTCGTGCTCCATTCTCGACAAAACTATTTATTGAGGCTTTCGAACTTCATGTTCAACACATGACGAAATTTATCATCATTATGATTATTCCACTTATATTTCATCTGTTACACTTAAGCTCATGTCAGCGGCTTCTAACCTTTGAAAGAATCGCTCATGAGGAATTATGTTCACGCGCTTACAGTGGTACTAATCTTTCAGTCTGTATTAATTTAGTTTATTAGATAATTTCAATTCTAAGCCCCTACAATTTAGAGGCTCTGGAAGTCGATCCTCTTATATGGAAATTATTTATGCCACCAAACTTACTGTTGGCGTTTTTAAATACACAAGTCATGTGTGAGCAATGTTTGAGAGGTAGAATCGGAACTGAAAAATTCAAAGCCACAGCCGGGATCTGAACCACAAATCTTCCGGAGGCGGATATTTTGTTTTAATTCCACTCACATATGTACGGACGCCAACTGCTGGCTCGAAAAAGAATTGGCTCTCTAGTTCAAAATCTAGTATTGTTCAAGGAATACCCCTTCGTGACAAAACATTGGTGTATGGTACGCCGTTAGCGGAGAAATGTTTCTTAGAGCTCCAATAAGCGATTTCTATCTCTGGGGTAACATAAAAAGTAATGTGTACAAGACAAACTCTCACACCCTGGAAGAATTGAAACAAAATGTCCACCAGCAAATCACAGCATTTCTGAACGTGAACTACGGCGAGTGATGGATAGTTTCCTGAAGAAGTACTAAAAATATAAGAACGATTGTGGCCAGTTTCAGCGCCTTCTTTCATAAAGTTGGTAAGTAAAGCCTTTAAAAGCAGTTTTGAAAATGTTGTATGGTTTCATTCGCGCCTTTCTACGATAGCGGTAGTAAAAACGAGCGCCGATGCCGACAACCAAAACACCGTGTAGCCCGTTGGGAGGCTTTCTCCCGTTATAACTATTTCTGCACAGAATTATTTCAATTCAAATGAAGCAGATAGAAACATAAGGTTTGCTAAAAGTGGTTTGTGTATCTATTAATAAACTATGATATAAATACGGTGCATCAGATTTTTCCAAACAGATTTGCAGCCTTTGCGGCCCTTAAAGAGAGCATCTGCAGCGTAACAGACGGCCGGAGATTGAATGATGTATGTAGAAGCGGGTTAAAATAAGGCATAGAGAGAGAGGGAGCGTGGATGAGTATTGACTTTATTAAACGGGGCGAGAATAGACCGAGTTAAGGGTAGCCATTCACTGCCAGCGAAGAGGATGGATAAATAGTGTGTTTTTATGCGTCTGGTGAAATTCAAATAGCCAGGTATCGCCATGCTCAGCTTCGCTTTCTAAACGCACACCTTTACATTTAGAAAGCTTTATATTTCAAAAGGAAATTTAATATTCACTTTTAAAAAGGTACATTACATTGCATTACCTTATTAAAAGCGAAGGTACAGCTTAAAATGTATACAAATTAAGGATAATTAAATAATTAATTCCTCTGCATGAATAAACCACACAAAGTTGTTACTCAAGTGATAAAACATATTTCTCTCATGCAAAAAGGACATATTGTAACAAAACGCCAATTCGACAAATCCCATTTCTGACACCACTGTGACAAAATGACAAAATCCAGTCTAGTTACTTTTCTATCACTATTTTTTCTTCTAAACTTTTGCACAAAAGACAGTTCTTTTCTACTGACGTTAACACAGCCTACAGTCCTCCGTCATATTACAACTCTCAACTGTTTCCTTCTCGTAGCCTTGACTCAGTCCTTTCACTGTCTTTCTTCACTTTCTCTGTCTCTCATACACCAACTCTGACAAAATCACTCAACGCTCATTAAAAGTTCACTTCCACGCGGCGTTTCTTTCACGACAGTAAAATGCGCGCACACAGCTCTCTCGCGCTCATTCACTGACCAGCTCATGTCTGTCACTCTGCTGTTTCCTCGCCTCCTTATATAGCGATGACGTAACATGGCCTACTCTCGACTTTCACTAACACGCCTCTCGAATGTTCCAACAACCTTTATGCCTGGCAGGGGGTGTGAAGAAGTTAAGCTCGACCGTCCTTTGGGCGCAGCCCCCGACGTCACACTGCTCCCTCAGTGATGGTCGTCCCCAAGCAGCACTTTTGTAGCTGGCCAGACGAACCTGATGTACCACCAGCACTTTCCATCGGGGCAGCCCCTAGATGCGGTGGAATTCGCCATTGCATCGCTTCTCCAGGTGGCACGATCCTTGGCAAAGTTGTTAGGTAGCGCCCGTTGATCCGGGTGGGGCGATGTCTGCCATCCTGAAACCTGTGCGGCATTCTCGCCGGTTGTGAGGGTCTTCCTCCGGTTGCCGTTCACTCCGATCTGTTGACGTGTCATCCAGCGTACAACGTGAAAACGACTCACCTCGTCCACCTTACTCATGGCGGGCCCAACCGCAGCCTGCTCCAGGGTCACTGCCGACCTCCAGATGCTCGCTGGAGCTAGTGTGCATCATCTCGCCTTGTCCCATTCGCGGAATCCTCCTGCCTATGTTGACCACAGCCTCGTGGTTTTTGAGAGCATCCAGTCCCAGTATCACCACCTCAGCCACCATCACACGAACACCCATAGACCCATAGTACAATACCAAGAATAAGGATAACACCCAGAAATCAAGTGTGGGATCGAACCATACCCCTTCAGAAACGGACCGACGCCTATTATCAGATTGTGGCAGTGGGGTGCCTCCACCAGATGTGACTAAACTTAGCACCTGTGATGTGCTGTCATTAACTCAGGAGGATGTCTGTCTCCTTGCACGCGCAATCGCTCTGTGGAGGCAGTTGAATTGTAAGCAGTGCCAGTGTTGCTACAATATTGTATCGTATGGCTCTTGAATGTCCAATAAATCTAATTCATTAGTGATATTACTGAATGTATGATAATTGCCTTGTTTAATGCTGTAATGTATTAGTGGTGTTCTTTCGCGTAATCTTCTTTCTTTTCCGGTACATGTAAGTTGCTTTTGAAACAGTGTGTAGCAGCACAGATAAAAAAAAATATGTGTTACACTCACATGACTTTCTCTACTCTTGTGCTATTCTTACAAACTCTTATTCCTATATCTTCTTCGTGTTAGTTGAGATAAACGTATGTACAAATTATCTTATTGCTTATTTCCTTGTAGGTACAAGGGGAATATGGGAATACAGTAGGCTTTGAGCGATAGTCAAGTCTTTTAAAGCTGTCAAATTCCGTTCTCTTTGCACGGTGAATCTCAACATCGAATTTTTGGGTGGAATACAATACTTCCTCTACTTTACTACACGTAGTACAGAAAGTAAAAAACTATTTGCTTGTGTCAACCACAAGGTCATAGCTAAACTCTTGAGACAAATACAGTAGGCGAATGTGAAGATTAGGAGTAAGCGATCAAAGGAAATCGAACCCGGACCTACGAAATGCGAGCCACGCATGGAAAGATTAAACATTAATTTTGTTTAAAGTTGGAAGGTATGAAACGCCGCTGAAAGAACCGCCACTGCGTCAGGTAAACGATACATTTTTTCGAAACATTTTTTGTCCTGATTCCTTGCCGGTCCAGTGAGCTGTCAGAAACACGTTTTATCACGCAACGAATTTTTGAGTTCCACAGAGAACCGGTGTGACAGGATGGCAGTAATAAGACGTAAAGAGTTTCGTCCCAGAAGTGATTTTCACTGCTACGTGAAGTGCCACAGATATACATACAGTCCACAGAGCACAAGCGATATATGTACTGTCACCTGCATGCATTTGTCCAAACACATGAATCTTCTCCAACAACAAATAAGAAAGTTTACAATCGAAACATGTTCATCTCTTGCAGTAAGTGAATCAACGATGGAGTGTCGGCCTTCGACAACATGTAAATGAGAAAATGTCATCATTTGTTGATATTTCCAAAAGGTAACAGACAGAATTGAAAATTAAATCGTTACAGTTGTTGTAGTGTTTAACGCCCGCTTTTACTACTACGGCACCGCAGGCGGTGACACTGATGATACATGAAGATGGAGCACCGGTGGAATGAGATGGCGGGGGAAACCGGAGTACCCGGAGAAAACCCGCCCTGACGCCGCTTCGTCCACCACGAATACCACATGCGGGTCCCTGGGATCGAACCCGGGCCGCCTAGGTGGTAGGCGAGCGCGCTAACCGCTCGGCCACGGCGCCGCCTAAATCGTTACAGCCAACTGTCTGCTGACGCAGTTGCCGAGCCTAGCAATTGCTACCTTATCGGGGTAAGCAATATATTTATTGCATTCCATCCAAAAATTTCACATTTTAGATAACTAAATATCCATTGACACTATCAGTAACGCAGTAAATAGTATACTCACACTAATGAACTGGCTAACAAGGTCTGCTTTATCCAAGACATTGAACTCACCTAAAACAGAAGAGAAAACAAATTAATATTTGCTCATTCCAAGCATTATTAATTTAACAATGAAAGCTTTAATATACATACTGCCTTCTGATGACAAGCAATTTAAGACATCTTCGAATAAACGACTTAACCCACAATTTTTAGAAATGGAGAAAGTGTTTTGTGAATGAGTCTGAACAGAATTGTTAATAGTCGCCGCAGCTGTCGCAACAGTCGCAACATAATGGTTGGAATTATTGTTCTCAAACGAGTATTGTTCCGAATTACCTGGACTTACACCACAACGTTCCAATGATGAAACTCCTCGGTCACTGAGGATGTTTCAACTCTTTTTAAAACAAAATGCTCGGTTATGATATTAACAGACGGTAGATACACACCAGGCAGCACCGCTCGCTCGCTCTAATGAATTCCAGAAATAGACAAAGATAAAACAAATAGAGGAACTTCCCCCCCCCCCCCCGCCCGCCCGCCGTGTTATTTCAAATAGGAAGCTCTTAATGAGAGCGCATACTCTGAACGAGGGCACATAACCGAGATTTGAAATATTGTGAGAGGGTGATAACGGGCAACTTGGCAATTAAACCCTCTCAGAGTATTATTATGCGATGTCTTCAGAAGAACACTTACATCTCAGCTAACATTGTTACAGTGTGTTCTAAAAGAATCTACCTGCATCACAGTGGCGTATCTTAAAAATTTTACCAAGCCATACGACATGAAACAGAAATGTAATATAGTATACACGAATAGCCCGATTTTTGCTGTTTCAAGGATAGGTACCTATCCTAACCGAACAACAAAATACAGCCACCAGAAGAACCGCACAACCAAAGTTTAGAGCTAAACGTATATGATCCCTGAGAGGAATGCAGCGAGCGAGTTCGTCAGTAAACAATTCCAAGTACACAGCGATATCTGAAGTAGGAGTCATGGTTCTGGTCGCGCTTAGGACAGTGGTACCAGACTTGGACTGTATATTCACGCTAAATCGAAGCAAAGAAGTCACCCAAAATATCGGAACTTAAATGTCATTTACAGTTCATAGAATATATTTAGGTTATAAACGCTAAAAAAATATTTTGTTGTTTAACGACGCTGTCAATTGGCAGGATCACATCAGCGTCGCCGGTGTGCCAGAATTTGGTCCCGCAGGAGTTCTTTTACATGCCAGTAAATCTACTGACATGGAGCTGTCGTTTTTAAGCACACTTAAAAACCATCGGTCTGAGCTGGATTTGAACCCGCGACCTTAGGATCAGTAGACCATTTTTATAAACGTAAACGATATTTTCAACTACTCCGTCTTTCTCCTACTGATCATTTTCTACCTTTTTTATATTTTTCAAAAGCCCTCACAGGCTGGACCCGTAGCGCAGTTGGTAGAGCACCTGCTTGCTGTGCAAGGGGTCCCGGATTCGATTCCCGGCAGATTATTCCTTATCCTTCCCTGAGTCTGGATGAAAGTGTGTGTGTGTGTGTGTGTGTGTGTGTGTGTGTGTGTGTGTGTGTGTGTGTGTGTGTGTGTGTGTGTGTGTGTGTGTGTGTGTGTGTGTGTGTGTGTGTGAATTCAACGCATAAAAACACCAAAGACCGAAAAACCCACTGTTAAACGAGTAACAGCAATGCCAATAGGCAAGGCTGCCGATATGACCTCTGCAGTTAAAGGCGGGATATAAATGTAACACTTAGAAAAGAAGCCTCAGCCTGTTTCGGTCAGAGGTGATAAAATCCTGAAGTGTTATATCTCGCAATTCCTTTCAGGAATCACCTGTTACATTTAACTATTCGTTTTACCTTCGCCCAAGCTAGTTCTATGGGATCGAAACTCTGGTTCAATTAAACCCAAAATGCGTCCGATTTATAAACTTCTTTAGGTTTATTTCAACCATCGTATAAAGATCTGTTTTACATATAGAACTATAGAACTGTCACTATGAACCCGTTTGTTCTACAACCACAATATCATAGCAGATTTCACAACACTCCTAGGCGGAGGTTTATGTGCTTCTACACTCCTTTCTTTACTTCCGAGATAACGCTAGTGACTCGGCCAATTTTAACTAAAACTCAGAGATATTGCCATATTAGCGCTCAAACATAGCGGGAATTACATTGGGCGGAAGTTGGCAAATTAATCAGTAACCACATTATCTAGGAAGTTTACAAAACTCAGGTTACACTATCGTGGAATGTCTTTCCTCTTCCCTTCCGGCTCCTAAGGCCATGAGCTAGTGAACCTGAGTCAGGGCCGGGCAACTGGTGCTCCGAGAGCGCAGAGTTCTTCGCATTGTTCTCCGTCTAAGTTTTTTAAATGGGCAGTTTTTCAGTGTTACCAACTCTTAACTTATCACAGAATGAATGTGACTGAAAAAGTTTATAAAATACGCTTAATACCTATAACATCACTTTCACTACACAGAGAAATGCATGCGCCACGTATTAGTACATTCAAGGTGCGAATAGTTGAATGTATTTTTGTAAACATTGCGCTATACTAAATTATTTGACGAACAGATGATGTGATGTGTTATTTTTTAAATCAGATTTGTTGATGGACCCCTATTGTGATGTTTATAGTTTCAGGTTACCTGTCACCCTCTACCCCTCTCGGCAATATCCATATATACGTACACATTGCAAGCATAAGCTCGTATATTTATAAACTGTCGTCGTGTTTCTGCTCTGGACCTCTTATGAAAGTTTGTTACACGGCAGTGGACATATTCCCACAACAGAAGGATTTGAAGGAACCATAAATTACAGGGTCTCCCACGGCACAGCTGCGCGTTCTCAAATAACGACATTTAGCTCAGAAACTGCCTAATACGGCTGGCAATAAACACAGTGCTATGGCGTATGTATGTACACCAATGTGCAGGAGGTGCACTGTATACTTAGTAACAATCATGAGCTACTACCAACTACCACCTGTAAATATCACGTCTTTTCATAAAGGAAACATCATTTCAAGGAAATATTTGTACACGCAGTCTCATTAGTGAGCTTGGGTAACAAGAGCTGGGTACAATACCTCGCTGGTGTTTTCACTTTGGTTGGTATATCGGGAGTTTGCAGAAAGTACTGAGATAAAATTAACATAATCTTAAATACGACTATATAGGTTGTTTCTTCCCTGGTGTCAAATATTTTGAGTTCGCTCACATATGCAGTAAATTTCATTTAAATTATGCCTTCTCTCTTCACCCAATTACAAGCTAATTCATTTCTTCAAAAATATAAAAAATAAATGCCGCATTTAATCGAAAATAAAAAATAGCCCTGCATTGTAAGAACCTCCAAGTTAGACACGCTAATTCCAGATAAGTTGTAACTCTTTCAAAAACAGTTCTTCAAAATTTCTTTGTTACTGTATATACAGATTATTGGCCACGAAGAAGTAGGTTTCTTTTTCCCCACTGTTGGCGAAAAAGGTAGCAGAGATTGATGTTCACTCATTAGTAGCTTCAACCCTTCTACCTGCTTTCTTCTTACTAGTAAAAGAAGAGCTTTGATTACAACAGCAGCAAGTTTTTTTACTAAAGAGTTTCTCTTGTATATGTCTGTGTTAGCGATAACATGAATTCACGAAAAAGTTTCACTATAGGTGTTAAACTAAAATTTTTGGAATTAGCCAAAAATGGTGTATGAGCAGCGGGTCCAGCGTATTCGGTACAACCAAACCTGATTCTTGTTAGTGAAATCAGAGACAAACTTGAAGTCGTGGAGGAAAAAAAAAAAAAAAAAAAAAAAAAAAGAAAAGAAAAGGAACCAGTCTTTAAATGGCCCTAAGAAAGGACACCAAGCTGCAGTGGATGATGCAGTGAGGGAGAGGGCTGAATAGAAGAGTGTTGTGAAATGATGTAAGTGAAAGGCGCCAAGTGCAAAGCAGCACAAGCTTAGTGTTCAATAAAACATGGGTATTAAATTCATAGTCGTGTTATACATTTCTTATTTTCATTTTCCGAAATACCCATTTGTAAGACCACCAATTTTTCGACTACAATTCCGTTAAAATAATATGGTCTTATTTTCGAGTAACTGCGATATATACAAAAATATGTTTTGCATTAATTACAAAGTTAAATGTACCTACAAATAACTGCAAACTCGGCATATGACTGAATTAAAGCACTATAAAAAATGTTGAACAATAGTTTCACAAACTATTTTCCACAAAAGGTTAGGGTTATCCTCAGTACGCATTCATGCTACATTCCCTAGTAAAGCGAACACAGAACATAAAGGTATTTTTTCGGTAACGTTATTGATGCACCATTGTTATCTCCCCTGGAGTTTTCTGTTTGTCTGTTTTACCTCATACGGATACATACACACAATGCCCTAGGCAGGACTACAATCCGCAGACCTCTACGTCACGGAGCGGCGAGTAAACGTGGTAGCTGGTATTCCGTCTCTACGGGCATTACTCTCATTGTCATGGTCGTTATGCTGATCTGATTTCTCACCGTCTTCTCGGTCTACCTATGTTGCGACTCTTAACGGTTGATACAGTGTTGAAGTGTGTAATATCCTTATCTTTCGGTTTCCTTCGCGTTGTTTTGCTTATTTATGGAACGGAATCAGCTAGAAATTAGTGATTATAAAAGTCTTTGACTACAGTTTGTCCAGATCGTCCTGACACCATATGCGCAAGAGAGGAGAAATTAAAAGTGACTGGAGTGGAGGGGAACAAGCGAGTAACGTCAGAACTCAGGCAGTCACATACAGTAGCAGTACTGTAAACAATTATTGTGTAGTTATCACAGCCAGAGCATGTGGTATACTAATCCCCACCTTTCCTATTATCAAGTGTGCATCTATGATTCAGGAGTGGGGGAGTGGCACGACCAACTCGACGAGCTGTACTTGGTTTATTTCTCATGGCCCATCTTAGAAGCTGAGGCCGCAAAGCTCATATTCCAAACAACAAACACGTGACAACACAGTTGTGTTGCGTGCTGAGATTTGTAAGCTGAAGACAGGCGAACCTATACCTATATGATAAATGAAATTGACTCGAAGTAAATTTAGTGGCTTCTGCTGCTGTTGAATAAGCTAATTAGTGGGAAATTCCAATTCACTGTTGGCAACACTGTAGTCTAAATCAACGTTGGAATGGAGTTTAAGGGCCCGTCGACAGCGAGGTCATTTGGGTAAATCAACGTTAAATACCTGTGTTGTAATAGCCTACTTCGTTTCCCTAAAAGCTTAAACAGTTTAAACACTTTCTCGTTTCATTTTACGAGCCGAGTGCTTAAACCCAGCGAGTGGATCGTAATTCCAGAACCCCGGCCCGGGTCCTCACTTATATTTGTCGTAAAGTGAATGTCACCCATATTTTCCTGTTGGCAGTGACGAAGCTTGTTAACTTTGAGGTACTATAACTAATGATGGCAAAGCATTCTCTCAAGTTTTACGTAATCAACGAGCAAAGCACCACTTCTAACGAAATGCACTGTCTCCCGAACTTCTATTTATGCAGGCAGCAGGCAGCCTTTGATGCTTTGAAGACTTTTGACATTCCTTGCTTGCTCTTTCAGCAGCTAGACGCTTTAATTTACTACATTTTATATCCCATCAAACTGGAGAGAAACTTTAACCTTGATTTCCGTGTCTAAAATGCACTAATGAGGCAATCTGCAATTTGCTGTTAAAGTAAGCTAATTTCATCAGGTAAGTTAAAGCTGCAGAATTCTTCATTCGATTTAATTTATTTCATTTCCTTTTTAAACTGTTTAAGTTTAGAAAGGATGTAAAAACTGCTATTTTTTAGTTTTTCTACTATGTGTTTACGGTAAGTAAAGACAGTATTGCATTTCACCAAAAACCATCTATGAAAACCTGTTAAGTTCTCTTTATTCTGAAGTTCAGAATCTTCATAAGATTTAACAGGAATACTTTCAAGGCAATCCCGTAACCAAACTGCGCTTTCCAAGGAAAATGTCTCGAAAATGCTTAATATATTGTATATGTAGATATATAAAGTAGAGGAAGTATTCTATTTCACCGAAAAATATGTAGATTTCACAGGAAATATGCCTTAAGGCCCCATGAATCCAAAATAAGCCTTTTTAGGAAAAACGCGCGTGTGTGTGTGTGTTAGTGTATGTGTGTGTGTGCGCGCGTGCGTGCGTCTCTGTGTCTATGTCTGTCGGTTTGTGGGTAGCATAACTGAAAAATACTCCCATATTCCCTTTGTACCTACAAGGAAATAAGGAAAAAGATTCTTTATTGTGATTCTGCTTCCAAAAATTCTATCCCACAGCAGAATTTGTTTGTTTCTGATGTTCCTAAAGGATGGTCGCACATTATTCTCCTATTTATTAAACAAAAGTTGCTGGAAATCTAGAAATTCCGAAACTGTGATACAATTTACAGTACGAAGGCTTTTGTCTTATGGAAAAGGAATAGTGCAGTAAATGTAGTTCCCAGAAGCTTCTTCGTTACGATTCTTGGCGAGAGTTGCCTTTACGATTTAAACTTGGGGATAACTTCGCTACAACGTGTTGGCTGTCACATTATCGCGCCGTTGCTGCACCGTCTATAAAGCACGGCGAGAAACTGTGAACACAAATCTTAATTTAATACACGACAAACTGGCTGGGATGTTTCTGTAATGCCCTAACAAACCAAATTAATCTTGTGCCTAACGAGTTATAAACCTTCTTTCACTCGGGAGATTTCCAACACCTCTCTGCTTTATTGCTTTCTGTTCAAGGGGCCGGCCGATCATGTTAACAGTTCTACTCAGCCCTAGGGACGCGACGATCATTTTCATTACTACAACATTTGGGGCGAATTACAGGAACCGAACACAGTTGGAACGATGCTACAAGAACATTTTCAACAAATACCCCAACGATTTTGCCTAAATTACTCTATATCCGATATTTTCATGACAAATGAAACGTAGACCTTCAATTTCTTGGGAGTAGTCTCTGGAAGTCCCCTTCATTCTCAACGACTTTTTTTTGTAACGGGTAAACCATAAGAGATACATAAAATCTTACTGCAAAAAATATGTATCTTGTTAAAACATAATGCGTGTATGGTTTCGTCAGATTTCGCACAATCCGCATTACGTCACGCTTCCAAGGAGGCAGAGTAACTTTGACCAAGTTTTGAAATGCTGATTGTAAGCTTGTGTACTCAGAAGTTTTGAGTGTGCATCTGTGATATTGGTGTAATACATTTTTTGGAAGAGTAAACCTATTCCTTGTTATTTGTGTGAAATCTGGAAAACAAACTTTAATTAATTTACTTGTTAGCCGTGGAAAGAGAGTGGAATTTGGAAGCTTTAAGAGATTTGACTATCGCTCAAAGCCTACTGTATTCTAATATACCTACAAGGAAATAAGCAATAAGATAATTTCTGCAAATGTTTATCTCAACTAACACGAAGAAAATATAGGAATAAGAGTTTTTATTCAAGGTTTACAATAAAAATATAATGTTTTAAGCTTTTCGACCTTCCAGAGTCAATGTGCAAATATTACTTACAACATAGTATAGACGTGTTTTTAACGATGCCGTAATTATTAGCCGTATTATTAAATAAAATTTTAATAATGAATTAAATAATTAAATTATAATGAAAAAGTAATGTGAATGTATTTAATATGATTATTACGTTTGGATAATTTTACGATATGAAGCAACGGTATTTAAATTCAATAACTATACTGCTCGCAAAAGTTAAAGGCAAGAGAACGCTGGCCAATGCTGAAGCCGAGCGCTGTTGCCAAGCGTAGTGCGTGTACCGTCAGAGGTTCTGTACATAAGAGCGCGTGAGATGCATGTACCACATTAGGCAGCGCTGGCAGGAGGGGCAAGCTTGGGATTCGCTGGAGTCTGCAGTACGGCCCGCCTCCATATGCCTTTAACTTTTGCGAAGATTATAGTATGCGAGTAAATATTCTCTAAGTTCATGGTTATATAATGTAACATTTCTGGTTCAAATGATTAAAATGTTACTTGTCAAAGGGGTCAGCTAATGTTTTGGTGTTGTTACCCGAGGTAATTAGTAATTCGCGCCCAGAGATAACAGTGATTACCTACCGCGAACAGTCTCTCTCATAAGTGCGGTGAAGTATATTTTAAAACGTGAAAACGTACCTAGAATTAAATTGATTACCAGGACGTGTGTGTGTGTGTGTGTGTGTGTGTGTGTGTGTGTGTGTGTGTGTGTGTGTGTGTGTGTGTGTGTGTGTGTGTGTGTGTGTGTGTGTGATTATTCCGTCAAAACCACTCACGCATACCCTGTAGATAGTACGGTTTCAGCTCTAATGGTTAGCTAATGTAAGATTATAGACCATTTATAGAGCAGATCTACAAGACCAGGCTGCAGAGATTCTCTCCAGCGAAGAAGATACATCTGCAAACTTGATTTCAACGCGGGGCGTAGTATCGCCTCACGGAAACATCAAACTTGGCGTCCAAAACGTGGGGCCTTTAAACATCATCAACTTGGTGTCCACAACGTGGGACCCTTAAACGTCAACGTGCTGCAACGTAATGTCATATCGGACTGTGACTAAGCGAGATTCGATCTCGCGACCTCTTGAACGTGAGGCAGACACGCTACAGAGGCGGCCACAGTGAAGGCTTTGGCCTCTGTGAAAGTGACTATGGCGTAGAGAAATTAGTTATTTTTCGCACTGGTGCTGAAAGTGTAGGTCTGCTAGTTTCATTTGTTTTCTGTTATTAAAATCCAACTGTACGCCACAATAGCTACCAACTCCTGCCTCCAGTTTAGGAACAAATGCTAAGCTCCCCGCGTATGTTTGTTTAAACGTGATATTCATACAAAATAACACATTTAGCGTTAGTTTGTGGCCCGCAGTGAAACATTGTTCTACACAGCACAACGAGATACTTGTTTCTTGTTCAACAGTGTAATGAGGTTTATTGCTTTTAAAATATTAATTCGGTTGCAGTAAGCAAACAAGCTGTAAACAGTGTAACTTAAGGCATGAAGCAAGTATAAACAAAAACGAGTATTATTCTTAAATATACATTACATTCCTTCTAATATTTGCTTCATAGAAGCATTACAAACAAAAAAGTCTAATGGCATTTTGTTCTTTGGTCAGTAGATTTCGAAAGAAAAAATAAATAATTTGGATGCGTAATTCCACAAGAATGTACAAAGATAACAGTTTGTTACTTGTAAGATGCGTAGAGTAACTTATTTCTGACATAGCTTGGGTAGTCATTATACGATATAACAGTTTCGAAATATAAATCACTTAAAAGAAGTAAAGGAATACTCCGAGCAGCTCTTTCAGACGTGAGGTTAGTCGGTCGTTGCGTTGACTTTGGTCAGGGAACTGAACTGGTTTGTGGATGTAAACAGATCGGGCTCTTTCGTATAATCCTAATCCCTAGCATATCTTCTTCCGTATGCATTTCTCGTTAGCAATGCAGTAGCCAAGGTCAACGCTAGGGGTAGCAAAAAGTATACTTCAGTACCGTATACTCTTTCAAGAAAATTTTGAACTCAACTTTCAAAAGTAAATAAACAAAAATTACGATATATTTTCGGGGGAATATTTACCCGCGTTAAATCCGAATCCACTATATTTTCGACCGCGCAATTTAGGGCTTCTACTGTTTTTCCAATCTTCTGTTATAACAGTTTATAACTTGAAATAAATCTCACTTTATTTTTAACATTAACAAATAACCTTTCTTCAGGAAAAGTACAATCACGATTAAAATAATTGGTAACTGTTGTCAAATTGAAATGGACTGCTATTTTCATTTAGTCGACTGTAATGTGTAATTGTTTTACAGTGATTAATGGGATGCAGTTGCCCACAGACTAAACAAAGGAATGATCTACCGCTAATTTGTGCAAAACAAAAGAATGAGTAGGTGCTAATTTGTATATAATTTAACGCATGTATGTATGAAACAGTTGAAGGTTTCAACCGAGCGATTCATTAACATTGTTGGTATACTCTGCAATTTTGGATACTAGTTTCATATATGAATTTGAAGAAAGAAAACCTGATGTGTTGTACTCACATGACTTTCTCTACTCCTGCACTAACCATTCTTACAAACTCGTATTCCTATATCTTCTTCGTGTTAGTCGATTTAGTCGATGGGATTACAGTAGAGTTTGAGCGATAGTCAAATATTTTAAAGCCTTCAAATTCCGTTCTGTTTGCATGGTTAACATATACAAAATGAATAGCGCTTTTCCATTTGACAGAAGTATAAGTTCTCCAAAACACAAACAAACAAGGAATATCTCCGAAATGGTTCACTCTACAAAAAATGTATTTAGACAAATTGTGTTTCATCGAGACATTTACGTGTACGTGTGTGTGTGGTGTGTGTGTGTGTGGTGTGTGTGTGTGGTGTGTGTGTGTGGTGTGTGTGTGGTGTGTGTGTGTGTGGTGTGTGTGTGGTGTGTGTGTGTGGTGTGTGTGTGTGTGGTGTGTGTGTGGTGTGTGTGTGGTGTGTGTGTGTGTGTGTGGTGTGTGTGTGTGGTGTGTGTGTGTGGTGTGTGTGTGTGGTGTGTGTGTGTGGTGTGGTGTGTGTGTGTGTGTGTGGTGTGTGTGTGTGGTGTGTGTGTGTGTGGTGTGTGTGTGTGGTGTGTGTGTGTGTGGTGTGTGTGTGTGTGGTGTGTGTGTGTGTGGTGTGTGTGTGTGTGTGGTGTGTGTGTGTGTGGTGTGTGTGTGTGGTGTGTGTGTGTGGTGTGTGTGTGGTGTGTGGTGTGTGTGTGTGTGTGTGTGTGTGTGGTGTGTGTGGAGTAAGATTTTGTCTATCTCTTACGGTTTAGCAGATATGTAAAAGTCGTCCGGAGTAAATGGGCTATAGCCAGAAAATTCAAAATACACATTTCATTTGTCATAAAATATCTTAAACATATGACATTTTAATCCATATCATTAGAGGCATTTTCGAGAAATTAAAAAGTTGCGAAAAAATTCCTTGGAAGGGGCAATTTAGGGTGGAGGAATTTTTTTGGAAATTTTAGTATCACATGTTTAAAAAACATTAAACTTTGGTTTCTAAACGACTTTTCGTTTTGAGTTATGCTGTCCACAGATTGACAGACACACAGCACTTGGGCCTTTTTTCTAAGAATGCTCTTTTTTCTTGGCGGCGGGGGGGGGGGGGATTCAGTGTGCCTCAAAACATATTTCCGTTGAAATTTCAACATCGAATTTTTGGGTGGAATACAATACTTCCTCTACCTCTAGCAAGAATAGTTTGGAGAAGAGTGAGTACAGAAACTCGTGTGAATGCGACACGTGAGATTTTAAGTCAGGAAGTTACAAAGGTGTTCCGACTTCTCATTAACCTGTATACCTACTTCCAGTGTGTAACTTCAAAGGTAACTAACTAACTGGTGTAATTTTAGGTGCAAAGTTCTGGGCAACCTGAAACGAAGGGCAATTACACACAAGTTACCTGTAAGCCATGAGGGAAAAAAGAAAAACAGTAAAGCAAAAGTCTACCCGAGCAGGTGGATGAGGTAAAGAAACAGATTTGCTCTGGGTGGTTTCAGTTACTGTTACGGACCTATCCAGTCCAACTGGTTGCACACAAAACAAGGTACGGTGTTACGCAACTGAGGATGATCCTATGCACGCGATCAGTGGCGGCTCTTCTACTACTCCAAATAACCTAACAATGAGATATTCATCAGTTCCGACTGAACTACGAGACCAGCCCAAACGGTCTGCCTGCTACGCGAGGGTGTAGTAGAGGACTATGAATCTTTTCGGGCGTAAAAATCCTTAGCTTTGCTTCCTTAGGAAGGGAAGTAAAGCCGGTGGTCTTGTGTTGTAGATTTATGCCAAGTAAAAGAATCTTAAGCCTGATAAAGAGGCCTGTAAGTAAAATTAAGTAGTCTTTCATACCCAATATAGACGCTGAAAATCATAGTAGTTAAACAGCGTGTTCATAAATACAAATTCAGTTTCAATTTTACTTGTAGTGCAAGCGTATCACTAAGTATCCCCTTAACAAGATGGAAACAGGCCTGGAATCAATCGCCTCCAGAAAAACTACACATGGTAAGGAAAGGAGCCACCAATTCTTCCCCTGTCTATTCTCTTAGCAGGAAAGAGCAGGTAATTATCTCACGTCTCCGCATTGGTCATGCAAGGTTAACCCACTCATACCTCCTCAGCAAAGGCAGCCACCACAATGTGAAGTCTGCTACACAGTAAAACATCTCCTCACAGAATGTAAGCAATACGCTACACAACGACAGCTTCATCACGTCACTGGAGACTTATCCACCACTCTGAACACGCCATCCAACTGCAGAAGGGTATTATCATTTCTCAAAGGTACAGGCTTGCATGCGAAAATATAATTTGAAGGATATTTTTGTTGTACTGATTTGCTGATTAGTATTTTCATGAGTTTGGTTAAATAATTGTAACAAGTTTATTTTATACCGCTGTATTACATAGAATAGTCGCGATATGACGTAATTGTTGAAGCGACTCTAAATAAATTTAAAAAAAAAAGTATCCCCTAGGAACCACCTCCCCTACTCGGCTGAGTTTAGTCAATACATGTGCAGTTCGGCCGCCTCCTTTGAGGAACCCTTATAATCGTTTTACAAAACAGGACCTGTGCTGTTTGCAGAGTTGCAACATCTTAACACGAAGCATTGAATGTAATATAGATAAAAGAAATGGAACTGAGGATTTTGGCAACTGAAACTCCACGTGGAGTGAAGCTGTAACTGTCACTTCTTTAAAATCAGGGTTGTTATTGGTGTTCAAGAACGGATAGAGGTTTATCTTTTCTGAAGTGTGGAGATGGCTTTCTGACAGCCATTAGTTGAGGGTAGCGCACATTTCCTTTGTGGTTCAACAGCACATGCTTCCATTACCTCCCTCTACACCGTGCAGTTCAAGCTAGTTAACAATACTAGACGGACGTTCAGAATTAGTAGAATTTTTGTAGAGTGAACCCTTATTTGTGCGAGTTTTGGAGTCAAATTTCCTATGTCAAATGGAGTATCGTTATTCCGCGTATTTGTACGGACAAACAGTGTACTTTAACATCATATGTCGTTCTGTAATGTGATGTGGGAGCAGTTGCTACGCTCCCTCTTTTTCCTTACCGACACGCCTGTTATACTGATTCAGTTTACAGTACAAAAAGACCATAAAATAGGTTACACAATACCTTTTTGTGCTTTCTATTTGCAGCCTACGTCTACCCAACATATTCGTCTTTCTAGTATCGATACTTCTGTTTAATTTGGAAAGTTTCCCTAAGTGGGAATGCGAGTAGAGGGCAAGAGGTCAAGCGCAAGTTCAGTAAGCAGAGCAAGTTGAGTATATTTGAGCAGTTGCTTGTAGAGTGAGTGGCTTAGTGGTATGCGTCTGAGGAGCAGGAGGTGAATCTTTGTAGAAAGTTGTTAGTTTTAGCCGCGGGGCTGCGGCCTGGACAAGTTTTTGTGGCCGCCGGTAGGGGACCTGTCAGGTCCACTAGACCTCACTCGGCTGCCACAACACCTGACCCCAGCTGCTCCTTTACGCACGGCTGAGCCAGCTACTATCATAGTCTTCGTCTTGGTCTCTCTCACCACGCTATCTTTACAATGCACTCAACGAATTTCCAATAGTATTTCTCAAAACCACTCGAGCAAGTTTAATACTATCTGGCTTGTGATATTAACATATAAATGAATCTGAACACGCCAACAGCACAAAATCTTATGTGTTGTACTCACATGGCTTTCTCTACTCTTGTACTAACCATTCTTGCTGTTATTTATATATCTTCTTCGTGTTAGTCGAGATAAACATTTGCAGAAAGAATCGTATTGTTTACTTCCTTGTAGGTGCAAGGGGAATATAGATATACAGTAAGCTTTGAGCGATAGTCGAATGTTTTAAAGCTTTCAAATCCCGTTCTCTTTGCACGAATGAATAACGATGTTCCATTTGTGGAATATTCAAGTTTTCCAAAACTCGCACAAATAACAAGGAATATTTCCGAAATGGTTCACTCAACACGAAAAGAAAAAAAAATATTTGAAGATGGATTGTGAGTTTTGGCCAGATCTACATTTGTTGTATAGCAAGATTTGGACAATCGCTTACGGTTTAGGAGTTATTCAAGTCATCCACAGTAAACAGACTACATGGGCTCTAACCAGGAAATTCAAAATATATATTTCTTTTCTCATAAGAATATCTTAAACACGTCATTTTAATCCAAATCGTTAGCCATTTTCAAGAAAATAAAAATTTTCGAAAAATCTTCCATGTAAAGGGTAGTTTAGAATGGGGCTATTTTCTTCAAAATTGTCGTGTCGCATGCTTGAAAGACATTGAACTTAAATACCAAGTTTGGTTTTTAACCGACTTTTCGTTTTTGAGTTATGCTGTCCACAGAGTGACGCGCGCGCGCGCCACCGCCTCCACAACTTTTTCTAAAAATACTTTTTTTTAATTCAGGGAGCCTCAAAACATATTTCCGGTGAAATCTCGACATCGAATTTTTGGGTGGAATACAATACTTCCTCTACTTACTGTGCTTAACTTCAATACCAAGCCCGATATTTAATCGACTTTTCGTTTTTCTTGTTGGATCCAGGGAGCCTCAAAACATGCATTTCTGGTGAAATCTCGGTATTGAGCTGTAAGACAAGATGGACGATGGTATCTTCGACACCGCGGTATGCGACCCTTTGTACCAATGCCCCCCCCTCCCCCCGCCAAGAAAGGGGTGAGGCGAGAACAGACGTAAGGTGGGCGCTTCGGGAGCCCTGACATAGCAGAGGGCAGGATTCCTAGCATTTCCACATCGAAACCCACTGGTCTAGTACAACCGACAGCTGTCGCCATTGGAACCTGACATATCCTCCCCACAGGGCTCGAAGCCGGAGATCCCCCCCGCCGTACAGCACCCGATATGTCATCGCCGGTCAACAGTTGAAGGACCAAATAGACAAAGGATGAAATGAAATGGAGGGGGAAGAAATTCGGTAGATGCAATGAACTTTTTCAACAGCCGCCTGCGCCATCCCGCTTGGTAGAAAGACTACTACTAATAAAAAACGTTTGTTGTACAGTAACTGTCACGTGTTTATTACTTTGACCTCTCCCCTTTGGCAAGTACTAACCGCTACCTCTTTCCAGAGATGCAGCTAACACTAAAGTAAAGGTAAAAAAAGGTAAAGGTTACAAACTCAAAGGGGGACACCTCACTCACTTCGACCTACAGAAATCTATTGTGGCTACCACCCCCTAGGAGGCAGGGGTGAAATGAGAGAACCGAAGGTGCCACACCCGATCGCAGCTAGACATGGCACAGAGACAAGCCGAAGTCCCAAACAAGTGCTGAGATCTCTTCATTCCGGCGCCAGGCCTCGCTAAGCAGCCGCCATCACACCGCGGTTCCGGTGTCGCGCTGTGATGGAGCACAAGGCCGGTCAAAAGCCACCCTTCGACGAGAACACAGCGAGCGCAATCATCTGCGCCATCTGCCCGGCACTGCCAACACTACACGCCT
The DNA here is from genome assembly GCA_030765045.1 of Tenodera sinensis. Taxonomy (NCBI): domain Eukaryota; kingdom Metazoa; phylum Arthropoda; class Insecta; order Mantodea; family Mantidae; genus Tenodera; species Tenodera sinensis. The sequence continues at coordinate 93,417,367 of CM060969.1, read as the reverse complement.
GAAAGATAAGGAAATGGAATGAATGAAAATGATGGAAAGGAAGCCGTGGTATGCATTCGCCTAAGTAACATGGGGAAACTAAGGAAAAAACCACGTCAGAGTGCGCGGCCACGGGGATCGAGCCCGCGACCTCCTGAATGCGGGCCTGAGCCATCCCGCTCGGTTACACTGTAGTCAAGCAACATTCTACCCTTAGAAGAGGTAATGAAACAACCAGCGGCAGACATACTGATATATCACAAAGAGCAGCTTTGACATGGATCCACATGAACAGCGTTGCGAACTTGAGACCAGAGGCGTGTGTTAGGATACACTGTAGAAAGGCTGTGATAAAACAAAGGAAAGCTCCTTACATGGGATCACTAGTGTCAAACAGAAGACGAGTGCTGGGAACCGGAACAGGCCCAGATCAAGGTGGGAACCTTGGGCTTCGCTCTGCAATATTGCGGTGAATCCTCGTAATTATTCCTGCGAGCGTTGTGGCGAGAAAATCCACATCGCATCGCTGTTTGCTTTCTTGCTTTCCCTGAGAATTAACAGTTGCAAATGCAAACAAGTAAACACAAGCTCAAAGGCTATTCTAACAGTGAAACCACATTCAACCTTTCTCACTATATTCTTTAACTGTTTATTGCATTAATTACAATTTTCACGACTTCAATTAAAAAAATCTGATGTCACAAGGCTTTCTCTGCTGTTGCGCGAACTATTCCTACAAACACTTTTTCCTCTACCTTTATTCTATATAAACATTTGCAGAAATTATCTTATTGCTAATTTTCTTGTAAGTGCAAAGCGAATATCGGAATACAGTAGGCTGTAAATGATAGTCAAACCTACGTGATAGCTTTCATATTGTTGAGATAAATGAATAGCAATTTCTCATTTGAGGAAAGTATATTACAAAATTCATAGGTATAAGAAGGAATATCTCCGAAATGGTTTATGCCACATACAAAAGCAAACTGGATAAATTGCGCGTTTTAACTATATACAGGGTGGAAGGGAACTTGCTACATTCCTTCTTCTACGTGCTTCATATAAGTATTACAAACAAAAAAGAAACGGCATTTTGTTTTTGATCAGTCGATTTCGAAAAAATAGATCATTTTTGTTCGAAGATGGATGCGTAATTCTACAAGAATGTACGAAATAGTTTATTACTTGTAAGATGCCTAGAGTAACTTAGACATAGCTTCGGTAGTGGTCGCGCATGGTTTCCTAATAATTACTTAAAAGAATTAAAGGAATATTCGAGCAGCTTTTTCCGACGTCAAGTGACTGACGACGTTGCATTGATGTTGGTCTGGGAATTAAACCGGTTTCTGGATGTAAACGGGTCGGTCGTTTGCAGGGTAGTGTAATGTTTAGGGAGATAATTCTGAGTGGCCTACACTCGCACAGTAAACATGGGAGGACACGACATATTTGTTTACACACTCGCTGGGGTGTTTCTGTATTAACATAGTGAAAGTGACACCCACACAATCAGCAGTGGTGCCAGCTTGTTTTCACAAACCTAAAATGTCTCCGAAGAAAATAGAGACAAAAACGTAAGATACAAAGTATGTTCCAAATACCAAGATGTATCACTGGTTTAATGCTACCCCTTCCACCCGGTGATTTTATACGTCTCCTATGATTTACCAAATATGCAAATGTTACCAAGACTGTAGTGGGCTTCTGAGCATATTCCCAGAAAATTCAAGATATAGGCATATGAAAATCTTTTCCTGTCGCATCTTTGGAAGATGCTGAACTAAATACCAACATTGATATTTAACTCTTCACACATAGGACCATTTTTTAAAAAATTGCTTTTTAGATTCAGGAGGTCCAAAACACACACTTCCGTTAAAATCTCGATGTCGAATTTTTGGGTAGAAAGCAATACTTCCTCTTCTTACCACACGTGGGAGAGAAAATAAAAATGAATGAGCTTCCATAATTCGTTTGTATGTCTAACACTCAGCAGATAGTAATGAAATCATTCTGCTTCTTGTTTTCCAATATTTTGATGTTAGTTTCAAAAGCCGTAAGGGACTCAAGTTTTTTAAATGTTGCATGTCCATTGTTTTCTTCTTTGGAGCAGAATAAACAATTCGGAGAGGCTACATTTCCAATCCTGGAAATATGTTTATTCAAGCATGACCAGTGATTAGTCGAAATGCAGCAACATAGGATTTTGATGGTAAATCAGGAATTATTGATGGATTATCCAAAATTTTCTTCTAGTTTGACTGCTAATTTCCAAGTGTTTTATGTTGATTATAATTTGAAGTTATTTTTCTTTTAAAAATTCTTTTAATCGATTCATAGAAATTTTGTATTACTACTAAATTGATTTTAGATTCTTTGTTTGCTAAAATTCAGCCATTTCATTTCCAAAAACACCCACAGTGTGCAGGAATCTACTGTAAGACTATTTTTATGTGGGTTCTGTATTTGTTTGATAATATCATGTATTTCTTTGATCTTCATCACTTTGGGCCAAGTAGTAGAACCAATAGCCTAAGAGGAGTTTTGGAATAACTCGTTATTCATTGTCACACTGCATATTCCCCCATTTTGTACTTCAAATGGTAAATACAATCCATGACAGTGTTTAAACAGTCTCTCATTTAAAATGCTTTGATAACTAATCTCTATTATAAGGAGCATGCGTATTCCTCCTGGAGCGAAACAACGGTCACGCTGATGTATTATGATGTCATCATGCCTGAATTATAGCAGTTCAGACCAGTGTAATGAAGCAAAGAAGTGGTAAAGCCCTATAAAACTGAGAAGAAAGTCGACAGTTCTGAATGTCTCCAACTTTTTCTTTCAGCTTTATGATGTCATCGGAAGCAACTGGTGTATCAAGTTCCTGACAGGCTGGTTGGATGACCACTGGAGCTGTATCACCAATGGGCGCTATCCGAGCTGGGTGTCGCGGTTTTACTCGACGACTCCGATTAACGCGCAAGTTTATTACTGACAGAAGTATTTTATATCATTTCTCCCATTAGTGAAGTAAAGTAATAAATAGCATTGTCAACAATGGCAGTCTTCTGAGCTACCAAAAATAAACAGCTGAGGAACTGCAGCGAAAGAGCAATGCTCGGAGTGATACATTGGGCGCAAAACTTGTAGAATTGATGGCCGTAACAGCCTACCTAGCTACCGAGCCTAGGAAAAATGTTTAGCTTACTCGGGGTAAGCGACATGATACTTTACTTACTCTCAGCGCATCAAAACATACTTCTGCCTATCAGGAGGCACATACAATTTCCTTAATGTCGATTCTTCTGGTGTTTCAAAATTCGTTAGACAATTTGAGCTCTGAACTTTTCAAATTATATAAAGGAGCATCACACAAAAGAAAAGCTTTGCATAAACCCGTATAATAATAGAACTTTTTGAAACTGATTCACTAAAACAGGTCTAGAAGTTGCATGCGAGAGTTGTTCCATCACCTGTAAAGATACTGCTAAACTCGGCAACATATTGTTGCAAATAACAGCAAACACTTAACTTTCGTCATCATATGGCCAATCACTTCATTAAGATAGCGTACTCCATTGCTTTAAAAAGGCAGTGACAACAACTGAAGATCTCTAAGTTTCGTCAGCCGTTCAAGGGATTTCCCTTCCAATAAGCGAGGCAGTGCGTGTAGTGGAGGTCACTCACTGAAATTGCCTTCTCATATGAAAATGTGGGGGAGGCTCTTGTTGAACTTAAAAATAAGATAAGTGACCAATTGTGATTTTAGTAAAATTATTTAAAATACTTATATAAAACACTATTACAAAAATATGTATTTTATGTATATGAAATATAGTTAAGTATACGATTGAAGTTTGCTGTTTTGGGAATTTGTCTTACTGCCTTTGATCTATAAACAGAAGTATGTTACCTTCGTCACGGTCTCTCTACCTTCTTCCTAAACAACACTGCTAGTTCACATAGCGTGACCGAAAACCGCAAAACCTTAAGGTTGCAGTCTGCCTCATGGCAGGGCGTATGACCTTCGGCTTTATGCTGCCATGTGTTGTCCACTTAGTGACCGTGAGACAGACAGATCTCAATGTCCTGCGTGGTTTATTGGGACAAAGAAGCAAGAAATAATGATACTTGTGGCTAGTAACATAAAGCATAGTTAAAAACCACTACCTATAATGATATGCGGCACAGTCACACGACTTTTTCTAATCATTCCTCAACGAAACACCTTTTTCCAACTCTATGTTAATCGGGACAACTATTTGTACAAATGGCTTTTATTATGCTTTTCCTAGTAGGTACAATGGGAATATGGGAATACTGTAGGCCTATGATATCTTAACAGCTGATCGTTAAGTGATGTGTCTGATGACCATGCGAGAGAGACCGAGAGAGAGAGAGACAGACAGAGAGAAGAAAGAAACGAATGACTTCCTCTTTGAGAAAAGTTAAGTTTTTAATATTGAAAATAATGTATTTTAATCAAAGTCGTTAGTGCTATTTGAGAGTTAGTAGTTAGGGATACATAGTTTTCTTTATTTTTAATATTTAACGTTATTATCATGATTCATGTCACTTCCTACGAAGACGTTCAACTCAAATACGAATTTTGATACAAAACACTTTTCGTTTTTGACTGATACTGTTCATAGACAAACTGGCATACATACATATCTGTAAACCGTTTTTCTTTTGTTATTATTCAAGGAGTCCGAAACATTCCGCTGAAACACCGGTATCGAATTTTTGGGTGAAATACAACTAAAGTTTTTCTGACAAAACAAAGCCCTGTTTAAATCTAAAAAACATTGCGCTGCTGATTTGAAAATGAATTTCTAATATTGTTTATGCAGATAGCTCTAGTTCTTGGGCATGCCCCTAAAACAAAGGAGAAGCTTTAAAATAAAAGGCGGTTGAAATATTTTAAAAATGGTCAATATATTAGAAATAAATCTAGTCCCAGTATAGAAAATTACTTGCATTATTAATAGGTGTGCAAAGTAATGTGAAATTTAAATTACACTCATCTGGCATGAAAAAATTATGTTTTAGGAGTTTAAGAAAACCTTCGAGAAAACGATTTTCTTCTAGTCTGTATCTCTTGAACAAATGTGCCAAAGCTTCACACAGTGGGCACATCAATCTTTTTCGTACTAAGGTGGTACCTACCCACTTTTACGAGAATAACACATCTTTCCATGACAATCGATATAAATAAGTGATAGCTATCGTGGTTCGCTGCAATTCTTTCACCTTGGCCTGTCCCAAGCTACAATATATTAACCTATTTTTAACACTTCGCCATTTGTTTTCAGCCTACCTCTCTAGTTCCTAGGGGAAAAAAAAACAGCCGGTAAGAAGAACAAAAACAGCCCAAACAGTTTTTACCATAAGAGGCTGTAACATTAGTGTAGCTTCTATGGAGAAAACTTCCCATAAACTAGAAGCTCCGTGGCGTGGCGTGACGTCACGTCAGGGGAACAGCGTTTCTGTGAGGCACTGTTAAAAGTGATGTGCTGAAACTGTTTTTAGGAGTATAGTTGTGTGAAATTTAGTTGCGCAAGGTCATACCTGTAATAAGTTTGTGAAAATAAAGTAATTGAAAACCTAAGTGTTACAATAGCTTCATGTCAAATGAAATATATTTCTTGAATCTTCTGGAAATATTCTCAGAAGTCCTCCCACTTTTCTGAACAGGAATACATTCATTTTTTTCACCTCTTGGCTATGCAAAGAGAACGTAATTTGAAAGCGAATAACTCCTAAATATTTAACTATCGCTCAAAGCCTACTGTAATCCCCATGCACCTATACGAAAATTAGCAATGAGATAAAGTCTTCAAATGTTTTTTTTTTAAAAAAAAAAAAAAAATTCAAATGTTTTATCCTCGAGATGCTTAAATACAGTAATTATGCATCTGGTAGCTGCACTTTAGTGGCCTCATTAAACTACAAGTTTCCACCAATTAGAAGAAAGCTAGTTTAGAAAAGTAAAAAAGTATAAATGTTGGAAACGAGCGACAATAAGATGCAACTTACACCACCACAAAAATCGAGAAACATGTGTACAAAAATTCTATGGACAATTCATGGATTGGAGAAAATCAAAGTGCAGACCTCATTTTCACAGATGTATTGCTGGCGAATTCTGAAGAATTGTTGCAAAGTACGAAATCTTCGACCTCCTGCACTCAACACTCTATTTTGCAATAAAATGTTCAAGATCGAGATCAGAATAAAACCAATAGTTTCGCGTCTGCGCACATGATCACAACCTTGGCGGTTTTACTACGTAAGATAAATTATTGACTCTGGTAAGCGCACAATATTAAAAATCTATTTAAGTATAAAAGTGAATGTTTCTTTGTCGCATTTGGGTTCCTATACCATTCATCCACTTTTCTTTTACGAAACACAATCATCCACCTCTGCAATCAGTTCATGTGATTTTCAAAATTGTGACATTGGTTAAGATCTCTATGGAGTACGCTGGCCGTAGATTAGTTGCTCTTAGGATGATCGTTGCCAAGGAGCTGAGAAAAATACGTAACCTTTTCAACTTTATCTCTGTTAAGAGTTGATAGTTCATGTGAGAAAGAGAGATTTTAACGTATTTGGAACTTCGTGTAAGAGAGGACAAAGCAAGTAAATGTAAAAGTGAAGAATAAGCTAAAGATAGTGAGTAAACTTAAGAGTTCAAGAAAGCCAAGTAAGAAAGCTTTTGCTAAAGAGAGTTTATGTAAAGTCTTTGTGTTAATTTGTGTTGAGTGATTCAACAGTAAAAGTTCGAGAAAATAACAGAATACTGAAAAGAGTTGCACTGTCTGCAATAGAATGAAAGTACATATTAGATTCACATGATTTTCTCAACTTCCTTTACGTAACACATTCACACGTTTTCCTCTACTCACTCTTCAACAAACAATTCATACAACTTTCTATCTGATTGAAATAGAAATGCAATCATGAGCGTTGCGAAGGGGAGGGGTCAAGGGGGGCAGCGGCACTCCCCTTCCCCCAGAAAATTAATGAATTTAATATGCAGTCAATGATTGACTATTAGGCCATTGTTTTAATTGTCATGTAAAGAACAATTTTTATTCAGCACAAGTTAATCCGGTTATCCACAACAAACACTAATTTGTGGCAACAGAATAATGAATTAATTTGATTGCAAACTTCCAACACTCGCCTCCCTCCCTGAAAAAAGTCTGCCGACGTCCATGAATGCAATGTATAATCATTCACAGGGGTTTCTCAACTCGCTTTTCTTTCAGTACTATGTGGTTCAACAGTGTTTTCGATAGCGTCTTCCCAGTATTTTTATTTCTTTTATTTTTTGTTCTTTATAATATCCTAAGAGTTTTAATTCTTTGTTTGGGTTATTAGTAATATTTTTAAATGTCTCAAAAGAAGCAAGGCTATTGGGCAAGTGCAACCCAAGTCTACAAGTTGATTGGATAAATCGTCAAACCAAGAGCAACACCAGCTATTTCAGCTAGTAATTTAAAAATGTCTTAAAATTAGACATGCTCGAGCACAAACAGTCGTGTGAATATTCAATTTCTTGGGCAATCAAAGAAAGTAATTTCAAAGCCATCACAAAGCGGCTAGCTGGTAAAACATTTGACTATATTTGAGTTAGAGCCTACGTATTCCCCCCTTCCACCTACAAGCAAATTAGCAATAACAATGCTTGTTCTGATTAATATGAACAAGAAACAGGGATAAGGGGTTCTAAGAATAGTTTGAACAAGAGTAGAGACTGGAACGTACCAAATTTAAACACTTCAACGTCTGTTTTCAGCCTACCTTTGCAGTTCCTAGAAAAAAAATTTACGTAAGCAGAACAGCCCGGAGCATTATGAAAATGTGTGTACTGCGGGAGCGACCCATAGAGATGCCGAAAATAAACAACAGAAACAAATGTGTTTTGTTTATGGAAAGGTGGGCAAACAAAAAAGTTCAAAACAATTGCGGGGCTATTCCATCCGCTCCAGGCTGACTCCGGCAGGTGGCGCTGGTTCACATGGGGTAGGTAGGGGGGACCAGGGAGGGCAAGCGCCCGTCGCGGACAGGTGCAAGTCTGAGAGGTGCAGCCTTTTGTTCACAGGGCGATACCCAACACATACCTACTCTTTATGATGTAACATCGATTTTGTTTTTGTCCAGAAATAACTTCACATCGCCTTTCTGTGGGTCACTTAACTATAGATATGAACAAATGCGACGTAATTCCAAAATACAACAAACTATACCACTTTCTTAGCTTTATTGCTGCATATTCACACACGTAGGAATGGCGAAGTGGAGTTATGCAAGTATCCACAGTTTGACTCAAATATTTTTAAAAAATCTGTTACTCCCCCCCCCCCAAAAAAAAAAAAAAAAAAAAAAAAAAACATTACATTCAGTCGTAGTTCTCAATATAGCGCTTATCAACAGCTGAAGATCACTGCTTCCGGGCAGCACAAATCACTTGTTCTGTTGTTTTTTTTTTTTTTTCGGACGCATTCGACAGAGCGCAATGCGTCAGGAAAATGGTGAAACAAGCGAGATCCTCAAATTTGAAATTTCACAGCCGAAGAAAAAAGCATGGTGGATTTTGAATTGAAAAGTATAAACATATAGTGGAACAAAACAAATTAAAAATTAAAAGCACGTAGTTTCAGCTTCTCTGAAAGAAATTGCATGAAAAGAAATCAGGGATTTTAATTCGAGGTTAATTGTGTATTTACATTATTAATCGTTTGTATATTTTTACCAACTATCGGATCCAAGCATAATTAAGTCCAACACACTTTCGCTAAATTTGAAGAAAACTGCAAATTGATGTCACTTTCTTATGTTCTCACACAATTAACATTTTACCACTTGGGGAAACTTTCTAGGTTAGGAGTAGCCATATTTTGCTTCTCCTGTAAAAAAATGTTTTGAACAGACGCAATTTAAAATTATGTTCCTAGAAACCCCCCAAAAATGCATTACTTGCCTATATATGTATATTCATTTGTTCCTTCCGTAGTTCTGAGGATCTTAGTTCAATTAAATTAACTAGAGAAAATTCAGGTGTCAGATTTGATCTTAGATCAAGATGCCCTGAACTTAGATCAATACGTACTTAGATCAAGGTTTACACAACCAACATTCTAAGTTCAGTTTGACTGAAGTTCATCTTCAGGCTGTTGAACTCAGATTAACTTTCATGCAACTGGGACTTAATGTTTTACAATTAAACAATACGTAGACTTTTGACAATTGCTTTTAGATAGTTCTATGTTAACTGAAGGAAATGGAACTGTAAGACAAGTTGAAACGATAGAGGATTATGAACAGATTTTTCCCCTTTACTTTGAAACGAGTTTGGCAGGAATTTCAGAACTGTTTTCCCTGGTCAAGCTCAGTAGGAAGCTTCATTAGGTTTACATTCACCTGAGAGGGGATAAAAAGAAACCAAAAGTAATTATTTTGATGCGTGCTGGAAGTTACAAACGTCATCATAAACCACTCGCTATCTTTTGATCTCTTCTCATCAAATCAACAGCGCTCCTGGAGCCAGATACACTCACATGAGTGATTCTGACGTAGTAGCTCACAGTGGTATAAACCGATACAAGTCGTTTTTCTAACTTTTTACCTCGTCCAGATCACTCCTAACCCTTTTTTAAAATTACATTTGCCTAAACCTTTAGCATTCCTCTGGGACTGCCCGTCAAAGGAAGTGTAATTACCTTCCTGTACAGATGTGGAAATATCGTACACATGCAGCCAACATATCCTATCAGAAGTGAAGGATTATTCCTGTAACGTTCTTAGCTAGCTCTACATAATGAGCCATTTGCAGCGCTAAGGAAAGACGAGAAGCCGTTTCATCTTATAGGGAGATATAGTTTGAAATACTGCAGTATAAGGGATAGATACAGATAACTTCGCTGCTTAATATATTTAATTTATTAAAAGGTAAATCTGACAACTGTCTAGCAGATCAATCTATTCCACAACAGTAGCCAATGCGAGGTGACTGTCGAGATACTGGGCAACATTATAAGGATGGTGCTCTTTTTTACCCCCATGCTTTTATTTTTCCCTCTCAAACGCATGGTATGTAGCGCAAGGTGTACCTCGCGAGAAACCCTTGCTTCACCTACACCACACGCTTTAGCAGTAAGCTGAACAGTTTTTTAAATCTGTGATTTCTGTGTTCCTCCATTAATACCCTAAAATACTTCGGCTAAGGATTTGCATCAACTGCCACTTTGGCTAGGCATTAAATTCACAACTGAAGTCCATCGCAGGAATTCACGCCTGTTCTATAGCTATTAAAGCTACAAGTGATTACAGATAATGAACTCTTGAATAACACGTCATAAACGCGTCATAAACATGCCAGGTGCAGATAACTGCTAAGTGAGTTGTAGGTTCTCTCTTGAGCAAATAGAGGAACCATATGCCTGGTCTTGTACCACACAATGTACCATAGAATACCCATTTCAGTACCAACTTGGCTTGATCCAGATGTGCCACTACTTCTCATGACACACTCGGGGGTGTTGCGACCCCTTCAGCTGCCATGGTGAGGCGCCGGGCCCCAGCACTCCTGGTACATCAAGTCACTGGGTCGGATCGGAACTTCCCAGCCCATCCCGAAACGGGGATTTTAGGATTGGGTTGGGTTGGACTCTGCCAGAAGTGGTTCCCGATACTGGTTGGTGAGATATTGGGTACATCTGAGCGGAAATATTCACGCGGGCTTTGAAACGCCTTAATTTCCTTCAGTGACAGAGAGATGGTCTACATTCGTGGTATCAGCAGATCTTCAGCAACAGTTCGTGATTTTCGTCGACAACACTCCAGAACAATTCCCTGATAATGTTCGAGGTTGGCCACGTTAGCTCGCAATCCATCCGACACGTGGCATTTACAAATTGTAGTACAAAATAATACCAACTTCTACCAATTCCTCAGTGAACTACACAAGGAACAAGGGGATATCGACACTGCTAAATCAATGATTAAAACTACTTCTATAATTAAATAGGTATTAAAAATATCAATTCATTGCATCACAATTTTAAGATCCTTTTCCCAGTCAACATAACCTTTTTAAGACGATATTTTAACTTCTTATAGGTCTGCAACTTCCGAGAACTAGTGCTCATCTCCCATTATAGTTTGTTAAAATTTTCTCCTAACTTCATTTCCTTTTTGCTTGCATCTTATAATTCTATCTATCCCCAGAATTCTGTAATTTGTCTCGCCTCCTTTCAACAGCCAACAAAGTATGTCAATCCGGAAAATGATTTTTATTAATAATATTTCAGTGCATTAGATTCGTAAGCTTTGCTTATATGAGAGAGAGGGTGTGTGGGTCCGTTTCTCTCCCGCTAGTGATTAATTTTTCCCTCTTTCTTTATATCCAAGGCAGGTGCTACTAACTGAAGCTTGATTCCGAAGACTTGGAACTGCGCCTTGGGTCCTGCAGATGTGGCAGCGGTTTCGGTGCAGTATAAATGAAGCACATAAATCCCTTCCTTCAACTTGGTCATGGCCGCTGCTACACAAAGGGTTACGCCAAATATAGGGATGGCCAGAAAATAAAGTAACTGTTACATTGCAATACAATGCAACTAGTTCCCCATAACAGTTATCCAAATAACGAATACAAGGTAACTACACCAAAACTGTTACTAAAGCAATAAATACAAGTAACCAGTTATCCAATAACGGTTACCAAAGCAACGAATACAAAGTAACAGTTACTCAATAACTGTTACCACAGCAATGGATACGAGTATCAGTTACTCTGTTATCAAAGAAACTAATACAAAGTAACAGTTACCCTATAACTGGCAAATGATTACACTGAAGTTGGCAGTGCTACTCTAGTTACTTTATTCAATTTTTAGACTTGAGTGCTTCAGAAGGTAATCTCAAATAGACTGCAAGAAGCAAGAGATATTTACTTACAATAAAGTTGTAGTATTAGCCCATCCATAATTTATTATCTGTCCCAGATAAGAGATGGCAGCACTAATAAACTTTTTTGATTTTGAAGGCTACATAGTTTTTATGTACCTCCATGCCTTCAATTGCATTTCATATACTTTTGTACATTTAAATTAAACTTAAATATACAAACTGTGGTAACAAATGCAGTATTCTATATAAAATTGAAGATAAATGTGTTTATATTACATGCGTTAATTTACTTCAATGCCACGGATTCCTCTAAAGTTTGTGTGAATGTGAAGTGCATTGAACAGCACCTGGCACAGTTACTAGCCCAACATGCACTTGCCTTAATGCACGTGGGATACCTACAGGTCCCTCTGGTATTGCACAGCGAACAAACACGATAGCAGGATGAAACTTGGAAACGTTCAAACAAAGCATAACCTAGAGAATAGAACAACCGTTTTAATTAAGCCAACGGAAATAGTACCTGGAATAATAAAAGGGTTTCCTGACCAGAATTAATATCTTCTCATTTCAAACCAACGTTTCATACAACCATCATTGCAATAGTTTAAGACACAGCAGTTTAAATATTTAATATTCCATAAAACATAAAACCCTGCTGTAGTTAAGGCTTATATACACATTGCATGGCTAAATCTCAGTGTAATATCTCTTACTCTCCAATTCAATTTTAAAACCGTATTTGATTATGCATACGTAGCAAATTTTAAAAACAACCATTTTTACCTTCTCTACTGCGTATAGCAGGCATGTCAAACCTCACTCCCAGGGTGTGAAGAGAGGGGTCTACCCCTCCTTAACTGCAGTAGCACGCGCTCGTAGAACCGGTTTTCGCTTTGTTTTTCCCGTTTTCCGATTTGATCATCACGGAGGGAGGGAAAATAGGGGAAAATTTTTCACGCCTGGTGAGTGCTGTTTGACACCCCTGGCGTATAGTAAGAGAAGTATTGTATTCCACTCAAACATTCGATGTCGAGATTATCTGAAATGCTTCCAGGCCCCCTGAATAAAAAAAAAGCATTTTTAGGAAAAAGTGTGTGTGTGAACAGCATAACTTTGGTGAAGGAACTGATATCAAAGGGCTGAAGCCAGTTTTACTCCAAGGCTTAGAAACATGGCAATACATTAACCATTTACACTACAGTGTACCAAAACTGGCATTAATTGACTGAAATGGACAACCCCGATATCCGAGAGAGGGGAGTAAGTAATTCATGCGACAAGAGACAGCTCATCTACATGTCCATGCTGCACTGTCGTTGCAGAAGTTTGGCTTCAATATGCAGATCTTGAAACTGTCCCATAATGTTCTGATAATGGGCTACTTACCCTACATGATCCATCTCATACGAATTTCAGCATGTAAGCTTTTACAATTCCGTGTTAATAAGCTTTATTTTCTCTTCCTTCGTCTGTAGTAAGTGGAGAAAATATTGTATCTGTATTTACCCAGATTTTACTGGAAATAAAGGTTAAGAGAATCAAAACAGAGGTATATTTAGACAAAATGTCCGCGTTCGTGTCTGTGAATAACATCAACACAAAAACGTAAATTTCCATGCAAAGGGTAGTTTAGGGTGGAGGGAATTTTGTTGTTTTTGAACCCTTTTTGGCCCACATTTTATTCAAATACTATCGAAAATTTAATCCGAAAAGGGGGTGTTTAAATGTAGCGCAGATGGCATTTCAAGTCTGCGTTTGACCTTTAAAAATGGCGGAATCTAAACAATTGAACTGCCAACCGATTACTGAGGGGTTGTGAACATTAAATACATAAACCAAGAGTCACCAATTTCATAATCATTAAGTCATTTTCAGTCTCAGGGTCCCTGAAAGCAACCGTTTTGCAACTATCTATGATGGTTTGATTGTATAAAACCTCGGACCTTACTTTCAGAATTGCCCTCGTATGTGGCCCTTTTTTCAGCAGCTAGAAACGCATTCCCATATTAAAACATCCCCTACACATTTCTACATGTCACAAATTACGGGGAGTGGGTGTAATACTATATTCCTGTGTATTAAAACTGATTGCGTTGGTTTACACTCTATGAACAAAAAGTTTGGTTATGTTTGTACCACCGCCGACTGTTGGCCAGTGGACAACGTGTTGCTTGGCGACGCCTAACCACTGTACGCATCCCGCTATACATTTTCTCGACTTCATACGATAAAGTCGATAAGCCCTCTCGTGCAATAGATCACCAGCAGAAAAAAGTTTCATTCCGCAAAGCCAAGTGTCCCCGGGGTGCTTTAAATAGGTCGGCTCTATACTAATTTACACAGAAGTAATTTCCGTCTTCCGTCACGAAGCGCCTATCACCCGTGAAAAGTTCAAACTGCAAAGATTGCACGTGATAAATCCGATATATAGCCAGTCCCCAGATAACCGCGAAAAAAACGCAATAACTCAAAGGCTTTTGCATTAAATGCGGTCGTCAGCTGCCATGATAACAAGATATGATAAGCCCTTACCTGTATTTGACTTGTGCCTCAATCGTGTTGGTTATCCCTTTTTACCTTCTGTGCTGATTCCCTACACTAAATGAAGTGCTGTATTCTCCCACAGAAATACACGTTGAGTCTACCTGAATCAGTACGTTTACCACTGGCGAGGATGATTGTGGGTTAGCTTAGGAAAATAAATATAGGGTGTCCCATAAAGAACGCAATTTCTGCTTTCTCTACCACGTATAGTAAATATGGGAAATATTGTATTCCACCCAAGAATTCTATGTCGAGATTTCTACGGAAACATGTTTTAGGCCCCCTTAATGCAACAAAAAAACACTTTTAGAAAAAGGTCTGTCTATGCATGTGTGTGTGCGTGTGTGTGAACAGCTTAAGTCAAATTTGATATATGTTTAACATGTTTTAAGGATGCGACACGAAGATTTTGAAGCAGTTGGTTAGACGCTGGCCTACTGATCCCAAGGTCGCGGGTTCAAACCCGGCCCAGCCCGATGGTTTTTAACTGTGCTTAAAAACGACAGCTCCATGTCAGTAGATTTACTGGCATGTAAAAGAACTCCTGCGGGACGAAATTCCGGCACAACGGCGACACTGATGTGATCCTGGCAATTGACAGCGTCGTTAAACAACAAAATAATTTAATTTGCATGTTTAACATATGTTTGTGACAAATGAAATGTATATTTTTAATTTTCCGGATATAGCCGCTGTAGTCCTGTTTACTCTAGATGACTTTTACATAACTAATAAACTGTAAGAGATAGATCAAATCTTACTCCACAAAAAATGTAGCTCTTGCTAAAACACACAATGTCCAAATAAAATTTTTTGTAGAGTGAACCATTTTGGAGATATTCCTCGTTATTTGTGTGACCTTTGCAAAACAAGCTTCCGTCAAATGGTACATACTCATTTTTTATATTAGCCGCGCAAAGAGAACGGAATTTGAAAGCTCTAAAAGAACTGACTATCGCTCTTACTCCCCTTGTACCTACAAGGAAATGAACAATAAAATGTTAATCTCGACTAACATGGAGAAAGAGGAATAAGAGTTTATAAGAATGGTTATTACAAAGTAGAGAAAGTCATGTGAGTGCAACACATCAGGTTGTTAATGTAATAAAACACGATTTATTTGAAAATTGCCAATATCCAAATATGAAGTAGACTGCGATTCTGTATGAAACAAAATATCAGTTTCATCTGCACACATCCACTGTGGACCAAATTATCGACGAGTGTTGGGGAAACCTCCACTTGAATTTCGCTCATGAGAAGTTTGTCTGCCTTGAGTTGGGGGATGATTCGTGGATTGTTCACCACAAACGCAATACTTGACATTCCCCCACAAAAAGGGCAGATAGTGTCAAATCACACGACCTCGGAGGCCAGTTCTGATCGCCCTTGCAAGATATGAGACGAGAAGGGAATCTTTCTCTGAGCAAGCTCGTTTATTTCAACGGCAGTGTCACAGGCTGCCACATCCTGTTGCAACCACAAGTATTCCAAACAAATTGAACGCACGAGAGAGATTCTCTACAGATCGACGAGAAAGAGGACCTCTATGTGATTTGTTGCTCACTACCAATCCTTTATCTTCAAATGCCCTTACCACGCTCTGCACTGTTAACAGATTAGGCGCATTTCGCCTACCAAAGATTACAAGAAGTCTTCGAACGGTCCCTGCAGAACGTTCACCGTACCTGAAATGCACTTAAAAAATCTGGACGGGTTGATCCTTCGCGTATCGCTTCAGTTAATAACAATGACAACTGACAAATGATAATTGACAATGAGAATCGGTAATTTCAATATAAAAATATGACAGTGGCTAAAATTCCGGTTTCGGCAAACTAACAAACTGAAAGACGCACTCAATTTGAAAATTGCGTTATTTATGGGGCACCCATTATAAGTACACAAATATGTAGTAAGAAATAAATTATTAATTTTATTTCAGTGTCATTTGCCAGGATCACCTCGAACACCGATCTCTACTAAGTCTAGCGAGTTTAATCTCATTGGTGGCGGTGGCGGTGGCGGTGGTGGTGGTGGTGGCAGTGGGGATGTGTGAATGCTGAAAAACCCTTGCACCTGGACGTAGAGGTCCCTTCAACTATTGCTTATTCCTATCATACGAATCCAAGCTGAACTACCGAAACTATCTTTTCTATGATAGACCAATTCCGCGTGTGACTGACATTTACTCTACATTTTCTTCTTAAAATGTCTGTCTAATGGTCAATATAGGTGTAAAAATGCTATTTTAACGACATATGATGACAGAGCATACATTGGCGGTTGTGATAGGGAATATAAAAACCTTAAAAAGTGAAACAATTATTTAATAATGAGCGCTTAACTTTTCGTGACTAACTGACCTACAGTTGACAAAAATGTCAATCGTTAAAATAACATGTTTACACCTATATTGACCATTAGACAGACATTTTAAGAAGAAAATGTACTGTAAATGTAAGTCACACGCGGAATTGCTCGATAGGATCGTTTTTCCTAGAGTCCAAAAAGATGAAATAATCTTCCCCAGATCTCATTCACAAAAACTTACGGAAAAATTGTTGCAAGTTAGCCATTTCGGAGGTATCTTTTGTTATTGTTTAAAAATTAAAACACTGCCACGACTTACCTATCTACAATAAGTAGAAACATTTGTTCTACCCAAAATTCAAGATTTCACTGAAAATTGCTTTTGAGCCTCTCTGAATTAAAAGAGAAAAACCTCAGTATCCAATTTTTGGGTGAATGCAATGCTTTTTATACTATGCGTGTGGTAGAGAAAGTATACATTGAAAGTTTATCTTCGCAGTATAGTAAGCTTTCATAAGAACACGTTTGTAGAACGTACACGGGTACAAAAAGCAACACTTTTTAGCTTCCGCAACTCCTAAACTCCTTAGAACATCCCTTTGGGAGATACAAAGAGTATACAACGTAAGCGAAGTCTCTCCTCACTCACTCCTTCCCCTCATTGTTTCTATTCAGAAGCTCTACATTTAATCTCCAGTTCAATATAGCACCGCAATGTTTACCATAACTATGTAGGTAGGTACGTAGAAGCGAGAAATTCCAGACTAGACGTGATAATGCCATTCGAATTTACAGCATCTGGTTCCATTCATCATTCCAACCTACCTTCCTTCAATTAAGGTTCACTGCTGCTAAATGCATTTATGTGCTATGAACTATGTGAAACACTCGTAGCTCGCTAAATGAAAATGCACTTCATGTTATCGAGAAATAAGTTCATTACATATTTCGTTGAAGATACAAGCGCTAAGAGAAAACCGAATCAACATTCAAATGTTCAAAAATCGGTTAGAAATTATCTACTACTTCCATGACAGCCAGAAACAACTGAATAGAATCACTTTAAAAATGACAAAAGTATTAAAAATGAAAATAATATGCAATATAATTTTTTATAGTAATCCATCTGTCAAGGTATACCAGTTTTCCAAAATTATATAAAATTCCTTCCGAATAAAGGGGCTTCACAGTCTATTTCCAATAAATTGGTATATATTTTCTTAGCGAATTATGGGTCCAGTAAACAATCACTTAAAACGGAATAAATGAAAAGCAAGTATTATAAATTATCGATAAATAATTGATAAGGAAACCAAACAAACAGAATCGCTCTAAATACATATTTATAAGACCAATATATTGTAGATGTCACGCAACTAAAGCTTGCCAACGAGAGCTGCGCGAAACTTCGGTACTACTCGGATAAAATTGGATACCACATGCCCATTTCCACTCACTAGAAATGATATACTTCCTCCAGGACATCGCGAGATGCAACTGAGTAACAGCAATTTAAAAATTGTTAGTGTTAAAAATGAAAACCAATACCGAATCTTTATTTAAAATTAAAAGCCTGATTTAAATTTGTATAAACTATTACAGACTATTCCCAATAAGTTTACTATGCATTTTGTCAAGTATCTTAAATGATATTGAGCAAAATCGTGGGGAATATAAGAAAATAACGAACATTTGAGTATTTTGGTTCTAGCAGTTTGTTGGAAATCTTGGAAGATGTTTAATTTAAACACCAAGCTAAGCCAGAAATAGGCCAGGAGATTAATTTACCGCGAAAGAATCAATTCGGAGTTAACTCCTCCATATTCGCATCCACTATATAGATAAAATGTGAGATTAGATACGAAAGTATCTAAATACCCGTTGACGTCATTCTTGGTTCTTCGAACTGATAATTTGTGATTATTCAACAGTCAGTTTACAGATAGCTTGTGCAAACATATGAGCAAAGCACTCAGGCTCGACATCACGATCAACAAACCGTATGCTTCACTTGGCACTTTCATCTGTTGACAAGCCAGTTGTGCTAAACGCCACGTCAACTTTCATCTACATATATGATGCCACTGGAAATGCACGTTTGAAGTCCCAGAACCCTCAAAAAACACTAAGAAGACAGTCGGTATGTACGTATGCTCAAAAACGGAAAGTCCAGAAACAAGAAAATCCCTTACTCGTCAAATTACCCTTATCATGAAAAAAAATTGACACTTCTATTTTCTCAAAAAGGGCTCGGAAGACCCAGTTTCGTTTCCTGATACCAGCGAGAATGGTTTCTCCCGCTGGGACACCTGGTCCGGGGTGCACTCAGCCTCGTTAAGTGTCTGAGGGCTAATTCAGGAGCTACTTGACTGAAAAGTAACGGCCCCTGGTTGTAAAGAGCGCACATAGCTGCAGTGAGGGACCGGGGCGCTCACTACGTCCCACCCTGCAGTACTGCACCCCGCTCATAACGTCTGTGATAGAGGTGGAGGTCGTAGCGGCCAGGCGGCAGGCCTTGGTATGGAAAGAACCGTTGAGCCGCGGGGTTGGTTAGTTTTTATTAGTTGTGGTGTTCGAACCGTGTCCATTCTGTTTACATGATGATGCCATTTTATTCTATATCCAATTAGTATTTCAGTTAAGTCTCTGGATCCACAGGGCTTCGGTTCTTTTTTTTTTTTTTTTTTTTTAATCCAAGGTAGCCACATATCTTAAAAATCTTAACTGGGCAACCTCTATCTTTTCTATTTTAAGATGGTCAGCACCCAACTCCCACACCATTGTTCAATGTTGAAATAGTCATCAATCACCTTATAATTTGTCATTAATCAGCCATGAATTTCCATCCACCACCAATCAGCAGGCTAAGAGCGTTCTGCTGCCCATATGTTTACAGCAGGATCGTCTAGTCTGAGACAGCTTATAGTGTGTGTCTGAGTAAACATGGACTTAAAGCTTGCATAAAAGTTCATCTGAGTTCAACCACCTGAAATAATCTCCGGTCAACAAGAACTTAGAATTTCTATTGTAAAAACATTGATCTAAATTCATGACATCTTGATCTTCGATCACATCTGGCTACTGACTTTTCTCCAGTTAACTTGAATTTGGATCAGCAGAACTGCAGAAGGAAGAATGGTAAGCAATGCTCTTTTTTGTAGTTATTTGGATAAAAGGAGCATTCTTTTAAATTGTTCTATGTCCAAAATACAAAATGTTACAGCAGAAGCACAAACTGATTATTCCTAACCTAGAACTTTTTTCACAAATTGTAAAATGTGAAGTTATTGTGTCTGAGGGTTACTTCTAGAAACACAAAAAACTAAAATCGCTTTGCAATTGTCTCTTCAAATTTAAGGAAAATGTGCTGGACTTAAATATACTTTGATGCAAACATTGATAAAGTAAACTTAAGGTAAATACATAACCTAACCTCCATTAAAATCCCCAGTAAATTCCTTCTATGCGATTTCTTTCTGAGAGATTGAAGCTAACATGTCGGTTTTTCTTTATTCCACTATATGTTTATACTTTTCCATTACAATACAATGTTCACCAATCCGTTTTCTTCGCGCTGGAAATTTGACGATCTCTCGTTTGTTTTGCGTAATTTTCCAATGGTAAATATCAAACGCGTCCGAAGCTGCAAAAAAGTGATTGCTTCTGTCAGGAAACAGTGATTTTCAGGTGTTTCACGACTTTGCCAAACATATTGTGAACTAAGATCAAAGTTGAACCGAGCTCAAACCTGAACAGAGATCAAAGTCGAATTGAGACTTGTAGTTAGGTTAATTCTACACAATGCGATTCTACTCAGATCTCATTTCATGCTCTGATCTTAGATTAAATCTGATCTCCAGTCACCGATATTTAAGCAACCGGGTCAAAAATGCTTATTTTTAGGTTTACGTGACTCATTGTGAACGGCTCCATTAAAATAGACATCCAAAGCTTGTTTCCGTCATGCTTACATTTAATGTTCATTGTGAATGGGAGATGACTGCCCCGAGAGCGTAACTATGTAACAAAACTAGTGTAAATTGCTGAACATAAGGCAAGATAAACCACACCAGCTGGCCCCTAGACGCACCCCACTTTCCTTTGCACACACCTAACCAAGATTAGCTCAGAAAGAATGGTGCTGTAGTGCTAATTGCGCGCTGGAAATATTTCCTCCAGACCGCGGCGCCGTTAAATGGAGCTCGCCACAAAAATTTATACCCAAGGAAAGAGAAAAGGAAATAAAACAGGACAAGAAAGCGCGGATCTAGCCCAGATTTATTTACGAGGGGGAAGGATTTCAAGCTACATGCCCCCAAAGCTCCTTGAGTTTCAAACGGCAATGTTTTACACCGAGTAATTCTTTACCGCCATGCCGTGGGGCTTCTTTGAGTCAGGACATCTTTAGACCTCTGTAATTAAACATTCATGTTAGAAGTACAACTTCGTGATCGCCATTTATCCCATCTTCGAAGTAAAGACCTCTAATTATCCTCCGCTATGGACACATCTAGTGATTCGTTAAAGCTCCACATGTAAGTCCTATAAACCTGCAATGTAAGGACGAGCTATAGATTAATAATTCGTTATCTCAAATTGCATTACGACACCGGTCGTGGCGCACAACAAAGGACAGTCGGGACCAAGATACCTCATACCAGGTGTGGCACATATCAAAGGCTCTTAAAGTCAAGCTTCCCACACGTGACTAACAATCAAGCGTAACAAAGGGCTTTCCAGAGCATTCAAGAAGTGTCCGGGAGCCGCCTTGTTTGAAGAAGTTCGAGAAAGATTTCGCTACGCCATCGCCGATATAAAAGCTTGTGGAGCACGTGAAGGCAGGCAGTTTATGAGTCGGCAGTGTGTCAGTCAATGAGCGGTGAAAGATACGTCACTTCGAAGTGAAGAAGTTTCAACGAATGTTGAGTGATTGTATCGTCGGAGTTAGTGTATGCGAGCCAGAGAAAATGAGACAGTGAAAGGACTGTATCAAGGCTACAAGAAGAAAACAGTTGCGAGTTGTAATATCAAGAAAGACTGTAGCCTGTTAACATCAGTGGAAGAGAATTGTTTTTGTGCGAAAGTTTAGAAGAAAAATAAAATGACAAAAATAACGACTGGATTTTGTCATTTTTTTTTTTTTTTTTTTATTTATTTATTTAGAGTCGCTTTAACAATTAAGTCATATCGCGACTATTCTATGGAATACAGCGGTATACAATAAATTTAGTACAATTGTTTTACCAAAAACATGAGAATACAATCAAATCAGTACAACAAGTATCTTTCATATTATATTTTCGCATGCAAGCGCGTACCTTTGAGAAATGATAACACCCTTCTGCAGTTGGATGGTGTGTTCAGAGTGGTGGATAAGTCTCCAGTGATGTGATGAAGCTGTCGTTGTGTAGCGTATTGCTTACATTCTGTGAGGAGATGTTTTACTGTGAGGCGGGTGTTGCAGACTTCACATTGTGGTGGCTGGCCTGTATTCGTACATCCTTAAAAATGAAGACTCTGCTCAGGAAACTAAATTTGAGAATTCGCTTCTCGAACTAGTTATGCTGTGTTTTATGGTGATAAATAGAAGTAATTTTATTTTTAACTGCGATACTCAGACACATAGCATGAAGGACATGATTTCCGTCTTTGTCTCTCGGTATTTACAACGCAAGATAAATTTGGCTTTTACTCTTATGTGCGAAAGAGAGAAAAATATAGGTCTGTCTTTCTCAGCTGCTTTACACCGGCTGTGTTTCGTCTTCAAAACACCAGTTGTGTTTATGGATATTGGAATGCCGAGCGCCACCTGTCGCGTATCTGGAATTACTCGCCGTCTGCATCTTGTTGCCAGGTCCTTATGGCCGATGCTTGTCTCAAGCCACTAGCATGTTGTAAGGGTACCATGGCGTACCAAATGAGGCGAGAATTTCTCCTCCAGCAACTTAGGGGCCTGTAGTGCGATGGTCTTAGTGCTGCGGTTTTTGTGCCGTCACACACGGCAGCCAATTACCGCGATTGAAAAAATAGTACTCGCTTTGAGTATTGATTGAGGAGAAGTTTGATAATTCTTCGGAGGTGGTAATACTTTTTTTGGAATAAATTCATTAAATTTTCTAAATCTTGTTAAGAATCAGAACCCCCTGCGACGGCAGGGTGGCTTACGATTACATCCCCGGGTTAGCCAACTCCATAGGTCCTTCATTTTTGTCTATTCTATTCTATTTTGAGAATCAAATTTTTCGAAAAATTTCCCATGTAAAGGATAGTTTATGGTGGAGAAACTTTCTTCAATTTTTACTATCTCTACTAGTAAGTATTCTATTCAACCCAAAAATTCGATGTCGAGATTTCACAGCAAAAAACATGTCTTGCGACCCCCTGGATTAAAAAAAAAAATGTGCGTCTGTCAGTGTGTGGACAGCATAACTAAAAAACGAAAAGTCTGTTAAAAACCAAAATTGGTATTTAAGTTTAATGTCTTTCAAGGATGTAACATGAAGATTTTGAAGAAAATTGCCCCACTACTCCTTACATAGAAAATCTTTCTTTTCTTGAAAATGGCTAACAATTTTTATTAAAATGACATGTTCAAGATACTTTTATGGCAAATGAAACGTATATTTTGAATTCTCTGGCTATAGCCTATGTAGTCCTGTTTACTCTGGATGACTTTTGAATAACTTGTAAACCTTAAGAGATAGACAAAATCTTACTATACAAAAAATGTAGATTTTTCTAACACACACAATAAATGTCCAAATAAATTTGTTGTAGTGAACCATTTCCGAGATATTCTTTGTGTCAGTTTCGGAAAAGGAACCGTCGTCAAAAGCAACATCGTTCATTTTTTATGTTAACCGTGCAACACGGTATTTGAAAGCTTTAAAATATTTGATTATCGCTCAAAGTCTACTGTACTCCCATATTCTCTTGCAATAATTTCTGCAAGTGTTTATCTCAACAACATGAAGAAGATATAAGAATAAGAGTTTGTATGGTTAGTACAAGAGTAGAGAAAGTCATGCGAGTCCAATACATCAGATTTTTATTTAGTCATTTTCCTGTTCATTTCATAGCGATCAGTGCTTGTTTCTGAACATGTAGGACATGAATGTTCAAAAATTCCCTCCGGACACGCTAGACAACTGGTTAAAATGTGCGGCATGTCCGGGAATTTCCGGATGTCTGGTAGCCTTATAGTATAGCTACAATGAGATGAAGAGTTGCCTGGATCAACAAGAAGTAGTGGTCACTGAGGAAAACCATGAAGAAAATTCAATCACATTACCCGGTACACGCAATTTCCCTAGTGCTGGCAAGCTTCTGCGCTTTAGCTATCTGGCTGACTTGAATAACATTATTTCACTTAATTAACATTTCTGGTCATTCTCAAACCTACATCCTTAGAAAAGATTAAGTTCATGGAACATGTTTCACATTTACGCAGTTCAAACCAGGTAAGGCATTCCAACGAGCCAGTACACGTTAAGATAACTTACATAAGAAACCACAAAGAACTGTCAACAGAATAGTAAACCTGCTGGTTTGCGTCACCATTCTTCTTGCTGTTGGCGGGCAAAGCATACAAATAAGGCGCTGGAATTTATACTGCGGTTAAGTCGAATTTCAAACAGCTGGGGGTCATTGACCATATCTGCTCCTGATCCACATAAAAGTATGGCGTGGACTCTATAGAAAGTACGAGACTTCCAGGTTTAGGAGCATTCACAATGAAAATTAGTCACTACCTTGACGTAATGTTGTCACTTAACCACAAGCAGCAGCCAATTACAAGAAATTGAAGTAGCTGAGCTAATATGGCGGCCTGGGAAGCCACCATCGATATTAAACACGACAAAAGATGTTTAATAGTTGTGCGCGCAGAACTCCTGGAATTGTCACCCATCCGAACTGCCGAACCTAGGGAATGTTCAGCGCAATGTTGCCAACGTGTGGGATTTTCCCCACATTGTGTCACGTTTAGGCATATATTTTTCAGGAATGGACAAAGGGACCTTTTTTTGGACAAACTGGGATGAATGAGACATTTAATAATTAAATAATTGTCATATTGGTTTTCTTTTAAAAAACTAAAGGATGTAGATCTTTATGAAGCTGCAGGACAGGATATGAGCGAAAACTGAAATGAAAAGAAGGCCTTTGATTCCCTTCCTGCTAAGCGATTACTTGCGCAGCTATATTTTATTTATGGCTAACAGTAACAAACATCTCGAATGACTGGACAACTCCGCAAACATTTGGCTCTAATTTCTCTTGTAAGCAAAGATAACATACGTACCTTGAGTACAGTGATGCCAATTAAGTTGTTTTTAAACTAAATCTGGTCTTTCTGGGAAGATCTTTAGTTGCCAAAATTTATAAATTTAACATTGCTAGTATTGGGATTTAGTTGTTTGATAAACTGCATTTAGTTGGATAGAAATGTTTATAACATTGACAACACAGAAATTTAGTGGATTTCTTATTTTTTTCTGGTTATTTTTCTTGGTCCTCTGTTGGCAACACTGCTTGAGTAGGGCACTAAAAACATTATTACTGCCTATATTGCTCTGGCATATACATAAATATTTTACTGAACATGGCGAAGCCATTGGTCTTACCTTGGTCAAATGCTGACGTCGAAAGAGTATTTAGTATGTTAAATAGTGTGAAAACCTCTCCTCGGAGTTAACTTAAAACCAATATGATCATACACCAGATTATATAATATGTATTATTTTAACGGACTTTGGCTGATTTGTAAAGGTTTTCCGACCAGCAAACAAAGCTACGGGTCACTTTTTCTTAACGTGGGACACTTTATACAGGAAAGGGATATTGAGTACTTCCTTGGGACTTTGGAGCTTCAGAGGTTGGCACCACTGGTTTAACGTTTAGCTAACTCGGGGTAAGCGATATGATACATTTGCTTATTCACAGCACATAACATATAAACCTGATTGAGTGCTCTGCATCCGGTTGTTTTCAAAGAGGAGTAAATCATGCTTATCTTATATCTATGATGTTTATAATAATGGCTCCTACATTTTCAAAGTCAATTGAAGAGATATTGCATAGAGCAGAGAAATCTTTCGGTTTCATGAAACTAAAAAATACAGACAAACATTCTGGCTGACTTTTGCATAACTGGTAAACCGTAAGAGATAAACGAAATCGTACTACACAAAGAATAGAGATCTGGTTAAAATACAATTTGTCAAAAGCAGCAAACCACTGCGGAGATATTCCTTGTTATTTCAATTTTGCAATGCTACTTTTCTCAAATGGGAGGTCGGTATTCATTTATTATGCCTTGGCCATGCAATTAGAACAGAATTTCTACACCATCACATAGCGACCAGCTCTTAAAACAATTCACTATCACTCAGTCTACTGTATTCCCATACTCCCCTTGTATCTACAAGAAAATAAGATAATTTCTGAAAATGAGTATCTTTAACACGAAAAAGATAGAGAAATGAGAATCTGTAAGAATGGTTAGCACAAGAGTAGAGAAAGTCATGTGAGTGTAACAAGATTTTTTACGGTTCATTGTGGTGCTGTCCTGAACAAAGCAAAAGTTTGTTTCCTCACAAGCTAACGGGCAAGAAAAATATTCAACCCCTGGCCTCTTTCGTAGTTTGCGGTTACGAAGAATGAGTTGAAACTTCCAGTTAGGCTATAAACGCTCGGGTATGTTATTTTCTGTACATAATAATGGGCCATTAGGGAGGAATGAAGGGAAAGTAACGTACGGCACTCTTATTACCTTCCACACACACAACACTGGACATGCTACCGACCGACGTAATACGAGTATTTTACAGTAATATCAGAACAATGGACAATCATTTTCAAGTTTACGTTCGTTGGACAATGTTTCTTGCTGGATGACAAAGGCCGTTTTAAGTTTCCACTCTTTCTTTATCAAAAATATATGATCTGCGTGTTTGCTTAAGAACTGCTTAGCAATTGAGTATATTTTATGTGGTATCTCAAGATAATAAATTAATGTGTTAGACTCGCATGACTTTCTCTACTCTTGCACTAACTATTCTTACAAACTCTTATTCCTCATCTTCGTGCTAGTGGAGATAAACATTTACAGAAATTATCTTACTATTTCCTTGTAGGTGCAAGGGGAATATGGGAATACAGCAGTCTTTGAGCAGTAGTCAAATGTTTTAAAACTTTCAAATTACGTTCTCTTTGGACGGCTAATATAAAAAGATGTACGATGTTGCATTTGACGAAAGTTTTCCGAAACTCGCACAAATAAGGAATATCTCCGAAATGGTTCTCTCTAAAAAATTATTCAGATGAAAATTGTGTGTTTTAGCGAGATGTACATTTTTCGTATAGTAAGATTTGGTCCATCTTTTACGGTTTACCAGTTGTGCAAAAGTCGTTCAGAGTAAACGGACTACATGGGCTATAGCCAGAAAATTCAAAATATACATTTAATTTGTCATAAAAATATATAAAACATGTCATTTTAATCAAAATCGTTAGCCATTTTCAAGATAATAAACATTTTGGAAACATTTTCCATGTAAAGAGTAGTTTAGGGTGGATGAATTTTCTTCAAAATCTTCGTGTCGCATCCTTGAAGGACAAACTTAAATATCGAGTTTGGTGTTAACCGACTTTTTGTTGGAGTTATGCTGTCCACGGACATAGACACATACAGATTTTTTTCTAAAACTGCTTTTGGATTCAGGAAGTCTCAAAACATGTATTTTCGGTGAAATGTCGAAATCGAAGTTTTGGGTGGAATGCAGTTACTAATAGAGAAGGTAAAAATAGAGGGATATCTCAGGTTAGCCTGTTATCAACCACAAGGTCAGAGCTAAACTCATGAGTTAAACACAGAAGCTGTGCATTCAGGCTTCAGCCGCCACTGCTGGCGTTTCCGATTTAGTCATTTTCATGAGCAACGGTTAGCAACACTGGATGCAATGGAAGGAGTGCCGTGATTACGTCATCGCCATTTACCGGTCTACAAAAATGTGCAGCGGAAACCCAGTGCAAGTTCCCGGGAATAGGTGTGTACCTTGTGCAACGGTTATTTCTTGAGGACTAAACGAGATTACTCGGCAGGCAACATGTGGTGGCCAAGACAGCATTAGCGAAGGGTGTTCACGCTGCGGAACACACAAGGGTGTGACAAAGGCGTTTCCCTTTCTTGGAAATCCCCCAGGCATAACTTGAGGGCCCAGCGGAGTGTGACTGCACGTCCATAGAGTGACCACCCACACCCTGAGTAACGTCTCCCGGGTATGGCTCTCTTGTGCTGGCTGGCTTCCGTTCCGTTCCGTTCCGGAGTAAAGTGGCTTCTTTCTTCATTGCATGCTATTTACTCGTGGCTGGCCTTGCTTCATTTCTTTTCAACTCTGGAGGAGGACATTGGAGTGCCCAAGAGGACTCCTTGTCTGGGGCGTATGCAGAGGAGGGTTCAGGGGACTCAACCCAGCCTACACCCTCCTCCCGTCAAATACCCAAAACCATAATACTTAAGTACTGCAGTTTCTTTACAAGTACGGAATGCATTACTGGGATTTCGAGGCCCCTGAACACAACCATTTCTATACATGCTTATTCCGAAAGCTTATCAACCAGATATTTCGCACCGTGCCAGTGTCCATAACGTTGGTATGCTGTGTATCTACATTGCCTTTCATGAATTACACACGTGAATTTATCAGTTTTTATTTCTCGGAACGTTATGTTTGGTGATATTCCATCCGTTAGGTTGTATTAGTACAAACAACTGTTCCTAAAATATAACCATGGTCAGCATCTTCCAAACTGCACCACAAGGATTATCCACCTCCTAACTACTGCTTACATGTAATATTTTTCAATTTTTTTTCCAAAAAAAAAAAAAAATTACCTTCTCCAGCTTGTCCTAACCATCTTTACAAACTTATTCCTATAACTTCTTCGTGTTCGTTGAGATAAACATTTGCAGAAATTATCTTATTGCTTATTTCCTAGTAGCTACAAGGGAAATATGGGAATACAGTAGACTTTGAGCGATAGTCAAATCTTTAAAGCTTTCAAATTTATTTATTTATTTTTTTTTATTTTATTTATTTATTTATTTATTTATTTTTTTTTTTTTTTTTTTTTGTATAGCTGATATAAAAAAAATGTCCATTCGACAGAAGTTCTCCAAAACTCACACAAATAGGGCATATCTCCGCATGGTTCACTCTACAAACAAAAAAAATTTATTTGGACATAAATTGTGTATTTTAGCAAGATCTATATTATTTTACAGTAAGATTTGGTATATCGCTTACGATTTACCAGTTATGCAAAAGTCATCCAGAGTATAGGCTATAGCCAGTAAATTCAAAATATACGTTTCGTTTGCCATAAAAATCTCAAACATATGACTTTTTAATCAAACTCCTTAGAGCCATTTAAGAAAATAACAATTTTCGTAAAATTTTCGATGTAAAGGGTAGTTTAAGGTGGAGGAATTGTGTTCAAAATCTTCGTGTCGCATCCTTAAAAGACATTAAACTTAAATGTGAATTTTGGTTTTTAATCGACTTTTCGTTTTTGAGTTACGCTGTCCACAGACACACAGACAGACAGACAGACAGACAGACAGACAGACACACACACACACACACACACACACACACTTCTGAGCTCCCGATAGTAAACAGAGGATACACGTATTCAGGAGATACGAAGCGCGGAGTGATGTGTATGTGCAGTGTTTATGTGCGAAGGCATTCTTCGGCCGGAAAGACCATAGCTGTTTGGAATGGGGAGAAGCGAGGTTTTCCTCAACAACCGTCAAGCAGCTTTAACAGGCTTATTCAGCGCAAAACTGGTTCTGTCCTAAATCCCCAAAAGCTGCGGTCGCATTAGATCCGCGGTGAGTGGTCAGTTGTCCACCAACACTCAAGCAGATAAAGAGACGGGGGCGGGCGTCTATGGTCAAACTGATGAAATCATGCACTCAATTGTAAGCTTACCTCGGATTAGCTGACTACTTCAACATTTTACTTTGTGTTTAAATTCCTGGTTCTCAACTATTCTTACTTTCTCCACTACATCGAGATTTCACCGGAAATATGTTTTGAAACACCCTGAATAAAAATAAAGAAAACGCCCACATTTTTAGAAAAGGTCCGTGTATGTCTGTGTCTGTGGACAGCATAACTCAAAAACAAAATGATCGTTAAAACCAAACTTGGTAATCGCTCTCACAGGTTTGAGTAAAATGACATGTTTAAGATATTTGTATGACAAATGAAATGTATATTTCTAATTTTCTGGCAGCCTATGTAGTCCTGTTTACTCGGAAGACTTTTGCATGACTGGTAAACCGTAAGAGATAGATCAAACCTTCCTATATTACACAAAATAGATCTTGCTAAAACACAATATATAAGTACTAGGAAACATTTGAAAGATATTCCTTGTTATTTGTGGGAGTTTTGGAAAACAACTTTCGTTAAATGGAACGTTATTAATTTTATATATACATAAATTATAAATATAAAAATCTGATGTGTTGCACTCACATGACTTTCTCTACTCTTGTACTAACCATTCTTACAAACTCTTATTCCTATATCTTCTTCGTGTTAGTTAAAATAAACATTTGTACAAATTATCTTATTGCTTATTTCCTTGTAGGTGCAAGGGGAATATTGGAATACAGTAGGCTTTGTGCGATAGTCCAATCTTTTAAAGCTTTGAGATTCCGTTCTCTTTGTACACGTAACATATAAAAAAATGAACAACGATGACCCATTTCACGAAAGTTCCAAGTTTTCCGAAACTCACACACATAACAAGGTATATCTCCGAAATGGTTCACCCTACAAGAAAATTTATTGAGACATAAATTGTGTATTTTAGCAAGATCTACATTTTTTGTATAGTATAATTTGGTCCATCTCTAACGGTTTACCAGTTATGCAAAAGTCGTCCAGAGTAAATACGACTACAGGGGCTATAGCCAGAAAATTCAAGATATACATTTCATTTGTCATAAAAATATCTCAAACATATGACATTTTAATCAAAATCGTTAGAGCCATTTTCAAGAAAATCAAAATTTTCGAAAAATTTTCCATGTAAACAGTAGTTTAGGGTGGGGCTATTTTCTTCAAAATCTTCGTGTCACATCCTTGAACGACATTAAACTTAAATACCAACTTTGGTTTTTAACCGACTTTTCGTTTTTGAGCTATGCTGTCCACAGACTGACAGACACAGACACACACACACGGACCTTTTTCTAAAAATGCTTTTTTTGGATTCAGGGGGCCTCAAAACATGTATTTCCGTTGAAATCTCGACTTCGAATTTTTGGGTGGAATACAATACCCCTACTTACCAGTAGAGAAAGTAAAAATTACATAATCTATAAACATTAAGGTTTGCTTTTGTTGTTCGCTTGAACTTTTAAAAGGTGGAGACTGACTTTTGCAGTTAGACCCTTCATATCATTTCAACGTTTCGTGTTATGGATACGCCACTGCTAGGTGCATTTTCCTGGAACACTGTGTCCATTCCGTTTTGATCAAGCACACTCAGTCAGTCGGAAATATTGCGCGTTCCACAGCTATTGTAGAGGTTGGCAACAAATCATTTCACGTATGTGTCATTAGGAAGAGTGTCTGTCTGTCCGTCCGGTCGTCATTCGCCTATTTGTCTTTTAACTACCAACTTCAATTCAAAAGCGATGGCAGCGGAAGTCCGAAATTACTGCTTATTGTCTCACGTCGTATTCGAGAGCTAGCATGTCAAGGCCCTAGAGAACACGTTATTTTTTATCAGAGCGGGTCTAAACAAATCCACAGAGTATAAAAAACAGGGCTCCCCTCATGTTCATGTTGTCTTTGTTCAATGACAGAACGCTCAAATCAAAGAGTTTTTCTTCCACCTTTTTTGTGCGATTGTTACTGTAAGCTTTCGTGGTTCTTTTGTCCCCATTTTATAGCATCGTCAATTCTCGCCTGCGTGTCACTGCCGGCGGTAAAGTGGTTAGCGCATCCTTCCTTATTCTAGATCGCCAGTTCGCTTTCTTTCGCACCCTTTCTTTCTGGACGCTTCCCCCTTCCCCTTGTTAGTGCATTCTAAACCGCTATCTTCTATTCCTTTTTCTTCCGTCATCCTTTCGCCTCAGGCTACCTATGTATGACACAACATTTTAAATAAAATTGTGAACTAATAATATTGACGTTTTATGGGGAATATTATACAATTGACTGAGCGAGTCAAATCTTTTAAAGCGTTGAAATGCCGTTCTCATCGTACGGCTAACAAAAAATAACAGTGCTCCATTAATAAGTTCTCTAAAAGTCACACAAATAACAAGGAATATCTCCGAAATGGTTCACTCTACAAAAAAAATTATTTGTACACAAGTTGTGTTTTAGCAAGATCTACATTTTTGTACATTAAGATGATCGATCTATCTCTTACTGATTGCCAGTTATGCAAAAGTCATCAAGAGTAAACAGGACTACGTAAGCTATAGCTAGAAAATTCAACATATACATTTCATTTGCCATAAAAATATCCCAAGCATATGGCATTTTAATCAAAATCGTTAAGAGCCATTTTCAAGAAAATCAACATTTTCCATGTAAAAGGTAGTTTAGAGTGGAATAATTTGCTTCAAAATATTCGTGTCGCATCCTTGAAAGACATTAGAAGTTAAATATCTATTTTGGCTTTTAACTAAGTTTTCGATTTTGAGTTATGCTGTACACAGAGTGAACATCAACACACCCACGAGCGGACATTTTTCTAAAAAATCGACTTTGAATAATTGGGTGGAATACAGTACATCTACTTTACTATACGTAGCAGAGAAAGTAAAAAAGGTTTGTATGTCTGAACAGTATTACACAAAAACGAAAGGTGGTTTAGAAGCCCTAATAGGTATTTAAATGTAATAACCTTCAAGGATGTGACCAACATTTTGAAGAATATTCCTCCACCCTAAACTACCCTTTACATGGAAATTCTCACAAATACATTCCTTGCATTTGTCATAAAAATAATGCGGTATTTTAATCAGAATTATTAATAATTTGAGAAAACTTAACATTGTCCATGTAAAGGGTAGTTTGGGGTGGAGGGTTTTCTTGCAAATCTTCGTGCCGCATGCTTTGAAGATGAACTTGAATGCAAGTTTATGTAACATACAGACGCACACATTTCTAAAATTGCTTTTTATTTTTGTACTCGTGGAGTGCCAAAATTGTATTTCCGGTGAAATGTGGGGACCGAATTTGTGGTGAGTAATTCTGATAAGTAATAGCGAAGATACAAAATTTAATCGCAGGAGCCATCAATACAACATCCAATGATAGGCTTGCCACGCCTTGCGGCGTTGTATAATTAAACTGTGAAATCACGCTGTAAAACGGTTATATAGATATCATTTGCACCCAAAACTTTATTTGCATAACAGGAAAGAGAATAGTGGTCACGTCATTAAATTTATCTACCATAAATAAGCTTTCGTAAGAATAGTTGTACCTACAAGCTATATCAAAACAACAGGGGGCAGAGAAAGTCCTGTGAATTTAACACTGCACCCAGCTTTGTCTTTCTTCTATGTAGAGCTCAAACAGTGAGTGCTACCGAGATTCCACTAATGACGTAGATAACCATAAGGTGTCCTCCTTGGGCTCAGTGGAATGTTTTTCTTAACGACCTAACAGTCCCAGTGAAAGAGGGTTCCCTCCCTGGCGACAATGTCTTTGCTCGATTATGGTTCCCCAGTCTACTTTAAAACATGTGGAGGATGCCCTTACTTAAACAGGGCAGAAAGTTATTACCTCAGGCGGGAAAATACTGAATTTTGTGTTTTTAGTAAATTTATAGTCGTTTTAAACCACGATTACCACTTATAAAGAATATAACAATACACTTGAACCTGGTTTATGCGTAAGCCAATTCTAAGTTTATACGTAACTCGCCGTTATACGTATTAAATTTCTGCGAAATACAACCCAGTTTTACGTAATTACGAGAAGCATAAGCCATATGCCATCTAAAAAGAAACTCAAGGCGTATTTTCCTTATTTCTATTGACAAACACAAGCTGAGGTGGCGGCTTTCGGCCGAGGAAACAAAAGACAAAGATGTTTGCTAGTAGAGCCGGTGGCTTTCGGCGGGACAATGTCGTAGCGACAAACGAGAAGTAAAGGTAAAATTTTTCGGTATCTGGTGTTTACTAATTAACAGCGGTTTTGTGTTTCAGGTGTCAATTGCTTTTAATCAATTTACTTCAGGTAATGAAAACAGTAACAAACTAAATAAATAAAAACGGGAGGACATTATACAAAAGCACAAATACCAGAAGTGAGAAAACCATGTGAATTTAATATGTTGTATAGTAATATGGATAGCATAAAAACCTGCATGAAAAAATACTACTTGGCAAAGCGCTTAGGTCTTGGCTGTCGAGCGCTGCGATCGCTTATCTTGTTGATTACAACTGGGAAATAAACTTGGGGTATAGTCAGTCATAAAAACACACATATATGATCTCTCGCGACTGCACGTTGCTGTCCTTAAAATATGATCTTATCTGAACAGAGTGTAGGTACATGCCCTGCCTCGCCTTGTTTGTGCTCACGTAAACAGTTGGCGGTTTCACATTCATTCCGATAGACTTCATGTTTTGCCAAGTAGTATATAATATGCGTACTGAATTTCACAGTGATCGGTCAAGTGGTTCAGGAACGCATAGAGGACAAACATACAAACATTTAAATGTTATTCTAAAGTAAGAACAAATTAGAAACTAAAAACTTCACTTATCTTAGTTGGAGACAACTTGAAACCCTGGGTCAGTTTGTGCAAAAAGAACGGCAACATTACTAAGATAAGTGGAGTTTTTAGTTTCTAATTTGTTCTTACTTTAGAATCTTGTTGCTTCACTGTTAATAGCTTCAATTTTCCTTATTTAATTTAAATGTTATCTTTTCCCCCTCCTTCAAAATTCAAACAGTTGTAGTAACCCCGTCGTCAACTGTCACTGTTTATTTTACATGGGCCCTCCCCATCCTTTAGACGGCCACATTTGCTATCAGTCGCTGGGAATAAGCTCATAACGTTCTACTTTGGATGGATGGTCAGTACATTTTGTATGTTCTTTAACAATCACGTCTATTAGAAGTACTCCCTTTAAGCTTCCTAAACAGGGATATCTAAACTGGTTCAGGAATTAGAAGAACAGTGATATACGAAGCAAAATAACTCATCAACAGAGGGTTAAGGGAGGGTGCGAGTCGCCATTGCTCCTCAGTTCATATATTTAATACTTGTCTAAATATTATTATTAAACGGATGCCCCTTCCGTTATTCGTCTTATCTGCACTTCCCCAATGACTGGAACACCTGCCAAACACGGCGCGACTCAGCCATGCATCCCAGGATGTCCGGCCCGGTGTTCGTAGCATCATAAGAGGGGTGTCTAGCAGCCCACGTAAGGGGTAGGTAGGTTCAACTTTAATCTTTATACCCGTTAGTGATACGCAATTAATTCCTCTGTACGGACAATCACCAAAACTACTATAGAACTGTTCAATTTTTTTTCCATGCCAGATGAACGTAATTTCAATTTCATAAAATTAACTTACACGTCTAATTTACTATCCAAAATTGCACCACATTTTTTATGCTATAACTACAGTTATCTCTAATACAGTGAATATTATTACTTTCTGTACTACGTATAGTAAGCAGGGAAAGTATGGTATTGACCCAAAAAATTCGATGTCGAGATTTCACCGGAAATATGTTTTGAGTCCCCTGAATGTAACAGAACATTTTTAGAAAAATGTGCATGTGTGTCTGTGAACATGTAAATCAAAAAGGAAACGTAGGTTAAAAACCGAAGTTGGTATTTAAGTTAAATATCTTTCAAGGATGCGACACGCAGATTTTGAAAACGATTCTTATTAAATTAAATTATTTTGTTGTTTAACGACGCTGTCAATTGCCGGGATCACATCAGCGTCGCCGGTGTCCCGAAATTTTGTCCCGCAGGAGTTCTTTTACATGCCAGTAAATCTACTGACATGGAGCTGTCGTTTTTAAGCACACTTAAAAACCATCGGCCTGGGCCGGATTTGAACCCGCGACCTTGGGAACAGTAGGCCAGCGTCTAACCAACTGAGCCACTCAGACCGACGAAAACGATTCTTCCACCTAAATTACTTATACAGAAAACTTCGATTTTCTCGAAAATTACTAACGACTTTGATTAGAATGCCACCTGTTAAAGATATTTTTATGAAAAATGAAATGCATATTTTGATTTTTCTGGATATGCCCCATGTAGTCCTGTTTACTCTTCACTTTTGCGTAACTGGTAAACCTTATGAGTAGGGCTAGGAAGTTCATGCATTTGCATGTTTTTTCATAGGGGTTAAAAATGTATGCTTTTACATTATGTGCACGAATTATGGAATTTTCAGTTATTTGGACGTGATTTTAGGGTGCATATAACTGCATATTTTCTTGATTTTGATAAATGCATAATATTTCAATATTATAGCCCCTAAACTGCATATTTTAATGGTTTTTATGGTTCTTTATTTTTTTTTTCCATCTGGATAATATTTATCATATTGGTATTATTGCACATGATGATGCAACTCAGATTTCAATATTATCTTCTTGAATATTTAATGATTTTTATGTTTTTTTTTTTTTAATTATTTTTTCCCATCTGTATAATATTTTTCATATTGGTAGTAGTGTACATGATGATACAGCTCGCGAGGTGGCGAGAACTAATGTTGAGTCATGTTGTCATGAAGTGAATCCCCTATTTCCATCCTTTCATTATATGCATGTGCGTAGAGAATAATCAGTGTGTTATCTGAGAGGTTTATATTAACAAAGATAAAGTGCAGGTCAATGCTTCCTTGCCCACCAGTTGTTGCGCCATGGTTTTCAAAAGTAAGTGTTGTGAACTGGAGCGTGTGAGTAAAATGTAGGAAGTGAGAAAAGATGTCAAATAGTTCAGCACATAGACCAGCAAAGCATAATGAGAATTTAATCAGAAAACTCGCAAACAAAGAACCTGTTCAAACACAGCTAGTAGGGTGTTTAGGAAGTAGGGTTACTGAATTTTCCTATGACTTGTGCCATGCATTTTTAGCTGCTGATATTCCTTTGTTAAAAATTAAT
This sequence comes from Tenodera sinensis, assembly GCA_030765045.1. Lineage (NCBI taxonomy): Eukaryota > Metazoa > Arthropoda > Insecta > Mantodea > Mantidae > Tenodera > Tenodera sinensis. The sequence goes on along the minus strand of CM060969.1, from coordinate 93,380,410 downwards.
AAACCGACATTTAAAAACTTTGTCAAGTGCACTCGACAATATGTGCCTGGAGAAAGTACACTGCGTAAGACTTATGTAGGACATTGGTACAATAGCGTATTGTCAAATATACAAAATGAATTAGCGGATCAGTTTGTGTGGTTGTCCTGTTGATGGAATCCCTGATTCTGAGCGCCATTCTATTGCTAATATAATCGTGGGTGCTTTAAATAATGAACAAAAGACTACACCTTATCTTCTTAATGTGTGCGAATTGTGGCAATGTAACTGTGACCCAGTTTGTGATGGACTCTTTGAAATTACTATGGCCATGTGGAATCAAATACAACCGGTTACTTTTATTTGTTACTGATGCAGGTCCTTATATGGTAAAATCAGGAAAAACTCTGAAAGGTATTTTTCCTAACTTAATTCGTATATAACTTGTTTGACATACGCTCTTCATCGCATTTCTGAGACAATACGTGATTCTTTCCTATTGGTAGATTTGTGTCCAGTACAAAGATAATTTTTGTTAAATCTCCTAAAAGAGTTAAGTTGTTTAGATCAACAGCACCTAATATCCGACTTCCTCCTGCACCAGTGTTAACTCGATGGGGAACATGGTCGATGCAGTTTTATATTATGCTGAGCACATAGAAATAGTCGAAGAGGTTGTTAATGCATTGGACTCAAAAGATGCTTCATCAATAGAAACTGTGCAAAATATTTTGTCAGGCACTGGATTAAAAGAGGATCTTAGTTTCATATCTGCCCATTTTCCTTACTTACCAACAGCCATAACGGCATTGGAAGCTGTAGGATCTCCTTTGCATGAATCACTTATTATCTTTGAAAAAACAATGTGATCTAAGTTCGGTTCCTGGTAGCATAGGGAAAAAAGTGAAAGAAAAAGTTAATTATGTAAAAATTCTGGTTATAAACAGATGTGCGATATTCGAGACATCCTCGAAAGAAAATCATCTACCACACCAAGAGACTTGACTCTCTCTGTGTGAAGCAGTTAACATCATTTAAATATGCCCCGATAACATCTTGTGACGTGGAGAGAAGTTTTTCACGTTACAAAAGAGTTTTGCGAGACAACAGACGATGTTTTACAGTTGAAAATTTGTGCAAAGTGTTGGTTGTGAACTGCAATTTAGCAGTTAATACTAGCAGCGGGACCACTTCTGCTTCAACCTCTAAGGAATAAGGTAACTTTATTATTTATACTAACTTGTCTTGTATACTACAAAGGGACATTAATTCTTTTAATTAAATAGTGCATATTTCTTGGCATATTTTCAGGTTTTTAAGAGCATGCATATTTCAGTGTTTTTTAGGGCATGAACTTCCGAGCCCTACTTATGAGAGAGACCAAATCTTACTAAACAAAAGATGTAGATGTTGCTAAAACACAATGTCCATATGACTGGAGTGAACCATTTCGGAGATATTCCCTGTTATTTGTGTGAGCTTTAAAATACTTAAACTGTCCTCAAATGGAAGATCGTTATCATTTTTATATTTTAGCCGTGCAAACAGAACGGAATAGCAAAGCTTTAAAACATTTCACTGTCGTTCAAAGCCTACTGTATTGCCATATTTCCCTTGTACCTGCAAGAAGATGAGCAATAAGATAATTTCTGCAAATGTTTATCTCAACTAACACGAAGACAGAGGTATAAGGTTCTATGAATAGTGAAAGAGTAGATAAAGTCATGGGAGTGCAACACCAGATTTATCTACATTGTCTTAACCTTTTTTTAATGAAAAACTATATAACAGTGAAACGATTCTGTTCAGCTTCCTAGATTCCCTTCAGTATTTTGAACTGTAAAGTTTAAGGTATAGAAAAATGACCTCTGTAGGAAATAAACTTTTGTAACGGTGTCAGCGGTGGGATTTCTCGAATTGTGATTTTGTTAGCACATACATGTTACAACTCTGCGTGTTTCAAAATTTGATGTTTACATTTCTCTTTCTGACAACCACGTACAGGCTTCCTGTCAGGCTATCTCATTTCAAACAGTTTTAAAAATTGTATGCTTTCCTGTTATTAAATTTAGCGGACATGGGAAACTAACTCATAAATTTGGGTTCCCCCGAGCAAATACCTGTTGTACCAGGCAAATGGACAACCTGTAAAATCGAACTTGATGGCATGCCCATACATTCCGTTCTCCGAGGGCCTGAAATTCCATTTTCCCCCGTCTTTTATCACGATATTCAAGCTTGTCGCTGTTAGACATTTCCTCGCCTGATTGATTTATTTCAGTACTGGAAATTCCGGAATTACACCAAACCTGCACGTTTAATTTGTGTCTTTTTCTCTATTTTCCGCTGCAACGGTTTCCATTCTCGTAATCAGCTGTCTTTACTTTATGTGATTATATAAAACGACAGAATCATTCCAGTTACTTTTTTATCGTCTTTACTTTCTCTACTACCTATACTAAGTAGAGGAAAAATTTTATTCCACCCAAAAATTCAATGTGCAGATCTCACAGGAAATGTTTTGAGATCCCTGAATTTAAAAAAGCAGTATAGAAAAATGTGTATGTCTGTGTCAAACTGGTATTTGAACAAAATACCAAAGTCACAAACTATAAGGTGTAAAACTGTTTCAATGAGTGATCTCATTCGTTATGAAAGTAGGCTAATTGTAGTTGTGCGTCTTGGAACAATATTTACGTGATGTAGGCGCCTCTTCATGCAGACGTTAGTTACAGTCAACAAACAAAGCCGTTATCAGTTGTAACGACACAGTATATTGCTGTGCAAACATCTTGTCTCAGAGTTTCGTGTTTATAACAGAGTTGTATATACTCACTAACTGCGAACAACGGAGTGCCGGGGAGCGTAACACTTACCTGCAAACAAAAATAACTTACATTAACACTTGCAGCTATGTATATGGTAACACGGGAATGTAAATTATTACACATCCTTATTAATAGCTTAGACTACAAGTTGGGGAAAATATGATATCCTCACTAGCAGCCATAAAGGCGGTGAACATTGAACACGTCAAGGAATGGTACATATATAGGTATTAGGGGTAGAGTACGTAGATCCTGCGTGATGGCAGATTCAAATAGGACAATAAACAGTCCGATAACAAATTCATCTATCGTAAAAGGTAAAGAACATAATTTATCACTATTATCTATTATAGGACTGAACAGACGAATGTTCAAGTCACAAATACCACTTCCCCTACCGTCAATACGACTCATCACCCTAATGACTAGACTAGAAAACCGGTAATTTTCTTTCAAGCTTTTCGAGCAGTATTTAGGCAGGTACTTTTTACTGTGAACATTTCTGACCTTCCACTCTACACCCACGCCAAAGTTGCGAGATTAGCAACAACATGTTCACAATTTATCCCAATAGACCCCTTCAGACCAATTATTTCATGCAAATGTGTGTCTAAACCACTCATTTTAGAAACAAATGAAAAATACACACAAATAACTCATATTTTTAAGCTCTAACTTTATGCTAAACGTGGCAGTAAACGATAAAGGAGTGCTGACGTGGACAATCAAACATTCTACCAATTTTAGTGTTATTTATGGAACCATGCTCTATAGAGGAATGTTTCAGCTTAATGTCATAAATTCGTCGTTAAAGCCAGCACACTCACACCTCTAGCACCTTGTATACAAATACGTCTCATTAGTCTCTTATATTTGATTTGCAATGCATAGCATTTATTGGCAGTTCAATACACATACATTCAAATAGTTTTCGAGTAGGCATCAAATGTAATTAAAACGGCTAGATACTACTTACAGAGGTAGAAAGTGTTATTCAGATAATCTTGTGCAGAATAAAACTATTTTCAGTATAGGTACCAACTCCTTAGCAACAATTTTAAAAGCATGGACATCAACTTTCCCTTAAGAGCATTAAATACGTATTTTTATGGTTTCATAATACACGCCTTTCTAGAAGCAACAAACTCTTGCACTGGGATGATGGATATTATTTTGTCTGGTGTTTATCTCACAAATTTCAGTATTTATTATAAATGTCGCTTGACTTCAAAGTATTTTAAGATCGAGAATATATACATGTAAGATAGGGTTAATATTTTCAGTCTTCTAAAAATTACTTTGCAAGATTTGCCGCTATCGGGAGGACGGCACCGGCAGTCGGAAGTGTAAACAGATAAGTTACGCGCTTGCCCAGCGTTAGCTAGCTAATCGCACCAGATAACTAGAACATTCTAGATCTCAGATGTACAGGAATCTTCCCACGAGCGATCTCTGATCAAGTTGGAACAGAGACTCGCTAAGTGCGTTTATGGTAGGACGGAAAGTACTGTTCTCCGAGCGAGGACCTTAATGGTATCTTTCAAACTTTCTCTGCAGCATATTTACAGTAAGTAGTAGCAGTATTGTAACCAACTCAAAAATTCGATACCTAAATGTTAACGGTAATAGTTTTCTTCTGGTCCTTAACGCAGTTCACAGTTTCATGCTATCACAACTCAACTCTTCTTATAAGCTCGGTCTGTCCTTTCAGTGTCTTTCTGCACTTTCTCGGTCTTTTTTATACTAACTACGACGTTACGATTACTGGATGTAGATAATACATACAGAGGATAATATTGGAGGAAATAGGTATGGGAGAAACATGGGCAGATAGAAACAATAAAAGTGTTTCTGGGGAGCAATTAGAACAATGATGGAAGATATCGAAAAGCAAATAATTCTGAGTAGCTTTAACTACAAAAGATCATTAATAGATCATAGATTCTTACAAATGGAATGGGGGAGAGAGAAATATATCGAAGTATGCAATAAAGAGGTCAGAATGGGATATACATGTTCTGTGGTATCATGCCTGGAGTCCCATCCATGCGACTGTGCAGCTCTGATAAACATGGTTGACTTTTGAGTACTCATTTGAAGAATACGCGGACATGGTGTTACTTGTACGGCGCCGCGGAAGGGAATGGAATAGCAACTCGCCGGTTGTATCAAGAGCGTTATCCACAACGCACGACTCCATTACATACCCTTTTTGCCAGAATTTTGTACCGACTCCGATAACGAATTACCTTCACCGTCGATAGGAACGACCGTGGTGCTCCAAGAAGACGCCGCACCCCCGAATTTGAAGAAGCTGTACTACATTACGTTGAAGAGGACCCATCAAAAAGTACGCGAACTATTGCACGTGCCATGGATACTTCTAACAGCATCGTGTGGACGGTTCTTCGCGAGCAACTGCTTCCTTACCACCCCCAAAGGGTACAGGAGCTTTTGTACCACTTGTTAACTTCTGCACGTGGTTTCTGCAACGGTGCATTGATGAGCCCCACTTTCCACGAAGAGTTCTGTTCACCGATAAATGACAATGGCTGTTCAATTCTCGGAACAGCCATGTCTGGGTAGACGAAAATCAGCAGGCGACGCATGTCAGGGGATTCCAACAAAGATTTTCCATCAATGTCTGGACAAGTATTGTAGATGGTCATGTGATCGGGCCATACATTTATCCTGTCAGGCTAACGGGTGCTTCGTACTTGATCTTCCTATGGAACGTATTGCCCTGTTGTTGGATGCCGTGCCATTGAATGAAATGCAGGAACTGTGGTTTCAGCACGATGGTGCACCATCGCACTTTACACAACGTTCGGGAACACCTTGACCGAAGATTTTGGCAAAAATGGATAGGCCGGAGTGGTCCTAATACACGGACCCCACGATCGCCAGATTTAACACCATTACACTATTTCCTGTGGGGTCGCATGATGGTGTAACAGACTTCTACAGAGACCCATTCCAGTATCATACCATGAATATAAGATCATTTGGTAACAGAGAACAAATTCCCTTAATAAATTAATAACGTCACAGCGATGTTTCACACACGCACCGGAAATGAGTCGGCTAGAAGTCTCGAGAAGGCGCTAGGAAAGTGCCTTTTGCTTCTGCTGCTTCCACTGTTACAGTCACGTACACACAAACAGCTGGGCGAGGCAGCCTGATCTGGAACGTCTTTATTTTCTCATTGGCCCGGCCTGTGGTGTGAAGCAGCCCGACCCCGTCCGTCCACTGGTGTGCGCCGAGCCAGGCGTCACAATATTTTAATCCAAAGTGGAATGCTTGTCTTAAATTTTCTGGGAATAAGCCACGAAGTCCTTCTCATTAAGGATAATTTTTCTATAACTGGTAAACCATAAGAAATAAGACTAAATATTACTGTACAAAAAATGTAGATACGTTAAGAGAACAATAGCCATTTTTAAAGAATAGTTTGAGGAAAAGAGAATAGAGAAAGCCATGTCAATGCAACATCAACTTTTTATTATGCTCATGAGTAGGGTATTTGGGGGGAGGCTGGCACAGTTTTTTATGGGCAAGATGGCCGCCATGCGTGATCTAAGGATTACTAGGTAAGGTGGTAGGGGAAGCACAACGTTGTAGGTGTTCGAGGCTGACTCTAGGGATAATGTTTAAGGTCTATAGCAGTGTATGTATGTTTATGAGCGTTCATGGCAGTTGAGTATGGCGTTCACTATATCGATGTGTACCACCTAACGCAAGAGCTTTCTAACTTGATTGAATATATTACCCCAACTGACACCTCACCCCTCATTGCCTCACTAGCCTAACCTAACCTAACGTAACCTAACCTAAGCCCCATACTAATACTCGTCTAACCTAGCTTAACCTAAGCTAAGCTCCATACTTCTACTCGTCTAACCTAACTTAACCTAAGCTAAGCTCCATACTTCTACTCGTCTAACCTAACTTAACCTACGCTAAGCTCCACGCTTCTACGCGTCTAACCTAACCTAACCTAGCTCCCACTCTTTTTACTCACGTCTTTCATAATTTAACATAACTTAAGCCCCATACTTCTACCCGTCTAACCTAACCCTCATACTCCTACCCGTCTAACCTAACCCCCATACTCAACCTAACTTAACCTAAGCTAAGCTCCATACTTCTACTCGTCTAACCTAACCTAGCTCCCACTCTTTTTACTCTCGTGTTTCATAATTTAACATAACCTAAACCTCATACTTCTACTCGCGTAACTTACCCTAACGTTACTTAACCTAAGTGAGCATAAACCTTCCTATTTATTAAGATGTTTTAACCTAACTTAACCTATTTGATTCCTAGTTTACTTCAGCGTTCTTTTCTTCTACAATCTATTCTGACCTTTACACCATGCTGTTTCAGGCTTAGATATTTCACTTTCTTTTGCAGATGTTTTTCAACAACTTGAGACACTTTGAAGCTATTAGACCCCTGAGATGCGAACCCTAAGCAATTTCTAATCATTTCACGGTATGTTAATACTAATTAGGAGTTTGGTAGGTATTTTAGCCACTTTTGCGACATTCTAGGCCTTTTTAGGAATTTTTGAAGGTTTGTCCTGATTTTTCGGTGTTCTCATGTCTTTAACATGTTTGATACTTTTCATGACCATGTAGACCCCTTTTAGCGATTCCTTATGCTTTCACGAACGAATTTCATCCTTTTGTAAATGTATGATGTTCAGTCTAGAGCATTGCTTACGGTCTTCCTAAGACTAACCTAACTTAACCACAAGCCTCTTTAGATATATTTCTTCATCGTTATTTGACATTATTCATGTTTCTTCTCCCTCCTCCCACTCTTTCTTAAACTATCATTAGAAGACGTTGTAACCTTGTTGCTCAGCTAGCTATTACCTCCGTCTTTGTACACTGCTCCAGTATGCTATACATGTCAACCCCACTTAACGATTCTTTTGCATAGTTCTGTATGTTCTAATGGTAACACGTCAAACGTAGCCTACATTCATTTTAAGACTATCCTAACCTAACCTAACCTAACCTAACCCAACCCAACCAACAACCATCATCATCAGCGTCACTATAACCTGCACGACCACAAACATCTCCAGCACCACCTCCATCATCACCAGCGCCACCATAACCTACATCACCATCATCACCGCGCCAACATATCCAGCACCACCACCATATTCTGCAGCTATTGTATATAGTATGTTCGACATTTTTTCATATCTAACCTTACCTATTATTTACAGCATTAGTATGCTTTGATTTTCCCCCTCCTTTATAGGGCTTTAAACTTCCACTAGAAAATGTCCTAACCATTGATGTTGAAGTTCTTATTACAGCTATTTTGTACTCTGTTACAGAATTTTATACAGTTGTATGACTCTTTTGCTTGGTTCTATATGTTCTGGCGGTAACATCTCGAGCACGACATGCAGTTTTCTAAGGCTAACCCTATCTATTATGATCTAACCTGCTTTTTAAGTGTTCTTTACAGCTTTATTCATCATTGTTTTTTCTGATCCTTTATAGAGCTTAACCTATCACTAAACGATGTTCCATCTGCTGATGTTGAAGTACTTATAGCTCAGTATTTTAAGAGATATTCAGCAATATTTTTGATAGTATTTTAATACAATCTTCTGTTTATATAAAGTTAATGAAGGTATACTTTAAGGTAGCAGGGTATACGCCTCTCCTCTTTCATCTGGGCTGGAGACCAGCACTAGAGTTAAAGTCTAGTGGCAGAGTTAACGCCTCCCTTTATAATTTCTATTTTTCTTCTTTCTTCGACAAGTATCATGGGAAGCACGGAGAAGCCAGGTGAGTAAGTTTTTTATTTTTTCTTCTTTCTTCATCAGACATCATTGGAGGCGTGGAGGAGTAGGTTCATTAAACTTTCATTTTCTACAGGAAACGTAACGGAGAAAATAATTATCTTGAGATCTAAGTTGCATACTCTTATGCACGGCTTGCAACGTTGTAATGCCCATACGCATACGTTGATATTCCATCCTCTGCAATTACTCTCTTGTCATCATGAGGCGACAGAGCTATTTTATTAGATTCAACTGTAGAAACGTTATGACGTTGGGATAGGATTAAATTCATAGAGGTTCTTACGATTTTTAAAGTTTTAAGGCACTCCATATAGCTGTTGAAGCTGATGTGTTGCTTAATGGCGCTATGTTTTATGCCTTTAATCTTTTTTATCACAGAGCCATCAATATCGAGAGCATACATTTTAGGTCTGAGACCAACGAAACGGCGAATGATTTTGCCACTCGCTTCATCTTTAAACTTTCCCAACACTTTCTTGTTTTGTGTAGAATAGCATATATGGTTAGCAGGGTAATCCGCTGTATCCACATGTTCAAGCATGTGTAATTTATCCTGGTATATATCAGCTGTAGTCACTCGATGGATGAAGGAATCTGTATCCGTGTATAACAGTTTAAGATTCTCAGCTCCATAATATGGAAGTAACACATCATATTGATATGAATACATAAGCGTCTTGGAGATGTCTAGTACGCTCATACCAATGTATATAGGCTTGTTGAACACTATTTTACGAGAAGCCATATGAACAGCTGCAAGATTAGGACCGTATATAGTTCGATCGATAAATGTAGGCTTGGCTATTAGTTTTTCTAATGTTTTGCTGTTTGCTACAAGACGTATATCCATACGATTACGAATATTTTCCATTGTTTTCCCAAACATCGCATTATTGAAAAGTTTGTACAAATCCTTCTCGAAATCGTTTCTTGCTTGCTGTCGTAGGCGATTATTAAATTCGACGTAAGGCTTTAACCAACAAGATTGCCGGAATTTTAGCGCTCGATGAATCTTAACTAGTCGTAGACCATGACTAAGAGCCTGTTTCAAGGCCATGTAATGTACCACATACTTCTTTCGGGATCCAAGATGAGCAATTAGTTTCTTTGAAGAGGATTCCCCCGGTTTCATACTCTCAGGCAGAAAGGGTAAATCATTATGAAGTTCATGCAGCTCTGCAGGATATTCCACATCAACTTCCAAGATATATCCAAAGGAATCATCCCCCTTCAACGAGCCGAGATGTATATCTTCAGGAGAAACCCACGTAAATCCACCATAAGGAAGAGCGTGGCACATAGCCCAACCGTACTGGTTATTGGCGTCTTCGTATGTAATAAAATGAGAGGGTTTACGAGGATCATACTGCTCCATATAGATGTTGTTAGCCTCAGCATACCGGTGAGAAACCTGGCATAACCCTCCTCTTATACCAGATTCAACCATGAGTAGCTGATCGTAATCAAGAAGCAATTCCAACTCGATTCCAGTATACAGCAGCATAGCATCCCATGTAAGTCCTGGAGAAGTAAAATAATGTGCAGGATCCACTTTATGACTTTTCAAGGTTTGGTCTCTAAATGTCTCGAAGACATCCGATAGGAGAAGAACATCTGAAACTAAGTACAGATCACTGTACTCACCAAGGTTTCGGACCTTAAAGTGCTTCCACACGCTCAGAGCATGATCATAGTCCTCACTGCTGATTTCTTCGCTGTTTAATCTGTTGTAGAAGGCATCCCTAGGAGGCAAACATGTATCGTTCAGGGTATCCCACGATGTTACGTAATCATAGGGAAATACTCCCTTACGAGTCATCAAGCCAATATTCTCTGCTCCAAAGTACTTTGCTGTTTCAGGATACGTTTCAAGGTTTTTTGCAAGCTTCTCCAAGCTCGTACTGAGGAAGCGGAAAGTATCCACAAACCTGAGTTTAATATCCCCAACATACTTGGAGAATGATATATAACTTTCCTCTGAATTTGGTATAACCTCTACTCTTTCGCTAGTGCACCCCAGCTCCTTAACAATGAAATGAGAGTCATACCCACTCAGATTATGCATGAAGACAGGTATATAATTAGGTGTTTTACAAGCCAGGTTACATTTATTGTGTAAAGGCCCTCTGTACGCCCCGCTTATATGTGAGTGATCGCGAACCTTCCAATTATCTTCTGTAAATTCATGTTCACACAGGTAGCATATTGTAGAAGCATCGAATGATTCTTGTTCTTCAGCTGTAAGATTCAGAGGTTTAGCAGATTTGTATAAGACACTAATTTTATTTGCCAGATCCATCAGGCATTCCATAAACTTCTGTGCAGCGTCAGGCCCTCGGTAAACATGCGGTTCAGTAGGAAGAGTTGTTTCTAGTTGTTCAACACTGGATGATGGCTTCACATAAACACAAAAGCTCATGGGAGAATGACTTTGATAGGGAGTTGTGTAGGAGGTTTCGGGGTTAGAGGAGCAAGTATGGAGAGGGGTAAGAATGCATTCAAAATCTGCGTAGATAACATAAGGAAGTTTCAACATCCTCTCAACATTCTTGAATTTAACGATAGAGTTATCCTTTGTAGGCATAACGCACCTAGCAATGCCGTATTGTCTACATATTTCGCTATGCTCTTCCAATTTTTCCATTCCACATCGTCCATGTCGGTCATCAAAATGACTGAAACATCTTTTACATACATAAATTCGTTCTTTATGTTTAGTTTTCTGCCCACGAATAAGCTTCTCAAAATCCTTTATATACACATAGTGATGCTTGCCAGCTGAATCACTCAACAGAAGAAGGTCGCGGTAATCAGTTAATTCTTCATCAACAACCTTTATGGGAAACACTTCACATTTATCATCAACTCCAAACACATTTATAGACATATTATTGAGTTGTTCAAATTTAGCGATTTCACCCAAGCTCGTAGGAAATGAGACGCATGAGAAATCGTATTTCTCTTGGAGATCCTTGTACTTGCTAACACGCTGAGGATTCTTTTGAATGAACTTAGCCAGAACAGCGTACATAAAGCATTTCTCATCATTGTAGTTCTGAGGGTTTATACAGGCTTTCTTCGCATCCAAAGATGACGGTAGAGGAATATAGCTGCTCCCTCGAAGAAGATTATACTTGTTAATACGCAGTCGAACACCATCAACCGCCAGCAGAGCCCAATTACTACCTTTGAGTTTACTTTCCTCCATTTCAACACGGAGTTTGTCGAATTTCTTTTCCAAGATGGCATCCAAGTCACTATCTAAAAACACGGCATGATTACGCGTTTTGAAGGTTTTGTTAGTGGTGTCCCCAACAGCATTCACAAACTTACATTCAGCCATAATGTTGATTTTCAAACTTTTATGAGCCCGCAACTCCTTCTGAACAGCATTAATTATACGCTGCTTAGCCTGCTGCAGGTATGAATTTAAATCCTGACTTGCTGGGCATTGGATGAAATACGATTTCAGCCGATCCTGAAAAGCCGTTTCATATTCTACAACATCATCTTCATCAGGAGACATTAACAATAATTTATGCTTAGTAGGTTCGAATTTGACTTTCTTAGCATCTATAGCCCTGTCGCAGCGTCCTTCATGTACATCCCTTCTATTTTCAGTATCGTAAACATCACCACAATGTCTACACTCGAAAAACTCACCACATATCAGCTCATGCCTCTTCTTATGGTAGTCGCGAAGAAAACTCTTGTCACATTTGCTGCACCTATAATCCGGTATAGCACTCAGAAGCGATTCCATTACTCCACCATTCCACATCTTTATAATATGTAGTGCAACACTTGTAAATTATATAAATCAATAAATGCTTATAGCACTTTCCACTGACTCGCCTTAATAACTTATCAAAGCTATTGAACAGTAATTTCACTAAGAGAAGCTGATGTTCTCGACTCGAAGGATAATTACTGAATAACTATCTAAGCTCAAGCAAGCCCTACTTATTCTGAAAGCACGGATCTCTCAGGGAACTATGACACAAAATCGCGCTTGCAGCGCCTTATAGCGGCTTCAATCAGTACTAAAACGCACATTCTACAGATTTTATAATTTTATGACGGTAAATTATATATTAGTCATCAACTATCCGTATTTTTATTATTTTTCCCCGTTTTTACGTACTTTGAAACGAATCCGGCATAGAATTAAGACGCGAAACGGAGGGTACGTATCTAAGTAACAAATACCTTTTAACGATATCGAATGACAGCGATATAAGCACTTGAACATTATTTAAACGCTTAAAACCCTATTTTTTCGCTATATTTCATCAATTTCAGCATTAGTGTCCTATGACGTCTCACTCAAGCATCGACCGAATGTCTGCTACCCCCAAACATGTTCATACAAGTCTAATGACGTCACGCAAGCACCATACAGAAGGCATAATTCAACGAAAAAGACATTAGGCTATATATTCCCGCAACGAAATAAACGTATTTGAAAGCGTCTTAACACGTTAACTTCAATGCATGTATATATAAACCTCTAATATAACAATAAAAAGAAAGAAAAAGGAATAAATAAGAAATAAAATAAAGGGGAAATAAATTATTAGCACAATACACCCTTAGAAACGAGGTTATTCCATATCTTTCATCATTCAGTCAACTAACATAGCTAAATAATGTCACACAGTAGCGGCGACATTCTGTCTACATTCCTTGAAAACAAGTTTAGACAGGAAAGTCTCCCCACCCTCGGATCCACGTAGCAGCATTATGAGAAGGCCAACAGTAACGTCCAAGCCATCAGAACGAGTATATGGGGCGTGAACATCCGACAACGCTTTTCACCGTTTAAAGCTTATTTGCATCATTTCTTTCCAGGTACTCATCAATCATTGTACTACACACATCATTTAGATCACAATACTTAGCGTTGTATGCTATAATTTGTAATTTTCACGATTTTATACTCATTTAATGATTTAAATTCAACATTTCTAGCGTTCACCCTCTTCTTCTTCTTCTTCTTCTTCTTCTTCTTCTTCTTTTTCTTCTTCTTTTTCTTCGCCCATATTTTCACCTTAGTTCTTCTGTTCTCGTTCTCCCTCGTGATAGCAGAGAATATGTACGTAAATGATCGTTATTAGCTTAAATATTAAAGAAAATAACAACATTCTCCGTCAATTATATCTAAACAGCCTTTTCCGAGTTGTCCATGATTAAGGATTCTGGAATCAAGGTAGGCAATGTTTCTCTCAATAAGAGCATTCAGTAATTGATTTTGTAAATAATATCACTAATTTAAGCTTTATTTCGAGCCTCTAAGTCCGCTAGTTTGCAAGGTATTTAAATGGACCCTTAGAGATTCGCACTAGACCCGCAGTATAAAAATTACCAATTTATCCATAAATCAGGACTACAGTATTTAACTGAAGCGTTTAACTTTTTATTTCATAGCGCTATCCTTGTTTATTCACGAATAAATCGACTTTGAAGTAATTGCCCCCTCCCGGTAATCGAACTATGAGTCGTAGGGATAAAATTTTCTAATATATCACTTTATGCGTCAAGTTACCCTAATTTGTCTTTACATCACTATTCCAAGTGTAACAAATCGCGATATAGGTAAAAATTCCATAATTCTCCGCAAGGTAGGAATCGAACCCACGATACCTCAGCTCTAGCATGTTAGAAAATAATTGTCCTTAACGTGTATTACCATATAAAGTTTATTTCAGTCTTCTAGCTTAAGCGATTCTCGAGATAATTAAATTCATCAAATCAGGATTGGAACCCAAGACTCCAGGATCCCGAGCATACCACAGAGGAAAGTCCATGACAATACCAATTTAATAAAATTTATTCGGAGTTTTTATCACTAATAGTTTAGGAATTATTCCAATAACAAAAGTATCGATTGCCCGGGAATCGATCCCTAGACCCACGACGACCTTCAAAATCAGATCAAAAGATGCGCCATTTTAATAGAACATAATCACCGTTTACCGCATTTCGATATCTCATTTAGTTTACGAGTAATCAGCGATCAAACGTAGTAGGGTACTTTAGCCGGCTTAACCCTTTGAGGTCAATGCCGCCCGATAATTGACCACATGTTAAACACATGTTAACATGGGCAATTAACCTGTCAACCCTTGTCGATGGTAATCTGACATAAGGAGGGTTGCCCCTTTGTCGGCTTTTCACCGACAAATGGAAGGGGGGTGTGAAAAACACGTGTTAAACACGTGTAATCAATTAGCGGCAACCCTTTGATATGCAAAGTGTGTTCAAACCGGCAAAAGTACCCTACTACGTTTGATCGCTGATTACTCGTAAACTAAATGAGATATCGAAATGCGGTAAACGGTGATTATGTTCTATTAAAATGGCGCATCTTTTGATCTGATTTTGAAGGTCGTCGTGGGTCTAGGGATCGATTCCCGGGCAATCGATACTTTTGTTATTGGAATAATTCCTAAACTATTAGTGATAAAAACTCCGAATAAATTTTATTAAATTGGTATTGTCATGGACTTTCCTCTGTGGTATGCTCGGGATCCTGGAGTCTTGGGTTCCAATCCTGATTTGATGAATTTAATTATCTCGAGAATCGCTTAAGCTAGAAGACTGAAATAAACTTTATATGGTAATACACGTTAAGGACAATTATTTTCTAACATGCTAGAGCTGAGGTATCGTGGGTTCGATTCCTACCTTGCGGAGAATTATGGAATTTTTACCTATATCGCGATTTGTTACACTTGGAATAGTGATGTAAAGACAAATTAGGGTAACTTGACGCATAAAGTGATATATTAGAAAATTTTATCCCTACGACTCATAGTTCGATTACCGGGAGGGGGCAATTACTTCAAAGTCGATTTATTCGTGAATAAACAAGGATAGCGCTATGAAATAAAAAGTTAAACGCTTCAGTTAAATACTGTAGTCCTGATTTATGGATAAATTGGTAATTTTTATACTGCGGGTCTAGTGCGAATCTCTAAGGGTCCATTTAAATACCTTGCAAACTAGCGGACTTAGAGGCTCGAAATAAAGCTTAAATTAGTGATATTATTTACAAAATCAATTACTGAATGCTCTTATTGAGAGAAACATTGCCTACCTTGATTCCAGAATCCTTAATCATGGACAACTCGGAAAAGGCTGTTTAGATATAATTGACGGAGAATGTTGTTATTTTCTTTAATATTTAAGCTAATAACGATCATTTACGTACATATTCTCTGCTATCACGAGGGAGAACGAGAACAGAAGAACTAAGGTGAAAATATGGGCGAAGAAAAAGAAGAAGAAAAAGAAGAAGAAGAAGAAGAAGAAGAAGAAGAAGAAGAAGAAGAAGAGGGTGAACGCTAGAAATGTTGAATTTAAATCATTAAATGAGTATAAAATCGTGAAAATTACAAATTATAGCATACAACGCTAAGTATTGTGATCTAAATGATGTGTGTAGTACAATGATTGATGAGTACCTGGAAAGAAATGATGCAAATAAGCTTTAAACGGTGAAAAGCGTTGTCGGATGTTCACGCCCCATATACTCGTTCTGATGGCTTGGACGTTACTGTTGGCCTTCTCATAATGCTGCTACGTGGATCCGAGGGTGGGGAGACTTTCCTGTCTAAACTTGTTTTCAAGGAATGTAGACAGAATGTCGCCGCTACTGTGTGACATTATTTAGCTATGTTAGTTGACTGAATGATGAAAGATATGGAATAACCTCGTTTCTAAGGGTGTATTGTGCTAATAATTTATTTCCCCTTTATTTTATTTCTTATTTATTCCTTTTTCTTTCTTTTTATTGTTATATTAGAGGTTTATATATACATGCATTGAAGTTAACGTGTTAAGACGCTTTCAAATACGTTTATTTCGTTGCGGGAATATATAGCCTAATGTCTTTTTCGTTGAATTATGCCTTCTGTATGGTGCTTGCGTGACGTCATTAGACTTGTATGAACATGTTTGGGGGTAGCAGACATTCGGTCGATGCTTGAGTGAGACGTCATAGGACACTAATGCTGAAATTGATGAAATATAGCGAAAAAATAGGGTTTTAAGCGTTTAAATAATGTTCAAGTGCTTATATCGCTGTCATTCGATATCGTTAAAAGGTATTTGTTACTTAGATACGTACCCTCCGTTTCGCGTCTTAATTCTATGCCGGATTCGTTTCAAAGTACGTAAAAACGGGGAAAAATAATAAAAATACGGATAGTTGATGACTAATATATAATTTACCGTCATAAAATTATAAAATCTGTAGAATGTGCGTTTTAGTACTGATTGAAGCCGCTATAAGGCGCTGCAAGCGCGATTTTGTGTCATAGTTCCCTGAGAGATCCGTGCTTTCAGAATAAGTAGGGCTTGCTTGAGCTTAGATAGTTATTCAGTAATTATCCTTCGAGTCGAGAACATCAGCTTCTCTTAGTGAAATTACTGTTCAATAGCTTTGATAAGTTATTAAGGCGAGTCAGTGGAAAGTGCTATAAGCATTTATTGATTTATATAATTTACAAGTGTTGCACTACATATTATAAAGATGTGGAATGGTGGAGTAATGGAATCGCTTCTGAGTGCTATACCGGATTATAGGTGCAGCAAATGTGACAAGAGTTTTCTTCGCGACTACCATAAGAAGAGGCATGAGCTGATATGTGGTGAGTTTTTCGAGTGTAGACATTGTGGTGATGTTTACGATACTGAAAATAGAAGGGATGTACATGAAGGACGCTGCGACAGGGCTATAGATGCTAAGAAAGTCAAATTCGAACCTACTAAGCATAAATTATTGTTAATGTCTCCTGATGAAGATGATGTTGTAGAATATGAAACGGCTTTTCAGGATCGGCTGAAATCGTATTTCATCCAATGCCCAGCAAGTCAGGATTTAAATTCATACCTGCAGCAGGCTAAGCAGCGTATAATTAATGCTGTTCAGAAGGAGTTGCGGGCTCATAAAAGTTTGAAAATCAACATTATGGCTGAATGTAAGTTTGTGAATGCTGTTGGGGACACCACTAACAAAACCTTCAAAACGCGTAATCATGCCGTGTTTTTAGATAGTGACTTGGATGCCATCTTGGAAAAGAAATTCGACAAACTCCGTGTTGAAATGGAGGAAAGTAAACTCAAAGGTAGTAATTGGGCTCTGCTGGCGGTTGATGGTGTTCGACTGCGTATTAACAAGTATAATCTTCTTCGAGGGAGCAGCTATATTCCTCTACCGTCATCTTTGGATGCGAAGAAAGCCTGTATAAACCCTCAGAACTACAATGATGAGAAATGCTTTATGTACGCTGTTCTGGCTAAGTTCATTCAAAAGAATCCTCAGCGTGTTAGCAAGTACAAGGATCTCCAAGAGAAATACGATTTCTCATGCGTCTCATTTCCTACGAGCTTGGGTGAAATCGCTAAATTTGAACAACTCAATAATATGTCTATAAATGTGTTTGGAGTTGATGATAAATGTGAAGTGTTTCCCATAAAGGTTGTTGATGAAGAATTAACTGATTACCGCGACCTTCTTCTGTTGAGTGATTCAGCTGGCAAGCATCACTATGTGTATATAAAGGATTTTGAGAAGCTTATTCGTGGGCAGAAAACTAAACATAAAGAACGAATTTATGTATGTAAAAGATGTTTCAGTCATTTTGATGACCGACATGGACGATGTGGAATGGAAAAATTGGAAGAGCATAGCGAAATATGTAGACAATACGGCATTGCTAGGTGCGTTATGCCTACAAAGGATAACTCTATCGTTAAATTCAAGAATGTTGAGAGGATGTTGAAACTTCCTTATGTTATCTACGCAGATTTTGAATGCATTCTTACCCCTCTCCATACTTGCTCCTCTAACCCCGAAACCTCCTACACAACTCCCTATCAAAGTCATTCTCCCATGAGCTTTTGTGTTTATGTGAAGCCATCATCCAGTGTTGAACAACTAGAAACAACTCTTCCTACTGAACCGCATGTTTACCGAGGGCCTGACGCTGCACAGAAGTTTATGGAATGCCTGATGGATCTGGCAAATAAAATTAGTGTCTTATACAAATCTGCTAAACCTCTGAATCTTACAGCTGAAGAACAAGAATCATTCGATGCTTCTACAATATGCTACCTGTGTGAACATGAATTTACAGAAGATAATTGGAAGGTTCGCGATCACTCACATATAAGCGGGGCGTACAGAGGGCCTTTACACAATAAATGTAACCTGGCTTGTAAAACACCTAATTATATACCTGTCTTCATGCATAATCTGAGTGGGTATGACTCTCATTTCATTGTTAAGGAGCTGGGGTGCACTAGCGAAAGAGTAGAGGTTATACCAAATTCAGAGGAAAGTTATATATCATTCTCCAAGTATGTTGGGGATATTAAACTCAGGTTTGTGGATACTTTCCGCTTCCTCAGTACGAGCTTGGAGAAGCTTGCAAAAAACCTTGAAACGTATCCTGAAACAGCAAAGTACTTTGGAGCAGAGAATATTGGCTTGATGACTCGTAAGGGAGTATTTCCCTATGATTACGTAACATCGTGGGATACCCTGAACGATACATGTTTGCCTCCTAGGGATGCCTTCTACAACAGATTAAACAGCGAAGAAATCAGCAGTGAGGACTATGATCATGCTCTGAGCGTGTGGAAGCACTTTAAGGTCCGAAACCTTGGTGAGTACAGTGATCTGTACTTAGTTTCAGATGTTCTTCTCCTATCGGATGTCTTCGAGACATTTAGAGACCAAACCTTGAAAAGTCATAAAGTGGATCCTGCACATTATTTTACTTCTCCAGGACTTACATGGGATGCTATGCTGCTGTATACTGGAATCGAGTTGGAATTGCTTCTTGATTACGATCAGCTACTCATGGTTGAATCTGGTATAAGAGGAGGGTTATGCCAGGTTTCTCACCGGTATGCTGAGGCTAACAACATCTATATGGAGCAGTATGATCCTCGTAAACCCTCTCATTTTATTACATACGAAGACGCCAATAACCAGTACGGTTGGGCTATGTGCCACGCTCTTCCTTATGGTGGATTTACGTGGGTTTCTCCTGAAGATATACATCTCGGCTCGTTGAAGGGGGATGATTCCTTTGGATATATCTTGGAAGTTGATGTGGAATATCCTGCAGAGCTGCATGAACTTCATAATGATTTACCCTTTCTGCCTGAGAGTATGAAACCGGGGGAATCCTCTTCAAAGAAACTAATTGCTCATCTTGGATCCCGAAAGAAGTATGTGGTACATTACATGGCCTTGAAACAGGCTCTTAGTCATGGTCTACGACTAGTTAAGATTCATCGAGCGCTAAAATTCCGGCAATCTTGTTGGTTAAAGCCTTACGTCGAATTTAATAATCGCCTACGACAGCAAGCAAGAAACGATTTCGAGAAGGATTTGTACAAACTTTTCAATAATGCGATGTTTGGGAAAACAATGGAAAATATTCGTAATCGTATGGATATACGTCTTGTAGCAAACAGCAAAACATTAGAAAAACTAATAGCCAAGCCTACATTTATCGATCGAACTATATACGGTCCTAATCTTGCAGCTGTTCATATGGCTTCTCGTAAAATAGTGTTCAACAAGCCTATATACATTGGTATGAGCGTACTAGACATCTCCAAGACGCTTATGTATTCATATCAATATGATGTGTTACTTCCATATTATGGAGCTGAGAATCTTAAACTGTTATACACGGATACAGATTCCTTCATCCATCGAGTGACTACAGCTGATATATACCAGGATAAATTACACATGCTTGAACATGTGGATACAGCGGATTACCCTGCTAACCATATATGCTATTCTACACAAAACAAGAAAGTGTTGGGAAAGTTTAAAGATGAAGCGAGTGGCAAAATCATTCGCCGTTTCGTTGGTCTCAGACCTAAAATGTATGCTCTCGATATTGATGGCTCTGTGATAAAAAAGATTAAAGGCATAAAACATAGCGCCATTAAGCAACACATCAGCTTCAACAGCTATATGGAGTGCCTTAAAACTTTAAAAATCGTAAGAACCTCTATGAATTTAATCCTATCCCAACGTCATAACGTTTCTACAGTTGAATCTAATAAAATAGCTCTGTCGCCTCATGATGACAAGAGAGTAATTGCAGAGGATGGAATATCAACGTATGCGTATGGGCATTACAACGTTGCAAGCCGTGCATAAGAGTATGCAACTTAGATCTCAAGATAATTATTTTCTCCGTTACGTTTCCTGTAGAAAATGAAAGTTTAATGAACCTACTCCTCCACGCCTCCAATGATGTCTGATGAAGAAAGAAGAAAAAATAAAAAACTTACTCACCTGGCTTCTCCGTGCTTCCCATGATACTTGTCGAAGAAAGAAGAAAAATAGAAATTATAAAGGGAGGCGTTAACTCTGCCACTAGACTTTAACTCTAGTGCTGGTCTCCAGCCCAGATGAAAGAGGAGAGGCGTATACCCTGCTACCTTAAAGTATACCTTCATTAACTTTATATAAACAGAAGATTGTATTAAAATACTATCAAAAATATTGCTGAATATCTCTTAAAATACTGAGCTATAAGTACTTCAACATCAGCAGATGGAACATCGTTTAGTGATAGGTTAAGCTCTATAAAGGATCAGAAAAAACAATGATGAATAAAGCTGTAAAGAACACTTAAAAAGCAGGTTAGATCATAATAGATAGGGTTAGCCTTAGAAAACTGCATGTCGTGCTCGAGATGTTACCGCCAGAACATATAGAACCAAGCAAAAGAGTCATACAACTGTATAAAATTCTGTAACAGAGTACAAAATAGCTGTAATAAGAACTTCAACATCAATGGTTAGGACATTTTCTAGTGGAAGTTTAAAGCCCTATAAAGGAGGGGGAAAATCAAAGCATACTAATGCTGTAAATAATAGGTAAGGTTAGATATGAAAAAATGTCGAACATACTATATACAATAGCTGCAGAATATGGTGGTGGTGCTGGATATGTTGGCGCGGTGATGATGGTGATGTAGGTTATGGTGGCGCTGGTGATGATGGAGGTGGTGCTGGAGATGTTTGTGGTCGTGCAGGTTATAGTGACGCTGATGATGATGGTTGTTGGTTGGGTTGGGTTAGGTTAGGTTAGGTTAGGTTAGGATAGTCTTAAAATGAATGTAGGCTACGTTTGACGTGTTACCATTAGAACATACAGAACTATGCAAAAGAATCGTTAAGTGGGGTTGACATGTATAGCATACTGGAGCAGTGTACAAAGACGGAGGTAATAGCTAGCTGAGCAACAAGGTTACAACGTCTTCTAATGATAGTTTAAGAAAGAGTGGGAGGAGGGAGAAGAAACATGAATAATGTCAAATAACGATGAAGAAATATATCTAAAGAGGCTTGTGGTTAAGTTAGGTTAGTCTTAGGAAGACCGTAAGCAATGCTCTAGACTGAACATCATACATTTACAAAAGGATGAAATTCGTTCGTGAAAGCATAAGGAATCGCTAAAAGGGGTCTACATGGTCATGAAAAGTATCAAACATGTTAAAGACATGAGAACACCGAAAAATCAGGACAAACCTTCAAAAATTCCTAAAAAGGCCTAGAATGTCGCAAAAGTGGCTAAAATACCTACCAAACTCCTAATTAGTATTAACATACCGTGAAATGATTAGAAATTGCTTAGGGTTCGCATCTCAGGGGTCTAATAGCTTCAAAGTGTCTCAAGTTGTTGAAAAACATCTGCAAAAGAAAGTGAAATATCTAAGCCTGAAACAGCATGGTGTAAAGGTCAGAATAGATTGTAGAAGAAAAGAACGCTGAAGTAAACTAGGAATCAAATAGGTTAAGTTAGGTTAAAACATCTTAATAAATAGGAAGGTTTATGCTCACTTAGGTTAAGTAACGTTAGGGTAAGTTACGCGAGTAGAAGTATGAGGTTTAGGTTATGTTAAATTATGAAACACGAGAGTAAAAAGAGTGGGAGCTAGGTTAGGTTAGACGAGTAGAAGTATGGAGCTTAGCTTAGGTTAAGTTAGGTTGAGTATGGGGGTTAGGTTAGACGGGTAGGAGTATGAGGGTTAGGTTAGACGGGTAGAAGTATGGGGCTTAAGTTATGTTAAATTATGAAAGACGTGAGTAAAAAGAGTGGGAGCTAGGTTAGGTTAGGTTAGACGCGTAGAAGCGTGGAGCTTAGCGTAGGTTAAGTTAGGTTAGACGAGTAGAAGTATGGAGCTTAGCTTAGGTTAAGTTAGGTTAGACGAGTAGAAGTATGGAGCTTAGCTTAGGTTAAGCTAGGTTAGACGAGTATTAGTATGGGGCTTAGGTTAGGTTACGTTAGGTTAGGTTAGGCTAGTGAGGCAATGAGGGGTGAGGTGTCAGTTGGGGTAATATATTCAATCAAGTTAGAAAGCTCTTGCGTTAGGTGGTACACATCGATATAGTGAACGCCATACTCAACTGCCATGAACGCTCATAAACATACATACACTGCTATAGACCTTAAACATTATCCCTAGAGTCAGCCTCGAACACCTACAACGTTGTGCTTCCCCTACCACCTTACCTAGTAATCCTTAGATCACGCATGGCGGCCATCTTGCCCATAAAAAACTGTGCCAGCCTCCCCCCAAATACCCTACTCTCATGAAAACGTAAGTAGTCATTTGATTAAACTAGAATTCATATTCAGAAGAACGTAGCTCTTGTGAAGCGCTTCTGTTTTGTTCTCTGCCTACTCTAATTTTGCAGGAAAAGCCTTCTAAAAACCGAACTAGCTCGACAGCGCTTTACTGCCGTAGAAATGCGATTAATTTGTGTAAGCTTTTAAGTCCTGTACCAGATGCTAAAGGAATTAATGATGTCAGCGACATCAGAGCTACCTGGTGGCACTTGCCCTTTCACGAAGGCAAAAGAGTGCGCTTTTTTTTTTTACATGCCTGGGTAACCACCAACTAAACTCCGAAAAGTGTCAGCAAAATAATTCCTTGGAGGGGATGTTTAAGTCTCCCTTGACTGCTAATTACTGGGAGGCCGTAACGTATTTTATATATAAAGAAGAGAAACTTTATTAAAAACTGCAAGCTCCTGGAGGGCTTCGCGTGTTGCAAGGCGCAGTGGAGCGTACAAAATGTGTCCGGCCCATCTGCTATGTCCTCTAGCATTCCCGACGACGGAAGTATAGTGCATGTCTACGTCTAATATCGCGCAAAAAGCTCATGTGTTGCACTCACATGATTTGCTCTACCCACTCTCTCATAAACTACTGCTACAAACACATTCCTCTTTCTACTTCGTGTAAATCGAGGTAAACGTTTGCAAAAATTATGGTATTGCTAATTTTCTTGTACGTACATGGGGAATATGGGAATGCACGACGAGTTAAACGAGTCATACACCATTTTATGCCAGTAAGGGATTATATCCCGGTATGGCAAGAGTCAGAGGGCGCCTCCCACAGGGAGGATAACCCCTCAGTGACCCCACTACGAGAGTCATGTTTTAAGAGCTGGTCACTGTCATCTTTGCACGACCAAGAGATAAAAATATGAATAATATACTACTTGGCAAAAAAACCGCTTGAGGCGTATTGACCTTGGTGGTGGAGCGCTGCTATCGCTTCTTATCTTCTTATTAGAAGAACGAAATAATAGTTTCTTGGCGTACAGTCAGTGATAAAACACAAATAGATCTCTCGTGCCTGCCGATATACGAGACGTTACTGTCCTGAGGACACGATTGCACCTGAACCGAGTGTACACATTCTGTCTCGCCTTGTTTGTTTGTTAAGCTCGCATAAACAACTTGGCAGTTTCACATTCTTTCCGATTAGCCTCATGGTTTTTCCAAGTAGTATTCGTATTTGAGAAAAGTAGGAGTATTGGAAGATGCAAACAAATAAACATCCCCCAAGTAGATGATGTATACACACAAAAATATACACCTCTTGCGCAAAAGTCATCCACAATTCAAGATGCACATTTCATTTGTCATGAATATATCTTAAACATGTGGCATTTTATTCAAAATCATGCCACTTTTGAGAAAATAATTTTTTTTTTTAAAAATGTTCCATGTAAAGGGTACCCGGGGTGGGGGTATTTTCTTGAACATCTTCGTATCGCATCCTTTGAAGAACTGATTTTAAATGCTAAGTATAATAGATTTTTCGTCTTTGAGTTTTGTTTACAAGCACAAAGATTTTTTCCACTGCACAACATTCTTCAAACTCTTATTCCTGTATCTTCTACATTTTAGTTGAGATAAACTTTTTCAGAAATTATCTTACTGCTAATTTTCTCGTAGGTGCGACGGGAATATGGGAATACGGTAGCCTTTGAACGATAGTGATATGTTTTAAAAGGTGCTTTGAAATTCCGCTCTCTTTGCAAAGCCAAGGAATTGGAAAAACGAGTAACAATCACTTTTGAAAAAAGTATATGCATTGGCAAATTCAAACAAAGAATATCTCGGAAATGGTTTACCAAAAAAAGGAAGTATTTGACATCAATTGTGTGTTTTTATTTAGTAAGCTGAGGACATTACAATTCAAGCTATGAGTTAACAACTGCCATGGAATCCCCTGTTTGCTTCCGTCACTGGATCTGCCCCACCGACTGAGTGGAGTGGGGTGCAGTCGCTCACTGTGTAAGGTTCTCCAAAGTGAAGTTTTGACATCGCTGGTGCAGTGCAAAAATCTGCCAGCAAAACTTAGCGGATTCTTACATTGGAAGGGGTTTTATTTTCGAATAAATGTGGTATCTTACACCCCTAACAGCGTGTACAGTAGAACTAATAAAATCAAACTGAAGTAATAAGAATTTCAGTATTTCAGCAACTGTTCTCAAGCGCTTATAGAAGTTTCATTTAGCAATTTGTTATAAGTTGCATATTCATTGACGTGAAAGAAAAGCAATTCGGAAAGAGCTGTTATCCTTAAAAGGTGGTGCAAAAATTACTTTTGCTGTTAAGAATTACTGTTAAGGTGAGGAAAAGCCGACTTAGAAGCCTGTAGTTTTTCAGCCTAATTAGCTCTGCCTGAAGTTTCCCTCTAAGGGGATGAGGTAAGAAAAAGAAGCGAAACTTTTTAATGAACATGAAATTGGTTTATTAACTTTCAGGAGGGGAAAAAAATAGGAAGTAATCTCTCTGTCCTCTTCACTCTCATTATTTGTGAAAGAAACGATTTGTCTAGCGAAGCTCATTAAACTGGATTCTTGTTCCGTCCATCCGTCCTTCGTTCCATCCACAGCCTATGCTAATGAATGGGGTAAAGTTTGTGCGAGCGAGCGACACTTGTGGATTGTCGGAGCGTAAGGAAGACTGTCCTAGCGAATAAAGCCGGAGTGTCTAAACTACCTAGCTTAAGAGATTCAGTACCTTCTGTTCGGGTATACTGCGCCTTTACAGCATCTTGTGGCTGTGGAGCAAGATTCAGCCTTCGTACTGCAGAGCCGTAAACCCAGTTTCAAGACATCGAGCTTGTATGCTCTAAACATGTCCAAAACTTGCTTTAAGATACGCCCAACAATTTCCAACATATACATCAGTAAAATAGAATACGTGTAGTTATAAGAGGAAATAAGACAGAAGGAATTCCCACTAAAAAATCTGTACACGGAGAATATGGGAATACACCAGGCTTTGAGAGATAGTCAAATCTTTTAAAGCTTTCTCTTTGCACGGTTAACACATAAGAAAAAAATGAATAGCTATGTTCCATTTGACCGAAGTATGAGTTCTCCAAAACTTACACAAATAACGAGGAATATATCCGAAATGGTTCACTCTACAAAAAAATTTAGTCATAAATTGCGTGTTTTAGCAAGATCTAGTTTTTGTGTAGTAAGATTTAGTGCATCTCTTACGGTTTACCAGTTATGCAAAATTCATCCAGAGTAAATACGACTACAGGGGCTATTGCCAGAAAATTCAAGATATACATTTCATTTATCATAAAATATCTCAAACATTTGGCATATTAAAATCAAAATTTTCGACAATTTTTCCATGTAAAGGGTAGTTTAGGTTGGAGCAATTTTCTTCAAAATCTTCGTGTCACAACCTCGAAAGATGTCTCTCTCTCTCTCTCACACACACACACACACACACACACACACACACAGACACACAGACACACAGACACACAGACACACAGACACACAGACACACAGACACAGACACAGACACAGACACAGACACAGACACACACACACACACACACACACACACGCGCGCGCGCGCGGGCTATTTTCTAAAAATGCCTTTTTTTTGGACTCGGAGTCCTGAAAACGTATTTCCGGTGAATTCTCGACCTCGAATTTTTGGGTGGAATACAATACTTCCTCTGCTTACTATGTGTACTAAGGCAAGTAATTACAACAAAAGTTACATTTTAAACTTAGGGAAATAGCCAGAATGCGTTGCGATACTTGTGGCTTTTGAAAACCAAACATCAAAATACTGAGAAGCAAGCTGGAGAGGGGTTTCATTGTTCTTTACTGAACATTTCAAAAAACACGCACGCACACGCTTAAAATTGGCAACGTTGCCTCACAAATGCATGCATATCACATCAGGTGACATTTCGCAATCTCGACACGGAAGAGATAAAAGCCAGGGCAGGGCAGGGCAGGGCAACAGGCGATGATCTCACGTTGTCACGTACAGAAGTCTGCAGTATGTAATTATGACTCATTTAGGCCCTCATCAGCTCAGAGTGCCACCAAGGTATCCCATCACTCTCCTCCGATGTAAAATGTGCGTTCTTGCTCTTTATTTTAACGTAGGAGTAATTCATTAATACTAATCTGCAACACGCAACGGCCGTTCAACAAATTAGCTAATCTTTATTCAACAGCTAACCCGTTCCAAGAGTTGAAAAACCCCAATTAATTTTTGTTTCGACAAGCGCTATAAATACCAACAGGATACCTGTTTTATAACTTCAAACGTAACAGAATACGTTATTTTCTCTGCACCTTCCTATATTAACCAGAAGAGTGGCTCAAGAGATAGTGTCTCAAGCACGCATTTTGGAGGTCGTGGGTTCAATTCCCGGGCCTACCTTCCCTGGCCTTTATGGTGGTTTGCCTTGGTCCTTAAGTGAATGCTAGGAAAGGTATTAGATCAACCGAACATTTCCTATCCCTGCACTTCAACTCACATCTTTTAACTTCACTTTTCATCCTGAGTGATATGGGTTCCAAACGTCGGCACAAATTTTGTGCACTGCATTCCGTAAATCCCTTTCTCCTGATCAACGGATTGATTATATACAATTCCAAAATCGTGACTACGAATCCAAGTGCCTGAGGTATTGAATGGGGAGGGCCCACGCAAAATAATCGCTGTGATGGCACACGTGGATAACATTTGCCTGCAACTGCATGTTTTTACGCTTTTATAAAAAAACATTGAGATAATTAATACACCTGTGTAGGAAAATACCTACAAGTTTTTATTTTGTTGTGTAATGCTAATATAATATTCTGACGCCGGGCGGCAGCACGTCTCAGCCAAGGCTCAAGGTTAAATTACCTCACTCTACTGCGCGGCGAAGAAACGACTTCAACGCGGCAAAACAAAGCATTTGCAGAGAGTTTGCGAAACTTACTGCCGACTTGTCCATCAGAAAAGGTGAATTTCGAGAAAAATCCGTGCCAGCTAATTCTCGCCTTTATAAGCGAGTCCAGACGGCGAGAGAAGGTAGTTTTTGTCATGGAATAGTGAGAGTTGGAGATAGCTGTTGGGTGTGTTGCTGAGAGACGTTTGTGGACATTTAATCATCGCGTCGGAGTTCTGTGAAGCAGTTTTAGTGAGTGATCTTGGAGGCAGTTTGCGAGACCATGGCGAATTGTATATTGTGTTAAAGATTAGGAAACAAAAAAGATAGAAGGAAAAAGTATTAAAAAGAGTGGCATAGGCAGATAACGAATTAAGGGATTTAATAGAAATAAAAAAAGAGAAAGACTATAAATAAAGAATAACACGAGCACGATTCAAACACGTAGCGACAAAATGTAACTATAAAATGTATTGCAGAAAGCAGTCCAAGACGAAGGGGCTGTGACACATTGTGCCATTTCCCCTGCATCCTAGTTTTAACCCCGTCCATTCTCCTACACACCGGCTAACTATCAGGGCACTCCCGTGTTGTTATCTATCCACCTCAGAGAACAAGTCAATCTCTCAAATTGTGTCAGTGGTGGAACCATGTCTCATAAGAAGGTAAAAAGATACTTCAAAGCCGAATTGGGACATAAGTATTTTTGTGTTCCTAGTACAAAATTAAGCGTGTTTGCTATGCCAAAAAAATGCATAACGTAATCACAAAACCAGTATATTTTTCTATACGGTTCCGCCGCTGCAGGCCTTGAAACTTACCTTGTTTGTAAAGACGTGTGTACAGGTAAACAAATGGAACCGCAAAAGAGCGGTGGCATGCATTTCGTGTTGGGTAATTGGAGAGGGTAAATACTCGATTGCATTCCTGTCACCCCTCTTCTCCCTGCCTGAGCTAGGACCAAAGTTCAAGGAAAGTTTAAAATGTATAAGATTGGAATTAAATTCGAATTGTGTTAATGATAACTTAGAGGTTAACAAGGGGGCTTGTGAAAATAGGTAAAAAATTTAACACCTGGGAGAAGTGCAAGAGATGTACATAATTATTATTAGAAAGTTTCGGTAGCAAGTTTGCCACAAGTCAATGACAGTTGCACCGCCTCACGTTTCCCCCAATTCCGTAAACAAGACCCAGGAGAGCGCACGTTCGAGCCCGCATAAATTAGCCATGGTGGGAACAAGCAACCCACATGCGTGCTCTGAAATGTTAAGTTACTTGCTAAGTGGTTGGACAGGATCTGACGTAGAGCACTGTGTCCGGGAATCTCATCTCCGATAATTGCTTTAACATGTCAACTTATTCCGTATCACTGGCAACTAACATTCCCAACTATAGCATTACTTTTTGTGCTCGTTTCTATAATATCTGTGTAGCAAGATTCATACGCTTTACCACTTCTACAAGTCACTCAGGACGGTGGATTTCTTAGGACGTTCCTAGAAAATTCAGGATATACATTTTATCTGTCATGAAAATATCTTAAACATACGGTATTTTGACCAAACTTTTAGACCCAATTTTGAGAAACTTAAATAGTTCCAAAAATGTTCCACGTAAAGGATAGTTTGAGGTGGGAAGATTTTCTTCAAAAGCTTTGTGTCGCATCCTTGGAAAACACAGCGAAGGATCTACCAGAGAGTCGAAGCTCTTCCCCTAAAACCAGGGGAAGGTCGTCGATTCAGCACCTACTGAATTTCCTGTCTATTTCACATCACTTCATTTCATTTCACCTTTCACTTGCTTGGTAGCTTCAGGGTTTTAAGCCTTGGCGGGATTTCGAGAAGAGCACTTAAATATCGATTTAATTTTATACTCTTGGTTTCTCAAAATATTTTTTCTTCACATAAGAACTCCCGATTCAGTTCTGGCCAGATTTTTATGAAAAAAACTCCTTAGAACCTTTATTTTATAATTTGGTCTGAGTTTTCTTGAGATATGGTTTGTTAAACATCGTTTCAATAAATGGTGAAATTATATTATTATAAAAACTTAAAAATTACAAAAAGAGAAAAATCACTTAACCTTTTGTTTTCATTACGCAGCAAAACCCAGATCCAAACTTTATTTGGACATGCATTAAGAACATGCTTTTTCAATATTATACCTGAAGAATGAAAACTGCTCCAGAAGGAACATTTGATAGCTTCATTAAATAATAATAATAATAATAATAATAATAATAATAATAATAATAATAATAATAATAATAATAATAATAATAATAATAATAATAATAATAATAATAATAATAATAATAATAATAATAATAATAATAATAATAATAATAATAAAGTGGAAACTCATTTGAGAATCCTGAAATTTTGCAGGAAAATTTTGGAACTTAGTATTTTCACTTTACTGCGTCCTTAAAGTTAAGGGTTAAATGTATTTTTTTGATATAAAACCCATTTAATTCGGATTCGGAGGACCTCGAAACATTTCCGGTAAAATCTCGACATCAATTTTTGGGTGGAATACAACACTTCCTCTGCTTACTAGTAGAGAAAGTATAAAATGAACTAAAAACGTTAATGTGTTATTTCACATTTAATATCTCGCAATTGCCTTCCATTGCCATCGCCCTGGAGAATTGGAGTTCCAATACAGGCGCAAAGTCAGACCGAAGCATAACCCTTTTCGTCACGCAGAATTAATCAACAGCACAAATATTTCCACCAAAAGAAACACATCGTAACTCTCGTAACAGAAACTATATGCAATCATACGGTTATCTAACCAAACTAAATCGTATTCTTCCACGTGTATCTGAATTACTTGGCGACAGATATCAGCCCTGCTGAATCATTTGCGACCTTCAATCACTAATTATCGTCACGTTTACTGTACTTCTAGGCAATTAGAGCGCTTAAATGTCACGTCCATCAAACCGGAGTCGGCTAACAAAGCAAAACAAAAAGGACATGTTTAAAAATAGGGTGTTATTTAATTAATGCACAGGTATTAACATTTCCCTCAATGGCATATACTGAACATTTTACAAATGCATCTAACATGAAACAAATAAAAAATCTGATGTGTTGCACTCACATGACTTTCCCATCTCTTGTACTAACCATTCTTACGAACTCTTATTCCTATATCTTCTTCGAATTAGTAAGCAAATATTTGCAGAAATTGTCCATTTCCTTGTAGATATAAGGACAATATGGGAATATAATAGACTGAATGATAGTCAAATCTTTTAAAGCTTTCAAATTCTGTTCTCTCTGCACGGCTAACATAAAAAATGAATAACGATGTTCCATTTGGCAGAAGTTTAACTCCATTCTACAAAAATTAAAAAAAAAATATTTAGATATAAATTGTGTTTTAACAAGATCTACATTTTTGCATAGTAACATTGGGCTACCTCTTACGGTTTACCAGTTATGCAAAAGTCATCCAGGGTAAATAGGACTTCATGGGCTATAGCCCGAAAATTCAAGAGCTACATTTCATTTGTCACAAAAATATCTCAAAATAAGGCATTTTAATCAAAATCGTAAGAGGCATTTTCAAGAGAATCAACATTTTAGAAAAATGTTCCCTGTAAAGGGTTGTTTAGGGTGGAGGAATTTTCTTCAGATCTTCGTGTCGCATCCTTCAAAGACATTAAACTTTAATATTTATTTTCGTTGTAGTGCGACACACACACACGCACGCGCGCACACACACACACACACACACACACACACACACACACACACACACACACACCTTTTTGAAAGCTTTAAAACATTTGACTATCGCTCATAGCTTACTGTATAACCATATTCCCTTTGCACCTACAAGGAAATAAGATAATTTGTACAAATGTTTATCTCAACTAACACGAAGCAGATATAGGAATAAGAGTTTGTAAGAATGGTTAGCAGAAGTTTTTTTTTTTTTTATTTGTTTAATTCAGAGAGTCCCAAAACATGTATTCGGAATATTGAATATTTAGGTGGAACACTCTTTCCCCTTCTCAATGTAAATACGTAATGGAGAAGGTACAAATTAAGACGACGCGAGATTCTATTTGATGCTGTTTCAGCGTGTTAATTCTGTGGAAACCAAAGTGCTACTGCCTAGGTCAGGAACCCAGACATTCCGACCAAGGAGTGCACAAACAAGCAAGGCAAACCAATGGAGAAGGGTAATGAACAGTTAGTTGTCTGGGACCACTCCATCGTTTTAATTAATTTTAAAGCCTCTTAAGTTCTCACAGTTGGCTACCCTGATTACTCCCACAAACCGTATTGGGTGGCAGAAACCCTTGCAACTCGCAGAAGACACCTAAGGTAAGCGAGCACAGTGGTTTATTTATGAGCTAATTAAAATTCGAAGGGCTCTCGGATTCCGAAAACACAGAAGAGCTGTCGTGTTTAGCGAAGTGAACAAGCCTTGCCTCATTTACCAACCTAGTTAGGTTGGGGGGGGGGGGGCTTTGGATCAGATAACAGCTAGGACGACTCCAAAAATACACCCCAGATTTCCAATCAGTGATTTAAGTAAGCATTTCTGTAGTAGGTCATGGTGAATTTTATAATCCGAAACAGAACACACTTTGCTTTAAAAATGTGTTGCACTCGCATGATTTTCTCTACTCAATCTTCTACAAACAACTGCTACAAAAGTAATTCTTCTATATATATTCATGTTAATCGAGACATGCTTTTAGAAACTGTTTTATAACACATTTCCTTGAAGTACAATGGGATTAGGGGCTGATGGCTCCAAAATTCCACTTTTTTGGTAATATATAACGCCCGCTTTTACTACATGCGGCACCACAAGTGGCAACTCTGAGATATATGGAATGAAGATGAAGCACCGGTGGAATGAGATGACGGAATAAACCTCGGAACCCTGAGGACCCCGCCCCTCCGCCGCTTTGTCCATCACAAATCCCATATGCGGTGCCTGGGATCGAACCCGAGCCGCTTTGGTGAGAGGTGAAAGGTCTAGCCACTGGGCTACAGCGCGGCCGAAATCCCACTCTCTACATGACCAAAAAGGGGGAAAAACGACTTGCCATTTGAGGAAACTTATATACTGGAAAATTCAAACTAAAGTCAAGGAATATAAAAAATGGTAAAGCCAAAAAAGTATGATATAAATGTGCCTTAATGAGATCTACCTTTTTTGTGCAATCCCTTACAGCCGTGCTGTGCGACTTTATTTACTTGGACACACTTAATTCATGCTTAAGGAGGCGCGGGCGCCATCACAACAAACCGTTATGGCAAGTACCTTTCATTTGAGGGATAAAGGGAAAGCACTGGTTAAGGAAGTAATGAATACAGCTTTAGGTGTACAAAAACATAATTCATGGATGTGTATTGTGAAGATATTCGGAAAGAAATAACGCGTAAAGACCGCGTTTGGAAAATACATATTTAGCTCATAATGTAATTATTGATGTATTTCAGAAATAATAGATAAATAATCCCAATAAATAATGTAAGTGAATTAATATAAAACGCAAGAACTAGAGTTGGACAGAGAAATACGACACTAGCGATTCGTGTTCAGAGAAACCATTAGCAAATGCAAGCAGGTAGCGAACATTAACCGTTAGGGTTCAGGGAAATTTGCGTAGGCTGGTATCCCCGGAATTAGGAAGGCGAGTGGGTGGTATCAGAAGTGAGCTAATGCAGCGTGGATATGTTTCAAACGCAATAGGGCGATTTATAATTGGTCCACGTATGCATTAACGTTTTCATGTAGGTGGAGCCGTGAATTCATACTATTTAGCTAGAGTCGGCAACTATCGATCATTCTCTTCAAAAGGTTTCAACAGAAATTAAACTACATTAGCAAAGTAATATGGTGTTGTCTTTACAAACACCCACGCATACCTAGATCCAAGATCTTTTTAGTTTAGACTACAGAAGCAAAGTGGA
The DNA here is from genome assembly GCA_030765045.1 of Tenodera sinensis. Classification (NCBI taxonomy): domain Eukaryota; kingdom Metazoa; phylum Arthropoda; class Insecta; order Mantodea; family Mantidae; genus Tenodera; species Tenodera sinensis. Next base: position 93,346,264 of record CM060969.1, on the reverse strand, counting down.
GCATACATTAAAAGTTGACGGCTACAAAAAAGCACACCATTCGCAGGACTAACAGCGGTGGCCACGAAGCAATCTTTTGCGTACAGTTTTGGTAATTCATAACAATTGACGCTTCTGATTGTTATTACCGAAAAAGTTATTTTAAATCTTAAACTATTGGCAGGATAGAATATGTAATAGTTCTATTGTTACAGTTTCTCGTTTTAGTTTTCAGCAACAGTTCAATTCCCTTATATTCAAATAGTCGGCAATTTGCTTCAAAAAGCTCATTATAAGACAAACTTACTATTCAACTTAAGTGCTAGTGGAATGGCTGGCTAGGGACACGGGCATTACGTATGTAGGCAGAATGGTATGGAAGAATGGTGAACACAAGACATGCGCGTGCTTGGAAAGATGATGTTTCGCAAAAGGAGATTATAAAGAGAATACGAAATTGAATCGGAGAGGTGTAGCAAATTATTAGCAAATGGTTAAGAAATATAGGGGGGGGGGGAATTGGGAAAAATTGTAAGATGAGAAATAACTTATTCATGAAATGGGGAATTTAAAATGATAAAGAATGTACGGAATTATGAAGGTTATAAACAGTAGTTAAAGAATAAACAGCACGACCCAAAAAGTAATATATAGGGCGTTTTCGAGGGCTGTATAATGACAGGAGCTCGGGCCCAAGATATATCCATTAGTGTCCAATAAATTGAAATTGGTGTTGCTCATTGTTTCAACCACACATGCACTGAAGCAGCTGGCAGCAGATTCTACAAAGATCTATAAGAAAGAGTACACCTAAAGAAGCGTTGCTTTAGCCCTAGCGGTGCATGGAAATAGTCGTATCCATTAAAACATATTAGAAATGTTACAGAGCATGTAATTTAATTTGCCTTGCTAAGTAAGTAAACGGAAAGGGCAAATACGCACGTGTAGTTACATCTGCGTTTAAGAGCTTGGATTCTGCTCCCCGGGGGTTGAGCTGTTTGGTCTGTACTAAAATGATTGAGTTCCGGTATCTTGGACTCTCTCAGTACACGACAACTGCTTATCAAATATACTTAGTATCTTCAGCACCAGCAACTTGCTACTGAAATTAGCCAACAAAAAAGGATCTGACGTTACATGCACATGACCTTCTGTCCCCATTCATCAAACCATTCCCACAAAACTTGGTTCTGATATCTACTTCATGTTGATTATATAAACATTTGTAGAAATAGCCTTTATGCAGGAGAGGAGACAGGCAGGAGAGAAGGGGGGAGAGGAGAAGACTGGCAGGGAAGAAGAAAGTAAGGAAGCAAGATGGGGAAGAGGAAGGGAGGAAGAGAGGGAATTAGAGGTAGGAAATAAGAGGAAGTAAAAAGAATCATTCCTATTTTAGAAAAGTCAAATATGTAACAAGGAATATGTCAGATTCAGAATGACAGAGGACTTCGAAAGCTATTCCCAGAATATTCAACGCATATATTTCATTTGTCTTAAATTAAAATTGTTTTTGTTGTTTAACGACGCTGTCACTTCAGCGTCGCCGGTGTGCCGGAATTTTGTCCCGCAGGAGTTATTTTACATGCCAGTAAATCTACTGACATGGAGCTGTCGTTTTTAAGCACACTTAAAAACCATCAGTCTGGAGTCGTCTGAATGTGTTGCACATATGGTATTTTAATCATAGTAGTCTGATTTTTGAGAATATCGAAAGTTTCGAGAAATTTTTTATGTAAAGGTTAGTTTGGGATAGGAAGATTTTCGTATCGCAGGTCTTCGAAGATGCTCAACTTTAAGTACTAAATTTTGGTTTTTACTCGAAGCTATACTTAAAAAACTAGAGGTTACTCATATCAGAAAAGTGCTTTCCAATGATATTAAAAAGCTCAGAAAGGACTTCTAAAGTGCTAAATTCCCCTTAAGTTTGCGCTGTTGACATTTGCAAATCCTTTCAGAAAAGCAAACTCAAAACGCGACAGAATATTGTCAGCCATTTATTTCGGTTAGTCCTCTTCGTTGATCTAACTCCCAACAGCTAGTGCCACTCTCCATGTGCATCGTCACCTCTTCAGCCTCAAGTGGAGCCACTAGAGAACTGTTTGGCGAGTTGAGTAATCATTCCGCCAGCTTTATCGATCAATCGAATTACCACTAACGAATTTACATAGTAGGAATGTACGTCGGTGCTTATTTTTGCAAAGAGTGTTTCATACATAGCTGTTTATTTATCACATATGGTTTACTACCTGATCATTCTTTTGTTTAGTCGGTGTAGCCAACGAAGTGACGAGAGAATTTGTCTAGAGAATTTTAACTATCACGAATTAAAGGATGATAGAGCCTATGAAATGTTATTTATATGCTGTATTGTGATCACTAACCTCATACATCAGCGTCCATTGGTACGGCCTAAAGATTCTCATATTGATGCTCCAATTTTTCAACATGGTAATGTCAGAAGTTGGAGTATCTGATGCTAATTTATAATTTCGTTCAATACAAAATTTGTCAAACTGATTCCAAACATATTTCCTGTTGTATTCTGTGTTCTGCTCAGGGTTGCCAACTCGTACGATAATTATGGGGGCAAACGATAATTTGAATAATTTGAATGTTCGATATAGGCGCAATATCATTTGCACTAGTTTGTCACACCAGCGAAATGAAACTAATTACAAATAGCGACACCACTTTTGTCCTCATTGTCTGTTTGCACCCCATAGCAACCATTTCCAACCCTACTAAGTCTGCTACCCTTTACCCTCTTATTGCCAATGTGCCAAGATCTGATAATCTCAATGAAGAAGGCACTGTTCAGAAAATTGATGATCAATGTAGAAAACTCTGAATACGTGCTATTCCGTGTGAAATAAAGAACATGCCTGAACCTGACAGTTTCTGGAATGCTATTAAACATGTCACCTTGGGGGAAATACTGATTTCAAAGAACTAGCGGCCTTTGAATTATCAGTGGTTTCCTTGCCCTACAGAAGCACTTCTTGTGAAAGTTTTTTCTTTTTTCCCTAAACTGGATTTAATAAAAACCAAAGTTACAAACAGATTGGCACTAAATACGGTAAATGAACTCATTTTGTCGTCTCAACTTATGAAAGAACGTGGTAGGCCTTAAAATCTGCAAGTTACCGAGAAGATGCTAAGGTTTATCTCAACAACAAACTTGTGCAATACTGCAACGGTTGAGGAAGCTGAACTTTCAGATGAATAATGCGAGAAACATAAGTGCTAAAGTTGTAATATTTGTTGAGGTCATCAATCTTGTAAGTGGATATAATAAACATCATTACTCTTATATTTTCAAAAGTATTATATTGATATTTTTATTGTTGTAGCGTTTTCTTTATGACGTACGATAATTTTGAATATAAATCTATAATTTTGAGTGGCTGGTACGATAATTTTACTTTTAAATGTTGGCAACCCTGGTTCTGCTGTTTCCATCTTTGAGTAATTTCATCTATTTCAACACCGAAGCGAGTGTCGGCCATTTTTGACATTTGAATAGTGGCTGTGTTGCGTCCAATTACGTCAGCTGTTGCGCATCTATAGCACAGTGCAATTAGATTCTCTAATTTGATCCTAACAAGAAAATCAGAGGAGCTGATAATGAAATGTGATACCTACATTTTTCGCGAATCATTGGTTAAAATTTTAAATTGTTACGCACAGGTTTCAACCAAGTCATGTATGAGTGGAATTGTCAATATGAAACCCTCTCGTGGTATCACTACTGGTCATCAAATGGTAGCACTCACATGACTTTCTACTTTTGTACAGACGGTCTTACAACCAGAAGTTCACTGCACCAACAATTTATCTGCTGCGCTCGTTAAAGGTTTCCTTGACTACAGCAGTGCTAGACAATGTTTCAGCATTTGCAGCACATATATGGAGCATGTTAACAAACTCCAGAAGGGTGTGAAAGCAATGGATTGCAGAAATGGTCAACGTCAGCCAGGGACAGAGATCGATGAGGACCAGCGCCGGCCGCGTTGAGGCACCATTAGACGCTAATGCTATGACCATGTCTGCTACATTTATTTACTAAATTAGGCTACTAATGAATAGAGCTCGCCAAAAGAAAAATAGGTACTATCTGCACTGAAGGAGGCACAATCACCTATACATTTACCCCTTAAACACATTTGTACATGACAGAACACTATAGAAATAAGGAATAATTATAGACCATTTGTATTTGGGCTCTAATGCATAGTGTTACGATTTGGAACAAAGTTATTTAGTTAGTTTTAGAACATTGTAACAATGTTTGGCATTCAGCTACAAAATGAAGGTACTCGTAACTATATCATATTTATTTCACTGTTTTTTCTTTTTCCTTTTCAAAAATCAAAATTCATGCAACTGTAATCTAATTCAACACCGTATTCATTCGAGTACCATCTCACCGATTATTTTACGTGAAGCCTCCCCATCCTTTACTGCAACCGTTCGGATTAAACTCACTGTGAATGGATGTGGTTTTTTTTTTTTTTTTTTTTACTAAAAAGTGTAATTTTTGTGCTTGAAATTTAAAAACACATGCTCAGATCCATCTGATAAAACCAAGGACAATTTTTATATATGTTTCGGAATATGTGCAACAAATCTCATTAGTACAATATAAAACCTACTCCAAGTATTTTACAGCTCAAAATATCAATAGCGAGAAAACAGCGTTATAGGATTTGATTGCATGGCTCACTTTAAAGCCCCTACATTTACACATACAATAAAGCATTTAAAATGGCCTCCAGAGGCAAATTATGAATTTTCCGGATTGATGTACATAGATCTTCATTATTTGACAGAATTAAAAATGAAAAAATCACACACAACTTAAGTAATTCGAATAGCTATGATTGTTAAGTCAGATGAAATGTACTGGCCATCCAAAGCTGAAAAACGCGAGTTTAATCCCAGTGACTGCAATCAAACGATGGGGAGGGCCCACGTAAAATAATCAGTGAGATGATACGTGTAGATGATGACAGGGTTAGATTGGACTACAACTGCATGGATTTTGATGATTAAAAAGAAAAACTACAATAATATTGAAATAAATTATCATTTAAGATACAAATAGCTACAAATAACCCTTTTATTGTCAAATGGCAATGAAACATGAAGATAAAAAGACATTGTTACAATATTCTAACACTGACTTAATATCTTTGTTGTCAAGCTATGAAAATGTACGCAGTACGAAAATAGGCAATTAGAGGCACTATAAAATTAGTGTATTTTACTTCAGTTAGCATTACCAACGAGCAAATCTAATAGGCAAATGTCCAGCTGGAAGGTAGGCTATTAAGCATACTGGTAGCTTAGCCTTTGTGTCGGTATCGCCATTATTAAAGCCAAGCAAGTGAATGCGGTATCCAACGTGGTGGAAAATGTGCTAATTGATTCCCTATAAAGCATATCAACAGCAGCTGTCCCAGTAACATGTGCAAGATACAGCGAGATATGCCATCCTGCTGGTCTCAGGCGCTTTTTTCCTCTTTGTGCACATAAAACCCATCTCATGATAGCGAACAAAGAAACCTGCTAAGAAGAATAGACAACTTCAAAATTATCCAAATTAGTTCTGCGCCAGAATTCCGTATCTGGTGGAAGCTTTTGTCTACAAATACATTCTGTATAACGTCTGAAGAACGAAACAAAAGAAACGGCTATGGCCTGGATTTGGTAGATTTCGGCTTGAAACCTCGTGTACCGACCTATCTGAATCGGTTTTCCGTGTCTTACCTCAGTCACCAAGGTAAACACAGGTTTGGATATTAAAAACCACGACCCAAATTTCCACCTTAAGTCTAAAATAAATCTAAGTATAAATATAAATGTATAAATGAAAAATAGATGGTAACAGCGAATGCTGTGCCATCTGTCCACAGATAATGTAAGCAGATGACTGGATAGCACCCTAATACCATCTGCTGTCACAGAGGTGGACGTACAGTTCTACACTACTCCTCCTGTGGACTCGTGACGAAACAGGATATGGCACAGGGATGAGACTTGAAGACATCACACACAGAACTATGATTTATCTCCCAACAGATCCATAGTCATAAGACTATATAGTTAAAGCAACCTTATAATAAATGAAGGAAAAAAAAACCTCCTTGTGCCTTCTAACCGACATGTGAAGTGTACTTAAATAGCTCATTAACTACCGCAGACATAATCTGGTGTTTAGCAATCGCATGACTTTCTCTACTTTGTACTAACTATTCTTAGACTCATTCCTCCATCTTCATATTAATCCAGATAAATTTGTAGAAACTATCTTATTGCTGATTTTCTTATAGGTACAAGGGAAATATGGGAATATGGCTTTGAGCGAAAGTCAAATCTTTCACGGCTTACAAATTCCGTTCTCTTGCACGGCTAAGATATAAACACTGAATAACGATGTTTCATTTGACGGAACCATGTTCTCCAAAAGACAAATAACAAGGAATATCTCTCAAATGATTCACCCCACAGAAAAATTAATTCGGACATAATTGTGTGTTAATGAGATCTATATATTTGTATAGTAAGATTTGGTCTATCTCTTACGGCTTACTAGTTATGCAAAAGTCATCCGGAGCACGGGCTAGAGCCAGAAAATTCTAGATACACATTTCATTTGTCATAAAAATATCTTAAATATAGAGCATTTTAATCAAAATCATTAGTCATGTTTGAGAAAATCAAGATTTTCGAAGAACTTTCCATGTAAAGGGTAGTTTAGCATGGAGGAATTTTCTTCAAAATATTTGAGTCGCATCTTTTAAAGATGCTGAACTTAAATACCAAATTTGGTTTTTAACCGACCTTTCGTTTTTGAGATATGCTGTTCGCAAACTGACCTTTTTCTAATTTATTTTTCTTCAGGGGGCCTCAAACATTTCTGGTGAGGTCTCGACATCGAAATTTAGGGTGGAATACAATACTCTGCTATTTACTATACATACTAGAGAAAAGCAACAAGTTTGATGACGTATATATGTACGTGTTGACAAAGGTGGAGAACAATAAACGGTCGGAGCTGTTATGCTCAGCTTGAGATGGTTCCTGCAGTTGGCAGCAAGTAATCAAGCATGATACCTGCTGTTGATACCTGTCCGCCTGGGGACTGAACCCATAGCTTACTATAGAGTGACCAAACCACGTGACTAATCTCGCTAGACACCAGGCCTGCAAAACATTCCTCCTCATTAACTAAATGTGCGCTTAAACCGTTCTCGTGGGGGTTGCTTCAAAAAATACGTCCCTAATGCCACAAAGAGCATCCATCTGAAAAAGCAAAACAACTATCTACATCTACCAGGCATGATGTTCTACATAAAGTACAGACTGACCGCCAATATTCTCACTCACATGACTTTCTCTACTCTTGTACTAACTATTCGTACAAACTTATTTATCTACTTCATGTTAATCGAGATAAAAATTTGCAGAAATTGTCTTATTGCTAATTTCCTTATAGGTGCAAGCGACATTGATAGTCTAATACATTGATAAAAGAACGAATAATGTATTCGCTATTAAACAAATATAGCCACGTATTTGAAAACTCAAATAAGGAATACCTCGGAAATTGACACCTACACAAAAATGCACACGACATAAATTTGCTATTTTAAAATGATCTGTATTTCTAGTGTGGTAAGATTGTGTATCTCTTAATTTACCAGGTATGCAAAAGTTCATTCAAAATGAGGAGGGCTTCGAGGGCACTCAGAAAATTCAGGACATTATGTATTTGATTGTCTAGCCCTATCACTATGACTATCTGTCTGTATCTTTGTCGATTTCATTTATCACGAAAACATCTTGAAATTGTTTGGTTTGAGATTTTCTTTATAAACTGTTAAACCACTGATCCATGCTGTTGAGACATATGCGCGCGCACTTACGTGAACACCAACAATAACTACCTCAGTTTCTTTTCTTGGCCCTTTCTAACACCCTATTTTTTTTTCTTCCTGGATCTCACAACGTCGAGTGAATTGTATCGAATTTAAGGATGGATACAATACTTGCTCTACTTACTATATAAATAATAATAATAATAATAATAATAATAATAATAATAATAATAATAATAATAATAATAATAATAATAATAATAATAATAATAATAATAATAATAAATACTTTGGGTCGTTCAACAATATAGGAACGAGAGAGCGCAGCGTGAACTTGGATACAGGAGCGGTTTTGTGTGTTTACGTGGCCGTAAAACAGAGTGAGTGAGTGAGTGAGTGAGTGGGGTTTAAGGGCCCGTCGACAGCTAGGTCATTTGGGCCGTACAACACAGAAGAGGTCCAGAAGCTTCTAGTTAATTCCGCTGAGTCATCTTTGCACGTGTATATGGAAGGTCTCGAAGGTCACGTGACGCCGGCTCCAGGATAAAGAGGACAGTCAGTCAGTTTTTAGAGTTCGAGCACACTTAATTTAGAATAGACTTGTTTCGTGTGTGAATGAGTCGGCCAGCCTATCACCGAGTACGTATGTATCGTCGAGTGATTGTATCATAATAGTCAAGATATAGTGAAACTGCAGAAAGACTGAGAAAGATTATCAAAACAACTGTGAAAACAGAAAGTACTGTTAACCAGAGGAAAATTGAGAGATAGAAAAGTAGCAGGATTTCGCATTTTCCTATATAGTTATAATAACAATAATGTGTTACTGACGTTTTAAAGCATTATATTTGTTTAAAACATGGGACACGCATTTTCTAATAAATCAAGTCAGATGTCGTCAAGCAGGTAGTAGCTTCCTCAGGTGGGTTTCTGTAGTGTAAAAGAGAGCCGGCCGGTCACTCAGGTATAACATTAGGAAAGAGGGGGTGGGAGGAAATGGCCGAGACAAACAAGGGGACAAGACAGCAGCCAAGGGTTTGTTTGCTTGTATTGTTTCGTCAGGTCCTTTCGTATACTTCCAGCAGCACTCACTTCCTTTCCCACTGGCTCGCTACCAGAGTTTGCAATCTAAACATTACACACACGCTCTTCGCCTACAGATTTCCGGTGCCTGGCTGCTTCGGCATGAATACAGGTGCCTTCTTGGGTTCCTCCCGACGACACACATTTCCAACACACCGGGAAAGCCATGTCTATCTACATACATTTTGGTGGCTATGCAATATACACTAAGGAAGTAAGGTTTAATTTATATCATTTTAATAATCAGTAATAACATAACTCGCAGTTGAACACACTAAACTGTCTAAAACGAGTTAAAATATCCCATAAATGACGTAATAACTGCGAAACACATGATACAATTGAATATTTTAATTTGAGTTTTAATTCCATATTTAAATTAGTTGTTCTGAGACACGTTTAGAGCCCTCTTTAGGAAACTATCCATCACTCGCCGTAGTTCACAGTGGGAAATGCTGGCAATTTCTTGTGGATGAGTTCTTCCAGGGTGTATGCGTTTGTTAGTATACACGTTTTCAAGTTATCACAGACATAGCAATCACTTACTGGAACTCTGTGAAAGCTTTCTCCGCTAATGGCGCACTATACACCAATTTTTTCGTCATGAAGGGGTACTTCATAAACAATATTAGGTTCCGAGTTGTAGGGCCGATTTGTTTCGGGTCAACAGTTATACCCGTACATACATGAATACAGTTTTGCCCCCCCTTTTTAGAGAATTCACCAACAGGGGGAGTGATTTTGCTTTTTTTCAACAAGACTTTGCAACAACTAACACGGCCAATCCTTCGATGGCAACAACTGAAAGTGGTTTCAGGACAGAATTATTAGTAGAGATTTGTGGTCCCCTCGGTCCTCCGACCTAACCCCCTGTATTTTCTAACTCTGAGGTAACTTAAAGCATGAAGTGTACAAGACAACCCACACAAAATATCCGCCAGGAAATTGCCAACTTTTATCAACGTGAATTATGGCGAGTGATGGATAGTTTCCTCAACAGGTGCCAAAAATGTATGGACAACGACGGTGGCCAGTTTCAATATCTCCTTTAATAAAGTTGGTAAGGAAAGTGGCTTTAAAAATGCTACATGGTTTCATCCGCGCCTTTCTATGACAGTGGTGGTAGAAGAGGTGGTGTACGTGATAGGGAAAGTAAAGATGTTATTCTGGATACAATAAGTTCTTTGACTAAAGAGGACTAGACAGTTCAGCTTTCACTTAGTCAGGTATAAATCTTGGATTTCCCCGAAGCCCTTGCTGGTTCTATTGTGTTCCACATTAGTTGGGAACAACGGAGAGTGAAGCCGCGTAGGACAATAGTCACTAAAGAGTTGCTAATGACCACTAACAATACTCGTATCTGCACATTCTGTGCCTATCGAGTGGGAATTGGGGCTTTCTGTTTCTGGCTTGATGCAGAGCTATATAACTTTCTCTATGTACTTAAAGTACACGAACTACTGTATTCCACCTTAACGTTTGATACCGAGATTTCACCGGAGATACACGTTTTGAGGCCCACTGACAAAAAGAACTTTTAGAAATCTCTCACTCACTGTGTCAGTTGGTGGGTAGCATACTTCAAACAAAAAGTCGGTTAAAAACCAAAGTTGGTATTTACGTTTAATATCTTAAGGATGCGACACAAAGCTTCTGAAGAAAATTACATGGAAAAATATTAGAAAATTTTTATTTTTTTCGCAAATGGCTCTAACAATTTTTATTAAAATGCGATATGTCTGATAATATATTTTATGACAAATGAAATGTATATTGTGATTCTGGCTAAAGCCCATGTAGTTCTATTTCCTCTGGGTGACTTTTGCATAACTCGTAAACCGTAAGAGATATATCAAGTCGAATTATGCAAAACCATAAATCTTGCTAAAACACACAATAAAAAACAAATAATTTTTTGTGGAGTGAACCATTTCGGAGTTATTTCTTAAGATATAAATAAAATAAACAGGTCCGTGTATGTATCTGAACAATATAACTCAAAAACGAAGATTTGAAGATTCCTCCACTTTAAACTACCCTTTTAAATGGAAAATTTTGATATTATCGAAAATGGCTAACGATTCTGATTAAATGCCATGTTTAAGATATTTTTATGTAATATAAAATGTTTATTTTGAATTTCCTGGCTATAGTCCAAGTAGTCTTTTGCTCTCGACTTTTGCCTAGCTGATAAACCGTAAGAGATAGACCAAATCTTATTACACAAAAACAAAGATCTCGTTAAAACATACGATTTATGCCCAAATTATTATTATTATTATTTTTTTTTTTTTAGGTAGACCATTTCGGATATATTCGTACTTTTACTTTCCACAAATGAAAGCTGTTAATTCAATTCTTTATATATTAGCCTTGCAAAGAGAAAGGAATTTGAAAGCTTTAGAATATTTGACTATCACTCAAAGTCTACTGTATTCACATATTCCCCTTCTACCTACAAGAAAATTAATAAGAATTTCTAAACACGAAAAAGATAAGGAATAAAGGTGTAAGTTTGTACAAGAGTAGAGAGAGTCATATGAGTGAAACACATATTTAAATGTGTTTCTTTTTATTTTCTGACCTGTCATTTTATTCATTCTTTTCTTTCCTACCGTTACCTTCAAGCGTAGTGTATTTTCTTTGTTTCGTTCTGTTTTTCTCAAACATGCAATACTGCCATCTTCGCTGTGCCTAAACGAAAGATTAATAACACAAGCTATATATGATTACATAACCTTTGCCAATCGATTGCTGTGCGTCTGGAATATGACGTTTTTCTACCTCTGTAGTTTCCATTCAATGAGCAAATCATTACGTTTCGCTACGCTTGCGGTTTCTACCATGGTACCCAACATCCAAGATGCCTGGGGTTCTGGGAAATGGTACACGTGTTTCATTCCAGCTTGTTGCAATGGAGCACCTACATACGAAAGTTACATTTAATTACATCTAAGTTTGTCGACATAATCTGAATTTAAAGATTCAAATACCCAAACATTTATGAAGGCTTTATTAATTAGATCACAAAAAATTAATTTATATCGAAAAAAAAGAAAGGAATTTTGACACCAAGAAATTCACAAACATTAGAAAATGCCTCCAGTTTTCTGAAAAATCGGATGTATTGCACTCACATGACTTTCTCAACTCTTGTACTAACCATTCTTATAAACTAATTCCTGTATCTTCTTCGTGTTAGTTGAGATAAACATTTGCAGAAATCATCTTGTTTATTTTCTTGTAGGTACAAAGGGGAATATGGAAATACAGTAGTCTGAGCGAGTCAAATCTTTTAAAGCTTTCAAATTCCGTTCTCTTTACATGGTTGCAAGCTTTTCAAAACTCGCACAAATCACAAGGAATATGTCAGAAATGGCTCATTCTACAGAAAAATGTATTTGGACATAAACTGTGTATTTTAGCAAGATGTACATTTTTTGTTCTATCTCTTCGGGTTTACCAGTTATGCAAAAGTCATCTAGAGTAAGCAGGACTACAGGGGCTATAGCCAGAAAATTCAAAATATACGTTTCATTTGTCATAAAAATATCTCAAACATATGATATTTTATTCAAAATCTTTAGCACAATTTTCAAGAAAATCAAAATTTTCCTTGTAAAGGGTAGTTTAGGGTGGAGGAATTTTCAAAATCTTCGTGTCGCATCCTTAAAAGATGTTAAATATCTGCCTTGGTTTTTAACCGACTTTTCGTTTGAGTTATGTTGCCCACAGACTGACAAACATTTTTCTAAAAATGTGTTCTTTGGATTCAGGGGACCTCAAAACATATTTCCGGTGAAAGCTCGACATCGAATTTTCGGGTGGAATACTTCTACTTAAGTAGTAGAGAAAGTAAAACGTGTTTGCGAAACCTTTCCCTTTCCTTTGTTTACTTCCGCAGGAAACTAGGAATGCAATAAAATGCCTCTCTCATTGGTTCGTACATTTTAATAATTGCTATAATTAAGTACATACCAATGCAATTGCTGCAAGCAATTACCCAAAGGCACATGTGTGCATTCCTAGACCATTTCTTAATTACTCGCAGGACCATGTGTCTGCTCTAATTCACTGCCGCACAGAGCAAAAGAAAACCAACCCTTGAAAGAGAATTAAGCATTCTGAGAGTGTGAACCAGCTTCGTTTTGCAAACGCGGCGTTTTGCTTTAATTATAAATGGTTTCAGATTGTGAGGCGCCCATCTCATTTAGTTAATGAGCACCCCTGTTTCTAGTTTTCTTCCCGGTGTCTGCAAGAGAAAAAAAAGGTACAAGCGAGGTTCCCTTCATTTAGGTCTCAGCCCTTCGGTCACTTAATTCCCTCCCTAACCTACATTTCCTTGTCTTTGTAATCCAAAACCAACCTGGAAAAAAGCAGTGCCACATATGGGCACAACAGCTATCATCTGTGACCTACCAAAAATATGATCCAGTAACTTCCGGATAATTTAAATCCCTACCCGAGTTCAGATTTTACTCCTGTTAATTACCTCAGTATCCGTGCGACCAAGCTTCGTTTGGCGTTGTTTTTCTTCCTTTATTTATTTTTCGTTAAATCGTGTTTCTTTTGGAGAAGATACTTAGATTTAATACGTTGTATTTATGTTTCAACCATAGAAAATTGTATGAATTGCAGTCTGAAGGGTAAGTAATGTAAAAGAAAAGCGAATAGAGAAAACCATGTGAAACATGTTGTATGGTAAAATGGATAGCATAAAAAACTTTTCCATGAAACATCCATGGATTTGAACTGTTTATAGAAGAGTGAGTAGAGAAAGATGCGAGTGTGCTACCTAAAAGTGAGTAGAGAAAATAATGTGTATGGAATACATAGCATTTCTATTTCAAACAAACAGAAAAGTACGAAATATTTGAAGAAGAGTGAATAAACTTCTTTTGTAGTTGTAAAATCGTCTTTTTCAGGAAATATATCTATACAGGTAATCTTAGCAGAGCAAAACGTTATCTGAATAGAAAATTTGATCCAAATTGTTAAGAGTCATTTCCGAGATACACGAAATAAATTTACATACAAGAATTGCTCGTTTAAATAGATTAGATACCCTATTTTCTGAGGAAAACTAAACAAATCTTGTATTACACTCGCATGATTTTCTCTACTCTTGTACTATTCTTACAAACTCATTCCTCTATTTCTTCGTGTTAGTTGAGATATACATTTACAGAAATTATCTTATTGTTGCTAACTTTCTTGTAGATCAAGCGGAATGTAGTAGGCTTTAAGCCATAGTCAAATGTTTTGAAGCTACGAAATTGCATTCTTTGCACGGCTAAGAGATAACTATTGCAAAATTCTCACAAATAAGGATTCACTCCACGAAAAATGCATTTGTGTTTTAACGAGTTTACATCTTTTATTACGGTTTACCAGTTATGCCAAAGTCATCAAGAGTAAACAGGACATCTTGGTTGTAGCCAGAAAATACAAAATATACATTTGGTTTGTCATAAAACTATCTTAAATAACACTGGGAAAATCAAAATGTTCCAAAGGATTTCCATGTAAAGGGTAGTTTAGGGAGAGGAACTTCTTTTCAAACTCGTGTCCTATCCCTTGAAAGATATTAAACCTGAATACCAACTTCGGTGTTTATCTGACGTTTTGTTTTTAGTTCTGCTGTTCAGAGACACACACAGGGGTTTGGGGGGCTGAAAACATATACTTTTGGAGAAATATCGATATCAAATTTTTGGTTGGAGTACAATACATCCTCTACTTACTATATGTAGTAGAGAAAGTAATAAGAGAACCCGTGATGACAGAGGATCAGGATTATGGTGCGGATTATGGTGCTGGAAAGATCTGAATACTGCTTCAGGGTATTAAAAATTTGATTTTTGAAAAAAAAGAAATTTAAAATGGTATTGAAATTTCAAGAAGACCAGCCCGTGTTGTTATAGATGAATCTATGCCAAATGATCTCAGCAAAGCCAAGCTTTGTATCTTAAATACGAATCTGTACTCCGATTTGACTTCCACAATGGCACTTTCCAGTGGTTTGCAAGTCTTTTATACCTACACTCTAAGCAGTTCAAGACATTAATTACTCCACCTTAAGGATTTTGAAGACGTTTTCTTGCAGTAGTGAAGAACAGGCTCTTCAGTAACCGCCAGCATGAAAGAAATCCCGGGAGGTCCTACGAAAACAAACAATGAGCTGCCTTTCTTTCCTATGTCCCTCAGAGATTCAACGGTAAACAAACCTCTTGGAAATCCAATACTTTTTTAAGACCAACAAAACAAATCTCTTGTCCGAAACAGGGGCAGCAAGACAGTCATTAGCTCCAAGAACCAAACCATCGTGTCTTCTTATAAGTAAACCGTTAACTTCTTTTTTAGAAGTGTGGGACTGATTACTGGTGAACGTAGACATTAGTTTAACCACAAATATTTATCGCAGTGTTGCCATTTGGCAACATACATGTTTGGTCAGTTTTAGATTACTGTGTTTGTTACTTTATTGTTATATTGGCATTTAACAATAAAAATGTATTCGTTAGTACTTGTATCATATTTATTTATATAACGGGGTTTCTTTGATAATTTTCTCAGCCCGAAATTTCGCACTGCAATTCTGTTCCTGCAGTTTTCTTCTAGTTCTAGCCCCTCTCGACTTGTAAGTTGTATTTCCTGCATCCACGTGTGTTCCGGTCTACCTCTATTCCTTCTCTTCGGTGGAACTTATTCTAGTATTTTCTTCGGTATCCTTCCATGTTCCACGGGCGTTTTTCTTGTTCATTTTCCTTCGGGTTTCTATTTCTTATTCTTTCCAATTTGGAGTGTTTGGCAGAACGTCTAAGAAAAATCCATTTCAGTGGCCAATAATTTTGATTGTAAACTTTTATTTAATTTGCAAATTTCGGCTCCATATGTCATTGTACTTGGAACTGTTTCATTTATCTAAATTTTTGTATCCCTTAATATATCTTTAACCCATAATGCTCCATTAACATTCTTACTGCAAATCTTTCTGTATTTATTCTGTATCCAATGTCTCTTTGTTTTGCCTCCTTATTGATATTTACACCTAAACTGATTATTTATGCCAACAAGCTTACTGCTGGTGTTTTTAAACATACAAGCTGTGTGTTTAAGAGGTGGAATCAGGAATGGTTACTCGTATGTCTGGAATCAGTAAGACAAATTTTGTATCGAACCAAATTATACATTAACAGCAGATACTATAACTTCTGACGTTACCAACACCTTAAATTGGACTAGAACCTAGAAGGCCTTGCCAATGGACCCTGGTGCATGTATACCTGCTACATATTACTTTAAAGAGGTTAGTAATTACAATTAATCATTTAAATAACGTTCCATTGGCAATCTATATCACCCTTTAATTCGTGAAGTAATCTTATAAATACAGCTCTTAACACTCAAATTATGTAGATAAATTTACAATCACTAGGGGATTTGCTTATGATAATTGCATTTTTGTATGTAAGAAACATTATCCAATGTTTTGCTTGGGTTTAGACGTCTGTTTCCAGGTGACTCTCGTTACTTTCCCACTAGTTAAAACAGCATGTGTTGGCGTGTTGTCCGGGGAAAAGGATCGCTTGATTATTCGGTGATTTTGGAGCGGTTAAACCGTTAGCATACATATGCAAATGGTGGAATAAGAAGAAGCGTGCTGGCCCATATTCATGTCTGGCAGGTGCGCCGGGACGGTATTAACGTCACCAAACGGAATGCAATGATTGGGCATCAGCGGCCAGCTTAACAGAATAGTTTAGATAGGAGTACAACAGGTGAGGTTCATGATCTACTGAGCCACGCAGCAGGTGTCAAGTAGAAAGGCTTAAGCCTACACAGCATGATCAATAGCCCACTTCTGTAATAAATCCACGTGTCTGAGTGACTGACTTAGCAAACTTCCAAACAAAACTCAATTGTTCACTTCGTCACAAGTCAACCTTCCACTCTGACTGCTGTGATTTTATGCTTCAACAATTGTCAAATGAAAATCCTTAATTCTACATTTTTTTACTTTCTCTACTACGTATATTAAGTGACACGTGGACTGAAATTTCGAACAAAAATGACAAAGTTTACGAAGTTCAGATTTTCACTTACAAATGTACCTAGCAACTTCAGGAATCAGGTAGATAAAATGTGAAGTTGTCCTATTTTTAAGGCGCCAGTGCATGTTTAGATACTTAAGTGTGCAGTTGGCTGGGCAGGTAGACAGCACCCAGTTTGATACCTGTTTTGAAAACATTACTATACTCCCTTTTTTTTAATAGAAATATTGCTTTACAGTACGTATCGTGACACTACGAGCCAGTTCTGAGAACAGAGCTATTTGGCTAAACTTAATACAAGAATATGTGCAAATAGAAATACATTTTTATCTTGGCAAATAGTGCTATGACTACAAAAGTAATAACTGATTTTGTACTCATAATTATAACAAATAAAAACCACATAACACTATAAACCTATTTAAAAATGATGACGCCAGGTGTGTTTTGAAAATGAGCAATATTTTATATTATTGATTGATAAAATAAGTAATAGCTTTATAAGTAACAATCATATAAATGTGAAACTTACCATACAGCTTACTAGTGGCCTACTTATAGGCTGCACAAAACTAAGTCAATACCTAACATATTACACAACTTTGAAATTTCAGTCCCCTTGTCCCAAGTAGAGAAAGTATTGTATTTCACCCAAAAATTCAATTTCGAGATTTCACCAGAAATATACATTTTGAGACACCTTGAATCAAAAAAGGACGTTTGGAAAAAGGTCCGTATGTGTGTCTCTCTGAACAGCGTAACTTAAAAGCGAAAAGTCATTTAAAACCAATATCAACTTCAATATCTTTCAAGAATGCGACAAAAGAGTTTAAAAAAAATTCCAGAAAACTTAAAATATACATCTAATTCACCGTAAAAATACCTTAAACACATTTTAATGAAATCGTTACAGCCACTTTTGCAACAATCAAAATGTTCGAAAGACAAAGTTAAATAGCAACTTAGGTTTTTAACAGACTTTTCGTTTTTGACTTATGCTGCCGCCCCCCCCCCCCCCCCCATACAAACAAACTGGATCCACGGGGCCTCAAAACATTTCCAGTGAAATCTTTACATTGAATTTTTGGGTCGAATACAAGATTTCCTCTACTTACTTACATAGTAGAAAAAATACAAATGTGACCTAGTTTCAACTAAACAAATATATGAATACCAAATACAAATTCGTGTGCTCATTGCAGCCTGTGTTTCCTTTATGTGTACTAAACTTAATGCAAGTTTCAGAAAGCAAGGTGGGACATTTTTAAAGCAGTACTATGCAATTTTTAACTCCAAGCATCAGGAATTCTGGATTACTGCGTGTACCCACCCTGAAGGCTGGTATATGAGCATTTCCGCCTCACAAAATAATTCATAAAGCAACATATATTTTAATTTCCACACACGAGAAGCAAAGCATTCACCTCTGTGTCGAACATTCATATAACTACATGCACAAAGATGAGACATGTAAGTCTAGTTTTCTGCACGTGTTAATCAGAGAACATTCACGTTACCGCCGCGGGGAAACCAACAATATAACAGTGTTTATGTTACTCCTTTAATTTCATACATGCCGAGTTAAAACTATGGCATTTGTAGGAATACTAGCTGACTACCTAACAGTGCTTGAATACTGCACATAATCGGCACCCAATCAAGAAAGGGATTCACATTTCGCCTTGTATCACCACGAAATAGACTATAGACATCAGGAAAACGATTGTATTGCTCCTTGAATGCAGAGTGGTTATTATTTATAATCATCAGAGATCGAAACTTGGCAAAATACCATTTTAAATGAGTCAAATCTATCTTCAATTTGATAGTCAATCTGTACGAATTGCACCTTTGTGATTGAAACGCCACAGTTGTATGTTGCCTTTTTAAATATAAATGTCTATTTTACGAAAAATAATTATTTTATCGCTTTATTTCATCATTTATTTATCTGGATAAACTTAGAAATATTCCAAAAATTCTGCATGGCAACAATTCTGTTGCAGTTGAAATGGATCCTAGAATATGTTTTAGATTTGCTCCAATAACCTCTGTCGATGTTGAGAGGTCATTTTTTGTCATGTGAAAAATGTATCTGACAGGAGACTCAACATGGCCCCAGAGAACTTAAAAAAAGCATTTGTCATCTGCAACGAATAAGGCATTGCAATTCACAGGCCTTTATAAAAATATTTAACTTGTGTCAATTTACAACACTAGCACTTTTTTAAAAACTTTGAAGTTCTTTAAAATATGATCGGTTTGTTGAATAGTGCAAAGTATTAAATGGGTTTTTCTAATTGTCATTTACTGCCTATTTTAGTATTTATAATGCCTTTTTGCCTGCCTATTTTAATTTTAAACTTCCGGTCTCTGACAATAATCATATACCAAGACAAAAGAAAAGTAAATAAATTAAAATTTGTAACACAAGGTCCTGGAATCATTATTTTTTCCTGCACTTAGTCACAAACTGTATTATGTCTCAGCATAATCTCAGATGATTATGTAATCAGAGGCACATTTTGTGAGTGGACTATCAGCAGTGTAAACAATGGCGAAATTGATCCAAATTTAACATTTTTCACGGACGAGGCTTGGTTTCATGGATGTGTGTACACAAAATAAGTTATTGGAGCTCTGAGGAACCTAATATTGTTCATTAAATACCCCTTCATGACGAAAAAATTGTTGTATGGTGCCCTCAGTGGAGAAAACAGTTATAGGCCCAATTTTTTTCGAGTCAACAGTCAACGCCCGTACATAGGTGCATACAATTTTACCCCCCCCCCCCCTTTTAGAGAATTAACCAACAGGGAGCGTGATTGTGCCTTTTTTTTTCAACAAGACTCTGTGACAGCTCATAAAGCTGATCTTCCGATGAGAAACTGAAAGTGTGTTTCAGGACAGAATTATTAGTACATATTTGTGGGCCCCTTAGACCCCGACGTAACACCTGCGATTTCTATCTCTGGGATAACTTAAAATGTAAAGTGTACAAGACAAACCAACAAACACTGGAAGAATTAAAATAAAATATCCGCCAGGAAATCGCCAGCATTTCTCAACGTGAACTACGGGAAGTGACGAATAATTTCCTAAAGAGGTACCAAAAATGTATGGACAACGGTGGTCAGTTTCAACATCTCCTTTAATGACATTGATAAATAAAGCCTTTAAAAGTAGTTTTTAAATAGTTGTATGGTTTCATCCGCGCCTTTCTATGATAGCGGCAATTGGCGACAAGCGCCGTGGACGCTTACATATAAAATACAGTGCAGCCGGCTCAGTCTTTTGGACCACCCGTTATTAAAACAAGACAAGATCAAAATACATGTAACTCCTGGATTTCGTTTTCTTCAGTTGGCAGTACTAAGCAAGTCGAACTATACTAATCGAAGTGAATATATTTTAGGCTTTTTTTTTTTGGGGGGGGGGTAGAATTTAACACTTTCTGGTCAAACCTTTGCGACATAGTATTTAAACTAATTTTTTATTTATGAATACTCCGGATAAATATCGTTCGGTCAGGTCAGACAGCTCATATTACTTATGATAATTTGAGCATTCCTATAATAAAAATTTCACTAAACTGGTTGAAATTTGTAGACCGAATGCGTTCCACTTCAACAAAATCAGAATAGAGCCCGCCTCTGAAATTGTCAATTCGATTCTCGAATAATGAGTTCATTGGATATTCCTGGAGGAATTTTTCACGCCATCACACACGCCAATAATTATCTATACAAGCAATTTAATCACCTAATAACCCGACGAAGCCGATGGCAATAAAACTAGCGCTAAAAATTTAATGCGATATTACATTAGCTAATTGACAAACGCAGGAAATGAACACCCAACGGAATATAAAATGGAACAACGGTCCTATCACAACTTACAAAAATCAGATGTGTTCCACTCACATGACTTTCTCTACTCTTGTACTAACCATTGTTACAAACTCTTATTCCTATATCTTCTTCGTGTTAGTTGAGGTAAACATTATTAGAGTTTATCTTATTGGTTATTTCCTTGTAAGTACAAGGAGAATATTAGAATGCAGTAGGCTTTGAGCGATAGTCATATCTTTTAAAACTTTGAGATACCGATCTCTTTGCACGACCAACATGTAAAAAAAATTAAGGATGTTGCTTTTGACGAAAGTTTCCTTTCCGTAACTCATACAAATAAGGAGGAATACTCCGAAATGGTTCACTCTACAGAAAACTTTATTTGGACATAAATTGTGTATTTTAGCGAGATTTACATTTTTTTGTATAGTAAGATTTGGTCCACGGTTTACCAGTTGTGCAAAATTCATCCAGCGTGAACAGAACTACATGGGCTATAGTCCTGTTTACTCTGGATGACTTGCAAACCCAAAAGAGATAGACCAAATCTTACTGCAAAAAATGTAGACCTTGCTACAACACACAATTTATCTCCAAATGAATTTTTTGTGGAATAACCATTTCGGAGATATTCCTTATATATCTAAACTGTTCAATGTTTATACTTTTCTTAAGTGGAAAGTGCAAATCGAAGAAAACTACAGGTAATCAACTCGCAAAATATAAAGTAGCTGTTAAATATAAACAAATTGCATTTGTATTTAGAGACAATTCCTCAGTGTCGCCTTTGGAAGTAGACCAATCTTCCCATCTGTGCCACAAACACGCACGTAATCCGAGAAATGATCACACCCCTCCCCAGAAGGATGAGGGTGACTGGGTGGTGGAGGACTTCGTTCAAACGTTACCTTCTGACACCGCAAGATGGCTCTTGTGTTGCCGTGTTCCACACACACATACGGGAGATCCACCAGGCTGCTGCGAGTGGTCTATGGACGGTGGTGTTTCCGAACCGAGAGGTAGACTTCGGCCAAATCGCCAAATACTGTTCCAGTCAACATATGCACCCCAGCTAAGTAGATTTTATTCGAAAGCAAATACAAAACTAATTTATTTTACCCAACCTCTCCATGGACATTTTCTTCTACGCTCAATCTATATCTGTAGTGATGCTGATTGTTGATTCAAAATTCTTTACCTAATTAGAAAAGACCGTGAATAAGTTGCATGAACTTTATGGCCTGGATTTTGATGATTTTACATATTTTACATCTTTTTTTTTCTGATGACGTACGGAAAATATACCTCGCTCATAAGATTTTGGATTAAATTGAACCACTTTTAAGGGTAGCTTATATTTTTATCTTATGAAGCATTTTCACAGGTTTATAAATAATTTTTAAGAGTAAATCCAGCTTTTTGTCATTTTTCGCGAGTTTGGTTGCATTTTTGAGAACTTGAAAATGCATAAATTTTTGGGAATCTATAGAAATGTGGCTGTATTTATTGAACAAGTTTCTCTCTAAAGGAATAGGGGCAAATCTACGTGCTACTTTTGAGGGTCGCACCACGCCTACTGTTACAACGCAGTCTTCACACAGCAGAAGCTATAATCGTGCAAGTAACCTAAGTCGTATGGAAGAAGAAGTGGATAAACTTGTATTTGTTAAAATGCAAACTGTTGAACAATAGTATAAAATTGCTAAAGTACTGTCACGTAAGAAGTATTCCCGCGATGAAGAACAACTGCAAACATGCAATATTTGTTGCTTTAAGCATGCCCCAGTATCTTCTATTATATTGAAAGACGCTTCTCTATGCATAAGTTAGTATTAGTTGACAACAGACAGTCCTCCAAAGTTGAAAACCTACAAAACCTATTTGTAAAGTACCTTCTAATTCAGGAAGTATTCAGTGAAGGAGATCGACAAATGGAGGTAAGTTTTAATGTGCTTTCCGACAATTGAGATAAAGTTTCATTGCACATTTACAAATGTAGGTATAAGAAGCATATAGAGGGCTACCGCGACTGTCAGATTTTTAAAACGAGTCGCTATGATAGGGCTTTGGAACTCCGTACTCTTTGCATGGCTCGAGATAAGAAAAACGAAACGTCTTCCCAATTGAGAAAAGTGTATTTTAAAAGTCAGAATATGTCAAATGTTGAACGCCACAAAACACGAATTGTGGAATTCAAGAAGATCTATATTTTTGATGTAAGATTTTGTTAACGGTTATACAAGTCATTCATAATAATGAACTTCGTAGACAATACCCAGAAAATTCAACATATACATTTGCTATATACATATCTTCGATATATCGCATTTTAATAAAATAAAAAATATGAGTACTAAGGGTAGTGTAGAGTGGGGCCTCCTCGATGAGCTTAAATAACAAACTTCTCGGTTTCGAGATATGCTGTTCGCACGCACGCACGCACATTCCCTCATTTTCAATAAAAACGAGACATTATTTAGTATGCTGGCCCAATTTGAGACACTTCACAAATGACGAAAAATAGTGATCACTTGCTCAGAGTAACAGTACCTTGTGAAGTACTTTAGGAGTAGGTATCTCGGAAGTCATTTGGCTGACCACCCACCCAATTTAGGAAACGCCTTTTTATAGGAAAATATTAAGTGAAGAATGCAGAACACGACTTAGCTTCCTGGATGGTTTTAGCTACACTGATGTTTCGGCTACGCTTTGCTGCTTACGGTCCTCAGTCTCTCGGCTACGCAATGTGAATTATTGCCAGTGCGCACGATGCATTGCGCCAGCAAACTAAACAATATCCTGTCAAACTTCAAATGTTTTTTTCCACTATAGGTTAGTACTGTTTATGTTCATTGTTTTCTAACATTTTATAATACGTAATACTCCACGTACCTATTAAAAAATGAAGTGCCCAACACCATACATCATATACAATGCCATTAGGTGCAACAAACCAAAATTCTGTACTATATCTCCCGACAGAAAACAATTCAAATATTCACTACATAATCCTACCAACAGTTCCGAATTTTCATGTTACGCTATACACAGCTATGCAACCCAACATACAACCTTTTTTACTTTCTCTACTACATAAAGTAGACTGAATTATTCCACCCAAAAATTCGATGTCGAGATTTCAATGAAAATATATTTTGAGGCACCTTGAATAAAAAAAAAAGCATTTTTAGAAAAAGGTCCGTGTGTCAGTCTGTGTGCAGTGTTACTCAAAAACGAAAAGTCGGTTAAAAACCAAAATTGCAATTTAAGTTTGTCTTTCAAGGCTGCGACACTAAGATTTTGAAGAAAATTCCCTCACCCTAAACTACCCTTTATATGGAAATTTTTTATAAAATTTTGATTTTCTTGAAAATGGCTCGCGATTTCGATTAAAATGTCATATGTTTGAGATATTTTTATGGCAAATGAAATGCATATATTGAATTTTCTGGCTATAGCCTATGTACTATGGATGACTTTCGCATAACTGGTAAACCGTAAGAGATAGACCAAATCTTACTGCACAAAAAATGCAGATCTTGGCTAAAACACACAATCTAAGTCTGAATAAAACTTTTTGTAGAGTGAACCATTTAGATGTTCCTTGTTATTTGGGCGAGTTTTGGAGAACTTCTGCCAAATGGAACATCGTTATTCATTTTTTATATGTTAACCATACAAAGAGAACTGAATTTGAAAGTTTTAAATTTCCTATTATCGCTCAAAGCCTACTGTATTCCTATATTCCCCTTGTACCTACAAGAATTTTTGCAAATATTATATCTCAACTAAGAAGATACAGGAATAAGAGTTTGTAAAAATGCTTAGTATAATAGTAGAGAAAGTCATGTGAGTGCAACACATTTTTGTACGTTACCTAGTACGAAAATTCGATACCGAGATTTCACTTGGAGGTCCCTGAATAATAAACTTACAGAAAAAGGTCCACGTATGTTTCCGCATCTGTCCGTAAAAGCATAAAAACCGAGAATTCGGTATTTAAACTCGCAAAGTTCAAAGGCTATGACTCAAATTTTCAAGCAAATTCCCCACTCTAAACTGCCCTTTACCTATAAAAATTTTCTAACACTTTAATTTTCTCAGAAACGGCTCTTTTGACATAAATATCATGATATTGGGTTGAGTTCCGTATAGCTAATAAATGCACGAGGAAAACTTGCGTTAGCTATTTCAGAGTAGTTACTTGTTAATCCTGGGTTTGGCGACCATTGGATTTTAGCTACATTGATGTTTCGGCTATGTTTACACTCCTCTGCTTATAAAAAGACATCTCCGGCTAAGCTTTGCGCCTTATGGCCACCATCATACTTTGCGATACATGTTCATTGCGTGTATACTTCGTTAGTTGTGCAATATCCAGATTACAGCTCGTGAAAGTTCGATTAGTCACACGGGAAGTATAACCAGGATATTTACCTACGTGACACATGAAAGGTGTACCTTCAATTTTCTGGGAAGAGCCTTGAAGTCCTCTTCGGTCTAAATTACTTTGGCATGACCGTAACATGAAATCTCATTCACAAAAAATGAACATCGTTTAAACTCAATGTTCTTTTTTACTGGTTCGCATTCCAGAACACTTGCGTACTAGAAGTCCGATTTGTATTCTAAAACTGTTTGTTTTGGCTTCAGGGAATCTCTATTGCGAGTATCCTCCCAAATTTACCAGTAATTATGTAAAACTTGGAGCTGGTGACAGTTTCTGCCGCAACTTAAGCCAACTTTGCACTCTGATGGGAATAAAACACCTTTTGAAATCATTACTATGTTTCCATAGCGAATTCAAATTGAATACTGCATGGAAACGCTGATTCAGTGGATCCACTTCGCTAAGTGGGATCGGGTCGAAATTGTGTTACATTATAACACCTGATTCAAATCGATTTGAATCCGTTAAAGATGCCAACTTCCATAACGCCGTACACTCGTTTTCTTAGCGAAAGTGCTGTATTAAAACTTCTATAATCTCGCAGTAATTTCTTTTCAAAAACACTAACCTAAAAAATCTAGTTAAAATACTCAGAAAACATTTTTACAGGTTCGCCAATCAATCCAAATGACCGCATAATAGCTTGAACCCTGCATATCCAAATCGATCTCAATCCGGATTGAATTCAACGTGTAAGCTCGGAACGTACTGAAAATAGGACTGGACTGACATATATTTCAATTAGGCATGGAAACACAACATTCCATGGCTTTCGCGCACGTGCAAGACTAACCTGCACAAATATTAAAAACACGCATTTAAGAGCAGTAACTGACTAAAAATATAGTATTTATTGGTGTATGTGTGAAATATCCACTTCATTGACGCACGGAGCACAATGTTCAAGAAACCAAGCACATGATGGGAACGCTGTGGATGTATTTATCCACGTTCGAAACAAGGTTCCCTGAGTGGTTCTAGAAGTTTAGCCACGGAATATGTTCTTAAAACAATATTTATGCACTCAGATTATTAATGTAGATACCCAAATTTCCTAATTATCTATGAAAAAAAGCACTAAACAAAAACGTAATAGTAACCCAAATTTTACTTCGCTATATACTCGTAGTATCACCGTTTTGAAAGTTCTTCATAATTCAGTAACACTTCACGTACACAGTATACCAAAAATCTGATGCGTTGCACTCACGTGACCTTGTCTACTCTTGTACTAACCATTCTTACAAACCCTTATTCCTGTAACTTCATCTTAGTCGAGATAAACATTTGTACAAATTATCTTATTGTTTATATCCTTGTAGGTGCAAGGGGAATATGGGAATGCACAGATAAAAAATGAACAACGATGTTCCAATTCACTAAAGTTTTAAGTTTTCTGAAGCTGACACAACAAGGAATATCTTCGAAATGGTTCACTCTACAACAAATTTATTCAGAGATAAATTGTGTGTTTTAGCGAGATGCACATTTTTTGTATAGTAAGATTTTGTCCATCTCTTACGGTTTACGAGTTATTCAAATGTCATCCAGAGTATACTGGACTACATAAGCTATAGCCAGAAAATTCGAAATATACATTTCATTTGTCATAAAAATATCTTAAAACATATGGCATTTTAAATTAAAATCCTATCATTTTCAAGAAAATCAAATTTTAAAAATTTTCCATGTGAAGGCTAATTTAGGGTGAAACAATTTTCTTCAAAATCTTCGTGTCGCATCCTTGAAAGACATTAAACTTAAATACCAAATTTGGTTTTTAACCGACTTTTCGTTTTTGAGTTACGCTGTCCACAGACTGACAGGTACATGCACACACACCTTTTTCTAAAACTGCTTTTTTTTTTTATTCAGGGGGTCTCAAAACATGTATTTCTGGTGAAAGCTCGATATCGAAATTTTGGGTGGAATACTTACTATACGTAGTAGAGAAAGTAAAAATTGGTCCAGTCACTTGAACGTAACGTCACGCTCAGTCTTGTCATGTGACATAGCACATGTGCTGGAGTATTCCTGACAAGTGAAAACTCGTCAAATGGGCACTATATTAACGTCCCATGAGTGCACAATAACATGGACAACTCCTGCAGTACGCGCCACTCTGCGTTGAAATTCCCAGTCACACACACTTACTTACCTATGGATCCGTCACATAGACTGTGGCTGCAGAAGATGAAAAGAGTAACCAAACTTGAGATCACTGGTGAGCTGAACATAATTGCAGCTCCTTGCACTACACTTATACGTGCATGTCACTATTTCACTTAACACTCGACACTTTCCTCCTTTTGGTCCGCGCACACACGCACACACATTAACGACTCCACCAGATACCTTCCACTTCACTACCAACCAACGGACTGACTGGATGACTGCCTGCAGACTTGCTGTGACCCTACCCCTCATCACGTGGTTTCGCACTTGGCCAATCATACTCTATAGCTATCCCCACTAAAACGTAGGAAGTTACTACCTGCACAGGTAGACGGCCTTGTAACCTTTACTTTCCGAAGAAAAGGAGTACATCAGTACAAAATTACAAATCGAACCCCCTCAGCTATGTATCAAGAGAAAGCAGCTGAGCAAATACAAATGGCGGTTTAAGGGGTGGGGTGGGGGGGGGGGGGAGGTAGGTAGGTAGCAGTTTTCAGTCTATATAAATCAACAGGTTGCTTAACTATACAGCTTTCTAACAACTGTATTCTAAAAAGACGTAAAATGGCAAAAATATGTTGCAATCATATGACTTTCTCTATTCACTCCATGCCACTAACAATTTTATTTGTCATTAATCCTCTACTTCCGATATCTACATTTCTTTGAGTACTAACATTTTGCCTATCTGTTGCAACTTACCAGTTATGCAAAAACCATCCAAAATAAACGGCACTTCACATAAAATCAAAAGTACACAGAACTTTTCTATGTAAAGACTAGTTTAGGGTGGGAAAATTTTCTTGAAAATCTCTGGTTTACATTCTTGGATGGGCTACATATAAATGGGTGTCGCAAGGTGGGTCCGCCCCCCCCCCCCCCCCCCACGAAAAAAGTTTGCCAACACCCAAGAGACTAAATACCAAATTACGTATTTAATCGGCTTTCCATTTTTAGGTTACTTTGTTCACAGATTGACACACAAACACCACAAATATTTTGCTAAAATAGATTTTAGGAGCTTCAAAACATGTATTTCCGGTGAAATCTTGTTATCGAATACCAGATTGGAGTGAATATGGTACGTCGTAAAAAAGTAGTGCCAGGCAAACATTTGGAATTCAGATGTACCAGACGAAGAGTAAACATAATTCATTGGCAGAATATGAAGAGATTTCCACAACAAAAAGCCTATTCACGAAGCATTTGAAAACTTTACATATTTACACACTATATAACAATATATTATTCAGTTTTAAGCTAGCTATTGCAGTGATTTAGAAGAAAAAATATAGGTTTGTTTTATTTCACATAAAGTTACTGGTGTCCTGTTTATACTGACGCTGCAAACCAGTGACGCAACCTCGAGCTTCACATGTTTCATCACAGCAATATTTCTGCTGTTCTAACCTACATTTTACAACGTCATCCAACCGTAATGTTATGAGCCAATGATTCACCTTAAAAAGTTTCATCATTAAAATATCTTGCAGGCTATGTATACAGGAAAACTTCAGCGTTGAACCGATTTAATGAATATCAGAAATGTGTAAAGTGTACCAGCAGTTCCAATTAACTTCATTGTGTCTACATTTATAAATTTACAATCTTACAAGTGACAAACTGTTACCTTCGTACATTCTTGTGGAATTACGCACCCAATTTGGATCAAAAACCATTTATTTTTTCGATATCGGCTGACCAAAGAACAAAATGCCATTAGACTTTTTTTGTTTGTGATGCTTCTATGAAGCACATATTACGAGTGTAATGGCTTCCTTTCCACTCTGTACAAAGACTAAAAAACTGCCAATGCTGGCTTCTAGATAAGTTCCTTTTATAACTCTGGTTCTGCTATCACAGTACAGTTAAAAAGTTATAGCAAGCAAAGATAATGGAACGGAAGAGATACCACATTCTTGAAGCCACCGCGCCACTACGAACAGAAGGTTAGTAAAAACAGGAAGCGCATAAAAAGTTCTTTTAGATTGAGGTGCTCAAAGAAAAACCACTTCCGAATTAATCATAGCAGGCAAATATTATTTACAGAATATTGCAAAGAGGGAATATGTGTACGCGCATGTAGGATAAAATAAAAAACCTCTCAACCCATTTTGATAATTATGGTTGAAAACCCTATTTTACCAGATGGTTACAGGGTATATAATACATAGTTACCTCTATAATTGAATAAACAACGAAGGGAAGAAACTGAAATGAATTAATTCAATATTCTAGTTAGAGTAAAATATATGTATGTACAGCCTGATTCAAAACTAAATTTTACGTTTGGGGACGGATTCCTTATAGCGAAAGAAAAACAAACAAACAAACAAACAAACAAACCTGACTTCCTCTACTCTTGTACTAACCATTGTTACAAACTCTTATTGCAGTATCTTCCTCGTATTAGTTGAGATAAACATTTGCTTTTAATCTTATTGCTTATTTCCTTGTAGGTACAAGGGGAATGTGGGAATACACTACGCTTTGTGCGATAGTCAAATCTTTTAAAGCTTTGAGATTCCGTTCTCTTTGCACACTTAACATATAAAAAATGAACAACGATGTCGCATTTGACGAAAGGCGAAGTCTTCGGAAACTGACACAAATAACAAGGAATATCTCCGCAATGGTTCACTCTACAAAAAAAATTATTTGGACATAAATTGTGTGTTTTAGCAAGATCTACATTTTTTGTATAGTAAGATTTTGTCTATTTCTTATGGTTTACGATTTATTCAAAAGTTATCCAGAGTAAACATGACTACATAGGCTATAGCGAGAAAATTCAAAATATACGTTTCATTTGTCATAAAAATTGCTTAAATATATGTCATTTTAATCAAAATCGTTAAAGACATTTTCAAGAATTCAAAATTTTCGAAAAAGTTTCCATGTAAAGGGTAGTTTAGGGTGGAGCTATTTTCCTCAAAATCTTCGTGTCCCTTCAAAGGCATTACACTTAAATATCAACTTTGGTTTTTAACCGACTTTTCGTTTTTGAGTAATGCTGTCCACAGACACACAGACACACGGACCGTTTTCTAAAAATCATTTTGTTTATTCAGGGGGCCTCAAAATATACATTTCCGGTGAAGTGTCTGCACCGAATTTTTGGGTGGAATACAATACTTCCTCTACTTTGGTATACGCAGTAGAGAAAGTAAAAATCCACGTAAACATGCCCTAAAATCCTTCGTTTTGGATGTTTCAAAATGTTATTAATGAAAGAATTTTTAAGTGGCACTCAGCTTGTTAGAACGTATGCAATACAAACTCACATGAGATGCTCGAAATGATGTAGACATGCCTAAACTCATCGAACCATGTTGCACCATGTCAAACACTCTCCAACAATGTCGAATCGCTTCGTTCCGAAGAAGAGCCTGTTCATGCGGGTTGTCTGTTCCATAAACCAAATGTTAAAGGTGCCCAACAGAAAGAAATACAAAGGACTGAGTCTATGTATAAAAATCATGTCTGGCTGCTCACGAAATGAATATCCTGCCATGGTTGAACATAACACTTTCACTGTATTATGTACACTTTGAAACATTGAAGACAGTTAACTCAGTACATATACACAAATGTAAACAAGTATTCATGACAACACATCGCCATCTATGTGAGATAATGTGAGTCACAGCCTCCTATGAATAACTACATACACAAATGAAGTTGGAAAGTCACTGAACGTAAACTTTCATTAATAAATTAATAACGTGAAAACGAAGGATTTTCGGATATAAGTTTATATGAACCTTTTATATTGTTTCAGTGTAAGGAACCCAATCTCAAATTTCGTAAAAGTATTTTTGAATCATCCTGTATATATTCCTCTGCTCACAACTACGTTTCCTGGTTGCGAAGGGCGTGTTTATCGGCAGGGAGAGATTCCACACCACGTGTTACCCTCCACTGCTGTACCTCACTCATGTCGCTTGTTGTGGGCAAAAGTGGGGATTGCAGCGGTCGGGCGGTAGGCTTAGGCCCTGATGGAGTGTTGCATCAGAGTTCTTAGAATGACCGTACTAAACCCGTTGAGTTGGTCTCAAACGCCGGCCTCAGTAAGCAAACAAGGAAAACTAATTCTGCTGGGAAAATCCAAAGATTAAATACCCTTTTATATAACCCTAACAGAAGTCAGCAGCATTTTTAAGCGATATCTCAGTGGGGTTTACCAGAAAATAGCTCCTCTCGCTATGTTTTGAGACCCCCTCAGTAAAAATATTTAAGACATCAGTACTTACTTTGTATCCTCGTACACTGGAAGAACTAAAACAAAATACTATCGGAAGCACTACAGTGACCCAACTTAATCAGAATGTGTTCTCCCGATATAATGCTTGTTTAGCCGAGGGTGGACGACATTTCCAGCATTTTCTATAAGGTGTTATACATGCGGAGTTTATGAAGGAGCAAAGCCGACTGTGGCACACCCAATCGCGCACAGGCGAAATGTTGTGCGCCCATTAGGTTTTAAATGAAGAACCATGTACGTAGGGTCAGATGACTGTCGGGAAGCGGTCGAACCTATGGACCGGACAGAATGAAGATCTGGAAGCGGTTGGTCAGCCAATCACTAAGTTTGAGGGCGAGGAAGAGGATGACAGGAAATGCAGCCGAAATTGATCAATACAATGGTGATGATGGAATGAGTAGCGGGAGAACCCGGAGAACATCCGCCCACATGCCGCTTCGTCCACCACCAAATACCACATGCCCTGGGATCGAACCGGGATCATCTTGGTGATAAGCAAACAATCCAAGCGCTCGGCCACGGCAGCGCCTTAGACTAAATATTACTACACAAAAAATGAACAATATCTACAATACATGAGTGCAGATTCTGTTTTGAATCTAATTCCCAGGATGAGATAATGAAGCGTTGCTGAAGAGAGTGGAGGTGGGCGGGTATATTACCGAGCCGTCAGTGACCTAGTGTTTGCGCCAAGTGGAGCGGTTACACAAGTATATTCATAATTTCAAGAGCCCTGGACCTTATTTGGAACGTTCGAAAAACGTGTCTGGCTGGCCCGCCGGCCGACTCATCTCAGTTCTGCACTGTTACTTTCTCCAGTGGAACCCACAACCGGTTCTCTAGCCTTGAAAATGATTACAAACAAAGGACCGGAGCTTCCAGTTCTAGCAATCGACGGGGAAGGGGATGCAGGCTTTCCAGCAGCCAAGAAATAAAGGTAGAGAAGAAAATGGGCAATAAAAGAAAAAAAGACAAGGTACATCAGCGGCCTTTCAACCTTCGTGGTCTGTCGGGGTCTCCGCCACGCGCCACGGAAAGTGCCGAAAACGACCGACGAGGACGGGTCAATGTTCCCCAAAGAGCAATGTCTTCTCCTGCAGTTCACCAAGGTGAAGCAAGCTTACCAACTCTCTGGGAAGTTCAATGCGCGGTTTCTCCCTACCAATATGCCGGTACGTAATTTTGAAGGCAAATAGGCCAGTGGGTTGAATCTGTCTGACACAGTTATTGTTTCCTGCGATCGTGATGTGATTTACATGCTGTACTAAAGCTACTCAAAGGTGAAACTCACAG
This sequence comes from Tenodera sinensis, assembly GCA_030765045.1. Lineage (NCBI taxonomy): Eukaryota > Metazoa > Arthropoda > Insecta > Mantodea > Mantidae > Tenodera > Tenodera sinensis. Next base: position 93,313,235 of record CM060969.1, on the reverse strand, counting down.
TTTTCATTAACTCTAGGGGATTTTATGACCCTAGTCAGCTTTACTTGCAAGCTATACATGATTCTGGATACTCGCATTCTTGTCTTTCACTTGGTCTTTGCGAAGAGCTCATTAGCTTTGGAAAATAGGCTATTTGTGTTCTTGGACTGAAAAGAAGGCGGGAAATACCCCAAGCCGGTGCCCGTTGTTTGTCGTCTGGTATAAATGAACCGCATGCAGAAACTGTGTTACCTTTTGCTATACCTACAGAAAAAGCTGGAAGGAATGGCATAACATAATGTTTCTTATGTACAAACCAGGGCCTCTCAGGGTGCATGTACCGGTGCATGGTGCAAAAACGTGACTATGAAAAGTTGACTTTGGTGCAAACTTCCACTCACTCTTTATTTCTCTCTCTCATTCTCTCAGTTTCTCTCTTTTTGCCCCTCTTTCTCGCTCTCTATGTTGTCTATTTTCTCCGTCTATCTCTCTCTTTCTTTCTCTCTCTCTCTTTCTTTCTCACTTGCTTTGCCGTCTCCCTCTTTCGTAGTTTCACCAGTTGCTTCCTCATCCGTAATGTTTACGTGCGGCAAGCAGTATTAAACTGGTTAATTTGGTTTTAATATCAAATCTAGTCTTGTGTTTTAATGATCTACAAAGCGCTGGTACAAACCTCATTTAAGGATGTAGGACCCTCTTTAATTCTTCTTTTCTAAGGCCCCCTATGATTTCATCATATGTGTACTCTGTTACAGTGCCTTTCAACACATTATTTTGTCAATCATGTAATTATTGTATTGCAGATGAAGTATTTAACTACATGGTCGCGACCTTCAAAGCAATAAGGAATCACTCTGATTTAAATTGGCTTTCGGTGGCTTTCAAGTTGTTCAATTGTTAGGTAGTTGTATTGCACGTACCTATTTCAGCGTGAAGCAAGCCGTCTGTCAACACTAGCTTCCTCGCTTCTTCGCTCTGCTGCGCGCCAATGGAGCCGAGCTTCACCAAGTCACTTAACATTCCAGTACACACTCTTTTCCCCTATACATGTTATTTCCCCCTTACACTGACCAAGGCAAGCAGAACCAGACCTACTAATCAGAGGCGGATGGCGCGGAGTAGAAGTACGTACGACACATTCTCTTCACAATTTGAAGACCTAAAACATTTGAAACCAAAATCAAATTATTTTGTAGTTTTGAAGTTTCCATATAGAGAGGCTTCACACGAGCTACAAAATATGAAACTACTTGCATTGCAGAATTCCAAGACCGTAAAATGTTCTGAGAAAGAAGGATGGGAATTATTTAGGTGTCTGTCCTGCTGTGAGTATCCGCGATTACGTTTGTTTGCATCTAGCTATATGGTACCTGTTGGTCGTGGTACTATCGCTTTGGTTATATCACCCTCCTAGCCGTTCCACCAATCTATTTTCTTACGTTTTTGAACTTCTGCGCAGTGGGCCATTGAAAATGGCAGACACAAGATCTAAAATGTACCCTGCAAATCCTGAATGATACGCGCAAACACAGCAACCGTCTTCATTTACTTTTGAAAATTGTGTCTTTAACAACTGTAATTTTAAATATAGCAGACCTAGCTTCAATGAACAGCCTACTAAGGTAAATCCACTTATTTTCATCATATGTCTTAATTTCTCCTTTCACTGGATTGACACCAAAATTATTTTGCTTTTGTTCTCACAGCCTACTGGGTTAGTTGTAGTGCAAATTGTGAAAATACATCTTAATTAAAATGCATGAATGTTATTGTAAATTATTTACATGAATTGTTAATCATTTCGCGGAATACTCTGAACAAATGCTACTCGAGGATGTCATATTTGGGATAATTTTTCTGGCCCTCCGCGCTTGTGGTATTACTACATATAACTTTTCAAATCACAGACAACGACGGCCATGGGCGCGCGCACGGGTTTTGTGTGTGTGTGTGTGTGTGTGTGTGTGTGTGTGTGTGTGTGTGTGTGTGTGTGTGTGTGTGTGTGTGTGTGTGTGTTGTGCTTGAATTTGTGACACATACCATATTAGCAAATGCAGGAATAGACAGAAATCCATCGTAGCCTATATCAAAGACAATGTGAGTGTAATATAACACGAATATAATCATTTGCACGGCATGTGTGCATTTCCAATAACAAATTACTGGATAGTAGACTATTGTTTCAATTTTGATGTAAAGAACAATTTTTATTTAGCATAAATTAATATGGTTATCCGCAACAAAAACCTACTATAAATTTTGACAACAGAATATTGAATTAATAATGTTTGATTGCAAACTTTCAACATGCGGCCCTCCCCTGAAAAAAAGTCTGCCGACGACCATGACGTCGCTAAAACCCCTAGTAAATTTTTATTTCCTCTACTATGTATAGGAAGTGGTGAAAGTATCGCATTCCACCTAAAACTTCGATGTTGAAATTTCAGCGGAAATATGTTTCGAGGCCGCAAAAAAAAAAAAAAAAAAAAAAAAAAAAAAAAAAACATTTTTAGAAAACGGTGTGTGTGCGTGTGCGTGTGTGTCTGTGTGTGTGTGTGTGTGCGCGCGTGCGTGTTTCTGTCAGCATGTGGACAACGTAACTCAAACGAAAAGTCGGTTAAAACCAAAATGTATATTTATGTTTAACGTCTTTTAAGGATGCGACACGAAAATTTCGAAGAAAATTCCTGCACCCTAACTACCCTTTACATGGAAAATGTTTAATTCCTCGAAAATGGCTTTAACGATTTTCATTAAAATGCCATATGTTTGAGATATTTTTATGACAAATGAAATGTATATCTTGAATTTTCTGGCTATAGCCCATGAAGTCCTACTTATTCTGGATGACATTTGTATAACTGGTAAACCGTAAGAGATAGACCTATCTTACTATACAAGGTATGTAGCTCTTGCTAAAGCCCATATTTATGTCTAAATATATTTTTTGTAGAGTGAACCATTTCGGAGAGATTCTTTTGTTATTTGAGCGAGTCTTGGAAAACAAACTTTCGTCAAATGGAACATAGTTACTTATTTTTTGCCAGCCGTGCAAAGATAACGGAATCTCCAAGTTTTCAAAGATTTGACTATCGCTCAAAGCTTACTGTATTTCCATATTCCCCTTCTACCTACAAGGAAATACGCAATACGATAATTTCTGCAAATATTTATATCAACTAACAGGAAGGAGATATCAGTTTGTAAGAATGATTAGTACCAAACAGAAGAAATATGCATCGTGTGCAATGAATTATTTTTTGAATTGTTAACGATTTAGTAGGTAATTAATTTGCACACCAAATGAGCATACGTCCTGACAGCAGAGAAGAAATGTGAATTTGCATTTAAAAAAACCTTATATTATACCTCTCTTTTCATTTCATAAGCCGGTTGCCAAGACATTTTGGAATGGCTGCCGAAGATCAAAGTGCCTTGAGGAACTGGAAATATATGGGCAAACACTTCTTCAAAGCAAAAGGCCGGATATCACTGCTTACTAAAATGCCAACTATATTTTATTTTAAAAAGGTTGCCAGGAAGTTGGAAAATATATCAGGCTTTTTCTGTGAGAAGCAGCTGTGTTTACACACCTTCAGTTCAGTGGACTGGCGTGTAATCCTGTTAGGACCTTTTCTTCCCTTCCCGCGACCTTGACCGACCGACATAGCCTCTCGCTACTGTATTTATACCTGCTAGCTAGGCTGAGGGATTCTCAACCTTTGAACTTTTTATTGGTTGGGTTGCGAGCACCAAATAAGCTCTAAGCCTCAAGGACCAGCCCTCTCTATTCACCAAGTCTCTGAATGGCAGATACGGGAGAACCTTCTAAAGCGTTAACTTTTATGCTAATTTGTAAAGGCAAATATTTGCTTGTTTTCTCAACTTTCCTATTCCATCATTTACATTTAAAACTAGTTGAAACACCCGACGTTGTCCGTGGTTTGATTATTTATCTCTCGACTTTTAGACTTAGGTTGCAGTTGACCAAGAGCCTGGTGTTTCTTTGGATACAATTAAAATACCTCGTACATAGAATACCGCGTGAATGTAATAGATGACATTTCTATTTCAATCATATAGAAAACTATGAATTCTTTGTAGAGGGGTGAGTAGAGAAAGACACCTAAAAGTGTTACCTAAAACAAAATCTGATGTGTTGCACTCACATAACTTTTTCTACTCTTGTACTAACCCTTCTTACGAACTCTTCCTCTGTTAGTTGAGAATAGGAGAATATGAGAATACAGTAGGCTTTAAGTGATACTCAAATCTTTTAAAGGGTTCGAATTCCGTTCTCTTTGCACAGCCAACATAAAGAAATGAATAACGATGTTCCATTTGACCAAAGTTTGTTTTCCAAAATTCACACAAATAACAAGGAGTATCTCCGAAATGGTTCACTCTACACAAAAAATTTTTATCGTGTTTTAGCAAGATGTACATATTTTGTATAGTAAGATTTGGTGTATGTCTTATGGTTTAGCAGTTTATACAAGTCATCCAGAGTAAGCAGGACTACATGGGCCATAGCTAGAAAACTCAAAATATACATAAAATATCTTAAACGTATGGTATTTTAATCGAAATCATTAGAAACATTTTCGAGAAAATCAATTTTCGAAAAATTTTACATGCAAAGAAATATTTAGGATGAGGAATTTTCTTCAAAATTTTCGCTTCGTATCCTTGAAAGACGTTAAACTTAAATGCCAACTTTTGCTTTTAACCGACTTTTCGTTTTTGGGTTATGCTGTGCACAGACCGACACAGACACCATGCTTTTTTTTTTTATTCAGGGGGCCTCAAAACATAGATTTCCGATGAAATCTCGACATCGAATTTTTTGGTAGAATACAATATTTCCTCACTTTACGTAGTAGAGAAAGTAAAAATCACTTAGATGTGCCAATTCACATGTCCTTCTCTACTCACTCTTCAATATACAATTCATACAAATGTTTATGTGATCGAAATCAAAATGGAAGGTATTACATTCACACGTTTTTCTCTACTCACTTTTCTTTTACTAAACACAATCACGTCCTTCTCTGTCCCCTCTTGAAACAATTCTTACAATTTCCTTTCTGTTTGAAATAGAAACGTAACATATTACATTCACACGGCTTTCTCTACTTATTTTTTGTTTACGTAACACATTCAAATATCTTTCTATACTTATTCTTGTGCAAATAATTGATTCAATTTTCTGTATGATTGAAACAGAAATGAAATGTATTACATTCCCAAGATTTTGTCTACTCACTTTCCTTTCACAAAACACAGTCTTTCTCTGCTACCTCTTTTAATGATACAATTCTTACAATTTTGTTTGTTTGAAATGCAGATACAGCGAATTACATTCTACTCGCTTTTCTTCCTGTGGTATTTGTGGTAGTTCAATAGTGTTTTTATTTATTTATTTTGCTTATATTTTGTTCTTTGTAGTATCTTAAGGGTGGGCAATTGCGACCTAAGCCTAAATGTTGTGGGAATAAGCAATCAAAGCACGGACAACACCGGGTATTTCAGCTAGTTCTATGGTATAACCTCTATGTTAATACTAGTGGAATCTTCATGAAGTTCGATTGTAACTTTTGTTCTCGACAAAAAGACATAATCGATTTCTGTTTGTTTTCAACAAGAAGCTCGAAGCATGTGGCAAAAATTGTGAGTGTTGTATGTAATATGAGGAGGAATTGTATCGGAGTCCATTACTGAATTGATTACTCGTGAGACAGTTGACAACCGGTATTTGCTGCCCACGGCTTTCAGCTGTTTATATAACAGAACCACTATAATTACTCGCCATGTGTATACGATGCAGGCAGGGCTATTACAGAGTAACAGGTAGGTGGACCACATCCGCCCCAACAGAACACTTCGCAACCGTTTCCGGGAGCATATCAATTCATTTTACCTTCTCTCACTCTTTTGGTTTTTTACTTTCTCTACCTAGAGCATATTGCATTCCACCCAAAAATTCGATATCGTAATTTTACCGGAAATATACAGGGTGCAAGGTACTGCTTCGGCCAGAATAATCTGGCTAATAGATGCAGGTGCAAGAAACATAAAATGCTAAGTTTCACTTCGGTAGGTTTAATAGCTCTGTAAAAATTTAAGTTTTTAGGTAGTGTAAATGACTTCGCACACGCCAACGACCTGTGTTGAACCCTGTGGTTGCAAGCCAGTACTGCCTCAGATGTAAACAAAACACCTGACTGGCATGTGCCTCGCGGTCAGCAGTTGTAAACAAAACACACGACCCGCGTGTGCAAGCACTGCACTAAGACATCAACAAAACACTGGCCCAGTGCATAGGATCACTCCTCTCACCCCAACCGGTGTGTGCCATCAGATATAAACAAAACACTCGTTTACGTACCAGTGAAGTAGTCACAATCTCTGGCGAATCGCAAGAATCGATGTCATGCCTGAAAAGTGTGAATATAACTGAAATGACGCGTTCGTTCATGTAATAATAAAGATACAGTTTTCCATAGTTAAGACAGCAGAAGAATGAATCAATCAAAACCACGTTTTTTAGGGTAAAACAATGCTGACATAAAGGAAAACAGATTTTACTAATAGTGGATATTCTTCTTCTTCTTCTTCTTCTTATTCTTCTTCTTCTTCTCCTCCTCCTCCTCCTCCTCCTCCTCCTCCGCATCATCATTATTATCATTATTAGTATCCGTCACGAGCTAAAACAATAGTGATTACCTTTAATACACAGTGAATAAAAGTCTTCCCCTTCATTTTTCTAAAACAACTGTGCTCTTCTGTGGATTATCGGGCTGAAAGAAAACTAATAATCTCCTCATAAATTACAGCTGTCGTCACGAAGGCGCCTAAATAAGAAGACAAGCAAACTGAAATGGATCTCTAGAAGTAAACATGAGAGTGATATTATCGTTAAAAGGTGGTATACATAATGTTGAGTTTCTCTAGACATATGAGAAACCAAATTCGTATCTAATACGATTATTAAAACACAGTTAATGTCTCTAAAAGATAATGCTACGTTTACAAGTACTATTTAACATAGAACTCAAATAACTGTCAGCATTTTGAAATAAATGCAATAAGCCGGTCTAAATGCACTTATAAGCACTTTACAACAAGAATTACTGAAAATGTATGTCGTTTATGCCGATTATGTGGTGTTTATTTAGGTTTTATTATTACTTAATTAAAGTTCTTAATATTGAGTCGCATTTGAGTTCACAAAAGACCACATTAATGTTATGTTGTGTTTGTTACGGTGAGTTTGTTTGTTTGTCTTTTTTGACAGCGGGAAAACAGAAGAAGAGTTGGAGATAATGAGTGGCTTATTTCGCTAGGCAAGGGATGAGGAGTGGAAACATCTGGCTTTATGTACGTGATACCATTGTTATGTTTTTAATTTTATTTTGTACTTCTTATTTTTGTATCTATTTATTTTTTATTCTTAAGGAGAATTGCCCCCTGAAATTAGTTATACCATGTATGAGAACTCCCTTGATGTGAACCGGTTTATGATCACAAGCTAAATTCTCTCGTATTGCAGAAAGTTCCACTTGAACCCTTCCTTCTTCTGCTGACCCTCACACCGTGAAGTGATACCTCCCCAATCTCCCGCAGGCAGCCGAATTTGTTGAGAGCACATGACAAGCACGCTTGAACTGGTCCACGACGTTGCTATTTCGCGTAGAAATTAAACTTAGCTAGACATTTTAACATTAAATTGTTGCTAAATTCATTCGAATTAAGATAAAAATGCACTACAGCATTGTTCACACAATGTTTGCGCAACAGTTAGTCAAATCATAAACCATTTATATCCATTCGTCAAGGAGCTAAACAGCTCCTTGTCAGAATGGCATTGTATTGTCCAACCGATTCGTAAGTTAGTTGACATAAATAACTAATAATTACCATCTAAAAAGGTTATTTAATCCCGGGACATAAAGTAGTTACGGATGTAAGTCACCATTGGGGTAACTGTCTCTGATACGAGACTGCCTTTGTGGTTTACCACGAGAAATACGAATAAATATAAACATACAATAATTTATAGAAATAATTACTAATTTTGTTGTAGGTACAAGGGATATATGCGAATACAATAGCCTTGAAATTTCACTCTCTTCAGATGACCAAAGGATAAAAAATTAATGCCTTAACATTTAAGACAAGGACATGTATCGGAAAATTCAGACAAATATAAGAAATATCTCCCTAATGGCTCACACCACAAACAAAATTATTTGACATGTGTCATTTAACAAGATCTATTTTCTGTGCAGTAAGATTTTATCTAATACCTACCTACTTGCGGTTTACGAGTTATGCAAAAGTCATCCAGAATGAAGAGATCTTCTGAGGGCATCCCTAGGACTTCCAAGATATGCATTGTCATATACATTTACGCCATGAAAATATCTTAAACACATGGTATTTTAATTAAAATTATTATAACAATTTTTGAAAAAATTGAGAAAGTTTCCGAAAAATATTCCAAGTAAAGGGTAGTTTGGGGTGAGAGTATTTTCTTGGAAATATTCGTGTCGCATCCTTGGAAGGTCCTCAATTTCAATAACAAGTTTGGTATTTAATCGGTTAAATATACACAAACCTTTTTCTAAAAATATTTTTTTCCTTCTGTTTTTAGATCCAGGGGATCACAAAACATGTGTTTCCGGTTAAATGTTGGTATCGAATTTTTGGCTGGAATACAATTATTTCCCTGATTGTGCCGGGATTAGGATGCACTTTACTTAACGTGACTCGACGTAGCGTGAAGTAAGAGATTAAGCAGAGCTATAGTGGATACAGTTTATCGGCAGTTCCCAAAAGTACAACATTGCCGACATTACACTAAACAACAGACGAAAGTATTCCAGAAAACAGTCCTGCCAACGTACATAATAAAGGCATTTCTAACCTCAAATATCACAGGGTTAAAGTATCACGCTTTCAAACGATAATGTTTGAACATCGTTACCATACAACACATGATGTTGTTGTTGTGTTTAACGCCCGCTTTTACTACTACGGCACCGCAGGCGGTGACACTGATGATACATGAAGATGGAGCACCGGTGGAATGAGATGGCGGGGGAAACCGGAGCACCCGGAGAAAACCCGCCCTGACGCCGCTTCGTCCATCACGAATACCACATGCGGGTCCCTGGGATCATACAACACATGATGAACCTACTCACTATCGGCAAATCTTGTTCTGCAATAACACTTTTGGATAAAATCACTTGCGAGCGCTAAATATATATTTAATTCACTTCTATGTAGCGAATACAAAAATAACAACGGTAACCTTAACTACGTATACTGCTTTAAAAGAAGTCAAGACAAAATCACGCAAACACAAGCAGTACGTCCACAATTAATTAATACGGCGTCTAAACAACGCGTACATAAACAAGGACTTCTGTGGCAACATAACAGATGCAATAACACCAGCTATGGCCGTAGCTTTACCATGGTTATATGTTTATGAACAGTTGGCGGTACTAATGTAACCTAACGGATGGAATATCACCAAATATAACCAGACTGCACCACAATGGGGGAAAAATGTCAAGGTTGTTTTCTGGGATATCTAAATAATCTGTCCCTACTGTGTTAGGATGCACTTAACATAAAGAGAATGATTCCAATTGGTTATTAAACTCAACAGGCATGCCGGATATACAAAGTAGCTGCAATTTTCTATTTTGTGGTTATGTTTATCTGAAAATGAAAAAAAGAGAACACGAAGCTGTGGAGTAAGAAATAATTTTAAACGGCGTACTACATAGTACTACTTCTCGCCGATTAGTTCAAATCAGTCAGACTTGACGTAATGGAAAGATAAAGTTTAGCATTGCCAACCTCTTAAGTTACGTCACGTTAAGTCGACCATAAATAGTTCCATTTAGTATAATGTGTTAAGACTTTCCCGTTACGTTCCGTCACGTTACGTTAAGTTCGTCGTAATCCCGGTACTACTATACGTAGAACAGAAAGTAATAAATATAGCATTCCTATAACATAACATTCCAACATAATGTGACAAAGGAAGTCTTGTATACGGCGGCCATTACCGTTCACGACATCAGCTAATGTCGGAACTTTTTACTTATCTCACAATAACCACGCATATGAGCTGTAACAGAGCTGAACTTTCTTCTCCGTTTGCCGTGACTTCGCTATCTCGAAAGGTCAACCACTCTAAGCTAGTGTAGCCATTAAACCGCCTGAAGGCGCCGTTAGAGGGCGCTGACATATTTAAGGTTACTTGCTTGTGATCTACGAGTATACAACAGCTAGGTATAAGCAGCAAAGGCCACACTGGAAACTGTTTCACGTTCTCTGCCTTACGGTATTTCCTCTTAACGCACGGCAATTTCTGTCCTATTCTCCGTGACATATTCCCTCTGGATTTAACTGGGTAAAGGTTCTCTGCTTTTCACACCTCGAAATTCCGATTAAAAGTTCGTATTCTAAACAGAGCGAGCAAAACTGCTTTAACGAAATATCAAACGTTTTAGCAGTGACTATTTCCTGCATAGAAGTGTTAAACTATCATATACGAATTATCACCAGTTTTGTGCAAATTATATTATACGTTAATCTTTCGTTCAGTCAATGTCACCAACCGTATCTCATAAATCGCTGAAAAACAATGTATTACACATTAAAATCGATTAGCAATGAAAATAGCATTTCACTTCAAATCGACAACTGTTTTCAACAATTGTCCTTTTAATATTGAATGCATTTTTCCAAAAGAAAGGTTATTTGTTAATGTTAAGAATAATTAAGAAATATTGGGACAGGGGAAATATATTGATGTGTGTAATAAATTGGAAAGGGAAGGGTGGGCATGGTTTAGATTTGGGGTAATAGGATTGAGGGATATGAAGAAGGGATTGGACCCGCAGAAGTGCCTTATGTATGGGGAAATAAAAAAGGAGTTGTACTTTATTATGGATTGTGAAAGGACTAAATATGGAGGGCAAAAGGGGTACCACCTAGGTAGTCAAAAGTACCAAGAGAAGTGTTTAGTTATTATCAGTGTCGTGAGCTTAAATAGACAGACTTGGTGTATAATATATTAATAGTAGTGTTAACCACGGTGTTTATATTTGCACCAGGGGCACCTCAAAGATTGTACTTTGTGGATTGTTTCAACTTCGTATAGTAAATTTGGTATTTGGGGGGGGGGGGGGAATGGTTGATGGAATTCTTTTGCTTGTTTTGTTTATTATCAGCAGAAAGGAGGTAATCAATGTAAACTTATGTACATACAATTGTGATAATGTTAAACTGAAATAAATTTATTTGTTTTTCTTGTTAATGTTAATAAAGGGAGCTTTATTTGAGGTTACAAACTGGTCTTCTGTTATAACAAGAGAGGATCGAAATACATGTAATTCTTGGCTTTCGTCTTATTCAGTTGGCAGAGCTGAACTACACTAATCGAAATGGATATATTTTAGGTTATTCTTTTATAGAATTTAACATTTTCTGGTCAAGTCGATGCGATACAGCAGATGCTTAAATTCATATTTCGTTTATGAAATCGTCCAGATAAATATCATTCGACAGTCTGACCTTTCCAGCCCTCTCATATGACATTACTTATAACACAACTTGGTGTACATGAAGATTAAAAAATTCACACAACCTTCTCTAGTCATTCTTGAACAAAATACTCATAATCTTTTATTCCTCCATCTAACTATTGTTTAATTTATCTAAAGCTATATATGACTGAAATTTTGAAGTTCGGAAATGTTAGATTAGTTTTTAATTTATACTATAATGTATCTATTGTAATGCAAACATGTTACTCTAAATTTGTCACTTTGCTCTCATAGTTCTGAAATTATCATCAAATTTATTTTATGTTACACCATATAAAAGTTCCGAAAATTTTAAATTTCTGTCCAGTATTTTAAACCAACGTTCAATATACATATATGTCTCCTTTAGTTTAATTTTACAAATCTGTTGCTTTTATATTGTAATTTTTTTGTTTCAAAATTAAAAAGACACATTTAGACACATTTCACAATAAAATCTATGGCAATTTTTATTTGATATGTTTCCGCGAACGTGTGTGGCACGTGTGATTAATGCAATACAAAAACTGCTTCGCGAAGAACATTTTACAGGAAGAAAAATGTTGAAAACAATAGCGAGAAAACAGATCTGAATGAATAGCTCACATTAAAATCCACGTGACAGTTAAACGTGGAGTAGTGCATTTACAATGCCATACAGAGGCAAATTATGCCTTTTTGGCATTCAAAATGTCTCACTTATTTTATAGAATTAACACAAAAATTGTTTTCTAAATTTTTATGAAATTTAGGTCATACATATCCTTAATTTATTGTTACGTACGGGAGAGCAAAAACGTTCCGGCTACCCGTTCGAAGGCTTTTGCTCTCCCTGTATAAGTGCTATGATAATGTTACATACCTGTTGGTCTGCTAATCGCCCTAGACATGCACCAGAAAGATACAAACCTGAAACAAATACAAAATTAACTTTAAGTCTCATTCTTCCACTGTCCCTGTTCACCAACCAATAGCATTTATTTAATTCCATAACAGTTTATACCACACTTCAGTTACAACATGTTAAACTTCATAACTAAGTAAATAAATAAATAAGTAAATAAATACATAAGTAAATAAATAAGTAAATAAATACATAAGTAAATAAATAAAAACCACAAAAATTTTCCTTGTAGCTTGCATGTAGATTGGGGTGTATATCTTTTGGACACGTATGTATTTATGGAACAGCGCTGCAAAATGTAGTTTGGAAATTTAAGTTACAAAATGCATCACTGGAAGATCGAGATGGTAGCAGACACGAGAAGTTTGTTTAATAACGTTTATGAGATACGCCACTGTGAAAGTGAAAGTGAAAAGTAGAACATGATTATCCGGGCTTGTGGAACGTGGTCTAGTGGAAATTCTCCTTCCAGACGTTTCGTTCGAAGCTGCGTCGAACATCCTCAGTGGTGTGACCGTAGTACTCTGCTACTCTCGGCGACGACTGATACGGAGTCGTTTGGTTTCTCAGGTTTTATACGCTTAGCATGTGTGGACGTTTGGTCCGGTCTTTGTTGTTGGTTAATATCAACCGACGGGTACTTTTGGGAAATTCATAGATTGTTCCACTAAACATTTTTACAAGAGTGGTTTAACTACGAAGTGATAAATTTAGATCTAGCACCTATTAATGAAGTCGGCGGAGGATGCCTGTTTTAATTTCTGTACAAAAACAATCTATGTGTCAAAACTCTGTCAAAACCTCGCAAAGATATTTGCTTCAATTAGCAATACCACATCAAGCCTGTGACAATTTCACCATGAAAAACTGAATCATGGCTCATCTGAATAATGGAGTTACAGATTAATTAATGAGAAGGTAAAACCAGTTACAGTGTAAATATGTGATGCCAATTCTCTTAAGCCTGTAGGGAAAAAGTTAATTGCCAACATTTTGCTTTGCTGGAAAATTAGTGTACAGTTTAGTGGTTAACAGGTTCCTAATACACTCACTTGTTTTTTCTCCCTTGATTAGCTTCAAATCAGTGCAATGAAAAGGCAGTAAAAAGTGATGTTTAGCTTGTGATTTCCAATTTAAATGCGAACATGTTATGCGTTTCCGAGTTATTAACAGAAAGCAACATTTTCAGCATTATCCTACCAGTTCTTGAAATTATCCCCTGAATGTTTTATGCGATTCATCTGTCACTCTTGGTAATAAAAGGTACCTCCATAACAATGTTCGCCAAAAACATTCTGGTATGCAAATTGTTTTAACTTTTCTGGCAATAATTCGAACTACAATACGAGAGATAAAAATGTGATGTGTTGCACTCACATGGCATTCTCTACTCCTGTATTAACTATTCCTACAAACACGTATGCGTCTTCGTGTTAGTTGAGATAAACATTTACAGAAATTACCTTATTGCTTATTTCCTTGTAGGTGCAATGGGAATATGGGAATAAAGTAGGCTTTGTGCGATAGTTATCTCTTAAAACTGATACGAAAGCTTTGTAATTCCGTTCTCTTTACAAAACCAAGAGATAAAAAATGCGAATGATGAACTTCCATTTGAGAAAAGTATAAGTATTGCAATACTCACACAAATAACAAGAAATATTGCGGAAATGGTTCACTCTACAAAAAATGTGTTTAGACATAAACTGTGTGGTTTAGCAAAATCTACATTTTTGTACAGTAAGATTTGGTCTATCTCTTACGGTTTACCAGTTATGCAAAAGTCTCCCAGAGTAAATAAGACTACATAGGCTATAGCCAGAAAATTCAAGATATACATTTCATTTGTCATAAAAATATCTTAAAACATATGGCATTTTAATAAAAGTCGTTAGAGGCACTTTGGAGAAAATAAACATTTTCGAAAATTTTTCCATGTAATGGGTAGTTTAGGGTGGAGTAATTTTCTTCAAAATCTTCATATCGCATCCTTAAAAGATGTTAAACTTAAATACCAATTTTGGATTTTAACCGACTTTACGTTTTCGAATTATGCTGCACACACACACACACACACACACACACACACACACACACACACACACACACACACACACACACACACACACACACACACACACACACACGTTTTCTAAAAATGCTCTTTTTGATTCAGGGGACCTCAAACATATTTCCGGTGAAACTTCGACATCGAATTTTTGGATGGAATACAATACTTCCTCTGCTTACTATACGTAGTAGAGAAAGCAAAAATGTGTATCAGGATGGTTTTGTACTGCATTAATCAAAAACAAAAAAGTTACTTAAATACCAAATTTTGTGTTTCAGTTCAGCATCTTGCAAGGATGCGACACTAAGAATTCCAAGAATCCCTCCACTCTAAACTACGTTTTACATGTAAATGTTTTTAAACATTTGATTTTCTAAAAAAAGGATTAACGATTTTGATTAAAATGCCGTATGTTTAAGAACTTTCCACGACCAATGAAATGCATATTTTGAATTTCCCGGCAATAGCCTCTAAAGTTCTCTTCAATCTGGATGATTTTGTATACATACAGTGTGTGTGTGTGTGTGTGTGTGTGTGTGTGTGTGTGTGTGTGTGTGTGTGTGTGTGTGTGTGTGTGTGTGTGTGTTGGGGGTGGGGAGGGGCGCGACTGTGTCAGGGTTTTTCACCTAGAAAATGTTATACGCTATGCTGTTAATGAGGGTTTTAAAAGTGAAATATGTTTATACTAATCTGCTTAATGAAATGCTATTGTTTTTAATTAACTTTTTCACTTATACGAAAACATACACGTTGCATATCATATGTACACTACAGTACTTCCACTACTTCCTTAAAACAAATGTATCTATCAGATTTTAAAAAGCGCACACATTCAGTATCTATACATTTGAAACCACAGAACACCTAGCAAAAACTGAAAAAACCGACTGTAACTTACTCTGCTTAGAAGCCTGATATGGTGAAAGGTAAAATGAAATCAGAAGTGAGGTGAAATGAAGGAACACAAACCTCGGGGGATACATTATCCTTTCTAGCATTCGCCTAGCGATTAAGGGAAATCTCCGAAAAACCTATGGGCCAAGAAGGCCGCCTACAGGAGTCGAACCCACGACCTCCTCAATAGAGGCCACAAACACGTCTAAGCCATCTCGTATCCAGATATATATTCTACTTATACCGGATTATCACCTCTTGGTCATGGTATTATCACTTTGGTTATATCACCTCCTTTTCTTACGTTTCTGAACAGCTTAGGCAGTATTTTGTGTAAGCCTCCTGAAATTATTCCAATTGTGCAAAACAGAGGCAGCAAAAGCCTTCTGAAATGATTCTGTGGGAATAGAGGCAGCGTAGGATAGCTAGCTTCTTTTGTTTTAAGATGGACGACCAAGAGAAAGAGCAGACTCTGATCGACAGTTTAATTACGGAAGATGTTAAATGTCCATTGTGTTGTGAAAGGAATTGTGATTTATATGTGAGGTTCACAAATGAAACTGTTCTGTAAGTCATGTTAATTTAATTCAACTATTTGCTGTGAAATAAATCAAGTGACACAGATGTTACACGATCGTTAGCTGTGCTTAGCCATTCTTTATCTAAGACGAAATCCGCCATTGTTTAGCAAGACATTTTGTAAAAGAAATCATATATGGACTGGCAATTTCTGAGTGTAAACTCGTAAAGTGTTCTAGACATTCTCGGAAGTGATATTAATTCATTAGTAATTACATTACATCTGTACTACGAGGATGGGCAAAAGTTAAGCTGTCTTTCATATACAAATATACACCAATAACAGATAAAAGTAGAAAAACTTCGTTCCAATCTGAAGTATCTATGCGCAGTAAAAGCAGTTAACGGGCCATTCAAAATGGCAGGCAAAAGATTTGGCGAGTATTGTAGTGAGGATACTGATATTTCAATTGAAGACGCAAAGTCAAAATACTGTAATTTTAAATATAGTAGACCTACCTTTAATTAATAGCCTACTAACGCAAATCCATTTATATTAATCGTAAGTCTAATTGCTCATTTCCCTGGATTTAAGACATGCTTTCCTCCGATTTGAAAACTGAACTAGAACTTAAACTTTTTCAGTTGATAGTCACGAGATCATGAATAGGCGCCTTGTTTAATATGGAAGTATTTCGTCCGGCCGAGAACTGAACTGACGACTAAATCTCTTCTTTTCCACCAGAAATCCAGGCGTCGAAAATTACGGTGACAATCGTTTTTTCAGTTCAGTTGAGCTTGGGCGATCTGGTGAGGGTATAGTTGCGGTATTGGTTTGTTTACTTTGTAAACTGAACACAATGTGTGGAAAACGGAAGTTTTCACACAGTGAAGAGGAAGTAACTATTAATTTTATTCGTCAGAACTAGTTTATATAGAACCTGCAACATGTAGAGTATAGAAATGTAGGGAAAAACAGACTTTGGATGGAGCAGAAGAATTAGGGAAATCAAGTACATAAGTAAATAAGATTACTCTTTCTGGATAAGGTTTTATAATTTTTAGTTTGTTTCTGCTCTGAAAAAATAAGGTGTACAAAGATTCTGTAATACACAACAGAGTAGACTTGGCGGGTAGAACCTCGTCATGTATGTAGGTAGTAATCTAACCTCACTTGATCGTTTGGTTAAGATTGCGTATTCGAAATACTTTACCTGGAAGTTGTGAAGATCCCGAGTATGAATTATTGTCATTTGTGTGTATTACTACAAGTTGTGCAATAAACGATGGTGTACTAATACAAATATAGACATCTGTTGTAATATAAAGAAACGCTAGATTATGTCATGAATTCTGGCACTGACTGGAGTTCGTTTATCCATATCTAGCCGTAGTAATATTGAGATTGGGTTTAATTTTGGTGTTCATCTGAAATACTCCACGAACTAGTGTCAATGTACTTCAGGCGTCTCATAACCAAAATCTCATAAGCACCTTCTGAACCACGTTAGCAAACATGGCATATACCTCAAAGCGTTTTCCAAACTTTGCTCATTATTAGTACTATCTGTTAATCCATTGGCCAAAATAACAACAAAGTATCCAATTCCAACTCTATCTTTACTGTCATGCAGCTTTCCCAACCGCATTTCAGCCATTTTACTTAATGGTAGGCCCCCCCAGAGACCAAGGAAAACAGCAGTTGCAGCCTTCCGACTATTGACAAATCACGACTGCTTAGCAAGTCATCTCTACAGAATAGGTATCTCAGCCTCACCAATATGTGTCCTGTGTAACGATCCAGCAGAAATGAACGAAGACCACTAGAAGACCTGTGAAGCATTAAGATCAGAAGAAACTACAGTTCAAAAGTATTGGAAAGCACGAATGCTAATGGCTTCATTGCCAGATGCAAGGCACTAGAAACAACAACTTAATGGTAGGAAGCTTTCAGTTCAGTTATCTAGGAAAACATAACTGAAAGGATCTGAACTTTTCAGTCTTAGTTAAGTTCAGTTTTCAGATTGGAGGAAAGCAAGGCTTAAACACCATTTTGTTGTTGTTGTTGTTCTCACGGCTTACTGGATTAGCTGTAGTGCCAACTGTGAAAATAAATCATAATTAAAATGCGTGAATGTTATTGTAAGTTGTTTTATGTTTAAATATTATGTAGTACTAAATAAATGAATTATTAAATATTTCATGGGGTACTCTATAACACTCGAGGTTTTCATATTTGGGATAATTTTTCTAGCGCTCGCAAAACTACCGTCCTTAAGGCCTCTCTTGGTGTTTCTACTATCTGATTCAAGTCGTGCTGTGTTGAAGAAACAAATGCAACTCAGTTCTGGATATATTGAACGTTGTGCCGACTTTTAACTGTTCTGACCTGAATTTTTCATCGCCTCCTTGATAGCAGTCACGCCCTGTTTTCCCACGAGGGGTATAAGCTGTTTTATTATATTCTTTGCTTTATTACCACTTTGTCGTCTGAAAAGGAAACGAGATCTAGTTGTATGGTTTCGGTTGCTATCGGCGATAAAACTGCTACATTCAGAAGAAACTTTCTTATCCAAGAATTGACTGCTTTTCGAACAAGGCAGTTCAACTAACACAGTTTTTATAAGGATTTTCTGGTCGTAACTTTCGGGGAAGCCTTGTAGGTATTTGTGTAAGTGAAATAAAATCAGAGGCAAAACTAATCTATTCCACCAATTTTAAGGGGACAAAGTAGTCTGAACATATTTACGTCTTAGTGAGTTAAGTTAAATTACTATTGCTCTTAAAATTCTCAGTAGGTTTCTTGAAATTGTTATGAAGTATTCTATAAATCATCTATTATTTGAAGTGGTTATTTGTAATTTATAGTCTATGTGGTCGAATCTACATCGGAACTTGGACAATTCGAACGTTTATAATTCGAAGTCGTCCTTAATCCGAACATTTTTCTTAGTCCCTTGAATTTTGTACAAAAGCAATGTAAAAAGAATCACACGTAATTCGAATTTTATTTTCCTTAATTTGAAGTTTTAGTTAAAATATGACAGACCAGAATTAATCTCAGCGCGGTAGTTCAATATTGTATTTCGTCCAGCAACGCACTTCTTATTTCTGTACAAAGCAGAATTGTCAGATTTGCTTCTGCGCAAAACAGCGGGTGGTTATTGCTGCTCAAACTTCACCGCAATCAAACAGGAAGGAAACTAGGTATCTTATCTTCCACTGATTTCAATGTAATTTTCTAACGTTTTTAGTCGCTTAGAATAGCCTGTTAATTTTCCTTGTTCTCGAGTTAGAGTGATAAAGCGGCCTACAGGACAATGCCAAACCTACATTTTTATGATGTTAATAAAATTTAAGAAAAGGGGAGTATAAGGCTTATTAAATTTAATAACTAACAACTATTTTCACTCCATCCACGTATGCTCTAAGACAAAGATCACATGCTTCGTTATTATAGCTAGTAGATACATTAAAGACGTCGATATTGGAGAGAAGCATAAAAAACTGATGTGTTACACTCACATGACTTTCTCTTTTCTTGTACTAACCATTCTTACAAACTCTTATTCCTATATCTTCTTTGTGTTAGTCGAGATAAACATTTGCAGAAATTATCTGATTACTTATTTCCTTGTAGGGGAATATGGGAATACAGTAGACTTTGAGCGATAGTAAAATCTTTTAAATTTTTCAAATTCCGTTCCGTTTGCACGGCCAGGAGATAAAAAGTGAATAACGACGTTCCATTTTGATAAAAGTTTAAGTATTGCAAAACTCACAGAAATAACAAACCTTACCTCCGGAACGGTTTATTTCACAAAAAGAGTGATAGGCTTTAAGGGCCCGTCTACAGCTGGGTCATTAGTGCCCCAAGCCAAAAATAAAAAAGAGGGAAAAACTCACCGCCACTTAACACTCAAGATTAAATAGTAAAACGGGAAAGCTAAAACAGTTAAAATGTAAAACTGGTCTAAAAAGGTAAGCAGGTAAAAATGTGAAAGTTAAAAATAAAACCACGAAAAATATAACTTAAGATTGCTTACCATCCATGTTGGCAATGTTGGTAAAAACATTGTCGATAAGGTGAATGAGGGAACGAAATTTCCCCCAGTCAGCCTTGAAAATAATCCAGTGAGGATATCGTGTTGGCGGGATAGGTCAATATTAATGGGGTAATGATCACTGCCAGATAAGTCGGAAAGTACCGACCAATCAAGTAGTGGTACTAGTGACCGGCAACTAAAAGAAACGTCTAGCGCGGAGTGTGTACCATAGGCAGTTGATAGGAAGATAGACACGCCTGTGTTTAATAGGGCTAAGCCGGACATATCGCGAACGTCTGCTACAAGGCACCCACAAGCATTGTCAGTGTCGGAGTCCCAGTGAGTGTGCTATGCATTCAGATCGCTCAGTGTACGACACTGGCCGGTGGCAGCAGATATACATTGCAAACAGAGAAACGGGCTCTGCAGCTGTACACGCACTGCTACTGCTTGCAGCGGCGTGTTAAGGGGTATACTGGTGGCAGAGATGTTATGTGCCACCAGCGTAGCAACACCACCACGTGCTCTCCCATCAGCGGCAGAGTCGTGGCGGAATACTGAAAAACCACGACGATGGAGAGAGTGATTAGGCTGAAAGTGGGTTTCTTGTTGGCAGAAGATTGATGGAGAACGTTGAAAGACTAGGTGCTGTATGTCCGGAGCACGTGCTCGGTACCCACTAACATTCTGCTGGATAATTTCCATGGTACAGAAATTAGTGTTTGGTCTTCATCTTTTTCATTCTTAATATGACCGACTTGGTACCTGGAATGTTCAGTTCGCCGTCCTCCGGTGGCCCGCCGATGTGCGGGAGTCTGAAGATCCCCGACGGCTCGTTGAGCGGGAGCGGGACTTCTTTGAGGACAAACGACTACTTGCCCGGTGTTTATGTCGCGAACGATTGACGTGGACAGGCAAAATAGTGTAGCCACTGCTCGTGGATGGCCGGTGTCTGCACGGCGGAAGATGTAGTTGCGGGTGCAGGTGCATCACGGGACGGTGGAGAGATGCTCGTTGCTAAGTCCGTCTGCAGCATCAGCGACCGGAAAATGTTGAACGGCCACAGTGTGGGCAGGAGTGCGGCGGACGGCTGACGCGAAACCTATAGGGTGGTCGCAGGTTTCAGCTACTCGAAGCGGTGATGCGCTTCCAAAAATGTGAGCCGCTCTTTCACGCGCAACTCCTTCCTGTATTGCCGTTTCGTCCATAAACGTGCAACACTGACGCGAACTGATGGATGGCTCTCTCCACAGTTCACACAAACAGAATTCCTTGTACATGCCGTGTCCTCGTGGGATGGTAAACCACAACGCTCACAAATGGCGGGATTATTACAAGAGGTCTTGGTATGATCGAACCGCTGGCATCTAAAGCAGCGCATGGGGTTCGGTACATATTGGCGTACAGCGGCACCTTCGTAGCCACAAAAGAGATATTCAGGCAATTGAGTGCCTTTGAACGTCAGAAACACCGTACGCAGAGCTTGCTCCTTGCCATTCTGCTTCCGAGTAAGACGGTAGGCTTGACAAACACGTTGGTCAGAGAGGTAGGTGACTCTCTCTTCGTTCGACAGATTGTCCAAACTGGAGGTGGTTACAACTCTCCTACATGTGATAAGCGATTTGTGTAGGGTTTGCCGTGTTGGTCTGAATTAACAGCGTACCGTCTCGTAGTCTCGTCGCGTTTTTCACCGGGGTATATATTCTACCTATCTCGCGTTTGGCATAAAATGGGCTAATATCCTTAATCGTCTTCCCTTCACAAAACAATGCCACAACAAGAAAAGAGTTAAATAAAGAGGTTTTGCGCGGATACATGATTGATTGAACCCCCTTCCGGAACCGTCGGCGTCAGCCTGCCATCTCGGGGCCAAAGAAAAAAAAGACACAAAATCTCCACAGTCTGTGCCGCCATGGAGACCCTTCCATGACTGACCTCAAGGCGTATTTCCAGAGGAGCTACCCTCCGACCTCCACTGCTTGTCCACAAGGGTAAACCGTTCACCGCGCACACCCCGGCTTTTAGCCCTTACCACAGGAATAACCGCCTGTGGCTCCCCACTTTAGGCCGCGCTGCCTCAACGGAGTCAGCGTAGATTCAGGGAACTTGTAGTCGATTACACGAGGTTCCGTCAGTGGTAACACGTCCGGCCGGTGATACTAACCCGACGGCATACGACCGTCGGGGAATTAACACCGGACGTGCCCTCAAGGAGCTACATGGGAGTACATGCCGGTGTGGACTGGCTCTGCACCTAAGGCTACACACGGGGGCAGTGTGAAGGGTCAGCCCAACCCTAGCGCCTGAGACCTCCGAGGAGCACACAAGTCAGGGGCCGCGGTGAAAACCGTGGGATAGGACCACGGAGTTAGGAAAGATCCCTGCTGGTGAGACAGGAGTTATAAACCTAAGACCTTACAAATTAATAATAATCAGAATAATCCTAGAAGAGGAAGAGGATGACGAATAATAGCAACATAAGCAGCTATTAGTGGCAACAGTTGATGGATATGAAGGGGGTGAAATGCTGGTGAGCGGCTCGGGACCCCGGGTCCGCCTAATCCGTACCTACCGAAGCAGGCCCTTGGGGTGGGGGTGCATTTGAACGTAACCTGTGTGTTTCAACGAGATTTATATTTTTTGTACAGTAAGAATTAGTCTATCTCTTGCGGTTTAAGAGTTATGCAAAGGTCATCAAGAGTAAACAGAATTACATGGGCTACAGCTAGAAAATTCAAAATATATATTTCATTTACCATAACACTATCTTAAAGATATGGCATTTTAATAAAAATCGTTACCCATTTTTGAAAAAATACACATTTTCCATGAAAAGGATAGTTTAGGATGGAGGCAATTTCTTCGAAATCTTTGTGTCGCATCCTAGAAAGATATTGAACTTCAATACCAACTTTGATTTTAAAGCGACTTTTCGTTTTTAGGTTATGCTGTTCACACACACACACACACACACACACACACACACACACACACACACACACACACACACACACACACACACTCGCGCGCACACATACACACTCATACACACGCGCGCGCGGATCTTTTTCTAAAAATACTTTTTAGGACTCAGGGAGCCTCAAAATATATATTTCTTGTGGAATCCCAACATCAAATTTTTGGGTGGAATACAGCACTTCCCCTACTTACTATACGTAGTACAGAAAGTAAAAATACATTTGCGAACGCATCTAAAAATACATTTTGCCTACATTATTTCCTAGAAGTTAATAAAAATGCAGACGACGAACATTTCGCACTTTGAGGTCTAAAATAAATTTGAAATGGAATTAAAAAGAGTAGTACATATTATAATTCTGGTGGGAGTGTCGAGAGAAATTAAAAACACTTGTGGTAGTAGTAGGTGGGACATAGAATAACAATTCCATTTTGGGAACGTGAGGTTGTTCCTGCTGGCAACACATGCTCCTCCGTACGACACCTGCATCGGGGCGGGTCACGTTAAAACTTTCACGTTTACGATGCCAGCAAGCAGGATTTCTGCCATTTTACGGCCATTAACCAGTGGCGCTTCTTTAAATAATCATGCCTTGCTCTGCAAGAAAGCTGCTTATTTTGTTCCTGTAAACCAGAACTTACGTCATGTGCCGCCGGAGAAAACTTGTTAGTTATTCCTCTTGGTAATATGGCAGAACTGCTCTCCCGTCTAGGAATACAAGCAAAACGGCAATAACAAAGGTATTGTACAAATCTGATGTGTGCACTCGAATAACTTTTCTCTACTTACCTTGGAAGATACAATTATTATTAAAATAGCCCATTCTTCTATCTACTTAACGATAATCCAGATAAATATTGATAATAATGACGACAACAATAATAATAACAGTAATAACAATAACAACAATAATTAACAATAATTAATAATAATTTCCCTAGGGCGTCTTCTCCTTATGCAGAGGTTACCCTCATCGCCCGCCCGCTGCGTCCTCCAGCCGTAGCCAAGGCCACGGAAGAGTGCAGGTTGGGGGTGGCGGGGGTCAGCATGCCGACTCCCCTGACCGTAAGGCGACTACTTGACCTTTCAGGGACGCTACCTTTCTATCAGGATAGCTCCTCAATTGGCCCTTCAGAGACCTAACGAGGCTGAGTGCACCCCGTACCAGACCTCCCAGCGGGGAAAAAATCCCATGCCGGTACCGGGGATCGAACCCGGGTCCTCCTGCCAGAGGCTGGCGCGCTACCAACTGCGCTACGGAGGCGGTCATTAATAATAATAATAATAATAATAATAATAATAATAATAATAATAATAATAATAATAATAATAATAATAATAATAATAATAATAATACTTGAGAGGTAGAATCAGAACTGAAAAATGGAATGCCACAGTTGGGATTTGAACCACAGACCCTACGCTTGCCAGGCGGGTGCTCTAACTATTAAGCTACTGTGATAACCTGCCAGAATGACATTGAGTTCTCCAACCAATTCGTCCTTATCCACACACGGCTTGTGTGTTTAAAACACCAACAGTAAGTTTGTTGGCATAAATAAATAATAATTGCCTTCTAAAGGTTATTTAATCCCGGGACAAGGTACTTACGATAGTAAGTCGCCATTGGAGTAATTGTCTCTGATATCAGACTGCCTTTGTGGTTTACCGGGAGAAATACGAATCGGTTGGAGAATTCAAACTATGTCTTTCAGGTTACTACCCCACACATTGTTAGATCAGGGGAGCGAGAGGGCCATACTCCAGCACTATCTTCAAACACTTCCCTTCATGGACTGTATGGGCAGTAGCAGAATCTTGTTGAAGCCACCACCCATATGATTTCTCTTCTTCTGTCAGTTCATGATAAAATGGTGTCAAAATGTCATTTCGGTACCTCTCTGCATTTACAGTCTGCTCGTTGAACTTTGGAGCGATTATGCGTGTTACGCTAACAGCACACCAAACTCCAACTCTTCGATCATAATGAGGGATTTCTTGAACACGATGTGGATTTTCAGAGGCCCAATACCGGCTGTTACGATGTTGAGACGACCATTTAGGTAGAACCATACCATGTCGGAAAAGAACAGAAGCTGTGGATCAATTAAACCGTTATCCACTGATGAAAGAAACAGTTCACAAAATGCATTCATGATACTGGGTCACCTTGTTTTAAATCATGGACACTTGTACACGTATACGGTTTAGTTTTAAGAATTTAGTTGCTGTTTGAGCAGAAGACTGGAACTCCCACCCGTTGTGCTAATTTTGGGATGGATTTGGTTGGTGATCGTTCCAAACATGCGCCTATTTCGGTTAACTTTTCTTCTGTTAAAACGACGTTTACGCTTTCGTTTTTTTGTTTGTCACAGAACTAGTGATTTCGAATTTATTCACGATCTCGTGAATTGTAAATCTGGAAGGAGTCACTTCAGCAGCGAACATTTGAATATACACTGTGCGAACACGGCTTGGTTATTCCCATTTATAACATCATTTACACACGAAAGATATAGGGTGTTTGTGTGTGTGTGTGTGTGGGGGGGGGGGGGGGGTACGCGCGCGCGCGCGCTCCCGCGTGAATGACCACCTCCGTAGCGCAGTTGGTAGTGCGCTTGCCTCTGACGCGGAGGACCCGGGTTCGATCCCCGGTACCAGCATGGGGTCTGGCACGGGGTGCACTCAGCCTCGTTAGGTCCCGGGGGGAGCAATTGAGGAGCTACTTGATGGAGAAGTAGGGCACCAGGTCGCGAAGGTCGTAAGGCCGGGAAGGCTCGGGGCGCTGGCCACGTCCCACCCTCCAGTACTGCGCCCCACCACTGACGCCTGTAGTGGGCAGAGTTGGGGGACGCAGCAGCTGGGCGGCAAGCCTTGGCCCTTAATGGGCTGTTACGCTAGGGCTTTAGTTATATATCAAAACTAATTTAATACTTGTGTGTGTGTGTTGAGCATACTGTGCCTATCTTCAACTTACGCAGAGCCATTCTCCGGTGGTTGATGTGGCACGTGTTCTGTAAACGTTGGTAACCCCTAGTCCAAAGCGACGTTCAGATTTGGCAACTTAAGGTAACATCAAGCTGTCACTGCTGTGTCCATTTGAAGCGAGTCTATGGCTCAGGAAAGCAATGATCGTACAATGAAAGGAACAGAATGACAAAGTTTCCGGATATGGTAATGAGGTCCAAGTCGATAAGGGAAGAAGCAGATTCTAGGAAATCAATTCCTCATCATGCAGGAGTCTTCCCAGTCGTATCCATCCTCGTCAAACACAGATGGTCGCGATGGATTCTTCGTGCTGCTACTTGTGAGAGATAAGGCAGGAAAAACTGCCTTATCGCCGCTCAACTTCAAATGACTCCCAAGAAGACTGATTGATGTAGGTACATTATCATTGTCTTAAGACGGTGTTTGATGAGTTCTTTCTTGGGTGAGGCAAATGCGACAAGCCAGATAACCTTGATAGAATACGTTGTCGGAATAACAGATATGCATACGAATTCATGTAGCCTACTTACTCACACAAAATACACACGACTTAACTTCTATGCCACTAATATGTCCATCTGCATTTAATCAGACTATTCCACTCATACTTGACTGGTTGAAATCAGGCAATCATATGCATATCAATTTCACATTTCAACCAATAGCAGACTTCGCGATAATGTATCAAATTTTATCATTACCTCTTCTGAATTTTAATTATCACTTCCTCTACTTTTCTGATGTTATGATTAGGTTAGATCAGGGGTACTCAACAGGCGAGCACACGCTCACTTCGCCCACACGTTATTTTCCCACACCATTGAATAAGGTAAGGTGAACCAGGCCTGCTAATCAGAGGTGGATGTCGCGGTGTAGTACATACAATTGAATGGGAGGACGAATATTTTTGTTTTCAAGATGAAGACGATAAAGTTAAGTGCTTGATTTGTAAGACTGGTAGTTACAGATTTATACCATTTCCCCTGATTACGTTCCGTGTTCACGATATACGTTATTGTCCTGGAAAAATACAACGAAGTTTTGAAGGAATTGTAAGACACATTCTCTGAAAGCCTAAAAAATTTTGAAGCCAAAGTTCAATTACTTTGCAATTTTGAAGTTTCCATGAAGTGAGGCTTCACACGAGGTACAAAATATGAAACTACTTGCATTGCAGAATTCCACGACCGTAAAAGTATCTGAGAAAGTAGGGTGGCAATAATTTAAGTCTCTGCCCTGCTGTGAGTATCCGAGATTACGTTTATTTGCATCTAGTTTAATGGCAGTTTTTGACACCACTTATATCTGCGAACAAACGTTTTCAAAAATGAACTACATTAAAAGTGAATATCGTAGCAAGATAAGTGAAAATCGCATTGCTTATCTTTTGAGACCGTGCACTTCATCTTTTGCACCAAATACTGAAGACCTTCTCAAACGTAAATCGTGCCAAAAAAGTAATCCTCAGAAACATCCTGGGTTAATCAGGAGTAGAATATGAATGTGTACGCCTTTGAGTTCTTGTACATACGAATGTGCCGCCACTAGAACTCAGTAACTCGGGGTAAATGTGTCATTCAGCCCCAGAGGGTAGAAGGAGGTGATTTCAACCTCTCCTAACTTGCCTCGGTTGAGCACCGCTGGGTTAGAGAATCTATAATCTATATAATGAATGACAATCTATATAATGAGTGACAAAAGTTATTGTGTATTAAAAGTGATGCATTAACAAAATTACTAACATGTACTCTTCGTACAGAGTAAGAATAGTTAGTACAAGAGTAAAGAAAGTCATGTGAGTGCAACACATCAGAAATGTTTCATTTTTAACTGACTTTTTGCCTGCCATTTTGAACTTTTTAAGTGTCTCTACTTATCAGCAGACAAAAATTGCACCAATTAAGCACTGGTGATGAGGTATCCGTAAGTTCTCGGACATTTTCGATCAAAATGGTGGGAGTGCATTGTTGAGAACCTTGGCTCGGAGTTAAGCAACACCATAGCGAACACCTGCATCGAGTTAACAGTGTTTCGTAAACATCTCGATGTCATGCAGAGCAAACAGGAAGTTGCTTACTACTTGAACACGTGATTCACAAGCGCTCGCTCATGTAATTCTGATGAATCAGCCCCAGTCGAGGTATCTTGTTATTCACACCCTTCGCTTCAAACATAACGTGCTGCAATTGTCTTCCACGTTAAGGTCATGTAGACTCGCTCAGCGACTGCTAATTAATGCTGAAGCATCAGTGTTATATTTTGATAATATCAGGAAAATAATTGACACTGCAACTGCTAAGCAGTGAGCGGCAGTGCCTATACCCAGTATTGCCAACATCGTAGGGTCATCCAGCCAGTGGTTAACCACTTAAGAAAACCTTTTATCTCTGCAAGCCACATTTAACAATCTTATGAATATCATCTTTCGTTAATATACTTAGCAGCTACCAGCAGAATATCTTAGTGTAATTTTGGCCAGGGTACTTAATGAATTTTAAGGAAAAAGTCAGATGAGTTGCACTCACATGACTTTCTCTACTCTTGTACTAACCATTATTACAAAATCTTATTCCTAGATATTCTTCACGTTAAGATTAACATTTGTAGAAATTATCTTATTGCTATTTCCTTGTATGTTCAAGGGGAATATTAGAATACAGTAGGCTTTGTGCGATAGTCAAATCTTTTAAAGCTCTGAGATTCCGTTCTCTTTGCACACTTAACATATAAAAAATGAACAACCCTGTTCCATTTCACGAAGGTGTTTTTAAGTTTTCCGAAACTCACAAACATAACAAGGAATATCTCCGAAATGGTTCACCTTACAAGAAAATTTATTCAGACATAAATTGTGTATTTTAGCAAGATCTACGTTTGGTTTAGCAGTTATGCAAGTCGTCCAGAGTAGATACGACTATAGGAGCTGTAGCCAGAAAATTCAAAATATACATTTAATTTGTCATAAAAATATTTCACACATATGGCATTTTAATCAAAATCGTTAGAGCCATTTTCAAGAAAATAAAAATTTTCGAAAAATGTTCCATGTAAAGGATAGTTTAGGGTCGGATTATTTTCTTCAAAATCTTCGTGTCGCATCCTTGAAAGACATTGAACTTAAATACCAACTTTTCGTTTTTGAGTTATGCTGTCCACAGACTGACAGACACAGAGACTGACACACACAGACACACACACACACACACACACACACACACACACACACACACACACACACACACACGCACGCGCGCGCGTACCTTTTTCTAAAAATACTTATTTTTTTTCTTCAGGGGGTCTCAAAACATATATGTCCGATGAAATCTCGACATCAAATTTTTGGGTGGAATGCAATACTTCCCCTACTTACCAGTAGAGAAAGTAAAAATCTGTGTTATTATACTAACATGACTTTCTCTACTCTTGTACCAACCATTCTTACACTCTTATCCTTATATCAGTTTCGTGTTAGTTGACAAACATTTGCAGAAATTATCGTACTGTTTATCTTCTTGCAGGTACAAGGGGAATATGGGAATGATTTGAGCGATAGTCAAATCTTTTAAAGGTTTCAAATTCCGTTCTCTTTGCACCGTTAAATTATAAAAGATGAATAACTTGAATACCTCCGAAATGGTTCACTTTACAAAAAAAAAAAAAAATATATATATATATTAATATATATATATTTAGACACAAGTTGTTTGTTTCAGCGAGATCTAGATTTTTTTGTGTAGTAAGATTTGGTCTATCTCTTACGATTCACCAGTTATGCAAAAGTCATCCAGAGTAACTATATCTAAATGGGCTATAGCCACAAAATTCAAGATATATGTTTCATTTTTCATAAAAAATCTTAAACTTATATTTTAATAAAAATCGTTCGAGCCATTTTCAAGAAAATCAAAATTTTCGAAAAATGTTCCATGTAAAGAGTAGTTTAGGGTGGAGCAATTTTCTCAAAATCTTCGTGTTGCATCCTTGAAAGACATTAAACTTAAATACCAACTTTGGTTTTTAACCGACTTTTCGTTTTTGATTTATAACTACTGATAAGAGACTGAGGCGCGCGCGCGCACACACACACACGCACGCACGCACACAAAACATTTTCTAAAAATTCTTTTTTTATTCAGAGGGCCTCATAACATACCGGGTGGAAGGTAAGTCATTACATTAATTTAAGCCAGAGATAGATCTCGGTATTTGGAACACATTTTGTATTTTACGTTTTTGTCTCTGACCATTTCCTATGGAGATATTTAAAATTTGTCGAAAACAAGGTGGCAACACTGCAGATTGTGTGAGTGGCACTTTCCCTAGCTCAGTACAAAAACAAGCAGCGTAACGGTGCGGCTTGAAAACAAACTCATACCCTGCCTTGTCATTCCGTGACTGTGTTCCGTGATTACTGCGCGAGCGTAGGTTAGCGCTGGCTGATCCCAAGGTAGCGGGTTCAAATCCGACCCAGACAGATGGTTTTTAAGTGTGCTTAAAACCGACAGCTCCATGTCAGTAGATTTACTGGTATGTAAAGGAACTCCTGCGGGACAAAATTCCGGCACACCGGGGACACTGATATGATCCTAGTAATTGATAGCGTCGTTAAACAACAATAACAGTAGTAGTGGTGCAGTGGGTGGAATGAATGGCAGAGAAAACCGGAGAACCCGAAGAAAAACCCCTTAGACGTCGCTTCGTCCACCACGAATACCACATACGTGTCATTGGGATCGAACCCGATCTAACCACTTTGCCACGGTGCCGCGCGCATTGCAGAAGGATGCATGGGAGACTTTTGAAACGCACTGTATTTCTGTGCGTTTGAAACTACCAGCTTTAACTTATATGTTTGCCATCTGCAGCTGTAGCGCCAGGTAGAGCTTTTACATTATATTCCATCTTTCCATTAAATAACCTGCTTTTCAAGTGTGTGCCGTATGCATCGTTTCTTTCGCATTCAGGAACGCAGCAGAAAAATGACACGAGACACATCGCAGTCGAAATGGACGTCCCAGACGCATATCCCCCCCCCCCCCCCCCCCGCACTCTGGTGGTGAAATTGGTTTTCTATCGCTGGCTTTAGAAACCTCCCAGCAAAACAAGTGGATCAAGCCATTGCGAACTTGGGACCTATTTTCCAACCTGAAAAATACTCTATCCCCGCTATTCTATTTTACTCTTTCAATTTTTAGCTTTTCTTTCTCTTCTTTTGCGAAAGAAAGTTTAACACTCGAGGTGAAAAGAGACTAGGAGGGAGTGCTCAAATGGGTATACATTCCGAAGAACTGCTGACCGATATGTGTCAATGATAATCGTAGTACTTGGAATATTGCCAACATAACAATAATTTGGAGAGGGTAGAGTGAGACTGAAAAATTCAATGCCATGACCGGGATTTGAACCACAGGTTACCCTCCGGCTGCTCTAACCACTAAGTTATTATGGCCAACATGCCGACACGACATTAAATTCTCCAATTCACTTACAATATTATAACTTGCCATTAAGGTATATTATCTCATACAAATTGATATCTCCTTGCGTGGTTTGCCAGGAAAAATGCAAGTGAGATTTAGAAGCAAGCTCCTGCACCCTAAACTACCTTTCTCGAAAATGGCTCTAACGATTTTGATTAAAATGCCATACGTTCAAGATATTTTTTATGACAAATGAAATGTATATCTTGAATTTTCTGGCTATAGACCATGTAGTCCTATTTACTCTGGATCACTTTTCCATAACCGGTAAACGGTAAGAGATAGATCAAATCTTACTATACAAAAATGTAGATCTGGCTAAAACACACAATTTATGTCTAAATAATTTTTTTGTAGCGTGAACCATTTCGGAGATATTCTGTGCTATTTGTGCAAGTTTTGGAAAACTTGAACCTTCGTTAAATGGAACATCGTTATTCATTTTTTTATATCAGCCGTGCAAAGAGAACGGAATCTCAAAGCTTTAAAAGATTTGACTATCGCTCAAAGTCTTTGAGCCTACAAGGAAATAAGCAATAAGATAATTTCTGCAAATGTTTATTTCAACTAACACGAAAAAGATATAGGAATAAGAGTTTGTGAAAATGGTTAGTACAAGAGTAGAGAAAGTCATGTGGGTGCAACACATAAGATTTTATTAGTAGTTTTGGGTATGTTGGTTACTGAGGATAAACAAGGTTATATTAACGTTACTTAGTGATTTTATTTCTTCCCAATGAGATTTTCTCTATAGATAATAGGGACGGTGTAGCCGGAATGTGACAACGTGGAAAACATCCAACTGCATTAACGTGGAATCAACACCACAAAATGTGTATTTATGACTTTTCAAAGTGTTTTACACTGAATTTCCTGGTATTTATAATAATAATAATAATAATAATAATAATAATAATAATAATAATAATAATAATAATAATAATAATAATAATAATAATAATAATAATAATAATAATAATAATAATAATAATAATAATAATAATAATAAATAACGACGACTAAATGTTTTGTCTTTTTTAAACATCTTTGGGGGTGGGTTAACATGCTGTATCTGGTTGGATTATACTCGATGCTTATTAATGAAATAACCTCTCTTCCCAGAACAAGGAACAGCACCGCAAAGAAAGGATAAATGTTCGTTATTAGGGATCGCCAGGCACTCTACGTCTGTGTACCAGCGAGGAGGGTTTCTCCGACTTATTTTCTAAGTTCCTTTAAGCCGGCAGCTATCGGACGTGAAGAGAATGTGCGAAACGAAAGCGCAAATAAGCTCGGGGACTTGGTTAAACGATACATGCTACAGTGGAGGCTGGTAGGTATACAGTTGGCTTGTTGAGATACGAGTACAAAAGTAACTTCAAGAATACAAACTTATCACGCTGAATTAGAAAGAAAGGAAGATATGTGTACTCATATGACTTTCTCTACTCGTTCTTGTATCTTATTCTATCAGTTTTTACTTAGGTTGGTTAACTGTGCATTTATTTTATTTGTAGAGGGTGGGATTAAAATTTTATGTTACGTTTTGTTATCTTTTCACTTTTGTTTTGAAATGCTAGATAGTATTGAATTAAAAGCTTGTTTGTAAATAGCCGCTCATTTAAAAACGTAACCGTGTGGCACCACAGCTCATGCTGGTCAAGGCTGGGCTGTGCGTCACGGGCGTCATGAGTAGGGTGCAGTACTGGAGGTGGGGCGTGGTCAGCGCCCCGGACCCTCCCGACCGATATATGCGGTCTTCGCGACCAGGAGCCGCTACTTTCCGATCAAATAGAACCTCAATTGAACCCTCCGGGATCTAACGAGGCTGAGTGCACCCCGTGCCAAACTTCCCATCGGGGGAAAATCCCCACGCCGGTACCGGGGATCGAACCCGAGTCTTCCTCGCTAGTGTACCTATTCATCTGTGTACTCCAAATTAACTGTGATAGACTTTTGTCAGGTGTTCCCATTACCTACATATTTCCTTATAGAGAGAATGGGAATAAGAAAATAGAATAGGCATAAGAGATAGTCAAAATTTTTTAAGAGTTGGTCGCTATGATGGCTTTCACATTTCTTTCTCTTCGTGTGGCTAAAGGACAAAGAAACGAATAACAACTTCCCATTTCAGAAAGGTATAAGTGTTGGAAGATTCAACCCAATGTTGGAAAGGGTTGACTCCACAAAAATCTTTAATTCAGGCCTAGGCGACTCATAGGATACCTTGAGTGACAATTTTTTTACCTGCTAAACATACAGTATCAGTGCTTGGCCGTGAGCATATTGCCCTCAGTGAGTACCAGCTTCACAGCCATGCCTTAGCTATGCTTCTTTCCAAAAGCCTCTGTTGTGATATTCTCCGTTTATTTCCCATACTATCTTCCCCTGCATTTTTAAGACCAGACCCTTTCCATACTTTTGTTATCAGTTTCTGCAGGTTATCGAAGCCAGACCAAGACACTGCACTCACAGGAAATAAAATATGATCTAGAGCTGTTTTCTTCTTTGTATGGTACTGATGCTGTACATCCACTGAAGTTACGACTTCCTATCCAAGGTAACATTTACGAGCAGCAGTAGAAAAGCCATAACGTAGGTTATGTCTATATATATACTAGATCCACAATGCCAAGCATGGTTTCCATCAATGATTAACTAGTTGGCATGCCATTTTTCTTCCAACCGCGTCTTCTGGCTTTTTACACCTCTGTTTTCTTCAGTTTTACTTTGTCTTTCATGTTTTAAGGCGACAAATTAGTCTGAGCATACAGAAATAAAATTACACCTTAGTTAAATTACCACTGCCCCTATAGTTCTCAATGGTTATGCCTGAAATTTTTATGAATTATTCTATGAATGATGACAATTATTTCAGGTTATTTACATTAATAGCTTACGTGTCAATAACTATTTCATCCAACAGAAAAATAATAAAATGTACTCTTTAAACATGTGAATTAATGTACCTACCTTTTTCTCTGAAGCTACTTTCAATACAGATTCATACAATTCACCAGAAATTAAAAAATGTTTGCAATGTCAAAGAAGTAAAAATGTGGAAAATATGCAATTCTGTTGCTTTCTTAATATCACTAATATAATAAGAGTTTTATATATAACTTTTTTTTTTTTTTGCTTGTACACGTTATTTTTAAACACATTGTACGTAATAATTAATATAACATTGCAAGAGTTGGTCGCTATGTTGTGTCTTTCAAAATTCCATTGTCTTTCAATGTCCAAGACTTAAGAAAAGTATAAGTCTTGGAAAATTCGAACAAATAATGATTATCTCGGAAATGGTTCACTCCAAAATGTAGGTATTTGACGAACTGTGTTTAACGAGATCTACATTTTAAGCGTACTATGTAAGCTTTTGTCTATCTCTTACAGTTTACCACTTATGCTAAATCCGTTCAGGATGAGGATATACATTTAATTTGGTATGAAAATAGCTTACACATGTGGCATTTTAATCTAAATTGTATGGGCCATTTTTGAGAAAATTATAATTTTCGAAAAATGTTCCAGACTTTCTCTTTGCTGAATTGGAAAATGTGTTGAACCAGAAAGATGATATGATACAAAGTGTAAGATTACTGATGAACTGTCAGGTAAGACGTATTCCCTCAATGAAGAAGAGCTGCAAACCGGAAACATTCATTGCTTTAATCATGCCCCAGTGTCTTCTGTTGAAGCTGAAAGACGCTATGTGTAAGTCCGTATTGTTTATTAGTAGACAATGGGCAGTATTTCAAATTTGAAAACTTACAAAAAATGTTTGTAACGTACTCTAATTCAGTATACAGAGGTAAAGTATCAGTGAAATCTGCAATAAGCTCTAACAAACTTATTCTCTGTTCTTTTATGTCATTTTAAATACCGTTTAAGGTTCTAAACCTAAAGTAATCATTTTAAGGTTATGTTTTAATATTCTTTAGCTTATGAAAATCCGTGTCCTAGTATGACATTTATCTCATATTAGTGTCTCTTTACTTGTAGGTAAAGTTTCTTTGAACGATCCCAGATATTGCTTCCTAATGTTCATTAATGTGTTATTAGTAGAACAATGTAAAGGGAGAAACAAAAGTGGTACACACATTGTGCATTGCGACGCCTGGTGCTGTCAATTTGAACCTACTGGTGTTAAACGTTCTATCATGCGCTCACAGTTAACAAATCCATGTTAAGAGCCCACTAATGCCTGTAGCTCACGAGTTTATCTCCGCCCATACACATTTGTGGTGATTACGTTCGCAACTCCTCTTCTTGTATACGTTGACAGTTTCTCAATTTTCAAAATGAAAGTAAAACACGTGTCACACTCGGATCACTTACTCTGTTCACATTTCTATAATCTTGTCTTACAAAGGTTGATTTTGTATTTACTTGATACCGTTTCTGAGTTTAACAGAGCTGGCATGGCTACTGTGGAATCCACCACGACAGGGTCGTGGTCGGAATCCAGCTTATTTACTGCCGAGAGGTCAAAGTGCAATGGCATGTTTTTTGGTGATGATGATATCCAAGACGTCAGGCCTGCCGCGGGCCGAATGGAATGTTGGACCTCTCGGCCCGTTCGCCACGAGGTTTGGGTATCCGCTGATGAGGATACCCCCCCCCCCTGCCCCCCCCCTGGTTGCTTCGCGTTAAGATCTCCTGCGATGCAGACTACTGGGTATAGGTTAAGGAGAGTGGTCGGATTCGGGCTTAACTTGAAAAGCATTTGTCGGGCTTGGGCCAGTCCGGGCCGAGCCTACCAATGTCGGCCCGTGCTGACTTTTCTGCTGTCACAGAGGCAGAGGTACAGTTGCCCTGCACTGCTCCCTCTGTGTACTCGTGGTGGAGCAAGATGGTATGGTACAGGGATGAGACCCTGAAAGTTAGCCGTCCACCACGCACAGATCTATGAGTATTTCCTAACAGATCCGTGGTAATATGACTACGTAGTCAAAACGACGTAAACCAAATAGAGACAAAAGGCTTTATAATTTAATGTATAAAATTAAGCATTCACGGCCCGCGTCTAGACTATTAGCAAGGTTTATCTCTTCCGGGGTCGTAGGCCCTGGTCTAGAAGGCATTAAAGATTGAAGGCATTTATAATTTAAAATAACAGTTTCTGTGATAACAACAACGATATGTTGCCGTGAGTCGCTGATATATTAAGCGGGAAGTTCCCTTACGGCGACCGCCAAATACGCTCTATCTCGAGCGCTACGGACTGTCGATAATTAATAACAGTAAAATACTTAATAGAAGGCTGTAAGGCGCAAAGAAAAACACAGGAAATTTAATTCAACATAAATGCCTCCTACTTCATGGCTACCGAGTTTCTACATGTCTTATTCTCAACTGAAACTAATTTTTACTCTCTGACTTGCTAAATCCTTTCAGAACTGTCCATTACATGGACATCTAACTACAGAGTTCCACGTACCGCAACAACCTCGAGCAAATTGATTTCTTGTTGGCAGAGTTATAACTTTTGTTGTTACCGATTCTTATTGCAAGATAAAATTTAAACTTGTCCTTCTTGCACTATGTAGTAAATTTAACATAATGAAAATTACTATGGCAGACACATTTAATGGCGGCTGTTAAGTGACTACTAGTATTCTCTTTTGTAGGGCAAAATATATTTATATCGCCGGGTTTACAGCGTTGACTATACAAAATAGCAAGCCGTGGCAAACATCTGATTGGATTTTGTGTTTACAAGCTCCTGCTGTCACCCAACATTAAAGTTTGTGACAGCCATAACTGCAATTATTTATCTAACTTCCCATCATTTGTTTCTAAAATTATGAATATTACCAGTCAATAATTCCAATACATGACTGCAACAAGCGCATTCTAGAGAAGACTTTGCTGTCACAAACGGTTAACTGAACAATTGGTGAATAAACATCCACAAACACCAAACAGGAGTTGTGATGATTCCTGTCATTCTGTCCTCTGGTAACATCTGCACGTTATGTCGATACTACTACAGCAGATGCTTCATGCATTTTTACCCATGCTTCAACTCCTCTTATGAAAGAACCCAGAACTCGTTCGATCATACCTGGCTGCTTTCAGAGTAAAGAGGACTACATAGGCTATAGCCTGAAAATTCACAATATGCATTTCGTTTGCTATAAAAATCTAAAAAATATGGCATTTTAATCAAGATAGTTTGAGCGATTTTCAAGAAAATCAAAATTTTCCATGTAAAGGGTAGTTAAGGGTGGAGCAACTTTCTTCAAAATCTTCGTGCCGCATCCTTGAAAGACATTAAAACTTAAATACCAACTTTAGTTTTTTAACCGACTTTTCGTTTTTGAGTTCTGCTGTCCACAGACTGACTGACACACACAAAGACAGACCGACACACACACACACACACACACACACACACACACACACACACACACACACACACACACACACACACACATGAACAACAATGTTCCATTTCACGAAAGTTTTAAGCTTTCCGAAACTCACACACTTAACAAAGAATATCTCCGAAATGGTTCACCGTACAAGAAAATTTATTTGGACATAAATTGTGTATTTTAGCAAGATCTACATTTTTTGTATAGTATGATTTGGTCTATCTAACGGTTTACCAATTATGCAAAAGTCGTCCAGAGTAAATACGACTACAGGAGCTATAGTCAGAAAATTCAAGATATGCATTTCATTTGTCATAAAAAATATCTTAAACATATGACAGTTTAATCAAAATCGTTAGAGCCATTTTCAAGAACATAAAAATGTTTGAAAAATTTTCCATTTAAAGGTAGTTCAGGGTAGGGTTATTTTCTTCAAAATCGTTGTGTTGCATCGTTGAAAGACATTAAATTTAAATACCAACTTTGGTTTTTAACCTTCTTTTCGTTTTTGAGTTATGCTGTCCACAGGATGATACAGACGGACCTTTTTCTAAAAATGTTTTTTTTTTATTCAGGGGGCCTCAAAACATATATTTCTGGTGAAATCTCGACATCGAATTTTTGGGTGGAATACAATAAATCCCCTACTTAGTAGTAGAGAATGTAATAAGAACATTAAAATAAAAATGGTTGTCGAGTTCTGGGGGTTTTACTGTATTTTCTCGACTTACTATGAGCGACTAGCACTGAAATAATTGCAAGCTATTTATTTACTCGGTTGAAGTGTTGTGCCAGCAAGTTAGGTCAAGTAAACAGCGTGGAAAATGCTACAGCATCAATGTATTCCACGCCCAACTGAGTTTAATCGTTGTACCAAGCAGCGGCAGCAACGGGCGTTTTCTGCAGATACGATTTAGGTGTCGCTAAATGCATTTCAGTCGTCATGTTGGCAACCAGAGCGAGGCGCTAGAGAGCCAATCAAGCTTAAATAGCTCCACCAACACACTACTAAAACAAACCCTTGTTTCTAACCCTTCCTCCCTCCCTCCGCCGTCAACAAATAATTCAAATAGTCAACTAATTCGACAATCCAATTAAGAGTCGTTCTAGTACAGTGCAGATAGGAAGTAAAAAATGCGAGGGGTGTGGATTCTAAACGGCAAAGGGTGGCCGCTTCGCGGTGGGGCAGTTTGTCAAGGGAGACATTTTCACGCAGTTGATTGCTACGCTGATTGATTACTATGCACAGATTTCACCGAAATTGTTGGGGACGTTCCTGGCTTTCAAATCCGTTTTTCAAATGTCATTTCCAACTACACGACGGACATTACCCACTCAACTTTTGGGACAATCGTTTTAAAACCTCTTCACTAAGCACACCATTTTGTTGGATTAGGTAAATTCAAGGACGACTCTATGCAATTTGTACCATGTTTATCCTTAAGATATAGGCAATTTTTTACTTTCTCTACTGGTAAGTAGAGGAATTATTGTATTCCACCCAAAAATTCGATGTCGAGATTTCGTCGGAAATATATGTTTTGAAATCCCCTGAATCCAAAAAAAGCATTTTTAGGAAAAGGTCCGTGTGTGTGTGTCTTTCACTCTGTCAGTCTGTGGACTAAAAAATGAAAAGTCGGTTAAAAACCAAGGTTTGCATTTAAGTTTAATGTCTTTCAAGGATGCAACCGAAGATTTTGAAGAAAATTGCTCCACACTAAATCAATTTTTACATGGAAAAAATTTCTAAAATATCGATTTTCTTGAAAATGATTAAGGATTTTGATTATAATGCCATATGTTTGACATATTTTTATGACAAATGAAATGTATATCTTGAATTTTCTGGCTATAGCCAATAAAGTTCTATTTACTCTGGATGACTTTTGCATATCTAGTAAACCGTAAGAGATAACACCGTATTTTACTTTACAAAAACTGTAGATCTCCCTAAAGCACACAATTTATGTCCCAATAAAATTGTTTGTAGAGTGAACCATTTCGGAGGTACTACTTGTTATTTCTGCTAGTTTTGGAGTCGGTCTGGGTGGCTCAGTTGGCTAGACGCTGGCCTATTGATCCCAAGGTCGCGGGTTCAAATCCGGCCCAGACCGATGGTTTTTAAGTGTGCTTAAAAACGACAGCTCCATGTCAGTAGATTTACTGGCATGTTAAAGAACTCCTGCGGGACAAAATTCCGGCACACCGGCGACGCTGATGTGATCCTGGCAATTGACAGCGTCGTTAAACAACAAAATAGTTTTTAGTTTGCTGGTTTTGGAGAATTTGTACTTCTGTCAAATGGAACATCGTTATTCATTTGTTATATATTAAACGTGAAAAAGGAACGAAATTAAAAAAAATTTAAAATACTTGACTATCACTCAAAGCCTACTGTATTCCCATATTCCCTTTGTATCTACAAAGAAATAAACAATAAGATAATTTCTGCAAATGTTTATATCGACTAACACGAAGAAGATATAGAAATGAGAATTTGTAAGAATGGTTAGTACAAGAGTAAAGAAAGTCAGTGAGTGCAACACATCAGATTTTTAAAGGAGGGAAAGAGAAAAGCAAAATATCATATGATTATGCTATTTAAAATGTAACTACCTGGGCGACCGAGTTTTGCTTGGTCTGTTGTTTTGTAAAATTGTGTTTTTTTTTTTTTTTTTTTTTTTTTTTTTCGCAGAGGATACTTATTTAGATGTAATACGTTGCATTTATATTTCAACCACAAAAAATTGTATGCATTGTATGTTGAAAGGCGAGTAGAGAAGGTTATATGTGTTACGTAAACGAAAAAGGAATAGAGAAAGCTTTATGAAAGTAATATATTGTATATTAAAATTGATAGAATAAAAAGTTTCTCCATGAAAAAATACATGCACTTGCCGAATTTCGCGGTGGTCGGTCAAGCGCTTTTCGAAATTAACGATTTCATAGATAGAAATATCCACAATTAGATTATTTGTAGAAGAGTGAGTAGAGAAAGAGATATGTTACCTAAGAGTGAGTAAAGAAAACACTGTGACTAACATTTTTATCAAACACACAGAAAGTTGTACGAGTTATTTGTAGAGGGAATAAAAAATGTTTTTGTGTGTAAAATAGCGCTTTTTTTTTCTTTATAGGAGTAAAAAGAGAGATGTGAATGTGTTACCTAAAGTGAGTAGAGAAAACAGTGTGAATGTAATACGTAGCACTTTTATTTTGAAGATACAAAAAATTGTAAGAATAATTTATACAAGAGGGAATAAAAAATGTTTTTTTGTGTAAAATCGAGTTTTTTTTCAGGAAAGACTCCTATATAGATAAACTTAAAAAGCAAAACCTTATCTGAGTATAAAATCTGATCCAAATCATTAAGAACCGTTTCCAAGATACGCGAAATATATTTATATACAAGAATTGATCGTTTAAAGATATTAGATTAATAGTTACACAGATGCATTTGAAAACGAATAATCAGTTTATTTGTAAATTGGTGCATTCAAAAGCATGAATTTTTAGCGAGTCACTTATTGCATGCGTGAAAAATCAAATTTCTACGGTGACAGGGAAAACAGCTTTGACCTGGAAGGAGCGAAATGATATACGTTTCTAACCAAAAGTATTTATTGCAATGTAAACAGTGCATCCAAAATTTATTTCGTGTGAAAGCGAGTTAAAATAAAAGTTTATTGTGGTTTTCGAAATTAGTGCCCTTTATTTTTCAGTGATTAACCCATAGTTACCTCCCATCGATATCGCTGAGCCTAGCCGCGAAAAAGGTAAATACTTCACACTTAACCACGAAACCAAAATATCAATATGTTTAGAAATCCTAGTTTCTAGCAACTGATTCCAATTATTTAAATAACATTTAAATTCAGCATGTTTCCATATGGCATGAAGATTTTAAAAAATTACCGATCTAAAACTACCGTTTATGTGGATTTTTTTTTTCAAAAGATGATTTATTAAAAAATGGCTCTAATGATTTTGCTTAAACTACGTGTATGGGAATATCGTAGCTTCTTAAGTCTTCTTCATTCTGGATGATTTTTACATGTAAACCGTAAGAGATAGAAAAAATGTCAAAAAAAAAAAAAAAAAAATCCTCATTCGATTTTTCCCGCCTCTTGGCCATGCAAAAATAATAGAATTTCAAAGCCATCACATAGTGACCAGCTTTAATCGCTTAGAAGTTCCTTTATGTTTATTTCTTTTTTACGCCTTCCAACGTAATGCCATTCGGCGACAAATGAATGAAATTAGTGAATTGATGCTCAAATGAACCCGAGGTTGTTAGAGCTTAAAGTTACACGACATTTGTCTTGTCAGGATAACAGAAAACCCTATTCAGATCACTGAAACCGAGGTTAGAACTCGCGACCTCTTAAATGTGACACACACACGCTACCATCACAGCACAGAGGCGGGCACTACCGGTTAATGGCTACTATATTCCTGTATTCTCACTGTATCTACAAGGAAATATGAAAAACAAAGCTATTTCTAAAAATATTTATTTCGATGTGCATGGATTACAAGCTGCTTTTAAGGCAATCTACTAAGACTTTTTATTTCGTTCATGACGGATGACAGATGTGTATCTCTGGTCTTAATTTTTTGCATCCATCTTGTTAGGAAAATTTAATTTTAGGCGTGGAATTTCCCTTGAGGTTTGTCAGATTGAGGAGATGTTAAATAATGGTCTCTTCATCCCCAAAGAAGATTAAAACAGTGGTTCATTGAGACTGTAATTTCATTTCTTGCCTGGAGAGTTGAGTAAGCAATTAGGGTGCCAGTCGAAACTTACAGGCTTGCCATTAGCGACGCCTGCATCTTCTTTAGCGTTTATAGCCATCCATTTCGCTTAATTTTAACTTTTAACTCTGTTATATTGGCAAACACCCACTGATACACTGGCGGCGCTGTGGCCGAGCGGTTAGCGCGCTCGCCTACCACCTAGGCGGCCCGGGTTCGATCCCAGGGACCCGCATGTGGTATTCGTGGTGGACGAAGCGGCGTCAGGGCGGGTGTTCTCCAGGTCCTCCGGTTTCCCCCGCCATCTCATTCCACCGGTGCTCCATCTTCATGTATCATCAGTGTCACCGCCTGCGGTGCCGTAGTAGAAAAAGCGGGCGTTAAACACTACAACAACAACAAGCACTGATACAGCAGTAAATGTGACATACATACATGCCAAGTTCCTGAAGTAAGTAGAAGTATTGTATTCCACCCAAAAATTCGATGTCGAGATTTCACCCAAAATATGTTTTGAGACCCCCTGAATAAAAACAAAGCATGTTTACAAAATGGTGACCGCGCGCGTGTGTGTCAGTCTGTGGACAGCATAACTCAAAAACGGAAAGTCAGTTAAAAATCCAAGTTGGTATTTTTCAGGATGCGATATGAAGATTTTGAAGAAAATTCCTTAACCCTGAACTACCCTTTCCATGGAAAATTTTTCGAAAATTTTGATTTTCTTGGAAATGGCTCTAACGATTTTGATTAAAATGCTATATGTTTGAGATATTTTGATGAAAATGAAATGTATATCTTGAACTTCCTGGCTACAGCCCCTTTAGTCCTGTTTACTCTATGTGACTTTTGCATGACTGATAAACCGTAAGAGATAGACCAAATCTTACTATACAAAAAATGTATATCTAATTAAAACACAATTTATGTCTAAATAATTTTTTTAGAGTGAACCATTTCGGAGATATCCTCGTTATTTGAGTAGTGGAGAGTTTGTACTTCTGTCAAATGGAACATCGTTGTTCATTTTTTAAATAACCGTGCAAAGAGAACGGGATTTCAAAGCTTTAACGATTTGACTATCGCTCAAAGCTTACTATATTCTTATATTCCTCTTGCACCTACAAGGAAATAAGCAATAAGATAATTTGTACAAATTTTTATTTTAACCTATTCGAAGAAAATATAGGAAAAAGAGTTTGTAAGAATGGTTAGTACAAGAGTAGAGAAGGTCATACGAGTGCATCACATCACATATTTTTTTCTCGCAATCTAACGAATTTTTCTCTTAACTCCGATATCTGTTGCTTACGGGTTGGCAGGAGTGAGCGAGTTTAACAATATGTTTTGTTTACGTCAAATCCTGTCTACAGGTACATTTAGTGTGTTCATACACTCAGTATGAAGCCCTGCGGAGTATCAGGCGGTATCTTGTGTTTTTCAGAGGATGTATGC
This sequence comes from Tenodera sinensis, assembly GCA_030765045.1. NCBI lineage: Eukaryota > Metazoa > Arthropoda > Insecta > Mantodea > Mantidae > Tenodera > Tenodera sinensis. The sequence continues at coordinate 93,269,172 of CM060969.1, read as the reverse complement.
CTGCCTTCATGGAGGTAGAGCTTTCCTATTTTCCAACCCGCCGAAGCACCCAATATCAGTGCAGTTCCTGGAGCACAAAGAGCTTACACAAACATTGCTCTGATGTGATAATATTCCACAAACAACATGAATACAGCACCCCGGTTGTAGCAGAAACAGTGGTCATTGTCTGTATGGAGATGCTGCCTCTCTCTCTCTCTGAATGCAAACAACCATACCCCCATCTCGCACTACCCAGTGCATCACAACAGCCCAAAGTTTGTTACCCTCTTCCGTTTAGTTTGCCGTCATCTATACTTCATTGCAATCCATTAATTTCTTTCTCTGTCATGTGGCTCAACCACGCAAGAGCAACTATTGCATCTCAAAAAAATCTGGTGTTGCACTCACACGACTTTCTCTACTCTTGTACTAACCATTCTCACAAACTTTTTCCTATGTCTTCTTCGTGTTAGTTGAGATAAACATTTGTACAAATTATCTTACTGCTTATTTCCTTGTAGGTGCAAGGGGAATATTAGAATACACTATACTTTGTGCGATAGTCAAATCTTATAAAGCCTTGAGGTTCCCTTCTCTTTGCACGCTTAACATATAAAAAACTGAACAACGCTATTCCATTTCATGAAAGTTGAAAGTTTTCCGAAACTGACACAAATAACAAGAAATATCTCCGAAATGGTTCACTACAAAAAATTTATTCAGACATAAATTGTGTGTTTTAGCGAGATATACATTTTTTGTACAGTAAGCTTTTGTCCATCTGCTACGGTTTATGAGTTATTGAAAAGTCATCCAGAGTAAACAGGACTACATAGGCTATAGCAGAAAATTCAAAATATACACTTCATTTGTGATAAAAATATCTTAAACATATGGCATTTTAACCAAAATCGTTAGAGCCATTTCAAGAAAACCAAAATTTTCGAAAAATTTTCCATGTACAGGGTAGCTTAGGGTGGAGCAATTTTCTTCAAAATCTTCGTGTCGTATCCTTGAAAGACGTTAAACTTAAATATCAACTTTGGTTTTTAACCGATTTTCCGTTTGAGTTATGCTATCCACAAAATGACAGACACAGACACACACACACACACACACACACACACACACACATACACATACACACCTTTTTGTAAAAATGCTTTTTTTCATTCAGGGGGCCTCAAAGCAAATATTTTCGGTGAAATGCCAACATCGAATTTTTGAGTGGAATACAATACTTCCTCTACTTACCAGTAAAGAAAGTAAAAATCTGATATGCTGCACTCACATGACTTTCTCAACTCTGGTAGTAACCATTCTTACAAACTCTTATTCCTATATATTCTTCGTCTTAATTGACATAGGAATATGCAGAAATTAACTTATTCCTAGTTTTCTTGTAAATACATTGGGAATAGGGAAATACAGTAGGCTTTAAGTGATAGTGAAATGTTTTAGTCGCTATGTGATGGCTTTGATTCCGTTCTTGTTGCATGGCCAAGAGATTAAAAAGCGAATTACGATTTCCCATTCGAGAGAGCTATTGGAAAATTTAGACAAATAACAAGGGATATCTCCGAAACGGTTAACTCTACATACATAAATTGTGTGTTTTAACGAGATCTACTTTTTTTTGGTGGAGTAAAATTTTGCTTTTCCCTTACGGTTTGCCGGTTAAGGAAAAGTCATCCAGACTAAAGAGGACTTCAAAGAACATTTCCAGACAATTCAATATTAGCAATTCCGCGTGTGACTGACATTTACACTACATTTTCTTCTTAAAATGTCTGTCTAATGGTCAATATAGGTGTAAAAATGTTATTTTAACGACATATGATGACAGAGAATACATTGGCGGTTGTGATAGGGAATATAAAAACCTTAAAAAGTGAAACAATTATTTAATAATGAGCGCTAAACTTTTCGTGACTGACATTTTTGTCAACTGTATATATATATATATATATTATTTGTGATACAAATATGTTAAGCTTATGGTAGGTATTTTAATTAAAACAAAACGTTGCATGAATACCACAGGAAAAGCCAATCAGGTTGGTTAACCTAAAAAAAAATAAAATATAAAATAATATAAAATAAAATAAAAATCTGTATAATAACCCTGGCACCTAATTACTTACACCAGGGCTAATATGCCAGATCTTTAAAATTTATTTATTCTACACATTCATACATACAACATACTTTACAGAAAAATTTTAAGATAAAATTACAAAATTAATATATATATACATATATTAATATAATATATAACAAATTATAAAAATAAATAATTTAAATTATATATCATAAAAACAAAACACAAGAAAATAAAAACAAAAACACAAATTATAACATTTCACACATAATCACTCTAAGAAATAAATGCTCTAAAACAATAACAAATCATTTCAAACAATCAAAATACAATAAAATTTCTAAACAAATTTAATATATATATTAAAAAAAACAATAAAATTAAAACAAATTAATCTCCTCAATACAACAAAATATAAATTTCATACGCAACATCACTCACAACTACAAACTATTACTAGACAATAAACAAATATATAAAATTAAATTATTAATTATAATTATTACATAAAATTATAAATTATATTATTACTATTATTATTATCATTATTATCATTATTATTACTTAAAATTAATTAATTTAATATTATAATTATACCTATAACTAATACTTTTCATAAATATATATATATATATTTTTTTTTTTAAATTTAAATTTATATATTTATTAAACATTTTAAATAAACAAAAATTTACTGGTATCCAGTGGTTGGTTAACCTAGGCGATATGAACCCTAAATTTTCAGAGCCCTTCCGCTTTTGAAACTGCTTTATTTAAATCAATTCATTAAAATGAAATGTGCAGCCAATTCTTAACGAGCTTTCCCAGCTTGCGGAAAGGAATGTGGAGAAAAAAAAAGGGAACAGGAATACTTTTCACACCTCTTTTATCGTGGGTGCTGTATCGTATCGACTGGCTATCTACATACCGCTGCTCACAAATTATATATGCTCCAATCACATTTCGTAGCCTTGTGAAAAACAAGGGCAAACCACACAAAGGATAGGGGGCCTTTATGAGTTGCATAACATGTCGAAATTTCCCGTATCAGTGTTTTATGTTAAGAGGTGTTTGTCACGCTATCGTTTTGTGAAAATGAAGGCTTATAATCAGGCGCCTGTCGTGACGGGGAGGGGGGAAACAAAACGGTCGGGGAAGGGGGTTACAACACACCGAGGGTCTCAGACAAGCTAATAATCTCATAGCCCGACAATGTTATTGCAGGCCACTCACCCACTCACGAGAAAACCCTGACCACGCCACGCTCACAGACACAACGGCTCGGAGATCCTGTGTACTGGTCAGAATGACTGTTTTCCATCTTTCTTAGTACTACAAGGTCGACAGGGAACAATTTTTATTTTCTCTAGTAAATAGACGAAGTATTGTATTCCCTCAAAATAAAAATAAAAAAAAAGGTAGCATTTTTAGAAAAAGGTCCGTGATTGTGTCTGTCAGTGTGTGGGCAACATCACTCAAAACTCAAACATAACTCAAAAACGAAAAGTCGGTTAAAAATCAAAGATGCGACACGAAGATTTTGAAGAAATTGCTCCGCTCTAAACTATCCTTTACATGGAAAATGTTTCGAAAATTTTGATTTCCTAAAAATGGCTGTAACGATTTTGATTAAAATGACATGTTTTTATGACAAATTAAATGTATATTTTGAATTTTCTGACTATAGCCCATGTCCTGTTAACTCTGGGTGGCTTTTCTATAACTGGTAAACCGTAAGAGATAGAACAAATCTTACTATACAAAAAATATAGATCTCGCTAAAACACAATTTATGTGCAAATAATTTTTTTGTAGAGTGAACCATTTCGGAGGTATTCCTTGCTATTTGTGTCAATTTCGAAAAACAAACTTTCGTGAAATGCAACATCGTTGTTCATTTTTCTATCTGCTAACCATGCAAACAGAACCGAATCTCAAAGCTTTAAAAGATTTGACTATCGCTCAAAGCCCACAAGAGTAGAGAAAGTCATGTGAGTCCAACACATCAAACTTTTAAATATTTATTTTGACCGGCTAACTGAAAATCTGGATAGGCCATTTATAACAATAATAATGGAATGACAACCTATAAAATTATTCACATTATTGTCGTTTTGTGAGGGGGAGGGGGAAATTATATCTAGAGATTAAAAGAAATAAACATACAAATGAATCTAAAACAGAGGGGAGTATGGGCTGTTAAATCTGACGGTTGTTTTCGTGGTTTCCCTCAGTCGGTAAGGTGAATACCGGTTGGGTATTTAATACCACAACCCGAAGTTCCACCTTAACTGTAAAACAATAGTAAAAATGCAAACTGGATCGTAATAGCGGATGCTGTGCCATCTATCCACAGATAATGAAAACAGATGCACTGCATGACATCCTGCACTCCGTGCGTTCTGTATTTTTACGCAGATATTAATAAAGAATATTTAATTCTCATCAAACTATTGATGTGTTAATTTACTGTTGCATATATGCAACTTAATGTTACTTTACAATTGAATTTGTCATGTATACCTTAGTCTTCATTTCCCTGTAATTGTTTGCATCTACGTGCGATTTAGTTCATGAAATATATGAATATAACTCTTTCGGTGCAAGCACCCATGTCACCGTTACTAATCCATCACCAGTTCGTAGAGGCTACTCAATCCATCTTAACACCGCTTCTAAACGGCCGACCGTGATTAATTTGATGTTCGCGTAAATATTTCTATTATTCACTATTCTATAACCTATATCTTAAGAGGAAATACAAGTAGAAAAGGGAAGTTAAAGGTTTAGAAAAGCCTACTTTGCGGGACATTTGCTCTAAGACGTTGATATCAAATTTTAGGTGATGTACAGCATAGTGCAACACTTTGATTTTTAATTTATTACTCCGAAACTAAAGCACATTTGAATAATCCTATTTGCAAAATACACTTAAATGTTTCGTGCATCCAATGACACATATGTTTACGCTCTCTACTGCGTATAGTAAAGTAGAGGAAGTATTGTATTCCACCCAAAACACCCGAAATGGTTTGAGGGCCAATGAACCTTAAAAAAAAAAAGGCTTTTAGAAAAAAGTCAATGTGTGTGTTTGTGTGTGTGCGCGCGCGCCTGGATGTCTCACTCTGTGGACAACATAACTCATAAACCAAAAGTCAGTTAAAAACCAAAGTTGTTATTTAACATGTTTTAAGAATGCCACACTAAGATTTTGAACAAAATTCCTTCACTCTAAACTAGCCATTACATGGAAAATGTTTCGAAAACTTCGATTATCTCGAAAATGGCTAACGATTTTGATTAAAATGACATGTTTAAGATATTTCATGAGAAATGAAATGTATATTTTGAATTTTCTGAATTTTCTGTTTACTCTGGATGACTTTTGCATAACTGGTAAACCATAACAATACACCAGATCTTACTATACATAAAATGTAGATGTTGTTAAAACACACAACTTATATTATCCAAATATATTTTTTTATACAGTGAACCATTTCGGAGATATCCCTTGTTATTTGTGCGAGTTTTGGAAAACAACCTTTCGTCAAATGGAATATCATTTGTAAGAATGGTTAGTACAAAAACAGTCATCACACGAGATTTTTTAAAATTAAGTCAAGTTTGGAAAGCATGTGCAGCTAAAGATAACTGCCCCGCTATGCGCTGCTGTTTATTGTACATGAATTACTTATCAATTATGAATTATTGATGGACAGAATAATATCCGGATATTAAATTGGCTCAAACAAATGAACTATGACATATACTGTAGGTTCGTTACACTGGTTTAGCACGTTTTAAAGTAAGGCCATATTTGGGGCGAACATTCGGGATAAAATAGTAACAGGGTGGGAGAAAAGCCCTCAAAAGGCCTCATCCATTGTCTTCGGAAATTGAAGTTGGTTTTTATTTGTGAACCCTGATTAACTGCTGTGGTTCTGTGCGTCCCATTCTATATTGGGTAAGAAAAACAGCTTAATTTTGCTCAGAGGTCTCAATATCAGGCCTGAGCTTCTTTTAATTGCCATAAATCTACGACACGCACCACCAGCTTTACTACCCTTCCGAAGGAAGCTATGCTAAGGAATTTTACGGCCGAAAAAGAATCCATCGCCTTCCGCCGAGTTTCAACCTGCGACTTTGGGAACCAGAGACCAGCAGGTCAGCAGGAATCTCCAATATATCGTATCTCCGATATATTGCAATTAATACAAGCTGACGATCTTATATTATATATCAGTAACCGACAGATATGGTACTTTAGGGTGGTGGACAGTAGCTGGAGCCAAGAGCTTGCTTGCCGAGCAGCGGCCGGTCACGTCACATCAGTGGGGTTCAACGTTTGCCACAGTAATACATGTATATGCGTTCTTGATGAAAATCTTAATGCAGTACTTAAAATCAAGCACGAAATATCTCCCCAAATATTCATAGGCAGTTCAACAGAAAACTAACCAACAAAAAATAAAACATTTAATATAAGCTACAGTTTAATTTTCTTGTATTTTATAATTTGTAAGTTATTTATTGATAATTTCTCATCAGTTATACCTTTAACTGTTATAATTATATGATCTATCTTGAGTTTTTATATTACGAAATATAATTTTATCCCTCTTACTTTTAAGAGTTCATCAGTTAAATTAGAAAAGCCGTTTGTGTTTTATGTTTTGCTCATTAAATCGCTGTACATGTAGGTATAAAATAATTAAATTCGTCAAGTATGCTATAAATGTAGAGTATTGGTTCACTATTAATAGAGTTTCAGGTTAATTTGACCTGCTGTATGGTGATCACATCAATAAAGCACGCCACTAAGAGCCGCGCTGAGGCTCTAAGCTAGCAGCGAGCCAGAGGAAGGCTCGATTGGGCAAACCCTGGCTGTGCTTGCCTTATTACCCTCTCACCTCATGTCTCCCTCCCGGGGGCGCCCCGTCATGACATAGGCACAAAAGGTGTTGCATAGGTCGAGATGCTAAATTCCCCCTCCGAACCTCAGATACACAACAATGCCTCAGAACCCCGCGCTCTGGGTGCCCCAGCCTCAGAAATAGAACTTCGACGGTAACAGATCTTATGGGGACATTTTAAATACACATTCAAATTCTGAAGTTTTAATCAGAAGTACACTTTTTGTAAGCGGTTAGGATTAAAAAAGGAACACATACATTTTATCACATCCAAAATGTATGCGGTATTCCACAAACCTCTATAACAAAACATTACACTAACCAAATATCATGGCCCAGTACCAACAAACATCTCGTATTTTAAATGCAGCATATTTTGGGATGAAAGAAGTTGGACGCAAGTTATCTTCTGCAACAAGCTTTTAATTGCTTTCACATTTTCTTGCCTTCGTTTTGTAATTTCTTCTCTTTGGATAATGCAACTAGAAGGCGAGCAAAGGAAATGAAAAAATATTGCAGGGAAAAAAATTAAGAAAGGTAGTTATTTCTTCGTGAACAAGAATAAATGGACGACGAGAGGCAGAAGTAAAGAAAAACTTTCCTGTGTTGCTAAAAAGAAAACTTTCTACCTCACTGACTCTGATATCCAGTTCTTTATTGCACGAATCATTTTGCTACATATGCCGCTCTTACTCTAATTCCTAAATGGGTTTTATATCTCTGTCAAGGCACCTTAATGGAAGTCACCTGAAGAACGGTAATCGTTACGGCGAGAGATTAAAAGATAATAGTCGCCAGCTCCAGGCGACTGATGTGAAATGTGGCTATGGTAAAGGATGGGGAGAACTCACGTAAAATAAACGGTGGCACGTCACTCATAAAGACAGACGTACACTTGACTACACCTGAATGGAGTTCGCTTTCCCATTCTTAAAAATAAGCATTTGAATAATACTATTACAATTACGTAACATATTTACAAAGAGTATGTATGAGTTTTAAGTAAAATATTTTCCAATCTTGGAATTATTTTTACCTGAAAATATTGCGAGGTGGAAGTGCAAGTGATGGAAGCACTCCAGCTACATATTGGGCGTTAGAAAGACGTGGAAAATACAGAAAAACTAAAATTATTATGACGCAGGTCGAGGGCAGCGGCAACATAACTAAGGCTCGAGGCCTCACAACACACGCGGTATGTGCATCAAAGGCACTCAAGATCAGACAGTCTCGCTCGAATGTGTGTGAGCACATGACAACAATGAGCGCTGCACATTAAAGGGGTTTTCGAGATTATTCGAAAAGTGTCCGGCGGTCGGCGTGTCAGCTGCAAGTGAACGGTCGTCGTGAGAGAACTTGCGTATCGGGAAGTAAGTTAGCGAGCCAGTTAACGAGTGTTGAAGGATTGTGTCATCAGAGCTAGCTGTTTGAGAAATAGAGAAAGGAGTGAGTCAATGTTACGAGAAGAAAACTGTTGTGAGTTGTAATATCACAAACTACTGAAGATTGTGTTAACGTCAGTAAAAAAACTGTGTTGTTATTCATTGAGTTATAAGAAAATAAAGTGAGAAAAAAGTAATTAGACTGGAATTTAGTCATTTTCATCACACTGGTGTCAGGAGTGGGACTACTCGAATTATCAAATTGTTATATTATCAATAATATAAGCCTTTTATTTCCTTTTTTAAAATGTTTTTAGGCAATTTATGGATGTTGAACTTCCGAGCCGTTGTGATGAGTTTAGAAGATTCACATGGGCAGTACTGGAGCTTCAGTCTCCCTTCTTTGTAACCGGAAAGCAGAACAATGCGCAATGCTGATGGAAAGTAGGTTGGTAACCAAGTCCAAGCCACGTCTTTCACTGCTCCGGTTGTAAATGCAATTGAGTTCGTAGACATGGTATCATTCTTAAGTGATTATACGAGGCATCTCAAGACGCTCTGAGCATACTTAAAGACAGCAAGCTCCCTTGCTGTGGGAAATAACATTACGTGTGTGTCTGGCCAACATTGTGATGAATAGGAAAACTACATGTGGCATGTGACCGTCAGCAATATGAATTAAATTCTCATGTGCTGCATTCACATTGCATTCCCCACTTACTGTTTCACAAACTGTTCTCAGAAAACTTAGTTCCTTTTTTACTTTCTCTATTACTATAGTAAAGTAGAGGAAGTATTGTATTCCAGCCAAAAGTTCCATGTTGAGATTTCACCGGAAATGTTTTCAGGCCCCATAAATACAAAAAAGCATTTTTAGAAAAAGGTCCGTGTGTGCTTGTCTGTCTGTCTTTGTGTCAGTATGTGGACAGCATAACTCAAAAACGAAAAGCCGATTAAAAACCAAAGTTGGTATTTAAGTTTAATGTCTTTAAAGGATGCGACACGAAGATTTTGAAGAAAACTGCTCCATCGTGAACTACCCTTTTCATGGAAAATTTTTCGAAAATTTCGATGTTCTAGAACATGGCTAACGATTTTGATTAAAATGCCATATGTTTGAGATATTTTTATGGCAAATGTAATGTATATTTGAATTTTCTACCTCTAGCCCATGTTGTCCTACTTACTCTGGATGACTTTCGCATAACTGATAAACAGTACGAGATAGAACAAATCTTACTATATAAAAAATGTGGATCTGGCTAAAACACGCAATGTCTAAATTTGTTTGTAGAGTGAACAATTTCGGATATATTCCGTGTTATTTGTGTCAGTTTCGGAAAACTTAAAACTTTCGTGAAATGCAACATCGTTGTTCATTTTTTATATGTTAAGCGTGCAAAGAGAACGGAATCTCAAAGCATGTTTAACAGGAAGAAGATATAGGAATAAGAGTTTATAAGAATGATTAGTACAAGAGTAGAGAAAGTCATGTGCGTGCAACATACCAGATTTTTCTACCAGTATTCCATCCAAAAATTTGTTGTCGAGATTTCACCGGAAATATATGTTTTAGGACTCCATGATTCGGTTTAAAAAATAATTAGGAAAACGTCCGCCTGCGCCTGTGCGTGTGTGTGTGTCTGTGTCCATGTCCGTGTATAGCTCAATAACAAAAATTCGGTAAAATATGCTTCTTCATCTGTTTATCCTCCCCTTATGTAGGACTTACACCCCTATGACTTACAAGCCAGTGCCTAGGGTCAGATCTCTGTTGGGGAGCACAGGAACCTATGGACCGGACAGAGTGGTATCGAAATCGTTAAAAGCTTTTTTGTTAAAATCAACATTTTCAAAAAAGTTTTAATGTGAAGCGTAGTTGAAGCAGAACTTAAAATGTACCAAGTTTGTTTTGCAAACCGATATTTCACTTTAATTATGCTATTCGCAGACACACAGACACTTTTCTAAAGCTTTTTGTGGGGTTCTAAGCCTCAAAACACAATTTCTTTTTTTTTTTAATGAAGGAGGTCAGAATATGTTTACGGCTCCTAAAATTTTATTCTTCATAAATTGTGTGCGACTGACATTTCATGCCTACAACGGAAAGTCTAAATGTGTAATTAAATTTTACATATATTAAGAGAAGTGGATGTTGTTGTTGTAGTGTTTAACGCCCGCTTTTACTACTACGGCACCGCAGGCGGTGACACTGATGATACATGGAATGAAGATGGAGCACCGGTGGAATGAGATGGCGGGGGAAACCGGAGCACCCGGAGAAAACCCGCCCTGACGCCGCTTCGTCCACCACGAATACCACATACAGGTCCCTGGGATCGAACCCGGGCCGCCTAGGTGGTAGGCGAGCGCGCTAACCGCTCGGCCACGGCGCCGCCAGAGAAGTGGATGGAACAAGCATTTGATAGCTTGTGGAAGATCGAGTAAGTAAATTCACATGAATGCAGAATACTTTAGTTTGTACTTACAGCCCACTTTAACTTACATGAAGGTAAAACTTTTACTTCAGAAACAAGTAATGATGTTTACTATTGGCCGAACAGTTTTGTTGACATTGGTTTTTTAAAACATGCTTTTATATTAAACACATTCGCATTCACTCCCACATGCAAACACTTGTAGGCTCTGTGGAGGATACGAAATCTTTTAGTAAACGGAAATGTCCCCGTCCCAGCCGAGAGTCGAACCTGAATCTCTGGACTGAGGAGCTGATATTCGGCTACAGATGCATTCAATCGTATATTTTAATATAAAATACCTGAATACAACAATCACAACAATTGTGAAGATAAAACTGCGTTGCGTACGGAAATAAAAATATTATATATTATTATTGTTATTAGTATTGTTTCATGCTTAATTTCCTTTATGCTGGTAAGTCACATGGGGAGATCAAATTGTGCTCAAATGAACTGGGGCTCCATACAGAGCCCGAGATTCTCTGCTCAGGACAAAGGAAAAACCTGGTAAAAAAAGCACATAGCCGAGAGTGGAACCCACATCCCTTAAATACGAGGCAGACATGTAACCCCCACAGAAACTGATGCCACGGTAGAGTGATAAGGGAATGCATAGATAAGCTTTCGCGGTTTATTTATCCCACAATACAAACACCCATGCCCGAGGTAGGACTCGAAACCGCGAACCTCGGCTTGGGGCACCATACACATACCATGGCTAAGAGGGTCCCCAAATATTAAGAGATATATAGTGGATAGCCCTGAGTTTTTCTATTTACTCGCATACACTCCGGCTTCAAAACAAAGCCAAGAAAACACGCGATCATTATATATTAAAACACGAATCTCAACCTCTAAAAGGTCTGCTATTATCGTCATTATGTTGTGTTATATTCATTTATATTTTATCAGGCAAAAGAATACGTTAGCAACAGCTAGTTCTACAGAAATGAATCCTGATGACCGTCAACCACTATTGCTTTAGTACCAAACTACGCTATGATCACATTAAAATCGAGCCAATTAGACACCAGGATAATATCATTGTACCTACTCCTACATAGTGGAGGTGTTACAATCTACCCAAAATTTCAATATCGAGATTCATTGGAACTACAGGTTTAGAAACAGTGTGTGTGTGTGTGTGTGTGTGTGTGTGTGTGTGTGTGTGTGTGTGTGTGTGTGTGTGTGTGTGTGTGTGTTCGTGTGTGTGTGAACAGCATGATTGGGCAATGAAATCGGATAATTATCCAACTAGGTACTAAGTGAATATCTTTCAAAGATCGGTCAAGAAAATTTTGAAGAAAATCCCTCAATCCCTAACTATCCTTTACATGGAACATTTTTCGAAATCTATTATCTAAAAAATCTGATGTGTTGCACTCACATGACTTTCTCTACTCTTGTACTAACCATTCTTACAAACTCTTATTCCTATATCTTCTTCGTGTTAGTTAAAATAAACATTTGTACAAATTATCTTATTGCTTATTTCCTTGTAGGTGCAAGGGGAATATTGGAATACAGTAGGCTTTGTGCGATAGTCAAATCTTTTAAAGCTTTGAGATTCCGTTCTCTTTGTACACGTAACATATAAAAAAATGAACAACGATGACCCATTTCATGAAAGTTCCAAGTTTTCCGAAACTCACACACATAACAAGGTATATCTCCGAAATGGTTCGCCCTACAAGAAAATTTATTGAGACATAAATTGTGTATTTTAGCAAGATCTACATTTTTTGTATAGTATAATTTGGTCTATCTCTAACGGTTTACCAGTTATGCAAAAGTCGTCCAGAGTAAATACGACTACAGGGGCTATAGCCAGAAAATTCAAGATATACATTTCATTTGTCATAAAAATATCTCAAACATATGACATTTTAATCAAAATCGTTAGAGCCATTTTCAAGAAAATCAAAATTTTCGAAAAATTTTCCATGTAAAGGGTAGTTTAGGGTGGGGCTATTTTCTTCAAAATCTTCGTGTCACATCCTTGAACGACATTAAACTTAAATACCAACTTTGGTTTTTAACCGACTTTTCGTTTTTGAGCTATGCTGTTCACAGACTGACAGACTGACAAGACACACTAAAAATGTTTTTTTTTTTGGATTCAGGGGGCCCCAAAACATGTATTTCCGGTGAAATCTCGACTTCGAATTTTTGGGTGGAATACAATACTTCCCCTACTTACCAGTAGAGAAAGTAAAATGGCCAATGTGTTTGATTAAAACACCATACATTAAAGATATTTACATTACAAACTTTAAAAAAAAAAAAAAAAAAAAAAAAAAAAAAAAAAAATTTGTTGCCATGTGCAACGAATAAGGCACTGCAATACACAGGCCTTTTTAAAACAAATATTTCAGTTTTTGTCAACTACAACACTAGCATTTTGTTTAAAACTTTGAAGTTTTTTAAACTATGACAAACGAGTTATTGAATGGTGCCATCTATTAATGGGTTTTATAGTTACCTTTTGTTGTTTGTTTTAGTATTTATAATGCTCTTTTTTCTTGTCTGTTTTAGGTATTTCTAGTGCTTATTTGCCTGCCGATTTTAATTACTTATAATGCCTAAACTTCTGGTCTCTGGGGATAAGCTTTCTTAAGAGTGCTTTGTAGAGGTTACTTAAAAATAGACGTTAACAGGAAGAGAAAGTTATGTGAATGTAGACATATAATCTTCCTTATACTAGCACTGGGCAAGTGACAAGATGACTAGGAGAGATATGCATTTTCCTGCCTGTACTGGCGCGCAAACGCCTCGAGGTCATTCTGACACCTCCAGCGCGCATCTATTGCAATGGAGGACCTTGCAGCTGACACCGTGCGCACAAACTATTTTGGGATTTGTTTATAAACAAGTCGTATTTATTTGTTTTTTTAAACAATGCAACAAGCGAAGTTGAATTGTGTGTAAAACTTGAGTTTGCATTTCATCGTTCATGTAATTAATGTCCCAGTCACTGATGAAGGGATTCCCATGGTATATAAATGAATGTAATTAGTAGGGCCCGGATTCTTAGTTTTTTAACTATTTTATTCCTTGATAGTTAACTGCAGTGGTTTAATTTTATTATCTGTTTCATGATCATCGAAGCCAAATGCTTGAATCTTATAAAACCTAAAAATGGCTAAATGAGACTTTAAAACCTAAAAGAGGCTAAATCTCCTATTTATTTTAAAATGGGGGGAAAAAAATTAAAATGGGAAAATGAAGTGTTTATGAAATTATGAATAGACTTTGACTGTTACACCTTGCAACATTTTCACTTATGTATGCTTAGAGGAGTATTGAAAACAATGCAAGAGGCAAGTGACCTGCATTTTGCTGTGTGGGACCAAGCTCTGTATTGTTGCAAGCAAGCAATGTGGGGATTGTTGTCGAGGGGAAAGGGGCATTAGCAGAACCCGCCATAAACTCAAACCAATCAGTTTAAAAACAGTATCCGTTGTGTTCAGTCGAATATCGTGTATTGTTAATGCATACAATTACTGCATCGTTAGAAGTCAATTTTCCTTAGATTAAGCAGGTAATTTAAGGAGCCAGTGTCATGCATAAAGTCAGCTCATCTCGAAGGTTCGTCAGTGGATAGGTAACGATCCGAACTTCACCACAGATGACAAAGTAATATTTAAACAAATCTGCCAAAAGCGAAAGAAACAATGCCCACAGACACAAAAGGTTGAACAAATATGAACACCTTCTATACTGCACAGATAAAGTCGCATTAAGCGGCTAGGTGCTGTGCAGATAAACATACCATATGGGATAACCTGTGCAACCTGTTTTCGAATGCTGGAATGCAGGTAAGGATTAAACACCTGTTATAATGCACATAGTTATAAACTATAATTTTATTTACGTATTTTCCAGGTGTCCGCTGGTCAAAAATGGCATTTTGAGCAGCACAAAGGATCTACAGGTCATATCAGCAACATTGCTATAAAAAAGAGGACAATTAATAATAAAATTAATAAAAAATAATATAAAAACTATTTCAGGAGGTTAAAGAACTAAAAAAAAAACCGGTTTTAAGATACAAAAATAACTAAAACGTTAATTTTAAGAACCTAAAAATCCGGGCCCTAGTAATTAGTAAATAAAGCCAGCCCCATGACCGAGGTCATCTTGATATCACAATACCCAATACCGCTGTGTTTACACATCTATTTCACGCATGATGAAATAAAGCTTGCAACATTCTCACTACTTACTACATACATCAAGATTGTCGCAAAAGAGGCACGAATATCCATTCTTTGTTCCGCTCTCGCTTTCTCTCTCTCTAAACCTGCATTCCTGCTTTTTCTGTTTATTTTCATTTCACTTGCAATTCTCTTTTCCTTTCTGTTACTTGGTTTCCGTTGCTTCCAGCTGTTTGCAGTATTCTGTTTGCCTTTCTTCTCCTGTACCACTTCTACGTTGGTCTTTCCTTATTTTTATTAGCTTTTCTTGTTATTCCTAGTTTTATTAATCCTACCCCTTTTCGTGCATTGTGCTCTCTTATTTCTTCCCTTTCTGGTTTCTTATTAACATTCAGTGGCGTATTCTCAGTGATTGCAATGAATTCACTGCACGCGTTGTAGAATATTGAGATGATTATTAAACAAAGTAGATAAATAAACCCATTAAATCCCTTTAGGGCAAGGATCTCCTCACTTTTCATGTCCACTATACTCCTGCTTCTACCTCCTATAATTTTCTTCCACACGCTTCTCTTGCCCACTGAAATCCTGTGCTCATCGTCGCCTTGATCTTCCTAAGTTTCTCTTCCCCTGTCTGGGATCCCAAACTGTAGTCTCGTATGTCCATCTTGACTGGTTCATCCTGACTACGTGTCCCCCCAGCTCCATTTCGTGGGTGCGTCTTCCATAACACCTCTTTCCCTCAACACCTCATTCTGAACTCGGTCTCTTCCAGTTTTGCCCAGTAATTTTCTCTCCATTTTTCGTTGACATACTTGTATATTTACTTGATCTTGCCTACACGTCCAGATCTGGCATGTATATAAGAGAACTGCACATCCGCAGCATTTCAAATCTTGGTTTCTTCTATCTTTCATGTCTAGAAGAATGAACGCAAGTCGTATTCTTCGTAATATTTCAGTTTCTCCTGTCCCCTTTAAGCTGATGCTTTGACCAAAGTAGTTATATTCATTACAATATTCTATTGTTCTTCCCATTAATAACACTGGCAATTCTCCTTGGTTCCACATAATTTTTGTTTTGTTTGGGTTCATTATTAAACGCACCCTTTCGCTAGAAATGACAAATATTCAACATTAATTATCCCTTTCCAGCACAGCAGGTCAAAATAGACTCACGAACTTTGTTTAATATTTAGAAAATGTTCACGAGTGCCCAATGGCTCCACATGGCAACAATGCGTTTCTGTGTTTTTTTTTTTTTTTTTTTTTTTCCATGGAAATAGATCGCAGCACTAAGTAGAATTTGTACTACTAATGTTTCCTTTAGTTTTGTATGCACTTGGAAGTGCAATGCATCGTTTGCAGCTACTAGGAACTTGATATCTGTAATCATTTTGAGGCAAGTTTCTATTATTCATATTAAAAACTGTACTATTACCGTGTATAACAGTGATAACATAATTATAACAATATTACAGAATATAGTGAAACGCTATGAGCTCAAAAAGTGTTGGTTCCATATGCAAAAGGCGATGGCAGTGTGTAAGTGTGCTAAATGAGGTTATGTGCAAAAACCTGTACTAAAAATAGATTGTTTTCTGATGTCTATACTATTGTAAGAGTAGTGGCTGTAGTGGCTACTGAAAGGTGAGGTGTCTGAGTACATATTTTCAGAATTTTCAGATGAAGTTAAAAATAACTGAATTCTCGAATAATGCGCTGGAAACCGTAAGTGTTCCATGAATAGGTTACCAGAAGTCTGGAAATTCCGGACATGTAAATTAATAATTGGATATTAGTAGCAGCTCAAAATGGCTATGGTAACACGGTTACACCAACTACAGTCAAAGCACATTGGAAGAGAGATTGGCAATGCAGCATTTGCACTCCGAGGCGAAAGATTGGTTTTCCGTGGAGGTAAAGGGATGCTTTACTCTCACTCTTCCATTCATAATTTGGTTATCGAAGGAGGAGGTTAATTCACAGCGCTTTTGTTACAAGCCGAAGTCAAAATGCAAATTCAATGACGCATTGTCGTTAAAGTATATGTGCTTCAAGGTAGGAAAAGGCAATCATACTTAACTTACATGTTACAGGATTTTAAGAAAATATAAATATAGGTACCAGCGGACCCGACAGACGTCATGTTCAAACGTTGTGTATCCAAAAATTATACACTTGTGTGAATAAGCTAATATGTCACTGTGAAAGAAACAAAAATAATAGATAATACCGCGAATTTTGCTTCACCTGTGGGTTAGAAGTTGCCATTGCGCATTCTCCGTAGCGGGAAGATGGCCATGTTTGTTGTAATTACGTGATTATATTACTGTACAACAAAACGTCCTAAACAGGGTGGGTGGGTTTCAATGCACAACATCACAACACCCCTAAGTAATTACTTCATTCTCTTTAATCTAAACGGCGTACGTATCATTTGTTGTGTAATCTTACAATGGTTGTTGGCCTTCTAGCATAATTTGCACAATGTATATTGTTTAATTACACTTTAAAAGCCTACTTCAATAAATGATAATACATTAAATTTGTAGGTTCAGCGGATTGTTATAGAATGACGTGTATACACCATTGGAATTCATGACAAATCATGTAAAATACTCACTTCAATACTGCACCTTGCACATTTGCACAATGTATAATGTTGAAGTACAGGTTTAATTACTTTTGCTCAACTTTTAATGTACATAATATTAATGCTAAGCTGCGACAAAAACGTCCATAGAATCCTATCGCGGAACAAAATACTGGAAAATCTAAAACGCGATCGCAGTGCTCCTTGACGGATTCGATTGTGAACCTAAAGCATCCAAATATCAACAAAGCATAATTTAATCACTTAATTAAAAAGAAAATGTTCTATCGGGTCAAATTGTAAATCTAAACGATTCTCGAATCACCTTATCTCTCACTCACACACAAACGCACGCACGCACGCACGCACATCATAAACATCGCTCCAACTGTTTAGGAGTTCAGTCACATACACACGGACCGAAGGAATATATGTATAAAGATATTACATGTGGTACATATAAATAGCATCAAATGTAATGCATATAAACACACATATTAAATATTAAATAAAACTTTACATTATTTTTGCAAATGTTTGCATGGACCAATAATGTCCCACATTTTTGTCAAATGTTCTACGTATACTGTGCTGTTCATCACTGGAGCGGCTGTGCACAATACAGCTAGTACCTGACCTTGCCCTAATGTGCGTGTAATCTTAACCTGCAGGTACTGAATTGCCTAGCCCTCGCTAAGAGGCTAGGAAACGTTGTGCAAGTTACATACGCATATAAATTAATCAATTTATTAAAAAGAAAATGTTCTATCGGGTCAAATTGTAAATCTAAATGTTTTTTCACAGAGTAGATTTTTATGCTTGCCATTTTAATATGCAACTTATTGCATTCACACAATTTTCTCAAATAACTTTTCCTTTACATAGCACATGTTCTGCACTCGCTCTTCAACATACAATTCATACATTCTATACAAATAAAACGGATGTTGGTATGTATGAAACTGATAAATTACAACGCCAGTTGTCCGATCACCATGGAAATTGGAACATCTAAGTGTTTCTTCATGCAGGTTTTTATGCTATCCATTTTATTACGCAATGTATTACATTCACATGGTTTTCCTTTTTCGCTTGTCCTTTAGGCAACACATTCACATGCCCTTTTCTACTCGCCCATCAACATACGATTCGTACAATTTTTGAGATTGAAATAGAAATGTATTACAGTCACAAGGGTTTCTCTACTCGCTTTTCTTTTATTTAACACATACATATGTCGTTCTCTACACGCGGTCAGCACACAATTCCTACAATTTTGTATGATTAATAAACATAAATAAATAAACAAATAAATACATAAAAGCCTGCAATAATAAACTCTGGCACCTATTTACTTAAGCTAGGCTTACATTCTAGAATCCTACTCGTCTATTTCATTTTCAAAAATATTTACAACAAAATTCTACAAGTTATAAAAATCTAATTACTATAAAACAAACGCATAATCCACAACAAAATTAAAACAAAATTTTATGCAACATACACAAATTAACCATGCTCAAAATTATAATTTATTACATCTAATATCATACAATCACAGTACTAATAGTGAATTTAATATACAGATATAAAAATACTATTTAATTTAATAAAATATTCATAATTCAACAACCAAAATAAAAAGTCTCAAATTAAAATTCCAAAATTATCTAATTAAATTTTTCCAAATTGCATAACATTACATAAACAATTTCATTTACTAATATTAATTAATTTATTAAACATTCCTAGTTCATCAACCAACAAAGCCTCCACTTAATATACCTAAAGTCAATCAATTTACCAAAATAAATAAAATAAATATATAATTGAATATTAAATAAATTACTTTTACAAGTATTATTTTATTTAAAAATTTTCCAACATTCATTTAATGATTAAAACAACAAAATCTTCAATTTAATTTACCAAAATAGCTCGCATTTTAAAATTTAGCAAATTCTTCTAATTATTAAATTTTCTATGATTGAAACAGAAATGCGTATTACAGTCACACAGTCTTCTGTAATAGCTTTTCTTTCTGTAGTATCTGGGTTGTCCAACAGCGCTTTTGCACTGTCCTCAAAGGTGTTTTATTTATGTATTTCATTTATTTTTTCTTCTTTTAGTATGCCAAGCGTTTTAATCAAGTAAAGCTTGTAGTGATAAGATCGTCAAACCTCAGGCAACCTCGGATATTTTAGGTAGTAATGTACAAAAGTACAACGTATCATATTGCATGCTTTGCCAATTGTCAGAATACGCCACTGTTAGTCTTACAATTCTCTTTAACTTCTCTGGCGCTGGTTCTCGTTCATTTTCTTCCTCTTTTCCAATCTCACGCCGGCTGTTGTTGACTTTAGAAATATCTTACATCCTAATCAGGACGTTAAGGCCTACTATTCTATTTAATGTGTGCTTTTGCCATCATTAAGACTTCATTATGTCAGACTGTTTAACAATCCAGAAAACCTCCAGATGGACAAATACTGTTCCTTTCGCCCACTATGCTTTTCTCCATCCTGTTTCTTCCTACAATATTTCACTTGTGAAGGAACAGAGTCTCTCTCCATTTACCGGTCTTTCGCCTGTGCTGCCAGATAAGATAATGTATAAGATACATTTCCCCAGCTTTGCAAAGAAACAAACAAAAAACTTTTATCTTCTTTACTTCTATTTTCAGTTACAATTCGGCTTGGTTCTCCGATTCCAAGGAGAGATCCCTGTGCATGCGACTAGAAATAACTAAAACGTATGGATTCTTTTACATTACGCCTTTAAAATAGCTATTATTGCTGCTTTAATAACTCCATAGAATCTACAGTAATCTCCATATTATTTAAGCAATATTAGTAAAAAATGTAATTTTAAGTTTTCACAGGCTAGCCCCATAGCTCAGTCGGTAGCGCACCTGCTTATTGTGCAAGGCGGAATTTTTGTTTCACCCTCTGTAGAGTCTGGAAATACAAATAGGAGTGTGAATGTATGCTAATTTAATGCAATAAATTTAAAAAAAAAAATCGATGTGTTGTACTCATGCTTTTCTCTATTCTTGCACTAAGCATTCCTGCAGAAATCATCTAACCTTCTTGTAGGTACAAGGAGAATATGGGAATACAGCAGGCTTTGAGCGATAGTCAAATCTTTTAAAGCTTTCAAATTCCATTTATCTTTGCACAGTTTACATAACAAATGAACAACGATGTTCCATTTGACAGAAGTATGTTCTGAAAAACTAACACAAATAACAAGGAATATCCCCAAAATGGCTCACTATACAAACAAATTTATTCAGACATAAATTGTGTATTTTAGCAAGATCTACATTTTCTGTATAGTAAGATTTGGTTTATCTCTTGAGGTTTACGTCTGTGAAAGTAAACCTAGACTCTTACAGCACTATAAAATTGAATAATGTAAACCAGGTTAAGTTACCAGTGTGAAAATATGTAACAAAACACCGTAAGAGAAATTAACAAAGAATGAATAAAGGAAACTGACTGACCTAGTCCTAGAAGACTTGAGTACTGGATAGTGACATCCCAATTATGACATCTCACTGATAGAAGACCTTTATTTAGTAATTAGTTTAGCAATAAGAATCAGTTCTAAAACAAAATAGGAATAAGATAAATATTATATACAGAATAACAGAGAAACTTTAAACTGCAAAAGCATTGTAGAAGTGAATAATGTAATTTAGGTTAGTCAATCCTATAAAAACATAATGGCAAACAAAATAATGTACGAAAAGAAATAAAGAACGAATATAAGAGCCTGAGATATAAAAAATGACTCAGGTAAAAATATACAAGAGGCAAGACCTCGGCCTTTCTTTCTTTCTTTCTTTCTTTTTTTTTTTTTTTTTTTTTTTTCCCCTTCTTCTTCACCTTAAGGTTTACGTGTTATTCAAAAGTCATCCAGAGTAAACAGAACTATATGGGCTATAGCCAGAAAATTAAAAAAATTCAAGATGTACATTTCATTTGCCATAAAATATCTCAAACAAACGACATTTTAATCAAAATCATTAGCTATTTTCAAGAAAATCAAAATTTTCGAAAAATGTTCCATCTAAAGGGTAATTTAGGGTGAAACAATTTTCTTCAATATCTTCATGTTGCATCCTTCAAAGACATACTTAAATACCAACTTTGGTTTTTAACTGACTTTTTGTTTTTGAATTATGCTGTCTATAGACTGACACACACGCGCGCGCGTACCTTTTTCTAGAAGTGCTTTTTTTTTTTTCTTTTATTCAGGGGACCCCAAAACATATATTTTCGGTGAAATCTCGACATCGAAGTTTTGGGTGGAATACAATACTTTTACTTTCTCTTTACTACACGTGGTAGAGAAATTAAAAAAAGCTTTTCACAGAAATAAGTATATAGGTAATAGCAATCTGCGAAATATCAAACACGTTCAACGATCACTTAAGAAGCAAAATGGCTAGAGCAAGTTTCTATCATTACTCAACGTGGACTATGGCAAGTGATGGATAGTTTCCTAAAGAGGTGCCAGAAAATGTATGGACAACGATGGTATCAGTTTCAGTATTTCCTTTAGTAAGTTGGTTTCATGCGCGCTGTTCTATGACAGCGGCAGTCGGCAACGAGCGCCGAGGACGCGTACAGGCAAAACACAACACAGCCGGTTCGGAGTCTTTTGGATCACCCGTTACAATCTACATGTTAAACAGAAGCACAAAAAAGAGAGGCATTGCTCTGCAAGCTACTGGAAAGTATGCCATGAATTTGACATGATGAAGTTAATATCTAACACCCGCAGACTTAACGTCTAACGAAATGAATCAATTTCAGCCTTGTCGTGCTTCACGCACATAGTCTAGTAAAATTAATTATGCACAGAATTACCTCAATATTGCCAGATTGAGTTTTACGACCACCCGCCCGCCCGCCCCTTGCTACCACATCATGCACCACCGAAATTTCAGCTTCAGGGTTCTGCTTACCTGCAAAACAAAATAAAACGTTAATAGCATAATAAACACAATCTACTGTGGAAACAAAAAGTAACTTGAGCTTGTTAATAACAGCTGAAGAATAATTACCTATTATTACCATCTACCTACACCAGAATGAAGTAGATATAACCGCGGAAATATCAAAGAAGTATTGTATTCCACACTGATGAAAACATAATTATTTTTCATCGTAATCCTGTAATTTCTTTTGTATAGGTCACCTTAACGGCTTTAATAATGGTATCTTTATGTGCCTATTAGAGTAAAGTGAAACAAATTATAATTGCTTTTTCTTTTAGAATTAGAAATATTTAATGTGTGCGCACGTCATATAAATCATTATAATGCTTATATTGAAATTATTTACTATGTGATTTGATGTAATCTAAAATTAATAAAATTGTTTTAATTATATTTTTTTAACTTTCAACGGAAATACAGGTTTTAGGGCACTGAATCCAAAAATATTTTTAGAAAAATTCGACGTCTGTGCGATGTCTTATAACATGGGCGTCGGCAGTCTTTTCAGGGGGGGGGGGGGCATTTTGGAAGATTGCAATCAAACAATACTAATTCATTAATCTATGGTCAAGAGTTTTAGTGTATTTTGCGGATAACCATATTAATTTCTACTAAATAAATGTTCTTTACATCAAAATTAACACAATAGTCTAACAGTCAGTAATTGATTGCATATTAAGTTTATTAATTTCCGGAGGGGGGGGGGGCGTCTTGCTCTTCTCTTTGCGATGTCCATGTCTGGAAAATTCTAATTTTTGGTATTTAGGCGCCGTGGCCGAACGGTTAGACCATTAGACTATCACCAAGGCGGCCCGGGTTCCATTCCAGGTATCCGCAGGAGTTATTTGTGGTGGACAAAGCGCCGTCTGGGCGGCTTTTTTCTGGGTCTTCCGGTTTCCCCTGTCACTCATTCCATCAACTGCTACATCATCACCTTCGCAATAATCCATTTCGCCCTAATTTCACATCATCCTCTTCCTTACTCTCATACGTGGTTCCTGGGCTGACCACCCGCTTCCAGGTCTTAACTCTGGTCCATTGGCTTCCCAGCAGGGTCTGACCCTGGGCACTGGCTTTTAAATCCTACGTAAGTGGATAAACAGGTAAAGAAGAAGAGTTTCAAGAAAATCCCCCATCTCAGCCAAATACCCTTTGTGTGGAAGATTTTTCCCGATTTTACACTTTCCAGAAAATTCTCCAATGATTTTGATTAAAATACCACACGTTTAAGATACTTACGTGGCAAATAAAAATGTATATCATGATTTTTCTCGTAGCAGACTTAAAGGTCTATTCATTCCTGAGGAATTTTAAATATAACACCACTGATAAGATAAGGCATTCACTAGGTTCGAATTATCGCTGTTGTTTCAGTACATAAATCGTAAAGAATGGAGTGGACCCATGTAAAATAAATGGTGATTGACATGCGTGTAATCGAAGTTTGTTAGTACTGCAGCACATGATTTGCATTTATATGAATTATCAATGTTTGCTGTTTTTATTTATTTTAAGCTATGTCAAATGTAAAGAAAACATCGAAATATGAACCAATAGAAAACTAATCGTTTTATACTGATGCCAAGTGGTACGGCTGGGATGAAAAGATTATAATGGATTTATGGATCAAATGTTCACAAAATTCCTCGAGATTCTCAAAGAGAAACCTGCAAGACATGAATTTAAAATTGTCTTAAGTGACAATTGATGTTAATAAGTATTCTAAGGGGGGGTCTATTAAGCTGTCAAGGAAGACAGTGATGGGAAATAAGTTACTCGAACACGAAGTTGAATAGTTGGATAGTTGCGTATTCCCTTGATGTTGAGTGAACGTGCCAAGGAACACATGGGGATAAAATTCGCCAGAAATCCAGTTCGTTACCGTTAGGTATTTGTATGCAAATTGAAAGCATGTGTTGCACGAACACGTGAGCGGATGCTATGAGTAAGTGCCATAACAATGGAAATTGGCCCTTATGTGCTGTCGAACACTCCCCTTCCCGAAACGCCTTAATTTACTCCCGAACGGAAGATGTTCCAAAACAGATTTATACAACGAGGGAAAATGTAACGAATTGAAATGCTGTCAGCGAAAACTTGATGTGGACATGTGTGGGGCGAAGTCCACCCCTTCTTGATGAAGCAGGGGAGGCCAATTTGCCATCCCCTTCCGATACAACCCCTCAACGGTTCCGCTTTAAAAAAATGGTGGATAAAATTGCAGGAGCTAACGTAAATCTCCAGCTCTGCTCGTATATATAATACGTACATTAACGCTAAATCCCCGCCCCCTGGCGGGGATTTCACAAATGGGATCTAATGATCACACATTGTTGCCAAACAATAGCGTGAATTTGTCCTTCTGCAGCGTTACGTATTATTTAGGTTTGCTTGGTAAATATACAAAATGGCTGTTGGGCTGTAGCAGGGACAATAAAACATATATTCAGAGGGACTTGGAACAAGGATGTTGCTGTGGTTCCATTCAGTGTTGCCAACGGCTCTGTATTGCTGCAATACGAGCCAACTGGAGTTCATTTTGTTAATCATTTGATTCATAACCTATTGATGATTGGAGAATACATTGCACTGCAGATTAGCACAGCTACCTAACTGGAGCTTTGTTTTTGGTAACGACGAATTCACCTAAGAAAATGGATCGATAGCTTCTTTGCCACTTTAGAAGCAACTTATGAATGCTTTGTATGCAACTGCGCCATGAGAACACAGGCAGCCAGCACGTCAGTAAACAATTCCAAGTACACAGCGATATCTCAAGGAGAAGTGTGCTTATAGTCTCGCTTAAGACAGTACGGCCAACCTAGTTATGTGTATTCACGCTAGATTAAAGTAAAGTACTCGCTCAAAAACAGCGGAACTTAAACGTTATTTGCTCGACCATACTCTAATTTATTAATTATAAGTCTGATAACGATCATTTAAATTCAAACATGCATTACAGTACTGGTCTTCATCCAATCGGACAGTCGCGAGTTTAGAAAACGTTAAAATGTCGGACACTACTGACAGTGAGATGCAACTTACTCTACCTAAGTAAGCTGCAACTTACACAAAACACACAAATTAACCTCAATACAGCATCAACTTACAAGAATATTGCACTAAGCATAGTCCCGCAAATTATTTTCACTAATTGTACAATAAATAACTTATACATGAAATAAAGTTTCGTCTGAAAACAAATATATTCAATTTGCCTTCTATAAACCTAGGGATTCTTATGATTTTACAACTGACATTAAGAGAAATTAGCAGCAAGTAAACAGCGCGAATAACATTGGAGGTCAGTTGGCAACGTAATCAGGAGAGTAACGTTTGCGAGGAAGTTTACAAAACTCTGGTTACAGTACGTATAATGTCTCTCTTCCCCCCTTCATTTCCCTAAGACCAATAGCTAGTGAACAGATGGTACGTCCAAAGCTGAAGGATTAGTGCTGCACCGAATCACCGACTTTCAACTTTTTCCCGTCGTTCCCAAACGTTATATTATGAACAACGTTCAAAGTTCAACTGAGATTCAGATCTCATTTCATGTTCTGACCTTAGAACAAATCTGATTCCTATATGCAGCCTACATGCGGACTAGAGGCAAACAATGGAGTCTATTTGTAAGCTAACTTCTGGTGCGGAGTGGTTGTTACACAGTACTAAACCACTGCTTACTGAAACAACAGATTTTGCACCATAAAATGCAAAGAAAGTTGTAATAGTGAATAAACCGCATTCAATGTTTTCATAGATAGCTGCACTTAGAGCAAAAGCAATGGAATAGCGTAGATGGTGAAATATTTTCGCCCAACAAAATAATTACTTGCTTTTATAAAAAAAAGTATACAACGAAAGAAAAAAAATTAACACCGCTGCGGTTATCTTCCTTGGTGGTACTGTCAAACAAGAGAATATAGTACCGTTCTGTTTCAACCTCTCGGCTAACAGATGGCGACCAACTCATCCGCTTTACTCCCGGGAATTCCCCTCCACGTTCTCATTTGGGTTAGGCCGACGTGATTCGTAGTTCCAAGTCTCCCAGGAAACCATGGCAGGCGAGTGCCCTTTTCTGATTACCCTCTGTGAGTAATTAAATTTCTAAGCCCTATTTTCCACATTTAGGTCCCTAAGAACATTTGTCTTGCATAATTTGTAATATATTATTGTATTCCTTAACATGAAATGCTGAAACAATATGAAAAAATCTTTCTTTTTTTAATAGGTCAAGGGGTGGTTTGTTCGCCGAACAGGAAATAGCGCTTGTTCACAGAAAGAGGTCTTGGTGTAAACTTCACATTTTGGCCAGCATTCAATGTATGGTCACAACATAAGATTTTCAAAAATATATATGTAATTGATGCAGCAAACATTTAAGTGTATTTTGCACAAACAATTGTTTAAAGATCTGCATTACTTTGGTAGTAATGATTTTGGTTTTAAATGTTTTTAGGTCTTCAAATTGTGAAGAGAATGTGTTGTACAACTGCCTCAAAAGTTCGTTGTATTTTTCCAGGGGAATAACGTTTATCGTGAACACAGAACGCAAGCAAGGGAAATGGTTTAAATCTGGAACAACCAGTCTTACAAATCAAGTAATTAACTCTATCGTCTTCATCTTGAAAACAAAAATATTCGTCTTCCCATTGAATTGTATGTAATACTACTCCGCGCCATCCGCCTCTCACTAGCAGGTCCGGTTCTCCTTGCCTTGGTCAGTGGAGGGGGGAAATAACATATGTAGGGGAAACGAGTGTGCTCGTTTGTTGAGCACCCCTGCGATTGCATGTTATCCCTAGATCACTGACGACCGAAACGCAGGGGAGGGGGAGGAGGTTTCCTCATTTTTTTAAATTCACAAATCTGAAAACATATTTTGAGTAAAATCTCAGTTCTAATTTTAGGAATGAATATCTTCTGTACCTACAATGCAGTGGTCCAAAAACTAAAAGCGTTATTATATGTACTGTGATTTGAATGTTTATTTTTAGGGGTGAGAGAGGCGAAAACAACAGCTGAACTTTTTCATGCTCTCCCGTGTTTGTTCATTGAAAAAATAGTGTATCGAAAGTGTGACATCGATGTAGCAGTATTTGTTAACGGGTATTTACCTAAAATGCATTTCTCGTTTTTCCTGTTGGAATGGTGCATGGTAATTCTGCCCGTGTGACAGTTAATAAACTTGTAGGCAAACGTTTAACACCATTACTGTATTTGCAGTTGACGCACTGCTGCTATTTATGTTTTTGGCAATGCTGCAGTAAACAATACAAAGAAGAAAACAATTACCCATTGTTATGACATGAAACTGCATTAGGTACAGAACCATGTTAATGGCGATATAACACGGCGAGTTACACAATAATCACGTTCCCCATATTATTATTATTAGTGCCGCAAAGTGGCTGTCCCATACTCCATTTTTACTTTTTTTAATTACGCTCCTATATCCCACAGCGGCTGGACTCGGCCGTAATAATGCACGCTCGGTTATTATAGGAATGCCAAGTTTGTCTCTCTACAGAATCTGTCATATTTAGTTAATGCCAGGTTATGAAACTGCATAATGTTTTACTCAGGCACTCAGCAGAGATTCTAAAATATTGTAAAGTTTTCAGTTATTTTTAAAAATAAAATACAGGTAATTGTAGCCATTGTAAGTCATATATACGAGTATTAGCCATTTCAGTATTATCATAGTGCTTTTAGCACACAAAAATAAACATTCATGCGGCTGTAGGCAAATATAACTAGTATTCATTCGGCGTGCCGTCAGACACCGGTAATTTTACGTAGGTCCTCCCCATCCCTTTACCACACACAAATTTGACATGTTACTGGGATTCGAATTCGCCATTCAGCTTTGAAGGAGGTCCATTTCGTCTCATCGTAACAGTTATGGCTTTCAGAGGCAATTTTATTGAGTGCTGTTATTGGAGTGTGCAGGGAGTTAAACTGCGCACGCGCATGCACGCACACAACACAAACTCTATTTAAAATGCTGTTTTTGGATTTAGAGGTGAAATC
The DNA here is from genome assembly GCA_030765045.1 of Tenodera sinensis. NCBI lineage: Eukaryota > Metazoa > Arthropoda > Insecta > Mantodea > Mantidae > Tenodera > Tenodera sinensis. The sequence continues at coordinate 93,240,518 of CM060969.1, read as the reverse complement.
TCGACAATACAATACCTCCTCTACTTACTAGAGAGAAAGTAAAAAAATTGAAATACTTTGAAAGGATTATAAGATATGAATGACTCCATATGGAATCATAGAGTCTGAAAGGTCTAAAGGTGTGTTGGGCCAGTGAATATTTAAGCAGTATTTGTTTCCAGAGAGAGTTGCAAGTTCACGACGAATTGCAATTTGTGTTATCGATAAATCAGAGGACTGTTTTGTAACTCAGTTTCAAAATGAATATGAAAAGACGTATATACGTACTATATGCGCTATGAACGCTTCCAGAAATGTGTCCTTAAATTTTAAAAGTAGCATTTGCTTCCCTTAACTTATGCATTTTTTACAAATGCGTACGGGCGTTGATACAAAGGATTTAATCAACTTCCTGCTAGGTGCTTGAAAAACTATGTTTGGAATTTTCCCTTCGCCTATGTTTCAATAGCAGGTTACGCGGCACACAGTAGCACTGCTGCCACTTGCATTATTACCACTTGACCCCAGAGGGAACAACATCCCCCTCTCAGAGTGATACATATTTTGATATGTACACCCCCCAACCCTGTCTGCGAGGATGCCACAAAAACAGTGCAACCAAATTACCCACCCTGAAACATGTATAGCTGCAGCGACCAGCACACAGCGATGACGGCTAGACAGCCTCGACTTTCGGCATTTTAGCACATTTTTCATACAGCGCTACAAACAAAGGTGGTCTAGCAGTTAGAAAACAAGAGTATGGGTAACGTTGCGCAAACGAATGCATGAAAATAAATAATAAACAAGTCGCTACATAAATTTAACAAAATCTGATGTGTTGCACTCACATGACTTTCTCTACTCTTGTAGTAACCATTCTTACAAACTCTTATTCCTATATCTTCTTCATGTTAAGATAAACATTTGTACAAATTATCTTATTGCTTATTTCCTTGTAGGTACAAGGGGAATATTAGAATACAGTAGGCTTTGTGCGCTAGTCAACTGTTTTAAAGCTTTGAGATTCCGTTCTCTTTGCACACTTAACATATAAAAAAATGAACAACGATAATCCATTTCACGAAAGTTCTGTTTTCCGAAACTCACACACATAACAAGGAACATCTCCGAAATGGTTCACCCTACAAGAAAATTTATTTAGACATAAATTATGTATTTTAGCGAGATCTACATTTTTTTGTATAGTAACGGTTTACCAGTTATGCAAAAGTCGTCCAGAGTAAATACAACTACAGCGACTATAGTAGAAAATTCAAAATATACATTTCATTTGTCATAAAAATATCTCAAACACATGACATTTTAATCAAAATTGTTAGAACCATTTTCAAGAATATCAAAATTTTCAATTTAAAGGGTAGTTTAGGGTGGGGCTATTTTCTTCAAAATCTTCGTGTCGTATCCTTGAAAGACATTAAACTGAAATACTAACTTTGGTTTTTAACCGACTTTTCGGTTTTGTGTTACGCTGTCCACAGATACACACACGCACATAGACATACACACACGCGCGCGCACGCCCGCTGACCTTTCTCTAAAAATGCTTTTTTTTATTCAGCGGGTGTCAAAACATATTTCCGGTGAAATCTCGACATCGAATTTTTGAGTGTAATACAATACTTTCCCTATTCACCAGTAGAGAAAGTAAACATGTATTTTTGGCTTCAGGGGGCCTCAAAAGATATATTCCTCAACTTCTTGGCTCTAGTTTTGAGAATACAGAGCATAAACATATTCTTAAATTCGTCTTGAGAAGGGGAATAAGATGTATTCCCTCTCTCCGGTAACCTGCTAATCACGCTTGCGCAATGTGTCGACTTTGCAATGTTAACACATTGTCTCCAAGTTAGCACCGTAGAAAGTTTGGTCACGAACAACAATTGTTTTCTGTTGCTAAACTTGCCCTTCTCTTTCAGGCTAGAAGTGTGTTAGTAGCATTTATTTTCAAGATACTTTTAAATTCTTTATCACAAAGTTTCGTGTCTCATGAACAAGTGAATGCACCTATGTTCAAGGAGTGAACCTGCGTTACCAAATGTTTTTATTCATCGCGCCGTCCAAAGCCTGGTCTGTCTTAAGGATTTAGTTTTCTCAGCACTCAGAAGAAGAAGAGGATAAAAAAATCTACCCTATGAGGAGGGGATTTATCTCATGGCTTGGCGAGAGCTGAAATGTGGATTTATAAACTTTTCGCTCAGAATGGAAGAGGCATCATCGTGGGTTCCACTCTCATTTCACTAGTTTCTAAGCTGATGGATGGTATGGGCTGCATTTGAGTGACAAAGTTTATCCAACGACGAAACGTCTCTTACAATGGTCCAGTGTCGTATCCTGGTATGAGATTCCGGACTACTTATGTTGAAGATGATGGTGGCAATTTTGCATCATTATTTCCGATTTTCAACCTATTTCACGGGTGCAACCTTCAGGAAGGAGCTATTTTCTGTCAACAATTAAAGCATGTCAAAAACATCAAAGTAGATCAACAACACGTTCTCCTCTACGTATAGTAAGTACGGGAGCTATTTTATTCCATCCAAAAAATCGATATCCAGATTTCACCAGCATTATTTGTTTTGAGACCCCTGAATCCAAAAAAGGGCAGTGTGTGTCAGTCTGTGGACAGCATAACTCAAAAATCTGATGTGTTGCACTCACATGACTTTCTCTACTCTTGTACTAACCATTCTTACAAACTCTTATTCCTATATCTTCTTTCTTGTTAGTTGAGACAAACATTTGTACAAATTATCTTATTGCTTATTTCGTTGTAGGTGCAAGGGGAATGGTAGAATATAGTAGGCTTTGTGTGATAGTCAAATGTTTGAGATTCTGTTGTCTTTGCACACTTGACACATTAAAAAAAAAAAAAAAAAAAAAAAAAAAAAAAAAAATTGAACAGCGATGATCCATTTCACGAAAGTTCTAAGTTTTCCGAAACTCACACACATAACAAGGAATATCTCCGAAATGGTTCACCCTACAAGAAAATTTATTGAGACATAAATCGTGTATTTTACCAAGATCTACATTTTTTGTATAGTATGATTTGGTCTATCTCTAACGGTTTACCAGTTATGCAAAAGTCGTCCAGAGTAAATACGACTACAGGGGCTATAGCCAGAAAATTCAAGATATACATTTCATTTGTCATCAAAATATCTCAAACATATGACATTTTAATCAAAATCGTTAGAGCCATTTTCAAGAAAAAAAATTTTCGAACATTTTTCCATGTAAAGGGTAGTTTAGGGTGGGACTATTTTCTTCAAAATCTTCGTGTCACATCCTTGAAAGATATTAAACTCAAATACCAACTTTGGATTTTAACCGACTTTCCGTTTTTGAGTTATGCTGTCCACAGAGTGACAGACTGACACACAGACACACACACACGGACCTTTTTCTAAAAATGCTATTTTTGGATTCAGGGAGTCTCAAAATATATATTTCCGGTGAAATCTCGACATCGAATTTTTGGGTGGAATACAATACTTCCCCTACTTACCACTAGAGAAAGTAAAAACGAAAAAGGTTAAAAACCAAAGTTGGTATTTAAGTTTAATGTCTTTCAAGGATGCGACAAGAAGATTTTGAAGAAAATTCCTCCACCCTAAATCACCCTTTGCATGAAAAATTTGTTGAAAATTTTTATTTTCTCGAAAATGGGTCTAACAATTTTGATTAAAATGCCACTTGTTTAAGACATGTTTATGGGAAATAAAATGTATATTTTGAATTTTCTGGCTATAGCCCATGTAGTCGTATATACTCTGGACGACTTTTGCAGAACTAGTAAACCGTTAGAGATAGACCAAATCATACTATACAAAAAATGTAGATCTTGCTAAAATGTACAAATTATGCCCAAATGAATGCTTTTGTAGAGCATTTCGGAGCTACTCCTTGTTATTTGTGTGAGTTTTACAATACTTATACTTTCCACAAATGGAAGGTAGTTATTCATTACCTACTTTCTCTACTACATAGAGAATGTCGAAATTTTTCTAGAAATACATGTTTTAAGGCCCCCGAATCCAAAAAAGTACTTTTAGAAAAAGGTCCGCGCGCGCGTCTGTGTAGGTATGTGTTAAAGTCAACACGAATTCTTCTAATTTATAACAAAATATATAAGATGTTATAGTTTCAAACATGTAAGTTCAAGTTTTTAAGTTTGATTAAAGAATCTTCTAAATTATTAAAGTTATTGAAATGTCCCTTCGCACGTTTTTCTTCCTTATTTAATATGTAACCAATTAACAATTGCGTCATCTATTTACGCGAAAAATAAGTGAAATACATAATTGCGTCACATTTCTAATATGAGTCAATTGAGTATTTATTGTTTTATACGTTTAAATTTAAAATTATGTAGTTCCGCAATATTCTTAAGTTTCAGAGCTATAATTCAATGTTATTCGTAGTTATTTAAATATTAAATACGTGTAATTTAAGAAGATTGCTTGTATTATCTATAGTATATACATTTCACATAATACAAGCAAAATAAATTCATTTCACAAGAATAACAAGATTACATAGAATAAAATTTCTCCAGTGACAATTAATATTAATTTTCTGCAAATTAACAATATAATAAATCACACTTTCTCTTTCTTTAGATGCTGCCATAGTATTCTACAACAGAATGCTTAGAAAATGTACAGTGAAACCTTATTAGGATTAGATAGATTAGTAATAAGCTATTTTTAGAATGGTTTGCATAAGATATTGTAGAAAAAGCTACATGAATATGACTAATAAGAGCTTTTGAAATGCATTTTAACGCAGTACGCCATGAAAATATGCTAACCTACCGTGCTGAAACAAATGAAGCACTAATGCTGCAGGTATTAGCCAATCTGGACGCGGTAAAACAAAATGGTGTTTCGGAAATTTACTGAAGCAAACTGAGGTTATAATTCAATTTGTTTGGCCAAACTCTCTCTCTACGCTGCCGTGCATACTCGTAACTCAATCAAGAAGAGTAATCGAGTTATATAACAGACCAGAAAAATGAAAATTAATACAAACAGGTGCCTGCCTGCGAACTTAACAAAGGTCGGAAGAGCGCAGTCCAAACAGGATCCTTCCTTCCTTCCTTCCCTCCACTTAAACCTGCATAATTCAATTTCATATCCATACACACATATGTCCTACAGTTTTATTACAATAAGGGGAGCACTCAACTGATATTTTGGCCTGCTTCGTCAAAAAATAGATTTTTTAAAAAAATTTATTGCATACCTTAAGGTTAACTTACAAAATATATTTTTTGCTTCTGTTGCCAGAAAAAATCATCTATGGGTAGAAATATCCAATTTATTTGAAATTTTGTGTGCTTATTATCATCATAACTTTCTAACTACTGTATTAATTTCAATGTTGTATATCTAATGTAAGTCGATTTACAAGATGTTTAAGCCATTAATAAAAAATCTGATAAGTTGCGCTCTGAGTTTCTCTACTCTCTATTCTTACAAAGTCTTACTCCTATATCTTCTTCTTAATGTTAATTGAGATAAACATTTGTAGAAATTATCTTTTCTTGTAGGTACAAGGGAAAAATTAGTGATTACCAATCTTTTAAAACTTTGAAATTCCGTTGTCTTTGTGACTAAGATATTTTAAAAAATCACGATCTTACTTTAGACGAAAGTTTGTTTTCCAAAACTCACACAAATAGCGAGGAATATCTCCTACAAAACATTTATTTGGACATAAATTCTGTGATCTAGATTTTTTGTGTAATAAAATTTGGTCTATCTCTTACGGTTTGCCAGTTATGCAAAAGTGATTCAGAGTAAACAGGAACACATAGGTTATACCACAAAACTCAATATATGCATTTGGTTTGCCATAAAAATATCTCAAACACAAGACATTTTAATCAAAATGGTTAGAGTCATTTTCAAGAAAATTAAATTTTCGAAAAATTTTCCACGTAAAAGGCAGTTTAGAGTGGAGGAATTTTCTTTAAAATCTTAAAAGACATTAAATTACCTAACTGCAATCGGTAAGTGTGTAGAATCTTTTTAAATGCTATCTACCCGGGGGCGGTACACATGAACTACTGTTAGAAGTTGATATTAATAAACACTTCATACAGCAATCTTCATACTTTTCACGTCATTATATAATTCGCTAAATTATGGCGAATTCATCGATATGATACAAATCAGTTTATATCCGATCAATCCTTCCGATTAATGTTCAAATACGCTCATAGTGCAGTTCAAACTTCACGAATATCACTTAATTCGTCGATATTCACACTTTTAAATATACTTATTCGTATTTAAAGACAAAAGTCAATTTCAAACACTTCTTTCCTCCATTAATTAATTGCAAGAAGACAAAAGAAAGTCAACATAGGCCAGCCATGTAACAAATGATTACAGGAGGCTGCCTATGATTCCTGTATTATATATTCTAGATACAGAGGACTTAAAGAAATACATTGTTGTAAAGGGCTTACTGAGAAATGCTGCCTCATCTTTTGTTACAGATCTATTATCAGGCGTATCTTTACGATAACCCAGAATTAGGACAGTCCTAGTGCTGGATTTTCTCCCACATTCCCCCTGCACCTGCAAGAATACTATCAATAATTTCTGCAAATGTTTACCTCGACTGGCATGAAGAAGATAGAGGAATAAGTGTTTGTAAGTGGAGTTAGTACTACAAGAGTAGGGAAAGTCATGTGAGTGCAACACATCAGATTTGTCACTTGGGTGTACCCTTAACAAAGGTCGCAGGAGCGCACTTAAACCTGTTACAGCGCAGTAATCCAATTTCATATCCATATACAAGCGATTGCACACATGTCCTGCAGTTTTATTACAGCAAGGTGCTTCTCCGGTTACCAACGGACCAGAAAAAAAGGAAGGGACGAAAGCCGATCCGCTTTCAAAATGTGGGCTATTCGCAGGACAAAGGGTTGAGAACCAGATGTGCCCTTTCATTAGCATGACCACGCAGCATTGTTGGGTGCCCCAGTACAATGTACCGTTTCTCATGTCACGGCCCTCTGTAATAGACGTCTGTAAATGAATGACACTAATGAGAGGTGCACGGAAGTTCATGCCCAAAAAAAATAGGTGGTTATTTTCTGTTATCGCAACTTCAAGGTCCGCTGCGACATCGTGCATTATACCAAGCATGCGTCATGCCCTGCCCTAAGGTACGTCCTTTGTAGGGCAGTATAGCCTGCGTGCAGAAAAATAAAAACTCTGCCAATATGACATTTCTGTTTTCTACCACAGAAATTGAACATTCAAAGGAAACATTACAAAAAATGACACGTGTGTTCATATAGCCTATATGCTTACTCTTTTGCAGAACCCTATGGCTCCAGTCTTAGTTTGCAACTTGATGTAAACACAACCATCCCGCATAAACGTGAAACCAAAGCACACCACAAAATATAGTGCCTACCTTAAATATCGACGATTAATTGCGAGTTTTCAAAATGTATGATAATCTTAGTTTGAAACTTTGATTAATATAAATAATATTAATATGAACAGTGTCGACGTGGTGTTTGTGTTAGACTGATGAACACGAGGTTACCGCGGAGGGATACAAGGACTGGTTCTAAGGCTGGATGGAGTATAGTTATCAGTTTCTCTACTAGGTATAGTAAGTAGGAGTATTGTGTTCGACCCAAAAGTTCGATGTCGAGATTTCACCGGAAATATATGTTTTGAGGCCCCCTGAATCCAAAACAAGCAGTTTTAGAAAAACGTTAGGTGTGTGTGTGTAAGTGTGTGTGTGTGTGTGTGTGTGTGCGTGCGTGCACGCGCGCGCGTGCGCATTAAGCAGATAAAAATGATTTATGCTCGACCATGCCATAATGTAGTGCTAATAACCCACTGGAATTCACCTCATTATATACACTTTTTCATAACGCTACTGTTATCCACCAATCAAAGGTGCACCAGTTAAAAACGATATTACTATCCACCAATCAAATGTGCGTCAGTTTATAATGATACTGCTAATCCACCAATCATAGGTACACCAGTTCATAACGATACTGCCAACCCACCAGTCAAAACATCCTCATGTAGCAAAAAAATATTTCGCCGTCTGCGCACATTCCTACGAAGTTGAAAGCGAAACTATAGCTTTCAATATATGAAATTAAACCATTCTATTTAATAACAATTAGGGTAAATACTGTAAAAAAAATCGTTCTAATGAATTCAATTTGTCTTTTGGTTTTTAAAAGGCTACTCTTTTAAAGGTTATAGCAAATATACTCTCTGTATTGTTATGTCTAAGCTAACATAACAATAAAAGTTGAAGGCGCAACTATCGATTCTAGTCTATACAATTGAATAAGAAATACATAACTAAAATCATTTCATAACCGTTTAAAACTTGACTCATGGTCAAGCGTACTTGAGTATAAGTGCAATCAGATGCTCAGATCAATATTGCTGTCCTTATGTCTCATTGGATAATATACTGTTTCGTGATTACTGTTTGCAGGAGTTATATACCAATGAACTATAATTTGAATAGAGAAAGTTAAGTGAATGCGTTTTCCACAGTTTTTAAGTTTAGTTGGACGTTGATTAGCATTTGGAAAGTTTCTTTTGCAGAGTAAAGTAATTTACAATTCTAATGTGTCTGTTTTGTTAATTACATGTGGCGTTTTAAACACACGTTCGCGAAGGAATGACAACCTTGGTGTTATCTCATGCGAGAAACTTAACGTTACTGCACCGTGAAAATAACGTCATTCACTACATAGGGAGTGGTCCACCATCTTCCCGCTGTAAATTTTACTTTACCACCAACAATTTGGAACTTTCCTTAAATAATTAGACATATCATTTTATATTCCACGTATTTAGAAGTGTAGTAGGTTCTACGACCAGCCCTATTTTTTTAATTCGCAACTTTATTTGTAATTATACAACTTATAACAATGTGCAGATTATGAGAACCAAATAACTATCCATAACATTTAAATAATCTTCCTGTCTTCTATCAGTATTCTCTGGTTGCTCTCGCCCTCTCCTCGTGGGGTTCGTTGGGATTTCTTGCATCGTGTTATCCTTTTTTTCCCACAGCCTCCAGCCTTCCATTGGTGGTCGAAAATTCTCTCCTATTTAGATTACTATTGGTACTATTTTCTATTTCTTCCTGTACCTCTTACACCTTGCACATTTTACACTTCTATTGTTATATTTCTTTGCCAAGTTTGATTGAAGTTCTATTCCTAGTCCACTTTTTTCTTCCCCGTTGTACATCAGGTGGAAGGGAAGTCATTATATTAATTGAAACCAGCGATAGATCAGGGTATTTGGAATACATTTTGTATGTAACATTTTGTCTCTGGCCATTTCCTACGGAGATATTTTAGCTTTGTCGAAAACAAGGTGGTAACAATGTGTCACTTTCACTACGTCAGTACATAAATACTGTACCGGTGCGTTTTAGAAAATAAACACCCTGCTATGTCCGTCCATGTTTACTTTACGAGTGTAGGCCAATCACACGACCCTGCAAGCGCCTGACCTGTTTACATCCAGAAACCGGTCCAATTCCCTGACCAAGCTGAACGCAACGTTGTCGAGTTACTTCTAGTCTGAAAAAGCTGCTTGAAGCATTCCTTCAATTCTGTTAAGTGATTAATTATTTGAAAACTCTTTGTGATGTCGCATAATTACTACCGAAGCTATGTCACAAATAAGTTACTCTACACATCTTACAGAAACAAACGTTATCTTCGTACGTTCTTGTGGAATTACGCATCCAATTTGGAACAAAAACCATTTATTTTTTCCAAATCTGATGATCAAAGAACAAAATGCCATTAGACGTTTTTGTTTGTAATACTTCTATGAAGCACATATTAGAAGGAATATAGTAACTTCCCTTCCACCCGGTATACTCCACTAAAGCCAATGTTGATACTATTTGCGTCATCTCCTCAATGTATTTATATGTACATTTCTTTGTCTCTGACATTGTTCCATATTCGTTTTACTTGCAGAATGTTGCTTCCTGCCTTAAGCTCTTCACTATACCTTACACATTCAAACAACACTGTTCCGGTGTATCATCTACTCCACAGTTACCACTACCACTGCCGTCCACCCGTTTTAAGCAACTTTTATAGGGTGCATGAGAGTAATGAAGAATATTTCATCAATATTTGCTTCATTTGCGAATTTATTACTAATCAAGAGTAGCAGATTTGCAGGTTGGATCGTATCTCTTAAGTAGACGTGCCAAGAAGGCATGACGCAGAGTGGAACGATTTCGTGATAAACAACACCAGTAATACATTTCTTTCTGTTATGCATCCTGAAATTCTTCCTGGTACCAAATAAACACGGATTACAGTAGGGCAAGAAGCATTGCATTTAATGTATTGGCTTAAATAAAGGCCAACCCAATACAAAGTGCGTCACAGGTTATCATTAAGGTAACAGTTTAATGTTTGTTCTGATGCCCACAGTTATAGCTCGCGCAATCGTTTTTGAACACTTAAGTATTTAACTGAAAGCTTTGATGTAAGTACCTGCCTTCAGTAACAGTGTGTCACCATCTCAAGTATCGTGGACTGTTTATTTCATAGTGTCTATACTACACCCACTACAAAGAAACTCACTTTTGTATCACTCCGCACAATACATGTGGAGCTTATGCAAATAACAGCTCAGTTTCTCAAAACTGATTATGTTGTACTTCCAAATACCAGCGAAGGCGTAGTGTGTGGCAGTAAGGTCACTAAACGTATTCATTTGTGTATTTTAAAAGTGATAGCACAAATAAGTATGGGATCTATTTTCTATTCTTAGGCTGGGTGATGTGGTTGAGGGCCAATGAGAGCATTCACTACCTTGCGGCGTTGTTTACCTCAAGTGTTTTTCTTATTTCGGGAACAGTGTACATAGGGAAGTCGAAGGAGGGGCAGACACATGAAGTATAAGGGCATATTTTAGACGTATCGAATGGCTGGAAATTGCACAGTGGTTTACGATGGAGTTCACTTTTGTATTTATAAGATGTTAGTATCTCTCAGACTTGTTAAGCGTATTACATATGTATTTTTAAACGTGGCGAATGATCTTGCTAGGCTCTGCGGAAGTAACGTCATACAAATTAATGGTGGGATTAATGGCTCTGTTTAGTACTTGAGATGAACAACAGACTGCTGATAGTGCGAGCGGGCACTGTACTTAATCACGCACTGTCTCGCGATGTTTACTACACGGAAGTCTGAATCTCCGGTACACGATTACTACGCAGAAGCATTCTACACGAACATTGCCGAGCGTTCATGCGCCTTTAACTTTTGCACTTCGCTGCTGTCTAACCATCAGAAAAAGGCTAGCTGGCTTAATTACTACGTAAAAACGTTTTACCATAGCCATCACGTTTATGCACGCTAGAACCGTATAACGATGATGAGGCTTGCTGTGCTCTCTGGAGAGGAAAGGGGGATGAGTAGCAAAAGGCCAGCTCCGATGATCTTACAACTATATTTATTACTATTTAAATTTTCTGAGAAAGATTACGACCAGAGTTTCACCATATCAAATGCTTAGGCCTCTCAGAGAACATACGATCTTACACTAGCAATACAGGAATACCAACAATGCAGTAACGAACTATTTTCATTCACTCCAAGAGCTGTGCAGCGCTGTAATGTTGACATTCTAAGGCCAGATCGGATAAACGTGGGCATAGTCCTTTTTACAGTCGCGGGTTAGTTCTTCACGAATATTTTAGATGCGAGTCACTTACCTTTACTAGCACACAGAAAGAGGAACGACAGTCAGATGTTGTGTACGTTGGTCTCATGTTTCTGCACTGAACTATCTATTATCCTATCAACTGTTCACTAATTTAGAGGTTCTCCTGTCAGTTTTGGTATTATAGGGACACTGTCAGGTTAGTAGACAAGCAGTTAAAACACTGGCAATGCCGTACCGCACAAAACTTTGCAGTCAACTGTACTTTGTGTACTCTCCAAATGTAACATACGGAAGCAGACCTGTTTATTAAGGGTAGGCTAGCTCACTGTACCTTCGCTGAAGGACAATCGTCTGGAAGAACAAGCGGCCAATCCAGTTAAACGCCCTCTTACACTTCAGACCCCGCTCGCCTCCTCGTGGTACATTAACTGTGTGAGAGGAATGTCTGCTAGCTTTTGTCTCGTCCTGTACTTTGAACTGAAGAGCTCATGTCCAGTCGAGTCGTGCGTCATAAACATTTATACACGTACATACGTTTATCTGTAGGGGAAGTTTTGGCATGAATGAATGCCTGCCTCGTGACCCGGATCAGCGAATTTGTACAAGATGGCAGCAGCAGAGAAACTTGGAGGGAAGTAATCACTCTGGCGGACGACGGGAATCGGAAGTCATAAACTGACACAATGACCGAGCGCAAACTTTCCTTCTAATGCTCGAGTTATCCAGCAGACATGCAAATTAGCATTCGCTCTTCTGTTGTTCTCAAGTGGAGCCCTCAACAGTGAACCTGCCATTTATTTTCTTAGCCCTCTCGGCTTCATTTCCGCAATACCGTTCATTTATACAGATGACGTAATAAATTTAATTAACCAATCCCTGCCACTATACCATATGCTGCACGAATGAACAGAAGCTCAACACAATAGGCCATAAAAAGATCATATAACTTTCTCTTCTCTTGTACTAACTGTTCTTATAGTTGGGCCGCTCTTTGCGTTTCCAGTTCGGCTTCTTTGATTCTAACTTTGCGGTGGCTTGACACATAAATAAGAACTGGAAAGCCGACTTTCGATTTAGTTTTTGGTAGTGTTTAACGCCCGCTTTTACTACATACCGCAGGCGGTGACACTGATGATACATGGAATGATGATGGAGCACCGCTGGAATGAGATGGTGGGGGAAACTGGAGAACCCGGAAGAAATCCGCCCCAGCGCCGCTTCGTCCACCACTTATTCCCACACACTATTGCCTGACTTTCGGCGTAGCTTGAAACATAAATAAAGCGGTCGCTTTCTAAGGAGCTGGAAAGCTGCCTTTCGGCAGAACTATAACTATCTTCAAGTTAGTCAGATAAACATTTGAAAAATAATCTCAGCATCGTCGCTGTGTCAGAATTTCGTCCCACAGGAGTTTTTACGTGCCAGTAAATCTACTGACATGGAGCTATCGTTTTTAACCACACAGGAAATATGCGAATGCAGTAGGCTTTGAGCAATGGTCAACTCTCTTAAAGCTGTTCGTTATATGAAGAGTTAGAATTTCCGTTCTCTTTGCACGGCCAAGACATACAAAAGTGAATAACGATCACTTTCCATTTGAGAAAAATTTTAAGTACTACAAAATTTGCACAAATAACAAGGAATATCTCCGAAATGGTTCACTCCACAGAAAAGTTCATTTGGACATAAATTGCGTGTTTTAACGAGATATACATTTTTGCATAGTAAGATTTGGTTTATCTCTTACGGTTTACCAGTTATGCAAAACTTATCAAGAGTAAACAGGGCTACATGGGATATAAACCCGAAAATTCAAAATACGCCTTTAATTTGCCATAAAAATAGCTTAAATATATGGCATTTTAACCAAAATCGTTGGAGCCACTTATGGCATTTTAATCAAAATCGTTGCAGCCCCTTTAGAGAACTTCAAAATTTTTGAAAAATTTTCCATGTAAAGGGTAGTTTAGGGTAGAGGAATTTTCTTCAAAATGTTCGTGTCGCATCCTTGAAAGATAGGTATTAAACTTAATTACCAACTATGGTTTTTAATCGACTTTTCGTTTTTGAGTCATGCTGCACAGATGAACACACACACTCTCTCTCTCTCTCACACTCACACTCACACACACACACACACACACACACACACACACACACACACACACACACACAAACACACACAAAATAGTTATACTCATTTATTACTGGAAAAATACTACACAACTGGTAATGCATATGAATGACACGGAATAAAATAAAACATAGAAAATATCTGAACTCCATTCGTATAATGTAACAGCAACACCATTAACTAGATACAGTAGGTCACAATTTACAGTTTGTTATTACAGTTTGAGTTCGTATTGTAACTTTCCATTATTTCAATGAATTATTTATGCATCACTCCAAAAAGAACTAATAATGAAAACCTTGCTAATACAAACATCAGCAATACTGTAACTTATACGTGTTTAACGTAACAATACGACAAATGGAATGTGTAACAACCACGTGACTTTCTCTGTCCATTCACGAGCAGAACTTAGGACCTGTATTATAAACGTAGTTTTACTGCAGGTTATTTAAAACAAACCAAAAGTTTGACTGTAGGCGCTAACACTGGAAATAAATATTTTGAGGCCCTTAACCAAAAAGAAGCATTTTTAGAAAAAGGTCCGTGTGTGTGTGTCTGTTAACAGCGTAATTCAAAAATGAAAAGTCGGTTAAAAACCAAAGTTGGTATTTAAGTTTAATGTCTTTCAGGGATGCGATACTAAGATTTTGAAGAAAATGGAACATCGTTGTTCATTTTTCTATATGTCAAGCGTGCAAAAAGAACATGATCTCAAAGCTTTAAAATATTTGACTATCGCTCAAAGACTACTGTATTCCCATATTCCGCTTGCACCTACAAGGAAATAAGCAATAGGATAATTTCTGCAAATGTTTATCTCAACTAACACGAAGAAGATATAAATATGAGTTTGCAGGAATGGTTAGTACAAGAGTAGAGAAAGTCATGTGAGTGCAACATATCAGATTTTTTTCTGTTGCACAGCATTTACAACATATTAAAAGCAATACTGAAAAGGTGCAGCTTGCCAACGAAGGCGTTTCTTGATGCAAGCGATTTGTTAGTGGTTTCTGTTTACATTTCTGGTGATGTATGAACACATTTTTCTTTTCTGTGCGTCTTTACTGGACTGAACATTCGACATTTATGTAGTCCAAAAATTATTACACTACTGGACGAAGGGAAATTTTAACGGAACTTGAGAGTGTGCATGGATTTCGGACACACCCCAAAAAAACAATAACCACAGATTGCCGCATTAATATGGGCATAGAATCAGTGACTGTAATCTCTCGCTATTCCCCAGCAGGCAAGAGCTTTTCACTCATTATTGAGTTCCGAGAAGATAGTATTATAGCTTTTGTGTGTGATAACTGATAACGCCATACAGACACAAGGCGCAGTATCACAGTATTGTTGATTAAACTCAGCATGGACTCGACAGGCTGTTAGCAAAATGGCCTTTTGCAATTGATGAGCGAACAACAAAAATAAATACCAAACGGGCATTATGGAAACTGAATATGCACATTCCTTACTCACAACTCTCGGAAAATTACAGTGATTGATAAAGTTAAATATATACAGTGATGGAAATAAGTGTTCATACAGTGCTACAATTAAAATTGATTACTGATATTACTTTCTCTACTACGTATAGTAAGTAGAGGAAGTATTGTGTTCCATCCAAAAATTCGATGTCGAGATTTCACCGGAAATATACGTTTTGAGGTCCTCTGAATCCAAACAAAGGCATTTTTAGAAAAACGTCCGTGTGTGTGCGTGCGTGTGTTTGTGTCTGTCAGGCTGTGGACAGCACAACTCAAAACCGAAAAGTAGCTAAAACCGAAGTTGGTATTTAAGTTCAATGTATTTTAAGAATACAAGGTTTTGAAGAAAATTCCTCCACCCTAAACTATGGAAAATTTTGATTTTCTTGAAAATGGATCTAACGATTTTGATTAAAATTACATATGTTTAACATATGTTTTATGACAAATGAAATTTATACCTATCTTGAATTTTCTGGCTATAGCCTAAGTAGTCCTATTTACTCTGGATGTCTTTTGCATAACTGGTAAACCGTAAGAGATGCCCAAATCTTACTATACAAAAATGTACATCTTGCTAAAATACACAATTACTGCAACATAATTTCATTTTGTAGAGTGAACCATTTCGAAGATAGGTATTACCTATTTGTGTCAGTTTCGGAAAACAAAACCTTCGTCAAACACATCGTTGTTCATTTTTTTATGTTAACCGTGCAAAGAGAACGGAATCAGAAAGGTTTAAAAGATTTGACTATCGCGCAAAGTCTACTGTATTCACATATTCCCCTTGTACCTACAAGGAAAAAGCAATAAGATAATTTCTGGAAATGTTTATTTCAACTAACAGGAAGAAGATATAGGAATATGAGTTTGTAAAAATGATTAGTACAAGAGTAGAGAAAGTCATGTGAGTACAACTCTGAAGTTTCCAGTGTGAAGACATCTAAAGCAATACGTGTAATGTTATAGATTTACGGGTATAATGTGGCTATAGGTCTAAAGATCTTCTCTTGAACAACAAAGGATGGTGGTTGCAATACAATAGGAGATGGAATTTCCTGTTGCAGGAAATGTTCTGAAAATACTCCTGCTGATCGATTCTGAAGGTTCATCGGAACCGTCCTAATGGTTTTAAGGCACGAGTTGCTACCCAAGGTTGGGGGTAATTTACTAGAATTATTTCTTCTACAGTCTGTGCCGTATTTCACGAGTAAAAATGTTAAATCCAAACGCAGTAATTTCACTTACATTAAATTGTATTCTTTTAAATTGCCTTGAGAACACTTTCTTTGCTTTGGCAATAAATTGCAAATTCTCGGCTTAACCTTCCAGCATGTGATTTTTTAAGCTCAATACCAGTAACATATTATTTTCTTTACGTATAGTAAGATGAAGTTTTATTTCAATCAAAAATTTGATACCCATATTTTACCGGACTCCCGAAACCTTAAAAAAGACCACATACAAAGGTGTGTGCGTGAGAGAGAGAGAGGGGGGGGGGGAGAACGGGCTACCTCAAAAACAAAATGTCAGTTAAAAACCAAAGTTGGCATTTAAGTTTAATATGTTTCAAGGATGCAACACGAAGATTCTGAAGAAAATTCTTCCATTCTAAACTGTGTTTAGACGGAACATTTTTCGAATCTTGATTTTCTCGAAAATGGCTCTAACGATTTTGATTAAAATGCCACATGTTTAAGATATGTTTATGACAAATAAAATGTATATCTTAAATTTCCTGGCTATAGCCCATGTAGTCCTGTCTACTCTGGATGACTTTTGCTTCACTGGTAAACCGTAAGAGATAGACCAAACCTTACTATACAACAATTTATGTCCTTGTTATTTGTGTGAGTTTTGCAGTACTTATGCTTTAATCAAATGCAAGGTCTTTTTTTTTTGTCTCTTGGCCGTGCAAAGAGAACGTCATTTCAAAGCTTTGACTATCGCTCAAAGCCTACTGTATTTCCATACTCCCCTTGTACCTACAAGTACATTACCAATAAGATAATTTGTACATATGTTTATAAACATGAAGTGGATAGAGGTATAGGTGTTTGTAAGGATATCTAGTGCAAGAGTAGAGAAAGTCATGTGTGTGCAAGACATCAGATTTTTAGGTATTGAATTCTATGTCGTACATAACCTACAAGTTGAAAGTCTTACAATTGGTGTTGGACAGTTGTTTTCTTTGTGTCGTTCTGACCTTTAGCTTATCAAGAAAGAAAAGGAACAAAGCTAAATAGCTAAATGTATTCCGTCGAGACAAATTATAGGCGACATCGCACCCTTGTGGGTGACAGACATCCTTTCAACCAACACTCACGACTCACTTAAGACAGGACCGTTTTTTGTAGTGTTAGGAATGTGTCGAGTAGGTATTTGGATACATTAGCCCATTATTCCTAATGGTACAAGGTATGACATCAGCTATGCCCTAAATTTCTCCTCACGGTTCAAGTAGCCAGCAACAGAGGCAGCAGGCAGGCACCCTTCTAAGGGGATAAGAGTAATTCTCTTGTAAATTCATTCATAGCGACGGGGCGGGTGATGAAGGGTAGGGGTGGGGAGGGTTATAGAATTTAAGAGCTGCGTAAAGCCTTTCAGAGCCTTCTCCCTTCATCCCAGATCCTTTTCATGTTCTCTAAGGCATGGGATGCTACAATTACTGCCTTCTGATGGTGCTGTCTAGCCAAACTGTGACATCCTTGACAGATTACAGGGCATCCATCGCATCTCTGCTCGGATTACACGCGCCGACTACCTTACCAAAACGTACCTACGCAATTAGACGATGCCATGCAGTGGACCCCGCCTCACGTCCTCGTCTACCTTTCCAGTGTCCGCTTTTAATTACCCAAAGCATTAACGAGCATAACCATCGAGGTTCATTAGGGGCATCTGACGAAGAATTGTGAAAAATAAAAAAGGAATTATTTTTTCATAACAAAATACAGTAGAAGCCCAAAACAGGACGGTCCGAAATGCCGTGGATTCGGATTAAACGCGGGGCAAAGTATGTCCCCCCAAAATATCTACTTTTTATTTATTTAATTTTTATTTTTGAAAGATGAGCTCTTCTAAATTTTCTTTAAGAAGCGGCACAGTGGTATACTTTTAGCTATTCCTAGCGTGGACTTTGGCCACTGCGACTGCTGCATTCGCAGCGTTGACCTTGGCTACTGCACTGCTAAGAATTTTCCGAAGTAACGAGACATATGACCGCCTCTGTAGCGCAGTTGGTAGCGCGCTTGCCTCTGGCGCGGAGGACCCGCGTTCGATCCAGTATGGGGATTTTCCCCCGCTGGGACGTCTGGCAAGGAGTGCACTCAACCTCGTTAGGTGAAGAGCTACTTAATGGAGAAGTAGCGACCCCAGGTCGAGAAGGCCGCATAACTGTCCGGGAGGGCTCGGGACGCTGACCACGTATCACCCTCCGGTACTGCACCTCAACAATAACGCCTGTAGTGGGCAGAGGTGGAGGACGCAGCGGTTGGGCGGCAAGTCTTGGTCCTTAATGGGCTATTGCGCTAGGGTTTAATCTTTTTAACGAGGAATACATACTTTACAATATACTACAATTTATTATTGCACTATCATATATACAAAATTCCCATGTTCCCCTTGTACCTACAAGAAAATTAAGAATAAGATATCTGCAAAATTTTATCTGAATTAAGATAAAATAGAGGAATAAGTGTTTGTTAGAATAGTTAGTACAAGAGTAGAGAACGTCATGTGAGGGAACCACAAAATGTCATTTATGATGAAATCTCGATATCGAATTTTTGAGTGGAAGCAATACGTAGTGACAGAGCAAGTAAATAGGTTTTAATGAACCTTAGCGTGTTCATTACGTTATTCCTGCTGTATTTTTCGGCCTTAACACTAACACCCATAATGACAAAATCAGTATTTCTGTTAATCACAGTTTTGGATTATCCGTACCGGTTCGTCCGGTAATTAGCGCAGATAATCCTGCGTCTGCTGTATGTGAAACAACGTATCCATCGATACAAACGTTCTCATCACTAAAACGTAGTCTCACTCAAGCACAATAGGGCGTTAGGAGCCTTTCAATACGTGAAAACAATACCACCGCACCCCATTCAGCTCCATAAGACTCGCTGCACTGAGCGGCAGATGTTCCAGCAATAACAGCAAAAACGGTCACATGGGCTTAAGGTAACCATCGAGCGATATTGCTTGCATTCGCAGCTCCTGCTTTCCAATTCTAGAGCTGGTCACTCTGGGGATGGTTTTTCGTGGTTGTAGGCGTTTCCTGGCGTGGTTTCTCTTCCTTGCCCTCATTTATTATTTTTCTTCTTTTTCATGTTTAGGTACGCTTAGGGCTGTGTAGTGTTGTTCAGTTGTCAGCGTTGGACAATAAATAAATATAATAATAAATAAAGAAAAGTTGAATATAAAATCTTGGCTTCTATGGTACTATAGGCCACGACAATTCTGACAAATAACAAGGAATTTCTTCACATAAAAAATAATTTTACATAAATTGTGTGTTTTAACGAGATATACATTTTTACTTTTTTCTACTGCGTATGGTAGAGGAAGTATTGTATTGCACCCAAAAATTCGATGTCGAGATTTCACCGGAAGTATGCTTTGAGGCGCTAAATTAAAAAAAAAAAAAAAAAAAAAAAAAAAAAAAAAAAAAAAGAAAAGAAAAGAAACCATCAGCTCCGCGCGCGCGCGTGTGTGTGTCAGACGGTGGAAAGCATAACACAAAAATCTGATGTGTTGCACTCACATGACTTTCTCTTCTTTTGTACTAACCATTCTTACAAACTCTTATTCCTATATCTTCTTCGTGTTAGTTAAAATAAACATTTGTACAAATTATCTTATTGCTTATTTCCTTGTAGGTGCAAGGGGAATATGAGAATACAGTAAGCTTTGTGCGATAGTCAAATCTTTTAAAGCTTTGAGATTCCGTTCTCTTTGCACACGTAACATAAAAAAATGAACGATGACCCATTTCACGAAAGTTCTAAGTTTTCCGAAACTCACACACATAACAAGGAATATCTCCGAAATGGTTCACCCTACAAGAAAACTTATCGAGACATAAATTGTGTATTTTAGCAAGATCTACATTTTTTGTATAGTATGATTTGGTCTGTCTCTAACGGTTTACCAGTTATGCAAAAGTCGTCCAGAGTAAATACGACTACAGGGGCTATAGCCAGAAAATTCAAGATATACATTTCATTTGTCATAAAAATATCTCAAACATATGACATTTTAATCAAAATCGTTAGAGCCATTTTCAAGAAAATCAAAATTTTCGAAAAAGTTTCCATGTAAAGGGTAGTTTAGGGTGGGGCTATTTTCTTCAAAATCTTCGTATCACATCCTTGAAAGGCATTAAACTTAAATACCAACTTTGGTTTTTAACCGACTTTTCCTTTTTGAGTTATGCTGTCCACAGACTGACAGACACACAGACAGACACACACACGGACCTTTTACTAAAAAGGTTTTTTTTTATTCAGGGGGCCTCAAAACATGTATTTCCGGTGAAATCTCGGCTTCGAATTTTTGGGTGGAATACAATACTTCCCCTACTTACCAGTAGAGAAAGTAAAAACGAAAAGTCGGTTAAAACCAAAGTTGGTATTTAAGTTTAATGTCTTACGAGGACAAGACATTACTCCACCCGAAACTACCCTTTGTATGGAAAATTTTTCGAAAATTTTGATTTTCTCCACAATGGCTCTTAACGAATATGATTAAAATGACATATGTTTGAGATATTTTTATAGCAAACGAAATGTATATTTTGAATTTTTAAGAAAATCAATAGTTTAGAAAAAAATCCATGTAAAGATAATTTAGGGTGGAGGAATTTTCTAATCTTCGTGTCGCTACCTTGAAAGATATTAACCTTAAATAGCAACTTTGTTTTTTAACGGACAGACGCGCGCGCGTGGAACTTTTCCTAAAAATATTTTGTTTTTCTTTGGATTCAGGGACACTCAAGACATGACATCGAATTTTTGGATTGAACAAGGAAACTGATTGAGAGTAGAGTGAAATGAAATAGTGAGGAACGAGAAAACAATCCAGTATTTGCCTACTGACCAGAGAAAAGCACGAAAAATCCAAGGTTGGACGGTCGACGGGAATTAAAGCTAGGTTTATTTCATACAGAGTAAAAGGAAATAACCCTATTGGGGTGTGTTTATTGCCCGAGGTTTGGCAACATGCTCCAGCCAATGAAGTAGGGGGTTGAAACAGACTACAATCCCGCACTGTCGCCTGTTGCTGACAGGTCACACCACACAAAAAAAGCTAGCCCACATTCACACCCTCTTCCCCCCGGGAGCATTATCTTTCTAAACTGCGTCATAATGAACACAGAAGGAAATCGGAGCTTCCGACGTCGACGAGATGCGGGCCAGGACACAAACATGACACAGCTGCATGGACACAATCCTCCCGGCGGCGCAGTTCACATTTTTTCACATCCGGGGACCGCTAATCCGCGGAAAACCTCAATTCCGCCCTTTTGCTCATATTGCACTGCATCCTCTGATTAGACGGGTCCTTCCCATTGTCGCTCCCCCAGTCAAAATAATCATTTCCCGAAGAAAGGCGATTCATTCATGGTTGTTGTGATGTTATCTTAGGGAAGAAGTTTTCCCGTAATCTCGGAGCCCACGAAAATAAAAAGGTCTATACAAATCCCCCCACAAAGCGCACCCCTGTGTGGTTATATGGCTCATTGTCCGCCGACAGAACTTGCCTACATATCTGCCGCTTGGTTTGAAGGTCTCTGTACCAGATAAAGTAAGATTATAACCTTTTTCCTGACAAAGCTTTTGTGCACCACAAAAACTCCACGTTCTTATCTAATATTATCACTGGATTTGGTCTTCTGTTGCAACTATATCTGGAGGGAGAAAAGGGAAGCAATGTGCGTATTTCGTTACAACTATTGTCAAAGTAGAAATGTTAAGGTAATTCATTTTGATTTTTTTAAAAAATAGCATTTAACTATTTTTATTAAATTGCCATCCACATATTTAGGATATTTTAATGGCAGAAGAAATGTAGACATCGTATTCTCCGCGAATGTCCTCTGAAATCCTCTTCCTTCTGAATGACTTTTGCATAACTGGTAAACTGTAAGAGATAGACAAAATCTTTATACACAAAAAGTGCAGATCAAACAATTTATTTCAAATATTTCTGTGGAGTTAGCCATATCCGAGAAATTTCTTGTTCTTCATTTTGAAATTCTTGTACTTTACGCAGCGCAGCAGAACAAAGCGATTCCAGACCGTTCTAGAAGCTGTGCACGTGCCGACCTTATTTATCAGAAGTTTCAGGAAAAGGTGTACTTTCCAGAAAATTCACCGGCACTTCGCCTGAACTATAAAGGCGAGAGAGCACGGACAGGAGTAAGTGAGCGACTGAGCGGGTTAGTGCGGTGGATTGAGTTGGATGGGTTTAGGTTTGGCTGGGTGGGTAGGGTTAGTTTGGATTGGTTTGGTTTGGGGTTGGATAGGTTTGGGCTGAGTCGGTCGGGTAGTTACTCAGCAGTTTGTGTTGAGAAAATGTTTAGTGAGTGTATGGTCGAAGCCAGCTGTTAGACAGAGAGAGCCCAAAGACAGTGAAGTGTATGCCAAGTGTATGACAGAACAGCTGCTAAGGTCAGGACGAAGTTTAAGTTGTGTTAATGCTAAAATAGAGAACTGTGTTTTTGTGATTCAGGGAAGTAAAGTGATAGAAAAAGTAACTGGACTTTTCATTTGTCATAACAAGATGCAGAACAAGGTTTTTGTACGGTAAATCTTGAACAACAGCTTTTTGCTGAAAATTTTAATGCTCCCGGTAGAATATATTCTAGATCTAAAATGGGCAGTGAAGATGGACGATAGAATTATCTGATTTTTGGGAGACTATGCTTAAATTGACGAAGTAGCGAAAGGTTCTTACACCTATTTACGTACGTACCGAAGCGAACGTTGAAATTTGCTTATTCGTGGCAAAGTTTCTTAATCCGCCCATTACGAGCCTTGTGAAGTGATTCTGCTTCGCCGCAATATGGAAATAAGCCGAGAAAAACAGCAAATTCTGTGGGAGCCTTTCTTCCGCTGAGTCAGTGTTTCCCCACACACTATACGGCTCAACAAACTCAACTCACAGAGGAAGGGATTTTGCTAGCTTTGGGAGAAATATAACAGAGTTGATCCCGTAGCAGAGCTATTTTTAGTTCTCCATTTGCAAACTCCAACACCCTCAGCTAAGCTGCTAAAAATGGGAAAACGTACAAACTATACCTTTAAGTAACATCTGTGTTATATTGTTATAGTATTGTTATCTATTCTTACACTTCCATTTCTTCATTTAATAGTAAACTCAACAGTGGGTATCTTTATCACCACAGTACAGATGCATTCTGTAAGGAATAGGTTGAAAATCAAGCGAATTGCCTCTGTAATAATGTATGACGTTCCAAGCTTTTCATCCATTTCCCTGGTCGATAGTTCACTCTAGTACGTATAGTAAGTAGGGAAAGTATTATATTCTACCCAAAATTAGGATGTCGGGATTGCACCGGAAATATATATTTCGATGCCCCCTGAATGCAAAAACTAGCATTTCTAGAACAAGGTTCGTGTATGTGTGTCTGTGAACAAAATAACTCAAAAACCAAAAGTCGGTTAAAAGCTAAATTGGTATTTAAGTTTAATAACTTTCAAGGATGCGATAAGAAGATTTTACACAAAATTCCTCCAGTTTAAACTCACCTTTACATAGAAAATTTGTTTGAACATTGATTTTCTTGAAAATGGCTCTAACGATTTTGATTACAATGCCATATTTGTATGGCAAATGAAACGCATATTTTGAATGTTCTGGCTATAGCCTATGTAGTCCAGTTTATTGATAACTTTTGCATAAATGGTAAGCCGAAGTAGTACGTCAGACAAACCCATACACTCTCGAAAAATTAAAACAAAATATCCGCCAAGAAATTGCCAGCATTTCCCAACGTGAAGTACGGCGAGTGATGGATAATTTCCTAAAGAGGTATCAAAAATGTAGACGGTGGGCAGTTTCAGCGCCTCCTTTTGTAAAGTTGGCAAGTAAAGCCTTTAAAAGTAGACTTAAAAATGTATGGTTTCAGTCGCGCCTTTCTATAACAGCAGACGCCAACGACCGCCGAGGATGTGGACAAGCAAAACAGCGCGCAGCCCGTTCGGAACCTTTTTGCTCTCCCGTTATAACTCTTCCTACAGTTTAGACCCAGCACCGAGTCACTTTCATCTTCACACACAGATGAACAACTTTTGGGGTACAGTATTTCCAGTCCAATGGTCTTTCGGACACTGTGCAGACGGGCCCAAGAGACAGGTGATAAGTCTTCTTACTAAAGTTATTGCAAAAGTACTGCATCGATATGACAAAAACTTCAATCTTCCTAATGATTATGTTGAAAATTAGCTTATGGGTATAGTAAACTTTTGTCAATAAAACCATTTTGCTATTTACATTTGTTTTAATTTAATGACCTATCGGAGGTTGAAAAAAAAAATTGCCCTGGTAGATTCCGATGTTAACAAACAGAAAATTATTTAAATTAAATGGCCATTGCCTGACTAATCAAATTTAACATAATGTGTAATGTTGTTTTATCGTGTTACATCGTTCAATTAGCGTGTCTTAATTATCATTTACAAATTCTGCCGTCCTAACAAAAATTATTTACTATAACGCTCAGTGTTAAATTGATTAGCACTTTATCAAGTTATGTCAGCAGAAAACAAAATAATGGGATATTCATGCACTGCAAGTTATTTAACACGGTATGTTTAGGACAAGCGGAAGGATATGCATTAGTCAATGAAATTGCTAAAATAGAATTCTTTAATAATAATAATAATAATAATAATAATAATAATAATAATAATAATAATAATAATAATAATAATAATAATAATAATAATAATAATAATAATAATAATAATAATAATAATAATAATAATAATAATAATAATAATAATAATAATAATAATAATAATTTAAATTATTAAGCCGCTTTTAAAATGCATAAACATTTTTCCGGCAAAACTCGATGTCACCGAGCATGATAGCTGAGGCGCTAACAACTATGGCCCACGCTCGGAAGGTCCGGGGTTCAAATCCCATGGGCCGACCAAGCTGACTATTTTTTCCCGTGGTTTCCTTCAGTCACCAAGATAAATACCGGATTAGATATTTAATATAACGACCTAAAGTTCTATCTCAAGTCTAAAAAAATAGTATCAATGAAAAGTAGGTGGTAGCAGCGAATACTGTGCCATCTATCCATAGATAATGAAAGCAGATGAACTGGATCAGGACCTTCTAGATTAACGGACCTGACACTGCCATCTAAGTTGTACAAAAATGGCGTCGGCTGGTGGGATTTATTTCTGAGGTGTTTCCACACGCTGTTTTTCGTATTATTTTCTATGTCTTCGAGTTATTGTTTCTTATAATAATTCCTATGTAAGTTTGTCTTCATATCAGCAAAGCGAGTGTTTCAAAAGTTTTATTTGGGCAGTATAGGAACAGGAATAAATGTAATAACGTTTTGACTGTGCCGTGTGCTATCCACGTGTTC
Organism: Tenodera sinensis; assembly: GCA_030765045.1. Lineage (NCBI taxonomy): Eukaryota > Metazoa > Arthropoda > Insecta > Mantodea > Mantidae > Tenodera > Tenodera sinensis. The sequence continues at coordinate 93,214,529 of CM060969.1, read as the reverse complement.
ATGTTTATTGTGTTCCATCTAGGACTATGGCTACATTAGCCGTATAGTGTGGTTAATTTATCTGTTTGCAAGTACAATTTGTGTCACGATTACAGTGGTGAGAGGTTGTTGAAGAAAAACTGTTCCAGTAGTGTATATTAATGTTGCCATACTACAACCTAACCTCAAACACGACAATGCACCGTAACTGTTGCATTCCCGGATGCAAATTAAAAATCAGAAACTTTCAGTTAAAACAAAAGGTAAATTACAACATAAAGCTTCTAAATTCAGTATTTAATTACAATAAATTGCAGCGTTATGTGTATTAGTTGCCGGTGTGTATATAACATGGTGAATAGTGTGAATAGTGAAAGACAATAATTTCGAGTGAATTCAATTAGTGGCATCTGCAACACCAACAGTTTGTTTCATGTAAGTAGTATGCTGCTCATATTTGTACATTATCTTTTGTCTTTGTAATTTAAATGTGTAGCTGTAGTTTAGAAGAAATGTGTTATGTTGCTGCATGTAAAACTGTAGACTATAGCAAAGTTTGGTAAATATTTACAAAATCGTCCGCTCGAGAAAACGAATGAAACATAGTGCAATGGATGCAGTTTTTATTGCTGATTACGATCTTGTAAGTTTTATTGTGCGCTCAAGCTTCGTGTTTTATTTATGAGAAAATTTCGTACGGTCGATGAAGTGGTTTTATTTCGCTTATGCGGCGGATATTTAGCTAATAAATGTGCATAAACGAGTGTAATATATGCTACAATGATTGATTAATGCATTTACGTTGAAATGATTGCATAAACACTACCCAAATTGTAAATATTTCGATAACACAGGACCCTGTCACCCCACTCATATGCAAAACTAACCTAACCTAAGCTAACACAATGTTGCTTTACAATACTGATTTAAGATTACGTATTTCATGTATTTCATTTACAGTGCTGTTTTACGGTTATTATTTTTAATATTTCATCTGCTTTTGTGGATTCCCCCTGTAAAATAAAGTGTCCTGAAGTGCTGAGTAATATGTTGTTGCAAACTGAGTAATCAAGTTCTCAGTAATAGTGAAAGCAAAATTTCACCCTAAAGGTTTTCAATTCAGTAGGTAGCTTTAGGTCATTCTAAATGGCAGCATTTGTATATCAGCCATCCAGTATAGTATGTTTTGTGTAGGTATATAACATTCTGCACATTGTACAAATGTGAAAAACAGTGTAAACAATGATTAATAATTCTGAGTCAACTCACTGTCAACACTTCTGTTTTATTTAAGTAACATGCTGCTTGCAGTTTTGTCTATCTTCTTTGTAATTTGAGTGTGTAATGCAGTTACATAATGGCATGTAAACCTGTAGATTGCATGAATGATATTTGAGGTTATATATTTCATTGCCCATGGTTTATCGTTTAATATTAAATGTCATTCTTTTTTGTTTACTTGAGTTTATGTTTAAGACAGTGTTTTTGTGTTTAACACAGCCCATATTCACAAAATAGGCGTGTTATTACACCACATTTTTATTTTACTGCGTTGAAATCGTAGCCTGTAGACGAGTTGTTTACAAGTAGTTCCCACCACATAGGCCGCCATCTTGAATCACAGTGTCAGGTCCGGTATTTAGGAGGTCCTGACTGGATGTCACTCTAATGCCATCTGCCGTCACAGAGTTGGAGGTACAGTTGCCTTGCACTGCTGCCTCCGTTTACACGTGACGAAGTAGGATGGTATGGTATAGAGATGAGACCTTGAAGGCTATGTCCGCCACAAAGTCTACCGTATCTCGTAACAGATCCTTAGGGACACGACTACATAGTTAAAAGAACGTAAAAGTACTAAAAATCAATACATCATCTGCATTGTCGGGTAAGTCTATACTGTTCAAGTGATCTTACATAAATAAATCAATAAGTGGAACAGAATTACCACAGTATAGTCAAAGGAACAAAGATTTTATGAGCTGTAGGAAACCGAAATGCACCTCATGAATCAGCTCCTGACTGATGTGTCCATTTTAATATTAGGTTTCTCAATAACAATTTAACACAATGAAGTGAAACTTTGACAGTGAATACTTGTAGCAATCTTCTCTAAATATAATTCATGCAAAATTACCCACTTATGCTAAAAATTAATGCTACACGCATGCTGTAAACAAAAATAAAATGTTAAAAATTATAACTTATTGGAGTATTAAACTACGTATTAGTTTTGGTGAATTTGTTGTTTTAATACGCACTCACTCCACTTGAACATTTCCATCTAGGTTTGCTCCTTACATCTCAAGAAACTGCCCCCCCCCCACACACACGGACCTTTTTCTAAATTTTTTCATTGAGGGTGCCTCAAAACATATTTCCGGTGAATCTCGACATCGAATTTTTGGGTGGAATACAATACTTTCTCTAGTTTACTATACGTAATAGAGAAAGTAAAGATAGTAATTTCGGTAAACTGCAATTGTAGGTTTGCTGTGAAGGGGAGTGGTATGGGCCGCTTCATTTAAATGTTCAAACTAAAGCCCCTTATGAATACAAAATCCCAACCGAACATATCTTCTGAAAGCTGAAACACTCCAGTCTTTTTTTTTTTTTTTTTTTTTTAATTAGGGTATTAGCAGAATATTCGTCTGACATCCTAAGGCTAGGTCATGATAATTAAAGTGACACTGTGGTGATGTACCATTGCCTTCTACAGTTTGAAAATGTGCCATGATGCAACTTCTCCAGCAATAAAAGATCCTTCAACCGGGCTAGGAATCGAAATTCTTTGCTCGACAATGCATAGATTAATTATATCAGTAGTCATATAGTGTTCCTTCTATTCCACTTAGCATCTCATTAGCATAACAATACACCCCCCCTTCCCCCTCCCCACCTCCCCCTCCCCTCCCCCCTCCCCCACATGTGGGAATTTCCAAAAGGCAGTATGTTCCTTCTGCCCCACTTAGCATAAATTCCCCATTAATCAAATCCTGTCACGCCCCCCCCCCTCCCCCCTCCCCCTCTGACTGTTGACAGATTCTCAAGACCAGCGCAGGTGGTCTTCGCCCTCTCCCGCCAAATTCTGAAGGTCAGTGGGGGGTGGTCTTCGCACCCTTCCAAGTGAGGATGAAAAAGATGGTTATCTGAATGGATCCTTTGAGAAACTGACATATTTATGTGACAGTTGGAAATGTTTCCCTCTGACAGTTTTGAAAAGAACAAGGCTTCATCTTGCAAGGGGGCGAGCATAGAGGATGACAAAGGAAGGGAAACAGAGAGGGTGGATGGTCTGTCGCGATCAGGATGACAAAGGAAGGGTAATTTATGACCCCCGTTCCCCTGACCCTCCTATTCTAGTGTCTGCAGTTGTTTTCGAAAGAAGAACGCGAGGGTAAGAAACCCTACAATGAATGGCCCCTTTCAGATCTTGATATATTTATGTGACAGTTGGAAATGTTCCCCTCTGACAGTTTTGAAAAGAACAAGACTTCATCTTGCAAGGGGGCGAGCATAGACATCCCCATTTTCCTGTCTGAACAGGCCTAGTGTTTTTCTCTTAACAAAGCAGCCAAAGATCACCACCTGCAGGAAGAAACCTTTTCACAAGCGAAAGGATACTTCTGTATTGACGCGTGGACCACCCATGTGGTCCCCCACTGCGAGGGTTTCCCTGCCTTCCCATTGTGTTGAATGGCCGTCCAACCCCTCCAACACTTCAATGCGTTCCCACACAGTGGGGACAAAAGGAAACCTGTAACATAACTCTTAGCAGAAAAAACAAACTTGCAGTTCAACATAACGAAACTTTTACTGATCAAAATCTACCCCCCACACACGCATTCTTCCGAAGAAAAACCTATTCTCACTGAAATTTTCGGACCGCACACATCTTTGACTTTGCACTAGCCATTAAGCGGAAGGGTAACTCATTCTCCCTATTGTGCTTGCAGGTGGCTGCTTCAAGTATTATTTAAGCATTGACAATGACGACAAAAAGTTAAGGGGTTTCTCTTACACATAGAGGCAAAGACAGCAACAGTATTGTATTGAGAAGAAATATCCGGGTGTTTAAGAGGACACTTATTTATACATTTATTTTCTTATTTATAGTATCTTACAAGATTACTATGCTTGTTTAATCCTAGCAAGTAATATTTTCTAAATCGCACCAAAGAATAACGATACCACAATGCAGGAACAGTAAGCACCCGAGGAACGTAGCTGAATCATTGAACCATCAGCAATACATGTTATTATTGTTATTACATCATAAAATAGAAGCAAAATTGCATAAGGGCGCATTTTCAAAGTAATGGACAAATTTCAGACACTAAGTAGTATCTCGCCTTATTATTAGTTTCTCAACAGGCCTAGTATATTTATGTTGGCGTGAGAGAATTTCCAGCGAGAATAGAAGATGGTAATTTTAATGGATTCTTTAAGGAGCGAGTATAGACACCTGCATTTTTCCTGTCTGAACCTGTTTCAGCCCTATGTCCCTCCTGCCAACTCTGTTTAGGCGCATGCGTATTCCCACCCTTCTGCAAGCTACCCCCCCCCCACTACGTCACAGCTCAAGTAGTATATAAGCACGCCTGCTAAGACTGGGAAATATTAGTTGGATTACAAATTTACAAACGTTTCCTGCAAAAGAAGTATATTGTTATGAGTGGAATGGATGACTTTTGGAGCGAATGTGGAGAGGAAGCACATCACTATACATACTACCACAAGGAGTCATGCAATGGGTTCATGCATTCAATTGTATGCAACAAACCTTCATATCACGATCAGATGTCTTCTAGAGATGTATGTACGGAAAACTGCCGCATATACAGAAGAAGATACTTGTAAGTAGATAATTCTTTGTTACATTTTTTATAAATACTATTCTTTAGCAGGTCAGTAGGGTAGTTGGGGGAAGACTGGCGCAGTTTTTTATGGGCAAGATGGCCGCCATGCGTAATCTAAGCATTACTAGGTAAAGTGGTAGAGAGGCGTAGGATGTAGGCGTCTGAGGCTGACTCTAGGGATAACTTAAGGTCTATAGCAGTGTATGTATGTTTATGAGCGTTCATGGTAGTTGAGTATGCCGTTCACTATATCGATGTGTACCACCTAACGCAACAGATTTCTATCTTGATTAAAAATATTACCTGAACATAATGACACCTCGCTCCACATAGTGGCGCTAACCTAACCTAAGCCCCATACTTCTACTGGTCTAACTTAACCTTCATCCTTATTGCTCAACCTAAACCCTACTCATTTTTCTCTAGTCTTTTCAAATTTAACCTAACCTAAGCCCCATACTTCTACTCGTATAACCTAACCTTCATCCATACTGTTCAACCTAAACCCTACTCATTTTTCTATGGTCTTTCAAATTTAACCTAACCTAAGCCCCATACTTCTACTCGTCTAACCTAACCTAACACCTCATCTAATGATTTATTCATCCCTATTGCTCATCTAATCCCTACTCCTTTTACTCGGTCTTTCAAATTTAACCTAACCTAAGCCCCATACTTCTACTCGTCTAACCTAACCTAACACCTCATCTAATGATTTATTCTTCATCCCTATTGCTCATCTAATCCCTACTCCTTTTACTCGGTCTTTCAAATTTAACTTAATCTAAGCCCCATACTTCTACTCGTCTAACCTAACCTAACGTTACTTAACCTAAGTGGGCATAAACCTTCCTATTTATTAAGATATTTTAACTTAACTTAACCTGTTTCAGTCCTAGTTTGGTTCAGCGTTCTATTCTTCTATAACCTATTCTAACCTTCACACCATACCGTTTCAGGCTTAGACATTTAGCATTCGTTTGCAGATGTTTTTCAGCAACTTTACATACTTTGAAGCTATTAGATACCTAACGTATGAACCCTAAGCATTTTCTAAACATTTCTCGGTATTTAGGAGTTTGGTAGGCATTCTAGCCACTTTTGCAGTATTCTGGAGAGTTTTGCGAATTTTTTAAGCTTTGTCATGATTTTTCGGTGTTTTCACGTCTTTAGCATCTATTGATACTTTTGATGAGCATGTAGACCCTTTTTGCGATTTGTTATGCTTTCATGGTCAAATTTCATCCTTTCGTAACTTTATGACGTTCTTGCCTAGAGCATTGCTTACGATCTTTCTAAGACTAACCTAACTTAACCACAAACCTCTTTAGAGATTTTTCCTCATCCTTATTTGACCTTATTCATGCTTCTTCTACCCTCCCCCCTCTCTCTTTCTTAAACTAACATTAGAAGACGTTTCAACCTTGTTATTCAACTAGCTATTGTCAATGTCTTTGTACACTGTTCCTGTATACTGTGTATCTTAACCTCATTGAGCGATTCTTTTGTATAGTTCTGTATGTTCTAATGGTAAAAGGTCAAACGCTGCTTTCTTTCCTTCTAAGACTATCCTAACCTAACCTAACCAACCACCTCCACCACCACCATCCTCATCATCACCACCATCGCTACCATCTCTACCATAACCATCACCATTACCACCATCCTCACCATCGCCACCATCGTTACCATCACCACCACCGTTATCATCACCACCATCGTTACCATAGCCACCATCCTTGCCATCATCACCGCCATAACCATCACCAGTACCATCATCCTCACTGTCACCTCCACGTTACCATCACCATCATCACCATCGTTACATTATCCACCATAACCTTCACCAGTACCTCCATCCTCACCATCACCACCATCGTTACCATCACCACCACCGTTATCGCCACCACCATCGTTACCATAGCCACCATCCTTGCCATCATCATCACCACACCAACCAACACCATCTATTCTGCAACACCTCCACCACCAACAACAACAGCAACACCCTCACCAGTGCCACTATAACGGCCACCACTACCACTACCACCAACGACCACCACCACTACCACCACCAATACCACTCCGCCATCATCACCAGCGCCACCATCATCACCAGCGCCCCCCACAACGGACACCAACACCTCTACCACCACCACCACCACCACCACCACCACCACCACCATAATCACCAGTACCATCATCATCAGCACCACCATAACGGACACCATCACTACCAGCAGCACCACCACCATCATCACCAGCACCTCATAGCGGACACCAACACCACACCACCAAAATGAGACGTTTCTAGACATTCATTCTATCCCCTTATTATCTATCCTATATCCTCCTCCTCTGCTTGTCTATTCCATCCTGCCATAAGGCGTCCTGGTTTCCCTCTTTGCGGATATAACCTCGAGCATTTACATGTTACTTGTAGAGGATTGTCAGCGATTTTAGGATTTAGAATGTACTCAGACACGATGACACGCATATTTAAGAACCTTTCAGGCAATTTTGAGAATTATGTAGGTTATTTATTAGATTTTTCCAGAGGTTTCATGCTATTTTGATGCTGTCTTAGGTCGTTTTAGAGATATTTTAGCTGCTTTTAAGCTGTTCAGAATGCTTTTGCAACATATTTAAGAACTTTCTAGGCAATTTTATTATGGTTCCTCTGATAGAGCTTTTAGACACTTTTAGTATATTCTTGCTGTTTTTCCGGTATATTTAAGAACTTTTCAGGTAATTTTGAGGATTATGTAGATTATTTGATCGATTTTCTAGAGGTTTCATGGTATTTTGAGCTTGTTTTAGACCGTTTAACAGATATTTTACTCGCTTTTAAGTGCTTTCAAGGGCAATGGGTGAATTTTGTTCACTGCTTCAGTATGCTATACATGCTAACTTCATTTTAACGATTCTTTAGCATAGTTCAGTATGTTCTAATGGCAACACGCCAGATGTCGCTTACATTCCTTCTAAGACTATCATGACCTAACTTAACATAACCAACCATCATCGTCACCAACGCAACCTATGCTGCAACGCCATAACCATTGCCACCACCGCCTCCACCACCAACACCACCAACACAGCCATTACCACAACCACCACTACAACTGTCATTACTACCATCATACCCCTTAACTATCAACTCAGCCATGACCACACCCACCATCATCATCACCACACCAACCAACGACACCTATTCTGCAACACCACCACCACCACCACCACCACCGCCACCACCACCAACATCAACACCTGGAGCACCAGCACCACCATAACCTGCACGACTATAACCATCGCAGCACCCCCACCTCCGTCATCACCACCACCACCACCATTTAAGAACCTTTCAGGCAATTTTGAGAATTATGTAGGTTAGTTATTAGATTTTCCAGAGGTTTCATGCTATTTTGATGCTGTCTAAGCTCGTTTTACAGATATTTTAGCTGCTTTTAAGCTGTTCAGAATGCTTTTGCAACATATTTAAGAATTTACTAGCCAATTTTATTATGGTTCCTCTGATAGATCTTTTAGACACTTTTGGTATATTCTTGCTGCTTTTACAGTATATTTAAGAGCTTTTCAGGCAATTTTGGGGATTATATAGATTATTTGATCGATTTTCCAGAGGTTTCATGGTATTTCAAGTGTTGTTGGACGTATGTATCTGCTAGTTTAAATATCGTTTCAGACATTTTAGAGACATTTTAAGCACTATGCGAGTATTTTAAACTTTTACACCGACATTTTGGATAGTCTTCAGGATACTTGAAACACTTTTATAGGCGTTAAACGCTTTTAATGTTTTTTTAACACTAATTAAAACATTTCAGATCCTTCGCAGGAATTTCAGGGTTTTCAGGGTATCTCAGGCTTGTGACAAGCATTTTTCACGAGTTTAAAGACGTTTTAAGACAGTGAAGCAGGTATTTTTGACACTGCTAGAGATATTTTAGTTGATCTAAGCACATTTCACCAAGTTTTCTTCATTACTTGCTTTTGTTTTACAGCAGTTGAGGTGCAGTCCAACCTATCCATTCATTTATTGCATTTCTTGTACTTATTATTTCGACTACATTTCACTACTAACCTAACCCAGGAACAATCGTATCATCATCGTCATCATCATCATCACCAACAACAACTGCTCTATCTCGTAGTCTGACCAAGCTAACCTAATCTAACTTAACCTAAGCTAAGCTCCATACTTCTTTCGTCTAACCTAACCCAGACTAAGCTCCATACTTCTACTCGTCTAACCTAATTTCTAAGCCCTTGCTTCTACTCTTTACTTTGGTCTTTCATATTTTAACCTAACCTAACTTAGCCTAACCTAAGGTAGCTAGCCTAGATCCTCCTCTTATTGTTATTTATTCTATTTCATCACCATGATCCGTTTCTAGATATTCATTCTATCCTCTTATCTATTATATATCCTCCTCCTCTGCTTGTCTATTCCATCCTGCCATAAGGCGTTCTGATTTCCCTCTTTGTGGGTATAACCTCAGGGTATTTATTCGTTGCTTGTAGAGGATTTCCAACAAATTTAGGATTTAGAAGATATTCAGACTCACCGGCATGCACGTTTTCAGGACTTTTTTAATCTTTTCGGAGCATTGTATTGCTATTTTAAGTGTTTTAAGACACTTTTCGGAATATTGAGAGGGCTTTTACACCAGTTGTGAGTACATTTTTTGAAACGTTTCACTCCAATTTCAATGCTATTTTGGTCCCTCTGATAGATGTTTTAGTCACTTTTAGTATATTCCTGGTACTTTTTGCAACATATTTAAGAACTTTCCAGGCAATTTCGGGGGGTTATTTAGACGCATCTAACATAACCAACCATCACCGTTACCAACGCAGCCTTATCCTGCACAACCACCATATTCTGCGACTATGGTATAGTATGTTTGACATTTTCTCCATATCTAACCTGAGCTAACCCTACGTTTCCTCTGGAGTATTATTTACAGCCCTCATTCAACCTTGTTTTTCCTATCCTCTCTCCTTATAGAACTTTAAACTTCTACTAGAAGATGTTCTAGCCTTTGATGTTGAATTACTCATTAGACCTGTTTTACCCTCTCACAAATTTTATTCAGCTGTATGAACCCTTCGCTTAGTTCTACATGTTATGAAGGTAACATCTCGAACACGCCAAGTAGTTTTTGTAACACTCACCCCCACCTAACATGATCTAACCTGTTTCTTTTAAAGTATTATTTTACGGCTTTATCCAACATTATTGTTTTCTCTAGTCCCCCCCCCCCTCCTTATAGAGCTTTAAAAGATGTCCTAACCGATGATGTTGAATTTGAAGGTATTGCATCCTCTGACATGTGAATCCTAAGCATTTTCTAAACACTGCACAGTATGTTAATGTTGTTTTAGGAGCTTTCTGGGTATTTCAGCCATTTTTGCGGTTTTGTGGAGGTTTTCAGGAATTTTGGAAGCTTCGTCGTGATTTTTCTGTTTTCACGTCTCTAGTATGTTTTAATGTTTTTAAGGGGTATATGGAGCCTTTTTTTAGCGATGTGTTATGCTTTCATGATCAAATTCCATCCTTTTGTAAATGTATGATGTTCTCGTCTAGAGAATTACTTACAGTGTTTCTAAGACTGACCTAACTTAACCACTAACCTCTTTACAGACATTTCTTCAACGTTATTTAACATTATACAGGCTTCTTTTTCCCCTCCCTCCAACTCTTTTTGTAAACTAACATTAGAAGACGTTGTAACCTTGTTATTCAAATAGCTATTGTATCCGTCTTTGTACACTGCTCCAGTATGCTATACATGTCAACTTCATTTAACGATTCTCTTAATTAGTTCTGTATCTTATAACGGTAACACGTGAAACGCTGCTTACATTCGTTCTAAGACCATACAAATTTAACCTGGCCCACCACCACCACCACCACCATCTTCACCACCATCGCTATCACCACAATAAAATCCATGTATCATAAACATAAGAATTATAAAGAAAAGGGACGAACAATACCTATAACTATCGACATAAGAAGCATTACAGATATATTCTACCGATTGCAGCGCCTTATAGCGGCTTCAATCAGTACTAAAACACACATTATACAGATGTTATACTTTTATGACGATACATTATATATTAGTCATCTCTATCCGTATTTTTACTATTTTTCTACGTTTTTACGTACTTTGAAACAAATTCAGCATCGAATTAAGACGCCAAACGGCAGCTATGTATCTTTAAGTAACATTTCTTTTATCGATATCGGGTGACAGTAATGGAACCATCTAAACAATATTTAAACGCTTAAAAAACCAAATTTCTGCTATATTTCATCAAAAATTCCAATTTTTATGACTTTTTCATCTTTTACGCACTTTGAAACGAATTCATCATCGAATTAAGACGCGAAACGACGGCTACGTATCTTTAAGTAACAAAAACATGACTTTTAACGATATCGAATGACAGTGATAGAAGCACTTGAACAATATTTAAACGCTTAAAAACCCAAATTTCTGCTATATTACATCAATTTCAGCATTAGAGTCCTATGACGTCACACTCAAGCACCGACGGAATGTCTGCTCCCTCCAAACATATTCATACAAGTCTAATGACGTCACGTAAGCACCATACAGAAGACATGATTCAACGACAAACACATTAAACTATATATTCCCGCAATGAAATAAACGTATTTGAAAGCGTCTTAACACGTTAACTTCAATGCATGTATATATAAAACCTCTAATATAACAATAAAAAGAAAGAAAAAAGAAAAAAAGAAAAGAAAAGAAAAGAAAAAGGAATAAATAAGAAATAGAATAAAGGGAAAAGAAATTATTAGCAGAATACACCCTTAGAAACGAGGTTATTCCATATCTTTCATCATTCAGCCAACCAACATAGCTAAATGACGTCACACAATAGTGGCGACGTTTCGTCTACATTCCTTCAAAACAAGTCGACACAGGTAATAATCCCTACCCTCGGCTGCACGCAGCGACGTTATAAGGCCAGCAGTTACCTGGGAGCCATCAGAGCGAGTATATGGGACGTGAGCACCCGAAAACGCTTTTCACCATTTAAGCTTATTTGCATCGTATTTTTGCAGGTACTCATCAATCATACATTGTACTACACACATCATATAGATCACAATACTTAGCGCTGTATGCTATAATTTTTAATGTTCACGATTTTATACTCATTTAATGATTTAAATTCAACATTTCTAGCATTCACCCTCTTCTTCTTCTTCTTCTTCTTCTTCTTCTTCTTCTTCTCATATCACACCTTTACCTTAATCCTGTTCTCCTTCTCCTTCGTGCTGTCAAGAAATATACGCGTAATTGGACGTTATTAGCTTACATATTAAAGAAAATAACAGCATTTTCCGTCAACTATATCCAAACGGCTTTTTCCGAGTTGTACATGATTAAGGGTTCTGGAATCAAGATAGACCATGTTTCTCTCAATAAGAGCATTCAGTAATTGATTTTGTAAATAATATCACTAATTCAAGCCTTATTTCAAGCCTCTAAGACCCCTAGTTTGGAAGGTATTTAAATGGACTCTTAGAGATTCGAACTAGACCCGCAGTATAAAAATTATCGTTTTATAAATAAATCAGAACCAGAGAATGTATCTGAACCGTTTAACTTTCTATTTCATAGCGCTATCTTTATTGATTCGCGAATAAATCGACTTCGAAGTAATTGCCCCCTCCCGGTAATCGAACTATGAGTCGTAGGGATAACATTTTCTAATATATAACTTTATGCGTCAAGTTACCCTAATTTGTCTTGACATTACTATTCCAAGTGCAACAAATCGCGATATAGGTCAAAATTCAATAATTGTCCGCAACGTAGGAATCGAACCCACGATACCTCAACTCTAGAATGTTGGAAAATAATTGTCCTTAATGAGTTTTACCATATAAAGTTTATTTCAGTCTTCTAGCTTAAGCGATTCTCGAATAACTAAATTTACCAAATCGGGATTGGAACACAAGACTCCAGGATCCCCAGCATAACACAGAGGAAAGTCCATAACAATACCCATTTAATAAAATTTATTCGAAGTTTTTATCACTAATAGTTTAGGAATTATTCCAATAATAAAAGTATTGATTGCACGGGAATCGATCCCTAGACCCCCGACGATCTTCAAAATTATATCAAAAGATGCGCCATTTTAATAGAACATAATCACCGTTTACCGCATTTCGATAGCTCATGTAGTAGGGTACTTTAGCCGGCTTAACCCTTTGAGGTAACCCTTTGAGGTCAATGCCGCCCGATAATTGAACACATGTTAAACACATGTTAACATGGGTAATTAACCTGTCAACCCTCGTCAACCCTTGTCAACCCTTGTCGGTGGTAATCTGACAGATAATGAGGGTTGCCCCTTTGTCGGCTTTTCACCGACAAAGGGAAGGGGGGTGTGAAAAACACGTGTTAAACACGTGTAATCAATTAGCGGCAACCCTTTGATATGCAAAGTGTGTTCAAACCGGCAAAAGTACCCTACTACATGAGCTATCGAAATGCGGTAAACGGTGATTATGTTCTATTAAAATGGCGCATCTTTTGATATAATTTTGAAGATCGTCGGGGGTCTAGGGATCGATTCCCGTGCAATCAATACTTTTATTATTGGAATAATTCCTAAACTATTAGTGATAAAAACTTCGAATAAATTTTATTAAATGGGTATTGTTATGGACTTTCCTCTGTGTTATGCTGGGGATCCTGGAGTCTTGTGTTCCAATCCCGATTTGGTAAATTTAGTTATTCGAGAATCGCTTAAGCTAGAAGACTGAAATAAACTTTATATGGTAAAACTCATTAAGGACAATTATTTTCCAACATTCTAGAGTTGAGGTATCGTGGGTTCGATTCCTACGTTGCGGACAATTATTGAATTTTGACCTATATCGCGATTTGTTGCACTTGGAATAGTAATGTCAAGACAAATTAGGGTAACTTGACGCATAAAGTTATATATTAGAAAATGTTATCCCTACGACTCATAGTTCGATTACCGGGAGGGGGCAATTACTTCGAAGTCGATTTATTCGCGAATCAATAAAGATAGCGCTATGAAATAGAAAGTTAAACGGTTCAGATACATTCTCTGGTTCTGATTTATTTATAAAACGATAATTTTTATACTGCGGGTCTAGTTCGAATCTCTAAGAGTCCATTTAAATACCTTCCAAACTAGGGGTCTTAGAGGCTTGAAATAAGGCTTGAATTAGTGATATTATTTACAAAATCAATTACTGAATGCTCTTATTGAGAGAAACATGGTCTATCTTGATTCCAGAACCCTTAATCATGTACAACTCGGAAAAAGCCGTTTGGATATAGTTGACGGAAAATGCTGTTATTTTCTTTAATATGTAAGCTAATAACGTCCAATTACGCGTATATTTCTTGACAGCACGAAGGAGAAGGAGAACAGGATTAAGGTAAAGGTGTGATATGAGAAGAAGAAGAAGAAGAAGAAGAAGAAGAAGAAGAAGAGGGTGAATGCTAGAAATGTTGAATTTAAATCATTAAATGAGTATAAAATCGTGAACATTAAAAATTATAGCATACAGCGCTAAGTATTGTGATCTATATGATGTGTGTAGTACAATGTATGATTGATGAGTACCTGCAAAAATACGATGCAAATAAGCTTAAATGGTGAAAAGCGTTTTCGGGTGCTCACGTCCCATATACTCGCTCTGATGGCTCCCAGGTAACTGCTGGCCTTATAACGTCGCTGCGTGCAGCCGAGGGTAGGGATTATTACCTGTGTCGACTTGTTTTGAAGGAATGTAGACGAAACGTCGCCACTATTGTGTGACGTCATTTAGCTATGTTGGTTGGCTGAATGATGAAAGATATGGAATAACCTCGTTTCTAAGGGTGTATTCTGCTAATAATTTCTTTTCCCTTTATTCTATTTCTTATTTATTCCTTTTTCTTTTCTTTTCTTTTCTTTTTTTCTTTTTTCTTTCTTTTTATTGTTATATTAGAGGTTTTATATATACATGCATTGAAGTTAACGTGTTAAGACGCTTTCAAATACGTTTATTTCATTGCGGGAATATATAGTTTAATGTGTTTGTCGTTGAATCATGTCTTCTGTATGGTGCTTACGTGACGTCATTAGACTTGTATGAATATGTTTGGAGGGAGCAGACATTCCGTCGGTGCTTGAGTGTGACGTCATAGGACTCTAATGCTGAAATTGATGTAATATAGCAGAAATTTGGGTTTTTAAGCGTTTAAATATTGTTCAAGTGCTTCTATCACTGTCATTCGATATCGTTAAAAGTCATGTTTTTGTTACTTAAAGATACGTAGCCGTCGTTTCGCGTCTTAATTCGATGATGAATTCGTTTCAAAGTGCGTAAAAGATGAAAAAGTCATAAAAATTGGAATTTTTGATGAAATATAGCAGAAATTTGGTTTTTTAAGCGTTTAAATATTGTTTAGATGGTTCCATTACTGTCACCCGATATCGATAAAAGAAATGTTACTTAAAGATACATAGCTGCCGTTTGGCGTCTTAATTCGATGCTGAATTTGTTTCAAAGTACGTAAAAACGTAGAAAAATAGTAAAAATACGGATAGAGATGACTAATATATAATGTATCGTCATAAAAGTATAACATCTGTATAATGTGTGTTTTAGTACTGATTGAAGCCGCTATAAGGCGCTGCAATCGGTAGAATATATCTGTAATGCTTCTTATGTCGATAGTTATAGGTATTGTTCGTCCCTTTTCTTTATAATTCTTATGTTTATGATACATGGATTTTATTGTGGTGATAGCGATGGTGGTGAAGATGGTGGTGGTGGTGGTGGTGGGCCAGGTTAAATTTGTATGGTCTTAGAACGAATGTAAGCAGCGTTTCACGTGTTACCGTTATAAGATACAGAACTAATTAAGAGAATCGTTAAATGAAGTTGACATGTATAGCATACTGGAGCAGTGTACAAAGACGGATACAATAGCTATTTGAATAACAAGGTTACAACGTCTTCTAATGTTAGTTTACAAAAAGAGTTGGAGGGAGGGGAAAAAGAAGCCTGTATAATGTTAAATAACGTTGAAGAAATGTCTGTAAAGAGGTTAGTGGTTAAGTTAGGTCAGTCTTAGAAACACTGTAAGTAATTCTCTAGACGAGAACATCATACATTTACAAAAGGATGGAATTTGATCATGAAAGCATAACACATCGCTAAAAAAAGGCTCCATATACCCCTTAAAAACATTAAAACATACTAGAGACGTGAAAACAGAAAAATCACGACGAAGCTTCCAAAATTCCTGAAAACCTCCACAAAACCGCAAAAATGGCTGAAATACCCAGAAAGCTCCTAAAACAACATTAACATACTGTGCAGTGTTTAGAAAATGCTTAGGATTCACATGTCAGAGGATGCAATACCTTCAAATTCAACATCATCGGTTAGGACATCTTTTAAAGCTCTATAAGGAGGGGGGGGGGACTAGAGAAAACAATAATGTTGGATAAAGCCGTAAAATAATACTTTAAAAGAAACAGGTTAGATCATGTTAGGTGGGGGTGAGTGTTACAAAAACTACTTGGCGTGTTCGAGATGTTACCTTCATAACATGTAGAACTAAGCGAAGGGTTCATACAGCTGAATAAAATTTGTGAGAGGGTAAAACAGGTCTAATGAGTAATTCAACATCAAAGGCTAGAACATCTTCTAGTAGAAGTTTAAAGTTCTATAAGGAGAGAGGATAGGAAAAACAAGGTTGAATGAGGGCTGTAAATAATACTCCAGAGGAAACGTAGGGTTAGCTCAGGTTAGATATGGAGAAAATGTCAAACATACTATACCATAGTCGCAGAATATGGTGGTTGTGCAGGATAAGGCTGCGTTGGTAACGGTGATGGTTGGTTATGTTAGATGCGTCTAAATAACCCCCCGAAATTGCCTGGAAAGTTCTTAAATATGTTGCAAAAAGTACCAGGAATATACTAAAAGTGACTAAAACATCTATCAGAGGGACCAAAATAGCATTGAAATTGGAGTGAAACGTTTCAAAAAATGTACTCACAACTGGTGTAAAAGCCCTCTCAATATTCCGAAAAGTGTCTTAAAACACTTAAAATAGCAATACAATGCTCCGAAAAGATTAAAAAAGTCCTGAAAACGTGCATGCCGGTGAGTCTGAATATCTTCTAAATCCTAAATTTGTTGGAAATCCTCTACAAGCAACGAATAAATACCCTGAGGTTATACCCACAAAGAGGGAAATCAGAACGCCTTATGGCAGGATGGAATAGACAAGCAGAGGAGGAGGATATATAATAGATAAGAGGATAGAATGAATATCTAGAAACGGATCATGGTGATGAAATAGAATAAATAACAATAAGAGGAGGATCTAGGCTAGCTACCTTAGGTTAGGCTAAGTTAGGTTAGGTTAAAATATGAAAGACCAAAGTAAAGAGTAGAAGCAAGGGCTTAGAAATTAGGTTAGACGAGTAGAAGTATGGAGCTTAGTCTGGGTTAGGTTAGACGAAAGAAGTATGGAGCTTAGCTTAGGTTAAGTTAGATTAGGTTAGCTTGGTCAGACTACGAGATAGAGCAGTTGTTGTTGGTGATGATGATGATGACGATGATGATACGATTGTTCCTGGGTTAGGTTAGTAGTGAAATGTAGTCGAAATAATAAGTACAAGAAATGCAATAAATGAATGGATAGGTTGGACTGCACCTCAACTGCTGTAAAACAAAAGCAAGTAATGAAGAAAACTTGGTGAAATGTGCTTAGATCAACTAAAATATCTCTAGCAGTGTCAAAAATACCTGCTTCACTGTCTTAAAACGTCTTTAAACTCGTGAAAAATGCTTGTCACAAGCCTGAGATACCCTGAAAACCCTGAAATTCCTGCGAAGGATCTGAAATGTTTTAATTAGTGTTAAAAAAACATTAAAAGCGTTTAACGCCTATAAAAGTGTTTCAAGTATCCTGAAGACTATCCAAAATGTCGGTGTAAAAGTTTAAAATACTCGCATAGTGCTTAAAATGTCTCTAAAATGTCTGAAACGATATTTAAACTAGCAGATACATACGTCCAACAACACTTGAAATACCATGAAACCTCTGGAAAATCGATCAAATAATCTATATAATCCCCAAAATTGCCTGAAAAGCTCTTAAATATACTGTAAAAGCAGCAAGAATATACCAAAAGTGTCTAAAAGATCTATCAGAGGAACCATAATAAAATTGGCTAGTAAATTCTTAAATATGTTGCAAAAGCATTCTGAACAGCTTAAAAGCAGCTAAAATATCTGTAAAACGAGCTTAGACAGCATCAAAATAGCATGAAACCTCTGGAAAATCTAATAACTAACCTACATAATTCTCAAAATTGCCTGAAAGGTTCTTAAATGGTGGTGGTGGTGGTGATGACGGAGGTGGGGGTGCTGCGATGGTTATAGTCGTGCAGGTTATGGTGGTGCTGGTGCTCCAGGTGTTGATGTTGGTGGTGGTGGCGGTGGTGGTGGTGGTGGTGTTGCAGAATAGGTGTCGTTGGTTGGTGTGGTGATGATGATGGTGGGTGTGGTCATGGCTGAGTTGATAGTTAAGGGGTATGATGGTAGTAATGACAGTTGTAGTGGTGGTTGTGGTAATGGCTGTGTTGGTGGTGTTGGTGGTGGAGGCGGTGGTGGCAATGGTTATGGCGTTGCAGCATAGGTTGCGTTGGTGACGATGATGGTTGGTTATGTTAAGTTAGGTCATGATAGTCTTAGAAGGAATGTAAGCGACATCTGGCGTGTTGCCATTAGAACATACTGAACTATGGTAAAGAATCGTTAAAATGAAGTTAGCATGTATAGCATACTGAAGCAGTGAACAAAATTCACCCATTGCCCTTGAAAGCACTTAAAAGCGAGTAAAATATCTGTTAAACGGTCTAAAACAAGCTCAAAATACCATGAAACCTCTAGAAAATCGATCAAATAATCTACATAATCCTCAAAATTACCTGAAAAGTTCTTAAATATACCGGAAAAACAGCAAGAATATACTAAAAGTGTCTAAAAGCTCTATCAGAGGAACCATAATAAAATTGCCTAGAAAGTTCTTAAATATGTTGCAAAAGCATTCTGAACAGCTTAAAAGCAGCTAAAATATCTCTAAAACGACCTAAGACAGCATCAAAATAGCATGAAACCTCTGGAAAAATCTAATAAATAACCTACATAATTCTCAAAATTGCCTGAAAGGTTCTTAAATATGCGTGTCATCGTGTCTGAGTACATTCTAAATCCTAAAATCGCTGACAATCCTCTACAAGTAACATGTAAATGCTCGAGGTTATATCCGCAAAGAGGGAAACCAGGACGCCTTATGGCAGGATGGAATAGACAAGCAGAGGAGGAGGATATAGGATAGATAATAAGGGGATAGAATGAATGTCTAGAAACGTCTCATTTTGGTGGTGTGGTGTTGGTGTCCGCTATGAGGTGCTGGTGATGATGGTGGTGGTGCTGCTGGTAGTGATGGTGTCCGTTATGGTGGTGCTGATGATGATGGTACTGGTGATTATGGTGGTGGTGGTGGTGGTGGTGGTAGAGGTGTTGGTGTCCGTTGTGGGGGGCGCTGGTGATGATGGTGGCGCTGGTGATGATGGCGGAGTGGTATTGGTGGTGGTAGTGGTGGTGGTCGTTGGTGGTAGTGGTAGTGGTGGCCGTTATAGTGGCACTGGTGAGGGTGTTGCTGTTGTTGTTGGTGGTGGAGGTGTTGCAGAATAGATGGTGTTGGTTGGTGTGGTGATGATGATGGCAAGGATGGTGGCTATGGTAACGATGGTGGTGGCGATAACGGTGGTGGTGGTGATGGTAACGATGGTGGTGATGGTGAGGATGGAGGTACTGGTGAAGGTTATGGTGGATAATGTAACGATGGTGATGATGGTGATGGTAACGTGGAGGTGACAGTGAGGATGATGGTACTGGTGATGGTTATGGCGGTGATGATGGCAAGGATGGTGGCTATGGTAACGATGGTGGTGATGATAACGGTGGTGGTGATGGTAACGATGGTGGCGATGGTGAGGATGGTGGTAATGGTGATGGTTATGGTAGAGATGGTAGCGATGGTGGTGATGATGAGGATGGTGGTGGTGGAGGTGGTTGGTTAGGTTAGGTTAGGATAGTCTTAGAAGGAAAGAAAGCAGCGTTTGACCTTTTACCATTAGAACATACAGAACTATACAAAAGAATCGCTCAATGAGGTTAAGATACACAGTATACAGGAACAGTGTACAAAGACATTGACAATAGCTAGTTGAATAACAAGGTTGAAACGTCTTCTAATGTTAGTTTAAGAAAGAGAGAGGGGGGAGGGTAGAAGAAGCATGAATAAGGTCAAATAAGGATGAGGAAAAATCTCTAAAGAGGTTTGTGGTTAAGTTAGGTTAGTCTTAGAAAGATCGTAAGCAATGCTCTAGGCAAGAACGTCATAAAGTTACGAAAGGATGAAATTTGACCATGAAAGCATAACAAATCGCAAAAAGGGTCTACATGCTCATCAAAAGTATCAATAGATGCTAAAGACGTGAAAACACCGAAAAATCATGACAAAGCTTAAAAAATTCGCAAAACTCTCCAGAATACTGCAAAAGTGGCTAGAATGCCTACCAAACTCCTAAATACCGAGAAATGTTTAGAAAATGCTTAGGGTTCATACGTTAGGTATCTAATAGCTTCAAAGTATGTAAAGTTGCTGAAAAACATCTGCAAACGAATGCTAAATGTCTAAGCCTGAAACGGTATGGTGTGAAGGTTAGAATAGGTTATAGAAGAATAGAACGCTGAACCAAACTAGGACTGAAACAGGTTAAGTTAAGTTAAAATATCTTAATAAATAGGAAGGTTTATGCCCACTTAGGTTAAGTAACGTTAGGTTAGGTTAGACGAGTAGAAGTATGGGGCTTAGATTAAGTTAAATTTGAAAGACCGAGTAAAAGGAGTAGGGATTAGATGAGCAATAGGGATGAAGAATAAATCATTAGATGAGGTGTTAGGTTAGGTTAGACGAGTAGAAGTATGGGGCTTAGGTTAGGTTAAATTTGAAAGACCGAGTAAAAGGAGTAGGGATTAGATGAGCAATAGGGATGAATAAATCATTAGATGAGGTGTTAGGTTAGGTTAGACGAGTAGAAGTATGGGGCTTAGGTTAGGTTAAATTTGAAAGACCATAGAAAAATGAGTAGGGTTTAGGTTGAACAGTATGGATGAAGGTTAGGTTATACGAGTAGAAGTATGGGGCTTAGGTTAGGTTAAATTTGAAAAGACTAGAGAAAAATGAGTAGGGTTTAGGTTGAGCAATAAGGATGAAGGTTAAGTTAGACCAGTAGAAGTATGGGGCTTAGGTTAGGTTAGCGCCACTATGTGGAGCGAGGTGTCATTATGTTCAGGTAATATTTTTAATCAAGATAGAAATCTGTTGCGTTAGGTGGTACACATCGATATAGTGAACGGCATACTCAACTACCATGAACGCTCATAAACATACATACACTGCTATAGACCTTAAGTTATCCCTAGAGTCAGCCTCAGACGCCTACATCCTACGCCTCTCTACCACTTTACCTAGTAATGCTTAGATTACGCATGGCGGCCATCTTGCCCATAAAAAACTGCGCCAGTCTTCCCCCAACTACCCTACTCAGGTCTTTAAGAAAATGTTTATTGCAATACAAGGGAATTTTTTTTTCCAGAGAAGCTGACGACGTGGATCAAGAACATAGTGGAGTGGATGAGGTAGACGCATTTGCTTCAAGCCACGCTGCAGAGTGCCATTCAGAGTTTTGTAACGGCTACACTCATGCAACCCTATGTGACAAGCCAGAGGTTCATAACCAAATGACATCATACTTTCTGTGTAACGAAAACTGCGGTGTATATCAACTCTGTCAGAAAAACTTAAAGTAAGTAGGATCACAGCAAATAATTAAATATACTTAGCAGTGAGAGATCATTTAATATTTATTAACCAAAACATTCTTGACTTCAGAATACGAATGACAACACCAAATCCTAAAGAGTGTGAAGATCCGTACATCAGAGGGGTGGATGAAGTAGATGCATGCATTGCAGAGCGTGATACCCTTCCAATAGACGATCTGTTGCAAGTGACTCCAGAGCATTCACCCAGTAAACAAGCAGAACTACACAAAAAATTGATGTAAGTATTCAACCTTATCCTGAAAGAACATTTATTGCATAAAACTATGCAAGAGCTTTAACCATATCTCATGTATTTCTTTCAGAAGATAACCCTTTGCCTTTACCGAGACCTAAATTTCTCAAGTAGTCAATGTGAAATGTTTCAGATCCAGTAAAGCATTGAAGAAGAAGAAGAATACATTTTCTGATCTCCATAGAAGGCTCAGGCTCTTGGAAGATCGAATGAAACGACTTGACAACTCAAAGTCAGATGGAAGCACAGCCAGTAACACTCGTGCTCCAAGACGCATCCATCTCAAGAAACCATAGCGTAAATGTAGGGTTGTTTCATGATATTCCAGTGATCTTCATAAAAAAAACATGCAGTAACGAATTTGTGTACATGTCGTTGCTGGACTGGGAGATTTTTCAACAAAATCTTTCCATGTTCGAAACTTTCCTCAAAGTGAAAAAGTGCCCTTGCAGTGCTTACGGTGAAAATATTGTGTACTCGTATAATCTAATTGCACTTATGCAAAATGAGAGAATAAGACTTTTGAATACAATTTTCAGTAATGGTGAAATACTTTTAGACTGTAATGAAATAGCAGAAGTGAAAAGACTTGAACCCTATATTGATAGACATTTGCGAAACCTCTCCACTGCAAGTAATGATATATATGTAGGGACAAGGAGTTGGAGGAGGAAGATGCTGGAATTGTATGAAAAAAGAATAAATAAATGATTGTCTGCTTATAACATGTTTTTATTCATTAAGAAACACCTTACATTCCTTATTTTCCTCATGAAAATCCAGCTTACATTGGAACACTTTTTTTTTTCTTCAAAATAATGACTGCATCACATGAGTGAGGGGCTTGTATGTAAATACTTTGTCATGTATTATTAGACAATACAGTGAGGTCTGTGCAGGAATATTTGCACTTGTTTGAATTTCAAGTCTAATATTAACAGCTCCATTTACAATCTCCTCAGGCTGATGTGAACAGTCAATGATAAATATTGGTGCATATTTAAGAAAATCCTTTCTCTTCAATAAGGGGTAATTGTCTTTAGCATAATAAGAGTTTTGGAACTTTGAATACATTTCGTATAATGTTGCAAATCTTGAGTTTCCAAAGTCCAAGTTCATGTCGTGGTAGGGATAACATTCACTATTGAGGTAAAGTCTCAAATTTGTTATGTTGCAATGATCAAACATGGAGCAGTCCTTAGTTGCATTATTCAGTCTTGAAGTCTGTGCTCCGACAATGACAAATCTTGGTTTCTCTAGTTTCGATGTTGTTGCAACGTTCCATGTAAAGGATCTAGTTTGCGGTACAGCAGGCTGAGTATGAAGATCCATAGTTCGAAAGGCAATATGTAGCGGTCTGTCCGACTTGACAATCTTGAGGATCTCAACCTTTTCAGCATCTGAAAGGCGCATTACAGGCATCCTCCACTCAATGCGAATAAGGTTAACAGACGCATCCGCTTCTCCGGCAGATGTAACAATACAGTTCTTAGAGTCCTTGGAACGAATGAGCACCAGTTCAAACTTGCTATTGAGAATCAGGTCCTTGTGGTCATCTGCAAACCCCAGAAGCATTGACAGCGGTACTACGGCGTTGAATGCTCCACTCTCAGAATGTACAATATCCACATCTTTGCCAGGGTAGCACCATCCAGCATTTAGCAACCGATTTGATTCCATGGGGTTGAGGGCAGCATAGTTGCGAATAGTTGATGAAATCCCTGGATTTCTTGTTCTATCTATAGTTGTTCCATTCATGTCCAAGCGAATCTCATCAAACATAAATGCCATAGCATTATTAGAGAGCTTTGCTGTAGTAGCTGATGCATTAGGTTTCGTAATAGATCCCTCAATGTAGAGATAACTCCGGCTAGGTAGAGTATACAAATCTTCAGCTTGACAGGGTATTCTAATCTCATCATTAGCGTCCAGAGCTGATGTATTATATGGTAGAAACACATGCTCCTCTTCTTTAGCAATCTTGTCCTCAAATGTAGGCGTTTCGGTCACATTGAAGATATCCATTACAGAATTCTGAATCCTAACGCTTCGAGGAACTTGCGACTGCTTGATGTTAACGCCTTGAATGTCAAATGCAGAGTATGAGGAACATGATGAATCCTAGACTTCTTATATCCTGTCCAGCCTCTTCTCCTTCTGCTAAAATCGATTCCCATTCCGACGAATGTGGAGTCTTATGCTTATATCTTCGTTTCGAAAGTTTATTGTATGTCCGTTCTGGTCGACTATTCGAAGAGTGATTTGGTCAATAAGGTTGGTGTCTATGATAGGCAGGTAAATGGGATTTGAAGGCTCTTGCGAAATGTGATATCCAGGCGGGACGGAAGGGAAAAACTCGTAGATAGAGTGTCCGCTTTTACCGTCAATGAAAGAGCCTGTTGCAATACTGCACTCGATTCGAATGATGCTCACCTTAAATATGTTTACTAGAAAATCAGATTCAGTCAGCTGATTAGCAGGCACAACTCTCTTTTCATCGAATCCTAAAAGAGATCCTATAGTGTGCTCCTTGGAAAAATCTACAGGGAATGGGCATTTAATTTCAGCCTTCATGGTATTATTGTTTGGTCGAATAAAGAAGGCATTTTCCTCCACTTCAAGCTTGTCCTTTATATAATTGTTAATGTCTGAAATTTCATATGTACCGTGAGGTATATGAATAACCTTAGGCTCTTCATTGTAAATGTAATGAAACTGGTTATTAGTTTGATCAACGTTGGGGATTGAATAGAAGGTTTCGAAATTCAGTAGCGCAATCTCATAATAATATTTAGGATCAATCCTGAGTGGAGGATTTAGATACGTGGTAAGAACAGATTCATTACCGCTAACAGCAATAGTGTAGCTCATTGCGATAGAAATTGCAAGCACAAGTGTCCGCAGATGACTGAGCTAAAACTCTGAAATCTTCGAGTATTATACATCAACTTAACGCCTTTGAGGTACCCTTCTATCTCTTTCGGAGGTTTCAAGTTTCCAAAGCTATCGAAATAAAATGCAGTATTTCCATCCTTCTTTACAGCCACCCAATGTGTGCCTTCATTCTGTGATGAATCTAGATTGACAATAATTCTCTCTCGGAAATTTGGTTTTGAAGGCAGCTTATCAATCATATATACACCTCTAAAATAAGGAATGTTTAAACGTCGCGCATATAGATTGAGCTCGATGTTACTTAGGGCTTTTTCCGGGATAAGTATAGTCCTCCGCCCGAGTTTTTTGATATCTTGTTTTTGATCTGACGATTCTTTCTCTTCTTCAGTCCATTTCCTTTAGCAGACTTATTTCCCTTTACACTTGAAGCAATTTTGGAGGCAAGTGCTAAAGATGCAGCCAGCGGTAGCATTGGTAGAAAACCTCCGCTTCTCCTTTTATTCCTCTTCCTCTTTGCCTGCCGAAGACCTTTTCCTCTTGTTTCCATCTCTCTGTTATGTCGCATCATTTCTGCAAGCTTTTTATCTGCAGCTTTTTTCTTATTCACCGCGGTGGCAATTTGTGCCGCACCACCAGCTGCAGCACCTAAGGCTGCGATAATGGGTATGATCGGCAGAAATCCGCCACGTTTCTTCTTCCTTGAGCCAGCACCAACAGCAACCTTGCCCTTCATAATTGTTGTTACCAGTCTTGCAGCCAACCTTTCACCTAAGGTAGCATCCGATGACTGAACTCTTTTCCACGCCTTCTCTGCTAAGATCTTATCAGCAATATTTCTCGATGCAGTGTCCTTGTGCTCGGCGTAGGCAACGTCGTGAAATTTGCAAGCTTCATCTAACGGATTGATTCCTGGGTCTCCTCTCTTTAGACGCTTTTCTAGCTTCGTCCCTGGTCCGCAATATCTGTAACCAGGTAGATGTGCTTCAAACGGTAGCCTATTGATGAGGGAATTAAGTAAACCCGAGCCACTCGAGACCCTTATCCTCTTAGCTCTCATGGTACACTAATTGATTTTCATTTTTGCAGGGGTGCTTTTATACCTTGTTTTCCAAGCCAATTAACCAATCAATGCATCATACTTTCCATTAAAGTGCGTAAAAGATAGTGAGAGTCCCCGGATATTTAGTATATATAAATATTAGACATGGATTTAAAAACTTAGTCGATAGGATGGAGCTTGTTAAGCAGGAATGTTCTCTGCCTATTCAGGTGCTAGACTTTGAAAGCGATTTTAGAAGTGATCGACACGGAAGGCTATTTCCTAGCAATGTCAGAGCTCTAATCCTAGGGAGCTCCAGTGCAGGGAAAACAAATGTATTACTGAATATGCTGCTTCATGAGAACGGATTACGTTTTGAGAACTTGTACATTTATTCAAAGTCATTATATCAGCCAAAGTATCAATATCTAATAAGCCTACTTAAAAGCATTGAGGGAATAGAAGTGAATACCTATGAAGATGGCGAAAATGTATTGCATCCTTCAGAAGTTAAAGAAAACTCAATCTTTGTATTCGATGATGTCATAACTGAAAAGCAGGACAAGATAGCCTCCTTTTACAGTATGGGGAGACATCGCAATGTCGACTCTATATATTTAGCGCAGTCTTATGCAAAAGTACCGAAACATCTCATTCGAGATAATACAAACATGATTATCCTTTTCAGGCAAGATAATTTAAACCTGAAGCATATATATGAAGATTATGTGAACACTGACATGTCTTACATTGAATTCAAAGAATTGTGCAAAAATGTCTGGGAGAGTACCTCAGAAGGAAGACCATTTGTAGTGATAGTCCCCGAATTCCCCATGAATGAGGGTCGATATAGGAATGGATTTGATGTATATATTAAAGTGCAAAAGAAAGAAAATGATCATTTGTAGTTCAAGATGAGTATTGACCGGTTCGGGTCCCGCAGGACAGCGCCACTTAAAAGATCACTTCAACAATTCATGATAGCCAGAGATGGAAAAGGAAACTACCAATTCAGGAACAAAAGATTGTGCATTGTTCAGGACCCTGAGGAAGATAATGATGGGGCCACTAAACGCTACGTTGATTCGCTTACGGCTTCTAGCGAAAATCGTCTGCAAGAATTCACCGAAAAGGTGGCATATCAACGCATGGAGCAACTTCAATCTACGCTTAGGAGCCACATCCAGAAATCACTAGACAAACAGCATGATAATCTTATGAGCTACTTAGACAAAAATACACTTAAACGAGATAATGGAAACAATATCATACTCGATACAATAAGAATGAAGTCATTAATACCGCCGCAGGATGATCACGATGTACCGAACAAGAAGTATGTAATAGACTTTGTAAACTCGAGAACGCCTCCGATCGATTCAAATGGGAACATTTCCTTTCAACAAAGAAGATTAAGAGAAATAGCAGATCCTATAGATGATAGTGATGCAGCAACCAAAAGGTTTGTTAAACATGCCATTGGAAGGAAACAAAATGAAGCACAGCAAGAGTTCAACAGGAGAATACAAACTATTGGAAATGACATTTCTGAAGTAATGGGAAAACACACAGAAAATATAGCAAATCGACAGAGTTCCATGGATAAACACCTGACAGCAACCATGAATAATGTTAATACTCTTAAAGCACAGGTTACCGTCATAAATGCTATTCTAGAGCAAATGAAAGGTCAGCTCATTATTACATTACAGACGAAACCTTACAGAGGTCCTTCGCTAAGGTATATGTTAACATCAGGACTCGAATACTACAAATCGACTATAAACGGGGATGTGATTTCTTGCTCTATGATATCATCGCCGCAACCGAATACAAGATCAGGTACAATGTTTGCAATAAACAGTCGATTAGTTGAAAGTTACCCTGCGACCGTTCACATAGGTGATATACTATCCTTCACTGCTCCAGCCAATCGAGCAAAAGACGGCCATATTTTAAATATTGAGTTGAAATTTTCATATAATTTGACCCATTCAGAATAAAAAAAAACAACATATATATTGACATGAAAACGTGTTTTAGTGTCATTTTAAGATGGACAGCGAGAGTATAAGGCTTAAAGAATCTGTAGCCAAGCATGCTAGGGCTATAAGAGAAAAGCTACGCGCCCTAAAAGGTCAACAGTTTGAAACTCAGAGGGTAATGAGTGAAGCTCTTCAACCAGTAACAGAACCGCTACATGATATACTGGAAATACAGAAGAAAAAGGATACTATGACTACTTCAGATAAGGAGGAAAGTCAGAAAAAGAAGAATTCTGCCCCTAACAATCAGAAAGATGAAAAAATATTGAGCTACCTACAGAAAGTTCAAAAGAATGACAAGGGAGAAATAGATACGACATATGGAGTAAGATACGAAGATGGAATCTATATGCTAGGAAACAAGAGCATTGACTTTATTAACGATAAAGTTAGAATAGGAGATGAAATGTATGATGTTACACCTGGATTGATTGATCTCATTTTCAAGAAGATACCTGAAATGCACTCCTATTCAGAAGACGATCTTCATACATATAGCAAAATACTGAAAGCATCCAAGGTT
Organism: Tenodera sinensis; assembly: GCA_030765045.1. NCBI lineage: Eukaryota > Metazoa > Arthropoda > Insecta > Mantodea > Mantidae > Tenodera > Tenodera sinensis. Next base: position 93,185,913 of record CM060969.1, on the reverse strand, counting down.
CATCGCAGAAACTACAGCAGGCAGGGACAACTGAGACACGGTAATTCCTATAAGTATAAAAACATTATACGTCCTTTAGTGAAGAACCATAAGGGATTAGGCTTGCAGTGGAAAGAACATCGTCCTGAGTTGAAGCATGACTACATCTACTGGAACGACCCCAATGATCTAGTGAATCGCTTGCGACTTCTCATTGCATCCAGAGACGCTGGCAATAACAACCACACCCAAGAAATTGAAGAAATTATTCAAGAGTTGAAATCAGCCCAAATCATAGCATGACAACAGTGAAGCAAAATATAGCGAGAGAGCTCCATGCCCCTGCTCGAAGAAGATTCTTACGTCGAAAAATTGTCAGCAAAGGACTCAATGATTTACTACAGATCGACTTGGTTGAGATGATACCTCATGCAAGAATCAACAAGAATTTCAAATACATCCTTATTGCAATTAACTTCTATTCAAAAGTGGCATATGCACGACCATTAAAGGACAAGTCAGGTCCGCAAGTTACGAAGGCTATGGAAGATATACTACAAGAATTGGAAACGATTCCCAAGAATATTCAGAGTGATAATGGAAAGGAATTTTATAACAAGTACTTTAAGAATTTAATGGACAAGTATAATATCAATCACTACAGCACTTATAGTAATGTCAAGGCTGCAGCTGTAGAACGTTTAATAAGAACCTTAAAGAACATGATGTATCGTGAGTTTCTAACGCAAGGATCATACAAGTGGATGGATCTTTTACCCAAAATCATCACAAAGTACAATAACACTTACCACTCAACCATCAGGATGAAGCCTAGCGAAGTCAGGAACAATGATCTTCTTCTGACTGTTTACAACTACAATCATCCTCAAAAAGAGAAGATGAGCCCAAGGAAGTTTAGTGTTGGTGATTATGTGAGGATATCTAAGAATAAGGGACATTTCGAGAAAGGCTTTCAAGCTAATTGGAGTGTTGAAATCTTCAAAGTGGCTCAAGTGAAACGCAGCAATCCTACTACATACATACTAAAGGATAAGGATGGTGAGGTGATAAAGGGAACATTCTATGGACATGAACTTCATTCTACACTGTATCCTAACACCTATTTGGTGGAGAAGATTCTGAGGCGTCAAGGAAACAGAATTCTTGTTAAATGGTATGGATTTCCTGAGAGTCAGTGGATTGAGAGGAAGGATTTGTTGTAGCAATGATAATAATTCTGAAATAAAGAGTCTTTTCATTTCCAATATATGTGTTTTTATTCAATATACAAAATATATATACAATAATTCAACAACTAAAAAATAAAGTATATACAATTTTTTCAAAAAATATATTAAATAAAATGCATAGAAAATTTACAATATTAATTGAATATAATAAATATTTACAAAATTTACAATAATAATTTAATATAATAAATAAAATATATAAAAATTTACAATTTGATGGTGATGAGGCAGCCAGGGAAGTCGGATTTGATTATTCAGACCTAAGAGAATAATGACCCCATGCGAGAGTTGCATGAGAGCCATCAATCATCTTACGCTTGGTATCTCCTCCATGCAATGCAATTTTGTTAATTTCAACAGTCGAAACTTTATGTTTGGTGCTTCTGAAGCAAATTTGTTTTGCCAAAATCTTTTTGTTTAAGTCTTTCAGACACTCGAAATAATTTTCAAAGGTGATTGTTCGCATTCCACCTTTGGTAATCCCCTTCGCCTTCGTGACTGTATGTTGATCATATCTATAGCTGTATAGTTTTGCTCTAAGACCAACATACTCAGTCATCACCCTTCCACCCAACTCATCCTTGAACAACCCAATCTTTTTCTTATTGGCTGGCATTATACCATATACATTATCATGGCTGTAATTTGAAGTATCGAAATATTGGGGATGTGTTTTCATGAAGTGATATATATCTGAACTAGTTTCGAAAATGAATGAATCTGTGTCCATGTAATTCAAGACAAGATCATTCAGTTGGGGTTTCATTACTTTATAAAAAAAATCATACATAATAAATTTTGAAAGGTCTAGAATCGCCTGACCAATGTAGATTGGTTTGTTCATGAGGATCTCCTCTCGAGCCAACTCTATGCCAACTAAGTTTTCACTGAAAATTATGCTGCGTACGTATGTTGGACGAGCCGTTAATTTCCGTGCTTGCTTCCAGGTAGGTACAATACGGAAATCACGGTATTTGCGCACATTTTCAATGAACTTACCGTACACAGCGTTGTTCATTTTCTTCCAAAGCGCTTGACCAAACTTTGAAGTTTCCCTGGCTCGCTTCTCGGCATTAAGGTTAATGTAAACCTTAAGCCATTCTGATTGGTCATACGATACCACCCGATGAATATGTCTCAATAACAGCCCCAGATCTAAGCACTGCTGCAAGGTTTTATAATGCAAGACATATTTGCTTTTATTCTCTAGACTTGCAATCAGTTTCTTGTATTGGCTGCCGGGTGGTATCTCGCTCTGGGGACAGAGGGGAAGATCATTATGAATGTCGTGGAGATGGACAGGATACTCTAGGTCTACTTCTAGAACGTATCCTGTCTTGGAGTCCTCTGGGATCGTCGCAAAGTCGATGGTATCAATTTCATCCCTTTCAAGCCATCTGAGATTGCCATATGGGATCATTTCCATCATGGCCTTCCCGTATAAGTTATTGATGTCAACATATGATAGAAAGTTCGTCTTCTGGTCAGGATTGTAGTCTGCCATGTATTGGTGGTTGGCTTTGGAGTACCGCTTTGATACTGTGCAAAGCCCACCACGAATACCTTTCTCGAAAAATTCTATCATACTGACATCGTTTATCAAGTCAAGCTTGACTTGGGTGGTCTTAAGCATGGCATCGAAGGCTAGCGACGGTAGGGTGTAGTACCAGGCAGGGTCTAGATGATACATTTCAAGCGACAAGTCTCTAAATTTCTCGAATACATCTGCTAAAAGCAGCGTATCAGTCTTTAGATAAAGGTCACTATATTCCCCGAGATTCTTTATGTCGAAGGTCTTCCATACCTTAAGTGCATGGGCATACTCCTCTTCCGAAATGCCATCGAAAAGCTCGATCGGGGGCAGCTCCTCCTCTTGAAGCTTTTCGACAGCATCAAGATAAGTATAGGGGAATATACCCTTGCACTTCATGAGGGCTAGGTGTTCTGGCCTCGAATACTCGGCATTAGTGACCTTGAAGTCATCATCGCTTAACATATCTGCCAAGCTGGATAACTTGTCATCGAGAAACTTGTAGCTGTCGAGGAACCTGAATTGAATGCCCTTGTACCATTTGCTGAATGCCAGATAGCGCTCAGAAGATTGTGCTATACATGAGATATTCCCATTGTCATAAGCCATGTGTCTAATCAAGAAGTGACTATCATAATTGCTTAAGCAATGAAAAAAAATTGGAATAAAATTCGGCAACTTTCTATTCAAATTGCAAGCATTATGAGCACATCCCAAATAATGACCAGAAATATGTGAATGGTCCCTCACTCTAATGTCATCTATAGCAAAACCTTTCAGGCATATGTGACAGTGATCAGCATTGAGGAAATCCAGCTCGTCCTCTGGTGACATATGCATCGGAACTATATGCCCGTATATCTCAATAACTTCATCAGCGATCCGTCTAAGTTCGCTGAAGAAGTCATTGAGAGCATTGTTACCTCTGAAGAGCTTGAACCTCGACAAGGTCTGATCATGCCTGCATATAACCTTCAGCGCTATCGATATCGCTTCATGTTCCTGTATGGTTCGGGTCCAACTCGTTGCGTCTGAGGGCTCGCATGAGTGAACCTTCCTCAAAACAGACTCGATATCCGCATATATAACAAAAGGTACAGGAGCAGACTTTGAAAATGCATTAAATGTGAGAACCTCTCCCTGCTTAGGCATTTTGAGGATCTGACATTTATTGCACTTCAGCTTATGCAATCTCAAGGCATCTTCGTTGGGACACCTTGTCATGCATGCCTCGCACAGCCACATTTTTCTACGATGCTTAGTTACCTGACTTCTAATGAGCCTCGATATATCCCTTATGAGGCAGAAATGAGACTTGCCACCCTCTTCAATTATTAATATGTTGACCTGGCTAGCCTTCCTCTCAGATGGTTTGCGAATAGACTCCACCGAGTTGTTGTCATTGAGAGCAAATACAGCTATAGATACTTCAGAATTTTGCTTCTCAAAACGATCAATTTGGTCTAATGAAAAGGGGAATGTGATTCCCTCATAATTGAAAGCCTTGAATAGCAAATCTCTAGGATATGATGAAATGCGGTCCTGGTGTTTATCTGTAGGGTATCTTGAAGCCAGCATGCACCAAGCGAAACAGTAATCATCTCTGTTCTTAATATTAAGAACCGCTTTTTTCCGCTTGATGCATTCCGGCAGCTCAATATATCCTGAAGCCCGAAGGGGATTGTATTCTGCGGCACTATTGACCAGAGAGTGGATTGCGAACAGCGTCTTTGAACTTGCTTGGCCTTCAAAACAGGCCAGGTTTTCTAAGATTTCGTTTTTCATTGCATGAAAGATTGCATCAAGGTTAGATGATCGCTGAATCTCCTTTGTCTTGGAATTAAAGTATATCGATTCCACTTTCTCATTATCAGGTGTCTGGATTAAATATGAGACGTTCATTGAACAACTCATCTTTAACCCAGACATGCTCTTCTTAAGCGTGGATTCCATTTCTTTAATCACAAGATCCTTGCATGCATTAAGGAACTCGCTTGGGTCCATTATTCCAACTGTATTTTCAACTTTGCTATTGAATATACGGCCTTTGAATGCAGACTCTATAACCCTACATTCTAGGTCATTATAATCATTCCGACATACCCTTTTTGCCGGTGATGGTGAGGATGCGGATGATGGGCCCGGCATATTTCTGCTGTCTGCAGCGCTGTTTGTTGAAACAGCCCCCTGGTTCAGAGAACTCGTTTGCGCCATCTGAGCGGTGTTGGAGAGATGTTCATTACTGAGTCCCTGGGCTTCACTGTCATCGCTGTGCGGTCTCTTACAGCCTCGACCCAAAGCAGTAGATGCGCGTGTGTCTGCTTCAGGCTGAAGAGGCACAGGTTCAGTATCTTCAAAGTTAGAAAAAATTTCTCATTAAATAAAGTGAAAGATAATGTTAAATACAGGATATATTATATAAGCCATGTTTTATTTATAAGAAAATAACAGCTCAAACAGAACTGCAACAATAACAATAATAGTAATCGTAATACTAATAATGATGATGATGATAATAATAATAGCAGGAGTAGGAGTAGTAGTAGCAGTAGTAGTAGTAGTAGTAGTAGTAGTAGTAGCAGTAGTAGTAGCAGTAGTAGTAGCAGTAGTAGTAGTAGCAGTAGTAGTAGTAGTAGCAGTAGTAGCAGTAGTAGCAGTAGTAGCAGTAGTAGTAGTAGTAGTAGTAGTAGCAGCAGTAGTAGTAGTAGCAGTAGTAGCAGTAGTAGCAGTAGTAGTAGTAGTAGCAGCAGTAGTAGTAGTAGCAGTAGTAGTAGTAGTAGTAGTAGTAGCAGCAGTAGTAGTAGTAGCAGTAGTAGCAGTAGTAGTAGTAGCAGCAGTAGTAATAGTAGCAGTAGTAGTAGTAGTAGTAGCAGTAGTAGTAGTAGTAGCAGTAGTAGCAGTAGTAGCAGTAGTAGTAGTAGTAGTAGTAGCAGCAGTAGTAGTAGTAGCAGTAGTAGCAGCAGTAGTAGTAGTAGCAGTAGTAGTAGTAGTAGTAGTAGTAGTAGTAGCAGCAGTAGTAGCAGTAGTAGTAGTAGCAGTAGTAGTAGTAGTAGTAGTAGTAGCAGTAGTAGTAGCAGTAGTAGTAGCAGTAGTAGTAGTAGTAGCAGTAGTAGTAGCAGTAGTAGTAGTAGTAGCAGTAGTAGTAGTAGTAGCAGTAGTAGCAGTAGTAGCAGTAGTAGCAGTAGTAGTAGTAGTAGTAGCAGTAGTAGCAGTAGTAGCAGTAGTAGTAGTAGCAGCAGTAGTAATAGTAGCAGTAGTAGTAGTAGTAGTAGTAGTAGTAGTAGTAGTAGTAGTAGTAGTAGCAGTAGTAGTAGTTGTAGTTCTAGTTGTAGTTGTAGTAGTAATAGTAGTAGTAGTAGTAGTAGTAGTAGTAGTAGTAGTAGTAGTAGTAGTAGTAGTAGTAGTATACAAAGCGTGTTGTTAGCTAAGATGTGAAAAGTCATGATGAAAAAGTTATAGAATATTGCTAGAATATATTTTTAGTAAGGAAAACTTACCCTGCAAGGACTGTAGTAGTTGAATTAGGGCCGTCTTGTAACCACAATTGGTGCAAATACATAACCCCTCCACAGGGATGTCTCTCCAATCACCAATTTGCTGCTGCGATGGCGAGTCTTCAAAACCAGGGGGTGGTGGAATAATATCTTCCTGAATGGGGGAGGTGTCTGCTTCAGGCTCTGCAACACCTCTGGCAGACCCTTCAGAAACAGCTGCCCTTTGAGCTCGTCCAGCCAGGGTCAGCTTGTTGCCCTGATTATAAGTTCTCATTCTGACTGAAATGATAATTTCAAGGACATAAATTGACTGAATATATAAAATATTTAGCCTTTCCTTTGTTTTTGTTTAATGATATGATAAATTTCAATGTTGGTATGTATGTTAAATACATAAACCTGATAATAACTATAATTTCCACGGTAGGAACACATTGTAATGCTATCTATAAAAACGATGTGACTCACTGAAATGACATAAAAGTGTTTAATTTAGACATATATTAGGACCATATTTAGGTTTTTAATCATTAGCAATGTTCTTTTTCATTGATTTTTTTTTATTATTGTTGCGTATTAGATCCATCATTTAGATAGAATATTTCCAGAACATACTTTCTCTCATACTTTCTTTCTCAGCATTAAAATTAGTTTTAAACTTGTTTAATTAATATGTTTTAAGCCTTATACGGGTATATTTATCACCTTAAATATAAACACTGCGGCGATAGACACGAAACAACATATAAAGGAAAAAAACTGTGATAAAATAATTTGTAAATCATATAGACAATGTGTATATAATGTTTTCTCTTTTCCCTTTAAAACCATCTAATCTCACATCTTAAAATAAATACATTTAAATAATGTATAGAAAATTGAAAAAAAAACACTAGACTTACCTTCAATGAAGATAATGGTGACTGTAGCACAAGTGTAATTTCCTCACTGGCTGTGTATAAGCTTCAAAAAAATACACTCCTAGACGTCTCAAGTCAAACTGAGGGAACGGTGTCTTAGCGATGCCTTTATATACGCTAGCAAGAACGCCTACATGCCACCGAAGGTCCCCTTTGTAGGTAGGGGTGAGGGTTAAAGCCAGTCGCTTGTCTTGTCAAGATAAATGATGATTAAATACATCCACTTGTAGCAAGAACGCATTGAAGTGTTGGAGGGGTTGGACGGCCATTCAACACAATGGGAAGGCAGGGAAACCCTCGCAGTGGGGGACCACATGGGTGGTCCACGCGTCAATACAGAAGTATCCTTTCGCTTGTGAAAAGGTTTCTTCCTGCAGGTGGTGATCTTTGGCTGCTTTGTTAAGAGAAAAACACTAGGCCTGTTCAGACAGGAAAATGGGGATGTCTATGCTCGCCCCCTTGCAAGATGAAGCCTTGTTCTTTTCAAAACTGTCAGAGGGGAACATTTCCAACTGTCACATAAATATATCAAGATCTGAAAGGGGCCATTCATTGTAGGGTTTCTTACCCTCGCGTTCTTCTTTCGAAAACACCTGCAGACACTAGAATAGGAGGGTCAGGGGAACGGGGGTCATAAATTACCCTTCCTTTGTCATCCTGATCGCGACAGACCATCCACCCTCTCTGTTTCCCTTCCTTTGTCATCCTCTATGCTCGCCCCCTTGCAAGATGAAGCCTTGTTCTTTTCAAAACTGTCAGAGGGAAACATTTCCAACTGTCACATAAATATGTCAGTTTCTCAAAGGATCCATTCAGATAACCATCTTTTTCATCCTCACTTGGAAGGGTGCGAAGACCACCCCCCACTGACCTTCAGAATTTGGCGGGAGAGGGCGAAGACCACCTGCGCTGGTCTTGAGAATCTGTCAACAGTCAGAGGGGGAGGGGGGAGGGGGGGGGCGTGACAGGATTTGATTAATGGGGAATTTATGCTAAGTGGGGCAGAAGGAACATACTGCCTTTTGGAAATTCCCACATGTGGGGGAGGGGGGAGGGGAGGGGGAGGTGGGGAGGGGGAAGGGGGGGTGTATTGTTATGCTAATGAGATGCTAAGTGGAATAGAAGGAACACTATATGACTACTTATATCCCATAGGTAAATAGTAAAAGAATTAGCCCCGCAGAATAACAGCCCTTTTCAGGTTACGGTTTATGTCCCACCCCAGGCGTCAAGAGTGGGGTGCAGTACTGGAGGGTGGTACGTGGTCAGTGCCTCGGTCCATTCCGGCCGTAATATACGGTCTTTGCAATCTGGGGCCGCTATTTCTCGGTCAAGTAGCTGCTCAGTTGCCCCTTCAGGAACCTAACGAGGCTGAGTGCACCCCGTGCCACGTCTCCCAGCGAAAGAAAATTCCCAAATCGGTACCAGGAATCGAACTCGGGTAAGCAGCAGCGCTATGTCACGCTAAACTGGGAAAAATAAATAATGAAAGATATTATCTAAACACCCTGTGGAATATCTATACGATAGGAAAATAAGAGAAACGATTTCGACCCAAATTTGATGCGAAACTCAATTTAACGTAGTGATCTGCAATGCATGCAAATGTAGTTGGCGGATTATGCATTGAATAAACTATATGTGAATATTTTATGGCATCAGTTCTAACATCATTACCTTCCAATATGATATTCAAATCTGTTTGTGACATGGTGGTCAGGCTGGCTGGCGTGTATGTCGGGACAGGGGTCTTCTCAATCCTGGAAAGGATTTCTTCTGGGTTCAAACCTCTAGTAGGTACCATTCGCGAACTGTTTAGACAAATGGTCCTTTCGAGCATCACAGTTACTAAACAGTCCAACCTGAGCATTTTATTTGTGATATTGTAGTATTTATTGACAGTGAGAATTGAGAGTTTATCAACTCCATTGAACAATTGCGTATGCCATGCTATCATTTTGTAACGCGCTACTTAAATCTATATGACTCAACGACTTAGCACCTCCACCGAAAGATTATGTTTTGTGCCTATCCCCCGACGAGGCACCCCTCTGCATATTGGATGAGGCGAATGGATCCAGAGGGCACCGGAACGTTACCACGACAGCGCAGAGTGCAGGGTCCCTACATTTTCCCTGCAGAGACTGGTTCCTCTCCCACCCCGTGGGGCTCGTATTCCCAAGGGGGGGGGGACTCGGAAACCGGGTACCCCCGCTGGGCTTGTATCATTCCATAGGGAGCCCGCAAGCTAGTGGCTCGCCTACCAATCCGGGGAATGAGATTTCCAGAGCACATTCTTTGCCGAGCGTGTTTACGAGTGCTACGCCAGTGTGCTCGTAGTGTTCTTACATACGGTGATGATTAGTGCGTGTAGTGGAATATTTACCACTACATTTGATCTTTTCTACAATGGCTCACCAGTCGGAAGATACCGGCCACCTTGTCAGCTCTGCGTTACTTACAGTCTACAATAATGATTCTACTCCACAAGCTCACACTAACTTCACTCCTGGACATCACGGCTTTGTAATATCTCCACATCTATATCGGCTAACACGCCCCGTTATGCTTATACGGCACCCACTTCCAACCGCTTCCAAGCTTTAGGTAACTCCTGACGTAGACACTTCAGATTCACCGTCTATTGCTTCTAAAGAGAAAAATTCCCATCTGTCTGTCTCCGTGACGTTCACAATTACCAATTGCTTTTGAAGGGTGTGTTAAATCAGATTTTCACACTGAGCTCCGGGGTTCGATTCTAAAAATTTATACTACCACTTCTTCTGATTTCCATTCTCTTACATCTTTTCCACCTCAATTTATCAAGTATATTATACCTTCAGGAATCCAGCTGATAAACTCTTCTCCGTTGTCATTCGTAATCTTCCTTGCTCTCTAAATGACCAGCAAGTGTACGATGAACTTTGTGCTCTGAACTATCCTATTCAAAAGGTCACACGTTTACTTGGCAGAAACAGTAACCCTATACCTTTGTGTGCTGTAGAACTTACAAACAGCGATGAGGGTAAAAACATTCTGAATCTTACCCGGCTGCTGTATAGTGTCGTGAAGGTCGAACATCGCCGCCGTACTACTGATCTACCACAGTGCACCCGCTGCCAAAACTTTGGACAGACCAAGAACTATTGCAAGTTGAAACCTCGATGTGTCAGATGTTTAGGCGCACACCATTATTCCGACTGCGCAAAACCTTCCATCACGCCAACTAAGTGTGTTAACTGTGAGCAAGATCACCCAGGTAACTATCGCGGCTGACTTTATCATGTGGCGCTGAAAGCACGACTTTCTCGCCCATCTCAGCAACCCAGCTTCTCATCAACATCTTCGCCTTCGACGCCGCGCACAGTGCCTGCATTCGAGCGACGTCCACAGCAGCCACATCCGTCTCAGCACCCATCAGCCTTCCAACAAACGACCGTTCCTGGTGCGCAGCAGAGGACTTACTCTCAAGTGACGTCTTCCATTTCTAGTTTTCCACCGGCTAGTCCCTCCGATGGAGGCAACATTGGTTACGTAGAGACTCAACAATTGGATACGCCTTGTAAAGGTTGAACTAGAGCGTTACCGTCTACAAACCTATCAACGTCATGTGGCGACTATTTCTTCACATGACCACACCTTGTGGGATGCCACTAGTCGGAATATTCGTGAACCTACTCTGATTCCTGCACTCTCCGATGGGAACAATCTTATCACGGACGTCGCAGCAAAGTGTGAAATCTTGGCTGCACATTACGAACAAACGTTTGCTCTTCACACCATGTCTCCAAGCGCCGCAGCTATAGAAAATGAACTCAGTGACCAACGTGAATAAGCTACAGTTCCACCCCGGATCTCCTTTACTAGTCCTCGGGAACTCTTTCAACTAATGCGCTGCTTCGCCTGAGCATGATCCTCTGCCCAACACAGTCTTGAAACATCTCACCAAGAAAGCGCTTGCCTATCTCTCTTCTATACTGAATTTCTGTCTTCAAATTGGCTACTTCCGTTCCACGTGGACATTTGCTCATATCATTGTGTTCCACAAACCCAATAAGCCTAAGCATCTGCCAAGCAGCTATCGTCCTATCAGTCTTCTGCCCATATTGTCCAAACTCTTTGAGAAGGTCATCCATCGCCGTCTAGTGCAGTACCTCACTAATGCTCACATCATTCCCTCGTTTCAATTCGGAATTCGCCCGAAACACTCTGCTACTCACCAGTTACTAAGGTTAACTCAACACGTACGCGGCTTCGAGCACTGTCAATATACACCAGCTCTTTTCCTCGATGTGGCGCAGGCGTTTGATAAAGTGTGGCATTCTGGCTTGCTACCTAAACTTTATCGCACTGGTCTTCCGGACTATTTTATACACATTATTAACAGTTTTCTCACCGGTCGCACTTTTGCAGTACGCATTGAGGTACTCTTTCCCTTAAACATTCTATTTCAGCAAGAGCCCCCAAGGTTCTATACTAGCACCCACGCTCTTTAGTATTTATACCTCTGATATTCCTGATCTAGCTCCAACCTCAATTGCCCTGTATGCTGAGATACCGTGTTATGTTATTCTGAGTCTAGACTCCATTTCGTTAACAATACATTCCAGATCTTTCTCGATCGTCTCACGCATTGGTTTCGCACTTGGTGTATTACCATTAACATTCAGAAAACGGAAGCCAAGATTTCTACTCTACGCCGCTATAATTCACTTCCGCCTATACGTCTTCTGAATACCCATGTGTCGTGGCTCTCCTCTTCTACACCAGTCAAGTACCTTGGGGTATTATTGGACACTCGGCTCACGTGGAAGCCTCATATAGACCACAACATTACCCTGGCATCGGCTCGTCTTTCTAAACTTTCGTCTTTGCTCCACAAACACACCTCACTTGGTTTGGAATCTTCACTGCTCCTATACAAATCTCTTGTTCTCATTACTTATGCCTGCCAGGTGTAGGGGGCTGCCAGTATGTGTCACCTACGGCGTCTACAGGTCGTCCAGAACCGATTCCTGCGAATCGCCACCAATGCTCCTTGGTTTGTACGCAACCAGCAGCTCCATCACGAACTGGGCCTTCTTCCTCTCCATCATTTCATTCGACAGCTCGCCCGACGGTTCTTCTCCAATCTACGCCAAGTTCCAGGAGCTGTGACGTACAACATCGACGTCCGAAGTCGCCGGCCAACAGGACTGAAGAGGCGACTTCCGCAGGATCTGTTTCTCAGGTATGGCACCTATAGCTCTGACTAATCTACTGCTCCACCTCTACTTTTCTACTCTCTTTGTGATATGTGAATTTTCACCATTACAGCCTGTATCACATTTGTATTATAATCTTCGCAAAACTTAAAGGCATATGGAGGCGGGGCGTACCTCGGACTCCAGCGAATCCATGCATCTCACACACTGTTATGTACAGAACCTCTTCCGGTACACGCACTACGCTTGGCAACAGCGCTCTGCTTGAGCATTGGCCAGCGTTCATATGCCTTTAACTTTTGCGAGGGGTATAGTTCAGAGGGCGTTCACTGCCCTACCTCTACAATGATATTCCTATGTTATTATGATTGTTTTGTTCCACCAGATCTGTTGAGCATGTATTTACTGCTGATCGACCTAAATAAATAAACAAACATTCTTGCCCCTACCGTGCTGCTGCCGCTATGTTTGCTAATGTCTTTCAATGATGCGACACGAAGATTTTGAAGAAAATTACTGCACTCTAAATCACCTTTTTACATGGAATATTTATCGAAAATTTTGATTTTCTTGAAAATGGCTCTAACGATTTTGATTAAAATGCCATATGTTTGAGATATTTTTATGACAAATGAAATGAATGTCTTCAATTTTCTGGCTATAACTCACGTAGTTCTATTTACTCTAGATGACTTTTGAATAACTGGTAAACTGTAAGATATTTGACAGGTATGTGATATGTGCAATATGATACGAAGCTAAACGGCGTTCTTCGTGTTATGAGCCTGGCTGGCTAATGAACTTCGGTGTCTGGCTGGGAGATGATGGAGGCAAAATTTTGACTAGATTTACTTGCGGGTTAACCACATTAATATCCGCACTGCCCACTTAATGGATACTGCCCTGCTAATAGCTTCCTATGTCTCGGTCGTGGATAATGGACCTAGAGCAAACAACTTTTATGTCCTTTATTACTCAATTAAATTTTGTGCCAGTGAATTAAAACCAGCTACGCGATTAAGTGAGGAAGATATAATGCTACCAAAAGTGTATCATTCTTTTGCATTTAATGGACCACTAACTCTTCCCAGATAAATGCATCTAGGAAATTTGTCTAAATATCCTCACTAATGCACTGGAACGTTCACCTCAAATTAAGCTTTTTGCTTGCTCTAGAACGTATAGTCAGTAGGCGAAGTAATGTATTCGGCCCAAAAATTCGATATCATGATTTCACCGGAAATGTCTTGAGGCCCTCTGAACACACGCACACACACAGGCACACACACGCGCGCGCACACACACAGGCACATACACGCGCGCGCGCGCGCACACACACACACACACACAGAGGGAGAGAGAGAAAAAAACTAACGTTAGAAAAAGTTTTGTGTATTTGTCTGTGAACGCCATAATTAAAAAACGAAAAGTAGATTAAAAGTTGCTATTTAATTTTCATATCTTTCAACAATACGCGTAGGCATCTTGTTGAATAAAAATTTCTCCACCCTAAACTACATTCGACATGACAAATTCTTCCAAAATATTGATTTTCTCAAAAATGGCTCAACCATTTTGGTTAAAATTGACATGTTGATATTTTTATGGCAACTGAAATGCACATTTTGAGTTTTACGAGTGTAGCCCATATAGTCTTGTTTATTCTTGATGAATTTCACATAACTGGTTAATCTAAGAGAAAGATCTAATATTTATATACAAGAAATGTAAATCTCGTTAAAATACAGTTTATGTTAAATGATCTTTTTCGTGAACTGAACCATTTCGAAGATATTCCTTATTTGTCAGAATTTTGTAATATTTGTAGGCTGTTTTCAAATGGGAGGTCGCTATTAATTTTTTTATTTCTTGGTCATGCAAAGGGAACAGAATTTCAAAGTCATCACATAGCGAGTAGCTATTAAAATATTTGACTATTGCTTAAAGCCGGCTGTATTCGCATATTTCCCTTGCGCCTACAACGAAATTAACAATAAGATAATTTGTACAAATGTTTATCTCGATTAACATGTAGAGGAATAAGTGCAAGAGTAGAGGAAGTCATGTGAGTGCAACACATCAAATGCCTGTGTACGTGTGTGCGTCTGTGTCAGTCTATATCCCTGAACAGTATGACTCAAAAACGAAAAGTGTGTTAAATACAAAAATTACTATTTAACTTAAAAAAGTCAGCCATCCCAAAATACACTTCACATGCAAAACCATTCCGAAAAACTTTACTTTAAATATACTCTATCTTTTGATTAAATTAGAGCACCTTAAATACATTTTATGACAAATAAAATTAGTGTCTTCATTCTGAATACACTTGCATTAACTGGTAAACAGTAAGAGATAGACAAAATCAGTAGAGTCTGTATTGAAAAAGTAAGAACTTTCGAAAATGTAGTTTGGATATTGGGGATTTTTTTGAAAATCTTCCTGTCCCACAGTGAGAAAGAGACCTTCTTCCACAACAACGCTTCCTTTTCAAGACCTCAGAATTTAAGTTTGGGATGAAATTTCGATATCGAATAAAAATGCTTGCATAACCCAGAATGCTCAGGTTCCGAGGAAGACTGCTCTCTTAAAAACAGCGTTAACTACAATCTGTCCACCAGATCATGGACCCTGGCATGAGTACAACGATTTAGTGCATCAGTAAATAAATCTAGGAACCAGCAATAGCTGAAGCTGGACTCATGTTCCTAATTGCGCTTACATTAGGTGCAACCAGAGGCATGGGTCCAGCTTCAAATATCACTGCATTACCTAAAATTATTTACTGATGCATAAACTCGCTGCATTTCTGCCAGAGACCAGGAGTTGGTGCACACTTTTCATCAAAATCTTTTTGGCGCATTCTTGAAAGACATTAAACTTTTTAAACCAACTTTTCGATGTTGAGTTAAACTCTCCACAGACTGACACACACACACACACACACACACACACACACACACACACACCCACACACACACACGAACCTTTCTCTATTTTTTTTTTTTTTTTTTTTTTTTTTTTTTTGATTCAGTGGGCATCAAATTATATATTTCCGAAATCTCGACATCGATTTTTAGGGGGAATACAATACTTCCTCTATTTACTATACGTAGTAGATAAAGTAAAAATTGTTGCATTGAACACAGGGTGCTCAAGCGGAACCCCACTCCGACTAATTATGTAGTCTTGAGGATGATTCTCCTCTTTAAAAATGATTAATTTTGTATACTTTATCTATTCTGGTAATCTACATTCGCAGAAATTTCTTAATAACAATAACAATATCAGCAACAATAATTTGGGTATTACCTTTAAAACTATTTAAACGAAACCTTTTCTCTCAGCAGTTCTGCAACAGCAACAATGTCCAAGATGGTTAAAGCGTGTAATCGTGGAATGGAGGTGTAACGAGCTGGAGTCGATAAATTTGTGGCTAGGTCGTAATTGGTGACGGAAAGCGGGTTTCACCGGCAGTCAAAATACAGTCCATGGAGTGACAACATGCGAATTTTCCATTATAGAAAAAGTTTAACACGCAGCCATCACACTGCTGTACGCGTGAAAAAGTGGGTCCAGTCGAGTTTTAATAGCTTGGCGACAGACTTTTATCCATCACGCATATACGGTATAGCCATTATAGGCGACAATGGGACGCTTAGTAGCTGATAGGGTTCCCAAGTATATTAATATGTATTATAAAGAGAGAAAATGTGTGTGCGTGGTCTTTTTAATGATTCAGGGCGCCTCGAAGCATGTACTTAGTTATGCAATTTTTGGCTGCAATACAACACTTCGAAGTAATCTTTAGCCCCACGTTGGGCGCCATTTGTAGCAATATTCAAGCATACGTTGGAAAGAACATTTGAAGCGATATTCATTAGTCGTCCATGCAACAATTTTGGAGCCGAATTAGTGTTTTGTATGCCACACGTTAAGACAGTAAATCACATCGCCTAATAGTGCCTTAAAGTCCTTTGATTCAGTACCTTGCCACCGATAGAGCACAGAGATTTCTCTCCCTTGGTATATGTGGGTTTCGTTTAGAAAGGTTGACACTATTTCTGGCGATAACGTCTTTTAATAAAGGTTTCTAAATTTTTACTACTAGCACTGAGCCGTTGTCGACCAATGTAGATTATAAAACAATTTCACCAGTCAAATGATACAGTGCCCGAATTTAAAAACATAAAAACATGCTTCCTATAACACAAATCTGCGTCCATTAATTATAAACATATCCCATGTCAAAGAGTTACGGTACGTTCACTTCGAAAAACCACCCAAAGTGTCTGTTTCTTATGAGGTGAAGTTATACCCTATTCAGCTTTTCAAGTTCGCGAGGCTATCCCTTATGTTCGTTCCACTATTCATTTTTTTCGAAATTATTATTCTGATTACCAATTTTAATTGTTTTTAAATGATTTATTTTATGAATATAATTTCGGTATCAACTTCCAGAACAATGCTATATTCATGGCATTCTCCATAAATACAATGAATCCACTGTATCCGTTGTATCGTAATGGAATTACTAATATCACTAATTAAAATATCAGCATTTAAATGGCAGAGAAATCAACAATGACCAACGAAATAAGAGGAAAAAAATCATGTTCCAAAGAGGCGTTTACTGGGCTGAATAACAGATGGCATGCCTGTGCAGGTTTAGTTCTTCTAACCGCCAAGGCGAGGTGATGAGGTATCCTCACCACATAGCCTACTAACATGACATCACAACAGCAACATGTGACATGCGGAGAAATGCATGCACCGTGTGTCAGTGCATTCAAGCTGGGAACAGTTGAGTAATTTTTAGTGAATTTTGCAGCTGAATATACAACGCAGGATGATTTTGAAAGTGGTGTTATGCTAATCATATTTAATAAACCTTTTCAACACGTTCACTTTGTGGAGTTCGTTAAAAAAGGATAACTTTAAGCAATTTATTAAGAAAAGTGAATACAGAAAGTCATGCGAATGTAATGTGTTGCATTTCTAACTGAATCATAGAAAGCTGTATCAATTGTTTTAGAAGAGGGAGTAGAGAAAGAAACGCGATTGGGTTTCGTATGAGAAAAATGTGATGTGTTGCACTCACATGACTTTCTCTACTCTTGTACTAACGATTTTACAAACGCTCACTCCTACATCTTCTAAACATAAACATTTGTAGAAATTATCTTGTTTATCTTCTTGTAGGTACAGGGAGAATATGGGAATACAGTAGGCTTTGAGCCATATTCAAATATTTAAAAGCTTTCAAATTCCGTTCTCGTTGCACGGTTAACATATAAAAATGAATAACGATGCCCTATTTCACAGAAAAGTTCTCCAAAACTCTCACAAATAACTCCGAAGTGGTCCTATCAACAAAAAATGTATATTTACTTAAATTGTGTGTTTTAGTGAGACCTATATATTTGCACAGTAAGATTTGGTCTTTCTCGAACAGTTTACCAGTTATACAAAAGTTATCCAGAGTAAATAGGACTTCATGGGTTATAGTTAGAAAATTCAAAATACACGGTTCAGTTGTCATAAAAATATCTTAAACATGTCATTTTAATCAAAATCGTTAGAGCCATTTT
The DNA here is from genome assembly GCA_030765045.1 of Tenodera sinensis. Classification (NCBI taxonomy): domain Eukaryota; kingdom Metazoa; phylum Arthropoda; class Insecta; order Mantodea; family Mantidae; genus Tenodera; species Tenodera sinensis. The sequence goes on along the minus strand of CM060969.1, from coordinate 93,167,944 downwards.
CAAGAAAATCAAAATTTTCGAAAAATTTGCCATGTAAAGGGTAGATTAGGGTGGAGCAATTTTATACAAAATCTTCGTGTCGAATCTCTGAAGGACATTAAACTTAAATACCAACTTTGGTTTATAACCGACGTTTCGTTTTTGAGTTATATATTATTCAGAGTCTGAGACACACACACACACACACACACACACACACACACACACACACACACACACACACACACACACACACACACACACACACACACACACACACAGAAACACTAACACTAACACACACATGGACCTTTTTCTGAAGGTGCTTTTTTCTATTCAAGGGGCCTCAAAACATATTTCCGGTGAAATCTCGACATTAATATTTGGGTGGAATACAATATTTCCTCTGATTACTAAGCGAATAGAGAAAGTGCTGTAAATGTAACACCATTATTTTGTTTTTGTCGTTGTGTTCATTCTAGGTTGGAGTGAAGAGCAGTTATTCGTCGTGACACGGCGGCGCCTGTGTCGCGGGTAGTGGACACCCCTTTATTTCTTTCTGTTTGCATGTTAAGACGGCGCAGACAAGGTGGTAGTGCTTTTATGTGAGTTGTTTTTATTTTGTGAGCTTAATTAACAAGCGAGTTATTTATATCTCGCCAGTATTAATTAGAAACCTTGTTTCCCCTTCTTTCGAAAGAAAACAAGAACTGTTGAATCCATAAGACCTGTATCATATGGCAGACAGGAACTTAAGAGTTTATTAGCCGGTCAGGTGAAAGAGCTAATGATTCTCAGAATTAATCCCTCCGTCCTTGGGTTAGCGAGGAAGCCAGAATAAGGGAACAGCCAAATAAATATCTAAGGTTTTGCACCAAAAGTACTTTTTTTTTTTCTATCAATAAAAAATTCTTCGCTCCTTTCTGTATTTAAAATGGAATCACTTTTACTTTCTCTACTACATATAGTAAGTAAAGGAAGTATTTTATTCCACCCAAATATTCGATGTCGAAATAGTGTGTCTGTGAGTCTGTCAAACTGTGGACAGGATAACTCAAAAACGAAAAGTCGGTTAAAAAGCAAAGTTAGTACTTAACTTTAACATCCTTAAAGGATGCGACACGAAGATTTTGAAGCAACTTGCTCCACCCTAAACTACCCTTTACATGGAAAATTGTTCGAATGTGGCTCTACCAATTTTTATTAAAATGTCACATGTTTGAGATATTTTTATTATAAATGAAATGTGCATATTGAATTTTCTGGCTATAGCCCATGAAGTCCTATTTACTCTGGATGACTTTTGCATAACTGGTAAAGAGATAGAGCAAATCTCACTATACAAAAAATGTAGATCTTGCTAAAATACACATTTTATTTAAAAATATTTGTTCCCTAAACTACCCTTTACATGGAAAATTGTTCGAATGTGGTTCTAACAATTTTGATTAAAATGTCACATGTTTGAGATATTTTTAGTATAAATGAAATGTGCATATTGAATTTTCTGGCTATAGCCCATTAAGTCCTATTTACTCTGGATGACTTTTGCATAACTGGTAAAGAGATAGAGCAAATCTTACTATACAAAAAATGTAGATCTTGCTAAAATACACATTTTATTTAAAAATATTTGTTTCGTACAGTGAATCATTTCAGAAATATTCCTTATTATTCGTGTGAGCTTTGGAGAACTTATACTTCCCTCAAATGGAACATCTTTATTCATTTTTTATATGTTAACCGTGCAAAAAGAATGGAATTTGAAAAGTTTTTATTTGATTATCGCTCAAAGCCTACTGCATTCTCATATTCTCCTTGTACCTACAAGAAGATATAGGAATAAGAGTTTGTAAGAATGGTTAGCACAAGAGTAAAAAAAAATTTTTTTTTTTTTTTATTGCTTTAATACAAAATTCAAGAGACCAACAGTAATCTTCAAACTAACGACGAATTCGAAACATATGCGTTCGAATTATCCGAGTATTAGCTTTTATTTAACCAATACCTGAATACAGGAGTTTCAAGCAAATATCGACTTCAGTAGTTGGGTAAGTGCTGCGGCAGAGGTTTATTATACAAATTTGTTATCATTACACTAAAAAATCTCATCACATGACTCTCTACTCTTGTACTAACCATTCTTCCAAACTCTTATTCTTCTATCTTCTTCCCGTTAGTTGAGATAAACATTCGTACAAATTATCTTATTGCTTATTTTCTTTCACGTGCAACGGGAATATGGGAATACAATAGGCTTTGAGCGATAATCAGATCCAGATCTTTTAAAGCTTTCAAATTCTGTTCTCTTTGAACGGTTAACATCTAAACAAATGAATAGCGATGTTCCATTTGACAGAAATAACGAGAAATATCTCCGAAATGGTCCACTCTACAAACAAATTTATACAGACATAAATTGTGTGTTTTAGTAAGATCTACATTTTTGTACAGAAAGATTTAGTCTACCTCTTACGGTTTACCAGTTATGCAAAGTTCATCCAGAATAAATAGGGCTTCATGAGCTATAGCCAGAAAATCCAATATACATTTCATTTGTCATACAAATATCTCAAACATATGGCATTTTAATCAAAATCGTTAGTAATTTTCAATAAAATCAAAATTTCGAAAACTTTTCCATGTAAAGGGTAGTTTAGGGTCGAAAGACATACCTGAAAGACATTAAACTTAAATACCAACTTTGGTTTTTACCCGACTTTTCGTTTTTGAGTTATGCTATCCACAGACAGACAGACAGACAGACAGACAGACACACACGCGCGCGCGCGCGCACACACACACACAGATTCACAGACCTTTTTCTAAAAATGCCTTTTTTAATTCAGGGGGCCTCAAAACATGTATTTCCGGTGAAATCTCGACATCGAATTTTTGGGTATAATACAATAGGTACTTCCCTCACTTTACTACACGTAGTTGAGAAAGTAAAAAATATAACGGGATTCCGTGGCACTCATGTGTGAAATAATGTTTGTTAAATGCATATATCTATGCAGTCGAGTTAAATGAGCATAACGTAGAATATCAACGAGGTAGGACAATTTATGAAGATTTTTTTGGCAAGAGCTAGCATATTTTAATGCGGTTTGCACAAAGTGGTTACAAGTTGCTCGTCAAACGATAACGCTCACACCACCTGCAAACGATAACATCTGTTCCACGAAAAATTACTAACAACTTCCGGAGAGAGGCAGTGCTAAAAGCATTGTTTGCTCCACTTGCCAAGATAAATGAGCCCCATTGTCGTAAACATCTCCCAAGAGCCCGCTCCCCATTTCGCTGCGTGGCAAACGATTTATGGATCGATCACTATCGAGATGTAGGTTTTTCGAATGGGACATGAATATCCCCCAGAAGATTAGATCAACGTCTAAATTCACCCCATTCCGCCGGGCATAACTATTATTCACACCTGAGCTCTTAAAGCCGGGAATAAAACTAATTTCGTCAATTCAATTTTCGTTGTCTTTATAAATGCGTGTCGTCCAGGGTCAGTTTCACCAACTGATGTTAAATAGTCGTTTGCTAACTTTTGATTAAAGGTTTAAGTAAATGTTAAGACTTTTGCGTTTCATGTAGCTTTTACGGCGAATTGTTAGGTAACTCTTGTTAAGATTAAAGAAAACTGCGAATAACCGCTATATAGAAGGAAGTAGCCGATCTATATGGTTTCTGAAGTCGCCCCGAAGTTAGCTAGGTTCATGCCATGTGATTTTCCTAATTGAGGTTAGGAAAACCCAGATGCAGAGGACTTAATGGTTCACCCTCGAGAATCGATAATTACGCACTCATTACTAGTGCTAAGATTTTCACGTGCTAAAACTCGGGAAATATTAATTTTTTTATGCGCTGAAAATGTCAACAATATGTGCCAAAATAAATAAAGTATCTTTTTTAAGATCTGAGTGACTGAGCCATTCTTGAAAGAGATCATCGAGTACTGTAAAGTTAAGGTATAAGACCATATCTATACTTTCTCAAATTTTCCATCCAGAAAGGTTGAAACTTGTCACGAAGAAGTATCTTGAATTTCGAAAATGATCGTTCCACACCAGAAGAAGTAAGTCTAGCATAATTATAGCATGAAACGTCACTCACACTCACATCAATATTTTTCATGTTGCCCGTCCACTCGTACATCAGCGGTCGGCAAGTATATCGGATTTATGACGTAGGAGCGGGCAAATGTTAACGGAGCAACCTGTGAGGAGAAGTGCACATACAGCAGCGGTAAGCACGTGTAATGCCGTGGTGGCTGGTACTGTTGAAGAAGCACTTTTACCAGCGAAGTCGAAACAAATATATCTTGAAGCTTACAATTCTTTCCGAAAATGGTGCTTTGATAGAAACGTTAACAGTTATACCAGTCAGACAGTTTTATTGGTATTTTTGCTAACGATTCATTAATAACTTATTTTTAGGTTGGTATGCTGTAGGGTGTGACGTCATTTCCTACTGGTACTGTAAGTATTAAATACAAGTTTTAGCCTTTTTGGCTATGGTAATTGATAAATGAATTGTAAATTTAACTTACACTACCAAATACGTGTTCGTAATAACTCATGTATCAAATATTACACTGAGAAAACACTGCAAAAGCGGTGTTGAACAACTACAAATGCCACAGCCCAGCATCCCTAAGTGAACCAAATTGACGGAATTGCCACGAGCGTTCAGCAACTGCAGAAAGGGGAATTGAAAATAAGCCTCAACAGGTGACTTCCTATTACAGCTCTGTGCCCTGCGGTTGGTTTTATTAAATAGCAGTTAAAACTAAAAATTTATGCTAATAAAACAAACCGCAAAATTTACAAAATGCAGTACTACATTCCCGTCCGGATGCGGAAATAGCGTCAGGAATACCGCGAGGGGGTGGAAGTGCTTTGAAAGCACCGCTAATTACGAGCTGGGCTGGGGTTGAGGCAATGTGGTATAGAATGCAGCTCCGCCATTAGCTGACTACAGTTTAAACCTGGGTTCTCGAATCCATTTGGGTTCTACGGCCTTTTCGATATTTCGTACTTCATGTTTTCAGTCCTTTTCACTTTACTGCTTGCCTGTGGTAAATAGAGGAAGAATTGCATTCCATCTCAAACATTGCACATCGAGATTTACACCAGAAATACATGTCTCTACTCTACCTAAAAGGTTATTATTTTTTATATATTTAAAAAAAAATGTATTTGATATAAATTGTGTATTTCAAGAGATCTACATTTCTTGTGAAGTAAGGTTTTGTCTATCTGTTACGGTTTACCAGTTACACGAGTCATTCAGAATGAAGAGGACTTCAGAAGCTGTTACCAGGAAATTCAAGATACACTTAGTCATCCAAAGTTTAATTTGAAGAGAGATTTGGCAACGTCACCTTAACATTAAATTGTGATTAAATTCATTCGAATTGAAATAAAAGGTCATTACAACATTGCTCACACAATGTTTGTGCGATAGTGAAATAATAAACCATTTATATCCATTCGTCAAGAAGCTAGATGGCTCCAAATACACAAATTATTAATTTTTTTTTTCGGTGCAAGGGTTCTTTGTTCACAATATTTGTATTGCACATGTTTGTCAAAAAAAAAAAAAAAAAAAAAGTGCGGGATGGCAAACTGATCGGTTTTCTGTTAGGAACCCCGTCCGAAAACCCACGGTTTGGACACTAGAGAGCGTCGAAGTTTAGAACGAAGGATTGTGACAATTTGTTAACATTCGTTTTGGTATCTTAATACGTGAAGGTGTGTAACCCTTTAGCCATTTGCGCACTAGGATGAACAGCCTGAATATAACATTCCTGCGTTACTTGTGTAGTTGCCAGTAAGGTAACGTTTTTAACAGCAGTTCGACACGTCCACAGCTGCTGAAATGTCCGACATGAGCTCCAGCATATTTTGATGTAGGTAAATGTGCGGAATCGCCTCAACTTGGCATATTCATATCGATGGATTGGTAGAGGTGGACTAGTTCCATAGCCACCACTGTTGTCAGATCTGACACCTCTCGCCTATTTTCTGTTGAGTTGTATGAAGAATAGTGTGTATGGCACTTCTGTAACGTCAGCGGAGGACCTTATGGCTCGAGTCCACGGAGCGATTGAAAATCTTCAAAGACAACCGCATGTAATGGGTCATGTGTATGAGGCTCACTACCACCGATATAGGCTCTGCAGTGACGTAGGAGGTACACAGTTCGAAGCCCGTTTAAAATGTTGACAGCTCGATGTTGGGTTTATTGACGAAATGTGAGCGCACACCCATTTCAAACTTCGATGCGTCTAAACCGCACGTTTTCCTTTCAGCTTTTTGCAACAGGCCAGTGAGCGTGTAATTCAATGAAGTTATAGCACTAATTCTGTAATATTAATTTAAGGTGCAGCTATCAAATTGCTAAAACTTTACCTCATTAATCTCAGCAACATGCATCCGCAGAAGCGTGAGTAAAGAGCAAAGTAGACTGCCAATCAAGGCCCAAGGAATTGCTGCAAGCGAAAGAGTTGACAAGCGCTATTTTCATTCGTTTAATTACCTACTGAACAGGTTTCAGAATTTAATTATTTAGATATTCAAATAACAAACACCCAAAGTTTAAATAGAGAGGTAAAAACACAGACCGATATCAGGATGCATAAAATACCTAACTTAGCGAAATAAGTGTATGGCAGTAGAGAGTAAAGTCCGGACCAATCTTAATTTATATACCAGAAACCAGAGCAGATACAGCCAAAACAAACTAAATATTAAGCACATGCGAGTTGAAAATATTAAGAACAATTCAAGGAAAAACCTTGTTAGATAAAATACACAACACAGGGAAAATGGCCAAATTCAGGTCATAACAAAATTCATTAATGCGACGGAAATAGTGAAAAAACAAACACATTAACAGGATGAGAAATAACCGTCTAGTACCGGGATCTCCAAACTACGGCCCGCGGGCCAAATCCGGCCCGCCAGTGTCTTCAATCTGGCCCACGACTGCTTATGGTTTGTTGTTGTTTTTTTAAGTTAACTGTGTCATGAATCACAAATTTATTTATTTAATTTTAATGTATCAATTAATTACAAAATAAAATCTTACAATATTATTTGAGTCAGTTGCGCATTATTACAAATCAACGTAAATATTAACACACATATAATAATACAATAATATTTATTTATAATAGTTGGTTACAATAATTCTGTTGCTGTGATATGTTAGATTGGGAAAAAAAAAAAAAAAAAAAAAAAAAAAAAAAAAAACAACAACAACAACAACACTTAACATTATTTTGTTTTATTTACTTGCTAGGTAAAGGTTAATCACAAGTATAATAATCAGTCAATTAAATTTACATATTATAACTAACAAATAATTGAAATGAATCTCGTTAACATTAGTGACATCCCGCGGTTTCACCTCGGTAGTTATGTTGGGGTAAAGAGTATCGTATATGTATGTAAATCGAAGTTTGGAATGCACATATACATATATCCTAAATATTACACATTAGTTTTATCCTGAAAATCCCTCGGGGACGGGAACGTTAAATTAATGCAAATGAAACTGCGGGGTGTCCCCTTCTGAAAAATACTAATGAGATTCATGTAACTGCCATTTACCACTGGCAATATTTTGCAGTTGTGTACCAATTATTTTGCTTGTACCATTATTAAGAGAGATTTAAGATGCTCGTCGGTTAACCTAGATCTGTAAACATTCTTTGTGTACTTCATTTTGGAGAATGTTTTCTCACACAAAAAGTCATACCAAAAACAGAAAACAGCCCACGAGCAAATAAATTTATGTAAATTATCAAATTGTAACAGTGGAATACTTATAAAATTCCAACAAAGATGAGTTTTGATATTTGTTCTTAATTATATCACTGCACTGTAAATCAATAATTTCCATTTGAAGTTCCGGGGCTAGGGTTTCAATGTCAATATCAGAAGGATTTTGAAAAATCTTAATTTCATTCGCAATGTCATCAAAGTCTGAGAAACGGGTATCAAAATTTATCTTCAAAGCACCCAAAGCATCGATTGCAAAATGGACAGGAAACTCATTCTCAGTAGTGTGGCTGAATATTTCACACGTTTTAAAATGTGTGAGACATTTTTTTCAGTGACTGTGGTTGAAACAGTATTATTTTCTGCCGAAACGATTTGATATTAGTGTATAAAACAGGGAGAAACTAGTTTACTCCTTGCAATCTTAAATTCAGTTCGTTTATATGTTTTGTCAAATCTACACAGAATGCTAACTTCCACAGCCATTCGCTATTTAGTAATTCAATGCTTTCCATTCAAAAAAAATTTCTATCTCTGTTCGTAGTTCAAAAATGCGCTGAAAGACGTTTCCGCAACTAAGTCACCGTACGGCAGTATGATATGGTAAGTCATTTTCTCCAATCTCTTGAATAAGCTCGCGGAATTGTCGCTGATTCAGCCCAGTGGAGCTGACGAAATTAAGAAGTGATATGACTGGTTTTATAACTTCAGATACATCCAAACATTTTCCGCACAAAGACTGCTGATGAATGATACAATGTAAGACTAATGGTTTTGAACCATCGTCATTTTCTACAGCCTTTCTACACAACTGCAATCACTCCTTTATTTTTACCACACATATTTTTCCCTCCATCAGTTGTAATAGAGTTCAAATTTTTCTATCGAAGGTTCTTAGTATTAATGACATTTTCAACCCCCTTGAAATTATCTTCCCCAGCAGTTGTGCCGTGAATACTATCAGTATCAAGAAGTTCTTCATAGTAGTATCTGTCTCATCCAAGATGTCCATTTTTGTCACATAGTTGACATGGTAATATTTTCTGCGATGTCTTGTACCCTCCGAGCCACGGTATTTGCTGACAAACTGAGTTTTAAATAAATTTACCTGTTCAGGACAAATTTCTTCGGCTGCTGCAATTAGGCATTCTTTGATCATTTCTCCATCGGTGAATGGTTTTCCACGTCTTGCAATTTCAAGAGCCACACGAAAGTTAGCACGAGTTGCAGCCTCTTGTTCAGTGTTGACTTTCGCTAAGAAGAAGGATTGCTGCGATTGCTGCGCCTTATTACAGAACTCAATCACGAAATACTGATAGTTCCATTGATCTTTGAATGTTCTGCATTCACTATGTACTTTTCTCTTCTTTTCCATTCTAGTAAATCACACACAAAAACAAGTCAAATCAAAATACTGTTAAGTATGGGCGTTGATCGGTTCGAAAATATATTTTAAACGGGTTTACACACTATGTACTTTATTTCACGATAGTTTCGCTTCCTTCGCCTTCCCAAGGCAGGCAGACTGCAAGGCGCTGCAAGGTAAGGCAGATTGACTGCCGGCTGCTAGCCATCTCGAAGTGAGTGGAATACACCAGAACGTTCTCGAAAGTACTATTAGCACCATCTATTAGCGATAGAGGATTCTACCACTACCTATTTCCGCTTTTGACAACTAGATGTCGTCAAGTGTCACGATCGTAACAATAATACACAATTTGACTAGTCTAGAAATTACAGATAATGGCAGGAAAAATTAAAACGATTCTGGTCCTGTAACTTTCTGGAGTAATCAATACGGCCCTAAGGCTGGAAAGTTTGGAGACCCCTGGTCTAGTAAAAAGATTCAAAGAAGGCAAACCTTTAGATGGGAAAAGGACAAGAGGAGGACACGTTAGGAAATGGACTGACAACATGTATAAATCATCCGAGAAATAGGATTCCTATGTATGCATGATCTTATTCATAAACATCTCATACCAACTTGTACACTCGATATCAAATAAACGCATACATTTTAAGTACCTTTTAATAGTCATAAATGCATCAATTTTACTCATTTTAAAATATTCTTTAGGTCGTTGAAAATCCTGGCCTAGATATTTATTTGTAACTATCTCGTCTACATCAGTAAATACCACACAGCGAATTTGCCTAGTCGTTGAACGTTGGTATCACTGGTGTTGTCATTTATCTCGACCAAACTCGTCTCTTGGGTGTAAGTAAATGCAGTTATTCTGAATTAATAAAGACACTTTTATTGCGTTTTACCACTATATTTTTATTTAATTGCGAGTCGAGTGACAGAAGTATTAAATTACGTTACGCCAAGCCAAGCCACGTTAAGCGAGAAAACAGTTTACTGTTGCGAATTTTCAAATAATTAATAACGTTCTCTAAACCTTGCCCAATTGACAGTTGTTTCCTTCCCTTTTACCATGATTGGCTAATGTAGATCTTCAAATGTCACACAAGTCGTATGCAATGCAAGAATAGGAGATAACAGCTATATATGAACGCCATCAGGTAGTATTGTGGAAGTGAGAGATACTGTGTGCACAAGAGGCAGGCGAACTTAGGTCAGTTTAACTTTAGGGCAAAGTCCCGGATAGGAATTTGAGTTATCCATACCTAGTGAAGAAGTGTGTAGTGGTGAAATGCAGAAAGTGATAAAAAGAGGTGACGTGAAAACGGAACTGGAAACATGGTTCCAAAATGAGTTGAGTGTATAAGTACCTTCTATGGCACAATTATTATGTTTAGCAAAATCAGTAGGGATAGTGGACAGCTTAGAACTAAATACGATGAAGTGGGGACAATAATTGTTGGGGATTTTAATGCTAGTATAGGACAACAGATTAGGCTTAGCAATTTAATTGAGCAGTAGCATAAAGAGAATACGCTTAGCAAAGATAAGGTTACAAATATTAAAGCAAGGAAACATAAATTTTTGTGAGCAAAATGACCTATGATTTGCAATAGATGTAAAGGCTCCCATTTAGAAGGGGATTTTACATATGCTAATTACAATGGTGTAAGTGTGGTAGACATATGTTCACCAGAGATTGAAAAGTGGATTTTAGATTTTAAGGTCATGAATACAGTAACAATTAGCTTCTATCTCCTGATATTAAAATTAGAAGTAAATACTGATAAGAAGAACTTGTATATGAAATAAAGCTACTCAATCTATTTAATAGATAATAATTAATGTTAATATTGTATGTAACATTGTAATAAATAATACAATAATCGTTTGTGAATGTATTACAGCAGGATATAAACATACTGAAACATGTTGCCCAAGATTTCCTACAGGAAACACTTCCTTCTGTGGAAATCGAGTATAGATCGATTCTCCTTCACAAGCAAAGAAGAGGTTCAAAGAAAGATTTGCTGCAGGCTCACGTGAGTGATATGGTATCATTACAGTGAAGTTTGTGAAATATAGCCCTGCGATAAACGCTAAGTACTGGTGTGATCTCCTCAGGAACTCCCCCTCCCCCCCCCCCACCCTCCCCTACAACAGCATCAATAACGAACAAGAGAGGTCTCTTTTTCTTACAACATATGTACCCTACCACAAATTTTGTTTCGATCACCAAGGAAACAGGAAATATATTTATGTTTAATTATTTATTTGGTGTAGGGGATAAAGAAAGTGAGTTGATAGGTGGTCAAAAGCTAGTCGGTATATGATGGCTTTGAAATTTCATTTTTACTTTCCTAGTAAGTAGAGCAAGTATTGTATTCCACCCAAAAATTCGATGTCGAGTTTTCACCGGAAGTATGTTTTGAGGCCCCCGTGAATAAAAAACAGCATTTTTACCAAAAAGGTGTGTATATGTGTGTGTGTGTGTGTGTGTGTGTGTGTGTGTGTGTGTGTGTGTGTGTGTGTGTGTGTGTGTGTGTGTGTGTGAAATTAAATTATTTTGTTATTTAACGACGCTGTCAATTGCCAGGATCACATCAGCGTCGCCGGTGTGCCGGAATTTCATCCCGCAGGAGTTCTTTTATATGCCAGTAAATCTACTGACATGGAGCTGTCGTTTTTAAGCACACTTAAAAACCATCGGCCTGGGTCGGGTTTGAACCCGCGACCTTGGAATCAGTAGGCCAGCGCCTAACCAACTGAGCAACCCAGACCGACAGTGTCTGTGCACAGTATAACTCAAAAACGAAAAGTCGATTACAAACCAAAGTTGGTATTTAAGTTTAATGTCTTACGAGGATGAGACATGAAGAGTTTAAAATAAAATTACTCCACCCGAAACTACCCTTTACACGGAAAACTTATCGAAAATGGCTAACGATTTTGATTAAAAGGACGTATGTTTGAGATGTTTTTATGGCAAACGAAATGTATATTTTGAATTTTCTGGCTATAGCCTATATAGTCCTGTTTGATTTGGATGACTTTTGCATAACTGGTAAACCGCAAGGCGTAAAAGATAGACCAAATCTTACTACACAATGCTGAAACACTCAATTTATATCCAAATATTTTTTTTTTTTTTTTTTTTTAACAGTGAACCATTTCGGAGATATTCTTTATTATTTGTGTGAGTTTTGGAAAAAATACTTTCGTGAAATGGATCATTGTTATTCATTCTTATGTTAGTCGCGCAAAGAGAACGGAATTTGAAGGACTTAAAATATTTGACTATCGCTCAAAGCCTAGTGTATTCTCATATTCTCTTTGTACCTTCAAAGAAATAAGCAATTAGTAAATGTTTATCTCGACTAACGTGAAGATATAGGACTAAGAATGTGAAAGAATAGTTAGTACAAGAGTATAAAAATTCATGTGAGTGCAACACATCAGATTTTTCAATTAGATACGGCTGAAAGAACAGCGCTTTTATCACACAACTTTCAAAGTGACGAATTAGGAGTGCAATGAAATTTTGAAACTCCAACATTACGCACAAGTATTTTATATGTTTAGATTGTTATGTACTCAGGAATAAAAAGACGCCACGACTGTAACGTAGTTTAAGCAAGGAGAGAGAGAGATTTCTTCTTGTGTCTCCAGCTTGCAAAATTGCTTTAAAGAATCAACAAGGAAATTCAATCACTGTCACTTGCAGATTTGGTTCTCCACTACCACGTGAAATGTAACTAACAATGACTCATCGATTAACCCAGAAATGGTACATGGGTACATTTTACGCAACAGGTTAGAGGGAGGGAAGCAAAATTCTCCCCACGTGATTGCAATGTCACGTGAGCGAACCTTGTGCCTCCCAGCCAGAAAATGTGACGACGCATTGTAATGGCGGCGCCGTGGCCGAGCGGTTAGCGCGCTGGCCTACCACCTAGGCGGCCCGGGTTCGATCCCAGGGACCCGCATGTGGTATTCGTGGTGGACGAAGCGGCGTCAGGGCGGGTTTTCTCCGGGTTCTCCGGTTTCCCCCGCCATCTCATTCCATGTATCATCAGTGTCACTGCCTGCGGTGTCGTAGTAGTAAAAGCGGCCGTTAAACACTACAACAACAACAACGCATTGTAACAGCTAATGCAGGGGTACTCAACGGGTCAGCATACGCTTGCTTCCCCTACCACTGACCAAGGCAAGGAGAACCAGACCTGCTAGTCAGAGGCGGATGGCGCGGAGTATTTATAGTAGTACATGCAATTCAATGGGAGAACGAATATTTTTTGTTTTCGAGATGACGATTAAGTTAAGTGCTTGATTTGTAATAGTTGCACATTTATACCACTTCCCTTGCTTACGTTCCGTGTTCAGGATAAACGTTATTCTCCTGGAAAAATACAACGAACTTTTGAAGCAATTATACGACACGTTCTCTTCACAATATAAAGACCTAAAACCATTTGAAACCACAATCCAATCATTTTAGAGCCACCTAGTGTAGTTAGTTAAATACAAAATCTGCAAGTTTATAGCCTTCCCTTATCTTATGCAGTAATGTCCTTACACTGCCTTATGATTAACATACTAAATTGTTTCTCTTTCACCACAGATAAAGCGGTAAGGTTCCAATTGCTATTTAAGCTTCAAAGTATTTTAAAATTATTTGATCAATACAATAAATTGTTTGGTTTTAAATTAAAGATGTTCAAAGTTTGAAACACGAAATACAATAGCTTATATTAAATAAACTAATAAGACACTAAACTCCTATAAACCGAAATTTAGCTTAATGCACTAAAGCAGCGGTCATCAAGTATCGGACTTATGACGTAGGAGCGGGCAAACGTTGACGGAGCACTCTGTGAGGAGAGGACACGAGCTGTGTATATACAGCAGCGGTAAGCACGTGCAATGCCGTGACGGTTCGTATTGTTTTATTTGTTACTAAAAGTAATCTAATTTTAGATTATTAAGAGACCAATATGAAATGTTAGTTTATGATGAATTAGAATTTTTATTACTTTTGTTAATAATAAACTGGCGGTTGATTCAGTGATGTAACTTCCCAAGAGTCCTGGACAGTAACTACTATATTACGTTTAACGAGCTAGACTCACCTTACTATGCATATTGTTATAATGTTGGCATGCTTTTCGTATTTACGATAGCCAAAGAGAGGACTCCATGAGGATAAATAAATAAGTAAATAAGAAGATAGAGAGGTCGACAGACAGACAGACAGATAGATAGATAGATAGATAGATAGATAGATAGATAGATAGATAGATAGATAGATAGATAGATAGATAGATAGATAGATAGATAGATAGATAGATAGATAGATAGATAGATAGATAGATAGATAGATAGATAGATAGATAGATAGATAGATAGATAGATAGATAGATAGATAGATAGATAGATAGATAGATAGATAGATAGATAGATAGATAGATAGATAGATAGATAGATAGATAGATAGATAGATAGATAGATAGATAGATAGATAGATAGATAGATAGATAGATAGATAGATAGATAGATAGATAGATAGATAGATAGATAGATAGATAGATAGATAGATAGATAGATAGATAGATAGATAGATAGATAGATAGATAGATAGATAGATAGATAGATAGATAGATAGATAGATAGATAGATAGATAGATAGATAGATAGATAGATAGATAGATAGATAGATAGATAGATAGATAGATAGATAGATCCTGACTGCGTTACTGGCTTCTCAACTCGCACTTACACAGTGCAAAGGCTGCTACTGTTCAGAGGAGGGGTATTGCCCGACCCTCCCCTACTCTGATCTTTGAACCAGCTGCCCTGAGGAAACAGAAAACCTCCGCGGAATGACGTCACAGAGCGAGAGACCTGCCCATCCCTGCACTAAAGTAGTATTCTATCTAATGTGCGACTCAGTCGACTATTGAGAAACTTCCCTAGAATTAGAATTATTTACTCATAAAGCGGACTTACCAATAACCTCATTCCTAGATAATGAATCATGGACTTACCTGTAACACAAGAAACAGAAATTAGAGTTGGTTTAGTACACTCAGACTGTACAGCCTCTTCTTAAAGTTCTCGCCCTGACTCAGACGTAAAGAGTCAAATGATTGATCCTACATGGAAATTTGGTATAAAGTTCGGAAAAAAGAAATCAACATTTTTACTTTCTCTACTAGGTATAAGCAGGGAAAGTATTGTATTCGACACAAAAATTCAATGTCGTCACCAGAAATATGTTTGGAGGTCCCCGAATAAAAAAAAAGTACTTTTAGAAAAAATTTCGTCTCTCTCTGTTTATGTGTGTTTCTGTCTATAAGCACCATAACACCATGTTTATCTCGACTGACAAGAAGATGTGGGAATAAGAGTTTGTAAGAATAGTACAAGAGTAGAGAAAGTCATGTGAGTGCAACACATTGTTATTACATGACTTTAAAAACACATTTTGACTTGTTATATTATAAATGCGTATATTTATATAATGGCCCTGTCCTTAGCGCGGTGTGGCATTTTGTCTACCAAGCGGGAGACCTGGGTTCGATTGCCGAAACTGGCCAGAGTTGTTTTATTCAGCTTTCTTTACACGCAGTCATGAACCAGTAATGGGCGACTTCCTTAAATATCTAGAGCATACTGATAGCTTTCCTGTAGAAAGTGATGTGCACGGAGTTCCCATCTGCAATTACAATGACACCCCAACAGATCAAAGGAAGAATCAAGATTGCACTCTCTCCAGAATGAAGAGGATTGTTTCAAAAGGTTTAACCCTTGCTGGTGGAAGATATATTTTAAACTTTCTTCAATCTGTAGACACTCCGCGAGATGAAGATTCAAAACCGTTACATAGGTTCCAATCTAGCACTAAAGAGTTACACGAAATAGCAGATTCAATAATGTTAGATTTGATGCGCTTTAAAATAACCAATAGTAAAGTCACAATATCATAACTTGCCTGTATTTGTTTAACCATAGCAACGCCAATCTTTATCTGAAACTTATTAGAGGCAGGTACTTAGATGTTAGACCGGCACTAAATGAAACATTAAAAATACTCTGTAAATCAAAGTTAGTATCTTCATGAGAAATGAAGTATACATATATATCTTGAGTTTTCAGGAAATACCCTCTGAAGTCCTGTTTATTCTGTACGACTTTTGCATAACTAGTAAACCTAAGAGATAGACAAAATCTTACTGCACGAAAAATCTTATGTGTTGCACACACATGACTTTCTCTACTCTACCATTCTAATTCTTCTATCTTTTTCATGTTAGTTGAGATAAACATTTGCAGAAATTATCTTATTGTTCGTTTTCTTGCACGAACAACGGGCATATGGGAATGCAATAGGCTTTGGACGATAGTCAAATCTTTTAAACTTTTAAATTCCGTTCTCTTTGCACGGTTAACATATAAAAATAATAGCGATGTTCCATTTGACAGAAGTACCAAGTTGTCCGAATACTTACACAAATAACAAGGAATGTCTCCGAAATGGTTCACTCTACAAAAAAAATTATTTGTACATAAATTGTGGATTTTAGCAAGATCTACATTTTTTATAGTTAGATTTGGTCTATCTCTTACGGTTTAGCAGTTATGCAAGTCATTCAGAGTAAATAGTACTACATAGACTATAGCCTGAAAATTCAAGATATACATTTCATTTGTCATAAAAATATCTCAAACATATGTCATTTTAATCAAAGTCCTTATAACCATTTTCTAGAAAATCAAAATTTTCGAAAAATCTCTCCTTTAAAGGGTAGTTTAGAATGGAGGATATTATTTTTCAAAATCTCCCTGTGGCATCCTTGAAAGACATTAAATTTAAATACCAACTTTAGTTTTTAATAGACTTTTGGTTTTTGAGTTATGCTGTCCCCCCCCCCCCCCCACACACACACACACACACGTGATTCAGATTCAAAACATTTCCGGTTAAATATCGACATCTCATTTTTGGGTGAAATACATTACCAGTAGAGAATTAAAAAAAAAACAGTTTTAGAAGATGAGTGAGTGACTCTGTGTGTGTGTGTGTGTGTGTGTGTGTGTGTGTGTGTGTGTGTGTGTGTGTGTGTGTGTGTGTGTGTGTGTGTGTGTGTGTGTGTGTGTGTGTGTGTGTAAGAGAGAGAGTGTGCGTATGCGGACAGCACAACTGAAAAACGAAAAGTTGGTTAGAAACCAAATTTGGTAGTTAAGTTTAATGTCTTTCAAGGATGCGACACGAACATTTTGAACTAACCTAACTAACCTTAACTAGGAAAATTTTTTGAAAATTTTGATTTTCTCAAAAATGGCTCCAAGGATTTTGATTAAAATGACATATGTTTAAGATATTTTTATGATAAATGAAATGTATATCTTGAATTTGCTGCTATAGTCCATAGAGTCCTATTTACTTTGGATGACTTTTGTATAATTAGTGGTAAACCGTAAGAGATAGACAAAATCTTGTTATACAAAAATGTAGATCTCGCTAAAACATACAATTTACGTCGAAATAAGGTTTTTTTTAGTGACCCATTTTGGAGATATTTCTTGTTATTTGTGTCAGTTTCGGAAAACAAAACTTTTGTCAAATGCAACATCGTGGTTCATATCTTTATATGTTAACAGTGGAAAGAGAACACAATCTCAAAGCTTACTGTATTACCTTATTAGTCGTGCACTTACATGAAGATAATTTGTACAAATGTTTATTTCAACTAACACGAAGAAGATATAGGAATACGAGTTTATGAGGATGGTTAGTACAAGAATAGAGAAAGTCATGTAAGTGCAACACATTCGATTTTTCATAGGTAACTGTTGTAAACTTAACTCCGCCCCTTGATACATGATTTAATTTGTTTATTGCGTTCGTCCTGAGTTGTGGAACTTGGCAAGTAAGTTGAGAAGCACGTTGTGGTTCCTACGAGCGAGGAAGGGCGCATCTTCAAGGAGAGTTGATGGAGTTTGAGAAGTGGTGTTTTCTCTCTCCCTCAGGGCTGCTTTGTATCGATAAAGTGGACAAGAAGACAAAGCAACAGGTGGCCATCAACCTCGGCTACAGAAGCGGAATAACTAATTACTCCGTTGTTCTACTGGAGAGTCAGGTTTCCAGTGGGTGTACATTTCCTGGAAACAATGTTGCCAACTTAAAACAGTGTAAGGGGTTACTCATACACATACGCATAGTCTTGCTCAATGATACTTTAAGGCAGGGTTGCCAGGTCTCCCGTATTTCAACCTTATTTTATTTTATCTCCCGGCTCCCGTATTTTGGACTATTTCTTCCGTATTTCATTCGCTGCCATGAATTCTGAGTTTTAGAAGGATATTTGGAATATGCGATATATCGAAGTGGTAGTTCCTTTTTCCCAATGTTGACAGCAGTGTTTTAACTAGCTGTTGGTAGCAGCGAGCATTCTTGTCTTATTGGCTGTTAGAGCGTAGCCAATCTTTAAGCGTATCTGTGGTCATGTGATGCATGACGTCAGCACGCTTCACGTTCACTTGAATTGAAGAAAGGAGCATATGTTTTGTTTGTTTGTGGTTCTGTAAAGGAAGTAAAATCATGGAAGGCGATTGCCGCAATTAACTGAACAAAACTCCACCCAGGAAGAAACCTAAGTACATGTGCGTTTATCATGCAGACTGCCTAATAATGAAATTCCAAACATACATATTGATTAGATCTTTGATGTAGCTTTTTAAAAGAGTGAAATAAGTGAGATTACGAAATCACCATTTTGTAAATATACTCACTGCCTTGAATGTTACGAATAAATATGTAAACGCTAGTCCTGTCCAATACGCATACATCTGAAATCAATGCAGAGAAAAATTGACATATCGACAATATGTTCAGGTATTACGAAAACATTTTTAAATCTCCCGTATTTTTAGCTTGAAAATCTGGCAACCCTACTTTAAGGTGAAGTTTGGCAACAAAGCTGACGTGTAAACTCACATGACTTCCTCTACTCATTCTTATAGAAATAGTTTTATTCCATAATTACACATTTCCTATGAGTACAAGGGGAACATGGGAATACAGTACGTTAAGGGTTAGTGAAATCTTAAGAGCTGGTCGGTATGTGAGGTTTTGAAATTCTATTTTATTTGCATGCCTAGAACATTCAAAATGGAATAAGACTTTCCATTTGAAACAAGTGTAAGTATTTGAAAATTCGAAATAAATTCCAAGGAATATCTCAGAAATGGTACCTTCACGAAAAACTTTGATATAAATTGTGTATTTTAAGATTTTGTAGGTGGATCTCTTGCAATTTGCCAGTCATCTAGGAAGCCATTCCCACAAAATTCAAAGCATACATTTCTTTGTCATTAAAATATCCCAAAGCTATAGAATTTTAATTAATATTTTAAGAGCCATTAAACTTTTGAGATAATTTTCCACCTGAAGGGCACTTTGGGGTAGAGATATTTTCTCGAAAATCTTTGTATAACATCCTAGAAAGATGCTGATCTTAGGCTTCAGTTTTTGAGCTAAACGCTCCTAATTAAAATAGCTTTATTATATTTTCATCATTGCAATAGTTTTGGAGAAAAACTAGTAGGCAAAAGCGTTAGCCCCCAAAACATTACACGAATGCGAAAGCGCCCGAGCTGTTTACATCCACAAACCAGTTCAATAACCTGAACAACCTCAATGCAACGTTGTTGACTTACTTCACGTCTGAAACAGTTGCTCGGAGTATTCCTTCACGTCTTTTAAGTGATTAATTATTTCGAACCCTCTGTGATGTCCCATAATTACTACCGAAGCTATTTCAGAAATAAGTTACTCTAATCATCTTAAAAGTAACAAACTTATCTTGGTACATTCTTGTGCAATTACGCATCCAATTTGAATCAAAAACAATTTTATTTGTTCGAAATCGGCTGATCAAAGAACAAAATATAATTAGACTTTTTTATTTGTAACGCTTCTCTAAAGCACGTATTAGAAATGAGTTCGCTTCCATCCTGTATATCAATGTATGCGGAAAAGAATGAAGATTTCAATAGTGAAAAAACTACATTTTTACCTCGAAAATACAATTTGCCTTATTTTCTAGAAACTTGGGAAAAATCCGAGAAGAATTACATAAAAAGCCTCCAATCTCCTTAAGAGGTGGAATCAGGATTTAAAAATGCAATGCCATAGTCGGGATTTGAACCACGGATCTTCCTTTTATCGAGCGGCTGCATTAACCACTTTGCTGGCATAAATAAATAACAACTCCAATCTGCTGTTTTTAATCGCAATTTAATTCCCTCATTTTCACACAAAAGGATTTACACACAATTACATGATGGCATTTCGCTTATTTTATACAGAATATAACGCAAGCTTTAGTATATTTAATTACTGGATAAAATGATACATACGTACTGAGAGAGAGAGAGAGAGAGATAGAGGGCCACGAACCATTAATTTAAGGGGTTGCACATCTGCGGCAAGCCGCAACCACTTCATGTGCATTTGTTTACATTAGTGTGGACAATGGCACGGAGTTAATTTGGTCCAGGTTTCCTGGAAGGTAGAATAATGGATAAATCATTATTGAGCTTGCAATAGCATGGAAGCAGAGGTTGAGCTATAAATGCTGCAGTCTGTTGGCATCCAAATTTAACCTCTTACTTTTAGTGGCTGCATTTTAAAGAATTTCTACAATAGGATTATAAACTGGTCTGGTTAAAAGACGTTTTGTTACTGTCTTAATTCTCAAATAGGAAGTCGTTATTCGCCTTTTCCTCCTAGTCATACAAAGAGAACAAATTTCAGTGCCTTCACATAGCGATCAACTCTAAATATTTTACCATCGCCATTCGCATGTTTCCTTTTTACCTAAGGGAAATAGCCAATGACATCATTTCTACAAAATTCCATTAATAGGAAGTAGAAAGAATGGTTTGGAATTACAGTGACAGAAAAGTAGCCGGACTGGAGTTTGTCGTTTTGGTCACTCTGGTGTCAGAAGTGGGATTCTTAGAATTGTCATTTTCTCCCAATATTATTTCCTATAACAGCAATTTTAGATGTTGTACGTTCTTTGTCTAACTTTAGCCAGTTTCAATTATTGAAATAGTATTGTAGCTTTATTCAATTCATGTACTGCTTTCTGCCAGCGCTACATAATCTCTATTATGTGCACGGAGGAATGGTTTACTGTTTCATTTCGCTATCATTCCTTTCCTCTTTGTGCTGTGTTTCTCGAGGTGACATTCTTGATTATTTGTCCATTATATTCGTGGCATGTACAGATGCTAGCTAGCGGCGCAGTGTAATCAATATGTTTCAACATTCGGCGGGCTCGCTTCAAGAACATCCGACAGAATGACACGTCCTCCTCATATACGAACTACTGGTATACAATAGCAGTTCATGTTCGCTGACTGAACCTTAATTCGATTACACGCTACCCGCACACGCATATACACAACTCGGTAAATGGAGAACAATGCCAATCTTCCTTCCTTCTCATGGAGGGATTCAAGAGACCAAATCAACACCTATACTCATTCGCAAATACAATTTCTAGTCGACAGCTATTCTCCAGAATTCGCGCGGTGTGTTCTATAGCTATGATGCAAGCTAAATTTGATTCTCTCAAATCCAAAAGCAGGTGATAAACGCCAGACGCATCTTGCGTCTCCCAAACCTGCAGATGTATCTCGCATTTAGATGAACAAAGCCGCTTCGTGTTAGCAGAGAACTCTGAGTTGAATCGTGGAGTAAAAACGGCTAAAACACACTGAAGATCTCTAATCCACAATGTAAAGTACAGCAAACAATGAGAGAGCATGGAAAAAAATCGGATGTATTGCACTCACATGACTTTCTCTACTCTTGTACTAACCATCCTTACACACTGTGTGTGTAGGCTTAAGCCACGCTTTCCTCCCATCTGAAAACTGAACTAAACTATAGCTTTTTTCAGGTGGTGGTCACGTGATCATTAACGGGTGCATTGATTGTTATGGAAATGCCTTCCTCCGACCGAGAATTGAACTGAACTGAGAACTAAATTCGTTACTTCACACCACATACCAGGCCGGCGAGCAAAGGCACCCAGCGTAAGGCTGCCTCGCGCGACTGTTTGTGCAGCACAGTGAGCGCAGCACTTAACAAAGGACTGCTGGAACCTTCGAGAGGCGTCAAGCGGAGAGCGTCTTTGTTTAAGTTCCAGAACGGACGATGTGACATCATCCCCGCTATATAAGGAGGCGAGGCAACGAGTTACCCTGAAGACACACAACGTTTATTTTGCGTGCGTACTAGGCACGTAATGTGCGTGCAGATTAGCTTCACGGCGTGTAATGGGACAATACACATGCTCAGCGCGAAGTAAAGCGAGCGTAAACCTGCGTCTTAGCGGGGAGCAGAATTCAAATGCAAGAACGCACGTAATCTAGGAACCACGCGCGTACTGAACTACCTAGCATAAACAAGAGAACAATTGAAACACTTCACATTCAGCGCGTTTAGTTTGCGTTCTCCTTCTCAAAGTGTCTCTGCAATTGCAAATATGGACACAGAGCGATTAATAAGTAAGGTTGAAATCCGTGCTGTGTTATGGGGTACCACTTGTGGTGTATACAAGGAAAAGCGTCTCTTTATATTTGAAAGAAGTTCATCAAATGAAGAAGCTGACATGGAAAATAATTTAAAATGCTGTCACTGTCTTCACGGAGTGAAGGACACAGTGTATAGATATTGTCGTGTAAATGCCTATCACTGTTCATTGGCTGTACCCATCACCTTCCTCCTTTTTTCATTATTTTTAATACGAGATAGCCAAGACTCACTACAGCAATAGCTTCATCAGCTTCCTTCTTGGTGAACGGGCGTAAAAGCGGGCGCAAAGATTGCGGGCGTGTGTCCCGACACTTCGAGGAGTTATTTGCGTCGAACTGAACAAGTTTTAAAGGGTATTGACTGATTGAATCGTCAGTGAATGAGAGAGAAAGTGAAGACAGTGAAAGGAGTGAGCCAAGGTTACGAGAAGAAACTAGTTGTGAGTTGTAATACCGCCAAGCGCCAGCAAAAGAGAAGTCTGTATTTGTTCAAACATTTTGAAAGTAAACTAAGTGAGAAAAAAAGAAATTAGAATTCTTCCAGAATTGTCTCTAAATGTTATCTAAAATGATGAGAAAAGATCTAGTGAAAAGTTACGAGAGTTCACATTTCATAGTAAACAAATCGAATGGGTGAGCAAATAAACAGTTCAATGCACCTATCATACGGGAGGCCCGGTCGCCTTCTTGTGGTGGGCAGAGAGTGCCAGTGAGTAGAGAATGTCCTATGAATGCAACACACTGTTGTTTTCCTCCACGTAGTTGTATGATTTAATTTTAAATAGTGCAGCAGGAAGGGCGTTATTTCTTGTTGGCAGGAAATGCACAGTTCAAACAAAGGATTCTCCCATATAGCGTTATATTGCCCAAGTAAATACAGATAAGATATGAAATACCCCCCCCCCCCTCCACACCCTCTCCAAAAATCGATATTATCTTGTATGTTGTTGCTTGCCCAGCTGTGAAGAATGGAAATAGACCCGTCACACGCTTATATGGCTGCCTGCGTGTTCTCGTGCAAATTTGTGGCAGCAGTCGAGAGAAAAATTCACACCTTACTTACTAAATAAGCACCACCTTTGGCATGGGCCATTTACATTGCGTGGAAAGCGACTATTTACCATCTCCCTGCGACCTATTTCCATAGACGAACTGCTTTGTGCTTTCTCGCCTGTATAACACTGCTTCGAGCCCTTACTTCTCCTCTGTCATTAAAATAAAGGGCTATTCCCTGGTTTCTTACAAAGTTTTATTTCCAGATAATCGCTATATCAGACTGCCTCTGGGGTTGAGTAATCACCGTTCTCGCTTCTCAACCCACAGTTTCTGAGTTCGAGTCCCGATTGGAATTAGGAACCTTTTTTTTAACCAGAATCTTTCCTTATCTCCCACAGTCTGTACTCTCCGAAATGGTTCAATTTACATACAAAATTATTTGGACATAAATTGTGTGTTTTAGCCAGATCTACATTTTTGTATAGTAAGATTTGGTCTATCTTACTCTTTACCAGTTACACAAAACTGATCCAGAGCTATAGACATGGGCTATAGACATGGGCTATAGCCAGGAAGTTAAAAATATAGATTTTATTTGTCATAAAAACATTTCAAACATATGGCATTTTAATCAAAATCGTTAGAGCCATTTTCGAATAAATGACAGTTTTCGAATGTAAAGGGTGGGGTGGAGTAATTTTCTTCAAAATCTTCGTGTCGCACCCTTAAAAGATATAAAACTTAAATATCCGCCTTGGTTTTCAACCGACTTTTCGTTGTTGTTGTAGTGTTTAACGCCCGCTTTTACTACTACGGCACCGCAGGCGGTGACACTGATGATACATGGAATGAAGATGGAGCACCGGTGGAATGAGATGGCGGGGGAAACCGGAGCACCCGGAGATAACCCGCCTTGACGCCGCTTCGTCCACAACGAATACCACATGCGGGTCCCTGGGATCGAACCCGGGCCGCCTAGGTGGTAGGCGAGCGCGCTAACCGCTCGGCCACGGCGCCGCCGACTTTTCGTTTTCGAGTTATGCTGTTCACAGACGACTGCCAAACACACAATTTCTTTCTTTTTCTTTTTTTTTTTTTTTTTTGTTTTGTTTTGTTTTGTTTTGTTTTGTTTCAGGGGGCCTCAGAACATATATTTCCGGTGAAATCTTGACATCTAATTTTTGGGTGGAATACGATACCTCCTCTACTAGTAGAGACAGTTAAAAAGTAGTACAAAATGTGGCAGAAGATTAACAAATAGGAGCAACGATATTTTCTAAGTATCTGAGCATCACGCGGAGCACCCGATGAAGCCTATTTATGTGTGAAGAAGTGCACATATCAGACAAAGATGAGAGCTGGAGGAGCATTCTTCAATATCTCAGCTATAGAGACAAGAATTGGGTCAACTCCACCCTAATCTAACCTAACCCAACCTCACCTCACCTATTTTTTCGCAGACTTCAATTTTCCTTCACCACCACCACCCTACATCCCTCTTCGCGTATCTGTTCTATAAAATATAGAATATAGGAAGCCTGACAGCTTTTTTCACCGACCGCTTTTTTCACCGACCACTTTTTTCGCGACACGTTATTAATTATGTTTTAAAGTTCGTTGTATTCCTTGACCTAGTGCAGCAAAAAGCGACTGCAACTTAAAGAATACTATACTCCCATATTACCATTGTACCTCAAGGAAATATGCAATAAAAGCATTATACGAATACACCACAAGCGAAGAGAGAGTCATGATTTTTCCTCCTAGTATTACCTTGTCTCTGCTCTCTTCTTGGCTGTCAGTACGCTGGTGTACGTTGAAATAAATACGATAATGCCACAAGGGACGCACGAACGTCATTCAGTTATCGCTGTATGATTGATTATACGAGTGTGTAGCAATGGGGAATGAACAGAGGAAATAGGCGGGAGGAATATTTAGACTCGCTCTTCCGGCGGATCCCTCAGAGACCTCGGCGAGGATTCTACGAGCAAGATGTATGTATGGGGAATTACAAATAAGAACTACTGCATTACAATATTTGTCACTCAAATTTGGTAAAAGAAAAATTGAAAAATATTCCTTTTTACTTTCTCTACTGGTAAGTAGAACAAAGTATTGTATTTCACCCAGAAATCTGATGTCAAGATTATATGTTTTGAGACCCCCTGAATACAAAAAAGCATTTTTAGAAAAAGGTCCGCGTGTGTGTGTGTGTGTGTGTGTGTGTGTGTGTGTGTGTGTGTGTGTGTGTGTGTGTGTGTGTGTGTGTGTGTGTATGGCAGTGTGTCTATAGACAACATAACTCAAAAACAAAAAGTCGGTTAAAAACCAAAGTTGGTATTTAAGTTTAATGTCTTTCAACAGTACGACACGCAGATTTTGAAGACCACCTTTTGTGATACTGCTCTTTGGTCCATGCTGTCACTATGGTCCTTAGTAAAAGTACAGCTATTTGATAAACGGCACCTTGAGATGTATTCACTTCGGAGAGTTAGTTGATTTTTTCTCTCCGTCTAACAGTGTTCCCACAAACCAATAACAAACTTTTTTTTTTTTCATGGTTAGAACTGTGTTGTAAAATGAACAACGCTTTTAAGATATAGTATCCGTTTTGTTTCGCATCTCAATAGACACATGACGCATAGGCCTATAGTGTGAAGTCACTAGTGATGCAGGAAACATTTAAACTCAGTTCCAATACAACATTCGCTATCACGATACAACATTAAATCCGCCCACTCAGCGTCATGTTTACTGTGACACGCCTACTTTAAAGTACTAACCAACCTCAAAACATACTAGTCATAATAAGTAAAATTGTAAGTTCGTAAATGAGACAAATATTGATGTGATGTTGTTCATTACCGAGCCCTCAACTGAGGGGGTCAGTGCAACAGTGGTCTAATCCTCCCCGATACACAATTTGCAATATTGACACCATCTGTCAGGTTTTCGTGTGAGCTAGCTTCCCACTATATGCTTTAGACCAAAGCCCAATCCTTATATTAAATTGGAGCTACTGATATTTTCCCCTCAGACGAAAATCCATGTTCTTTGAGTGCAACCATAAATAGCCAAAGAAAAGATAAACACATCCTATATCTTAGCAATGTTAAGTCTAAACCAAAATATGTCAGCTAGATCAATAAATCCAAACAAACCTAAACATTTTAATGACCTCTTAAAATATGTCCCACCAGTTTATTATACATTTTACAATACTTCGATTTCTCAAAAGTTATTCAAAACTGTGAAAATGAGATGGATGGTAAATGCTTTGCAATGCCTGATTATGCAAAATAGACATGCAAATAAAACTGTGAACGTCACACTTCCAAAGAATTGAGTGAATAAAACATATTGAATATGTCCTACTTTTAAACAATAGACACTTTAAAGCTTTTAAATAATTGTATGGATAAAACACGTTTCATTTTATTAAAAAAAGTACAAGTTTACTGTAAGGATCCTGTGTCAGTGCAACAGTGGTCCAGCCCAGAAAAAGATTTGCAGCACAACACAAAATCTTTTATATATAAAAAATACTTCACCACTGATCAGTGCATTGCTGTTTAATAAGCCGAGAAAGTATCAGTAAACAATCAATCAGGGCGACTGAAATGAGCTTTCCCTTATCCTTAAACCAAAAAGAAAAAAGTGTGCTTAACTTAGTTTTTCTCCATTTTTAGAAAAGATGAGTTAGACCACTGTTGCACTGACCCCCTCAATTATTACCAGTAACAAATTATCCATTTATACTTCTGTCAGATGGTGATTACATATTATATTATGTAACGAGACTATTATGATAGTAATTAAGACGCGAGTATATATATTAGGAAACTCGCCTCGCTCGTTTCCTAATTTTCATACGAGCGGCTTAGTTGAAATATTATAAAACGTTTTACACTCATCAGTGACAATGACCTACGTATTGCATCAGCTGATATTTGGAGTTCTGCGCAGGCGCTAAACGATCGATTCGTTTTCAGCACGCCACAGCTGCATGATCAAAATGATAACCTTAAAATGCTACGTAACATTGAAAAATAGAAGGCAAATTGAATATATTTTTCTTGATTTTTCTAGCAATAAGTTATTTGTCATATCCAGTGCTTTTGCCGTTATTTTCGGTCGAGTAAGTTACATCTCACTGTCAGTGGTGTCCGAGTGAGTGAGTGAGTGTATTGGGTTTAAGGGCCCGTCGACAACTTGGTCATTAGGGCCCCGAGTCCAGAAGTAAAATTACATACTGTCAAGTGTTAAAACATCACCCATTAAAAACTAAAAATCTACGGTTAAAATAGATAAAAAACCTCTAAACAACTATTAAAACGTTTCATTTAAAATGCTAAAAACAGAAACTTAAAATTACTACGAAGTAAAAAACGCTAAAACGTTAAAAAAAAAACCCAAAAACACGGCCATCTAAAAGGCTAAAATCTCTGAAATAAAATATCCTTACACTTGCTTCATAAAATCAATTCTGGAACAAAACCGCAGCACTGTATTTACAGATACTGGGTCGTTGCCTAAAACTGACGACAGTGTAAGCCCCAGGCCAACGGACTGGCGCTCACGGGCGTATCGCGGACAATCAAGAAGGACATGTGCGACGGAGATTGGAATGTTACACGTCGTACAGACAGGCTCCGGATCACCACTCAAAAGGTGTCCGTGCGTGGCTCGGGTATGGCCTATCCTCAGGCGGGTTAAAACCACTTCTTCCCGCCTGGAATTCCTGCAGCTGGTATGCCAGGGTTGTACCGTGTCCTTGATTGTCCGTAACTGAGTGCCAGATAACGCTTCCCAAGATTCCTGCCAGAGAGCAAATAGATGGCGACGGAAATATTTCTGCACATCTATATAGGGGAGCGTATGGGTGGAATACTCCGGAAGGTGACATGCAGACTTTGCAGCCGCATCCGCCGCCTCGTTACCCGGAATACCCACATGGCCTGGGATAAACGTAAAAACAAACTGGTATCCGCGAGACAGTAGCTGAGAAATCAACGTCTGGATTTTAACAACCAATGCCGAGGTGCCGATAAACTGTTGCAGGGCCTGGAGAGCGCTAAAAGAATCGGAACAAACGATAAAACTTCCAGGACCTGAAGTGGAGATAAAAAGGAGGAAATAAAATATGGCAAACAACTCGGCGGTAAATACTGAACTGGCGTCCGGTAGGCGGTACGTATGAGCGTCACCGTTGTATATAAAGGCGCAACCCGTCGAACTACCCATCTGGGACCCATCGGTAAATACCGGACAGGAAGTCCGGTATCGCCCCAGTAGTTCCGTGAATAGTTGGCGAAACACGGAATGAGGGGTAGCTATCTTAACACAGCCCGACAGCTCCAGGTCAAAGCGTGCGCGCTGGAGTTGCCAGGGAGGACATCGGCCACGTGAATGCCGATCTACGGCTGGCAATCGAAGGGCGTGTGCAGCAAGCAGTTCACGAAACCGGATACCACTTGGACGGGAGATGGTTGTATTTCGCATATAACGGTGCGCGAGGTCTGGACGCAACACGGGTGGGAATGAAGGGTGACCTGGATGGGCGGCCAGCCTTGCCACGTAAGAACAAAGTAATAAAGAGCGTCGAACAGACAGTGGAGGTTCGCCAGAATCAGCATACAGACAATCGATTCTGCTGGTGCGGAAAGCTCCAGTAGCGAGACGGATACCAGTGTGATGTACTGTGTCTAAAAGCCGGAGTTTAGACGCAGACGCCGCGCCATAAATAAAACAGCCGTAGTCTAATTTGGACCGGACCAGAGAGCCATACAACCTCAACATGACGGTGCGATCGCCGCCCCAAGATGCCCCAGATAAGACCCTGAGTACCCGAAGCGAACGATCGCACGAAGCACGAAGATAGCGGATATGGTGCTCCCATGTGAGTTTACTGTCGAGGTGTAAGCCCAAGAACTTAAGGTGCGGTACAAAAGGAAGACGTGTGTCGCGCAGATGAAGATCAGGAGGAGGGTGTACTCCTCGCAGTCGGTGAAAGTGTAGACACTGTGTTTTCGTAGGGGACAGCCGAAAGCCCGTGCGTAATGCCCACTCGGCGATGGAGGTTATGGTCAGCTGCAGTTGACGCTCGATGTGCTCCACACTATAAGAGCGATAGTAGATCGCAAAGTCGTCAACATACAGCGACATCGGGATACCGCTACGAACAACACTAGTGATGCCATTAATGGCAACTGCGAAAAGTGTGACACTGAGGATGGATCCCTGGGGTACACCATTCTCCTGGATCTTCTCTTGAGACAGCGTGTTGCCTATACGGACACGAAAACGGCGAATGAGTAAAAAGTTAAAAAGGAAAACGGCTAAGTGACCGCGCAAACCATAACCGTGTAGAGTACGGAGAATGCCATAGCGCCAAGTAGTATCGTAGGCCTTCTCCAGATCAAAGAAGACACCCACGACATGCTGCTTCAGGAGAAACGCATTCTGTATGTATGCCTCCATGCGCGTCAGGTTGTCGACACTGGAGCGATAGCGACGAAATCCGCACTGAACATTGCTCAGCAGGTTATTCGTCTCTAGCCACCACACTAAGCGAGTGTTAATCATCCGTTCCAAGGTCTTGCAGACGACACTCGTCAGGCAAATAGGGCGGTAGCTAGAGGGAAGTGTCCGGTCTTTTCCTGGTCGAGGGATAGGGATGACAATACCCTCTCGCCAGGAAGACGGAAAAACCTGCTGATGCCAGATGCGGTTATACATGCTCAACATGAAGGAAAGAGCTGCAGGTGGAAGATGAAGCAGCATTTGGCGGTGGATGTCATCAGGACCGGGAGAAGAATTCTTTGCTAGGGACAAGGAATGCGCTAGCTCCGCCTCGGTAAATGGTGCATTGTACGGTTCACTTTGGGCACTGTTAAAACTAAGGCCTATCTGCTCCGCAGATTCCTTGATAGCTAAAAACGCTCTATCATAGCTTTGGGTTTGGCTAGTACAGGCAAAATACTCGGCAAGGGCGTCGGCGATGTCCTGCTCGCTGGTGTAACGGGAGCCCTGTACGGCAAGGCCGGGAATGGTCGTCCGGCGACACTTGCCGTACATTCGCCGAACAGCAGTCCACACCTTTTGCGCCGAACTTCGACGGGAAAGAGAAGATACATACTTTTCCCACGATTTGCGTTTTGCTTCTCGAAGTATAAATCTTGCCCTAGCACGAGCACGCTTAAAAGCGACAAAGTTCGCCTGCGTAGGATGTAATGTAAAGATACGCAATGCACGCTTGCGTGCTTTAGTAGCCAAACGGCATTCCTCGGACCACCAAGGCACAGGAACGTGACGAGGTGTAGTGGAACCACGAGGAATGCTGGAATCCGCTGCACGAAGGATAGAGTAAGTAAAATACTCCACCATGTCGTCAATGGTGGTAAAACCATCGTCGGTTAGGTGAATGAGGGAACGAAACTTCCCCCAGTCAGCCTTGGAAATAATCCAGTGAGGAAAGCGTGTTGGCACAGAATTGTGGCCCGATAAGTGAATGCTAATGGGGTAATGATCACTGCCAAATAAGTCGGAAAGTACCGACCAGTCGAGTAGAGGTACCAGTGACGGACTGCTAAAAGAAACGTCAAGTGCGGAGTGTGTACCATAGGCAGATGATAAGTAAGTAGGCACGCCAGTGTTTAATATGACTAGGCCGGACATATGGCAAACGTCTGCTACAAGGCACCCACGGGCATCGTCAATGTCGGAGCCCCAATGAGAGTGCTTGGCATTCAGATCGCCAAGAAAGATGAACGGTGGCGGAATCTGTGCCAAGAGAGCCCGAAGATCGTTCGTGTGTACGACACTGACCGGTGGCAGATAGACATTGCAAAGGGAGAAACAGAGGCTCTGCAGCTGCACACGCACCGCTACAGCTTGTAGCGGCGTGTTGAGTGGCACACTGGTGGCAGAGATATCATGCGCCACCAGAATAGCAACACCCCCGCTTGCTCGCCTATCAGCTGCAGAGTCATGTCTAAATGCCGAAAAACCACGAAGTTGTAATGCGTGGTTAGGGTGCAAGTGCGTTTCTTGTAGACAGACGATTGATGGAGACCTTTGCGAAACGAGATGCTGTATGTCCGGAACACGTGCCCGGAACCCATTAACATTCCACTGGATTATTTCCATGGTAAAGAAGAATTAGGGATTCGTCTTCATCTTTTTCTTTTTCATCTTTACCTTAACCGACTTCGGACGGGGTAAGTTAAATTCGCCATCGTCTGGTGACTCCGCCGACGTCCGGGAGTCTGAAGATCCCCGGTGGCTCGCTGAACGAGAGCGGGAGCGGGACTTCATGGACGATGTGCGACTGCTGGCGCGACCAGAAGGCCTAGAATAATGGCTGTCAACAGGCTGGCTGCGGCTAGTTGTCTTGTGAGCTGGTGTCTGCACGGCTATAGATGTAGTAGCAGGTGCAGCTGTGGCACGAGACAGTGAAGGGGTATTCGCAGGTAGGTCAGTCTGTGTTGAAGCATCTGACACAGGAACGTGCTGTATCGCTACGCTGCTGGCAGGAGCGCGTCGGGCAGCCAAGGCATAACCTGTGGTGGTAGCAGGTTTCAGCTGCTCAAAGCGACGACGCGCTTCTGGAAACGTGAGATGTTCTTTCACGCGTAATTCTTGTATACACTTCTCATCCAGGAACTTCGCACACTGACGCGAGCTGGATGGATGCTTCCCTTCACAGTTCACACAGAGGGGATCCCGTGTACATGTCGGGTCCTCATGGGCTGCTAAACCACAGCGCTCACATATAGCAGGATTATTACACAGGGTCTTAGTATGGCCGAACCGTTGGCACCTAAAACAACGCATGGGGTTCGGCACATACTGGCGTACGGCGGCACGTTCGTAGCCACAAAAGATGTACTCGGGCAATTTAGTTCCTCTGAACGTCAGAAACACCGTACGCAAAGGTACATCCTTGCCATCCTGCTTTCGGGTAAGACGGTAAGCCTGACACACACGCTGGTCGGAGAGACAGGTGGTAATCTCATCGTTCGACAGATTGTCCAGACTGGAGGTGGTGACAACTCCCCTACATGTGTTGAGCGATTTGTGTGGGGCTACCCGAATTGGGTAGGAGCCCAACAAACTCGCCTTTAAAAGTTTCTGGGTCTGGTCTGCCGTGTTGGTTTCGATCAACAGCGTACCGTCTCGAACTCTGGTCGCGTTCTTAACCGGGCCACATATTCTGTCGACTTCTCGTTTTATATAAAATGGGCTAAGGTCCTTTATCGTTTTCCCGTCACATGCCAAAGTCAAAACCAAGAAAGGGTCAAAGGAAGAGGGGTTGCGCGGAGACATGATTATTTGGACCCCCATCCGGAACTGTCGGCGTCAGCCTGCCATCCGGGGGTCAAAGGATAAAAGACACCAAAATCTCCACGGTCTGTGCCGCCATGGAGACCCCTCCATGACTGACCTCAAGGCGTACTTCAGAGGAGCTACCCTCCGATCTCCACTGCTTGTCCGCATGGGTAAACCGTTCACCACGTGACACCCCGGTTTTATGCCCCCACCACAGGAATAACCGCCTGTGGCTCCCCGCTTTAGCACACGCTGCCTCAACGGAGTCAGCGTGGATTCAGGGGACTTCGGGTTGATTACACCGGGGCTCCGTCAGCGGTAACACGTCCGGCCGGTGATACTAACCCGACGGCACGCGGCCGTCGGGAGATTAACACCGGCCGTGCCCTCAACGAGCTACGTGGGTGTACATGACGTGTGGACGGGCTCCGCACCTAAGGCTACACATGGGGGCAGTGTGAAGGGTCCGCACAACCTTCGCGCCTGAGACCTCCGAAGAGCACACAAGTCGGGGGCCGCGCTGAAAACCGTGGGACAGGACCACGGAGATAGGAAAGATCCCTGCTGGTGAGACAGGAGTTATAGAACTAAGGCCTTACTAACTAATAATCGGAATAAACCTAGAAGAGGAAGAGGGTGATATAAAAAGCAACATAAAATGCTGCACGTGGCACAGTTAATGAAGGTGGAGGGGGTGAAGTGATAGTGAGCAGCTCGGGGCCCCGGGTGCGCCAAACCCGGACCTACCGTGGTAGGTTCCCCTGGGGGAGTTTGATTTCGGAGTCCTCTTCTCCTAGATGAGTCGTCGACCAAGACTAACGAGCCTCATCTACCCGTTGGAATGTTCTTAGCTTCCCCTCACCTCTTGCCTACCAGTGGTCACAAAGACACACGTAGCAGGCCGTCTGGATCGGGTACTGAGCCCCTCCGCCACGGCAAGGCGACACTCCTTCGGAGGGGTGTGGTGTCCGATATTTTAGTGTTTTCTAAACTCGTGCTATTAGTATTTCGAGAATTAATCGATATTGCGCTTTGCCATTGCTACATGGGAATTCTCTGATTAGTGGAACACCGTTCCTTTAATCAAAGTTTGAACTTAAAGAGGTCCATTAAACGATCGCTACCGCACTTATAATTAATGTGGGTATGGTAAAGCCTAAAATAATTAAAGTTACCAAGACCTCATCTTGGTAGGCATTAAAACAGACCATAATGCCAGTCATGAAACATCATAGAGACTAATAAAATATTACCATATTCGATTTAAAAGCTGGTGTATAATAGAAATGTAAGTGACAATGAGGCAAGAACAAAAGATTGTTACTGAAACATGTATTATATCTATTCAGATGAAGAACCCAGCCGTGCCAATGTCATGTATACAATTATGTAATACTGCGAATTAAATAAAACGATGCGGAAAGAGAATCATACATGCAACACGTGTGCGCTCATGCAGTTTTAATTAAACATGGTACATGCTATTATTTTGAAATACATGCAGACAAAGGCATAATGATCATAACATCTACATACGAGCTTTTTACTTTCTCTACTTCATTTAGTGAGTAGAGGAAGTATTCCAGGTCTATATTTAACCGGAAATATGTGTTTTGAGGTCCCCCTGAACCACCCCCCAAAAGCATTTTTAGAAAAAGACCTCTCTCTCTCTCTCTCTCTCTCTCTGTGTGTGTGTGTGTGTGTGTGTGTGTGTGTGTGTGTGTGTGTGTGTGTGTGTGTGTGTGTGTGTGTGTGTGTGTGTGTGTGTGTGTGTGTGTGTGTGTGTGTGTGTGTGTGTCAGTTCTCTTCTACTGACGTTAATACAGTCTTTCAAGATATTATATTACAGTCTACAGGCTTTCGTAATATATTATTTTACAGTCATTCGTGATATTACAACTCACAACTCTTTTTTTCTTGTAACCTTGACTCACTTCTTTGATTGTCTTTCTTCGCTTTCTGTGTGTCTCATACACCAACTCCGAGATACAACCACTCGACGCTCTTTAAAACTTGTTCACTTCGATGCGGCGTACCTTTCACAATGTCCCCACATACAGCTATCTTACACTCACTGATACGCTGACCAACTGACGTTTGTAACCTCTTCTGTTTTTCCTCGCTTCCTTATATAGCGAGGATGACAATATGGACCTTTCTCGACTTCCACAAACACGCCGGCCACCGGACACTTCACGAACGCTCTAGAAAATCCTTTGTATTGCCGCTGGATTGTTGTTAGCTACGTGTTTGTTTGCATGAGTGGTGTGCGAAAGAGCCCAACCGTTCTTTGTTGTTGCCGCTGTGCTCGGCTGGTATCACAATATGTATTTTGATTGGTGTATTTTGCACTATAGTTTTTTTTCTCTTTCTCCACTACGTAAAGTAGAGGAAGTATAGTATTCCACAAAGTGTGTGTCGTGTGTGTGTGTGTGTGTCGCATGTGTGTGTGTGTGTGTGTTTGTGTGTGTGTGTGTGTGTGTGTGTGTGTGTGTGTGTGTCAGGCTGTGGACAGCATAACTCAAAAACGAAGTCAGTTAAAAACCAAAGTTAATATTTAAGATTATTGTTTTTAAGGGATGCGACACGAAGATTAAAATTCCTCCACCCTAAACTACCCCTTAAAAGGAACATTTTTCGAAAACTTTGATTTTCTCGAAAATGGATCTAACGATTTTGATTAACATACCCTACGTTTAAGATATCCTGATGGCGAACAAAATGTACCTATCCTGCTAAAACGCACAATTTATGTCTGAATACATTTTTTGTAGAGTGAACCATTTCGGAGATATTCCTTGTTATTTGTGTGAATTTTGGAGAACTTATACTTCTGTCAAATGCAGCATCGTTATTCATTTTTTATATGTAAACCGTGTAAAGAGAAAGTAATCTGAAAGCTTTAAAACATTTGGCAGTTGCTCAAAGCCTACTGTATTCTAATATTCCCCTTGCACATAGGAGATAAGCAATAAGATAATTTGTACAAATGTTTGATTCAACTAACACAAAGAAGATATGGGAATAAGGATTTGTAAGAATGGTTAGTACAAGAGTAGAGAGTGTCGTGTGAGTGCAACACATCTGATTTTTTTAAAGTTTGAACTGTGTTTCAAACTCGTCGGTACTCTGGAACGAGCCATGCTTGTAAATAAGAAAATAGAGTAAGAAAAAATGCTATAGTAGCTCTTCTTAGAAGCGGTATATTATTAGATTTGAAACTGTGGCCCATAAAGATAAGGCTGCACACCTTATCTAAGAGCAAATCAGTATTCCGATATATTATCGTGTCTCCTGCAGTTTATATGCACAATTTCGGAGCGCCGGAAGGTTAGATAAATGGATTCCTGTGTGCGAGTCTAGCACCTTCCGAGTGCATCAACGGCTGGCTCCTGGAAATGTTAATGTGACAGATAAACCGTGTCTGTCAGGTGTACCATAAGTTGCTAACTTTTTGTTGCCCCAACTCTCTCCCTCTTTTATTAACAACATCCATAAATCTCCGTAATGGAAAGTCACCTTAAAACTTTTATGGAGACCGTAAAATGCGCGCATTATGCCAAAGTATCTCGAATATTTTATACTAAAACCAAGATTTACGCACTGTAAGGGCAAGAACAATTTAACAGCATGACCTTGCTTCAACCATCTTTATCCCTGTTTTCTAATTTTTCAGCACGCTTTGCAACGCTACAGGTTCTTTGTTGGTTAATATATGAACAGCAATTGTACATCTTTGCTTTCTTTACTACTAAGCAGGGAAAGTACTACATTCAAGCTAAAAATTCACCGGAAATATGTTTTGAAGCCACCTGAATATTAAACAAGAATTTAAAGAAAGGTCCATGTGTGTGTGAACAGCCTAACCCAAAAACGTAAAGTCAGTTACAAACCAAAGTTGCTATGTAGGTTTCATGTCTTTCAAGGATGCGACACGAAGATGTGAAGAAAATTCATCC
This sequence comes from Tenodera sinensis, assembly GCA_030765045.1. Classification (NCBI taxonomy): domain Eukaryota; kingdom Metazoa; phylum Arthropoda; class Insecta; order Mantodea; family Mantidae; genus Tenodera; species Tenodera sinensis. The sequence continues at coordinate 93,130,904 of CM060969.1, read as the reverse complement.
GCCCTGAGCTACCCTTTACCTGCAACATTTTTCAAAAATTTTGAATGGCTAACGATTTTGATTAAAATGTCATATGTTTACGATATTTTTATGACAAATTAAATGTATATTTTTAATTGTCTGTTTATAGCCCATGAAGCCCTGTTTACTCTAGATGACTTTGGTGTAACTGGTAAACTGTAAAAGATAGACAAAATCTTACTATACAAAAATTTAGATATTCCTGAAACACACAATTTATGTCCGAATACATTTTTTGTAGAGTGAACCATTTCTGAGATATTCCTTGTTACTTGTGTGGGTTTTAGAAAAGAAACTGGTCAAATGCAACATCGTTGTTCATTTTTTTTATATGTTAACCATGCAAAGAGAGCGGAATATTCAAAGCTTTAAAGTATTTGACTATCGCTCAGGGCCTACTGTATTCTCATTTTCCCCTTGCACCTACAAGGAAATAAGCAATAAGATAATTTCTGCAAATGTTTATCTCAACTAACACGAAGAAGACTAGGAATAAGAGTTTGTAAGAATGGTTAGTACAAGAGTAGAGAAAGTCATGCGAGTGCAACACAAGATTTTTTGCTTAAAAGTTTTGAATATTATAGAAATAATAGCTTTTAATTATTTTGATTTAGCGTCTTTTAATCTATAATTTCGCGACTTTTAACACTAGTTGGTAACACTTATGTGCATAAACATGTTAGGGATGGTAGGAAATGTTTACGGAGCATAATTACTCCAGTTGGCGTTCTTCTGAACACAGAGATTGAAAACATTTTCAGTAACTTAGACGAAAGTGATTCTTCTTCAATCAGTGTTGCACGTCAATCAATGTTTTCATCCAATATGTCAAGAAACGTAGCTCATAGAACCAACTTTCTCTGAATATAATGAACCTTAACTTTTTGCTAATGATTTCCCTTATTTCAAGTTTATTCCCATTTAGACAGAAGTTTCTCCAACTATAAGGTGGCAACCGACGATGCTTCAAGTTTGACCATCTGTATTTGTGCATAAAATACAAGTAAAGGGAGAAAAATATCAGTATTGAAAAATTCAAACAATTAACAAGGAATGCCTCCGAAGTGGCTCACTCCATAATAAATATATTTGAGATAAATTGTGTGCTTTCACGAGATCTACATTTATATGCAGCAAGATTTTATCTATCTCTTAGAATGAAGGGGTTGCTTTTGAGAAAATCAAAATTTTCCAAGTGTTCCAGGTAAGGAGGGGGGAAGGGGTTGTTGAAAGTGTTTTGTCGCATCCTCGGACATTGTTGAACAAGTTCTTGGCACAATTATTCGGTTGAATTAATATTTACAGTGGACTGCGGCCGTATAATTTGATTACTACTCAGGGATATTTACCTTCGACACTTGTTATCAGAATTCGAAGAAATGCTGGTAGATGTCACTCTACGGTCTGAAGTACGCTATTTCCAGGTAAAAGGAATTATGTGCTGTGGTCCACTTTATTTTCTTTGTTCGAAAGCTCCAATGTTTGATATGCACTCTAGTGAAAAACGTGGTTCACTGTTGTGATGATGCTTGTCACTGATTCTGTCCCAGTCACTAAGATGCTTTCAAGCGGGAAATTAAATTGAGGATGCATGGCAAAAAAACGCTGGAATAGGGTAAAAATCTTTTTGATGGCAAAAACAGAGAGGGAAAAGTGATGAAAATATACCTGCAATGAAAGCATTTGTCGAAGCACTTGAGGGTTTGTGTGCGTTGATATTGACTCAGGAAAAATCTCAGATGAGTTTAAATTTTTTTATTGTTCTGAAACTTTGACTCTTGAGAGATCTCTGTAGGAACTGTTGGGAAATAACTACTTTTCCCCATTCCTTTGTTAAAATGTATTTCATCTACTAATAATCAGTGATGCTTTATTTGCCAGTTACTTGGAAACACAGCAATGTCCAACGTTCACAAAAGAGAGGAGATTGGATTCAGCTCCTTCCACTATACGCGGTCTTTGTCACTCTTTAGCTCCCAGTCATCGACAGCTCCATGTCAGTAGATTTACTGGCATGTAAAAGAACTCCTGCGGGACAAAATTCCGGCACACCGGCGACGCTGATGTGATCCTGGCAATTGACAGCGTCGTTAAACAACAAAATAATAATAATAATAATCCCAGTCATGCATTCTATTACAGTGGCGTTTTATTTACGAACTCTATCAATATCTGGTGACACAAGTTGAAGTGCATACACCAAGTGATCGTCCCATAACATGTTACTTTGAAATTCCGTTCTCTTTGCACGGTTAACATAAAAAACTTAATAATGATGTTCCATTTGGCAGAAGTATAAGTTCCCCAAAACTCACAAATAGATAATACGGAATATTTGCAAAATGGTTCACTCTATAAAAAATTTTATTTCGACATAAACTGTGTATTTCAGCAAGATCTGCATTTTTGTATGATAAGATTTGGCCTATATCTTACGGTTTACGAGTTATTCAAAAGTCATCCAGAGTAAACAGGACTATAAGGGCTATAGCCAGAAAATTCAAGATATACATTTCATTTGTCATACAAATATCTTAAACACATGGCATATTAATCAAAATCGTTAGAACCATTTTCAAGAAAATCAAAATTTTTGAAAAATGTTCCATGTAAAGGGTAGGAAGAATTTTCTTCAAAAATCTTTGTGTCGCACCCTTGAAAAACATTGAACTTAAATACCAACTGTGGTTTTTAACCGGTTTCGTTTTTTAGTTATGCTGTCCAGAGAATCTATCTCTCTCACACACACACACGCACGCACGCACGCACACACACAGACACACACATGCGCGCGGACGGACCTTTTTCTAAAAGTACTTTTTTGGATTCAAGGGGTCTCAAAACAAATTTACGGTGAAATCTCGACGTCGAATTTTTGGTTGGAATACAATACTTCCTCTACTATACATAATAGAGAAAGAAAAAATATCTCATCTTCCAGCTGCTCAAGTATCTGCACAACAAATGACGCAATACAGCACATCCAGCTGTACATGCGTATTTCGTGATAAATGGACTGTGTGAAGAGATCAAGTCCTCTCTGATACCTCAGACCCATCTCGCCTTCTTCTTATGCCGGCCAGAGTGAGAGATAATTGGTGTAACCCTCTGAAACCGCGCCGCCTATTCTAAACATAGGAATAGAATAGACAAATGCCGAGCTGTATTCATTTGCCAATCAGCGACCACCTGCGACGTCAGACCTCGAGAAACTGTTGCGCATGAGGACAAAAGAAAGTGAAACGTCTCTACATAAAAGAAAATGAAAGACAACAGAACTCACGTCGCTTTAACATCAGAAGAAGAAACTTTTTACGAAAAACAAGTATAGAGCAATCAATAAGCAGGGATTATGTTCCGATCCATGATTCCATTACGTACTCCTTCACAAAAGTTGATCTCACTATTACAGATATCCCCATGCGAGATGGAACTTTCTTTTATGTTTTTATTCTCTCAAACATATAAAAAAGAGGACTCTGTGATTATTTCTCTGCTGGGAGGCGGACGGAATCTTCGCTGCCGTAAACTTTTATTTCCAGCAGTGAAGCTGCTAGCGTCGCCAAAAAAAGCAGTTCCATTCTTGCGGCAGGCGGGCGGGCGGGCGGGCGGGCAGACATTACCAACGTCAGAATATCACCTGACCCTTGACTTGTACGTTACTTAAACGCAGGGAAGCGAAGTTACGTTGTTAATGCATAGCGAGGGCGCTGCTTCGATGCCGCTCTGGGTCACTGATGATTACACCGGTATAGTCTACGACTTTTTCATGGACTTGTAGCCGTCTGTTGCTGAATCCAATTTACAGCAAGCTCTCACGCTCTCTCTCCCACACTGACTCTCTTTCTCCCTCTGTCTCACTCACTCTCCCTCCTCTTGCTCCCCCTCCCTCTCCTTCCTCCTCACCTTCACACCCTCTCTTCCCAGCTGCATCTGTAAACAAAACAGAGGACCGGCGTATGCTTCGATATAAACAAAACACTTGCCCAGTGCTTTACCGCACCGCTGAAGCGGCCACTGTCTAGGCAAATCGACACAAATCGCAATATTATGCCTCTAAATGTATGAATGTAACTGAAATACATATACGTTTTCCATAATTCAGGATGCAGAAAAGTGAATCTATCGAAACCACGTATTTCAGGACTAAAACAATGCTGGCATAAAGGAGTACGTATTTTCCCAATAATGCATATTATTACTATTACCGCCGCTATTATTATTCGTTACAAGGTAATACAGTAAGAATTGCCTTTAATAGTCGCACACAAATAAGACAATTGTGTTCTTTTGTTGATTACCGGCCTGACTTAAAACTAGTAATCTCCATGTCATAAATGACAGGTAAAGCTGCCACCCCACCTACCAATGCGTATACCTGCCACGTGAATTTTTGACCAACCCTACCCTTCCTCCTCACTTTCAGTAACTCCAGGCGATACCTCCGCTACATGGGAACGTGCCCACCATGAGAACAAGTTGATAAACCGTGGCGTTGTCACATCTCTTGAAAACTAAACTTTGCATGACTTTTGACAATAAATTTTGTGGCTAAATTTATTTGAATGAAGGTAAAGTGGCATCACAACATTTTTCACACAAAGTTTGCGCGAGAGTTAGTGAAATAATAAACCACTTATCTCTATTCGTCAGGAAGCTAAATGGTTCTAAATATGACCGAAGCAATACTTCCACCCTGTGTAAATACAAAAGTTCTTCGTTCTTCTTTCCACTCCCTTATACAGAAAGATCTATTTCCAGACTTCTAACAAAAAATGTCGTGTCATGTTACACACAGTAGACTTAAATTATTCCACAAAAGCAAGGCAATATCGTAAACATTGACAGCTTGCTTTGGCGCGAGGTCCACAGCTTATCTACACATTCAGTTTTCATCTGTTTCACAGCACTGATTTTTGTTCTGTACTATTTTCTTTTCTAATACAAAAAGGTGCACGAGGTTTCCTGCAATATGTGGCTTTTATTTTAGTGGCAATGTTCACGCTTAATGATCACCAACGCAGATACAGTTAACCATAAGTAAATAAATGCCACCAGGGAAAAGATATTGCTGACGTTAGTGTTTTTGTGCTAGATTTATTCCTATCGAGTTAAAATCTCCAGATACCTACTTCGCAAGCGAACACAGTTGAGTGTTGTGTTATCCAGCTTTTAAACATATTAAGCGACCTGCGACGGTTTCTTTGTGCTGGGACATTCAACCTCACCGAGTGTAATGTTTTTACACTCACGGCGTTACCGTACTTTGATCCTTTGTCCCTACATTTAACCTCAGGTTGTACTTGACTAATATTTACTTTGCTCTGGATGCATTTAAAATATTAAATAAGGCACCAAAACTAAACCCCTAGCGCAACAGCCCATGGAGAGCCGCTGTCCCCCACCTCTGCCCACTACAGGCCTCATTTTTGGGGTGAAGTGCTGGAGGGTGTGACGTGGTCAGAGCTCCGAGGCCTCCGAGCCACTTATACGGCCTTCTCGACCTGGGGCCGCTACTTTTCCATCACGTAGCTGCACCATTGGTCCCCCCGGGACCTAACTAGGCTGAGTGCACCCCGTACCAGTCCTCCCAAAGAGGATAAAATCCACATGCTGGTAAGCAGAGAAAGTATTGTATTTCACCCAAAATTCGATGTCGAGATTTCACAGGAAATGTATGTTTTAAGGCCCCCTGAATAAAAAGAATGCATTTTTAGAAAAAAATGTCCGTATTTGTCTCAGTCTGTGGACAGCATAACTCAAAAACAAAAACTCGGTTAAAAACCAAAGTTGGTATTTAAGTTTAATGTCTTTGAAGCATGCTGAGCCGTTATATCACTTATAAGTCAAAAGCAGAGACAACCATCAATACAAGCTCACCAAACCAAAATAATGAGCGTCATGGTACGTCGTAAGCAATAGAGGGAGCCTGCATAGTTACCCGGCGAATTGGACGACCTCATGCGGCTAATGGCCGAAACAGCGGCGCATGCGCAACGCTCAACGTGATCTTTCTCTACCAAGCCAGGTCCGGCAAGACGGGATAGTCCGGGATAGTCGTATAGGTTGCGCGTTCGTTCTTGACGAATGACCTTGAGCAGAAATCCAATGAGTGAGCCTACCCTTAATAAACAGGTCAGCAAATGTTTATGCTACGATAACAGACACCTCTGTTTTCCTCTGTCGCGTTTGTGTATACAGTCGACTGCAGAAGTTTTGTGTGGTACGGATGTATGTATGCATGCAACGAAAATAGCAATTCAGACGAGGGAGAGATGTCGGGAATAGAATAAATGCAAGAAAGTTAAGTGGAAACAGTTATAGAGGTATAGTGTATAATACGTGTGGCTGATATTACTGCAAGTGTCATAAATTGATTTGTAGTGTTGTACTACTTCAGCTCAGAAGCATGCGCGTCATCTCACTGCAGACTGTACCTCCTCTCTCTCGTTCCCGCAAAAGCTGAGTAGAGACTCGCATTCAACCTTTCATATAAAATTTTCATTCGTCAAGAAGTAACGCGCGACCTGTACTTGGGGTTTCAACGAGAGAGGAAGTTTCTGTGGAGCTGGGTAGAAATGGTGACTATATGGTAGTAAGGGAGGCATCATGTTTATCATACGCGAGTAGGTCTTATCCAAATTAGCTTTCAGCTCTTGTTTGCATTTACATAATTAAATGCTTTGGGCGTGAGTAAAATATATTATCAGCATGGCAGGAATTTTTGAAATATTAAATACTAAATAGTGATGTCAAAATGTATTACCAAAAGTGATATTCTTTCTAACCACTTTGAAGTGGCAACAAGTACTTTTAATTTCTCTGTAATCTAAGGTGTTAAGTATTTTTGTATTTTTAGAAGTTGTTATAATAAAGGCACGTATTACTTGCCAAATTGCAGTGTAATTTCTTTTAAAGCTCCACATATCCTAAAGGTTAAGCTGTCTCAGTGGGTTGCACGAGCCTAACAAGAGTTATGTTTTCGTGCACCCCAGAAGGTAGCACAATACGACACGAAGATTTGGAAGAAAATTCCTCTACCCTAAACTATCCTCTAAATGAAAAATTTTATTTTCTCAAAAATGGCTAACCATTTTGATTAAAATGACATGTTTGAGATATTTTTATGGCAAACGAAATGTATATTTTGAATTTTCTGGCTACAGCCCATGTAGTCCTGTTTACTCTGGATTACTTTCGCATAACTGGTAAACCGTAAGAGATAGACCAGATCTTACTAGTTAAAAAATGTACATCTTGCTAAAACACACAAATTATGCCCAAATAATCTTTTTTGTATAGTGAACCATATCGGAGATATTTCTTGTTATTTTGTGAGTTTTGAAAAGCAAACTTTCGTCAAATGGAACATCGTTACTCATTTTATGTTAGCCATGCAACGAGAAAGGAATTTCAAAGCTTTAAAAGGGTTGACTATCGCTCAGTCTACTGTATTCTCATATTCTCCTTGTACCTACAAGGAAATAAGCAATAAGATAATTTCTACAAATGTTTATCTGAACTAACACGAAGATGTAGGAGTAAGAGTTTGTAAGATTGATTAGCAGAAGAGTAGAGAAAGTCATGTGAGTGCAACACATCAGATCACTGCTGTTTTACTACATTAGCGGTGTTGATGTTAGTGGCATTCTTAGGCCGAATTTACTATAGGAGTCGACTTTTCGGGCAGCATGGCTCACTCTATTTAAGTTCGTAGTAGAGAAAGTAAAAAGATAGAAAATTCTATTTTGGCGAAGCATGGTGGTATATGGGACCGGATGGACAATCTACTCTTCGCTTGTCCGATTTCCTGCATCCTGTTGGAAGAATATCGCTTAAATTCCACCTCAGCTTTGCCAACCAAATGTCTTCTTTTATTTATTCATTGCTTAGATAACTTCAAGTTTAAACAAGTTAGAAGTTTCTTGTGCAAGCTGTCCAACTGATTTATTATAAAACTCTCAAGATACAGGAGCACACTTTTTCCTACGCTTGGCATTTCTTTGCTTTTGGTCCATCGAAATATTTCAGCTGCATCGCAGTTTTACACTCTGGCTATTGTCACGGCGTTATACATATAAACAGTGATTGTACGATACAGGTACAGTGCTGCCAACTTTGAGTTTCTCTTGATGTAGAGCCGTTTTACTTTTTCTTCTACCACCCAAAAGTGTCGATATTTCACCGGAAGTATGCGTTTTGAGGCCCTCTGAATTAAAAAAAAATCATTTTTAGAAAAAGGTCTGTGTGTGTGTGTGTGTGTGTGTGTGTGTGTGTGTGTGTGTGTGTGTGTGTGTGTGTGTCTGTGAATAGAATAAATCAAAAACAAAAAGTCCGTTAAAAACCATCTTATTTAAGTTTAATATCTTTTAAACATGCAACACGAAGATTTTGAAGAAAATTCTTCCACCCTAAACTATCCTTTTGATTTTCTCAAAACTGGCTCTAAACATTTTGATTAAACCGTATGTTTGAGATATTTTTATGACAAATGAAATGTATATCTTGAATTTTCTGGCCATAGCCCTGTAGTCATATTTACTCTGAACGACTCTTGCATAACTGCTAAACCCTTAGAGATATACCAAATCTTACTATACAAAACATGTAGATATTGCTAAAATACACAATTTATCTCTAAAGAACTTTTTTTTGTAGAGTCAACCATTTCGGAGATATTTCTTGTTATTTGTGTGAGTGTTGAGGAACTTATCTGTCAAATGGAACATCGTTATTCAGTTTTTTATATGTTAACCGTGCAAAGAGAACGGAATCTCAAAGCTTTAAAAGATTTGACTATCGCTGAAAGTCTACTGTATGCCCATATTCCCCTTGTACCTACAAGGAAAAAAGCATTAAGATAATTTCTGCAAATATTTATCTTAACTAACACGAAGGAGATATAGGAATAAGAGTTTGTAAGAATGATTAGTACGATTCAAACAGAAATGCAGTATATTACATTCATATGACTCTCTCTTCTCTTTTAGGTAACACGTTCACATGTGTTGCTCTACTCGCTCTTCTACAAACAATTCATGCTTTCTTCGATATGATTGAAACAGAAATGCAGCGTATTACATTCACATGGTTTTTCCTAGTCAACTTCTTTTTCCTAATACATTCAGCTCTTTCTTTACCCGCTCTGCTACAAACGATGCATACAATTTCCTATAGGATTGAAATAGAAATACAGCGTATTACATTCACACGGTTTTCTCTACTCGCTTTTCTTCCTGTGGTATTTGTGATTGTTTTTTGACCGGATAATTACAGAAAGAAAAATGTCAGTCCCTACACACATCGCTCTGTATAACAAAAATTAAATTAGCTAACAGAAATGCAGTGTAAGCATGGCTGAAGTGAACATGCAGAACCATTGTGGAAATGTGGTAGGTATTGGGACGGGACAGAATGGCATATACCTACTGTTAGTTCCGAGGACCTGAAAGGCGACAACAAAGCTGGTTGGTTGGTTGGCTACAGCTACAGTCCGTGCTCTCCCACGGGTTGTAATAAAAATCGACGGCAGCCAATTTCCGGCACTTGTAAGGCCTTCAAACTGCCATAAAGTGGGGCTCAGCTCAACACCGGAGTCACGAGCATTGTAACCCTACAAGTGCCTAGCGTCTTTTCATCTCCGCTCTTTTCACGGAAACTGACAATGAAATCCGGGAGTTACTAAAGTGAACTGGTTCCTTCACATTGTGTGGATGTACAGACTTCCAGGGTTGCTTTATTCAAGTCATGAAAAAATACATGCACACTTTTGCTTTCCTCAAGCCTTAGAAACGCCAACCAATTAACTTTGCAGAAAATAATGCATCTTTCTGAACACTATCACTCCAAGAGAAGTTATGCAATATGAACCACAAATCAAACCCAACCTTTATGCACAAAACCTCATTGAGATAAACATTTGCAGAAATTATCTTATTTCCTTGCAAGTGCAATATGGGAATATAGTAGACTTTGAGCGATAGTCAAATAATTGACATTCCGTTCTCTTTGCATGGTTAAGATATAAAAATGAATAACGATGCTCGTTTGTCATAAAATTACCTCAAACATATGACACTTTAAAATCCTTCGAGCCATTTTCGAGAAAATAAAACTTTTCGAAAAATCTTTCATGTAAAGGGTAGTTTAGGGTTGAGGAATTTTCTTTAAAATCTTTATGTCGCATCCCTAAAAGACATTTAACTTATATACCTACTTTGGTTTTTAACCGATTTTTCGTTTTTGAGTTATGCTGTCCACAGTCTGACAGACACACATGTACACACATGGACCTTTTCCTAAAATACTTTTTTTGATTCAGGGGGCCTAAAACATGCAGTTCCGGTGAAGTCTCGACATCAAATTTTTGGGTGGAATACAATACTTCCTCTACTTACTATACGTAGTAGAGAAAGCAAAAATACATTATTTTATTGCAGTGTTATTGTAGTTTTTTTTTCTTTCACGTTTGTACACGTGTTTCTTTTTACGTAAAGGCCAATTCTTTCGATGAAACCAGTATAGTAGTTAATTTCAGCAGAATCTTCCGAGAATGGTACGACACTTAAGATTTTCAAAAAGATATTGCCAATCTCAAACCACCCTTTACATAAGATGTTTCTCGAAAATACTGATTTGTTGAAGGGGGAAAAAAAAACAAAAAAAACGGGTAAAACGATATTAATTAAAATACCACACGTTAAAGTCATTTTAATTGCAAAACAAATGTATACCTTGAATTTGCTGGAAATAGTCTCAGAAGTTCTCTTCGTTCTGAATGACCGGTAAACAATAAGAGATAGGCAAAATCTTACAACACAAAAAAATCTAGATATCGTTTAAGGACGCAATTTGTATCAAATACATTTTTTCGTTAAGTTAAATATTTTCGAAATATTTATCTTTATTGGTTCGAATTTTGAAAATGAGATTTTTTGGTGTGATAAAGCAGAGAGAAAGAAATTTCAAAGCCATCACAGAACACCTTGCTCTGAAAATAATAATAATAATAATAATAATAATAATAATAATAATAATAATAATAATAATAATAATAATAATAATAATAATAAATTATCATCATAAAAATTTTGCTTAAGCCATTTCACTGCTAATGTTTCTTAAGACTGTTTTCCTATATAACCATTAAGATATTCTCTTACCTTTTAGTTATCTCTTCGGAATGAATGGCAAAGTCACCTTCCAACTTTTGAACCGGAATTGCACCTTAACGTCCACTTACCTGCAACAGAAGAGTATAAAATCAGAACATGTGCTAATTTATAGTAATTAGGTAGAGGAAGTTTGGGTAATGTGAAATCCCCAATTTACTTGCTTGTTTGGCGCTGATGTCCAGCGGTGTATACTAGAAACACATTAGGGGTTACTTTCAGAGCCTTGTAAGCAGTCTCGCCTAGTTTGTGTGGCTGTGAATGAGTATACGATTTGTATCATTTAAATGTTTTTCAGGTAAGTTTTTCCATTTTTTTTATTTGATTTATTTTTTAATTTTTTTTTTTTTAATTTATTAGCCTAGTAATGGTTATTTAAACCCGGGACATAAAGTACTTACTAAGTAAGTCGCCCTTGAGGTATTTGCCTCTGATATGAGATTTCTCTTGTGGTCTCACCGGGAAAAATGCGACTCAACTGGGGAAGTTAATGTCGTACTGGCAAGTTGGCCATGGTAGCTTAATGGTTAGAGCAGCCGCTCGATATGCGGAAGAACCGTGTTTCAAATCCCGTCTATGGCATTGAATTTTTCAGTTCTGATTCAACCTCTTATAAAAGTTTTTAAATATTTATGAAAACAATTTTACAGTATATAATAGATGTAAACTAATATGATTATAACAAAGGTTGAAACATTCGTGGTGCACAGATATTTCGTTTTTATTGTATTTTAATTTCGTGCAGTGACACATTTCAATATGGCGTGGCGGGTATTATGGAATACTAGTATCCCATATTGCTTTCCATTTATATCAAGTATTACCCGCATTGTTTCTGATGAATAAAATTTATAACTTTACAATTTCTTATAATACATTATTTGTTTTCTGCAGAAATGCCAAACAAACGCCACAGAATATATTCCCTCGAATAGAGATGCTGAGTATATTTTTGCAGTGAGAAGTTTTCAGAAAGGGGAAGTTTGGGCCCAGTGCGTAACGTGAGCACACCATGAGTGCGCATGAGCAGAAAATCTTAATTATATTTTCGATTTTTGAAAATAAATTTTCTATGCAAAATAAACCCAGCACTATATTTTGTAGCGTATGTTCATACTATTGTAATACAATTCAGTGCATTATTATATGAGAAAAAGTTTTAGCAAGAAATAAATAAGCTCTTATGTAAATTTGTTACTTGAAAATATTATTAATTGGGAAATTTATGTGGTATTCCATATTACCCGCAATAAACCACTGGACACTTTTTGTCGGCAACTAGTAGCAAGTTTTAATTTTGTATTCAAATTAAGTTATAAGAACTTTATAAAAAGGTTCAGTTTATTCACTAAGAATATTAGTCAAATTATAATACTATTACCTCAAATATGGCGTCAAAAACTGCTATTACACTTGAATTAAGGTAACTTGGGTATTCTGAAAGCTCCCTTGGCGCGCATTACGCACGCAGTAGGGGAGTGGCATGGCGGTATCTTGTCATTACAACCAGGTTTGACCTTGAAATTGCCAATAGACTTCGTGAAACGACAGGAATACAATCCCAATAATTAACCTATTTTTAATGAAAAGAAATAAAAAGAATTGCTATTTTTAGTAATTTAACTTGATCTTCCCTTAAACCGTAAGAAAAGAGACATACAAAGTCTTAATACATAAAAATAGTACATTTCAGTAAAGCACACAATTTATGAAATGTACTTTTCGTTAGGTTAACCAGTTTCGAAGTTTTTTTTTTTTTTGTTTTTTTTTTTTTTGTTTTTTTTTTGGGTATTGTTTGCATAATTATACATTCGTCTTTCTTTTTTCTCCATTCTGACCATGCAAAGAGGACCAAATTTTATAGCCATCTTGTATCTACTGACCAGCTTATGCCTGCTATATTCCCGTATTCCCATTGTACCTACAAGGAAATGTGCAATAAGGCAATATAGTTAACATTTAGCTCAACTAACATGAAGTAGAAAGAAGAGGTTTATAAGAATGGCTTGCACAAGAGTGAGTACAGAAAGTCATGTGAGTGCAATACAAGCGGCAAGTAATACTTAAAGCATATATGAAGCAAATTATATCCGGCGTGAACGTATAAATGCGACGGCAAGAATAAGTCAATACAGTACATTGTCCTATTTGGCAATAAGTCAGTGTCTCCAGTAGTGCAGAGTTGCAGAAGAATTCTCTCATAGATATGCAAATGACAGCACAGCATTCTCTAATCTGTTCATTAATCTTAATGGTAAACTCTGGGAAATGTTATTGCAAGCAACCCGCAACAAAAGAATCAGTCGAATGTTTTTTGTGTTCATCTCTGATCTATCCATATTTCACATAAATATAAGGCTGTCTCATAAGTTCGTTCGTTTTGCTCGTAACTTCTATCTACAGGGGTTGATAACCCAGAAGTCTCAGTACACTCAAGTTATCATAGTTGCCTAACCAATACGGTAGACATCACGCGCAGGTTTCTCGGTAGCACACGCTCTCCGTGACGTCATGCGGTGTGCCGTGGTCATCGTTATCACAATAATAGCTGCCTCATATTACAGATGCACTTAATGTAACGCTAATATCCCGTGCATAATTCTCGGAACTATCTAAATCTTTAAAATATGCACTAGGCATGCACTAAGTTCAAGTAAGTTTATAGGAAGACCATTCGGAAACTAACCTCCGTTGACCGTAGCGCGGGAAGTTGTGGAGATAGCCCTGCCATTTTTCCATCACCGTGTGCAGCATAGTTCAGCCTGAGTACAGCAACACTGGCAAGTACACTCGCTCATTATAACATTACAAAATGAATTCAGATTTTTTTAAGCTTACATGTATGTGGTTAAATCGACTATTCCACTCATGCCGGGTTATCACCTCCTGCTCGTGGTATTATCGTTTTGGATATATCACCTCCTCCTTGCGATTCCGCAAACCTAAACACGTTTCTGAACAGGTGAAGTATCTATGCGCAGTAAACCAATTAGGGACTTTTCAAAAATGGCAGACAAAAGATTTAACGAATATTCTAGTGCGGGTACTGGTATTTTAACTGAAGAGGTGAAGTTAAAAAAATACGGAAAAGAACAGATGATGTGTTCATGGAAACAGTTTCAGGTTTTTTGCAACGAAAGAGATTAGGAAGTTACAGCGGAAACACTAACTGAACAGATTGCTAATATCATTCCCACAGCTTACTGGATTAGCTGCAGTGCCAACTATGAAAATAAATCTTAATTAAAATGTATAAAGTTATTGAAGTTGTAAGTTGTGTACTTTTAAATCACTATTGCTCTCAGATAGTATTAAATAAATTATGAATTACTTCGTGGTATACTCCAAACAAATATCACTCCAGATTTTAATATTTGAGGTAATTTTTCTGGCGCTCACAAAATTATCATGCGAAACCGTCTCGCGGTATTACTGCACATATCACAAGTTATCCCATCCAAATTTACTGAAACGTTCCTGAGTTTCTCGAGCATTGGGAGGTCGAGCGTTGTCATGCAAAAGCACAACACTGTCAGCATACCTGGACGGTGGTTTTGAATAGCTCGCCTAAGTTTTTTAAAAAATCATATAACGGCATGAATCTCCCATTTGGCGGGAATTTTCTAGTGTGGCATTCATTATGTGAGCAAACACTAGCAGTTTGATGTTTTCGTTAGCACGGCTGGGAATTACTGAATCACGCTGAATGGCGATACTTGCAGCGCTACCTGACAACGGAGGTTAGTTTACGAATAGCACTCGTATTTGGGTGCTAAATTAAGTCCTTCCTTACACATAATTCAAATCATTATGTTAACCATTATGCAAATTTCCTCACTTAATTTAAACACTTTTATGATGAAGTTGTTTTACAATCCTATCAATTCAAATGGTGTTTTTTAAAGATTACTGTTGTTTTAGCATTTACACAGCATTAAAAATAATACCTAAAAGTCATTAGAAAAGCCCAGGTTTAACAGCAGTAGCAAGATTATCTTTTAGAATTACAGTAACAATATTAGGATTTATTAAATTATCATATGAATTTAAAGAAAAATTAATAGTTTTGTAGTCTGATTTGCAATATACAATTTCCATAGAAATACTCCATCATTACGAACAGGCATAATGTCGCTGACAACTGCCGAATTTAGGTGGATCTGATGAAGAATTTCAAGGAATATGCAATTAATATTATTGACCGAAAGAACAACAGATGGTAGCACAGGAGAAAAATGACACCGTTTCCACTATTTCGCCCATAATTACCTATGGTATTGTTGGATAGAAGTAAATTGTATTAAATATAATAGTATAAAGTGCAGACCATTTGATAGCTTCAATCACTGGATATTTATTGAGAAGGAAGCCGTTCAGTTATTCCAAACAGGGCCTCCATCTAGGCAAGGAATGATGAATACTTATTTGAAAAAAAGTTTAACAGTAAACTAAAAAAATAAATAAATAAATAAATAAATAAATAAATAAATAATAAAGCGACAGCTGTAGATCTCAGTAGATTTACTGGCATGTAAAAGAACTGCAGAACGGAATACAGACACACTAGCGGCGCTGATGTGATCCTGACAATTGACAGCGTCTTTAACAAAGAAAATATTCATTTTTTGTTTAATGTGGATAGTTTTGCAATATCCTGATTCAATGTTTGAGGGTAAGAACTGCAATATTGCACTAAAATTGGTCCTCAGATGAAACGATTTGCAAAAATTAGCGAAAAAGCTAGGCATGGTTTCCCTTGCCTTAACCCTAGTCCAATAACTTCAATAGATGTCAAATTGTACTTCTCAAGGAACAGGTAGGTTATAGATTCCATACTTCTCAGAGTGTAGTTTAGCTAGCTGTTATTCGTTCTGGTCCATTCTTACTGTTGGATAGGTTATAACGGGTAATACAAAATACTCCGAACCGGCTGTGTTGTGTTTTGCCTGTACGCATCCTCGGCGGTCGTCGCCGACTGCCGCTGTCATAGAACAGCGCGGATGAAACCATACATTTTAAAAACTATTTTAAAGGCTTTACTTACCAATGTTATTAAAGGAGAAGTTGGAACTGTCCACCGTCGTTGTCCATACATTTTTGGCACCTCTTTAGGAAATTATCCATCACTCGCCGTAGTTCACACTGAGAAACGCTGGCAGTTTACTGGCGGATATTTTGTTTCAATTCGTCTAGGACGTGTGGTTTTGTCTTATACACTTTATGCCATAAGTTACCCCAGATAGAGAAATCACAGGGGTAAGGTCGGGGGACCGAGGGGCCCACAAATCTCTACTAATAATTCTGTCCTGAAACACACTTGACTCCTGCGTCACTGTCCATATCCCACCGGTGCTGCAGAGACAAACACGGCCATGAGGTTCGCGGGACTGCAGTATGTTAATAGAACTAAGGTGCAGATAATGCAAACTCTCCCTTTACGCTTTAGCACACTGAAGTTGAGCAAGGCACTGAAAGAGAGACAGCCTCAAAGTATAAATTAATGGAGGGGCAAAAAGTAAAAGTAGGGGCTTACAACTTTACTCAGACGGGGGTTAAATAGCGGCTGTTTAGAACATGCAAGCTCGCCAAACAGAGCACACAGCAATCTGCCAGCTGAGTTTGGAAATTCTTTACATTTATTCAATTTGCACCATATTTTCGGAATTTATTAGTGGTCAAAATTAAGATTGTATCTAATTTGAAGCCATTCTCATGCACAGTTTTAATCAGGGTTTAAACTAGAAAATAAAAGAACATCGCAAAACGCACAAATCAACATTTAAATTATGCAAAATATAAATTAAAGCAAACTCCTGCTATTAGAAAATTTTACAATTGTTATTAATGAGGGCTTTAAACTGAAATATGTACATATATTTTAAGCCGTCCAAATTACACAGCTATACAAAAATAATACAATTTCTCCAAAGCACCACTTTTCCACTAATTGTTCATTTTGTAGCCTATATGCTTCTTTTGTATGTCAAGATTTAGTTCCCTTGGGACCAAGACTTCTTTTGCTTTTCTTCTTTATAACAAATTTATTCGACACTTCTTAAAACGCTTACAAATATAGAGTATGCATTTGAGAAGAATGAGTGAACCACGCAGACCAGATCAGAAATGAGCTTCACTAGCTGGGAGGAAAGTGGCATATCGTTTGATTCAGTGACATATTGTTGTGGCATTTTTGCGAATGCTGTTTCCTGAACCTCGAGCAGCAAAAAGTGACAAAAGCGACTGTACCTTAAACCCTGGTTTTAAGTTTTTAATAATTAGCAAAAAAAATTTAGTTATATTTAAAGGCGCTTGGCCTCAGAATACAATCCTCCTGAATCTTTTTTAACACATTCATGGCTTTCTCTACTCTTGTACTAACCATTTTCACGAGCTCTTATTAGGCGGCGCCGTGGCCGAGCGGTTAGCTTGCTCGCCTACCACCTAGGCGGCCCGGGTTCGATCCCAGGGACCCGCATGTGGTATTCGTGGTGGACGAAGCGGCGTCAGGGCGGGTTTTCTCCGGGTACTCCGGTTTCCCCCGCCATCTCATTCCACCGGTGCTCCATCTTCATTCCATGTATCATCCGTGTCACCGCCTGCGGTGCCATAGTAGTAAAAGCGGGTGTTAAACACTACAAACAAGAGCTCTTATCCCTAGATCTTCTTCGTGGTAATTGAGATACAAATTTGCAGGAATTATCTTATTGCCTCTTTCCTCGTAGTTACAAGGGGAATATGGGAATACAGTAGGCTTTGATAGTAAAATGTGTTAAAGCTTTAAGATTCCGTTCTCTTTGCACGGCTAAAATATAAAAAATGAATAACGATGTTCCGTTTGGTGCAGTTTAAGTATTCCAAAAGACACAAATGACAAGGAATATCTCCGAAATGGTTCACTCTATAAAAAAACTTCTTGACACATAAATTGTGGGTTCTAGCAAGATCTACATTGTTTGTATATTAACATTTGGTCCATCTCTTACTGTTTAGCAGTTTTACAAAAGTCATTTTGAATAAATAAGAGTACATGGGCTATAGCCAGAAAATTCAAGATAAACATTTTATTTACCATAAAAATATCACAGACAAATGGCATTTTGCCCAAATTGTTAGCTATTTTCAAGTAAATAAAAATTTTCGAAATATCTTCCATGTAAAGGGTAGTTTAGAGTGGAGGAATTTTCTTCAAAATGTTCGTTTCGCATCCTTAAAACACATTAAACTTAAATACCAACTTTGGTTTCTAACCGATTTTTCATTTTTGAATAATGGTGTCCACAGACACACAGAGTAACACACACATACATACATACCTACCTACACGTTTTCTAAAAATGCCTTTTGAGGGGGGGGGGATTCAGGGGGCCTCAAAACATATGTTTCCGGTGAAATCGACATCGAATTCTTGAATGGAGCACAATACTACTTCTACTTAGTATATGTAGTAGAGAAAATAAAAATAAGTTTTTTTTTCAGTTGTTTGGACTTCAACACTTTTTTGCAAAATGAATTTTTAAAACGAATTTATTTATGAATTTGCCAGTAGCATGAATAAGATAGATGGCAGCATCTACTAGATGTCAATGTCTTTTCGTTCGCTGACCACATTAGGAGCGAAATCCATATACAAAAATTCGAAAAAGGCAGTTGCATTGCCACACTAACTTAGTGGATGGGCGTAACCTATTACTATGTAGCGACTGTGTAGGGTCTTTAAAAGTGGCCGCGGGTGAAAAAAAAATCTGATGTGTTGCACTCACATGACTTTCTCTACTCTTGCACTAACCATTCTAACAAACTCTTATTCCTATATCGCCATGTTAGTTAAGATAAACATTCGTACAAATTATCTTATTGCTTATTTCCTTGTAGGTGCAAGGGGAATATTGGAATACAGTAGGCTTTGTGCGATAATCAAATCTTTTAAAGCTTTGAGATTCCGTTCTCTTTGTACACGTAACATATAAAAAATGAACAACGATGACCCATTTCACGAAAGTTCCAAATTTTCCGAAACTCACACACATAACAAGGTATATCTCCGAAATGGTTCACCCTACAAGAAAATTTATTGAGACATAAATTGTGTATTTTAGCAAGATCTACATTTTTTGTATAGTATAATTTGGTCTATCTCTAACGGTTTACCAGTTCTGCAAAAGTCGTCCAGAGTAAATACGACTACAGGGGCTATAGCCAGAAAATTCAAGATATACATTTCATTTGTCATAAAAATATCTCAAACATATGACATTTTAATCAAAATCGTTACACCCATTTTCAAGAAAATCAAAATTTTCGAAACATTTTCCATGTAAAGGGTAGTTTAGAGTGGGGCTATTTTCTTCAAAATCTTCGTGTCGCATCCTTGAATGACATTAAACTTAAATACCAACTTTGGTTTTTAACCGACTTTTCGTTTTTGAGTTATGCTGCCCACAGACTGACAGACACACAGACACACACACGGACCTTTTTCTAAAAATGCTTTTTTTTTTGGATTCAGGAGGCCTCAAAACATGTATTTCCGGTGAAATCTCGACATCGAATTTTTGGGTAGAATACAATACTTCCCCTACTTACCAGTAGAGAAAGTAATAATTATATCATCGTCATGGGGAAGAACGAAGGCACGAGTGCAAATTTAGAACTTTTGACAATTTTTACTTTCTCTATTACATATAGCAAGCAGAGAGAGTATTGTATTCCATCTAAAAATTCGATGTCGACATTTCACCGGAACTATATGTTTTGAGACCCCCTGAATCCAAAAAAAGCATTTTTAGAAAAAGGTCCGGGTGTGTGTCTGTGTCAGTCTGTGTCTGTCTGTGGACAACATAACTCAAAACGAAAAGTCGGCTAAAAACCAAAGTTGGTATTTAAGTTTATTGTCATTCAAGGATGCGACACGCAGATTTTGAAGAAAATAGCCCCAGCCTAAACTACCCTTTACATGGAAAATGTTTCGAAAATTTTGATTTTCTTGAAAATGGCTCTAACGATTTTGATTAAAATGTCACATGTTTAAGATATTTTATGGCAAATGAAATGTATATTTTGAATTTCATGACTATAGCCTATGGTGAATTTTGAATAGCTCGTAAGCCTTAAGAGATAGACCAAATCTTACTTACAAAAAATTTGGATCTTACTAAAATACAATTTATGTCCGAACACATTTTTTTGTAGATTAAACCATTTCGGAGATATTCCTTGCTATTTGTGTGAGTTTTGGAAAACAAACTTTTGTTAAATGGAACATGGTTATTCCTTTTTTATATGTTAACCGTCCAAAGAGAACGGAATTCCAAAGATTTAAAAGATTTGACTATCACTGAAAGTCTACTGCATTCCCGTATTCTCCTTGTACCTGCAAGAGGATAAACAATAAGATAATAAGATAATTCTTGTCGCTTGAATGATTGTGATTCAGAAACTAGGAATTCTGTTTATGGAGGTGATGTTGAAAGTAAATAAGTGCATTCTATCTTAAAGAAAGTATATGTGATGTAATAATTGTCGGTGAGCGTTGTGGTGGATGCAGAAAGGCCTGCATAGTGACGCGACGCGTCGAAGGCCTCCAGCATGAACCGCAAGGCCGTGGCTGGGCTAGGCGGCCGGTCGAGAGGTTACGGAATGTGACAAGATTAACCACAGCCAACGGAAACAGACACCATTTTGTGTCTGCTGAAACTGGATCCATCATCAGCTCGTGGTGAAGCACTTGCACGCGTGCACCGTGCTGCATCTTCTTTTGTTCCTGCTGCTGGTAACCTAGAAAATAGGCTACCCACCTTTCCTGTAATGACCAACAGCCTCCTCGAAACATTACTGGGGCCTGAATTTTGATGACTTTTGCAGTATTAAAATGATAAAAATGACTATGAATTTAAAAGTATTAAAATGAACCAAAAGGAAAAGAAATGTTAAAAATACTTTCATTTCTTGATCCTCCAGTACCGAGAGATCAAAAAACTTCCGAACTGGTTGTGCAATTTTAAAAAAGTATCGTCTTTTTAAATTATATTATATTTATGTGACTAACGTACAAATCTGTCATATAATTTTGTGTTACATTTGGTTCAAAAATAAATACTTTTTAAATTGTCATTTAAAAATCCTAGTTTTAAGTTTTATACAGCTTACCGTTCAAAAGAAATAAAATGTACATAACACATTTACTTGTATGTGTTTTGCGAGTCTACCTGACAAATGTCAGAAGAACTGCATAAAAACTACATTGTATGCAACATTTTGAAAATAATAATTTTCAAAAACCTTAAATTTTAAAATGAGCAACATTTTCATAACCTACATTATATGAATACAGGTATTTGTAATATAAAACTGTAAGGCACTAAGCATTTTTTAAAGTCAAGGAATACAAATGTCAATTTTTGCGACATTTCTACTAAATTTCAAAATTTTGTTCCCTTAAGGGAGAATGCTTTTGAAAGAGCGCATCAGTGTTGTTGTAGTGTTTAACGTCCGCTTTTACTTCTAGGCACCGCAGGCGGTGACACTGATGACACATGGAATGAAGATGGAGCACCGGTGGAATGAGATGGCGGGGGAAACGGGAGCACCCGGAGAAAACCTGCCCAGACGTCGCTTCGTCCACCACGAATACCACATGCGGGTCCCTGAGATCGAACCCGGTCCGACTAGGTGGTAGGCGAGCGCACTAACCGCTCGGCCACGGCGCCGCCTAAGAGCGCCTCAAACGCGCAGACGCAACACACTGTACACCGTTGCCTGGTCCTTCAGCCTGTTAGGAAAAGATGGACTAGCAATTCATGTTTGCCAAGGCACCAATTCGCTGAATAAAGGGAAAAAAAAGTATGGTCATTGTGACCAATCCGATAGGAATCGAACCCGAGACCTCGGGAATACGGGGCTTCCTTTACTTCAGCTATTTATCTTAAATAACTTCCCATAAAAAGTGAAGTTCTAGAATTTTTGTGTTGTAAATAGTTAATGAATTTGATGTTTTATGATTTCCCACTGGATAACTACTAAAAGACAAGCATGGAACATTAATCCAAGACATTTCCGAGAAAAATATGCTCCTAATCTGCCATCTTACTTTGTCATTAAGATAATGCATTATCACTCTGTACACGAGATAAACAGTTCCAAGAAACCTGTAAAACAAACGCGCCCACAGACACCGTTCCATGAAATATCTACAGAAACTTAGCATGGCTTCAACTGAAATAAGGAATCAAGAGAGAAAGAGACTAAACTGAAACTAATGCGCGTAATATCCTCATTAATGACGAACAGGGAAAAAGCTCGGGGAGATAAAACCCATTCTATGCAGAGGAAATTAATTTTTGACCGTTTATACGTCCCCTTTACACTGCAATAAATTACAGCACCAAATATAGCATTTATTTAACTTTTAAACTATACTTCCTTCTCTCTTACTGTTATAAAGTATACTTTAAGCTACAGTTCGACAAGCGAGATGGCTTCGTGGTGGCTAAGGAGGGGGAGGGGAAGGATAAACACATTTGGCCTCGTAGAAAAGTCACGCTTTAATTTTCTTTACATTCATCTACAAGTTATATTGAAAAATCTGATGTGTTGCACTCACATAACTTTCTCTACTCTTGTACTAACCATTCTTACAAACTCTTATTTCTATGTATTCTTCGTGTTAGTTGAAATAAACAATTGCAGAAATCTTATCTTGTAGGTGCAAGGAGAATATGGGAATACAGTAGGCTTTGAGCGATAGTCAAATTTTTTAAGGCTTTCAAATGCCATTGTCTTTACGCGGCTAACATAAATAAATACCGATGTTCCATTTGACGAACGTTTAAGTTCTCCATAACTCACACAAATAACGAATTTCCGAAATGGTTCACTCTGAAAAAAAAAAAAAAAAAAAAAAAAAAAAAAAAAAAAAAAAAAAAAAAAAAAGAAATTGTGCGTTTTAGCAGGATCTTGTACAGTAAGATTTGGTCTATCTCTTACGGTTTATCAGTTATGCTAAAGTCATCCAGAGTAAATAGGACTACATGGGCTTTAGCCAGAATATTCAAAATATACATTTTATTTGTCATAAAAATATCTTAAACATATGGCGTTTTAATCAAAACCGTTTGAGCTGTTTAGAGAAAATAAAAATTTTGCATGTAAAAGGTAGATTTGGATGGAGGAATATTCTTCAAAACCTTTTAGTTGCATCCTTTAAAGGCGTTAAACTTAAATACCAACTTCGGTTTTTAACCGACTTTTCTGTTTCGAGTTATGCTGTTCACACAGATACACACACACGCGCGCGTGCGGACTTTATTCTAAAAATCCCCCCCCCTTTTTTTTTTGATT
Source organism: Tenodera sinensis (assembly GCA_030765045.1). Taxonomy (NCBI): domain Eukaryota; kingdom Metazoa; phylum Arthropoda; class Insecta; order Mantodea; family Mantidae; genus Tenodera; species Tenodera sinensis. The sequence continues at coordinate 93,107,376 of CM060969.1, read as the reverse complement.
CAGGGGGCCTCGAAACATATTTCTGGTGAAATCTCGACATTGAATTTTTGGTTAGAATACAATAATTCATCTACTTACTGTACGTAGTAGAGAAAGTAAAAATATACAAATGTTATTGTTCTAGAAATGCTCTCTATATTTTACACTGGAATTAAAATTCCTAACCAAACAGAGCTAAACAATTTGTCTATTACATGTTTTGTACAGTGTCCGCTTTCGAATGAAAGGTTTTCTTCTAACACGTAAGCAATAAATCGGCTTTTTTGGGTGGCATTAACATTTAATTATATTTTTGTGGATTTGCACAGTTTCTGAAATTTGTCGAACTATGTTACCAGCTTGCCATTGACCAATAATCTAGTCACGTGTAGTTTCTGGTGTGTACGATTTAGTGAGGCATCAGAAATAATCAATACTTCCCTTTCATTTCGTTAGTTATCACCATGTCCAGCCAGTAGAATGAATACTGCTCTCATTGGAGAGGGGTAAAGAATGGAAAGGCGGGGAAGCTACGAAGTCCTCGCTAAATAATAATAATAATAATAATAATAATAATAATAATAATAATAATAATAATAATAATAATAATAATAATAATAATAATAATACCCTTGCATTTTTCTAAATTCGTTTTCTGTATCTACAAGGAAATATGCAATAGGATAATTTCTGCAAATATTAATATGAAATAGATAAAGCAATAAGCGTTTGTAAGACTAGTTTGTACAAGGGCGAGTAGAAAAAGTTATGTCAGTACAACACATCCTATTTTTATTCAGGAACCATGTATAGCTACGCAAGCACGTGAAATATTGTAGGCCCAAAAGTTTCCTGTGTCACCTTATACCTACAGTTTCTCTGTAATCCCATTTCAACACACACTGTTACATCATTTAATCACTGACCCATAACCGTGTCGAGTGCATGCTCCACACCACTGACGTCATCCGTCTGATTTAATTAACGAATGGTCGCTAAGAAACATTAAACCCGCAATTCATGTGCTGCTAAGCGAATTCCAGAACACTGCAGCCTCAAGTAAGCGATAAAAATCGTGCCCCATTCTGCGGGCCACTTAGGCAGATTAGTGGGAAGTAGTACGGGCTACATGTGCGGCAGATTAAACCAGGGGAAACACAGAAACACAAAATCACAACACTACACAACGTCAACAAAAAAACACAAAATAAAAACAAAAATACGCACAAACGCCGTAAGGATCCCTCACACAACTAATAAAAAATCACAGACTAGGCTGAAGAGGGATCTCCCTAAACAGCCCGGGCATGTTGTAAACATGCACAAATTAACACTTTTACATTATATTACATATGTGCTCCCGGCCTGCTGGTCAAGAAGGGTTTGATACAGTTGGCTAGTACGCAAGTACAGTTTGCGTAAAACTTCAAGAATTGTGACCCTCACTGTCTACCAGCTCAACGCTGGACTCTTTAATTTTAACTTACTCGGAGTAAGCGATACAATACAGTTGACCCCCGTACATACGTGAATACAATTTTGCTCTCTCTTTTTAGAGAGGATCAACAATCCAAGAGCTGATTTTGCCTTTTTGAAGAGAAAACTTATGGGAGGGCTTTGAAATTCTGATTCGCAAACTTTTTATGTGACGAAAAATGGTGGGGGTAAACACTGTGTTGGGGAGAGTAGGAGCCGTTGTTGCGTGTACTGCGTTCAGGCGGCGTGGCGATCACTGAGTACAGCTGTTGGTTGTCAACAAAGCAACACGTGTGTATAACCAACACATTTCAAGAATTGGTTAGTGTTCTCGTTGTTTATAATCTACTTTCTTCATTAAAATATACAATTTGGTTGTGAATATGCCTAAGTCAGGGGCAGAAAGAACAAGAACGTGGCGTGAGAGAAAACGTGCGGGTGAAGTGACAGTTCAGAATGTGAATGAGAAACATAATCTATGTAATTTAAAAGTGATTGATGAATAATTACAATGTTTCCCTGTAATACAAAAGTTTCACTTCTATCGTGTGTCTTTACGACACACCCTTTCTGTTTTTCTCTGCAACAGCGCATACAACCAATTTTTTGATGAAAATAATTGAAAGTGTAATATATGAACTTAGGCTTTCACAGTCGGAATCTTGACTATTAGAAATGTTTAGTTCTTCCGGGCTTGTAGGCCGTGGTCTAGAAGGCATTGTACATACCAACGTTTCGCCAAGTATTGCGCTTGGCATCATCAGGGTAACACGATCCGCTGTCTGCACACTGGTCAGAGTATGAATGTGGAAGCAGAGAGACAGTGGAAGTAAAGACCGTTAACGTCCGTTAGGGTTATTTATATGGTGAGGGTGGGCGGGTCATTGTTGCGCTGGCTACGGTCAAAAACCAAAGTTGGTAAATATCCTTCAACGATACGACAGGAAGATTTTGAAGAAAATTCCTCCAACCTAAACAACCCTTTACTTAGAAAATTGTTAGATAATTTTGAGTTTATCAAAAATGGCTCTAAGGATTTTGATTAAAATGCCAATGTTTAATATATTTATGGCAAATAAAATGTATATTTTGAATTTTGGGATTGTAGCCCATGAAGTCTTGTTTACTCTTGACGGCTTTTGTATAACCGGTAAACCATAAGAGATAGACCAAATCTTACTATACAAAAATGTAGATCTCGTTAAAACGCACAAGTTATGTCCAAATGCATTTTTTGTGGAGCGAAACATTTCTGACATATTCCTTGTTATTCGTGAGTTTGACTATCGCTCAAAGCCTGTTGCATTCCAATATTCCCTTTGCACCTACAAGAAAATAATAAGATAATTTCTGCAAATATTTATCTCGAGTAGCATGAAGATAGAAGAAGAAGAGTAGTAAGAATAGTATAACAGTAGAGAAAGTCACGTGAGAGCAACATATCAAATTTTTTTCTTTCGATAGCAGAGCTTTGCGTAGTGATTCTGACGGCAAAGATCGCCATTTACTATTCTTTATTTCCAGAACAGCGCATAAATGCGCTATTTTACATGGATATTTCAACTCTTTCTCTTCTGATGCTATTATGGAACCTAAACTCAGCAGTGGACAGTTAAAAATTACAACTGGATTATTCAAATTTCACACAGCGTACATGTTAATTCCTTGGTGTTTCATTTCTCTGCGCTTGATTTGAATGTTGCAGCCCTGTATTAAAAGCGCACTTTAGGAACCCGTAAAGGTGTGTCCAGCCAGTGTTATGTCTAGGTTTTATACGTAATAGAAACTTTTAACAAGTCGAGAGGATCATCCATATAAGCTTTCCACATTTTCATGAATAAATTTGGGACGATACAACGCACTGTGGGGGAATCACATTTGCCCCCCCCCCCCCTCTCTCTCTCTCCGTGCTCACCTAGTTTTCCAAGTACCCTAGTTGTATTCTGAAAAGTTTAATCCACAATGTTGACGTGGGATTTATTCAAATTCACATATGTGGAATTCTTGCTTTAAAGCGTCATTAAGCATATGGAATAGTCAACTTCAGGAACAGAGTTGCCAACTTTATAATGAAATTATTTCTTTCCAAGCCACAAAGTATTGGGGAACGGTTTTGCAAAGATTAAAGGGCGCGAAATGTTCAGGACAGTCGAAGAAAGTTTCAATAAGTTTAGTTTAGTTTATTAAGACTTCTTGGCCTGGTGCCGGTACAATAGGCTTAAATTTACATATACATATAAATGGCTTTGTACATTTTTACAATTGGTTGGTGTTATATCCAAAACCAATACGGTGACCATCATTAGGTCACCGAGAATAGTTCATTTTTGTCTTTTTTACTTTCTCTACTGGTAAGTAGGGGACGTATTGTATTCCACCCAAAAATTCGAAGTCGAGATTTCACCGGAAATACATGTTTTGAGGCCCCATGAATCCAAAAAAAAGCATTTTTAGACAAAGGTCCGTGTGTGTGTCTGTGTGTCTGTCAGTCTGTGGACAGCATATCTCAAAAACGAAAAGTCGGTTAAAAACCAAAGTTGGTATTTAAGTTTAATGTCGTTCAAGGATGTGACACGAAGATTTTGAAGAAAATAGCCCCACCTTAAACTACCCTTTACATGGAAAATTTTTCGAAAATTTTGATTTTCTTGAAAATGGCTCTAACGATTTTGATTAAAATGTCATATGTTTGAGATATTTTTATGACAAATGAAATGTATATCTTGAATTTTCTGGCTATAGCCCCTGTAGTCGTATTTACTCTGGACGACTTTTGCATAGCTGGTAAACCGTGGGGCCCTAATGACCAAGTTGTCGACGGACCCTTAAACCCAACACACTCACTCACTGGTAAACCGTTAGAGATAGACCAAATTATACTATACAAAAAATGTAGATCTTGCTAAAATACACAATTTATGTCTCAATAAATTTTCTTGTAGGGTGAACCATTTCGGAGATATGCCTTGTTATGTGTGTGAGTTTCGGAAAACTTGGAACTTTCGTGAAATGGGTCATCGCTGTTCATTTTTTTATATGTTACGTGTACAAAGAGAACGGAATCTCAAAGCTTTAAAACATTTGACTATCGCACAAAGCCTACTGTATTCCAATATTCCCCTTGCACCTACAAGGAAATAAGCAATAAGATAATTTGTACAAATGTTTATTTTAACTAACACGAAGAAGACATAGGAATAAGAGTTTGTAAGAATGGTTAGTACAAGAGTAGAGAAAGTCATGTGAGTGCAACACATCAGATTTTTTGAGTTCTGTTCCTTCTTTGTTTTATATACATATGTACATATTTACACTCACGCATTCACCCACGCACACACATTCATTTGCACTGGGCACATCAGAGGTATGCGTCCCAGCTCGCGCACTGCACTATTTACACTATTCACACTGTCCCGCGGTGGCAGCTCCTGAATATTTTTCCGAGGCGAGGGCCTCTGCCAGAACATGTATGGGTCCTGGGAACGAGGTTGCGTGAACGCGCATTAGTCGGCGAGCCTAGCCGCTTCTAGAATATTTTTATTCTAGTGTGTTTGCGGTGCTTCGGCTCGCCGTTGCCGATGTTGGCGATCACATCATTCTCGTGGTTTCTAATGTGCGTCCATGCCGCCATTGCTCGTTTTGTCTGTTGCCTCCGGGATGAATGGGATCCGGGTTTCAAGGTGTAGAGTTTGGGTGGTGGTGAGTAGTGGACCAGAGAGGATTTTTCTTAAGGAGAGGTTTTGGAGGGTTTGGAGTTGTTCCAGGGTAGTTTTGGAGGCATTAGCCCAGGCCACACACGCGTACAGGACCACCGAAAGAATAAAAGGCCTATATAGTATCAGTTTTGACTTCAGTCGCAACTGTTTACTACGAAAGATGGGCGCGCACAACTTTAGCCGCTGTCTGCCTTTATTGGCGTTATTTTTTATGTGGGTGGACCAACACTGTGCGGTCCAAGGTGACACCTAAGTATTTAAACTGCTGACGGCAGTGCAATATTTGACCACCGACCGTTAGGTCCATTGCCAAAGTGTGATGCCTCTTAGAGAAATGAATCAGCTGGCATTTGTCGGGATTAATTTTGATTTTCCAGTCATGTTGCCATGAGAGGAAGTTGTTCACATAACGTTGCATTTCTGCAAGGCCGAAACGTGGGTTTCTATGGTGGTTGTATATTGCAGTGTCGTCAACACACATGGCGACCTTGCATCTGGCGTCCACTGAGAAGTCATTAGTGAATAAAATGTACAGAAAAGGCGACATTATTGCCCCTTGTGGGACGCCAGCCCGCATCACTCGCTCCCGTGAGGAGGAGCGGCCCACTTGGACGTAAAACTGACGTTTTTCTAGAAAATTGTGCAGCAAGTATAGATAATTTTGAAGAGCCAAGAAATTGTGGTGCAGTTTGTAAATGAGGCCATTGTGCCCGCACCGGTCAAATGCGGCTTCTACGTCCAGAAATAGCGCCAACGTTGAAGCCCCATTGTTAAATTGCTCTGTTACGTCATCAGTTAGTCTGAGGAGCTGTAGTTCAGTGGAATGTCCTTTTCTAAAGCCAAACTGTGAATTTGACAGTTCATGTGTTGCCGAGACTTGTTTTTGTAGTCGAGAATGGATACATTTTTCGAGCAATTTATCAATAGTAGACAAAAGACTAATGGGGCGGTAGTTTTGCGGTTGTCTGGTGCTTTTCCCTTGCTTTGGGAGCATGATTACCTTAGCTCGTTTCCAAGTAGAGGGGAAATAGCCTTGCTGCAAACAGGCGTTAAATATATTTGTTAGTTGCACCAGAGCTTTTCTCGGGAGATGCTTAAGTTCCTCATTAGTCACTTTGTCTGGGCCGGCAGCTTTCCCATTAGGCAATTTCCTAATGAGCTTGTAAACTTCCTACGGTGTTATTAGGGATAGCTGTTGCTCTTGCTTCTGCGCCACCCAGGTTTGTACCCATGTCTGTATCACCTCCCGTTCTATTTCACGGTTGGTCATTGGGTTTTCGGTGAATCTGTCTTGGAGACAGTCAGCGAAGACCTCGGCTTTCTCCTCTTCGGAGAAGTGCAGGCCGCCTTGAGTGCGCAGCGCTTCAGTTGCGGAGTTAACGCTCCTGGAAGCTTTGAAAGCCTTTAGTAATTTCCACAAAGAAGAGTCCGAATGGGTGGTACTCAGCATTTTGTTTTCCCACTGTTCAATTTTGTTGATTTTAATTTGTTGCCGAATCACGTTGCGTAGCCACTTTGCTAGCACTTTATATTCAGGCTGACGGGTGTACCGCCATAGTCTTGTCAAGCGTCGTCTCCACACAATGAGTTGCTCTACCTCGGGGTACGTGCAAAAACCGGGTGGTCTTGTGGTGTATGTGGTAGCACTTTTCTTGGCTGTGTGTAGCGAGGCAGTAAAGTTTTCAATGGCGACATCTATGTCTGCCTCGCTATAGTATGACAGTCTGGGTTGCGCCATCCCGTGCATTTCGATGGTGAACTTATTCCAGTCGGTGTCTGCCCTCTTTCGAGGGCCAGAGACACCGGCTGAAATACCACCCTGTATGTCGAAATACACAGGAAGATGGTCGGAATCCAGGATGTGATACACAGTAAAGTTGTTTAACAGTGTCGCATTTTTTGTGAGTACGATGTCCAGAATCTCAGGGTCAAAGTGCCCTGATCGATGCCAAAAGGTGGGTTTTGGGGGAAGATGTACCTCAATGTCATTATCAGTTATAAGTTCAACCAGGAGATTTCCCGCCGCGTTTGCCCGGCGTGAAAACCACCAGGGGTGCCGGGCATTGAAATCTCCTGCAATTATAACTTGCTCCTCTAAAGCGAGGATTTGTTCCAGGTCACGTATGAAATCTGGGGAGTTAGGGGGCCGATAAAGTGCTACCAGCATCACCGTTTGACTATTAACACGTGTTTTAAGAGCTGTGCGCTCTAACGCTGCCAGTGGAGGTAGCGTGACAGGAGCATGAGCAATTGAGTTTCTCAGCAAAATAGCGTCGGTCTGGGTGGCTCAGTCGGTTAGACGCTGGCCTACTGTTCCCAAGGTCGCGGGTTCAAATCCGGGCCAGACCGATGGTTTTTAAGTGTGCTTAAAAACGACAGCTCCATGTCAGTAGATTTACTGGCATGTAAAAGAACTCCTGCGGGACAAAATTCCGGCACACCGGCGACGCTGATGTGATCCTGGCAACTGACAGCGTCGTTAAACAACAAAATAATTTTAATTTTTTTCAGCAAAATAGCAGTCCCTCCTCCCTGTCTGCCAATTCTGTCATTCCGAAAAATTTGGTAGCCCTGGAGCTTAAAAGCGTCCTCTTGTTTTATTTCTGTTTCACAGATAAATGCGACGTCAATTTTGTTACGCCGTAGGTAGTTTTCAACTTCGTGTTGCTGCCTGTGGATGCCATCTGCATTCCACAGGAGTGCGTGGGTTAAAGTTGACCTCCCCTTACATAGGCCATTTACTCTAGGAGGGTTGAGAGGAGGCATATGATGGTTTCTGTTTTCTCCATAGTGCTTGTGCAGCTTCTGAACTTAATCAGGATTTCCCTTAGACTGCCCAAGTCTCCGGTGGATGTTTGTGGGGTTTGAGGTGGTGGAGGGGGACCATTTGGTGGTGGCATGGGCACATTTTTCCCTCCGGTGGCTCCAGCAAAGGAGACGCCTGGTTGAACCAGGGGCCGGGTGTTGAATGGGTCTGAGCCCTGGTTGAGCACTTGGAGTGGTCCTGGCTATGGTTGCCAGTTGACGGCGATGGCGCTCGTTTCTGAACGTCTCGCACCCCCTGTAACTGGCAGGATGCGCTTCCCCACAGTTTGCGCAGTGGGGTTGAGCGTCCTGCTTTGCCTTTTGGGGGCAGTCAGCAAGGCGATGGAGGCCACCGCAAAGGACACATCGGGAGGTCATCTGACACATTCTGTAAGTGTGCCCCAGCTGTTGGCAGTTATAACACTGGGTGATGTTGGCATTAGTTTTCAAGACCTCCACGGTGACCATCATATGGCACACCTCTCGTTCTTGAATTTTTTGGTTGGTGGTGGTCCTGTCGAGACCTACTTGAAACATTGGCAGAGGCCTGCCGCGGGAAATGAGCTGACGTACCTGGACGTACTCCTTCTGCTCCAAGTTCTCCTTGATGTAGTCTACCTCAATTGAAAGAATGAATGAATGAAAAATGTTTAGGGAAATCCCTCTTCAGCCTAGTGTGGTAATTGTTTCTTGTTCGGGTTGGGATTTCCCTCGGCTTTGGTGCGTATTTGTGTTTATTGTGTTTTTGTTGACGTTGTGTAGTGTAGTGTGTTGTAATTTGTGTATTTTGTGTGTCTGTGTCAGTTCCCGTGTTCCACATCCATGGCTCCATTCGTGTGCTTCTGCCTAAAGAAGATCCTAAAGTTTTGTTGCTTGTTGTTTTTTTTATTTGGTGCTGCTGCATGGCTCATTGGTATTTTTATATGTGTAGTGTGTTTTTGTATGTTAGGGGTTTTTAGTGTGTGTTTTTTATTGTGTGTCTAAATGTTTTGAAAGTGTTGTAGAGGTTTTTGTCAGTTGGTGTTTCTTGTATGGTCTTCATCTTTTGTGCAGTGTTTATAAGTGTTCTTCTGTAGCTTCTTGTGTATGCATTATGTATGTATTTTATGAATTGTTGTGCTATGTGTGTGTCTATGGGTGTTGTGTTTGTGTATTGCTGTACAATGTTGGATTTAAATGATGGTGAAAGTTTGTGAGCAGTCCGTAGGCATTTCCTTTCAAATGCTTTTATTTTGTTCATCATAGTTGTTGTGATGAGGGGCATTGTGGCTACTGCTGCATATGTGAGTTGTGGTCTGACTAGTGTGATGTAGAGTTTGTGTAATATTTGTGGTGTGAGTTCTTTTGTTGAGTCTGGCCAGATAGTTTAGTGTTGAGTGTATGGGACGTGCTTTATTGAGTAGTTGTGTATAGTGTGGTTTTATTCTCAGTTTATTGTGTATGTGCACCCCAAGTTTGAAAATTTCAAGTTTTCTTTATAAGACAACATGGCCAGTTGAGATAGTGCCATGCTTGCATTTGAGGCTCGCATTCGGGAGGTACCGAGTTCAAATCCCGTCGGCAGAACAATGTGACTGGTTTTTTCGTGGTTTCCCTCAGTCACCAACGTAATATTGGATTGGCTATTTAATACCACGACCTAAAGTTTCATCGTAAGTCTAAAAGAATAGCAGAAATGAAAAATAGATGGTAATAGTGAATGCTGCGCTATCTATCCAAAGGTATTGTAAGCAGATACTGTGTGGCACCCTAATGACCTCTGCCGTTACCGAGACAGACATTTGCTTCTTCAGGACCCTCTGGATTAACGGACCTAACACTACCATCTAAGTTGTACAAAAATAGCGTCGGCTGTTGGTCCTGATTTCTGAGGTGTTTCCACACGCTACCCTTCATATTGTTTTCTATGCCTTTGAGTTTTTGTTTCTTATAACAATTCCTATGTAAATTTGTCTTCATATTAGCAAAGCGAGTGTTTAAAAACTTTTATTTGGGCAGTATAGGGAACGGGAATAAATCTATTAACGTGTTGACTGTGCCGTGTGTTTATCCACGTGTTCATGTTTATTGTGTTTCATCTAAGACTATGGCTACGTTAGCCGTATAGTGTGGTTAATTTATATGTTTGCAAGCACAATTTGTGTCACGATTACGGTGGTGAGAGGATGCTGAAGAAAAACTGTTCCAGTAGTGCACGTTATTGTTGTCATACCTCAACCTAACCTCAAACATGACAATGCACCGTAACTGTTTGTTGCATTCCCGGATGCAAATTAAAAATGAAAAACCTTCAGTTAAAAAAAAAAGGTAAATTGCGACGTATCGCTTGTAAATGCAGTATTTAATTACTATAAATTGCAGCGTTGTGTGTGTTGCCGGTGTGTATATAACATGGTGAATAGTGAAAGACAATAATTTCGAGACGCCGCTCTCCTACTGTTTTACCCACGTCAGTAGAATGCTGCTTGTGTTTATACATTATCTTTTGTCTATGTAATTTAAATGTGTAGCTGTAGTTTAGAATAAATGTGTTATGTTGCAGCATGTAAAACTGTAGACTACAGCAAAGTTGCTTTACAATGCTGATTTAAGGTTACGTATTTCATATATTTCATTTACAGCGCTGTTTTAGGGTTATTATTTTTAATATTTCATCTGCTTTTGTGGATTCCCCCGTCATGATGTGTCATTAAGTGCTGAGTTTTATTGTTGTTTTATTGTTGCAAACTGAGTAATCATAAGTTTTCAGTAAAAGTAAAAGCTTTTGAATTCAGTAGTTAGCTTTAGGTTATTCTAAATAGCAGCATTTGTATATCAGCCATCCAGTATATATTTTGTGTAGGTATATAACATTCTGCACATGGTACAGTGTGAAAAACAGTGTAAAGAATGATTAATAATTCTGAGTCAACTTAATTGTAATTTGAGTGTGTAATGCAGTTACATAATGGCATGTAAAACTGTAGATTACATGAATGATATTTAAGGTTATATATTTCATTGTCCATTGGTTATCGTTTAATATTAAATGTCATTCTTTTTTGTTTACTTGAGGTTATGTTTAAGACAGTGTTTTTGTGTTTAACACAGCCCATATTCACAAAATAGGCGTGTTATTACACAACTTTTTTTATTTTACTGCGTTGAAATCGTAGCCTGTAGACGATTTGTTTGTTAGTAGTTGCCACCACATAGGCCGCCATCTTGAATCACAGTGTCAGGTCCGGTATTTAGGAGGTCCTGGCTTCTGTGGACTCGTGAAAGCTAACTGTAGATGTATCTGCACATAGACTGGATCGGAACCTGTGCCACCTACGTAGTAAAAGTCACGTAAAAGAAATGGAGGAAAAAAAAAAAAAATAAACTGAACAGAGATAATTAGTTTATAGGTGGGTGACGTTGTGGCCGAGTGTTTAGACCGTTCGCCGGAAAGGGTTCGATCCCAAGGACTCGCACGTTGTATTCGTGGTGAATGAAGCGGCGTCCGGGTGGGTGTCCCCCGCCACTAATTCCACCAACTGTTCCATCATCGCCTTTGCAATCATCCATTTCACCTGCCTTTCATATCATCCTCTTCCTCACTCTCATACCTGGTGCTTTGCTATACCACCCGCTTCCAGGTGTTCACTCTGTCCGGTCCATTGGTTCCTGTGCTCCCCGACAGGCCTCTGAACCTAGGCACCAGGGAATGTAAGTCCTACATAAGGGGAGTATAATCAGATAAACAAGAAAGGAGAAGACGTTTATAGGTGCAAATTCTTATTAATTATTGCACAAGGAGCTACCAAAAGGTTATTTAGTAATTCAATGAGATTTAGCGGTACCCTTTGTACAAATATTTTAATGATCTAAGTTTCTTAGAATATGTAAGCATTGTATTCTCCCCAAAAATTCTATGTCGAGATTTACAAAGAAGAAAAAAGCGCCTATTAGTGTGTCTGTGTCAAGGAGATATATCGTCACATTATCGTATATTGGATGTTGGTTTCAGTCACTGCAGACCTAGATCTAGAGGAAGCCATAAGGATGTCTCCAACAGTGGTAGTCCCGTCGCCAATCATCCGGGAGTAGAGGCTGGGAGGGGAAACCTGATCCCCCGGGGTATGGGCTGCATCAGCAGCAGGCGCTGACAGGCTGACGCAGGGGTCAATAGCAACCTCCCCTATCTGGTATCTAGATTACCGCTTTTCCACTTCCAACCACCACCATACTGATGCTTTCTATAATAGGAAAACTTCCTCTGACCTCATAGGTACCAACTTTACCTTTGTTTTTGTCACTTGCATCTAAGTGATTCCTTGTCTACAAGACCTTACCGATATAAACGATCACAAATTAATATGCATCTCCAAACTTATGGGTTGAAAAACTAACTGGCTAAAACGCCTTAAAAATGAAATTTAACTTTTTGTGCAATCTTATAAATTTGAACTTCCAAATGAGCAGTTATTCTGTGGGTTTGAGTACATACAAAATAATCATCATCATACATATACCAGGCAGAGTCTGTTTAGTGAATGCGTGTGCAGTTCGGTCGCCTCCTTACAGGAACTCTCATAACCGTTTTACAACAGGGGCCCTTCCTCTTGAGCCCTTTCGGGCAGAGTTGCAACATCTTATCATGGACCTTCGCAGTAATGAATTCAGAATTTTGGCAACTGAGACTCCACGTGGAGTCAAAATGTAACTGTTACTATTGGTCTTCAAGGCCAAGTCTCCTCTGAAGAGTGGAAATGGGCTTATGTGAGTCATTAGTTTTGAATAGCACACATTTCCTTTCAGGCTTAACTGCACCAGCGTTGACTAAACAGATTTTACATATAAAGGGTGGTTTAGGAGCAATTTTCTTCCAAATCTTTGTGTCGCATCCTTAAATCATATTAAACGTAAATATTTACTTTTGTTTTTAACCGACTTTTCGGTACTGAGTTACGCTGTCCAAGATTCTCTCTCTCTCTCTCTCTCTCTCTCTCTCTCTCTCTCTCTCTCTCTCTCTCTCTCTCTCTCTCTCACACACACACACACACAGAGACACACGCGCGCGCGCACTTTTGTTTTTCTAAAAATGTTTTTCTTTTACTCAGGGGCCTTAAAACATGTATTTCCGGTGAAATCTCGACATAAAAGTTTTGGGTAGAATACAATAATTCCTCTACTTTACTATACATAGTAGAGAAAGTAAAAATGGTTTGACCAACTCGAAAACCTTTGCAGTAATGTGCACAACTTAGCAGTTTCATGGCAATCGGAAAAATTGTATAGGAACCACACGAGACACACAAAGAAATACAGATAGACACATGCATGGGAGATGGATAACTTTTTATAGAAGAAATTCGTATTAAAAATTCAACTTGAGATGTTGCGGTACAAAATTAACAAGGATCTGACAAGAATAAGCAATTCCCCAAACAAGTTCGTGGCAAATACACAACACATATCCAAAGTAGGTGTTAAAACAAATGTGTAAACAGGTTGGTAGGACTGATTTTCCCAACAATACTCAGGGCGACATCTCGCGTGCACAAATAGACCACATAATGATGCCGCGTTGTATCATTGCTTGTCATACGACATGAAATCGCATGTACTGGAATATTCTTACTTATTTATAAGCATAAAACACACAGTTTCACTCCCACTACAAACATCTACGATAAAAAAGAAGTTCTACATCTGAGGCTGTATCGAACACGCTCACCATTCCATCACAGCGGCAGCCTGCAGTGTATTTTTTAGTAGGTATACCATAAAAATTTCATCTGTAAAATCAATTCACTCCTGGTATTCGAATTTAAAACAACCAATACCGTACGTTACCTGAAGAAAATGTACATAGCTGAAATCAACAAGAATAGTGTCTTAGGAAGCTGGTGATCATATTCTTCTTAACAATAATATATTAAACCAGGGGTCGGCAATGTTTGAGAGGTGGAATCGGAATTGAAAAATTCAGTGCAACAGCTGGAATTTGGACCACAGATCCTCCGCTCACTAGGCGGGTGCTCTAACCATTAAGCTGCTGCAAAAACCTGCCAGAATGACATTAAATTCTCCAACCGATTCGTATTTCTCCACAGAGGGCGTCTCACATCAGAGACTATTACCCCAAGGGTGACCTACTATAGTAATTACTTTATGTCCTGGGATTAAATAACCTTTAGATGGTAATTATTGTTAACTGTTGGCATAAATATTAGTCGGCAAATCTATCGAATGATGAAATGACATAATACCACCCTAAGGGGCAAAGCGATAGAGTAGCCCTCTTTCAATCCTCTCCTCTTCAATCAACATACGTTCAAGCGTCAACAACCAGTGGTGAACCCCTGATTGATAAGACAAAAACGCAAAGGAACTTTTCTATTTCAACATGAGTAGAAAGAGCAATATTAGCTGGCCCAATAGCTCACTTGGTAGAGCATCTGCCTACTGTGCCAGGGGTTCTGGGTTTGATTTCCGGTTGGAATTTTTTCTGTATCCAGGGGTCCTCTCCAGGGTGTAGGCGCAGGAAGTGTCAGAATGTGTGTGTGTGTGTGTGTGTGTGTGTGTGTGTGTGTGTGTGTGTGTGTGTTTTCTAATCCATAAAAAAAACCCAAAGACTCAAAACACTCTGTCTACCAGTTAAAGCTATTGCAATGTGCTCCATTAAGGGGAATATAAATGGAATAATTAAAACAAATAATATTTTGGGTACGCAATGACGAAAATGTGAAATCACTGTTGCGTTCACAAAGATCATAAACAAGTTACAAGTTCGAAATATTAAGATATTAGAGTATTATGAAACATATTTGTCCCGAGCTGTGACAAGAACGTTTAAATATTCAATGAAGCTTCGTACTCCAGTGAAGAAGTGCTTTACAAAATACATTTGTTTTATAAAATCTAAACTATTAGAAGTAATTGCGTAAAACCACAATTAGAAATTAAGATTGCGGATTTAAAGAAATAACTCAAACCAATAACGAGGAATATCTTTTACGATTGGCTACTAATAAATACATAAACAAAAAATAAAATAATAAAACAGAAAATCTGTGCTGTAATGAGGTCTATGTTTCTTGTGAAGTAAGGTTTTGCCTATTCATCTCTTACTGATTACCAGTTATACAAGTTTTATTCATAATGAAGCGAACTTCTGAGAAGATTCCCTGAAACGTCAAGATGTACATTTTATTTATTACAAAAATAGCTTAAACATGTCATTCTAATTAACCCTTTCGCTACCAGTGTTGCTTCAGAGCTACATCAGTTTCTTGAATTAATTTGAAATACAGTATTTGAATTTCCCGCTGAATATGAAGAAACCAGGGAACCTACGTGCTAATACTTCAGTTTCCACTCTATAGATGGCAAATATGATCACAAGTGTGCTGACACCTGGTATGAGAATCATCTGATACGCATGACCTGAGTCATCGTCTACGCAGCAAGTTAAGTATTTCACTATAAAATGCCAGGTAATGCTCATTTACCATTTCAAATATACAATTAGATTTAATTTTTCATTAAACTAACACTTTTACATAGTTGTGGTTTCCAATTTAAATTTAAATTACAAAGACAAGCAATTAAAGTACAGGTTGCTCCAGAGCAACATTGGGGTTCAGAGGTAGTGTTACACCATAACCTCACTTTTGAATGGCTGTATTTATATTCTGTTTTCTTTTTAGGTAAACCGGAAAAGAAGAGTATTTTGAAGCAGGATGAAGTAGAGGAATACCTTATGAAAGTTCTTGAAGGGAATGCTTCTGATATAAGTGATTTAGAGGATAGAGAATTTGATTTTGATGAAGAAGATGAAACGGTTACTCTGAACCAAATCCCTGAAGAAAGTTTGGAGAATACCAATGAATCTGGAGATCAAAATGAGCTTGTAGAAGTAAAAACTGTATTAGATATAATAATTTGGAATACTGCTGAACAGTATATTCCCTTTCAAATGTTTCATAGAGGAAAATGTGGAAAATAATGTTTATTTCTCTTATACTTTTCAGGATATAGATCCATTTGAAACTGAGGATTCTATTAATAACTTAGAGAGCTATGTACAGCAGCATCATGCCCTAGAAAAAGGAAAAGAACATTTACTTTCCGTAAAGTTGATTTTACAGCGGAGGATACAACATGGAAGTTCACAATCCCACTCCCTCCTCAGGATGAGATGACACCATACAATTATTTTTGTTTGTATTGGTCAAAAGATGTATTTGAACTACTTTACGAGCAATCCAGTATGTATGCTCATCAAACAGATGGTACAATGCTGAACTCCTCTGTAAAAGACATCAGCAACAGAAGAACTTGAAATCTGAGTTCTCCCTAGCTAAGTTTCAGGCATATATTGTCACAGCACTAATGAAAACTGGCGAGTCAAAAGGGCAACGAAAAGGCTCAGGGGAAACCACACCAAAAGCAATAAAAAAGAAACAGTTTGCAGTTAGACCAATTGATGATGTTCTTTATGATGGATACCAACACTGGCCAGAATATGCAGCAAAAGGGAGATGTAAATACTGCATCAATGGATTCACACAAATGACATACAGAAAGTGTGAAGTAAATTTGTTTGACACCAACAAAAAACTGTTTTTATTTATTACATTCTAAATAACCATTTATTGTTTTAAGTACTAGCAATGTTATCTACATGCTATTAAGTGTGGCAGTATTAAGTGCAATGTAGTTTTCATTTGTACACTGGCAATGTTCAAGTAAGGAATATATAAAACTTCGAAAAATAAATAAATAAATAAATAAATAAATAAATAAATAAATAAATGTAATTCAGCATCATCAGTGATTATACAGTAATATCATGATTGCTTTATTACTGCAATTCAGGTTTTAATAATAAAGTTATGCAAAAAATTGGGAAAACAAAATTTCTAGTATAATGAGTTTGCATATTATTAAGTTACCCTGAAACCCCAGTGTAGCTCTGAAGCAACATGTCATAAAATTTAAACCCATTAGGGAAATTTTTCAAAAATCACAAAAATGTGTTTTAGTGCATTAGTTTATCATTATATATTAAGATCACGTTTCTAATTTAAGTTTAAAACATGTTGGGGTTGAAAGGGTTAAAATGGCTTGAGCTGTAATTAAGAAAATTAAATTACTGTAAAAAATGTTCATATAAAGAGTAGTTTGGGACGGGAGATTTTCCAGTATACCTATATAGTTTGACGTTGACGTCAGTGTACAACAATGGACGGACGGAGCCAAGGTATTTCATATCACATGCCTGGCTGGCGAGCGGGTGGCGCCTGTGTGTGTGGACGTGGCCGTGACCGTGATCAATGAGGCGGCAGAAAGAAAATGAATCGAGAACGTTCGCGAGGCTTCCACCCAAGTCACTGCATTGCCTGCGAGGAGTTTCTCAAAAGGTCGCGTGACGTCATCCCCAGTATAAAAGCACATGAGACAGGAGTGAGTGTGTGAGTCAGTGAGTGAGTTTAAGGGTAGAGCTACGGGAAAAGATCGGTCAGTGTGTGTGAAAGTGCTGGAACATACGTCGGTCGTCGTGAGTGATTGAAACCCCATAGTTAAGTGTATGAGAGGCAGAGAAAGTGAAGAAAAACATTGAAAGGACAGAGCAAGGTTATGAGAAGAACAGTTGTGAGTTATGATAACGCGAAAGACTGTAGACTGTGTTAACTACGAGAAGAAAAGGTGTATTTGTAGTAAAATTTGGCGACAATTAAGTGATACGAAAGTAACAGTACTTGGATTTTGGATTTTGTTAGAATAATTTATAATCAATTTTCTTTGTTGATTTCAGAGGACCTTTAGGCGTGTTCTATTTAATTCTGAATGTAGAATTTTTAGCAGAAAGCAATACTTGCTCTACTTACAGGTAAACAGTACAGAAAATTATTAAATTTCTTCCCCTTCTTCAGAAAATTATTACAAACTTCAGGAATAACTTACATATCGTCAAAGTGCACTGTGTACACATAATTATACTCAGCGCTATCAGCGCCACAATTTAATTTGTTACGTGTCGAAAGTTAAAACCCTCTGCCAACATCTACAGTCGTACGGTCGTTGCAATTTTGTCAACAAATCCTTAATCCCCACTCCTCAACGCGTTATGTGCATGCTTTATTGACAACGGCACTGCCATTCATTTCAACAGAACCAGTTTTAATTTCATTTTCGCCGCTCATTTCCTCTCAGTTTTCTTTAATGTGGCTGCATTCAGATTGCTAAAATGTAATTACAAAAAACGAACGTACAGCTAAAAACAACAAAACAAATCTAAAGCAGTTAATGAAATAACCAGCCTGAATGGAGCTGAGAATTACAAGCCAGGCTCATACCAGGAGCATCTGTGAACAATACTTCCATTTATACTCGATTTTACAACATCCAGCACCAGGACCACACTGAAATGTTTCAATATCCACGATGTTTCTATATTTGGCATATACTGTCTATTAAACAAACAACCAACCAACCAAACAAACAAACAAACAAACAAACAAACAAACAAACAAACAAACAAACAAACAAACAAACAAACACACACACACACACACGTATCAGGTGGCCCACTCCAGCCGACATTGGGGTAAGTAGATAATCCTTCGTGCGATAAGAGTTGCAGAAATCACGGGGGTAAACCCAGTCAGTGGCGTGCGTGAACTTTGTTATGCTTGTAAGAGAAGCGGGCGTAACGTGTAACGTGTGACAATAGACAAGAATAGTCCTAGAATATCTTCCACTTCACTTACAGGAGTTTATTTTCCAAGAAAGAAACTCATTCCTGTATATGCTGCTATTGTCTAGCATTACGGATTACAGATTGTAAATTGCCGTAACAAAATACATGCAAACATGAGAGCACGTAATGCATTTCTTTGTTTGTTATTAATGTTATTGTTGCATTTTATTGTTATTTTTAGTTATGGTTATCATTTTATTCTTATCGGTGTGTATCATTATTAGGTTTATCACCATTGTTATTATTACTGTTTTGATTATTATGTTTATGATCGTCATTGTTATTATTATTATTATTATTATGATCATCAGTAGTAGTGGTAGTGGTGGTGGTGGTGGTGGTGGTGGTGGTGGTGGTGGTGGTGGTGGTGGTGGTGGTGGTGGTGGTGGTGGTGGTGGTGGTGGTGGTGGTGGTGGTGGTGGTGGTGGTGGTGGTGGTGGTGGTGGTGGTGGTGGTGGTGGTGGTGGTGGTGGTGGTGGTGGTGGTGGTGGTGGTGGTGGTGGTGGTGGTGGTGGTGGTGGTGGTGGTGGTGGTGGTGGTGGTGGTGGTGGTGGTGGTGGTGGTGGTGGTGGTGGTGGTGGTGGTGGTGGTGGTGGTGGTGGTGGTGGTGGTGGTGGTGGTGGTGGTGGTGGTGGTGGTGGTGGTGGTGGTGGTGGTGGTGGTGGTGGTGGTGGTGGTGGTGGTGGTGGTGGTGGTGGTGGTGGTGGTGGTGGTGGTGGTGGTGGTGGTGGTGGTGGTGGTGGTGGTGGTGGTGGTGGTGGTGGTGGTGGTGGTGGTGGTGGTGGTGGTGGTGGTGGTGGTGGTGGTGGTGGTGGTGGTGGTGGTGGTGGTGGTGGTGGTGGTGGTGGTGGTGGTGGTGGTGGTGGTGGTGGTGGTGGTGGTGGTGGTGGTGGTGGTGGTGGTGGTGGTGGTGGTGGTGGTGGTGGTGGTGGTGGTGGTGGTGGTGGTGGTGGTGGTGGTGGTGGTGGTGGTGGTGGTGGTGGTGGTGGTGGTGGTGGTGGTGGTGGTGGTGGTGGTGGTGGTGGTGGTGGTGGTGGTGGTGGTGGTGGTGGTGGTGGTGGTGGTGGTGGTGGTGTCTTTCTCCCAGCCAGAGTTAGAGGACCATGGTATCCGGAATTACTACAAGATGAGCTTCAGGATTTCTCTGATGGGGTTATTTACATCATGGCGGTACAACACTGCGCAGCCGTTCGAACGAGATGGTGGACCACATTATTATTATTATTAACCTGTAAAGGTCCACTTCGGTTAGTTGTACCCTGGATAGGCCTAGGTGGCCCAATTCCTTGGCCAAGATCTCCTCTCTAACCCCATTATATTATTTCTTTTGGAGAGACAGGACGGGCGAGGCTGGGCTGCTTTATCCTACTAGCGCGGCGCGTAACAAAGGCGCTCGAGGTGAAGCTTCCCCATACCACTCACGCGAGGAAGCACGCAACTAATAACAATTGATCGGCAACGTGAAGGTTTTCCAGAGTATTCGTGAAGTATCCGGCAGCTGTGTGTTTGTAGAAATTCGAGAAAGGACCATGCTGCGTCATATAAAGAGACAGCTGTGTGTGTGTGTGTGTGTGTGTGCGTGTGTGTGTGTGTGCGCGCGCGCGCCTGTTTGTGTGTTCTGGCAATGTTATCCTAGAAGGTACATCTCGTCGAAATGAAGAAGTTTTAACAAGTGCCGAGTGATTATATTGTCGCAGTTAGTGTATGAGAGACAAAGTAAAGAAAGACACTGGAAAGACTGAGTCAAGGTTACGAGAACAGAACAATTGTAAGCTGCAATATCACGAAGAATTATGAACTGTATTATCATCAATAGAAGAGATGTATTTGTGCGAAAAGTTTAGAAGATAATAAGGTCATAGAAATGTAACTGGACGGGATTTTGTAGTTTTTGTCACACTGGTGTCAGAAGTGGAATTCGTCGAATTGCCATTTTGATACATTATAATTCCTTTTATTATTATTATTATTATTATTATTATTATTATTATTATTATTATTATTATTATTATTATTATTATTATTATTATTATTATTATTATTATTATTATTATTATTATTATTACTATCATCATTATTAATTCATTATTATTTCTATTTTTGAAAACAAAGTCTGTATATATTATCTCAATTTGTTTTCTAAAATACAAGTACATAGCTTTCGTTTATGAAGCAAATTCCTTTAGAGCCAAAAGATGGCCATTTCTTTTAAAATGGTGGAAGGAAGCGTTTCCGGGGATATAGAGGCATCCATCCAATCTCGTTAACTGTGTTATTTGCCCGCGGCGGGTTTGCTGTAGTAAAGATTATTTTGTCTATCTAAGAGGACGCAGCATTATGTAAATTAAAGATACATTCAGACAATGACAGCTATCTGCGGGTACCCTTATTGCCAGGCGAATCCTTCCAAACCACTGTTTGGCAAAGACAACGCCCTACCTACAAACAAGTGTCATGTTATTTAATATGCTCCTCTGAACAATTGCTCTTTCGTACAAACTAGTTATCCAGCAAGTGTTCAAGATAGGCATCAGGGTTGCCAAATTGAACCCTCGATCACATAGAGTATACAGAGGTGTTTACTCAGGGTTTTATATATGTTGATCGTCTTTGTTGCTACTTCCATATGACACTAGCCTTTAACGAGTTACACTCACATGACCTTCTCTACTCTTGTACTAACCATGCTTACAAACTCATTTTCTTCGTGTTACTTGAGGTGAACATTTGTAGAAATTAGCTTATTTCTTATTTTCTTGTGGGTACAAGGACTACAATAGGCTTTGACCGATAGTCAATTATTAGAGCCAAAATCAATAAAGATACTGTCAAACATAACCTCGACATCATGTACCACTTATTTTACATGGGCTCTCCCCAACCCTAACCACAAGAAACTTAACTGTAGGCAATGGGATCCATTTTGAATGGATGGCTAGCTCATATGGTCTCGCTTTATACGTTATGGTTATTTGTATCAAATTAAAGTGGCTGTTTAGAAATTAAAGGTCGAATAATCCTCGTAGGACACTGGGGTTATGCTAAATTACAATAATTTGAATGGGCATTGCCGTTTAGCCGGAATAAGGCGGTAAAATGCAAGAACAAGGCCTCTCCGGGGAGTTCAAATCTGTAGTTTAAGAGACCCTGCCCATTGCTGTCGCCTCTCTTCAGGTTTGATCAACTTTCGTATACACTCTCCCTCCCTCATCCACAGGTCGAAGTGCTAAGTCGCTTCTGGGAATCTTGTCTAATCTATATATTCTATCCTATTGCATTTAATCTTACTGTATCCTATTGCGTTACATCCTAGTGTATTATATTCCATCCAACCATGTTGTGACGTAAGTCACTTGTTACAGAAACTGTACCGTTAGCCGATATTCAATTTTTGAGTTTCATTCCACCTTTACAAAACTTCCTCTGACGTATGCAGAAAATAGCTTTCTAAATCATTAAGTAACAACAAGTTTAAATAACACAAATACGCTAAGAATCTGAGAATTAACTTAGATCAAAGCTGCATCTAAATTACGTCTCCTAAGCTTCGTTTGATATGCTTATTGCGTATCAGTGATGAAGTAAGAATGCACGCAAAGCAATTCATAACACTGTTAGTATTAAGAAACAAATTTATAAAGGTTAATTACATATCTTGCCGCCAGGATAACACCTTATACCCATTAGGGACGGCCTGGTTTCCGGGTCCTCTACACTGCTACCGGAAGCAAAGGATATAATTTGACTTAACGAAGGCTTGACGTATGAAGAAGGCACGCCCACTTTTCTGAGGTGTTTTCTCCGACACCGGTGTGGAACACGCAAACCCCGAGTTAACGCTTTATATTTACATCCCCTTGGCGACTGACTGCTGGGGGCTGTTTGGTTTACCTGTCCCTCGTGTGGCGTCTGTAAACATTACTGTCATAATTATGTCCAAACGGATTAGCTATAGCACCTGATTTGCACAACTTCTGCACGGATAGAGGCAAACCACCTCCTATATCGACTATGCAGTAAATCCAGTAGCTATATAGATTAAGAAAATCCAATGTGTTACACTCACATGTACTAACCCCTCTTACAAACTCTTGTTCCTCTATCTTCTTCGTATTAGTTGAGATTTGACTATCGCTAATTTCTGCAAAAATGAGCGATAGTCAAATCTTTCAAAGCTGGGAGACATATGAAAGCATTGAAGCTCCGTTCTCTTTGCACGGTCAAGAGATAAAAAGTGAATAACGACCTTCCATTTGAAAAAAACTTTTAAGTATTACAAAAGTCACAAATAACCAACAATATCTCCGAAATGACTGGCTCCACAAAAAATTCATTTAGACATAAATTGTGTCTTTTAACGAGGTCTACATTTTTGGTCTCTCTTACGGTTTCCCGCTTATGCAAACACTAAACAGGATTACACAGTAATTGTTATTTATTTATGCCTGCAAGCTTGCTGCTGGTGTTTTTAAACACACAAGCAGTGCGCGTGCGCGCGCCTGTTTGTCAGATTGTGGGTAGTATAACTCAAAAACGAAAAGTACATTAAAAACCAAATTTGGTATTTAAGTTTAATGCCTTTCAAGGATGCGACACGACGATTTTGAAAAAAATAGCCCCACCCTGACCTACCCTCTACACGGAAAATTTTTCGAAAATTTTGATTTTCTTGTAAATGGCTCTAACAATTTTGATTAAAATGTCATATGTTTGAGATATTTTTATGACATATGAAATGTACATTTTGAATTTTCTGACTATAGCCCCTATAGTGGTATTTACTCTGGACGACTTTTGCATAACTGGTAAACCGCTAGAGATAGACCAAATCATACCATACAATAAATTTAGATCTTGCTAAAATACACAATTTATGTCTGAATAAATTTTATTGTAGGGTGAACCAATTCGGAGATATTCCTTGTTATGTGTGTGAGTTTCGGAAAACTTAGAACTTTCATGAACTGGAACATCGTTGTTCATTTTTTGATGTGCTAAGTGTGAAAAGAAAACGAAATCTCAAAGCTTTAAAAGATTTGACTATCGCACAAAGCCTACTGTATTTCTATATTCCTCTTGTACCTACAAGGAAATAAGCAATAAGATACTTTATACAAATGTTTATCTCAACTAACGTGAAAAAGATATGGCAATAAGAGTTTGTAAGAATATTTATGCAGCCATATACTATACAGAAATATAGTTTAATGTGAAGAAGTCGCCGTTAAGGTCTGGGCACTTATATGTTTAAACCTTGTATAGTCTTTGACCGTCTGGAAGAATGGAAGCGTTTAATGGTGCAGGCTTTCTCAAAATTGCTTGAGTGTTTTTGAACATATAAATCAATGCACATAAATGTCGGTTCGTTCGTTCGTTCTGCAGGACTGCGCATAAGTCTGAAAGCACATTTGCCAGTGAGTTGTTGATTCAAATGCTATACCATTAGGAGCAGAAACTGAATGCCACACATTCGTACTTTCAGAGAACAACACTGAATGAAACCAAACAGACATGGTGCGTGTGTGTGTGTTGACTATTTTAGAGTTATTACGGTGTATTACCCTAATGGACAAACATGGATAGCGATTTTAACCCCTCCAGTTGAGCAGTGTGATTTACCCTTCTTCCCTACCACCATTATTAAATTTGCTTAGCAAGAACCAACCCTTCCTCGTGCCTTTATGCCAACTTCACTAATACAATGAACGAGTTTGCTTGGGTAATTCTGAATTGGTTCGTTATAGCAAATTTAATAAAGTATGAGTTCAGATAAAGCCTTAATAAGGGTCTTTTATTTTACATGTTTGTACGTGTGCCAGATGTTAACCGATTCCTTATAGAGACGAGCAAATGAGTGAATTTGATATTACTTAAACAACACAGTTGATAACATATGTTGACTCAGTTCTAAGGCAATGTTTTATATTTTCTGAGGGACGTACAGCTCCTACCAAAAGTTTAAGGACACCTGTAGCTGTTTCCTCAAAAACATCATCTTATTAATCGGTAGCTTTAAAAAAATAATTATGCACATGTCATTATTTTTAAGCAGTTATGATTTTTTTTTCAGTTCTACAAAAACCTAAAAAGTTTTATTTTTAAATTTGTACTTCCTCTAGTACATACAGTAAGTAGAGGAAGTATTGTATTCCACCCAAAAATTCGATGTCGAGATTTCACCGGAAATGTCCAAAAACTCTGTGTTGCACTCACATAACTTTCTCTACTCTTGTACTAACGATTCTTACAAACTCCTATTCCTTGATCATGTTAGTTGAGATAAACCTTTGTACTAATTATGTTATTGTTTGTTTTCTTGTAGGTACAAGGGGTATATGGAGATTCAGTAGACTTTGAGTGATAGTCAAATCCTTTAAAGTTTTGAGATTCCGTTCTCTTTGCACGGCTAAAATATAAAAAAATGAATCACAATCTTCCATTTGACGAAAGTTTAACTATTCCAAAACTCACATAAACAACAAGGAATATTTCCAAATGGTTCACTCTACAAAAAAAAAGATTTACTTCGACGTAAATTGTGTCTCAGCAACATCTACATTTTTTGTGTGGTACAAAAAAAAAAAAAAAAAAAAATTATTTTGTTGTTTAACGACGCTGTCAATTGCCAGGATCACATCAGCG
This sequence comes from Tenodera sinensis, assembly GCA_030765045.1. Taxonomy (NCBI): domain Eukaryota; kingdom Metazoa; phylum Arthropoda; class Insecta; order Mantodea; family Mantidae; genus Tenodera; species Tenodera sinensis. Next base: position 93,082,026 of record CM060969.1, on the reverse strand, counting down.
TCGCCGGTGTGCCGGAATTTTGTCCCGCAGGAGTTCTTTTACATGCCAGTAAATCTACTGACATGGAGCTGTCGTTTTTAAGCACACTTAAAAACCATCGGCCTGGGCCGGGTTTGAACCCGCGACCTTGGGATCCGTAAGCCAGCGTCTAACCAACTGAGCCACCCAGGATTTGATCTATCGCTTAGTTTATCAGCTATGCAAAAGTCATCCAGAGTAAACAAGACTACAGAGGCCATAGCCAGAAAATTCAAAATATACATTTTGTTTGTCCTAAAAATAAATTAAACATGTGGCATTTTAATCAAAATCGTTAGAGCCATTTTCGAGAAAATAAAAATGTTTCGAAAAATGTTCCATAGTAGTTTAGGTTGGAAGAATTTTCTTCAAATTCTTCATGTCGCATGCTTTAAATATATTATTAAACTTAAATACCAACTTTGGTTTTTAACCGACTTTTCGTTATTGACTTATGCTGTCCACACATTGACACACACACACACACACACACACACACACACTCACACACACACACAGAGAGCTTTTTCTAAACATTCTTTTGTTTGGATTCAGGGGATCTCAAAACAGACATGTCCGCTGAAATCTCGAAATCTAAGTTTTGGGTGGAAGGTCTCTACGTAGTAGAGAAAGTAATAGAATCATCTGCAATGTATGTTTGAAGCAATATGCTGTATATACATTTATAATAGGTAATCTTGTTGTATGTTCTTCGAAGGGAAAATTTCAAAATATCAATGGGTGTCCTTGAACTTCCGTTGGTTGTTCGCAGTTTGTAATAGAATAGGTATAATGACTTCAGTGCCATTGGACTAGGAAGATGCAGTGTGTTATAATGAACGCCGACTCCCTCCATTCTCAAAGTATATGCTTCACAAGATATTTTTCATGATTTATTCAATAGACGAGCACACTGATATACTTTTGATCCACGGAGAAACAAGAGCCAAGTACAAGCAGCTCAGCATCTATACCAAGAGAGATATCCTCATACACAACAATACTATAACAATTGAACTAAAACAATTACGAATTAAAATAACAGCAGTTTTAAACATAAAATTTGATCAACCAACGTTATTATTACTAAGTATTACATGGTAAAAACATTAGTACACGCAGGGGATTCGAACCGCCTCGTTCCAACTCACCTACCTAGAACTTCAGAAACAAATAAATATCCCGTTTAACATATATATGTGTTGGCAGTCAGAATCACAATTCCAGGAGTTTTACGCCTAATGTAGAAATAAGCCCACCATTCGCCTTACCTATCAGGGAAAACTATGAAAAATCCGTGATCAAAGTGGCCCTCCACCTGCGGCATAAACAAATCTGAAACTAGACGTTGCCGACTTCAATCAAGACATACATAGCTTTGTCATGGGGTCAGGGTGTTTCAAAGCCTGAGAGAATCTTGGTGACAGCTCTGGGGGTTCTGTCCTATAGAAAGGTGTCACCAATAACTAGTCTGGATCCTCCACATTAATATGGATGACCTCTTTACCCTCTTCCCCGCCATCAAAACTGTTTTTGCACTGAAACCTTCTGATGAAAATTGCAATAACGAAACGAAAACGCTTGACCCCATTTTCTGTGCCCTCAAAGCTTTGTTATCGCTTTCCACTTATACCGCACTTTGATCACACCTAGTAATATCTAGGGAACAAAAGACACATCAACGTTTCACCTAGCCTTCAGTGTTATGTTTCTGAAAGAAGCTGTTGAATTTGGAGTGCAGTAATGCATTGGTTCAAAGTGATCCAGATACCGTGACTTGCACACAGTACGAGCAATGAAACATTTGACATGGCACTTAAAGGCTCTCATTGATAATATATGTATTACCATTTCTCTGGGGGAAAAAAATCTGATGTGTGCTTTGACTGCTCCGTTTTACTTGTAGTGGCCAGTTTATTGTCATCAAGAGCGCTACACGTATTACACGGCTCTCGCCTGACGAACTGATAGACTTGCTGTTCGTTCCAATACGCCACACCACTTGAAGTCATCTTCCTCTGGCTTATGATAGTCAAATCGTTTAAGAACAGTTCCTATGTAATGGCTTTGAAATTCCATTCTCTCTGCATAGCCAGGACATACAAAAGGAGTGACTTCCTATTTGAGAAAAGTATTATTCAAAAATTCAAACCAATAAAAGGAAAATATCTGAAAAATGCTTATCGCTTGAAATTGTGTGATTTAGAGATGTACATTTTTGTGTAGTAAGATTTTGTCTGCCTCTTGCCATTTACTAGCTATGCAAATGTTACTCAGAATAAAGAGGACTTCCGATACGATTCACTAAAGAGCCAGGTGCTGTAACGGCCATACTGGGTTCCCAATACCACGGTAAGGCTGCATCAGTTATTGTAAAGTGACGAAAGCTAATTTAGGTCAAGTATCCATAACAGAATGCTGACAAAGCAGTCAGGAGCTTTATTAACGCGGGCGATTTACACCCCCTTGTCTTTGATTTCTAATCTGTTCCCGCCGTGTGTTGCGTCTGTTCTGGTCGTTTCGACACAAGTCTAATCACGACGCCCATCTGCTGGTCTAATAGCCGCCGCACCGTCTAACGTTGACCTGTGTGTTGTAAGACTCTGGCTCGGGTCTTCGACCACACGAACCCCTGGTTCTAATAAATGACTAGTCCACCGACCATTATTTCTTCACCCCAGATGTCTGCCAAAACCTCCCTGAATCTCTTTCGAGTACCTCTTCTCCTCTGAGTCTACACCCCTCTTTCTTCGGCTCTTTCCTCGCGTGAGGTCCGTTGTTACTGGCGGAGTCGCCGAGTATGATTCTCGGGTAGTTTGGAGTTGATTCCCATGATTCAGCATTTTTGATCAACTGCCGAGGAATGAAGCAGACACATCGAGGCGGGCTGCTATGGCGGAATTTGGAGGGTGTAACTTCCAGAATCCCACCCACCCTATATCTCTCTTTCCGTCGCTCCCGCAAGTGCAATGTTTTAATAACGTATCAGGATTCAAATTTGAGTTCAAACCAAAGATGTCATGGAATGTTTTAACCATATGGTATTTTAATAAAATTCGTTACAGCTATTTTAAGAAACTTTTCTATATTTGCTAAATTGCAAATATACACACGATCCAAAACACAAAAATTAAAATACTAAATTACACCACCCCGGTATGATAATACTTTCACCGCATCACCAGAGTTGAAGTGATTTACCACCGTAAAACAGCCTGAATATAAATATAATTGGTGATTCGCCTCACCCTATAACAAAGTTCAGCTGTTTGCATCAATTTATCTGAGCATTTTATATTAATTGCGGCTGCAGCCTTTGCTCTTTTTTTTTAAACTCATTACTTAGTAAAACCATTAGAAAAGTCAACACGTTGCTTTGCGCATTTACAGGATTTAATGCACAATGCTATTACTCATATCATTTTACGCTTACATAGACATTGTTTAATTGACGTTCGAAGTTTGTTTGCATCTCGTTAGACAGTACATAAAATGACTGTCGAGGAGCAGACAAACTCTGTATCAGAGAAAGTAGCAGGAAGGAGATGATATGAAATCTCCGTGAAATGGACGTAACTAAATCTATAATATATATATATATATATATATATATATATATATATATATATATATATATATAATATATAAACTGTGATAGACGCTTTAGTTTATCCTCAGATTTTACAACTTTCGACAGTTTGAATCACTTGCGTCCGCCAAGGTTTTTACGGACAAGGGATGCGTTGTGCGTCTATCACCCAAGACAGACGACTAAGAGTGCAGATTTGTGACAGACGCTGTGTTTAGTTTAAAAATGCCCGTTTCTGTTCCGCTATTCTCATTTTCAAACTTACCCCCTATTTTAATAGTTTTATCTTTAAATTTACTTCTATTAGTTCCAAATTGTCACAATATTATTTATTATTGTTACTATTAAGTGCTTTATTCCCTTTGATTGATTAATTATTCTTTTTAAACTAATTATGACTACTGGTATCAAATAAATATTATCATGCATACCGAGTCAAAAAGCTCCGAACCGGCTGTGCGGTGTTTTGCCTGACCGCTTCTTCGGAGCCCGCTATTCAAAGGCACGGATGAAACCATGCAACATTCTTAAAACTACTTTTAAAGGCTTTAATTAGCATCGCGAGAGGAAATGCTGAAACTGTTGTCCTTAAATACCTTTTTGGGAAACTATCCATCACTCTCTGTAGTTCACGATGAGAAATGCTGGCAGTTTTCTTTTAATTCTTCTAGGGTGTGTGGGTTTGTATCGTACACTTTATATTTTAAGTTACCCAGAGATAGACTTAAAATTTGGAAAATAAAAGGACCTCATTTTGTTTAATGAAACTGTAAGATATACTTATGGTGCGTATTTTACTACGCCTCTGACGTCACAGTTTACCGGGTGGCTCTCCGTGCTCTCGCACAGTGGAGAGAGCCCATGAATAGGTTACCATATATTTTAATGACCCTATATTTTGCTATTTTCAATTTCCGATACGCGCCTTGTGTCGCACGAGTTATTATCGGGAGTTTGAACACCCTCTGGTCCACACTTAATCTAAACTAGGGCGACTTGTTCCACTCGAGTGCAGTGCGACTTTCTCTCGTTCTATTTACTCTCACCCTTTCCGAATTCCGTTCATCGCACATCTCTTCGCAAGCTTGTTGAGATGGCATCATGGCGCTTCTTCAATGACAAAACAATCTAGAAAATGGCACAACGCTCTTATGCAGCAGCAATGAAAAAAGTGTCCTTTATTTTCTCTCGCTTTCTGGCTTAGAAGGTTTCTAATCAACGGCGAGTGTTTCTCGCGACCTATAGAATAGAAGGGACCGACATCTTTTGAAGTTATCTGACTAGAATGCACATGCACCCAGGAAGAACTTTGCAGGGCAAATATGCAACAGTAGAAGCTATCGCAGATTTAAGGGGAGGTACGTGGCTAAACTGTTAAAAAAATCCAAACTTTATTTTATTATTGAAGCAAATTGCGCAATTCTTGTTGAAGAAAATGATATATAGATTTATATGATTGTGATATTATTTACGTATTTAAATATGTATTTAATAGAATACTGCAACTGTTAAATACCTGCCACGCATCCAGTTAAGTTGGTTTATCCCAAAAGTACATTTTCTTTACATTATGTAGCTTTTTCTCTCAAAGTAGTGGGCTAAATGTACTGTCATGCACATAACAGAACAGAACACACGACACACACGCGTGCGCGCGCGCACACACACACACACACACACACACACATACACACACACATACACACACACATACACATACACACACATACACACATACACATACACACATACACATACACACACATACACACATACACATACACACACACATACACATACATACACACATACACACACATACACACACATACACACACATACACACACATACACATACACACACATACACACACATACACACACATACACACACACACACACAGTCACCACACACATATGTATACTGGGTGTCCCAAAGAATCACCTACTATGTTGTCCACGGTGACAAGCTGATCGGTTTTCACAGACCGGAAATGCACGGTTTGGACGCTCTCCAGCGTCGAAATTTGAGAACGAATGGTTGTGACAATTAACATTCGATTTGTATCTTCATACGGAACCCTTCAGCCGTCTGCGTACTGGAATGAACGACCACTCTGATTCATAATTTTTCTAATTTTTTTTCGGTTTATTTTACGTAAAGTGGGCAAGATCACAGTACCCAAAAGCACCTTAGGGGATCAAATCGTGCACCTCAAACAAACAAATGTTTCACAGGACCTTCACAGATGAGCGAGAAAATGAGTTGAATAACCATGTGATGGCTCCAGCGATCAACTGATAGATTCTGGCTTCCAATCTATACAGAGGACAAATGGAAGAAAAGCGAGCACGGATAGAAATCCAAGAACGAAGGAATAAGACCAAGACCAAGGGTAAATCAGTTTGCACTATAAAGAAAGCACTTTGCTTTAATGACAACATAAAACACTGCATCATCTGTGGGGAAAATTTCAGTGAAGATTGGATACAGCGTAGTGATTGTCATGGTTGGGCCTATGAAAACTATGCAGACCTTAAAATAGACGCTTTATTTTATAATTGTTATATTTGTATAAAGGCTAAAGAGACATTAATATGGACATCATACATTAAAATGCTAGAAAATAAGACTGCCCGGTACCACACTCCAGTTTTAAGATACATGAAAATGTTGCATGTTTTTAATATGAAAATTGTGAGGTTATAAGGGCAAAGACTAATAATAATGTGGAAATCTTTAATATAACTTCTTCCAGTAAAAGTTGCAGCGTAAAAACCTTAACTGTACATCACCCGACCTTTCCCTACGATTATATCAATATATCCTATGTGAATATGTCATACATCGAGGCGTTAAATTATTATATACAATCAGTTGATCATTCTTTGATTTCCGCAAATTAACACGAGGTCATTCTTTTGTTTACTCAGTGTCGCCAACTGTATCCCATAAATAGCTAAAAAGTTATTTACTACACATTAGAATCGATTAACACTATATTTCAATTTAACAACTGTGTTGTTAACAATTATGCTTTTAATAATTAATGTGTTTTACCAGAAGAAAGGTTATTTGTTAATGTTAAAGCTAAAGTGAAAGTGATTTCAGATTATAAACTGGTTTGCTGTTATAGCAGGAGAAGATCGGAATACACCTAATTCTTGGATTTCATTTTCCTTAGTTGTCAGTACTGAGTAAATCGAATTACACTAATTAAAATTAATATATTTTAGGTTATTTAGATAGAACTTAGCATTTTCTGCTAAAATCTTTGTGATATACCACTTGTATTCTTATTTTACTTATGAAAAAGTCCAGATAAATATAATTCGACTGTCTAACATTCCTTTCTTGCATACAAAAATATACAAAAACTGCCTAAAATGTAGAAAGGAACGTAAGAGCTAATTTTCTATGGCGGTGTTTATACCTTCAGCGAGCATTCGTACGTAAACAACAGAGCAGTCTGCTGGGCAAATATGCCACGATGATAACAAAATGTGTGAGAAAACTGCAGCACCTTTTTCTCTCAGTTTATGTCTCGTAAATTATTACAAATGTTTCGTGAGAGAGTCTATTACCTCGGAGCAGCCGCATCTTCAGCCTCGATGAAAAACTACTGCGAGCACTGAATTCTTAAAAATATTCCCACGTTAGATAGTTTGGGATTGCTTCAAAGTACAGTGGAGTGTGCAATAAAAACATCACACCAAGAAGTTGCAACTTGTTGTGTTTACTTAGTTTATAACACGATACTCTTGGGATCCCCGTGTCCAAGTTATTGATTAGATCAGTTTAGTTTAGGGCATCTCTTATTTACATCTGGAAGAAAGCAGAAACAATAGAAGTTTCAGAGTAGTTGCTGAATGACTTTAAACGGTTTCCACTCTAAAACTTCATAACGTAATGTAAAATTTAGAGGTTTTGCAGGCGATCCTATGACTATGTAGTCCTGTTTACTCTGGATGACTTTTACATAAGTGGTAAACCATAACAGATAGACCAAATCTTACTGTACAGAAAATCTAGATCTCCCTAAAACATACAATTTGTGCAAATAAATTCTTTTACATTCAGGAGATATTCCCTGTTATTTGTGTGACCTTTGGAAAACAAACTTTCGGCAAATGGAAGATCGTGATTCATTTTTTTATATCTTAGCCGTGCAAAGAGAACGGAATCTCAAAGCTTTAAAATATTTGACTATTGCTCAAAGCCTGCTGTATTCTCATATTCCCCTTGTACCTACAAGAAAATAAGCAATAATTTCTGCAAATGTTTATCTTATCTAACACAAAGAAGGTAGAGGAATAAGAGTTTGCAAGAATTACAACTGAAATTAAGAGAAATAAGCAGCGAATAACATTGGAGGTAAGTTGGCAACGTAATCAGCATAACAATGTTTGCGAGGAAGTTTACAAAACTCGGGTTACACTACATGGAATGTCTCGCCTCTCTCCTTCATTGGTGAAGGAGAACAAACAGTATGTAGTAGAGAAAGTGAAAGCATTATCGTTGAAAAAGTGCATTATTTCAGTTACAAGTACGCCACTGACGTGCCGTCTATTCATAATGCACTGGCATGGGAATATGAGTAACTGTCAGGGCTAGTGTGCATATAATGCAGAGGAAGATGCGAAACGTATGGGCATGACGCATATGATGATGCATGGAAACCGAAGGAGGCCGAAATAAAAACCCACTAGATTATGCCTCGTGATATATGCATGGAGGACATTGTGATAAACGTTTATTCTGGCGCACCGAAATTACCCCTGGAGAAAAAAAGGGGTCTCTCGCCATTTGTATAAACAGTAGCAAAACCGCCTGAGAGGCCTGCAACCCGCCGTTCTAAGTAATGTCTGGAGATGCGTGAAGAACACTACAAATTGCACGGAACAAAACAAAGCAAAGGCTAAATCCAGCTTGGGTCATTTCCGCGGCAACTCAAATACAGCGGCGTGCAGTTATTTAACAAACATTTGCTGTCCCTTTCCTGTTACTAACGGCAGAGCAAAAAGGTTCCGAACGGACTGCGCGGTGTTTTGTATATCCACATCCTCGGCGCTCGCTGCCGTCTGCCGCTATCATAGAAAGGCGTGGATAAAACCATACAACATATTTAAAACTACTTTTAAAGGCTTTACTTACCAACTATATGTCAGCAGATACTGAAACTGGCCACCTTCGTCGTCTATACATTTTTGGCACCTCTCTAGGAAACTATCCATCACTCGCCGGAGTACACATTGAGAAATGCTGGCAGTTTCCTGGCGGATCCAGGGTTAAGTTACCTAGAGATGGAAATCGCAGGGAGGGGGTTAGGTCGGGGAAGCGACAGGGGCCTACAAATCTCTACTAATAATTCTGTCCTGAAACACACTTTCAATTCATGTCGGCGATATGAGCTGTTGCAGAGTCTTGTTGAAAAATATTACTTTAAAAAACTGGAAAACATACGCTTTTATAAAAAACCTAACTATAAAGTGGAAAATAATTTTTAAGTATGAAGAGCTTGTTCTATAGTGATATAAAGTCAAGTAGTTCATTACATTTCAAAATTTTGGAATAAGTTTGCAATAAAAACTAATTTATATTAACAAAATAATAAATTTAGTTGTAGAAAACCGTTGGGTGTTAGCTATTTATAAAAGTCAAAATACGACAAAAATATATAAAACTTCACTCGAAAAAACTTGGTCCTGTAACTCAGAAGCTAATAATGTTCACGAAGTACCCTTTCATGACGAAAAAATTGGTGTATGGTGCGCCATTAGCGGAGAATGGTTTGTCATAGCTCCAAAATTTCTATCTCTGGGGTAACTTATAGGATTAAGTGTAGAAGCCGAACCCACACACTGGAAGAATTAAAACCAAAATATCCGTTAGGAAATTGTCAGCATTTCTCAACGTGAACTACGGCGAGTGATGGATAGTTCCCTAAAGAGGTGCCAAAAATGTATGGACATCGACGGTGGCCAGTTTCAGTAGTTTCAATAGTTGGTAAGTAAACTAGTTTTAGATATGTTGTACGGTTTCATCCACACGTTTCTATGATAGCGGCAGACGGCAACGAGCGCCGAGGATGCGGACAGGCAAAACACCGCGCAGTTTGGAACTTTGTTGCTCTCCCGTTGTTTTAAAACTTTTAGGAAGTTCATTTTATGGGTCATTTTCAAACATTTTTAGTCCGGACATTGCATATAAAGTTTAGTTTTGGTATTTATGTCAGGCTGATCAAATAAGGGTGTCCTCAGTGGAGAGGAATTCGAATTAAAATGCAGAAAACAATGCGAGGGTTGTCTCGGAGACAGCACATTACAAACTTGGCATGAAACTTGGGGTAGTAATCTCGCAACATACAGACAGACAGAGAGCACAGCAGACTATTGGTAATTCCGTGTACTCACTCCGCATTTCCATTAGTGAACTTGTTCAATCCGCAAAGGACATCAAGGGCAAGGGAGAATTATGACGTTCTGCACATATTCTTTCCCGGCGAGGACTACGTCGCGAAACTCAATTTATGCAAGTTGTTCAGGGGTAGGACCGACCGGGGGTGTGGGGGTTAGAGCTTTTGTTCTTAGAGCCAGTTTTGTTTCCGGAAACTCCATTAAAAGTTGCCTGCTAGTTTTACTGCAGCGTTTCCTTGACTGTTTGGTATACAGTATGCAAACAGCAATAAGATGCCCCTTTGAGTCAAAGCGCAAGGCACATTCTTTCACAGCCTAGGGAAATTTTCGATAAGATGCCGCAATATGCTGCTGAGTTTCTTTGAAAAGTCGGCAAATGAACTGCCAGTGGGACTTCAAAGCCGCGGTCAATTTCAAAAGGTTCAATAAACATGCTAGTACCCTTTCCTTGTAAGCTGTTTAGCCTTAACATTCGAGACTCGCTCTAAGGGAGCCACCAGTGAATGTTGGAGAAGCTATTTTAGGTGTTAATTATACTGATGCTGCAATTACCAACTTGTTATGTTAATGAACTTCAGCTGCATCTGTGGAATACTTTCAGCTTTTCCCTTTTCAGCCTTATATTTCCCTCCCCGCACAACTTCTCAAGGTGGAAAATTGCATCTCGGCGCTAAATATACCATTCAGGTCCATGAAAGTGACTCCACAATGACGCAAGCAAGCTTTAGATCTTTTTGTCTTCTTTTTTTTTTTTCCCCGTGAAGAAATAATATCTCGCAATAACTGTTCGACATGGTTATCTCAACGTATTGCGTGATTTCTCACCCCCGCCCATACACTCAACAGAGAATAATTGAGAAAGCAGAAATGAAAATAAAAGTAGAAACTGTTATTATTACCTTGTCTACTACGTATAGTAAAGTAGAGGAAAAATTTACATTTTGAATTTTTTGGCTATAGACTGCTTAGTCCTGTTTACTCTAGATGACCTCTGAAAAACTCGTAAGCCGTAAGAGATAGACAAAATCTTAGTATACGACAAACGTAAATTTCGTTAAAACACAATTTATGTGCAAATGCATTTCTTTGTAGAGTGAAGTATTTCGGACATATTCCTTGCTATTTGAGTGAGTTTTGGAGAGCTTATACTTCCGTCAAATGGAACATCGCTATTCAATATTTTTATATATTAGCCGTGCAAAGAGAACGGAATGTCCAAGCTTTAAAAGATCTGACTATCGCCAAAAGCCTACTTTATTCCCGTACAATAATTTCATTAGTTTGGATTTCTAGAAGAGAAAGAAAATGCTAAATACATATATAGTGGCCGACAGTTGAGATTTCTGTGATTAAATTTTATTCACTCTTCTGTACCTGGAAAGTTCTGGCTGTTCTAGGAGTGCCAACGTTTAATGCGCGACAAAATGCCTGAATGTGACAATATGTGGCGCTGCAACACAGATCGATTGGAATATTCAATTTGCATTCCAATGAACAGCATAGAGGCGAGAGAAATACTAGTATGGCTAAACCGTTAAAGTCCTATTAGCATTTGAAATCAAAAGAATCAGATTTATTAGCTTACATTTCTAGCGTTCCGCATTTCCAAAGTGCTCTTATAAACGTGAACAAATGCATATCTGCCTTGGAGGGAGTATTGAAAAGGTTTGAAATTCATAAAAATATATATATTCCCACTTTTTCTTATACCTTACGCCTTCTATTTTATTCCACTGAAGTTACTCACTTCCAATGCCTTTATATCTTATAAAGATTTAACAGCTAACAGGGAAAAAAAGCTGATGTGTTACAATCACACGACTTTCTCTACTCTTCAACTAACCATTCTTACAAACTCTTATTCCTATACCTTCTTCGTGTTAGTTGAGATAAACATTTGTACAAATTATCTTATTGTTTATTTCCTTGTAGCTACAAGGATAATATGCGAATACAATAGGCCTTGAGCGATAGTCAAATCTTTTAAAGCTTTGAGATTCCGTTCTTTTTGCACGGCTAGCGTGTAAAAAGTGAATATCAATGTTCCATTTGACGATAGTTTGTTTTCCAAAACTCCCACAAATGACAAGGAATGCCTCCGAAATGCTTCACTTCATAAAAACATTACTTGGACATAGTGTTTTAGCAAAATTTAATTTTTTGTACATTAAGATTTGGTTTATCTCTCACGGGTTTGTTGATAATGGAATGAAGATGAAGAACCGGTGGAATGCGATGGCGGGGGAAACCGGAGAACCCCGAAGAAACCCGCACCAGAGCCACTTCGTCCACCACAAATTCCACATGCGGTTGCCTGGGATCGAACCCGGGCCGCTTTGGTGAGAAGAGAATTGTGTAACCACTCGGCTTCGGCGCGGCCTCCTCACGTTTTACAGAGTAAACAGGACCACATGGGCTATAGCCAGAAAATTGAAAATATACATTTCATTTATCATACAAATATCTTAAACATACGCATTTTAAATATAATTGTTAAGAGCCATTTTGGAGAAAATCAAAATTTTCGAATAATTTTCTATGTAAAGGATTGTTTAAGGTGAAGCAATTGTCTTCAAAATCTTTGTGTCGCGTCCTTAAGGATGTTTAACTTGTTTAACTTAAATACCAACTTTGGTTTTTAACGGACCTTTCGTTTTTGAGTTATGCTGTCAATAGACTGATAGAACACAGGTCACATTTTCAAAATGGTTCTTTTTGGGGGTATTCAGGGGTCCTGAAAACATTTCCGGGTTTGGGTGGAGTAAGCACTATACGTAGTAGAGAAAGTAAGAAAAGGAAAAGAGAAAGAGACTATCGTTGAAAAACCATTACTAGCGTGACAAAATGTTAAAAAGGTGGCAATACGTAGCGACAGAATTCATTGGTGGAGCCATCAGTCTCCATTTCTAGTAGATAGATTATGTCTGGGACTATCTTCAGATGATTTTAGCGTCACACTGGGTTTAATCGTGGCATGGCTTACGGCTGTGCTAGATTGAACCGCTTTCTTCCACCCTAAGAGATCTTTGATCGATTCCTCTTTGTTACATATGACATCTTTAATCTTCCCACGATTGTCATATTGCCCAAGGAAGCAAAGCACTCCCCTATTGTGACCTAACACTTCCACAGAGCAAAAGCGCCTTAACTCTCAAATGCAACTACAGCACGGAAAAAGTGTCCCATTCTACTAAAGAATTATATATGATAATTTGCTGAAATGTATGTTTTGAGGACCCTAAATTAAAAACCACATTTCTTCTGTGTCTTCTATTCACGTGTTTTTTTGTGAGTAGCATAAGTCCAAAATGAAAATTATGATGCGTTTCCCATTCAGGGAGTGTCAGAACCATGTTTAGGCAGGTCTGTGGGTAGTTTCGATAACGAGAACAACCATATGAGGATATCTCAAATATCAGTGTTAGGTACTTGTAGATAATCTATAAAGCGCGAAGTTTATCGCTGTGCAAACCAAATTCTAGTGAAATGATTACTTCCTCACTGACCTTAAGAAAATGTGCTGTCATATTATCTCCTGCAGTTAATGGCTGTACAGCTCATTTGACAGCTGACGTATATGTTGCGAAAGAAACCACTAGATAACTAGCATGAATCACAAGGAATGTATTGCTCTTTTACGGTGTACTTATGAGATATTCTTCCTAAATCAGGATCAGCTGATCCCATTGTGCAAAATAGGTTAATGACCATTGTGAACATAACAGTTTCTGGTTCGAGTTATCACCTAATACGCATCTGGTATTGTTTGGCCAGTCATAAACGTTTGAGTACAGTGTGGTTCGAAGTAAACAAACGCAAGATCACCTTCTGCAGAGCATGGGGCTGTTTCCTCGTTCATTGACGATTTCTGGTCTGACTATTCAAGCAATTATACTCCATGTGTCTCGTTATGTTGCTCAGTATCCTGAAACTGCATACAGCATAACCCTAGTTTACGTTTTCAAAGAAAAGTCATACGTGAAGCAGAAAATACACATAGACCTTGATTTAGAAACCTCAAAACGAGTATTTTCGATGTAACTCGTTTTTACTTTCTCTAATGGTAAATAGAGGAAGCATTCTATTCCACCCAAAGATTCGATGTTGATATTTCACCAGAAATATATGTTTTGAGACCCCCTGAGTCTAAAAAAAGCATTTTAGAAAAAGGTCCCTGTGTGTGTGTGTGTGTGTGTGTGTGTGTGTGTGTGTGTGTGTGTGTGTGTGTGTGTGTGTGTGTGTGTGTGTGTGTGTGTCAGTCTGTGGACAGAATAACTCAAAAACGAAAAGTAGGCTAAAAACCAATGTTAGTATTTAAGTTTAATGTGTTTCAAGGATGCGACACTAAGATTTTGGAGAAAATAGCCCCACCCTATATTACCCTCTACATGGACAATCTTTCGAAAATTTTGATTTCCTTGAAAATGGTTTCAACGATTTTGATTAAAATGTCATGTGTTTGAGATATTTTTATCCCAAATGAAATGCATATTTTGAATTTTCTGGCTATAGCCTATGTAGTCCTGTTTACTGTGTATGACTTTTGAATAACTCGTAAACCGTAAGAGATAGACAAAATCTTGATCTACAAAAAAATGTATATCTCGCTAAAACACACAATTTATGCCCAAATATTTTTTTTTGTACAGTGAACCATTTCGGAGATATTCCTTGTTATTTGTGTCAGATTCGGAAAACTTAAAACTTTGGTGAAATGGAACATCGCTGTTCATTTTTTATATTTTAAGCGTGCAAACAGAACGGGATCTCAAAACTTTAAAAGTTTTGAATATCGCTCAAAGCTTACTGTATTCCCTCCAGTAGAAAAAGTCATGTGAGAGCAACACATCAGATTTTTTATTTCACACTTTATTCTGAAAGTGTTCTTTTGGATTAAGGGTACCTCATAACGCACATTTCCAGTTTCATATTTTCGAGTAATACAATACAATAGAATAGATACAATAGTATGCATCATAAAAATAATTAAAATAAACAAAAGCACAGAAGAAAAATTTAGATCTGTTAAAACGCGATTTATATCCAAAAAAAATTTTATGCGGTTAATTACATCTTTTTTTTTTTTTTTTTTTTTTTTTATTCCCAAATGCACGCTTTTGAAGCCGAAAGTCGCTATTTGTTTTTTATTTCTCCTGGTTGAGGTTGTCATTTCAAAGCCATAACATATCCACAGGCTTTTTAAAAATTTGAGCATCGGTTTAGCCTACTGTAGGATCTTTCTTATACGGCAACGAAATTTGTAGATGTGTAATGTAAGTTTATCTAGATTTATCTGGATGATTATTATTAGATAGTATAATTAACGTTTGTAAACATATTTAATGGAAGGGTGAGAAGTGAAAACCAAGTGAGTGCAGCTCAACATTTTTCTAATAACAATTCCATTTATAAGTGATTTTCTGTTGCATTTGATCGCTGTTTAAGTCTTTCTGATCCAACAGTTGACATCTAGTGCATGGGCACTCAGGGTAGATATTCATGTATTCCGAACAAAAACCTACTTCAATGCGTTCTACATAATCCTTCTTGAATGTTAGGATTGGCTGTTGGAAATCAATTTAGCGAAAAGAAAGCACATGAATTGTAAAACAGCAGTAGCAGGTTAAATGTTTCTTGCTTCCTTCCTTCGTCTGGACTGTTTAGCATAATGAGAGAAGCAGAGACATAAGTTCGCTCGCTATTAGGGTAGTGAAATGGCACACATGGTAGTAATTCATTTCAGCGGTGTCAGCTTGGCAGCTTCTTTCTTATCTGAGGTGGCACTTGGCACCTACATTTTATGGCTAGCATCACCTCCAGCACAATTATTAAAACCGCTAAGGGAAATCCCTCACATCTGAAGATGTGCAGCACTCAAAACTGTTCTCTAGTATTACATAACCACACATATCCATTACTAAGTATAAAAAATTATGAACTTATTGGGCTCTTCTTTATTTTAGGTGCTCAATTTTTCTTGCTAACCACCCACGTCCTACAGGAAGTCACAAATATAATCCAATAACAATAATAATAAAAATAATAATAGTGATAATAAAAGCGGCACACAAACACAGAGAGAGGGAGGGGAAGAGAGAGAGAGGAAAGGAGTGACGGACAGGGAAAGGGGAGAGAGAGGGACTAAGGGAGAGGGAGATAGCGTAGGACAGAGGGATAGGGGGAGGGAGAGCGAAATAGGTGGCGAGAAACAGTGAGAGGGTGGTACAGAAAGGGTGACAAAGAAAGGGGGAGAAGGAAGGACAGAGAGAGGAAGCTACAGAAAGAGAGGGAGATAGACGGAAGGACAGAGGAAGAGACAGAGAGGAGAGGGTGGGTCAGGCAGGAGCAGGGAGAGAGCGATAGGCAGGAACAGAGAGAGGCAGGGACCAAGAGAGGGAGGGACAGAGAGAGAAGTAGACGGAGGTATACAAAGAGAGGAAATGGGTGGTACAGAGAAAGAGGGAGAGGAAGGTACAGAAAGCGGGAGAGGTAGAGAGAGGGAGCGGGAGAAAGAGAGAGGTTGAGGGAGGGACCGAGAGAGGGAAGAGGGAGGGACAGAGTGAGGTACAGAAAGAGTGCAATAAGGGCACAGAGAGGGGAAGAGGGACCGCGACAAGAGGTGGGACAAAGAGAGGGGAAGAGGAGGGACAAAGAGAGGGGAAGAGGAGGGACAAAGAGAGGGGAAGAGGAGGGACAGAGACAGGAGAAGAGGGACAGAGAGAGGGGAAGAGGAAGGACAGAGGAAGATGAGGTACAGAGACAGGAGAAGAGGATGGACAGAGAGGGGAAGAGAAAGGACACAGATAGGGAAAGGGAGAGCTACAGATAGAGGGGAAGAGGAGACAGAGAGGGGAAAAGGGGATACGGAGAGAGGGAAAGAGAGAGGGGAAGGAGGTACAGAGAGTGTCAGAGAGGAGAGCGAGGGACAGAAGGAAAGTAACAGGGACCGAAAGAGGGGAAGAGGGATAGACAGAGAGTATGAGAGGAGGGAAGAACAGAGAGGGAGAAAGGGAAAGAAAGGACTTTTTTTTTCTAAAAATACTTTCTTTATTCATGGAGTTAAAACATCTATTTTCGGCGGAATCTCCATGTGGAATACAAAACTTGATTCTACTTACTCTAAGTCCATGACAGAGAAAGAAAACGTGTATGAGATGAGTCCGACCTGATAATCTTAATAACCTTGATCAGGCATGGAACTATGCTAGACTGCAACTTCTCAGCTGCCGATATGACGTCACGTCGCACTTCTTCCATCGTGCTCTCTTCCAATCTATTTTCGCAGCATATGCAGAAAATGGAAATTCAAATAACGCAGGTCCCATTTACCGTGAACTGGCGAACTGGACTGTTCCCAAGGGCTCTGTACGGGCTGAACGAACACGGGCGGGCGGAAGGGCGCGCTGCACACCATCAACAGCTAACGTTTCTAGGCAATTTTGAAACATATGCGACTATCGCTATTTCAACGATATTAGTTAAAATAAAAAAAAAAAAAAAAAAAAAAAAAAAAAAAAAAAAAAAAAAAGCGATTTCCGGGCAATCTATACCTAATTTTCATGCAATTACTTTCTCTACTACATAGAGCAAGTAAAAATATTGTATTCGACCCAACAATTAGATGTCGAGATTTCATTGGGAATATATGTATGTTTTGAGGCCCCCTAAACCCAAAAAAAGGGGGCATTTTTAAAGGAAGGTGCGCGCGCACGTGTCTGTGGACAGCGTAACTAAAAAACGAGAAGTCCGATAAAAACCATTTTTCGAAAATTCTTATTTTGTCGAAAATGGCTCTAACACTTTTGATTAAAATGCCATGTTATTTTAACATATTTTTATGACAAATGAATTTTGAATTTTCTGTTTTTAAATTATTATAATTATACAAATACATTTTATTTCATTATAACATTTTACTTCACAGGTGAAGTCTGCTACCTGTGAGGATGGATAACCAGTGGAAATTCTCAATCGCCGATCTGCACGGATCTTCCCATCCACGGCTTTGACTCTTCTGTGATATAGATGGTGGTTCATTATGGACATTGTCCCGTCCGGCCTTGAAAGCTCTCACGCACTTGCGCACTTTGCTATCAGTCACCGCATGGGGGCCATGCACTTCACTGATCTGTCAATGAATATCCGCTGCTGAAACGTTCCTTATCGTCAAAAACCGAATCAGAAACCCTATTTCACAATCTGTAGTCTCATCGATTGTTTTAAGCATTTTAAACCGACACTGTGGTCAGCACACTACAACACTACCAATACAAATGCCATAGGTTTACGCGTAAGGCATGCCGGGAGTCGGTGCGCATGCGTGTTTAAACGTCCACACTAGCTACGGCGAACCTAATTTATAAACTGCTTCTCAGTGCCCAAGTAAGAAACACTGCTTCAATTGTGGATAACTAATAAAACATGCAAACTTAACATTATTCATTATATACCTAATCTAAGTCCTGGCATTAATTATGTTCTGATAATTATGCGGTTACAAGGAAGGGCGAATATGGAAATTCAGGAATTGGCGACACTGGGCTACAAAAGGCGACTTGGCTTATTAGCAATGTGGCCACCGCGCACCTGACAGCAAACGTTTGAGGCCAATTGCTATATCCGACAATTAATTCTGCTTTCGATGAAAGGGTAAACGGATGGTTTAATGAACCATCAAATGAGCGGTGAATCCTATAACGTCATAACAACAATCTGGGAAGCTCTACAGACATGAGAACACAAACCATTTCACCTAATGGCTTTGTCTCTGTCCGTCTACCAACCCTCTAATTACTGCAATAATTGAACGTGATCCACCCAAGCTGTTCAAATCAAGCGAACTTCTTTCTTGGCCGTTACTGCTACATAGATAATGGATCTCTGAGACCCAGCGCTGAAACAATAATTCAACGTTCCATTTTGGATTCTGCACATCTATCATGGATCAAAAGTTACAGGATTTGTTGGAATAACACTCCCAAATAAAAAGAAAATGGGTTGCACTCACATGACTGTCTCTACTGTTGTACTAACCATTCCCACAAACTCTTATTCCTACATCTTCTTCGTGATAGTTGAGATTAACATTTGCAAAAATTATCTTCTTGTAGATCCAAGGAGAATCTGGGAATACAATAGACTTTGAGTGATAGTAAAATATTTTAAAGCTTTGGGATTCCGTTCTCTTTGCACACTTAACATATAAAAAAGATGAACAACGAAAGTTTGTTTTCCGAAACTGATACAAATAACAAGGAATATCTCCGAAATGGTTCACTCTACAACAAATTTATTTGGACATAAATTGTGTGTTTTAGTGATGTTTACATTTTTTGTATAGTAAGATTTAGTCTATCTCTTACTGTTTACTAGTTATGAAAAAGTCATCCAGAGTAAATGCGACTACAAGGGTTGTAACCAGAAAATTCAAAATATACAATTTTATTTGTCATAAAAATATCTTAAACATGTCATTTTAATCAAAATCGTTAGAGCCATTTTCAATAAAACCAAAATGTTTGAAAAATTTTCCATGTAAAGGGTAGTTTAAGCTGGAGGAATTTTGTTCAAAATCTTCGTGTCGCATTTTTTTTTTTTTTTTTTTTTTTTTTTTTTTTTAAATTTTAAACTTAACTAATTTACTTCTGTGGTGACTGTTTATTTTTTAATTTGTACAGTGGTGGAGTTGGTCCGGTACCGCCGAAGCAAACCGGATGATTGTGGGTAATGTTAAAGTCGGGTCGTTGGCTTAGGCAGGTCAAGTGTAATGGCGTTGCCCTGACACTGACCTGCGGTTTGGGGGGGGAATCGGGTCGTACTGAAGGACCGGGTAGAGGGCCGAGTAGAGGTCTGAGGAGTGTCAGTCTATTTAAAATCTGATGAAGTAAGTCCTGTAGTAATAATGTGTGTCCCTGTAGAATTTCTTCTAGTGTCTTATGGACCTTGTGAATGCGTGTGTCGTTGATGTAGGTGGCCACTTTCTCCAGCTGCTTGTTGAAGTGGTCACGGAGGCTGTTGTTGTCTTGATGGACTGTGGCAGGTAGCGTTGTTTGCAGATTATGGGTGACATCCTTAACGTCCTCGAGAGCACGAGTCAGGGCTGTCTCCCATGCTGCAACCCGGTCGGTGAGAGTCTGAAGTGTGTCTTGAATCTTCTGTAGTGCGGCGGTGTTATGGAGTACAGCGGTGAGAAGTTGACTGTCTGCAGCGTCGTGTTGGTCGGCGGTTTGGCGGTTGGTCGTGGTATGTTGGTGTGTGACGGTGAAGGTCTGCGAGGCGGAGAGTGGTTGTTGCGTAGGCAGCCTGTGAATTGCAGGCGTCTGACGGCGTGGGTTCCTGGGGCACGCCGCCTGGCCCGTGAAGTGGCCAATGCAGTTGCACGTGGCACAATACACTGGGCGACGTGTCAGGTCGTGGCTGGTGCAGGATGTGGTGAAGGTGCCGGCGCCACAGTAGTGGCAGCGTGGGGGGTCGGCGCAGGTATCGGCGGTGTGACCATACTGGCAGCAGCGTCGGCAGGGAATAGGGCGTACACCACGGCTAGCCTCGACTGGGAGCACCTGCCCGAGGGCAGGAAGCCCGTCCTTCAAAGCAGCGCGGTAATCTGCCCCATCCTTAAGACCTTAAACTTAAATACCAACGTTGGTTTTTAACGGATTTTTTGTTTTTGAGTTATGCTGTCCACAGAGATACACACACACACACACACACACACACACACACACACACACACACACACACACACACACACACACACACACACCCACACACGAACCTTTTTCTAAGAGGCCTCAAAATATATTTCCGATGAAATCTCGACACGAAATTTTTGGGTGGAATACAATACTTCGTGTACTTACTAGTAGATCAAGTAAAATTGTTCTTAACATCAAAATAAAAATAGTCTAATAGTCAGTAATTGACTGCAAGTAATTCATTAATTTTCAAGGGGCAGGGGCCACAGTCCCCCTTGCGCCCCCTTCGCGGCGCCCATGATTTCTATACTAATATATTACACAGGCAAGGTGTCCGAAACGAAACCTACCAATAAAGAAACGAATAGCTAAACTTCCATAAAAGGTTTACATGCGGTTAGTTTGCACTAAAATGTAGATAAACGAATGAAATTTGTGCCTTAAATTAACAAAAATGTTACATTTATTGCGTGTGTTTCAGATTTATTTCCAAAATGGTTCCCTTCAACGCCATAAGAGAAAGTTGGTCCGTAGAATTTAAGTTTCGAAGCAATACGAATACCACGACCAATCATCGTGTCGGGGAAGTATAGTTTCAACCTTGAACTGACCTCTAATAATGCGGTGGAGCCCCATTTTGTTGGAAGATATATCCCTGAACGTTTTGAGGAAATAACCTGTGAAGTAGTTTTCATTTTGAAGGAATTTTATATAACTGCTAAACCGTAATAGATATAATCTTATCACACCAAAATGTAGATTTTATTAACCCATACTTTATATCAAATATTTTTCTCCCATAGGGTTGACCATTTCTGAGATAGTCCTTGTCACTGGTTTAAGTCTTCCAATAGGTGTATTTTTCTCAAATAGCAAGTCGTTATTCCTTTATATCGCCTTATTTTACAAAGAGAGCAGAATATCAAAGCCATTGCATAGCGACTAGCTCTTAAAAGATTTCAGTACCGTTATAGTTAGTAAATAGGTAATAACGATTTATACAAATATTTATCTCAAAATGAAGTATATAGAAGAATAACGTGTTATAATTAGAAAAACTCGTGTGAGTGCAACACTAGTTATTTAAGAGGTGCAATCAGGACTTAAAATTCAATACCATATCCGGGATATGAACCACGGATATCCCGCTTATCCAGCGTCTGATTTAACCACTAAGCTACCATGGCCAACTTGCCAGTACGACATTAAATTTCCCAGCTGATTCGTGCTTTTCCCGGTTAGACTATAAGGGAATCTCACATCAGAGATAAATACCCCAAGGACGACTTACAATTGTAAGTACTTTGGCATTGAATTTTTCAGTCCTGTTTCCACCTCTTAAACATTGCACACACACGGCTTGTGTGTTTAAAAACACCAGTAGTAAGCTTGTTGGCATAAATAATAAATACAGTTTTTTAAGTTACGGTGTTCAAAGTCGAACAAATATTTTTTTTTTTTTTTTTTTTTTTTTCAAAAAGAAACTTTTAAGGAGAATTTTAAGGGGCCTACCTATTTACGTGGAGAAAGTAGAAAGAAAAACGCCCCTAACCGCACATTTGCAATACTACAATTATTCGCCCTACTGCATCAGACAGTTAGTGTATCCTCGTTCTCTGGTTCACTAATGGATTGCTCACCACACTCCGCCCAAGTGACAAGTCAAGCGCTTACTCCGAATATCTAACACAGATTGACGCTAACAACACTGAATTCCTATAGCCACCTACCAAATGGAAGAAGTCTGACGTGAACTATCTCTCTATCACAAATAATATGGGCCACTTGCTCTATTGATGCACAAGAAGCTTTTCCTAGCACTGGCTAGAGATTTTTAATTTCTCTATTAAATAGGGGAGGTTTTGCATTGCATCCAAAAATTGGATAGCCAAATTTCACACGAAATGCATGCTTTGGAGCTCCCTGAAAAAAAAAAAAAAGTTTAAAAAATCTTTTCAAAAATGGCTCCAATGGTTTTAATTTAAATATCATCGGTTTAAGACATTTTTGTAACAAATTAAATGTATATCCTGAATTTTCTGGTAATGTTCTCTGAAGTGCTCTTCATTCTGAATTAATTTTGCAAAACTGGTAAACCGTAACACAAAGATCAAATGTTACTGCACAAAAAATGTAAATATCGTTAAAAGCACAATTTATGTCAAATACATTTTTACTTTCTCTACTGGTAAGAAGGGGAAGTGTTGTATTCCAACCAAAAATTTGATGTTGAGATTTCACCGGAAACATATGTTCTGAGACCCCCTGAATCCAAAAAAAAAAAAAAAAAAAAAGCACTTTTAGAAAAAAGGTTCGTGTGTGTGTATATGTCAGTCTGTGAACACCTTAACTCAAAATCCCCCCTAAAACTACCCTTTACATGAACAATTTTTCAAAAAATTTTATTTTCTTGAAAATGGCTCTAACGATTTTTATTAAAATGTTATATGTTTCAGATATTTTTATGACAAATGAAATGTATATCTGGACTTTTCTGGCTATAGCCCTTGTAGTCATTTACTCTGGACGACTTTTGCATAACTGCTAAGCCGTTAGAGATAGACCAAATCATACTATACAAAAAATGTATCTTGTTAAAACCACACAATTTATGTCTAAATACATTTTCTTGAAGGGTGAACTATTTCGGAGATATTCCTTATATGTGTGAGTTTCGGAAAGCTTAGAACTTTCGTGAAATGGAACATCGTTGTTCATTTTTTTATATGTTAAGTGTGCAAAGAGAACGTAATATCAAAGCTTTAAAGGATTTGACTATCGCACAAAGCCTACTGTATTCTAATATCCCCTTTGCACCCACAAGGAAATAAGCAATAAGATAAGTTGTACAAATGTTTATCTTAACACGAAGATATAGGAATAAGAGTTTGTAAGAATGGTTAGTACAAGAGTAGAGAAAGTCATGGTAGTGCAACACATCAGATTTTTTTTTTTTTTTTTGCGAAGTGGATCATTTCTGAAATATTACTTGTTTGAATTTTTTCTCTCTTTTTTGGCCATGCAAAGAGAAGGGAATTGCAAAGCCCTGACATAGCGAACACTTTTAGATAGGTAGGCAGACAGACAGACAGATAATTAGGGGGAAGGAGTTAGCGATAACATTTCAGTATTGAATTTTCAGTGGAATGCAATCTTCTACTTGTTATGGATTAGCAGTAGAACAAGTTACAAAAATGCCTAGTATATGGAAATTTCACTTAAAGGGATAGTGGGATCCTTAACGCTATTTTAAACACATGTTTTTCTTTGATGTTGGAGAAGTGGAAACTTTCCATTATAAAATACGTTATTAATCCCTTTTGTGCCTTGCAGTGTGTGAAACTAGTTCTTTGTTGTAGATCTCCTTGGGCCGTAGAGAGGAAATAAAAGAATGAGATGACAGACAGACAGACAGACAAGGATCGCGCGATATTACAACTTGCAGCGTTTCACTTACATACCATATTGGGTAATGCCTTTTGGCTAGATACTCGGGTTTGGCGCCCTACACAGACCTAGTCGATATATGTAACTACCAGTGACATATATAGAGAACGTACAAAAATAAAATATCAACATCTGGCGCAACCTGCAGCTGACAAGCCGCTTTGAAGATACGGGGACAAGACTTTTCCACTCTTGGTTAGTCATTATTATATCTCTGACTTTCCCAATACTTAGTCTTTTTCAAATTGGAATATGTTATTCGTTTTTTACATCTTGGCCTTCCAAAGAGAATGAGATTTTAAAGCCACCGAATAGCAACCAGCTCTTAAGTCTACTGTATTCCCGTATTCCCCTTCTACCTACAAGAAAATGAGCAATAATTTCTGAAAATGCTTATGTCGGTTAAAATGAAACATTTAGAAGAATAGTGTGTATAAAAGTGTGTATAAAAGTGGTAAAGCACCTGCCTACTGTGCTAGGGGTCCCGGGTTCGATTCCCGGCAGTGGGGTAGGAATTTTTCTGCAGCCAAGATTATTCCTCATCCCTCCCTATGAATGTATAAAAACCTCCATTGTTAAACCAATAGTGAAGGCCACCGATATGACCTCTGCAGTTAAAGGATGTAAATGGAACAATAAAAATCAAAATGGTGAGTACATACATTTGTGAACAGAGTTTCTCAAAATTGAACTATATTAACAATCTGTATCGCAATGTGTATCTCTATGTCAAATATTGACAGACTTCTTAAACATAAGCAGTAACAAAGAAGTCAATAATGAACAGATGTTTATCATATAAGATTTCAAAGTACCTTCCTAAAACAAACGCAACGCACATATAACCAAACCGCCACTACAACACAATGTATGGTTGGGGTTAAAGAGAAGCAAAGTTGGTGTATAGTTGAAGGAGGTAAACCCAAACTCCCCTCTTTCGCAAACGTTGGACATTTGTGGTCGATCTAGTTCAAGTTAATCTGTAGTAATACCATCAGAGTTTCATTGAACGAGCGAGTGAGTGAGTGAGGAGTTTAAGGGCCCATCGATAACTAGCTCATTTGGGTTCGTAATTGTATTTATTCAATACTATTTAATATTAACAGTGATTCGAAACTAAATAGCTTACAATAATATTCATACACTTTAAGTAAGATTTATTTTCACAGCTGGCATTACAATCCAATAGGCTGTGAGAACAATATTTTTAGCGTTTAATCCAGGGAAATGAGGAATTGGACATATGATGAATATAAAAGAACGAATGTGATTTAATAGGCTATTTATTCTGATTCCGTAAACATGAGCTGCTCTTTTCTGTAGTTTTGACTTGCCTTTTTCAATTAAAATATAATATGCTCACTAGAATATTGGCCAAATCTTTTGTCTGCCATTTTTGAATGGCCTGCTGATTGTTTTTAGTGCGCATGGGTACTTCAGATGTTCAGAAACGTAAACGACTTAGGTTCCACATAGGTGTACAAGAACAGATAAGTTTTTCGAGACAATTTATCACACAGTTCTTCCCGAATTTCCAAACAACAATATAGTTTACCTGCTGAATCCATATTGTTCCAGGATTTTTCATTCCTATGCAGCAGGCAGGCAGTCACCTGTCTTGTGGGAGGCAACATTTCAATTGCTCCCGGAAACTTTCCGTAGGGCGATTTGCATTGATTTCTCCAAGGAGTACAGTTCCTTTGGGTCGCGAACACTATAACTTCGTCACAAAAGATGCAGCGACACAATTTCCCACAAATGTAATTACAAGAGAGAGAGAGAGAATCTTGAATTGTGTTCAACGTTCTTTTATGTCTTACTGTAATGCTAACTAGCTATTTGAAAGTTAACCATTTTAAGTTGGAAAGAATCAGATTAAAGCCACGCTTTCCTGCGGCCGAGAACTGACGACAGAATCTCTTCTTATTCATTTGTCACTAGATTTTTAAGTTTTCCACCAGAAGTCAGTTCAGTTTAGTGGAGCTTTGGGCGAGCAGAAGTGAGGTTATACTTCCGGTATTGGTTTGTTTACTTTGCAAATTGGACTTGATGGGCGGAAAACGACGAAACTTTTCACACAGTGAAGAAGTAATTATTAATTTTATTCGTCAGAACGAATTTATATACAACCTGCAGTTTGAAGAGTATAGAAATGCAGGGAAAACAGAGACTTTGGAAGGAGTAGATGAATTAGGAAAACCAAGTACACAAGTAAATAAGATTTACCCTTTCTAGATAACGTTTTATAATTTGTAGTTTGTTTCTGCTCTGAAATAAGGTGTGCGAAGGTTCTGCAGGTAGTAACCTAACCTCACTTGATCGTTTGGTTAAGATTGCGTATTCGTCAGAAATACTTTACCTGGGAGTTGTGAAGATCCCGAGTGTGAATTATTGTCGCCTATGTGTATTACTACAAGTTGTGCATTAAGCAAATGCAATAATGTACCTGAGAGCGTTTTCCACACTTTGCTCATTATCAATAGGTTTTATCTGTTAATTCATCGACGAATGTTGACAACAAAGTATCCAATTCCAACTCACTTACTTCACTGCCATTTCCCAACCGCATTTCAGCCATTTTACTTAATGGTGTGATGTTTTTAGTTCACTTTTAAGTTTTCAGTTCAGTTTTCTAGGAAAGCATAACTGAAAACTGAACTGAAAGGTTCTTAACTTTTCAGTTTTAGTTCAGTTTTCAGATTGCAGGAAAGTAAGACTTAAAAGGTTCAAAGCCATCGCCGGGATTTCAGCCAAAGTTCTTGAGCTACTGAAATTGAAGTTTTATATATGCACGCTCTGTTAATTACAAAGGTTCTCAGCGTCACGTTCTACACTGGGCTTGAAAGGCGCTTAATTTTGCTCAGAGGGCTCATTATTTCACGTGCCGTTAATCTCCGACACGAGAACACCTGTTATGCTAAGGATTTTTAGTGATTTTGCAATACTTTATATGTAAGTTAATCATTGTTAACACATATTTGCTAGTACAAGCTAAATTTATGAATTCCCGTGGCAACAAGGCTAAAACTGGTCATTAATACTGTAATAAAACGGCAAAATTCGAAATCCTGTTACTTTTCTAACACTTTGATAATCCTCTAAATTTGACTACAAAAGCACAATTTCCTTCTCGTTGTTAACGCAGTTTATAGACTTCCCTACCATTACAACTCACAGTTGTTCTTCCGATAACCTTTCTCATTCTTGCAATGTTTTTTTCCAGTCACTGTCTCTTATATCTTGACTATTACGATACAATCACTCGACGACACATACGTACTCGCTAACAGGCTGGCCAACTCGCTCAGTAACTAAAAACTAACTGTACAGGACTTACTAAACAATTCAAATCTAAACTGACACCCATTCAACTGAATGTATTTGTACTGGAGCAGACGTCACGCGACCGCCTTCGAATTCTTTACATGCGCACGTGTGTAACTACTCAGCAGAATTAGCGAGAAGCTTATGTCGCTTTATACGATTACATACACACAGTCACTAGTTGCCCTGTAGTCTCGGACCTTTCTTTTGTTTTACCGCCATTATTACGGTCACGTACACATACAACCGCTCGCTCTATCCAAGGTCACCCGGGTCCACCTCCCGTCCGTATATTGCTGAACGACCCAATGTCACAATACTCACGGTACCGATTGGACTGATCATTAATACTTACGGTACCAGTAGAAAATGACGCAATAGTTATATGAATAAGGCTTTACCCATATAATTTAGATATTTAGATTTGTTTAGATTTGTTCACGTCGAGAACTCATTTTTTCTTAATGTCCAATAAAATAAGGAAGACACTTTGATTTATTATTGTTCTTTTTTTTCTTCGTTTTTTTCAAGTGTTGCAAAAGGTATTTGACTAACCACGGACTGTAAGTTACTTATCAGATCTCGAATGATTGTAACTCGACCCTGCGGACCTCGTATTCCCAAAATACATTCTCGACCTGATAAGTGTCACAGTTCTTGGCACGCAATATACTATTAAGGCTCTTTGGGAAATAATATCAACTTAGAAAAGCTGCTTGTTCAGGAAAACTTTTAGATTTCAAAGACAGCAAGTATATTTCGGAGAATTAAAAAACCGTTACGCACTTCCCTTTCGCCTTCTGCTGGTTGGCAGACAGTAGAGCATGTAAAAACAATTGATGTTTTATTAAATCATTCAACTTTTATTCTCGTTGCCAAACGTTATGTTCAAATTTACCAGTTGTGAAAGCAACTCCATATTGAAGTTCATTGCATGCGAGTTGGTTGGCATGTAATTGGGAGTGATTGAAGTGCGTGGAGCAGGCAGCTCTATTTCCGACGGATGACCAGCAACTTGACAAATGTGCCCGAAGTGACGTGATTTAGGCCCCTGGGAGTGTCACTTCTGCCAACATGAAAACTTCTCTAATATCCCACGAATGATAACGCGCATCCTAAAATTCTGCAGTCAACTTTCCAACTAAATTTGTATATAAATTAGGTGCAGAAAAAAAAAGTTGGCTCGTTCCCATCTCACTTTCGCACAAGTTTCTCACCGCATCCCATAGTCCTTTTATGAAGTACCATCTCTGACAGATGCATCTCAGATACTTGGGCACATACCTATTTTTAGTGTTGTTTACTCTTCGAGTAGTGGATTAGTTTGAGGTGACATCGTTATATAGGTAGTGCAAATATTTAACATTAAACATGGAGTATAACACCGCTCCCCCCCCCCCTCCACCAGTATTCTCATCCGATTTCCATTTCCAATAAGGGCACATAAAGAAAATGGCAAGTGTTGGCAAATATACTTGGAAGATCTACTAAGTATATACATTATTGCTAATTTTTAACACTACCACCAAAGCCGCCCAGGCTCGGTTCCAGGGACCCGCACGTGGTATTCGTGGTGGACGAAGCGGCATCAGAACGGGTTTTCTCCGATTTCTCCCGCCACTCATTCCACCAACTGCTCTATCATCACCTGCATTTCACACCATCCTCTTCCTCACTATCATACTGACCACCCGCTTCCAGGTCTTCACTCTGTCTGTTCCATAGGTTCCTGTGCGTCTGACCCTAGGCACTGGCTTGTAAGTCCTACATAAGGGGATAAAGAATAAGAAAATGTATCTATCAATCCAATAATGAAACAGCATATCCTCTA
This sequence comes from Tenodera sinensis, assembly GCA_030765045.1. NCBI lineage: Eukaryota > Metazoa > Arthropoda > Insecta > Mantodea > Mantidae > Tenodera > Tenodera sinensis. Next base: position 93,052,706 of record CM060969.1, on the reverse strand, counting down.
AACCAGCGTTTATCAACATTTTTAACAATACGTGTTCTTGAAGTTAAGAATGAGACCCCACTCACTCCCTCAATCGGTTAATTATGTGTTTTTAATAGATCATTAGAAGTGCAACTTAATCCGGAAAGTGTAGAATGAGACTGAAAATTGCATGAAAGTTAATCTATTTTCTGTATTTTCTTATTTTGAAAGGCAATGTTGCTATGGAAGTGCAACATTAACGCCCAAACACACATTATTGTATTAGTATCACAAACTATGGAAATAATCTCAGTGGTTACGCGCATACAGCAAAGCGAATAAATTATTACGAGGTATTGTTCTCGCCAAATGGTATATTAGACCCACAATGCCGTAAACAAACTCTTGCAAAAGCAATTAATACTACGCAACAAGGTGAGGTAACTACTGGCTGATAATCTAGTTATCAAAATGTTATTAAATGCTAAATGTAGAAATGAAAGTACTAAAAATCACCACTCTTAATTATGGCGATTATTTCACTCACGCCCCAAACGGGAGACTGACTAATCACGTTTCTTTCTCATGATTCTACTCAGTGGTTATTGAATCTTGTCGATTACTTTCTCCTTTGGGCCATCAAGACACCCACTCGTTTTTCAATACTCTGAACAGTTTGCAGTATCATCTAGCAGTGACTCAGCGCCAAGACGTTAAAAATTGAAGCATTAATATGAGCAAATCAAACGCAGAAGATTACAAGGGATACCTACACTGCGAAAATATTGCGGAATGTCAAAGGTCACAAGTTACCTTTTATCAGCCTTTTTTACTTTCTCTACTACGTATAGTAAAATGCAGGAAGTATTGCATTACACCCAAAAATTCCATGTCGAGATTTTACCGGAAATATATGTTTTGAGGCCTCCAGAATCCAAAAAAAAGAAATACATTTTTAGAAAAAGGTCCGTCTGTGTGTGTGTGTGTGTGTGTGTGTGTGTGTGTGTATGTGTGTGTGTGTGTGTGTGTGTGTGTGTGTGCGCCACACAAAGATCTTGAAGGAAGTTCTTCCACCCTAAACTACCCTTTACATGGAAAATTTTTCGGACATTTTGATTTTCTCGAAAATGCCTCAAACAATTTTCTTTAAAATGCCATAAGTTTGAGATATTTTTATGGCAAACGAAATGTATATTTTGAATTTTCTGGCTATAGTCCATTTAGTCCTGTTTACTTTGCATGAGCTTTGAATAACTCGTAAACCGTAAGAGAGAGACAAAATCTTACTATACAAAAGATGTAGATCTCGCTAAAACACACAATTTATGTCTCAATAAATTTTTGTAGAGTGAACCATTTCAGAGATATTTCTTGTTATTTGTGGCAGTTTCGGAAATCAAATTTTGCTGAAATGCAACATCGTTGATAATTTATTTTTTATGTTAAGTGTGCAAAGAGAACGGGATCTCAAAGCTTTAAAGGATTTGACTATCGCTCAAAGCTTACTGTATTTCTCATATTCTCCTTGTACCTATAAGGAAATAAGCAATAAGACAATTTCAGTAAACGCTTAATCTCAACTAACACGAAGAAGAATAGCAATGAGAGTTTGTGCGCATGGTGACTATAGGAGTAGGGAAAGTCATGTGAGTGCAACACATCAACAAATAATCGTTCTTCTGGAAAAATACATTAATTATTAGAAGTAAAATTGTTAAAAATACACCTGTTAAATTGAAATGAAGCACTATTTTGATGGTTAATCGATTCTAATGCTGGATAAATTGTTTTTATGGGATACAGTTGGCGACACTGACTAAACAAAAGAATGACCTATACCTTTGCCGGCCTTACTTTAAACTGTAATGTAAACAAAGTGCAAAGTTGTATTCCTCCGCGTGCATTTCGTATCATTGATAATTGTAACAACAACAATAATAATGTATTTGCATAATAAAAGTATTCAATTTATCGTTATTATAAGATTTTCAAACTGTTTTGCAAATAATTCTTGTAGTTATTTTAAATTTAATGCTATTTTGTATGTTAGTTGGGGGACTATGTTTTCATTCGCTCCTACTGACATGGAAGTTGTGCGGTTCGGTCAACCAATGAAGTATTACTCCTGCGGATTCGTAAGTATGACAATTAACGCCTTTATTAATGAAATAATCGATGATTGTATGACAATCGTGGCAATAACAGAGATTATTTTGATTTTGGGACCTTCTAGCGACTTGTGAGTTTTGGAGACTTTTGGCTAACACCAGTTGGCCACACTGCCGACTTGTACGTGGTAAATCACCGACAGAAGTGGCTGTATGTTTGCAACAAGAGGATTATAATGCAACAGGAGGATTATTTTACGGTCTACTTAACAGCATGTTATCTGCATTCCGAGCTGTTGTAGGGTGGAATTCATAGATACCACTCCAACGGAGTAAGTGGCGCCCGCCCCACGTAGTTACGGGTCACTTGTAATAAGTGAGTAATCAAAGAGCAATTGCATAGCAACGCGCACTTCTGTGTTCTCTGCAAGCGGCCACTCGCAGTGTCTGGAGAAAAGCCAACATTAAACCCTCTTTCTTACTTGGCCCGCTGATATGTTGTGGTTTCTTCCCATGACAGCAATGTCCAACGTTGCGAAAGAGGGGAGTCTGGGTTTACCTCCTTCCATCATACTTTTGCCTCTGTAACCTCCAGCCATACATCTTGTTGCAGTATCTTGGTTACATGTATATTGCGTTTGATTTACCAAAGCACTTTCAAATCTTATGCGGAATTTGAAAGTTTTAATGATTTGACAATCGCGCAAAGTCTACTACATTCCCAAATTCCCCTTGTACCTACAAGGAAATTAGCAATAACATAATTTCTGCAAATATTTATCTAAACTAACACGAAGATATAGGAATAAGTGTTTGTAAGTATAGTTTGTACAAGAGTAGAGAAAGTCATGTGAGTGCAGCACATGATATATTTTTCTTTCTCTCTTTGTGGGACTGCTGAGCTATCATCTGATATATTATGAAAGTGAACCATACAATGAGGTAGGTACATATCTGCAAGTCAGATGTTGACACCACGTGCACCACCAGGGGGCAATGTTGTCATTGCTAACCACGTGTCTGGCACGTTCATGCCACACCCTTCCATTGCGTCACTGATTTCGTCAAGGTTAAAATCTGTTGGGGAACTCAGCCCCTTCTTGTTAAACCTTATCCCTGACTCATAGACTAATAACATCATCCCTGAGGGGAAAATAATCCTCTTCAACCCCTTCGCTACGTAGGAATTTTATACCTCACTTCAAGACAGACGCAAATGAACATCTCTCATTGAACAAAAGGGATTTAATTTTCAATGATCGATACATCAACTGAATGACAATACACGAGGCGAGATTTGAGAACAGTTCCAGCAGAACTTTTAACAAAGACGATTATGTATAGTGATACCAGAAATATTAATGCGCCAGATTTATAAAGAAATGATAGGGAGATAAACAATTTAGTATGGTAGAATTAATGCATAATGTAATACGATAGGTTCGTTAGTTAGGCAATGTAAGCTTTGCGGAGTGATGTAATTTAGATGGTTACATACACTCGCTTCCATTTATACCGTTCCGCTATACAGGGTGATCCAAAATTAGACCGACAAGCTTTGGGAGATGATAGATATCATTATTTTAAACACTTTTTGTTAAGGAAAGTTTTTTACTGCGATGCTTCATTTAAGCGCTAGACGAGTTAATGTCATAGATTACTCCCTCCCACCCAGTTTAAGTATTTACAGCAAAATCAACAATGCAAATTAGTATTGCATTTATCTTAGTAAGGCACACAATCGTAATCCAAGAAACAAACACAGAAAAAAAATCACAAACATATCATTGCTTACAGTTAATCACAGATTTACTATTCAAAGCAAATGTTGCCATTTATCTGGTTCAAAAGTTTGTCGGTCTAATTTTGAAAAGTAAAGCTGTGATTAACTGTAAACAATGACATGTATGTGTTCTATGTTTGTTTCTTGGATTAAGATTGTGCCTTACTGTTAGATCTGCAGAGCGAGGTAGGTCTGTCTGCAGAAAAAACCGAAATACCTACTTCTGGTGATTTTACGAATGATTTATTCCCTCATCGGAAACTACATAAGAATTTAACGGGCATCTCAAAATCATGTTCTTCTTTTAAGTATTCCTGTCCAAGCTGTGGCCACGAGTTTGAGATGGCCATTTATTAATTACTAATTTCCTGAAGATAGTCATGGAGTATATACGCCGAAAGCTCCAACAATTTCATATTACCCCAGAAGCTCTAATTAATAATCATCGCCATGAAAGCTTCAAATCTCATGTGACATGGGGTGTCTGTTCATAGTCGATATTTAGATACACTGTCGATATAGTATTATTTTACGGAAGCAAGGTATTCTTTGCTCACTATCTCCCTGTTAGATATTACAAAATATCTAGCCAATTTATGCTTTCCTTATACATAAGAATGGCAGTTTAGTATTATGTGATGTTGCAAATGTTTCTAATGGAATGTTTGTTTGACAAGCTTCATTTCCAGATATACAATTGCAGAATTTTGGTAATTAGGAAAAGCGCTTACTGGAAGCGACTCTACAGGAAGTCACTGAACTTACAATACGAATTTTGGTATTTTACGGAATGTTTGTTTTTGCAGACGAGGCCTTTTTTTGTACTTAATGGGATTTTAAAGTGTAATGCTTCTAAAATCTATCTGCCTATATAATTTTTGGATGGAATGCAATATTTCTTCTACGTGCTGTAGAGAAAGGAGTGAGGGTTGCAGGAAGGGGGAGGTAGAGAGAAACCCTTGCCCCTCGAGACGGGCTGCTTAAGGAAGCTAGTTAAACAAAGAAAATAAAAAGAAAGAAAATAAAAGCAACTCTGGAAATAAATATATAAGTTTTTGTTTTCGTATTCTTTCTTCGGTTCATTACAGTGTCACTGGAGCGGATAAAAAACCGGTGCTTGGCGTAAAGCGTTTAAAAGTACAATTATACCTGGAAGAAGCGCCGCTACTCCTTTACGGCAGGTTAAATTTTCGCCTTAATTAAAGCAGAAAGTCATAAAACAGTAAACATTTAATGCCTGAAAGGAAAACTTTAATGCCCTCCGGTTGGGCTGCCTGGCTGGCTCATGTTTCTGAAACATAGGTAAGCGAAAACAAGGCAGCAGAAGTGACCGACCGACCGACCAACGGACGGGAAGACATCTTGAAACTTTCTCTGCCAGCAGATTCATGATAGCTTTAGTTACTTCATGCTCGATAACCCAGTCATTTTATATAAGGGGAACATGCAATGCAACCATCAGACAAACAAAACACTAGCTATTTTAACCTTTTCCACCTCGTTTTTACAGTAAATAGAGAAAGACTGTATTCCACTCGAAAATTCGATGTCCATATTTCATTGGAAACACATTCTTACAAACTCTTATTCCTATATCTTCTTCATGTTAGTTGAGAAACATTTGCAGGAATTACCTTATTGCTTATTTCCTTGTATGAGAATACAGTAGGCTTTGAGCGATAGTCAACTCTTTTAAAGCTTTGAGATTTCATTCTCTTTGCACAGTTAACATATAAAAAATGAATAACGATGTAAACTGTGTGTTTTGGCAAAATCTACATTTTTCTTATAACATTTGCTGTATCGCTTACGATTTACCAGTTATGCAAAAGTCATCCAGAGTAAACTGGACTTCATGGGCTATAGCCAGAACATTCAGATTATACATTTCATTTATCATAAAAATATCTTAAATTATGGCATTTTAATGAAAAGCGTTAGAGCCATTCGCGAGAAAATAAAGATTTTCGAAAAATGTTCTTTATGGAAGGTAGTTTACGGTGGAGCAAATTTCTTCAAAATCTTGGTGTCGCATCCTTAAAGCAGTTAAACTTAAATACCACCAACTTTTGGTTTTTGGCTTATACTGCCCACACGCGCACACACACACACACACACACACACACACACACACACACACACACACACACACACACACACGGAACTTTTTCTAAAAATGCTTTCTTTTTGGATTCAGATGGCCTCAAAACATATATTTCCGGTGAAATCTGTACATCGAATGTTGGGTGGAATACGATAATTCCTCTACTTACTATACATAGTAAAAGTTAAATTTTTTTTCATCAAGGGACCTCAAAACGCGTATTTTCGGTGAAATCGTACTTTAAAGTTCTTCTAACTCCTCTGCCGAGTTTTACACTTTTACACTCCTCATACTCTGACTACAATGGGGTTAATTTAGAATCATTGTAAATTTTAGCATTTGCATTTGTTAGATTATTTCTTTTAATTTCTGCATTTGGTGTGCTTTGGAGCTGGTACCCAGTTGCAGAAGAAGACAAAGTTGTTCTTTGAAGGTTATGTTTTGATCACATAAATAAACAAGATTCCTACCTGAGAGGTCTAAGTCTGTTGTATTTTCTCAGAGGCAGCACTTACCTGAAACAAACAAATAACATATTAGCTCAATGAATCCAATTATTACAGAATTAGACTATGGCTGATGCAAAATTTAATAACGGCTGGCAAAATCCAACCATAGTGCATAGTTAAATATGCTGTAAAGTCTGTGGTATCAATATTATTTGCGCCCACAGAATATTAATGGTCATTAAATTTTGTGTTTGCCATAGGCGTTACATTTATTGCACAAATACACTGCTTTAAGGCTGATTCCCAGACATTTCCCTAAAATGCTCAAGTCCAAAAATAATTACGTAAAGGGAAATAAAGGAGAAGACGGTAGATAAGAGAAGGAATGCAGAGCCTCGCTAAAAGCCTGGATATTTTATGGCTGCCGTGAGATAACAGTCAGCAGTGATAAATGTATTCTGTTACCTGCCCTGAAATACAGCAGCTGTACTCAAAGAATTCTGGAATCACTTAACGCACAACCAATAGCAGCACTTTTGTTCACTACTACAATTTATCACAAGTAATATAAAACGATTTGGAAAGGATACACTCATCTGGACTATTTCATTAATAAAATTATAATTTAAATACTATATAGGAGAGATTTCACCAAAGAATATTAACATACATAAACATAACCTAAAATAAAAAAATGTGAAATCAACATATCTGATGTGTTGCACTTGCATGATGTTCTCTACTCTTGTACTAACCATTCTTACAAACTCTTGTTCTTCTATCTTCTTCGTATTAGTTGAGATAAACATTTGCAGAAATTATATTATTGTTTTCTTGCACGTGCAACGGGAGTATGGGAACAGATTGGGCTTTGAGCGATAGTCAAATCTTTTAAAGCTTTCAAATTCAGTTCCCTTTGCACTGATAACATAAAAAAATGAATGACAATGTTGCATTTGACAGAAATATAGGTTCCCCAAAACTTATAGAAATAAAACACGCATTTCTGGTGAAATCTCTACATCTAATTTTTGGGTGGAATACAATAATTCCTCTATTTACTATACGTAGCAGAGAAATTAAAAAACATAATATCTCTTAAGAAGGAAAGCACGGCTATTAGTTTAAAAGAAAATTAGCACCTAAAGGTTTAAATGGTTGACTTCACTAGTCTGTGGAAGTGCTTGAGAGAATTTCAAAGAAAAGCGATACTCTGCTCTCCAGCAAATGGTGTCAAGAGGCGACTGAACAAAATAAAAGGAGGTCGCATGCAACAAACTCCGAGGTTCATTAAGCATTTTTACGCTAAAATGAAGCTAAATATCTACAAGAAATGGCGTGAAAAATGTCCTTACACGGAGCACTGTGTGTAACAGTTAAGATTTAGACGTCCGGCGCAAAAAGGCTAAGTCCATCTAACTGATTTTACAGTTAGGTTTATTTTAAAAGAATACAATGGAACATCTTGGAAAACGCTTGAGCACGTAAACTGTACCAGAGTTTGGTGTTTCTGCATGTTCTTCATCTTCAGCTGCAGTCGAACGTCGACCTTAAGGCACCCTGGCACTGAAAGTTGAATTTTCTATATTTTTATAGGTTTGAAATCAATATTTTGAACACTTAAGCGTGTTTATGTTAAAAACTACCACACAAAGTTCCAGCACAATCTGTACTACAGTTTTGAGGGAGATATTTCATTTATTTATTTATTTATTTATTCCATCCGCATCAAAAACTGAAATATCACAACAGTTTTGTTATTTTATAAACTCTAATTGCCCAACAAACCATATTAATCTCTGGCAGGAAGAAAAAATAATTACTTTTAAAGTAATAAATATGTTTGATTTGAAAATACCTTTTTAAGTTTTTTTGTGTATTTAGTTCTTTTAAAGTAAACTAATTTTCAGATTTTGAGACCAAAGACTGAAGTTCAAGTCATATAAACGAAGCACATGCTGGAAAAATTCTAGAGGCACAGCACAAAATTTAATGCGTATGGAGCAGACAGTGTAGTAAAAATATAAAGCCGAGAAAAACCAAATTTTCTACACACATGCATCACATTACATCTTTGCAACACCTTCCCTCTTTTGTCCAGTAGTTTCTCGTCTCAGATTAATAGTTTAACCACCTCTTTTAGCTAAATTTGGTTGTTTTTTAGTCCTTTTTGGCCCATATTTTGATCAGATACTTGCGAAAATTTACAGAAAAGGGGCGTTTAAATGTAGCGCACATAGCATTTAAATTCGGCCCTAGACATTCTAAAATGGCGGAGTCTAAAAAATTTCACTACCTACTTATGACTGAAGGTCATATGCATAAACCTAAAAATCGTCAATTTGATAATTTTTCGGTTATTTTTCAGTCTCAGATCCCTTATGGATATATTTAAATACTGGGAAAGGTAGGATGAGGCTGAAAAATTCAATGCCACATGTCTGTTCTGTAGAAGAACTGTTATTTTACATTGATAGACCTTATACAGTAAAACCTCGTTTATCCGAACTAACTAGTAACAAAGACAATCCGGAAAATCGAAAATGTGGATAACCTGAGTTATATGGGTAATAAGCAAAACAAAAGTGTTAAATCCTTAAACAAGGAGACGCCGTTTATGACGGTATAAAACTATGTCTTGAAACAAAATTATATACATTACATAGTATGTATTCTTTACAAGACATTAAGAGATATAAAAATCTTAATCGCATCATTTCTTAACAAAGGACTGCTCCACAGTCTTCTGTTTTAAAAACGTGTGGCGTTTGAACGAAGTTTGAATTACACTCCCGAAAACTTTGATAAACTTGATGGCAGATGTCGTTTCAAAACTGAGGAGCTTGAGGGAGGTATAGGGATCAAGGTCAATGCTTTCTTTCGGCGCTATTAATAGCTGGTGAGATATACCGCGTCAGTACTGAGTGACACAATACTAAATCTTATTTAAACTCAACAGGTAGCATTTTACAGCACAGTACATTACGTATTACCATAATTATTATATAGTTTATGCAGGATCCGCACATTCAATCAAATTAAAAAGCTAAAATTTGGCGTACATTCTTATAATTACACTATTGCTATCTTGGTTAAATTTATTACCTAATGTAAACATTAAATTTACAAAATCTGAAGTGTTGCACTCACATGAGTTTCTCTACTTTTGTACTACCTATTCTTAGTCCTATATCTTCTTCGTGTTAGTTGAGATAACATTTGCAGAAATTATCTTGCACGTGCAACGGGAATATGCAAAAATGAATAGCGATGTTCCATCTGGCAAAAACTTACAAAAATAACGAGAAATACTCCGAAATGGTTCACTCTAAAAAAAAGCGAGATCTATCTCTTACGGTTTACCAGTTATGTTAAAGTCATCCAAAGTAAATAGGACTTCATGGACTATAGCCAGAAAATTCAGGTATACATTTCATTTGTCATCATATTATCTCAAACATACGGCATTTTAATCTAAACCATTAGAGCCATTTTTAAATAAAATCAGAATTTTCGAAAACTTTTTCATCTAAAGGGTAGCTTAAGGTTGGACTACTTTCTTCAAAATCTTCGTGTCGCATCCTTGGTAGACGTCAAACTTAAATACCGACTTTGGTTTTTAACTGACTTTTCGTTTTTGAGTTATGCTGTCCATAGACAGACAGACACATAGAGACCTTTTTTAAAAATGCTTTTTCTGGATTCAGGGGGTCTCAAAATATATATTTCCGGTGAAATCTCGATATCTAATTTTTTCGTCATTAGGGTATCTTATCTCATATGAATTTGAGATCTCCTTGTGTGGTTTACCGGGAAAAATGCATAGCATTTATATCAATGCAGACATTAGATTTATACAAGTAGAAATTATTTAACTATTTTATGTTTCAAAACAAAAGGGAGTGCTTCTGCCTTTTAGGACGGGCCATCGCTGGATGCAAGTATGATCTCAATCTCAGAAAACCTCTACACTTTACACATTTCATCCCAAAAGCTATATCTATGCTGTTTTTTATAGTTTAGTTACCGCAGATGATCTTTCTCTCTGTTGATTATAAAACGCAAGCTCAGTTAATGGCAAAAAAGGAACGAGAAAAAAAAAAAAAAAAGCTTTTTGCATTCATTTTGCAATCTCTTTTACATATTTTTCATATAGCAAATTTGAAATTCACAGATTACGTTTTGCAGCTCCGATGTGGTCAGGATGTAACTAAATGTTTCAACTTAATGAAGCAGCATCTGCCTCTGCCAGAGTTTAATTAGGTATTTCTCAAAGCAAGGACGAGGAGGTTGCATATTCCCAAGTCTATTTATGACAAACTGCCACACGAAGTCCGGGTCATCTGTACCTCAAACACTTACAGCTACGCAGAAACGGAAATTTCCAGGTAAAAGCCTGCGTAAATGACACAAAATTGCAGTAACCGGAAATGGATCATCGTACCACAATTATTGACGTGTCAAATTTACAACTTAATATTCATAGCATTAGCGGTTATAGGTGCCCAGATTTCGCGCGATTCAAATGTGACGAATAACACATTCATTTACCGTATTATTGAATACATTATATACACAGTCTGGCAGCAGAGTAAGGCTGAACAGCTGAATGTTTTGTTTACTAATGCGACTGCGGCATGCATGCGTTCACATCTACGACGGTGAAACTTAAAATAGGAACATTGCTTTGTCCACGTGTCTGTATTATCAGTAGGATTCGGACATGGTTGCTGTTTTGTTGCACTTTGGCTGGAAAATGGTTACGTGCGCACAGGGTTTCACTGTGACTTCTCCATCTGCAAGTATTGTCTACCGTTCACCATAAGCGCTCGCTTGTAAACAACGTACCGGTTGGTATAGTAGAATGCCCATGTCCGAAGCCTAGGTATCAGCTACGGTGCCGTACGGGAGGTGGTGTTTCCGACCCTTTCAGTTGTGGTGCGGGCGTTGCGGACCCCGAGCACTGTTGCTACTTCTGAAGAGACTAGAAATACATCGAGCCCTTCCACAGGGGTGTTGCTCGGATTGGATTGGACTCAGCGGGGCACAGGTTCCCGATACCCATAGGAAATTGAAATGTAAGACGACCGAATGTTCTCCGGCACTAACCTGGAGAGCTAGTAGCTGGTATGCTAGATTGCCGGCGGCCCGGGAGAGGGTTTCGGTAGTCTTCCCGAATGACTTGACACTCCCGTCCCTCTATACCCCTTGGCAAAGCCATGAGGCATTTCGGAAAGAATGTGAAAGTAACCTGGCCCAGCTGTTTACGATCCCTCCACGATGACCTGGTAAAAGATGCAACACAAACGCCACATGGACTCATGCCTCGTGTTTATTACACAGCGCTGCTATTGGGTTAGTTTTACCAGAGTTATAACTAAGACTCGGAAGTTCATGGCCTAAAAACACTGAAATATGTATGCAAATGTGCTCTTAAAAACTTGAAAATATGCCAAGAAATATGCACTATTTAGTTAAAACAATGTCCCTTTGTAGTAGACAATACGAGTTGCTATAAATAATAAATAAAGTTACCTTATTCCTTAGAGGCTGAAGCAGAAGCGATCCTGCTACTAGTATTAACTGCTAAATTGCAGTTCACAACCAACACTTTGCACACATTTTCTACTGTGAAACATCGTCTGCTGTCTTACAAAACACTTTTGTAACGTGAAAAACTTCTCTCCACGTCACAAGATGTTATCGGGGCATATTTAAATGATGTTAACTGCTTCACACAGAGAGAGAGTCAAGTCTCTTGGTGTGACAGATGGTTTTCTTTCGAGGATGTCTCGAATATCGCACATCTGTTTATAACTAGAATTGTTTGAAATTACATAATTCACTTTCACTTTTGTCCTATGCTACCAGGAACCGAACTTAGATCACTATTGTTTTTTCAAAGACAGTAAGTGATTCATGCAAAGGAGGTCCTACAGCTTCCAATGCCGTTATGGCTGTTGGTAAGAAAGAAAAATGGACAGATATGAAACTAAGATCCTCTTTTAACCCAGTGCCTGACAGAATATTTTGCTCAGTTTCTATTGATGAAGCATCTTTCGAGTCCAATGAATTAACAACCTCTTCGACTATTTCTATGTGCTCAGTATAATATAAAACTGCATCGACCCATGTTAACACTGGTGCAGAAGGAAGTCGGATATTAGGTGCTGTTGATCTAAACAACTTAACTCTTTTAGGAAATTTAACAAAAATTTTCTTTGTACTGGACACAAATCTATCTACCAATGGGAAAGAATCACGTATTGTCTCAGAAATGCGATGAAGAGCGTGTACCAAACAAGTTATATGAATTAAGTTAGGAAAAATAACTTTCAGAGTTTGTCCTGATTTTACTATATAAGGATCTGCATCAGTAACAAATTAAAGTAACCGGTCGTATTTGATTCCACATGGCCATAGTAATTTCAAAGAGTCCATCACAAACTGGGTTACAGGTACATTGTCAGTGGCCGACAATTCACACACATTAAGATGATAAGGTGTAGTCTTTTGTTCATTGTTTAAAGCACCCACGATTTAGCAATAGAATGGCGCTCAGAATCAGGGGTTTCATCAATAGACAACCACACAAACTGATCCGCTAATTCATTTTGTATATTTGACAATACGTTATTGTAACAATCTCCCACATAAGTCTTACGCAGTGTACTTTCTTCAGGCACATGTTGTCGAGTATACTTGGCAAGAATGTTTTTAAATGTCGAATTATTAATTTTGAACAAGGGAATATCAGCAGCTAAAAATGCTTGGCACAAGTCATAGGAAAATTCAGTAACCCTACTTTCTAAACACTCGACTAGCTGTTTTTGAACAGGTTCTTTGTTTGCGAGTTTTCCGATTAAATTATCCTTTTATGTTTTGCTGTGTTTATGTGCTGAACTATTTGAAATCTCTCACTACCTACATTTTTCTCACTCCACAAACAGTACCCTATCATCTGTAGATATTAAATCACCTGAAAACTTTTTCTTTAAATTAATTAATCTAGCACTCGAAGTTGGTTTTATTTTTGGCATTTCAAGAGCTTTTTAACATTTTATACGCCTAATTTAATTTGGTGGGAACCAGTTCTCAACATTGTTACGTTTGAGACCACAATACTACTGGTGGGCGTGCAAGCGTTGCTATAATCGTGCTGCTCAAAACGTTGACCTGCACTTTATCTTTGTTAATATAAAGCTCTCAGATAACGCTCTGATTATTCTCTATGCACATACATATAATGAAAGGTTGGAAACAGGGAATTCACTGCATGACAACATGACTCAGCATTAGTTCTCGCCACCTCGCAAGTTGCATTATCATGTGCAATACTAGCAATATGAAAAATATTATACTGATGGAAAAAATAATTTAAAAAATCGTTAAAATATGCAATTCAGGGGCTATAGTATTGAAATATTATGCATTTATCAAAATCAAGAAAATATGCCGTTATATGCACCATAAAATCATGTCCAAATAACTGAAAATTCCATAGTTCGTACACATAATGTAAAAGCATACATTTTAAACCCATATGAAAAAACATTCCGATGCATGAACTTGCTAGCCCTAGTTGTCATACATCTTTAAAACTCACAGATAATCGCCAGTAGTTAAGGCGCTATATTTTGTGGTGTGCTTTGGTTTTGGCCCTGCAGAAATCCCTGTTCTGACTCGTATCATCGTATATTTCACTTGCATTCCAGTATATACGTTTTAAAGATTGCCTCAGTGCACTTTTACGGTGAAATAAATAATTATAACAGAACTTTACATTAGCATTTGCCACATTATTTTTGCTGCATATCTGTAAGTGGCATTATGGAAAAGGTTAATGCTATAAACATAAAATGCGCCGTACAGACTCACAGCCCTTTGTTATAGTTAGCCCTTGTCCCTCAGGCTATTCAGGATTCGCCACTGACTTCAGGTGCATATTACATAACGTTAAAATTGTTAATCTTAAATTACATAGAGTACTTTGTTTCTGCTTTACTGTCAAAATAATGAGGTTTCCTCTTTTTCAAAAAAGGTTAATTGTTTTCTTTATTATGGGTGACGTTTAGAATTCTCTTTTTAACAATGGCTTGAAACAAAGACTGAAAATGAGAACAAGAGAAAGAAGCAACCATAAAACCAGAGATAAATGGAGAGAAGTTCTGAACCATAAAAGTGAAACAAAAACGTAAAAAAGATGGTGAAGAAAAGTTAATACGAAGCTAAGAGTAGATAAGTAGGAAAATCATACTCAAGGGGGAAAGTTGGTCTGACCATACAAAAATTACACCTTAATGAGTTAAATTACCACTACTCTTAAAGTTCTCAGTGGTGTATTCTGAAATTTTTATGAATTATTCTATAAATCAAGTCCATTATTTCAAGTAGTTATTCGCAAGGATAGTTTATGTGGTTGACTCTATAAAAATAATTTTAACCAACAGAAAAATAATAAAATTTGCTGCTAAAACATGTAAATTTATGTACCTTTTTCTCAGAACGTATCAGAGGTAGACAGATGATAAATACATTTATATAACATATTGTTGAACTTTATGAAACCACAATAACAATTTATATATTATTATTATTATTATTATTATTATTATTATTATTATTATTATTATTATTATTACTAGTATAAAGAACACAACTTTGCTAATTATTTTCGCATTACTTTTTTGAGTTTGCAAATATATATTTATTTATTTCTAGTAAACGATATACATATCTAAATAAGTGAGGTCCAGAAGATAGCTGATTATACTAAGAACAGGTGGGTAAAAGTGTGATTTTGCATTGCAAGAAGTTTCAGAGAAAAGTTTTATTAATTTTTATAGACGCAACCACTTAAGCTATCAATGCAAATAACCACTTGAAATAACTGTCATGATTTATATAATAACTAGTGGACACGGCAGACGTTGTCATGTCATTCTGAAAGAAACAAAAATAAAAACAACGTTAATACCGCGGATTTCGCTTCTCCTGTGTGTTAAAAGTCGCCATTGTGCAGTCTCTGTAGCGGGAAGATGGCCATGTTTGTTGTAGTTAGGTGATTATATTACTGTATAAGAAAACGTACTAAACAGAGTGGGTGGGTGGGTTCCAGGTTGTACCTATAATGCACAACATCACAACACCCCTAAGTAACTACTCCATTATCTTTAATCTGAACAACGTACTTTAACTTATATTATAAACAGTGAAGTATACGCATTTTAAAAACCACGCTCGCTTCGCTCAAGTGATTTGTTATGATCAGTATGTGCTAATTAAACCGCTTATTTATCTATATTTGTCATCTATCTCCTTTGCTCTTATAATGGTTACTACCATTTGTTGTGTAATGTTCCAGTACCTTAATCAAAATCGTTCGAGTCATTTAGGAGAAAATCAATATTTTCGGAAAATTCTCCATGTAAAGGGGGGTAATTTAAGGTGGAAGAAGTTTCTTCGAAAAGAAATCACATGCTTAAAAGACGTTAAACTTAAATACCAACTTTGGTTTTTATCCGAATTTTCTTTTTTGAATTATGTCCACACACACACACACACACACACACACACACACACACACACACACACACACACACACACACACACACACACACACACACACACACACACACACACACACACACACACACACACACACACACACACACACACACACACACACACACACACACACACACACACACACACACACACACACACACACACACACACACACACACACACACACACACACACACACACACACACACACACACACACACACACACACACACACACACACACACACACACACACACACACACACACACACACACACACACACACACACACACACACACACACACACACACACACACACACACACACACACACACACACACACACACACACACACACACACACACACACACACACACACACACACACACACACACACACACACACACACACACACACACACACACACACACACACACACACACACACACACACACACACACACACACACACACACACACACACACACACACACACACACACACACACACACACACACACACACACACACACACACACACACACACACACACACACACACACACACACACACACACACACACACACACACACACACACACACACACACACACACACACACACACACACACACACACACACACACACACACACACACACTCACTCACACAAAATACGTAGTAGAGAAAGTAAAAATGTAAACAAACTAGAGAATTCGTTAAGACACATTTTTCTGAGTTAACCATTTCCGAGATATTCCTTGTTATTGGTTAGAATTTTCCAATACTCACAGTTCTCAAATGTGAAGTTATGTGTTACGTTTTTCTTTTTATCTCTGGCTCATGCATACAGATCGGAACTTGAAAGGCATCAAATAGTGACCATGCGACTATCACTCAGAACCTATTGTATTTCCTTGCACCTACAGAAAATTACCAATAATATTATTTCTACTAATGTTTATGAAGTAAGAGAATAAACGTTTGTAAGAATAGTCAGCACAAGAGCAGAAAAGTCATGAATCTTTTGTTTTACAGCCAAGAAATTTATGTTGGTATTTACGAGTTTCCCTGGAAACGAATTCATATGCTGTAATTCTCAATTTCCTTCCGTGTAAATACCATCAGGAACACCACGATATAAAAAATACTTTACCTCCTCATAAAACAATGCCTTTAAAGGCAAACCTCCATTATGCAACGTATTCCTGAAGGCAAACTGTTCATGCAAGACGGCTGCTTTGAAAGAAAACGGGTTTGGTGATTTCATAACCGCAAATAAAAAATAATTACGATCGACCACCATGACAGCGCATGCGTGTCACGTTGAATCCCGTCCTTTTGTGGCGGCGAGGTGCCCTTCGGGCTTGGAGTACAATGAGAGCACAAGACTGGAAACATAGGTACTCTGAGACCACACATTCTCATTGTTCTCCCCTGTAACACGCCCTCTGGCGGTTGACCTACCGACATCTGTAGAGCACTGCCCCATTTCGAGATATGTGTGTGTGTGTGCCGCACAAATTAGCAAATTCCCTTCCTTATATGTATGGCCACATGGTTTTGCAGGCAACACATGCAAGTGCTTGGATAATGGGAATCATCCCCATTTTCCAGGGCTCATATCCAGTCCTGCATCCCTTAACTCTCTACTGCAGCGATGTCAACCCTAGCGCAATTTCGACACCTTGGTAGTACTTGGCATGGGGCGCACCGAGATAGACATATCAGTGGCGTAGTGTGGTTGTGGACTTAGGTATGCATTTTGAAGTCGTTTGTACAAGTGAAATTTGTGAATTCTACAATCATTAGCGGATTTTTTTCAAATTAATATCATGTAAGGAATAATATACATTCAAATGTTAATTGCATTATTTTAACACCTTTAACTTTATTAACCTTTCTGGCTATTGCTTGGCAGCAACCTGAAATACTCCACACGCAGGAAATGATACAACATTCTCTCTGCAACATATTTTCGTCGTAGTGGACCACGTGGATGCACAGGAGCAATGTGCATACCCTGCCTTCGATTTCCTGGCATACTTTTCTCTAACACGTACGTTCACACAGAAGTTAAAAATATAAAATTAAGCTTTATTGCCACACAAAATACTAAAAACCGTAGCTTTAAAGCTCATTAACATTAAGGATTAGTATATAGATAACAGAAAAAGTTAACTAAGGAAAACTGGCAGGGTCCCGTAAGACGATAAGGAATTACGAAATGTTCCCAAATAGTGGATTTTACTAAATTTGTTTTGTGTACATGTAAGGAAATATAAAATAAGACAAATTTTGCAAAAGTTTATTTCATTTAACGTGAAGTAGATCAATAAGCGGTTTACAAGAGGGAGTAGAGAAAGTCTTGCGAGTGCAAAAAGCGATTTTTTAAAAAAATTATTTTTACCTTTTAGGTTAGTTGCCGAAAGTGCCATATCGTTTAGTTTTCTATGCACAAATTGCATTACTATAATCCATTATGGGTTTGCAGACTCCATAAAGTGCTGTTTTCGTTGCTAGAAACTAGAGCTGGTCATTTGGAAACATATTTGCTCGTGTTCCGGAGCACTAAAAGCAATGACAGCATTAATACCGGAAAAGTTGACACAGGTCCATAAAATAGATCCTCCCTTACTAGAGGCCATATAAGCGAAGTGTAAGTATAAGAAACGGTCGCTGAGTAATGCCCCGAGCCGGAGAAGTGATAAAAAGCGCATAGTTTGATACTAGAGGTGAGACATCGATATCTCGATACCGTGTGAACCTAAGTAAGGGTAAGATTTTGAGATAAACCTTGGATAATATTTCTATACTATTAAACTTCTAAGTTTTGCTTACTTGATGGACTATTGTTTTGACCGTAGGCTATTCTAAGAGTAGACTGCGGTAATATTCCTGGTAGAACTAGTCAGTTATAGGACCTACCAGCGTTACCTGTACGTTACGTGTGTTGCATACCTATCAGGGGCTATCTTATATCGATCGCGTTCTTTACGTTTTTTTGACAATGCTTTGCTAGATTTCTCTAGAAAGCAGTAAAGTTGAACTTTGAACCTTCTCGAAACTGAGAGAGGGTATATCGCAGTTCAGATTGAGGACACTAATAATAATCACGAGTAATGTTATTTTGAATCGAAAAGTGCACTTTTACTTTTTCTACTACGCATAGTAAAAAAAGGTCCGCGCGCCCGCGCGTTTGTATGTCAGTCTGTAGACAGCATAACTCCAAAACGAAAAGACGGTTAAAAATCACAGTTGGTATTTAAGTTTAATGTCTTTCAAGGATGTGACACGAAGATTTTGGGAAAAATATCTCCACCCTAAACTATCCTTTACACAGAAAATGTTTCGAACATTTCGATTTTCTCATAAATGGCTAACGATTTTGATTAAAATGCCATATGTTTAACATATTTTTATGAGAAATGAAACGTTTATCTTCAATTTTCTGACTATAGCCTATTTGACTTCAGAAACTCGTAAACCGTAAGAGAAACAAAATATTACTGTAGAAAAAATGCAGACCTCGCTAAGACACATAATTCATGTCTAAATTTTTTTTTGTAGAGTTAAGCATTTCGGAGATATTCCTTACTATGTGTGTCAGTTTCGGAAAACTTAAAACTTTCGTGAAATGGAACATCGTTCATTTTTTTATATGTTAAGCGAACAAAGAGAACGCAATCTCAAAGCTTTAAAAAATTTTATTATCGCACATAAAAGGAAATAAGTATTAAGATAATTTGAACAAATGTTTTTCTCCACTAACACCAAGAAGATACAGGAATAAGAGCTTATAGGAATGGTTAGTACAAAAGTAGATAAAGTCATGTGAGTGCAACACATCAGATTTTTATAAAACAGCTTATATCTCAACACTTATTAAATATTAAATTTTGTTTCTAGACATGTTTATAGGAATATTTGTTCTAGTTTTGACCAATCCTAACTCCTGTAGCAATATCGAACACTCTTTTTAAACACCTTGTACTCTACTTCACTGGATGTTCCAATTTTTGCGGTAATTGGTCAATCGGTGTTGGGGTTCATCAATTTCATACGTTATTGAGTAGAAAAAACCACGTGAATGTAATAAGTACATACAACAAAAAAACTCCACGAGAAAAAGAAAAAAACACTTAGATGTGTCAATTTTTATGGCGATAGGCAAATCCGTGTTCGAATTTATCAACTTTCTACATATTTGTAGGTGTGTGTGTCTGTGTGTGTGTGTGTGTGTGTGTGTGTGTGTGTGTGTGTGTGTGTGTGTGTGTGTGTGTGTGTGTGTGTGTGTGTGTGTGTGTGTGTGTGTGTGTGTGTGTGTGTGTGTGTGTGTGTGTGTGTGTGTGTGTGTGTGTGTGTGTGTGTGTGTGTGTGTGTGTGTGTGTGTGTGTGTGTGTGTGTGTGTGTGTGTGTGTGTGTGTGTGTGTGTGTGTGTGTGTGTGTGTGTGTGTGTGTGTGTGTGTGTGTGTGTGTGTGTGTGTGTGTGTGTGTGTGTGTGTGTGTGTGTGTGTGTGTGTGTGTGTGTGTGTGTGTGTGTGTGTGTGTGTGTGTGTGTGTGTGTGTGTGTGTGTGTGTGTGTGTGTGTGTGTGTGTGTGTGTGTGTGTGTGTGTGTGTGTGTGTGTGTGTGTGTGTGTGTGTGTGTGTGTGTGTGTGTGTGTGTGTGTGTGTGTGTGTGTGTGTGTGTGTGTGTGTGTGTGTGTGTGTGTGTGTGTGTGTGTGTGTGTGTGTGTGTGTGTGTGTGTGTGTGTGTGTGTGTGTGTGTGTGTGTGTGTGTGTGTGTGTGTGTGTGTGTGTGTGTGTGTGTGTGTGTGTGTGTGTGTGTGTGTGTGTGTGTGTGTGTGTGTGTGTGTGTGTGTGTGTGTGTGTGTGTGTGTGTGTGTGTGTGTGTGTGTGTGTGTGTGTGTGTGTGTGTCTATATAATAGTTGTTAAGTGAAAATCTGTCTGAAAGGAAATACTGAATCACTGCCGACGGATTCCATTATGAATGTCTGTTGCACAATGTTAATTTTTAATGGTGTGCTAGATTCACCGTTAACAGCAGAGCGTGGATTTGTTGGAAACACTCGTGTGAACTCCCTCCAGGTGCAACCCACATGGATGGATGGACAGACGGCTTGCTTCATGCACTCACTATACGAGAATCGGTGAAAAATTAATTAACTAATGTCTGTGACATTAAATACTGCACACCATGACCTCACTAATTTTTGCTCTATCCGACCCTTGACAGACAGCACGCGCAATACGATATAATTACTAGTTCCAGCGGTCACTAGGCGGCCCGGGTTCGATCCCAGGGACCCGCATGTGGTATTCGTGGTGGACGAAGCGGCGTCTGGGCGGGTTTCCTCCAGGTGCTCCGGTTTCCCCCGCCATCTCATTCCACCGGTGCTCCATCTTCATTCCATGTATCACCAGTGTCACCGCCTGCGGTGCCGTAGTAGTAAAAGCGGGCGTTAAACACTACAACAACAACAACAACAACAACCCAGCGGTCACGTTAATACATTGTCAATATTCACAATGTGTTATAAGCTGGAACGATCCGGTGTAAACAAATGGGAAGGGAGATAGCTGCAAAGAAAAACTTAGTATGTTCCCATAGGGAATTGAAATCGAATTGAGCCTAATCGCACTGTCAATACGCGCGTTTCCATGTTGAATTCAATCCGGAATGAGATTGATTTGGATACGCAAGGCTCTAGCATAAATGATTCAAGTTTTTATATTGGTCACCTAGCAAACGTGTTTTTCTGTAGCTTTTGAGGTTACAAGAATATATTGCGGAATTATAGAAACAATAGAAGTGACTTTGCTGTTGTTTATTAAGCATTTTCGTTATGAAAACAAAATGGGCGAGTTCAAATTGATTTGTATCCCGCAGATGTTACCATGAAGCAAAATTTGATCCAATCCTAGTTCTAAGAGGATCGGATCTTAGGATCCAGTTCGATTTCAATGGAATGAGAACTCAAATTAATTGGTAACGTAGTTTTGTCGAACAATGGACTTCACTAATCGCACGCCCGTTGAGGGTATATAAGCACAGATATTTCTATTGATAACTCAGTAGAATAAACTAAGCAGATTCCGGCGTGGATTCAAACGACAAATGTACAACATTACGCGAATATTTACTTAATTAGTGTACTAATAATTTTAGATATAAAGAATAATATGTTTTCAGTTCCTTAGTAGTTCTCACAACGGGCAAGCCTTAAAATCTTTTGATGGTGCTAGGGCTATGTAGCAAATATACGTGACTTATAGCATTTTGAATTAAATTAAACAACCTTTAAAGGTATTACGTGACCAACCTTGAGACATATGGGCCTTTTTCGGAGGTTTTCCAGGTAACCGATCAAATGCACACACCCCTAATTTCCTGCCCCTCCATTTCATACTGCTTGGATATTTCAGGGTATGAACTGTCGGCGGGAGTTTCGATGTTGAATGGCAGGGAATCTTCTCTCTGTAGATCCCCGTCGTCCGGATCGGGAGACCTCTTCGGGTCCATGGAGCGCGGGGGGGGGGGGGGGGGGGGGGGGGAGCCGTTGTACGAACCGCCACTCGGGAGTTTCAATCTGTAGGTGCTAGGCTCGACTACCCTTATCATCCTCTCAGTCTCTCCTCCCCCCATCGAGGGCGCCCCGTCAGAGGCATAGGCACAGAAGAACTTCCATTGCTGCTACTGCCCCTACGAACCTTGTCATCGAGTCATAGATCGTGATACACGAACAAAAACTTACTCCTCAAAATAAATCTCGACGAAGTACACTATATCAGATTAAATATTCTGTAGTATTAGCCATTTCCCAAGGATTCTTTGTTCTTAGTCCACATTTTCGAATTCTTACGTTCTCAAGCAAAAAGCATGTAACTTTAAAGTTAGCACATTTGACTATCGCTTCACCCTACTGCATCATATTTACAACATTAAACATTATTATAAAATAACAGATTCTTTAAAAATCTAGCGATTTTTACGTGACACGTTTCCCTCTTCCAGAGCAACCACAAACGTCAAAATATTTTCTTAGTGCTTTTTGTGG
This sequence comes from Tenodera sinensis, assembly GCA_030765045.1. Lineage (NCBI taxonomy): Eukaryota > Metazoa > Arthropoda > Insecta > Mantodea > Mantidae > Tenodera > Tenodera sinensis. Next base: position 93,029,678 of record CM060969.1, on the reverse strand, counting down.
CTGTGCATAACAAAACTTTCTGGCTAATTACTACTCTATTTTATTTCCAAAATGTCTTAATTATTACATTTCATTTCTATTACTTCCGATGAAGTTCAGCTTTAGAATCTGAAACCAATTTCAGGAGAAAAGAGAAAATCACGGTAACTTTGTTCTTTTCGGGAGGGCGCGTCGTGCATTGGAAAATTAAATTCGTTGTTTTTCTTCCCTTTTATAAGAGAGCGAAAAGTTACGCAGATAATGAACATCAAATTACAAAGCCCTTCGATGAAGTCGGAGGGTGGAGGCAACTGAGTTTGGAAACTTACAGACTTCATTTATCTACCTTCACCACCCGATGTTCTAGATGAAGAATATCAAAACTAAGAAAACTAGGCGTCTGAAGCATACTAACGTCACTGAAGTCAGCTGCTAAAAAAAATATTATATAACAAAAAATCTAAAGTTTGCACTCTGATGATTTTCCTAACTTTTGTGCATTCTTACATACTCTTATTCTTGTATCTTCTTCGTGTTAATTGAGATAAATATTTGCAGAAATTATCTTATTGCTTATTTCCTTCCAGACACAAGTCTATGCTGTTTGCTCCTTATGACCTTACTGTTAGACATACACCAAATGAAGTTTTTATAGAGTGAATCATTTCAGAGTATTCCTTGTTATTTTTGTGAATTTTGCAATACTTTTACTTTTCATTAATGGAAGATCGTTATTTATTTTATCTTAGCAATGCAAAGAGAACGGAATTTCAAAGCTTTAGAAGATTTGACTATCTCTCAAAGTCTACGGTATTACCATATTCCCCTTGTACCTAAAAGGCAATAAGCAATAAGTTAATTTGTACAAATGTTTAACTCAACTAACACGAAGAAGATATAGGAATAAGAGTTTGTAAGAATGGTTAGTACAAGAGTAGACAAAGTCATGTGAGTGTAACACATCAGATTTTTAAGATTAAGTTAACCACAAAACATGGATTTCCGGTGAAATCTCGGTATAGAATTTTTCGATGGAATATAATATTTCGTAGAACAGCAAGTAAAAAAGTGGGCGTGTGAATCATGCCTGACTGCACATCAGTTCATGAAGCTGCAATTTTTATGAGGATATCAACTTCATTGATATTCTGTGCTGCATTAGCATTCATTAAACTTTCCAAAGTGACGTGTATCAAAATAATGAGGGGTTTATTGTTCTTCAAATTATCCACTATTTGACAGTTGAACGATCACAGTGGGCGGCAGAATACATTAATTCGTAGGTATTTTACATGGAAGGGCGAGGCTTCAACGTGAACTGACCCAGCTATCATATAGGACACCATACTTCCTAGTATAAATGTTACAAAATTTCTTCGTCTCCTTATTTCCTCAAAAGTTCGGTGGCAAGGTTTCCCGGAAATCTCGCATGACTTTCTCAACTCCAGTACTAACCATTCTTACAAACTCGTATTCCTATATCTTCTTTGTCTTAGTTGAGATAAACATTTGCGATTTCTTATTGGTTATTTCCTTGTAGGCACAAGGGGAATATGGGAATACAATAGGCTTTGAGCAAAACGTAAGCATTGCATCCTCTCACAGCAAAACCTAAACAGCAGCGGATCGACAACGGCCTTGATGTGAGTCATGTACCTGATATGGTGAAGCGCGACTGGAGGATTTGACGCTGTTTCCTTTACTTTTTATTTTTCTACAGCTGTTCGTTGAAGATACCACAAAAATATTAAATAATATTTTTTGAAATTAAATACTGAACGCTATGGCATAATTCATATTCTATTAAAAATGGCAATTTTTTTTTCAGAAAAAAACACGAAATGTGATTAAATTACATTAAATTTAAGTTATAAAAATATCAAATAAATACCACCTCAAACTACATACTACTGCCTAAATTTTTTATATTCTTTCAGAATTTTATGTTGTATAGTTGCTGAGTTCCGTGTCTCAGAATCGTGGAATTTTATCAAAGGACGGTAACTTTGACCGTATAAAAAAGTAGGTACCACTTGTGTATCATAACTGCAATTTTGCACAACATATTAACTTAACCTCTATTTTAAATGACAGAAAATTGAAACCACATCCCAAAAAATGCAAGTTTTCTTGCTGTGCGAAATTAAATTGAACGTAAAATTGAATGAAAACTACGAATTTGATTTTCATTTCCAAAATGTTTAATGTTTATAAATGATCATGATCTCTCCCTTTTGCTCTCTTCCACCCTCCCCCCCTCTGTCTCTAAGTTGCTAAAATATCTCAATGCATGCTTTTCTCTGCAGAGTTTCAATCGAAACTATGGCTGAAGTCGTCGAATATTGATTGTTAACCACATATTTGTATTGTGAAGTTCAAATTTCGCGCCCCCTTCAGCTATTTTTCATCAATTCCAGCAGATGGTATATGTTGACTGTAGGAAAACACCTCTTGCTAACTCTAATTAAATTGAATGCAGCATTTCCCGGTTGCTACCATCGTCTGCAAATATGATCTGATTAATTACGCCACGGCCCAGTCTGAAGCTGTGCAGAGTGGTGCTTCATAGACCCCATTTTCCATCTCTTAAAAACTTGATTCCTTCTCTTCTTTCACTTTCGTTATAATATGCTTATATTCTCTTTATAGGAAAATGAGTAGTCCGCCCCCCCCCCCCCCCCCCCCATTTCAATCTTTCGTTTATCCCAGCTCTCTATACAACACAAATATTTCGTATGATTGGCTCCTAACTTTTCATCAAACACGAAATTGTGGTCACGTAATATTAATACGATTATTCCGCGACAAAGCAACTTAGCCTGTCCGATGAAAAAAAAGCACCAATGCTCGACAGTCTCAAATGTGACGTCTTATCGAAACTATATTTTATATGGAACAACTTTCGCTTATTTTGAACCTGTAAAAATGCCTTTAAAATACGAGGGTAATTCCGAAAGTTAGGTCCGTATGGCCGTAGTTCGTAGAATTTCGTGGAAACATTGAAATGCGCTTGCGCACCGACTCCCGCCATGCCTTCATTCGTCACGAGTAGGTACACAGAGAGAGACTTAACGTTACAGTTCACACCACGTCCCTGCGGCGAAGAAAGCCGAAGTGTTGGAGTCACGTGGCAAGCACCACGTGACTATTTAGAAAGCTGAGCGGGAAAGGAAAGTAAATACATGGGAGTATACGGACAGCCATGTTTTTCAGCAAGTCACGTGATTCCAACACTTCGGCTTTCTTCGGCAAGGGGACGTGGTGTGAACTGTAACGCTAAGTCAGAGAGAGCAGTGTACTCCGCCTCTGTGACGGCAGATGGCATTAGGGTGCCATCCAGTCTATCTGCTTTCATTATTTGTGGACAGATGGCACAGCATTCGCTATTACCATATATTTTTCATTTTTACTATTGCTTTAGGCTTAAGTGAAAGTTAAGGCCATGGTATAAAATACCGGATCCGGTATTTGGAACTTGAGTAATAAATGTTAATAGAAGGTTTTGTAAGAAACATTTGAGAAGCCTAGTATTTTCAAAAAAACTGGGACTCAAATACTGTGGAACTAACATAGCACCCAATTTACATAAGTTCCGTGTAAAATTGACATTTGAATAATGGAGTTCATACATCCATGATTTTATTTCTGTCCTACTCTTGTTTGACTCTTTCCATTTACACTACTTAAAATTTTCTCCTTAAATTACCAGTGTCCGTTTGAATCCCGCATTCTTTCGCGGTTTCAGACTTTATCTTCAAACACTTCAACTTTTCGAATGACGGCAACTTTTTCCATAAAAATTTATTTACCAGACACTGAACACGCACGTGTTTTAAACAAGGGGATGTGGGGGCAGGTGTAGAGGCTCAAGGCCGGCAGCTAGGAAAGCTGTTTCACTCTCAAACAGCATTCCAACAAAATTAACAACTACTTTTTTACTTTTTTGCAGAAACTCGTGGACGAAGTAATATTATATTTTCGTTTTTAGATTAATTTCCTATTAACATTTCTTAAAAAAAAAAAAAAAAAAAAACAACTTTAAATTAAGGAAAATGAAATTCGAATTGGATGTGAATTTTACTTTCTCTACTAATATACTAAATAGGGGTAGTAACCTAACCTAAGTATTGTATTCCAAAAATTCGAGGTCGAGATTTCACTGGAAATATATGTACTGGGGCCCCTGAATCCAAAAAAGAACATTTTTTAGAAAAAAATTCCGTGTGTATGTGTGTGTGAACAGATTAACTCAAAAACGAAAAGTAAGTTAAAACCAAAGTTGGTATTTAAGTTTAATATCTCTCAAGGATGCGACACGAACATAATGAAGAAAATTTCTCCACCGTAAATACCTTTTACATGGAAAATTTTTCGAAATGTTTTATTTTGTCGAAAATGGCTCTAACGATTTTGATTAAAATGCCGTAAGCTTGAGATATTTTTATGACAAATGAAATGTATATTTTGAATTTTCTAGTTATAGCCCACGAAGTCCTGTTTACTCTTGATGACTTTTGCATAACAGAGATATTCCTTGTTATTTGTGCGAGTTCTGCAATACTTATACATTTCTTAATTGAAGACCGTTATTCATTTTTTATATTTTAGCAGTGCAAAGAGAACGGAATTTCAAAATCCTTCATATAGCGACCAGCTTTAGAAGATTTAACTATCGCTCAAAGCCTACTGTATTCCCATACAAGAAAATAAGTATACACTTTGTGTCTTTGGTAAACATTGCACAGTTATTAATGAAATTGCAAAAAACGTGTTAACTATCTGTTTATCCCTGCATCAAAAGCGAACCAAATGAAACAATACCCAGTGTAGGAGAGCTGGAGTAAAGCTCTGCCTAGCGGCACAAGTTAAACATTAGGAAATTGCTCGGCACAAAAAACACGGCTAAATAAATGGGTTTCATAAACTGTACTTTTTTGGTCGTTGTCGGCTTAATTCAGCATGTGCGTGCATTTAACTCCTGGGATTAAAATATCATTTTCCATGGAAATGTATTCACAACCGGCGTTTCCTCTTATTCCGACGTCATTGTTCATAATCTCGGTCTAATATTAGTATCTGCAAATCCTTGTTCAATATTTCCTTCTGCGAGAGGTCAACCAGGATATTAAAAGTGCCGGATTCGGAAAATCTCACAGTGCACGCTATCAAGTTATGCGTAACAACACAACAGCTCTTCTACCGATGGTCTTCATTAATTCCCTGAAATGAAAAATGTTCCGAATGGCTCACGGATCGACTCGGAATATTTCCGACTGGATATGTAACCCCGTAACAAAGAGCAGTGACAATGCAAGCGGGTGATTTCCAAAGACTTCACCCTCTTCACATACAGGTTGAGACCAGGGGCGTAGTGTTAATGGATATGAGAGACGCATTACATTCTTCAAACTGATTGCCAAATTGGTGATCATAATTTTACTGTCGTTAAAAATCAAGTTTTCCTAAACAGATTTGGATTCGTGCCACTCTGCAGCAGCATGCTCCGAAACAAAGCTTGTGACAACGGCATCTGTCGTCGGCAGCAGGAAACTATTGTGTGCTCGAGGGGAAGGGGTTAGGCTACCCTGACCTTCCCACTACCTCAGGCAAGACACGTGGCGGTCATGTGCCAGGCGTGAGCAGTTGAAATATCAGCGTTGCAAAACGTCCTTATTTGCAACATGACCGACAAGTTTGTTTACATCATATATTTGGCTGAAAATTGCCTCGAGGTGATTGTAAATAAGAAACCTGTGTCTATAGGTCGGAGGAGATACCACGGACGGACAGTAATCATTGAGAGCAAATAAAACCGTAAAATATACACATTTGTGTGTTTAGCAGATCCATATTTTTTGTATAGTAAGATTTTGTCTAACGGTTTACCAGTTAAGCAAAAGTCATCCAGAGTAAACAGGACTACAAAAGCTATAGCCACAAAACTCAAAATATGCATTTCGTCTGCCGTAATAATATCTGAAATATATGGCATTTTAATCAAAATCGTTGGCCATTTTTGAGAAAATCAAAATTTTCGAACAATTTTCCATATAAAGGGTAGTTTAGAGTGAATCAATTTTCTTCAAAATCTTCGTCTGGCATCCTTGAAAGACTTTAAACTTAAATACCAACTTTAGTTTTTAACTATTCGTTTTTAAGTCATGCTGTCCACAGACTGAGTCACACGCACGCACACACACACGCCTTTTCCTAAACATACCTCTTTTTATTCAGGGTGCCTCAAAACATGTTTCCGGTGAAATTTCGACATGGACTTTTTGAGTGCAATAAAGTAGAAAGTAAAAATAAACTCCTGTGACAAATTACATTCTTCGCATTCACGAATGTCAGTTATTTTATGGAATTAAAATCATTTTTTCCTCCATTTTTATGGCATTTCAGTTATGCATACCTTTACACTTTTCACAGTTAAAGAAAAGACCCAAAGGGTATTCCGAGAAACACTGGACCAGGCATGCGGTGTGCAGACACCGTAAAATATACAGATAAGCGCACTACTTGCTTGATAAATTTCACGACACACTCCAAAACCACGTGGCATCTCGTACAACTTTTTTAAGCTTGCCTGCCGCATACCAAAGAATACTGAGCCGCTAATGGTCATATCGGCGATACGTGCCCGGCGTTATCAGCTCCAGTACCTTTTACTGCCTTTATCTCACCACTTGATTTAGTCTGACAGAAATACTTAGAGCCATGCCCTCTCTCAAGTTTCATCATTATCATTTTTCGGTCGTTTGCAGCAAACGCGACCGTTTTATTTCTCCGTATCTCCTTCCGAGGTAATTTCAACCAAGTTTTATGCTGCAGCTATGTCAAAAATGCTAATATCGCTTCGGCCTTCGGTTTAAATGAGCAAAATGAATACTTTACTTCTAATAGCACCGTTTGGGCTTCTTTATGAAAATTTTTGCAAAATGTGTCACACCGGGAGGCCCCTGCTGTATTAACTAATGAAGGCAATTAGACATGCGATTTAATCACGAAATGGGACACTAACACCTTTACTCCAAAGGAAAATTTGCTCCTGTCATCACTATACACTTCTCTGTAAGTAATTTTAACCATAAAAAATCTGATGTGTTGCACTCACATGACTTTCTCTACTCTTGTACTAACCACTCTTACAATCTCTTATTCCTTATGTTCTTCGTGTTAGTTGAGATAAACATTTGCAGAAATTATCTTATTGCTTATTTCCTTGTAGGTACCTACAAGGGGAATATTAGAATACAGTAGGCTTTGAGCGATAGTCAAATCTTTTAAGGCTTTGAGAGCCCGTACTCTTTGCACGCTTAACATGTTAAAAAAAAAGGAACAATGATGTTCCATTTCACGAAAGTTCTGACACAAATAACAAGGAATACCTCCAAAATGGTTCACTCTACAAAAAAGTATATAAATTGTGTGTTTTAGCAAGATCTATATTTTTGTACAGTAAGACTTTCTTTATCTCTTTGGTAGTAGAGAAAGTAATAAAGTGAGAAACAGGAGATTGATGTGGACTTTTGTTATTTTGTTAGAATATCTATTCCTTATCATCTTTTGGCCTTAATTTACAGTTCTTAGTGACGCTATTCTTACCCTTAAGCACCGAAAAGAAACTGTTTATTACATTTTGTTTCCATGTTCAAAGTTAATGCAATCATTTCTGGATATAACAGTCGGGCCATTTTTCTTGAGTGCAATAAGACGCTTTATCCGTAGCAAATATTCATTTCCGTGAATAACGTTCAGTACTGCGGGCGAGCGGGCGCGTTGCCTCTGGGCCATTGCGCGAGAATATGAAAAGCCAAGATATAGTAGACATAATGGTACTTCCGTCCTTTTCTCGGCAAGGAATATGGCTCTGGGCTCAAGGAACCGACAAGAGAACTACTTAATGCACTAATCCTTGTGCCCCTAATGCACTCCAGCATATATTCATGTGTTGCTCTAGACATTACAAATCTTTCCAAAAAGCTAACTAGATTATGTTGGTAAACCTTGGACTAAGGTTCTCGTTGGCTCCATCTTTCGGATGTTTTTTTCATGTCGTTCATATTTCAACCGTAAATGATTCACGCAACTGCGGACGTTCAGAAGTGTGCGTAGGACAGCTCTGGAAATTAGAAACTGAAAGCCTTCTAAGAATTTACCAAGTTATCGAGTAAAAATTTCAGATCCAAATAAGTCTTCGATGTTGACAATAAACGTTGTTACATTATTAGGCGGGACTTAAGTTGATAAAACAGGCTGTACTTCTATATTCGCTTCTTTTCCGTCGTGTTTTACAATCTTACAGAAGTGTTTACTGTCATAGATTATCGACATCCGTAGCGCCTAACGGGTTATACACAACACAAGCGGATTCTCCGCAACTCACATAAACTTACCGTTTTCTTTTTATTACTAAGAAACAGCTATTTAAACCAAAAAATATTTATGTATCAGAAGTTGACAGATATAATACTTCAATAACTCACTTATTAGTCTATTTTTTAGTTTATAGCGTAATCTCTCTTTTGCAATGATCTTTTAAGATACTCCTCAGCTGTGTTGAGGACAAAGCTTCTTGCAAGTCAGGTAGTGTACAATACAGCGTTTAATACATATTCTCTTTTAATATACTGATATATAAGGGTCGGAGTTGAGGAAAAACTTCTTTTTGAGTGTCCAAAGACGTAGCTCAACACATGTTCATTTTAGGCCACGGCAGACAAGAACATGTGGGGTTTAAGTCTGTTTTCTATTTTTACTTACCTTTTTCGGCAGTTTTTCCTTATCGTCTTTTCTTAGTGTTTTTGAAGGGTTAACCTTTTTACTACTCGTTCTCAATTAGTCCAAACATACAACACTGATTTATACACAGTAACACAATAGAAAAATGACTCCCAGAAGAAGCGTTTTACTCATAAATTTTTCGCCATGTCCATACCACCTGTACTTTTTAATTTATTTATTTACTTCTTTTAAGAAGAAATGTTTCACCATGTTCAAAGAAAAATACGTGAGAGTTGCTGTTAAATTAGAGCGCCAACCTGCGTTAATGATACGTCCCATGACGACAAAACACCGTACGGAAGCACTATGGTGTGCCGTTCTGGGCTCCAGATCCTTCGTTTTCTGGCATCCTAGAGTATTCTCTTTCCAAAAAATCACTCACTGTGCTGGACCTATATTAGGCGCTGCTTAGCGCCGAGTCCGACAGTCTATACATAATAAACTTTTGGGGAAAATTCCCTTCTAACAAACCCGTTGATGCCTAATGTTTAAGCATTTATTAATTTAAATATATAATTAAAATTATAAAAATTACACCCAATTTACAACATAGCTTTCCCAGTTGTTGCCTTTTTAAGGCATTTTATGACCTTTTATATCTCAACTTCCAAGAGCTATTAATATATAACCAAAAATATAAGAAACAGGTACAAATGTACCCCTTCCCTTTTATGTGAAGCAATTAGATGGGCCTACAGAGCGGAACAGCAAGAATATGTTCAGGACTACTGGTCATATCCAGAAATACCTGCTTGGAGCACTGCAGCAAATACCTGAGCTTCCGGTTTCTTGGCCCAGTCATCCTCCGTGCCCTGTAACTAATCGATTACCAGACTAAACCGACAACCGTAACAAAGAACCCTTTAATAATAACCATAAATCACTACTGCCACATGTGAAAGTGTATTTTTCCCTTGAGACGGATCTTTGTCCTGAAGTCACGTCCAACGCCCACACTCGTGGAAAACAAAAGAATGACTCATGCAGCTTCCGTTAACGTTACCCAGGTGTCTGTCTGTCTGTCTTGACAGCCCCACAGTTCCAGTTATGTTAACGACCTCAATCAGGCTCCTTCAAACTAATGGTTTGTCCATTAAGTTATCAGACTGGCTTGGATCTATAGCAGTAACAACTGCATCGCCTCTCTTGGCTTCACTTCTGAGTGCTGCCTTTTCACTAGATCCCCATTAGCCCATTATGAGACACGAGGACCAACATTTCAAACTTCTGTAATACGTAAGCTACCGACTTATAATTTTGTGTACGCTATAAGTAGGCCACTAGTAAGTTGTATAGCAAGTTTCGCATTTACATGATTGTTACTATAGAGCTATTAATTATTTTATCAATCAATAATATAAAATATTGCTCATTTTCAAAGCACACCTGGTACTACTATTCTTTAAGTAGGTTTATAATGTTATGTCCCACTTATTTGTTACAGTTATGAGTACAAAATATGTTATTACCTATGTAATTACCGCATTATTTGCTAAGATACAAATTTATTTCTATTTACACATATTCTTATATAAAAATCTGATGTGTTGCAGTCACATGACTTTCTCTACTCTTATACTGGCCATTCCTACAATCTCTTATTCCTCTATCTTCGTGTTAGTTCAGATAAACATTTGCAGAAATTATCTTATTGCTCATTTCCTTGTAGGTACAAAGAGAATATGGGAATACCGCAGGCTTTGAGGGATAGTCAAATCTTTTAAAGCTTTCAAACTCCGTTCTCTTTGCACGACTAACAAAAAATGAATAACCATGTTCCATTTCACAGAAGTATTTCTCCAAAGCTCACACAAATAATATAAACAAATTATTTAGATATAAATTGTGTATTTTAGTAAGATCTGCGCCTTTTGGTATAATAAGATTTGGTCTATCTCTTAGGGTTTACCAGTTATTCAAACGTCGTCCAGAGTAAATACGACTACAGGGGCTATAGCCAGAAAATTCAAGATATATATTTCATTTGCTATAAAATATCTCAAACATATGGCATTTAATCAAAATCGTTAGAGTCATTTTCAAGAAAACATAAATTTTTCATGTAAGGGGTAGTTTAGTGTGGAGGAATTTTCTTCAAAATGTTCGTTCGCATCCTTGAAAGACATTTTACTTAAATACCAACCTCCAGTTTTTAATATACATTTCGTTTTTGAGTTATGCTGTCCAAGACACACATACACACAGACACGCGGATGTTTTCCTAAAAATAAAGAGGACTGATTGAAAAAATCCCATTAAAATACGTGGACGGCCGTAAAATACCCTTTGTGAAAAACCAGCTGGCTTCACCGATGTTACGTTTTAAACCCAAACGAAGGATTAATTTAGTTTATCTTTCCCTGTTCTTTATTAAATTATTGAACAATGATCTGGAATAGCCTTAGAGAAAATTCTCCCTTTATAATTTTAATTTCCTATATACCTATAATAACCTAAAATTTAAAAACCGTACCTCAATGAGCACGGTGTTCTAATTTCTACTTTAGCAATGCTTTTTTGACATTTTTATCACCAATCGTAAAGTCTAATTATGATACAACAGGACGAAATATTCCGAGCCAAATTGATAACGAATGGATATTTCGGGCCCACTGACAAACGTACAGTGCTGCTAATGGGCTTTGGCTGTATTCCACCAGAGTGCACTTGGGTAGAAGGCTTTAACCAAAGAAACCATTAGATCCTTCTGGTGTTTTACACTTACATTAAACAATGAGTAAAACGGTGATAGATTAACAGAAGTTTATTTTAGATGTTTTCCCCAAAGACCATTTTTCTGTTTATATTTTTAAATCGCAAAAAATCATAGCCTAGAAAGAATAACATACTCTTAAACCTATTACTTTCCCTACTACATATAGTAAGTAGATGAAGTATTGTATTCCATCTAAAATTTCGATGTCGAGATTTCACCCCAACATTAAAAAAAAAAAAAAAAAAAAAAAAAAAAAAACCTGTTGGTACTTAAGTTTAATATCCTTAAGGCTGCAACACGAATATTGTGAAGAAAGTTCCTCCAACGTAAAATTACCCTTTACATGGAAAATGTTAGCAAATCTTTAATTTTTCCGAAAATGGCTAACATTTTGACTAAAATGCCACATTTTAAAGCTATTTTTATGGCAAATGAAAGGTGTATTTTTAATTTTCCGGATATAGCCCATGTGGCCGTGTTTACTCTGGAGGACTTTTGAATCACTGGTAAACTGTAAGAGATAGACCAAAGCTCACTATACAAAAAATATAAATGTGGTTAAAACACACAATTGAATTTCGGAAATATTCCTTGTTATTTGTGCGAGTTTTGGAATACTTACACTTTTGTCAGACGGAACATCGTTATTCATTTTTTATATGTTAGCCGTCCAAAGAGAACGGAATTTGAATCCTTTAAAAGATTTAAATATCGCACAAAGCCTACTCTATTCCCATATTCCCGTTGCACCTACAAGAAAATAAACAATAAGATAATTTGTACAAATATTTATCTCAACTAACACGAAGAAGATATAGGAATAAAAGTTTGTAAGAATGGTTAGTACAAGAGTAGAAAATTATTTTATAATTAAAATATATTAAGTAAGTCTTTCAAATTCATTTTTGGGTTCACACAAAATCTCTAAACGATAATTAAGAGACTATTAAAGAAAATCGAACAAAATACACGGCGATCAACTGGCAAAGCATTATGAATAGCTGTCAAATATAAACAATTTAATGTGTTTAGAAACATGACATTCTAAAAAAATTTCAGAGTCACGCTGGTATATCAGTCGCCTTTGAAGCAAAACAATGTATCTTGTAGTTAAAGCGAGCGGAAAATTCAGAACTCGCTAAATAAATGGGCACAGTGATATCAAGAGCTATAATGACACCTGTCTGAAGTTGTGATTGATTTATTATTCTCTTTGTGCTGTTGGCCATTGCTCGCTCCTCATTTAAATTCACAGCCGCTTCTATGTTTACCTCGTAATGATACGCGACAGTGCGCGCGGTGCGCAAACAACACCTGTTAAAATTTCCGTTAAGGTAGACAAACGAGTACGATGTTTTTACGCGTACTTATAAGTGGAAGATTGTATTTCACTTAAAAATTCTTCTGAAATACCTGTTTTGAAACACGTGTACTGTGTGTGTGTGTGTGTGTGTGTGTGTGTGTGTGTGTGTGTGGTGTGTGTGTGTGTGTGTGGTGTGTGGTGTGTGGTGTGTGGTGTGTGGTGTGTGGTGTGTGGTGTGTGGTGTGTGTGTGTGTGTGTGTGTGTGTGGTGTGTGTGTGTGGTGTGTGTGTGTGTGTGTGGTGTGTGGTGTGTGTGTGTGTGGTGTGTGTGTGTGTGTGGTGTGTGGTGTGTGGTGTGTGTCTGTGTGTGGTGTGTGTGTGTGTGTGGTGTGTGTGTGTGTGGTGTGTGTGTGTGTGGTGTGTGTGTGTGTGTGGTGTGTGTGTGTGTGGTGTGTGTGTGTGTGGTGTGTGTGTGTGTGTGGTGTGTGTGTGTGTGGTGTGTGTGTGTGTGGTGTGTGGTGTGTGGTGTGTGTCTGTGTGTGCTGTGTGTGTGTGTGGTGTGTGTGTGTGTGTGTGGTGTGTGTCTGTGTGTGGTGTGTGTGTGTGGTGTGTGTGTGTGTGTGGTGTGTGTGTGTGTGGTGTGTGTGTGTGTGTGTGGTGTGTGTGTGTGTGGTGTGTGTGTGTTTGTGGTGTGTGTGTGTGGTGTGTGTGTGGTGTGTGTGTGTGTGGTGTGTGTGTGTGGTGTGTGTGTGTGGTGTGTGTGTGTGGTGTGTGTGTGTGTGGTGTGTGTGTGAGTGTGGTGTGTGTTGTGTGTCTGTGTGTGGTGTGTGTGTGTGGTGTGTGGTGTGTGGTGTGTGTCTGTGTGTGGTGTGTGTGTGTGTGTGTGGTGTGTGTGTGTGTGGTGTGTGTCTGTGTGTGGTGTGTGTGTGTGTGGTGTGTGTGTGTGGTGTGTGTGTGTGTGTGGTGTGTGTGTGTGTGTGGTGTGTGTGTGTGTGGTGTGTGTGTGTGTGGTGTGTGTGTGTGTGGTGTGTGTGTGTGGTGTGTGTGTGTGTGGTGTGTGTGTGTTTGTGGTGTGTGTGTGTGTGTGGTGTGTGTGTGTGGTGTGTGTGTGTGGTGTGTGTGTGTGTGGTGTGTGGTGTGTGTGTGAGTGTGGTGTGTGTTGTGTGTCTGTGTGTGGTGTGTGTGTGTGGTGTGTGTGTGTGTGTGTGGTGTGTGTGTGTGTGTGTGTGTGGTGTGTGGTGTGTGGTGTGTGTCTGTGTGTGGTGTGTGTGTGTGTGTGTGTGTGGTGTGTGGTGTGTGGTGTGTGGTGTGTGGTGTGTGTGTGCGTGCGTGCGTGCGTGTAGAAAGAAAAAAGAGCACTGAATACCCCCTCAAACTGAAAATATCCTTTACTTGTAAAGTAGTTCGAACATTTAGACTGTGTCAAAAAATTGTATTTATATTCTAAATTTATATCCTAAAAGTGCCCCTAAAGTCCACTTTATTCTGAATGAGCTTTCCCTAACCTTTCTCTACTACGTATAGTAAGTAGAGGAAGTACTAAATTCCACTAAAAAATTCGATATCGAGATTTCACCAGAAATGAGTAACTTTAAGGCCCCTGAACCCAAAAATAGTAGGTATCTTTCTTTATAGAAAGGTGTGTGTGTGTATGCGTGTGTGTGTGTGTGTGTGTGTGTGTGTGTGTGTGTGTGTGTGTGTGTGTGTGTGTGTGTGTGTGTGTGTGTGTGTGTGTGTGTGTGACTATGTAAACAGAATAACTCAAAAATGAAAAGTCAGTCAAAACCAAAGTTAGTACTTTAGTTTGTCTTTCAAGAATGCGACACGAAGATTTTGAACAAAATTGTCCCACCCTAAACTGCGCTTTTCATAGAAAACTTTTCGAACATTTTTATTTTCTTGAAAACGGCTCTGACGATTCTGATTAAAAACCCATATATTTGAGTTATTTTTATGGTAAATAAAATGTATTGAATTTTCTAGCCATTGCACATGAAGTCCTATTTACTCTGAATGACTTTTGTATAACTGGTAAGTCGTAAGATATTACTGTATAAAAATGTAGATCTTGCTAAAACATACAATTTATGTATCAATAAATTTTTTTTGTAGAGTGAAGCATTTCGGAGTTATTCCTTGTTATTTGTGTAAGCTTTGGAGAACTTCTACTTCTGTCAAATGGAACATCGCTATTCATTTTTATATATTAACCGTGCAAACAGAACGGAACTTAAAAGCTTTAAAGGATTTGACTATCGCTCAAAGTCTACTGTATTCCCACATTCCCCTTGTACCTACAATGAAACAAGCAATAATATAATTTGTACAAATGTTTATCTCAACTAACATGAAGATACAGGAACAAGAGTTTGTAAGAATGGTTAGTACAAAAGTAGAGAAAGTCATGTGAGTGCAGCACATCACATTTTTTGTTTAATTTTTGCTATTAGTCCCTGGGAATGCCACAGCTGGATGAGGAAAAGGGTCAGGGCTCCCTGACAAGTAAGCCCTGCATTAGACCCTATGTGTGTGGCTAGCAAGTGACGTCAGGTCTTAACTGCAGTGATTTAGTGTCGAAAGAGTTGTGCAGAGGCCAAGCAAAAGTTACAGAAGCGTTCATTTGTTCTTGATCTTGTAATAAACCACAGCGAAACAATCTGTGTATTCAACATACATATTTTATTCATTACTCGTATACACACTAAAATTAGTTTTAACCCTTAAACCCCAGACCAGTATTACACAGTTTTGAAATGTCAGAAATTAAGTCCTTTGAGAAATACAGAAAAGCATACAAAGCTTCAATATACTAACAACTTAGACAAAATGGCATAACCTAAAAGTTTGGATGATCTATGAACATTTTGTGACAAACACGACAAAATCACTTTATCTTCTGAAACTTTGCACCCAAATTTATAGATAGTTTAAAAAGATTAATTATTATCAAAAATCTGGTGTTGCACTCACATGACCTTCTCTATATTGTACTAACTTCTTATAAACTCTTATTCCTCTCTTCTTCATGTTAGTCAAGATAAACATTTGCAGAACTTATTGCTTATTTCCTTGTAGGTACAAGGGGAACATGAAATACAGTAGGCTTTGAGCCATGGTCAAATCTTTTAAAGCTTTGAGATTCCGTTCTCTTTGCACGGTTAACATATAAAAATGAATAACGATGTCCCATTTGACAGAAGTAGGTACATGTTCTTCAAAACTCATACAAATAACAAGGAATATCTCCGAAATTGTTTACTCTATAAAAAAGTTATTTAAACGTAAACTCTTGTCATTTAGCAGTATCTTCATTTTTTTACAGTAAGATTTTGTCTATATCTTACGGTTTACTAGTTATTCAAGTCATTCAGAGCAAGCAGGACTACATAGCGTAAAGCCAGAAAATTAAGAAAAATATGCATTTCATTTCTCATAAGAATATCTTAAACATATGTTATTTTAATCAAAATCGTTAGAGACATTTTCAAGAAAATCAAAATTTTTGAAAATATTAGTAGTTTAGGGTGGAGGGATTTTGTTCAAAATATACGTATGGCATCCTTGAAAGACATTAATCTTAAATACCAACTTTGGCTTTTAACTGACTTTTCATTTTTAAATTATGCTGTCTACAAACAAGGCCATACCTAAGTAACAGGTCTGGATATGCGATTCGTGACGTCACAACGCGAGGCCGACCTTCCAAGCAATTCATACGGAATACACACATGTTTTACAGCATTTCTGCGCTGCATTCATTTATACTTTCACATTTCGTATTAAAAGTTAATGTGTGTTACTATGTTAGTGGAAAACATGCTTTGCGTAGTTGTTAATGGCAGAGCATGCTTCTTACGTTCGCAATGCGAATATATCTCCTGTTTCGTTCTTTCTTTCTTTTTCCTGTAGATGATACCAAACTGTCTTGTTTAATAATGCAGTAGTTTTTCAAGAGGATGTTGATTATTAATTTTATTATTTTCCTCGTCAAAATAGCACCCGGTAACTCGCAACCACTAGCATTACAGTCAGCACCGATATTATTAATGTCACATGTCTCAGCACCTAAAAGTAGAATTAAGTTTCTCTGGTTTTCTACTTTAAGAAATTCTTGTTCATATGTCTCAACTAATTTACTACTTTTTCGTGATCACCAAGCATTTTCACCTTCTCTGATAAATATTTTAAATGCAAGAGTTTCTATCACGACTGAGGGGTTGAGAAAATTGTCTGAGGTAATCAGGATGGGGTAAAGAAGGAATATTGGAATCACGTAACTGTCTGTAAGCTGCTGGGTGAGAAAAATAAATTGAGCACGTCCATAACAGGGTATTGGGCGTATATTTAATTGACTTTTGACTGACCAATTTTACCTGCTCGTCTAGGAATTTAGTTTTTAGATGTTCTGTGAAATCTTCATTTATGTTCTCCCAACAGTCCTTTAAAATGTTGGAGGCCTGAAGTAGTTTGTTCTGTTTGTTCATTTGCTATTGTTAACCAAAAGAGCATCAAATTTAGACCATTTATCCGATATCATTTGTTTACCGAGAATCCGTTTAAACTTACTATTGGGTATTACAGGTTTACCCTATAGAACCTAAATAATAAAATTGGAATTAATTTTTAATGCTGTTACAATTTTAGGAATTTCTTCACTATCAATTTTCACAAAAATTACATCGTTTTCTTTTATTGTGACGGTGAATCCCTCTAATTTCATGTCACTAATTCTATTTTTAAAGCTCTGAAAATCAACTATTTTTTCATCTTCGAGTCATTTACGAAATGCTATGGATTTTCAGTAAGTTTAGGAGTTGTTCTGGGTGCTACAAAACGCTTCCATCATTTCGCGTAGCAGTAAATTCCTTCACTATGTGCTGTTCGAAAAATGTTTAGTACATACCACATCTGGTACATAAATATCCCTTGAATAGCACGTACCCACTGCTTTCTCCTGTGTGGATCCTTTGGAAACGAAAACACTATAACTTACTTTTCTGCACTTGTTTTATAGTTTGAGGTACAACCTGGCACACACTTCCTAGGCATTTTGTATTAAAACTACACCACTTTATAATTCGATTTTTCACTCACTAAATTGTTTACTGACACGTTGTAAGGCATAAGCAAATTCCTAGCGTTCCAACCACGGACTGATATGTTTGCTGCATTCCCGTATTAAACAAGCAAAACATGAGCCCCCCGTGATGACGTCATTAACGTAATCTCTTTCCGTATACACGCCTGTTAGATAAAGATGGCATTGCTACAAACCGACAGACATGCGCGCGAAGCTTTTTCTGAAAATGCTTTTATCATCGTCGTCATCGCCGTCGTCGTGGCCGCCGCCGCCGCCACCACCACCGCCACCGCCACCGCCGCCGCCGCCGCCACCGCCACCGCCACCGCCACCACCACCGCCACCGCCACCGCCACCACCATCATCATCATTATTATTATTCAGGAGGCATCAAAACATATTTCCGGTGAAATCTGGACATCGAATTTTTGGGTGGAATGTAATTTAATAATAATTATTGTAATAATTTTACATATATAATACTCATAGGAAGAAAAGGAACAAAAATGGGGTAGCCTCCTGGATGGGAATAGCAAAACCAACCGTCCGCTTGTTCTTGTCGATAGATCAACGGACAGTGCTTGTCAGTCTGTCAAAGGTGACATACGTGCATTTTGTTATCACATCAAATTGCTTCAAAACCACGTACCCACAGAGAGTGGCTTCAAGTTCATTTCTGTCTGCAAATATTGCTGATTGGTGAATTAATTCTACGAGAATACATATATTGCTCGGCGATATCTCCAGGGAGAAAGAGTTAAAAAATCGATTCATTTTTACATTAAAAAGTCTGTGACATGCTTTCGAAACCAGCCGCAAAATGGCAGATTCAAAGGAGATTCTATACATTGTTAAGCAGCGGAGAGCACTGTCGATGCATATAGTTTTACCGACAACAATGTACAATTTTGCTTTAAACTGGTGTAACAGCGTGAAACAATGAAGATCTTTGCTTCAACATACGCGCACAGCTGACTCACGCAGCTGATGACCGTAGATGTAACTCTAAAACTGAACTGACCGGCCGACTCCGCTGCTGTCTGACGTCACATCGACCTTTCTCGACTCCACATATACGCACCGGGAATGACTGAGCTAGAACTCTCGAGAACGTTCTCGTCTACTTTTGTTTCTGCCGCCTCATTGCTGAGTCACATGCTCGTCTGCGTGAGTGGTGCGAAGGAAGCTTGACCTTGTATCTTTATTTCCTCGTCGACCCGGCATTTAGCGTGAAGCAGCTTAGCCCCACAGTCCTTTGCTGTGTGCCGCGCCCAGCGTCACAATATTAGCAATTTATTTACAAAGTAATAGACAAAAACAAATAATAGACAAAAACGTAAGATACAAAATGTGTTCCAAATACCAAGATCTATCACTGATTTAAATTAATGTAATGACTTCCCTTCCACCCGGTATATTCGAGCCCTCATAATGTTATCACTTTCGCCATAGGCAGAGCGCGATTTGGAAGTGTAATATCACTGGCAGGAGATGGAATTGTTTAATCCATGTATAATTATTCTCTGTTTTCCCCAGATGCTACAGGTAAAAGCCGTTGACACTGTTTGGAGGATGCGGCGCGTAAACAATACTTTGTTCCCCTTCCTTCCATGATTATTCATTCTTTGAGCTGAAAATAGCATTCAACATATGCTAAAATATTCAAGGTTACCGGTAGTAATACAGAAGGGTAGGGGGGGGGGGGGAGTTATGGAAATAAAGTAAACGCATCGTGAGCGTTAACCTCTTGGCTGACTGTAAAGGCGACAAGACAATCGAGAAGTTTTTTTTTTCCGTCGTTGGGAAGTTTTTCCCTCTGCGTCGCACGTGCAGAAAGTTTCTTTTCATTGTTTCGCAGCAGATGTTCCTCGTCGTTTTTATTTGCATTCTCCTCTTGAATGATCAAAGGAATTTACCGGAAAAAGTTTTTCCATTGTCTTCGGTCGTCCGAATGGGTTTCTCACCCTCTTCTGCTTTTGGATTTCGAAGGAAAATAGCGATGATATTACATTACACGTATTTTAGGCAGTTTTGTCGACGGAGGCGTAAAATAATCTGTTCTTATGTAGTAAAAGCGGTCTAAAACTGTTACCTCTACCAAATCACCAGGACCAGGATGTTTATGACCTAAAAATGTTATAAATATGCAAGCACTTATGACCTAAAAAATTACAAAATATGACGATAAATGTGACCTATGTTCCATCCAGCCTTAGATCCATACCTTGTATCCCTCCGCGATAACCTAACACAAACAAACGCCATGTGCTGTAAAAGAACGATATTTACTCGTGAGTTTTAGGAATAGCGCTGCTATCGCGTTACATTCCAGTATTCGTTATCAGACATATACATCTTGAAAACTCACAGATAATCATCAATATTTAAGGAACTATATTTTGTGGTGTGCTTTGGCTTCCCGCGTATCGCGTGTTTGTTGACGGCTTGTGTTTACATCAAGTTGGGATCTAAGAGTGGAGCCATTTATAAAAGCATGTTAGGCCAAGGAAAAACAACCATTAGAAAGGTAGCTTTTTAAGCCCAATTCATTGTCTTCTACGCTGTCCTCAGTATAGAAACAGTGTAAGCCTCCACCACAAAGTTCTTCATTCTGTAATCTGCATGTCTTGAATATGCAAAATGGGTTATTGGATCTAAAATTGTCTCCAAAAGAAAACGAAGAGCCTGTGAAATTAGAAGGGAAAGATATGCGTATGCCGACAGTTGATGAAGCCAGGAAGACCGACCGACGTGTACATGCGAGCGCTTCGAGAGGCTTCCGGGACCTTGGCCGTTTATTAATTGAAGCAAATTTGCATTGTGGCGTTTATTGGCTCGTTGGTTTCAGGCCACTGCTGATTAAGGATCTTGAGGTTCTAGGAAAGTGACTGGGCGAGGAGCTTAAGTAAAATCTATCCTTATGAACTGACTGGATCTCAGGCTGGCAAAAACACTTATGTGTGCTGAAAAGTTAATATAGTTGAACCTCATTTATACGTATATTGAAAGAGGGAAGACTACTTATAACTCAGAACTATTTACAACTGAGATTTTGATAATGCATCATATTAAAAAAACAAATAAGTGGACTTACATGTTAAAATTTTACAAAGACAGGTATGAAGAAAACATTATTTTGAACTCGGTCTTGCAGAAATCAGTTAATTTGGCTGTTCCACTTTTCTTGCATTAAGTGTACACACCTCATCTTGTTACTGATTACTATACGTAGCACAGTACAAGCAATTCCTAAGTGAAAGTGAAAGACAAAACCGCTGTTCAACCGTAAACACCAGAAGATGTTTACTTCTCCTTGCACCGAAGGCCGCCCCTCAGGTTGGGTCTTTGTCAACAGTGATAAGGATAATACACCTCGAGTTTCTTTTAAGATAACGTACGCCGTATGCTCATTGTAATTACGTAAAAGTCACTGACATCTAATACGTGTAACTGCGAATTACGCATAAATGCCTTACGTATAAATAAGGTGTTATTGACATTTTACGTAGAACTGGGTTACGTATAAAGGAGGTTCAACTGTGCTTACTATACTTACCATATGTGTGGATAGAGGAATAAAAATTCAATTTGAATTCGTTTTCCCGCGGTATAACCTATAATTCCTCTACCGTTACCAGTGGAGAAGTTACTGCTATGGTGAGCTTTTCACAGAGCCAGATTTGCTGTTTATTTACCCGATGTCACATGAATGATTTATACATGTTTCTCTCTATAGGTCGGTCTGTGTGTCGTGTGATCTGTGCAAAAGACTCGATCACACTCTTAAGTCGACCTCTTCCTTTCCTGAGCCGGGCTATTTACATTTGAGGCCCCGGGGGAGTGGACCGTCCTGTGGAAAAACAAACACTCCAGGATCAACACAGTCAAAGCCGATCAAGCGACTCTCGAGCAGACCGACCGACCGACCGGATTATACAAACCCCGCCCACCCGCCGCCGTCTCTCGCACCGATAAATAAATCCCACCAGAATCCGAGAGCAAACGAGAAAACGGATAAAAAAACGTGCAAGAAGAGTGGGTATTAATTAACGAAGTCCCTGTAGGATGTCTCAGCTTGCGAGTTGTAACACTAGACAAGAGTAATCTTTATAGAGAATAAAGCACCTCCCTTCTTTTTTCTTCTGCTACTCCTCCTCCTCCCAGCAATCCGCGGCCGGAGCTAAACTAATATAAATGGGGAAATAAATTTGCGTGTTCCAGCAGCGTGCTGAGGAGCTCGTCCGTAGAGGGTGTTTGATTACATACAAAAATTTACATCTATTTTTTAGGGGGGGGGGTGTTTGAGATCATCCCTTACTCTATTGTCAACCTAAATACCTATGCAAACTGAATATTGTTTTAACAATTTGTTCAGTGGCATCGAGAACTGCTTTATTGTAAATGATTTTAAAATTAACAGGAGAAAAACTGAGTCTTTAAAAATACTACAAATAATTCACTAAATAGATAATTCAAACTACTAGAATATATATTGACAGTTAAGGATACCCAGCTGTGAAAAAAGGCTAAAAATTTCCAAAATTGCCAAAAATGGATTTTTGTTTTATCAAATAGTATAAATCGTCTGCTTTATTTTGATATGCTTTTTACAGCCTTACGACATTTTCATCTATGTCACATGGCCGTCTAACTGATTGCCCGTAAGTGGTCGTGCCCATTTAAATCCATACAGTTCTATTATCCTTGCTTTGACTTCAAACTTAGGTTTTCCATGTTTTTATTTTTAGCACTGTTTGCTCTTTAAAATGCTCCACACGATGCAATTTTCAGTACTTATGCATGAAATTTGGTGTACCTGCTTAGAAATAACATTAACAAGAAATGATGATATAATTTTCTCATAAAGTGAATAACTGCTGAGTAATTAAATATTAAAGTTTACATTTCAAAATTTAAATGAAAAAATTATGAATTTAAACTTTAAAATTTATTTTTATCCAAACTAATAATAAGACTAAAAAGTTATCTCATCAATTTGCTAACATTCTATTACAGGACATAACTGAAAATTATCAAGTTTTTCAAATCAAAATTGCATCATGGGGAACCATTTATACAAATATTAAAAAAAAATATAATAAAATATTAATATGTTTGCAACTAATCTGGCTAAATGTATGAAATTTGGCACAGTTACTCCTCACTGTACAGTGATTGTTGTGTTAAAATTTCAAATCAATCCAATGAAAACTGTAGATTTTCAAAATTTCACAGATGGGTATCCTTAATTTGATTTGAAAAATACTATACACGATACTAGATGCAATATTAACCGGGCTTGTGGGCCGTGGTCTATTGGGTTCCTTCTTCTTCCCAAACGTTTCGTCTGCGACTACGGCAGACATCTTCAGTGGCGGCGAGGTCGAAGTTTCCTAATGGAGATCTCAGCACCGACTGCGCTGATTACACGATAATTATTAAGATATGTTTTTTCTGTCCTCAACTACAAAAAGTGTTGCACTAACCATTCTTACAAACTCTTATTCCTATATCTTCTTCGTGTTAGTTGAGATAAACATTTGCAGAAATTATCTTATTATCCTCTTGTAGGTACAAGGGCAATACGGGAATACAGTAGGCTTTGAGCGACAGTCAAATCTTTTAAAGCTTTCAAATTCCGTTCTTTTTGCACAGTTAACGTAAAAAATGAATAACGATGTTGCGTTTGTAAAAAGTATAAGTTCTCCAAAACTCACACAAATAACAAGGAATATCTCTGAAATGGTTTACTCTACCAAATATATATTCAGAGACAAATTGTGTTTTAGCAAGCTCTACATTTTTGCCATAGTAAGATTTGGTCTATTTCTTACGGTTTACTAGTTATACAAATATCATCCAGAGTAGATAGGACTTCGTGGGCTATAACCAGAAAATTCAAGATATACATTTCATTTGTCCTAAGAATAGCGGAAACATATGGCATTTTAATGAAAATCGTTACAGCCGTTTTCAAGAAAATAAACATTTTCGAAAAATTGTCCATGTAAACAGTAGTTTAGAGTGGAGCAATTATATACAAAATCTTCGTCCCGCATCCTTGAAAGACATTAAACTTAAATACCAAATTTCGTTTTTAACCGACTTTGGGTTTTGAGTTATTTTGTCCACAGGCATCCGGATTCCACTGTATTAAGATAATATCGTTGAAAAACTCTCCCAACTTTTACCCTAGCTTGCATCTCAGAAGTTCCATACTGGAAAACGAAGCTTGCAAGCATAACAAAGGGAGCAAAGACCAGAATGATGTATAGAAGCCAGGAATAGGAGGACGCAGGTCATGGAATGGCCGTAGAATAGCAACAAGTTGTCGATAAGTTTTGCTTCCCCCCCCCACTGAATGCTGTAGTCAGATTTATAGGTCTAATTCTTGTGATTTGTTTACATGCCATTGTCCAAGGAACACACCATAAAATATATTTATTTTATCCTAAAACCTTAGTAAGATTTTCCAAAAAGTGAACAAGTCAGATCTTAATGATATATAGGATGGAGGTGAAGTCATTACATTAATTTAAGCCAGTGGTAGATCTCGCTACTTGGAACACATTTTGTATCTTACGTTTCTGTCTCTGGCCATTTCCTACGGAGATGTTTCAGTTTTGTCGAAAACAAGCTGGCAACACTGCAGATTGTGTGGGTGTCACTTTCACTAGCCCAGTACATAAATTTTCGTGTTTACTGTGCGAGTGTAGGCCAATCAAAAGAGTTATCTCCGAAAACATTACACGAAAGCGAAAGCGCCCGACCTGTTTACAGGCAGAAACCAAGTAAATTCCCTGACCAACCTCTACGCAACGTTGTCGAGTTACTTCACGTCTGAAAGAACAGCTCGGAATATTCCTTCAATTCTTTTAAGTATGTGGTCCCATAATTACTACCGAAGCTATGTCAGAAATAAGTTACTCTACGCATCATACAAGTAACAAACTGTTATCTTCGTATATTATAGTGTAATTACGCATCCAATTGGGATCAAAATCTATTTATTTTTTCGAAATCAGCTGATCAAAGTACAAAATGCCATTAGACTTTTTTGCTTGTAATGTTTCCGTGAAGCACATATTAGAAGGAATGTAATGACTTCCCTTCCACCCGGTGTATGTAGATGAATGTCAACTTCTCCCATCCAAAAGTTCGATACCGAAATTTCACTGGAAATATGCTTTGCAAAAGACACTTTGAAGAAAAGATCAGCGCGCGCGTGTGTGTGAGAGAGGGAGAACTGGATAACTCAAAAACCAAAAGTAGATCAACTTGCAAATTTGGATCCGATACAAAGATTTTCACTACCCATGGAATATTTTTTTAAAATTTTGAATTTCTCGTAAATGGTTCTAACGATTTTGATTAAAATACCACATATTTAAGATATTTTCATGGCAAATGAAATGTATATTTCGAATTCTCTGAGAAACTCAGAAGTGGTAAACTGTAAGAGATAAGAATAGAACTTACTACACAGAAAATATAGACCACATTATTTTTTATTTGTTTATTTTGGAAGGGGGTTCAACCATTTCGCAGATATTCCGTTATTTGTTTAAACGTTCCAATACTACTTTTCCCAAATGGGAAGTTCTTATTCGATTTTTTATATCCTGGACGTGCATCGAATTTGAAAGTCGTAACATAGAGAGCAGCTCTTAAAGATGTGTATTGTGTTTGTATTGCACCTATATGGAAACTTCTATTTTTGCAACTTCTGCAGTACTTCCGTTTCGATTAACATGATGTAGATACGAAAATAAACATTTTAATTAATATTTTGCAAAGAACGTCATGTTAGTGCATACATATGATTTATAACCTAATAAAAATTCGACACGATGCATTTAAAAAAATATTTACATAAAATTTAGGTTTTGCAGCAAACTTGTTATATTAACCCCTAATGATTTCTTAAGTTATTACTTTTTGACTTTTTAAAACCCTTGATTTTTCAAAAGTTAATGATTTATTTCTCAAAACTGAATAAGTATTTAAAAAATCGGATGTGCTGCACTCACATGACTTTCTCTACTCTTGTACCAACCACTCTTACAAACTCATTTGCACAAGTCATCTTATTGCTTATTTCTTTGTAGGTACAAGGGGAATATGGGAATATAGTAGGCTTTGACCGGTAGCCAAATCTTTTAAAGCTTTCAAATTCCGTTCTCTTTGCACGGTTAACAAATAAGAACTGAATAACGATGTTCCATTTGATAGAAGTACAAGTTCTCCAAAACTGACACATAACAGGACATATCTCCGAAACGGTTCACTCTACAAAAAGTTTGATTTGAACATAAATTGTGTGTTTTAGCAAGATGTACATTTTTTGTACGGCATGATTTGGTCTATCTCTTACGGTTTACCAGTTATGCAAAAGTCCTCCAGAGTAAATACGACTACAAAGGCTATAGTCAGAAAATTCAAGATATACATTTCATTTGTTATCAGAATATCTCAAACATATGACATCTTAATCAAAATCGTTAGTCATTTTCAAGAAAATCAAAATTTTTGACACATTTTCTATGTAAAAGGTAGTTTAGGGTGGGGTATTTTCTTCAAAATCTTCGTGTCGCATCCTTCAAAGACATTAAACTTAAATACCAACTTCGGTTTTTAACCGACTTTTCATTTTTGAGTTATGCTGTCCACAGACTGACACACACACACACACACACACACACACACACACACACACACACACACACACACACACACACACGGACCTTCTTCTAAAAATGCTTTTTTGGATTCAGGGGGTTTCAAAACATATATTTCCGGTGAAATCTCGACATCGAATTTTTGAGTGGAATAGAATACTTCCCCTACTTACAAGTTAAGAAAGTAAAGATGTGGAAAAGTTTTGCAAGAAACAGGTTTTTAAGTTGGGCGCACCTATTAGTAATTAGCTTACTGATAGATTCATTTAATTGATAGTGTAAATGCGTCAAGTCAGAAAATGACTTATTTAATTAAAATTTGGAATTCATACTATTTTATTATGAAAAATTTAATGTTATTAGTTTTTAACAGTTTTTGGTGAAATTTTAGTGATCCATCACCCTAACGTAAGGACATCCATAAAGTTGCGCCTATTCCATTTATATACAGCCTCTCTTATTATTTTCCTGGTCCATATATATCTTCCATTGTCCTGTTAGATGCTCCAGGTTGTAACGACCCTGTCCGTTAATCGTAGATCAACCCTTTCACAGTTGAAAGATTTTAATCTGGAGTCTTTATTGTCGTTCATCCATTGTTACAAATCTATAACCTCTTTTTATCTCCATCCCTTTTTTCTGCTAAGAACTCGACGCACAAAGCTCAATAACAGCTAGAGCTTGTAAAGCTGATATTATAGCCGTTTCAAATGTACGCGTAGCATTAAATTTAAGTTCGTTTTATAGTAGAAATAACGTGGCAGCATTTCTGATGAAGTACTCCTAAAAACATAATTCTGCATAAATAAAAATCTAATATGCTGCACTCACATGACTCTTGTAGTTTCCATTCTTACAAACTCTTACTCCTCTATGTTCATGTTAGTTGAGATAAACATTTTGAGAAATTATTTTATTGCTTATTTCTTTGGAGGAGCATGGGAATAAAGTAGACTTTGAGTGATAGTTAAATACTTTAAGAGCTGGTCGCTATATGAAGGCTTTGACATTCAGTTATCTTTGCACGGCTAACAAACATCCGAAATGGTTTACTCTACACTTGTGTTTTAACCAGTTATGGTTAAGGTTTACCAATTACACACAAGTCATCTAGAGAAAACAGGACTACATAGACTATAACCAGAACATTCAAAATATACATTTAGTTGCTATAAAAATGTCTCAAACATATGGCCATCGTCAGGGGCATTTTTGAAGAAACCAAAATGTTGGAAAAAAGTTCCATGTAAAGGGTAGTTTATGGTGGAGGAATTTTCTTCACAATCTTCGTGTAGCATCCTTGAAGGATATTAAACTTAAACACTAGCTTTGGTTTTTAACCGACTTCTCGTTTTTGAGTTATGTTACACACACACGCACACATAGTGAAGTGAAACTTCTTATGGGAGGGTTTTGAAATTCTGATCCACATCCTTTTTGTGTGACGAAAAGTGGTGGGGGTAAACACTATGTCGGGTAGAGTAGGAGTACTGTCTCACTTGCCTTCGGGTATCGGAGAAGAGTAAGACATACACTCTTCTCGCTTTCTTTCATTCTCGTTGTCCGTGCGTTCAGGCGGCGTGGCGATC
Source organism: Tenodera sinensis (assembly GCA_030765045.1). Classification (NCBI taxonomy): domain Eukaryota; kingdom Metazoa; phylum Arthropoda; class Insecta; order Mantodea; family Mantidae; genus Tenodera; species Tenodera sinensis. The sequence goes on along the minus strand of CM060969.1, from coordinate 93,001,550 downwards.
ACTGAGTACAGTGTTGGTTGTCAAGAGAGCATCCTTGAAACGTGTGTATAACCGACGTATATCGAGCATTATTTAGTGTTTTCGTTGTTTATAATCTATTTTCTTCATTAAAATATACAATTTTGTTGTGAATATGCCAAATGATGCAGTTTTCTCACGGTTCCCACAAAATTTAGAATCGAGTTTCCATTACTTATTTTAGTTATCATAAACCGATAATTTATCTCCTTAAGAACCAAGATAATGCACAGTGACACATATTATGCATATAATTTTATGTAAATGAATGATAAACACAACTTATGGTATTCAAAAGTGATTGATGAATAATTAAAACGTTTCCTTTTAATATTAAAGTTTCACTTCTATCGCGTATCCTTAGCACACACCCTCCGAAATTTTGGGTCGAATACAATACTTCCTCTAGTTACTATACGCAGTAGAGAAAGTAAAAAGCACATTGAGTTTTAAGTGATGTCTTAAAATGATAGATTCTATATGTGTGACATCCGTAACAAGGAATAATACAGAGCCGCAACTTCAGAGGAACCTGTTCTTTCGGCACAGTTACAAATCACATGTAGAGGAGCGCCGTTACACGAACAACTTTTTCCGCTCAATGCTCTCGACACAAAGACAATCCAAACATTTTTAGTGGCACAGAGAAGCTGTAACTCGACATTTATGCCAAGGATGGTTCTTGTATTAGATTGGTTCAATCTCCGTCCGGCAAGAAGAAAAGTCCTACGCGCAGATTCTTATGTCCAAGGCAAAGGAGAAGCAATCTGGCGTTAGCTTCAGGGGATCGAATGAAGAATTTCCGCATGGACAGGTAAAAGGACAAGAGATTTCCTTTCAGCTGCACTTCTTTGTTTTGTGAGCATTGTTTTGGACGTTTATTTTTCATAAACGCCGCTTCTGCTATGCAGGGATTCAAGTCCTCACAAAAAGAGAAATAAAATATAGCCCTCCAAAGGGAAACCAACCAAACAAGCTTTTTAAGTTGTAATTCTAAAGAGCATCATCTGCTGTAATAAAAGAGATCGTCGTAGAAATGTGGTTGAAACCAGGATTCATAAAGCGTTTCTTTCATTCTTCTTCAAAGCAAATTGTCTTCAGGCAAACATTTAATTATGATTTGCGTTTCCGTTACATCCTATATTTAATAAGTAGTGCCCCGATTTCCTCGACTTGGCATCTTTCTTAATTTCTGTAGTACGTATAGTAAGCAGGGAAGTATAGAATTCCACCCAAAAATCGATAACACGTTTTCATCGAAAATGTACCTGTTTTGGGACCCCCTGAATCTAAGGAAAAAAATTATCGCTAAAACCACGCTAGTTTTCTTAAAACTGCTTATATACACAGAACCTAAGCTAACTTAACCTCAAATCTAACTCACTTTACGAACAGAGTAGTAAACAACCAGTTTTCTTAAAGGTGTAACCTAATATAAACTATACTAATCTAACGTATCTTAACTTCTAAGCTAAGTCAACCTAAATTATGTTAACGTAATCTAACCTAAGCTAACATAACCTAAGCTAAACCGGCCGAACCGAAGCTAATCTAAGTTAAACTACCATACTCTAACCTAAGCTAACATAAGTTAAGCTACCCTAATCTAACTTATGCTAACATATAACCTAAGCTAAACTGGTCAAACCTAAGCTAACCTAACCTGAGTGAGTGAGTGAGTGAGTGAGTGAGTGAGTGAGTGAGTGAGTGAGTGAGTGAGTGAGTAGTGTTGTTTACGAGCCCGTCAACAACTAGGTCATTAGGGCATGAAGTCTAAAATAAAAGCATGCAAACAAATACAAACCTCACCCCTTAAAAGTTAAAATAACTAAAAATGAAAGTTAAAAGGACTAAAACAGCTAAAAAATTAAAACCGGCAAAAACTTATCTTACTCAAAGGTAAGCTGGTTACACTGTTAAAAACTCCAGAAGTAAAACATCCTAAAATTCCCAGTCCGCCAAGATAGTTGTTGTTATAGTGTTTAACGCCCGCTTTTACTACTACGGCACCGCAGGCGGTGACACTGATGACACATGGAATGAAGATGGAGCACCGGTGGAATGAGATGGCGGGGGAAACCGGAGCACCCGGAGAAAACCCGCCCTGACACAGCTTCGTCCACCACGAATACCACATGCCGGTCCCTGGGATCGAACCCGGGCCGCCTAGGTGGTAGCGCGCTAACTACTTGGCCACGGCGCAGCCTCCGCCAAAATAAAAAAACCCCTTACACTTGCTTACTAAAATCAATTTCTGCAACAAAGCACAGTACTGTAATTACAGCTACTGGGTTGTTGCCTAAAACGGAGCGCAGTGTAAGACCCAGGTCGTGGAACTGGCGCTCACGAGCGTAACGCGGACAATCTATAAGGATATGTGCGACGGAGAGTGGGACATTGCACGTCGCACACACAGGCACCGGATCACCACACGTCTAACCTAAGTTATCCTAACAAAATCTAATCTAACCTAACCTAAGTTAAGCTAAACTGACCGAACATAAGGTAGCCTAACCTAAGTTGAGCTAACATAATATAATCTAACCTAACCCAACCCAACCTTAACTAAGCTAAACTAACCAAACCTAAGCTAAGCTAACCTAAGTTAAGCTAAAATAATCTAACCTAACCTGACCTAACCTCACATAACCTGACTTCGGTGTGCTCCGCGAAGGAATATATACAACATATTTACTGCGCTAAACGGGTAAGGTGCGATTACCTGAATACCCTAATTTTTTAAGAAGGTATTGTGCCTCCATTTGTGTTATTACAGTGACTGTTTGAAGCATATTTTGAGAATGCGCCTATCTGTACAAACATACAGTAGGATGTTCAAAGGTCAGTGACTGCATCTGTCTATAAATAGCATAACACAAAAACGAAACTTGGTGTTTCAGTTCAGCATATTTCAAGGATGCAACGCGAAGATTTAAGATGTCCCCACCCGCGGACTAACCTTTACATGAAACATTTCTCGAAAATTTTCATTTTCCCAAAAACGACTCCTACATTTTGATTAAAAAATATATGTAAACATATTTTTATGACAAATTAAACGCATATCTTGAATTTTCTGGGAAAGTCTTTACAAGTCCTCTGTAGTCTGGATGACCTTTGCATATCTAGAAAACCACCACAAATAGACAAAATCTTACTACACTAAGACTGTATCTAAAGTGGAAAATATTATAATACCTCTTCGGTTGTTTAAACTGCCCTTGTCTATTAACACGGACTACACACGCTAGTTCAAGCCTGGGAACTACCTCTGATCGCTCGTCTTCGCTGAAAAGCAAGTTCGCTCACGCCACTGCTGTGCGTTTAATTCGTAATGCCCCGTTGCGTTATGGAACTGATTTAACAGACGAGGGAATATCTGCGTGCGTTGGGCTGCTTGATGGATACCAACATCTATATGTAAAAATTACATATTACAGTTAAATTCGGATAATTCGTTTATAAATTTTGTTAATTCGAAGTTTGTCGCTTAAATTTTTCATTAAACCAACGGGGGGGAGGGGGGGGGGGAAGCGAACACTGTCAACTTATCTGAAGAATAAGAAGCAAATTTTAAGCTGTGTCTCGAGTGAAAATGTACGATCTCTGTGGACCTAGAGTGTATTATTTCAAGTCGTACTACTTTACTCCATCATCCTTAATGTAAAAATAAATATAATTTTGCTTAGTTTCTTTACTTTGTAATATTAATTAGGAATGGATATTTGTACCTGTATTGCTAAGCTCTCTATGTTAGATGTAACTCTTGTAATACGACTTTTTGGAAATTTCTAATTCTTTTTGTCCCTTATCAAAGTTCCACTGTAAAAACTAAGTCGTTGAAACTAGTCACTTTCTATTAATTGTAAAATAGTTTGACTAACTTAGAAACTTTCACGCGAATGTGCACTACAACTTACCGAAGTTTCATCACAATCGGTGAATGGTAGAAAAACCCATATGGGGCACAGAAACGTTAAAAAAGGAAGAAAATAATAGTAATGTAACAGAATCAGTCCATTTACTTTTTTCAACACTTAATTTGTCTTCTAACCTTTTGCACAAAAAACAGTTCTCTTCTACTGACGTTAACACAGTCTACAGTATTTCTGCTATTACAACTCACAACTGTTTTCTTCTCGTAGACTTGATTCACTCCTTTCTGTGACTTTCTTCACTTTCTCTGTCTCTCATACACTAACTCTGAGGCTACAATCACTCAACACTCATTACAACTTCTCCACTTCGACACGACGAATCTTTCACGATGACAGTACCACACACACAGCTGTCTCACACTCACTGACGCAGTGACCGACTCATTTCTGTAACCGTAACTCTTCCAACTCGTTGCCTTGTCTCCCTATATAAAGGGGATGACGTCACACGGTCCTTTCTTGTACTTTTACAAGTACGCTATCAGACGCTTCTCGAATGTTCTGGTAAACCGTTTATGATGCCGCTTGATTGTTATGTATACAGTCGTGCGAGGCAGCCTTACCTTGAGCGCCTGTATTTACTCGCCGGCCTGGAATGTGGTGTGAAATAGCGTCACAATAGTAGTAGTAATAATAAAATAATAGTAATAATAATAACCTTTAATTTGTATAGAGGAGGGTGTACACACACACACGCACACACATACACATACACATACACACACGACAGAGGCTAAGTAAACAAATACTGAGGCCAGCATATGAAACACTTCATTCCATTTCCAGGCAAGTCCTTAACCTACGAACCTTCCTCAACTATGATGGATGACGTGTACAAAGCAACAGGTTTTACACTCATGGTACGTTGCATGTCTTTTCTTTAAACTACACCAACTCTGTGTAATATGTTAGTGCCAACTTCATGAAAAGCGCCCAACTGTTATCGTTATGTAGCCAATGTTATTAATAAACAATAATTTACTTGATTACAAATAATATCCGGGGGCAATGTGATAACAGGCGCCCTTTGTTCGGCTTTTCGAGCATTGTTTATGCTTCGTTGAACAAATATGTCACATTTTACGCATATTTAGAGGTAAACGTTCCATGCACTAGATTGCTGATAATTGATAAATGATAATCTAAATTATTACCTAACAAATCGCTTTCGGTTACTAACTGAACTGTATGTGGTTTCAAAAGCATGTGTAGTATTTATCTCTTTGATTAAACTTGATTTCGTCTTTTATGTTGTGCTTGTTGCGGTTTGGTAAACGGCACCAACACTTCCACACCTCCAGTTATTCAATTTATGTTCATATAGTATATACTATTTCACAGACATGTTAAATTTGCCTGCTAAATATATTGTATGTCAAAGTCTCTTTCAGTGGCGTATTCTACGTGAATGCAATGCATGCATTCTACAATAATGTAATTAATAACGTTCATCTGCAACTAAAGTGGCATCATTTAAATGACAGGGGTATCAAAAAGACTGACGTCATGTACTCATATGACTTTTTCTACACAATCTTATACAAACTATTGGTACAAAGGCTTATTCTGCTATCTAGTCCATGTTAATGGAGATAAACATTTGATGTTTAGGTACAATGGTAATAAGAGAATACAGGAGGCTCAAGCGATAGTCATACTTTTAAGAGGTGGTCGCTGCCTTTGATATTCCATTGTGTTTGCACAGCTCAGACATAAAAAAGCAAATTAATTTCTATTTGTAAAAAGTATAAGTAAAGTATTAAAAAACTCAAACCAATAACGAATATCTCGAAAATGGATATGTCCACAAAGAAAGAAGAGAGAGTGAGACAGAGAGAGAGAGAGAGAGAGAGAGAGAGAGAACAAGTTGTGTGTTTCAAAGAGATCTACAGATTCTTGTGTACCTACTAACATTTTATTTGTTTCACAGAGTCTACTATTTACGTAAAAATATCCAGAATAAAGAAGACTTAGGAGGCTGTTCCGAGAAAATTGTATTCCTGTGTTCAACATATACATTTCATTTGGTGTGAAAATAACTTATATGTATGGCATTAACTTAAATCAGTCACAATTTTGTGAAAATCAAAGTATTCGAAAATTTTTCCATGAAAGTGTAGTTTAAAGTGGGAGAATTTTCTTTAAAATATTCGTGTTGCATCAATGGAAGATGTGGAACTTAAATATCAAGTTTGGTATTTAATTGAGTTCTCCTTTTTGAGTTATGCTGTTCACACACACAACATATATATATATATATATATATATATATATATATATATATATATATATATATATATAGAGAGAGAGAGAGAGAGAGAGAGAGAGAGAGCGACAGAGAGCGAGGGCGAGAGGGACAGAGAGCGCGAGAGAGGAACCGAGACTGAGAGGGCGCGAGTCAGAGTGAGAACAGAGGGAGTGAGCGAAAGAGCGAGCGAGAGTGAGAGCCAGAGAGAGCGCGAGTGAGACCGACAGAGAGCGAGAGTGAGGCCGACAGAGAGCGAGAGTGAGGCCGACAGAGAGCGAGAATGTGACCGAAAGAGAGCGACCGAGAGCGACAGAAAGCACGAGTGAGAGCGCCAGTGAGCGAGAGAGAGACAGAGAGCACGAGTGAGAGCGACAGAGAGCGAGAATGTGACCGAAAGAGAGCGACCGAGAGCGACAGAAAGCACGAGTGAGAGCGCCAGTGAGCGAGAGAGAGACAGAGAGCACGAGTGAGAGCGACAGAGAGCGAGAATGTGACCGAAAGAGAGCGTCCGAGAGCGACAGAAAGCACGAGTGAGAGCGCCAGTGAGCGACCGAGAGCGACAGAAAGCACGAGTGAGAGTGCCAGTGAGCGAGAGAGAGAGAGAGACAGAGAGCACGAGTGAGACGGACAGAGAGCGAGAATGTGACCGAAAGAGAACGACCGAGAGCGACAGAAAGCACGAGTGAGAGCGCCAGTGAGCGAGAGAGAGAGAGAGAGACAGAGAGCACGAGTGAGACGGACAGAGAGCGAGAATGTGACCGAAAGAGAACGACCGAGAGCGACAGAAAGCACGAGTGAGAGCGCCAGTGAGCGAGAGAGAGAGACAGAGAGCACGAGTGAGAGCGACAGAGAGCACGAGTGAGAGCGACAGAGAGGGCGAGGGTGACAGAAACCATTTCTTAAAACTGTTTTTTTTAGATTCATGGAATGTCAAAACACATTTCCGGTGAAATATCGATATCGAATTTTTGGTGGAACACAATACTTCCTCCATTTACTGTACGTAGAAGATAAAGCAAAAATATAAGGAAATGTAAATTCAAATTCTTCTTCCGCTTAAAGAAATCTTCTTGGCACATTCCCAAATGAAGGAGAAATGATTTTTGCTGCCTTCTTGGTGGAGGTCTAAGCCCGCGTATTCTAGTACGTTAAGAGACTATGACTGATTATCTGGCGGGGTACTTGTCATTCTGTTGATCTATGTTAGCTAAGAATTCCATCGCATTACTTTCAAGCACTCATTTACTACACAACAGTAATTCACAAAGTTTATAGTTCGCTTGCATGAGTGTGTGAGGAAAAACTTTTTTCCCCTTCTGGTTCACTATTTTTTCTGGCTTATTTCCAACGAAAACGAGGTTTCCACATAACACAGACTCCAAGGCCGTCAAAACGAGGAGATAACAAGAGTCTAATGATCCTCGTGTCTTGGTCCGTTGCCAGAGTGAATAATATACACTGCAGTGCTGCCGCTACACTCACCGATATAACCTTACCTACTTGTTTTGATGCACATTCAAACAAGTGTCCTCAACGGCGTTCAGTGGAGGAACGGCTTCTTTATAACGACGATATAGACCAGCGATGTCCAAAGAGGGGAGGATGGGTTTACCTCCCTCCACTATACGCGGAGGTTGCCTTTGTGTAATCTCCTTCCTTACCTTGTGTTGCAGTGGCGGGGTTACAGGAACGATGTGTTTGATAACCTATTGCGATACAGTCTTTAAATATAGTTCAATTTGGAGAAACTCTATTCACAAATATATGTAGAGATATACTCACTCTTATACACACTACTCTTGCAAATGTTCATTTTCTCCATTGGAGGTTAGTACAAGTATTACAAAACTCACACAAATAACAAGGAATATCTCCGAAATGGTTCATTACGAAAAACAAATTGGATACCTGTTTCAAAGACATATACCTACATTTTTATTTTCTCTACTACATATGGTATACCCAAAAATTCGGTGTCCAGATTTCACCGGAAATACATCGTTTGAGGCCCCTTGAATCCAAAAAGACATTTTTAGAAAAAGGTCCGCGCGCGCGCGCCTGTGTGTCTGTGTGTCTGTGTGTCTGTGTGTCTGTGTGTCTGTGTGTCTGTGTGTCTGTGTGTCTGTGTGTCTGTGTGTCTGTGTGTGTGTGTGTGTGTGTGTGTGTGTGTGTGTGTGTGTGTGTGTGTGTGTGTGTGTGTGTGTGTGTGTGTGTGTGTGTGTGTGTGTGTGTGTGTGTGTGTGTGTGTGTGTGTGTGTGTGTGTGTGTGTGTGTGTGTGTGTGTGTGTGTGTGTGTGTGTGTGTGTGTGTGTGTGTGTGTGTGTGTGTGTGTGTGTGTGTGTGTGTGTGTGTGTGTGTGTGTGTGTGTGTGTGTGTGTGTGTGTGTGTGTGTGTGTGTGTGTGTGTGTGTGTGTGTGTGTGTGTGTGTGTGTGTGTGTGTGTGTGTGTGTGTGTGTGTGTGTGTGTGTGTGTGTGTGTGTGTGTGTGTGTGTGTGTGTGTGTGTGTGTGTGTGTGTGTGTGTGTGTGTGTGTGTGTGTGTGTGTGTGTGTGTGTGTGTGTGTGTGTGTGTGTGTGTGTGTGTGTGTGTGTGTGTGTGTGTGTGTGTGTGTGTGTGTGTGTGTGTGTGTGTGTGTGTGTGTGTGTGTGTGTGTGTGTGTGTGTGTGTGTGTGTGTGTGTGTGTGTGTGTGTGTGTGTGTGTGTGTGTGTGTGTGTGTGTGTGTGTGTGTGTGTGTGTGTGTGTGTGTGTGTGTGTGTGTGTGTAAAAGTGAGTTAAAAACCAAAGTTGGTACTTAAGTTTAATGTTTTTCAACAATGCGACACGAAGATTTTGAAGAAAATGCCTCCAACCTGAACTACCCTTTACATGGAAAATGTTTCGAAAAGATCGATTGTTTTGAAAATGGCTCTGACGATTTGATTAAAATGTCATGTTTGAGATATTTTTATGGCAAATGAAATGTATATCTGGAATTTTCTGTCTATAGTCCATGTAGTCATATTTAATCTGGATGAGTTTTATATAACTGGTAAACCCTAAGAGATAGACCAAATCTTACTATACGGAAACTGTAGATCCTGCTAAAACATACAATTTACGTCTAAACAGTCAACTATTTCCGAGACATTCCTTGTTATTTGTGTGAGTTTTGGATAACTTATATTTCTGTCAAATGGAACATCGTTATTCCTTTTTTAAGTTAACCCTGCAAAGAGAACCGATTTTGAAATCTTTGAAAGATTTGACTATGGCTCATAGTCTACTGTATTCCCATATTTCCCTTGTACCTGCAAGGGAATAAGCAATAAGATAATTTCTGAAAATGTCTATCTCAAGTAGCACGAAGAAGATATAGGAATAAGGATTTGTAAGAATGGTTAATGCGAGAGAAGATTTTTTTATTCAGGGGCCTCAAAACCTTTTTCTGGCGAAATCTAAACACTGAATTTTCGGTCGAATACAATACTTGCTCTACTTACTACACGTAGCAGAGAAAGTAAAGTATACACTGCAGAATGACTCGTTTAAATCAGCTGTTAAAATGGCATTTGAAGGGGAAGGTTTGGATGTAGATATGGCACGAGGGAAACAGAATAGTGAAGTGACTGAAATCGCTGGACATGTCAAAGTCGCAAAGTTCTTCAATAATTAGAGGCTCATGCGGTTCGTATCCGCGATTATAAACATAAATAAAAGGGTAGAAGCCGTGACAGCGAGGCAGACGTGTCAATTCTGGTGATCACAATCATGTGAGCTGAGCGTATGAATTGGTAAACACAGTTACAGAGGTGAATCACAGCTGCAATGTCTTCTTCCCTTGCCTTGTCAGATTTGCTCATCGAATAATCCAGCAAAAGCATTTTTACCTTCTCTACTGCGAATTTGCAATAAATGGAGGAAAAATTGTGTTCCACCCAAAAATTCTATCCAGAGATTTCACTACATCTGATGTATTACACTCACATGACTTTCTCTACTCTTGTATTAACCATTCTTACAAACTCTTATTGCTATATCTTCTTCGTGTTAGTTGAGATAAACATTTGTACAAATTATCTTATTGTTTATTTCCTTATTGGTGCAAGGGGAGTATAGGAATACAGTAGGTTTTGAGATTCCGTTCTCTTTGCACACTCAACATATAAAAACATGAACAACGATGTTCCATTTCGCGAAAGTTTTGTTTTCCAAAACTCACACACATAACAAGGAATATCTCCGAAATGGTTCACCCTACAAGAAAATTTATTTGCCCATAAATTGTGTATTTTAGCAAGATCTAAATTTTTTGTGCAGTATGATTTGGCCTGTCTCTAACGGTCTACGCAAAAGTCGTCCAGAGTAAATACATTACAGGGGCTATAGCCAGAAAATTCAAGATATACATTTCATTTGTTATAAAAATATTTGAAACATATGACATTGTAATCAAAATCGTTAAAGCCATTTGTAAGAAAATCAATATTTTCGAAAAATTTCCCATGTAAGGGGTAGTTTAGGGTGGGGATATTTTCTGCAAAATATTCGTGTCGTATCCTTCAAAGACGTTAAGCTTAAATACCAACTTTGGTTTTTAACCTACTTTTCGTTTTTGAGTTATGCTGTCCACAGACTGACAGACACACAGACACATGGATCTTTTTATAAATTTTTTTACAGTGTATTCAGGCGGTCTCAAAACATATATTTCCGGTGAAATGTGGACATCGAATTTTTGGGTGGAGTACAATACTGCCCCTACTTACCAGTAGAGAAAGTAAAAATATGTCATGTTAATCAAAATCGTTAGAGCCATTTTGAATAAAATAAAAGTTTTCCATGTAAAGGATAGTTTAGGGTGGAGGAATTTTCTTCAAAATCTTCGTGTCGCATCCTTGACTGACACACAGACAGACATACACACACACGGAGCTTTCACTAAAAATGCTTTTTTCTCGATTCAGTTGGCGTCAAAATATATGTCCGGCGAAATCTCGACTTCGAATTTTTGGATGGAATACAATACTTCCTCTACTTTCTATACGTAGTAGAGAAATTAAAAAGAAAAAACGTTATGGCTCAGGCGGTGACATCTATGACCCGTAACTTACTGCACCAAAGGTGTAGATCTATTTATGTCAAATACATTCTTTTGTGGAGTGAAACTTTTCAACCTCCCGGCAGCGAGGTAAACAAATACGCTCTGGAAATCTCGTTCCCTGGATTGTAAGGCGAGCCCCCGATTTCCGGGCCACACATGGGATAGTAAAAGCCCGCCGGGGTGATATCTGGGAAAACCCTGCCCTCTGCTCTGTCGTGGCAACGTTTCGGCCGCCCTTAAGATCCATTCAACTCATCCATCCTCCCAGGGGGTGCCACGTTAGACAGACACAAAAGATCGCCTTTCGGTCGAGGTGCTAAGTCTTCCTCCGAAAGTTGTCATCATACACCCCGAAGTAAGGAAGGAGATGATATGAAATGAAGCTAAAGTGGATAAAAGGAAAGGTGATGATGGAGCAAATGTTGGAACCAATGCTGGGCGAACCATGAACGCCGGAAGAAGCTCGCGTAGATGTCAAAACTTCCAGATATGGCATTAGCAATTATTGTGAAAAAGAATATCTCTTTTGATTCCTGCCATTCAGTAAATAAACTTATGTCGGCAGTGCGATGCCGCCCGTTGCCCCATTACGGAGTCCATGGCAAAAGGACTTGGTTCGAGAACTGTACGTTACCACTTACCCAAGTACTCCTAGTGACACTTGGCTATGCCCTCGTATCAGGGTTGCCAACATTTAAAAGTAAAATTATGTACCAGTCACTCAAAATTATAGATTTAGATTCAAAATTATCGTACTCGTAAACCAATTGCTACAACAATAAAAATATCAGCATAACACTTATGAAAATATAATATGAATGATGTATATGATATTCACTTACAAGATTGATGACCTCGACCAGTGTTGCAACTTTAGAACTTATGTTTCTCGCATTATTTATCTGAAAGTGCATCTTCCTCGACTGTTGCAGCATTATACAAGTTTGTTGTTGAGATAAACATTAATATCTTCTCGGTGACTTGGAGATTTTCGGATCTACCGCATTATTTCAAAACTAAGGCGACAAAATAAATTAATTTACCGTATATAGTGCCAAATCTGCTTCTAACTTTAGCTTTTATTAAGCCCAGTTTAGAAAAAACCCTTTCACAAGAAGCTTTTCTGTGCGGAAATAAACTCACTGATAATGCAAAGGCTGCTAGTTCTTTGAAGTCAGTATTTCCACCAAGGTGGCAAACAGCACTTAAAAACCTGTCAGGTTCAGGCATGTTCTTTATTTCACACCGAATATCATTTATTCAGAGTTTTCTCCATTAATCATCAATTTTCGGAACAGCGCCTTCTTCATTGAGATTAGCAGATCCGAGCACACTGGCAAAAAGAGGATAAAGGGTAGAAGGATTAGTACGATATGAAATGGTTGCCTTAGAGGGGTGGAGACAGGCCATGAGGGCATTTGTAGTTAGTTTCATTTCGCTGGTGTGACAAACCAGTGAAAATGATGTTTCTCCGGTATCGAACTATCATACATTCAAATTATCGTACACCCCCATAATATCGTACGGGTTGGCAACCCTGCCTCGTATACAGGAAGGAAGGAAGCTTATTACGTTCCTTCTAATATGTGCCTCATAGAAGCATTGCTACCAAAAAAGTCTAATGGCATTTTGTTCTTTGATCAGTGGATTTCGAGAAAATAAATGGTTTTTGTTCCAAATTAGATGCCTAATTCCACAAGAATGTGCAAAGATAACAGTTTGTTACTTGTAAGATGCATAGAGTAACTTATTTCTGACGTAGCTTCGGTAGTAATTATGGGATATCACACAGAGTTACGAAATAATCTCTTAAAAGACGCAAAGAAATATTCCAAGCAGCTCTTTCAGACGTGGAGTAACTCGGCAACGTTGTGTTGAGGTTAGTCACGGATCTGAATATGCTTCTGGATATAAAGAGGTCGGTCGCTTGCAGGGTGGTGTAATGTTTTGGGAGCTAACGATTGTGACTGGCCTACACTCGCACAGTAAACTTGGATGGACATGGTATGGTATTTGTTTCCGCTCACGAGACGCGCTGCTGCGGTGTTTATGTATTGAGCTAGTGAAAGTGACACTCACACAACCTGCAGTGTTGCCAGCTTGTCTGTCTCCTGTTTTCGAAAGAACTAAAATATCTCCGTAGGAAATGGTCAGAGACAAAAACGTAAGATACAAAATGTGTTTCAAATACCAAGACCTACCACTGGTTTAAATTAATGTAATGACTTCCCTTCCACCCTGTATATGTACGAGCAAACCGTTAATCCATTGTTTTATTGGAGACACAAACGTGAGCGACGAAACAATAGTGCATTGGTTCAGCTGTTGTCGAGAGGTGTTCATATCCTCAATGCACGGCAAATACATCAACAGGGGAGAGATAGGCGATGCTGACAGGCTGTTCAGGAATTGCTCAGCTTAGGCAAAAGTTTAGGTATATTTCAGATCACTTAAAACTTTGGCTAACGTGGGCAACAGATTTGGGTGATTGTGGAGCAATGTTGGCAGCAACGCAACTGACTCGGCGCATGCGCACTAAATATATTTGGACTTGGGGTTTTATTCGTCTCATTTCAAGTGGATTAATGCTTTTTTTACTCTTTAGATAGTATTTGAATTAATGTTTTTATGTTTCGATGATATTTGTGACTTCCGCAACTGATGTTTCGAAGTTGGGAAACAATTTTGTGGGACATAAAGTAAAGAATAAACTTTTGTAAAATCAGAATACTAGAGTTTCGTAAAGGTACGACTTTAAAATTAGTATTCCTGGTGAAAGATCGTTATCGAATTCTTTGATGGAGTGAGTACTTCCTCTATTTACTCACAAGTAGATGTCTGACCTCGCTCGACTCGAGAATTTATCTGCAAGGTCAGATCCTCTAATGATATTTATCTGGACTACTTCATAAATAAAATATTAATTTAAATACTATATCACAACGACTTGATCAGAAAATGTTAAAGTCTATTAAAAAATAGTCATTTAAATTGTAGTTCAACTTATTCAGTACTGGCAACTGAGGAAAACGAAACCAAACAAATCACATGTACTTCGATCTTCTTTTGTTATAACAGAAAACCAATTTATAACCTCAAATAAATCTCACTTTGTTTACAATATTAGCAAACAATATTTCTTCTGTAAAAATACATTAATTATTAAAAGAACAATTGTTAAAACACAGTTGTCAAATTGAAATGGAGTGATATTTTTGTTGCTAATCGATTGCAATGTGTAATAAATTGTTTTAGCGGTTTATGTGTTACAGCTGGGAACACTGACTAGACAAGAATGACTTGAAGAAGATTTGTTAAGTAAATAAATAAGTAAAATATTTACGGACAGGATATACGTCATCATCCAAGATGTGAACATCACAGCAGTTGTTTTCAACACAAAGTGTAATGCAGATCGAAAACGCAGCGGGGATACACACCAGCAATAGCCGTGCAGATATCTATCATCTATGTCCTGGGTCAAAAATAACATTACCTCTGCGGAGCAAATAACAATAAATCCAACGCAGTTTTGGTCCCGAACACAATAAACCGAGCGTAATTCGGGCAGCGTTCAATTCTGCACTAAACGGCTAAATAGAAGCCATTCGCTTAATAATGCACAAACTTTCACAATAACGATATTCTGCCTTTATGAATCTTTCACTTTTTTCCACCCTTCTGGACACAAAACCGCGAATATAGGATCATGATTATTAATAATTCTCGATCTGACGACCAGCAAGCTATTTGTTTTGGTCCTCTCAAATCATTTTGCGCGACTCCGGAATAGGATGAGGGGGATAAAAAAAGCAGGTTATGAAAAATGTTGCTCGAACATTTTAAATATCCCCTGGCGAGAACTTTGTGCGGCAGGAAACAGGTGCTAGGGAAAATTCACATTTAGCTCACTGGACAGAAAAAAATGGCTATCTTTAACGATGTAAGGATCGTTGAAAATGTTAGAAATAAATTAGTATAAAACACTTGGACAATCACATAAGTTTGAACTGCGCTAAGAACGTTCTGCATAATATTTGAACATTAATCGGAAGGATTGATCAAATGTAAATTTATTTATATAATATACGGCGAATCCATCATAATTTAGCGGATTATTTACGGACGTGAAAAGTGCTTATTAATATCAATAGGGTAGTCAAAGCAACTTCTAACATTATATAAAACCAGTTCATCCGTACCGCGCCCGGGACAGATAGAATTTAAAAAGATTCTACACACTCGCCGATTGCTAGGGAATACAGTAGCGTAATATTAATATTACAACACCAACGAGTGATATTGCTAATATTAATTGATACACAATTGAAGCCCGAAGTTTATTTTTTTTAAAGTGAATAGTTTCGGAGATATTCCTTGTTATTTGTGTGACTTTTAGAAAATTTAAACTTTCGCCAAATGAGCATCGTTATTAATTTTTTATGTTAACCATGCAAAGGGAGCGGAATTTGAAAGCATTAAAAGATTTGACTATCGCTCAAAGCCTACTGTATTCCTATATTCCCCTTGTACTTACAAGGAAATAAGCGTAAAATAATTTCTTCAAATATTTATCTCAACTAACTGAAGAAGATATAGGAATAAAAGTTTGTAAGAATGGTTAGTACAAGGGTAGAGAAAGTCATGTGAGTACAACACATATTATCATTATCATCATCATCATCATCATTATTATTATTATTATTATTATTATTATTATTATTATTATTATTATTATTATTATTATTATTATTATTATTATTATTATTATTATTATTATTATTATTATTATTATTATTATTATTATTATTATTATTATTATTATTATTATTATTATTATTATTATTATTATTATTGAACATTATAGGTGAAACTGGCTGCTAGTGTTTCAAACAGCAGAGATACAAAATTCTAACAATATACAAGAATTCCGAGCTGGTCGCGTTAACGAATACCATTAAAACTGGCTTGGAAATGTTTATATGTTGCGCAGGCTGACCACTTCTTAATCCCCTCTTTGCCTTGGTTAGCCAATTAGAAGACATTCTCCTCTATACCTTCTGGTCTCTTTTGAAGCAGAGACTTCGGACATTGCCACTGCATAAGTAGGACGGCAAACATTCGTGCTGCAAAATATTAGGGACATATATGCTGCCGCAGTTGGTAGCATGGCTGGAAATGTTAGCCAGTTATGATTATTGTAAATCAACAATGGAAAAATAAATACATTTTGGGTGTGGAAAATATTTGTTTATTAAGTTGTTCAAAATAAATAGAAAATCATAATAACAAACATTCAGGTCAAAAAAATCTATTACAATCACATGACTTTCTCTGCTCTTGTACCCATTCTTATAAACTCTTATCTTCTTCATGAGATTCCGTTCTATTTGCACGGCCAAGATATAAAAAATTAATAACGTTGTTCCATTTGACGAAAGTTTAAGTATTCCAGAAGTCACACAAATAACAAGGAATATCTTCGAAATGGTTCACGCCACAAAAGCTTTTACTTAGACATAAGTATGTGTTTTAGCAAGATCTACATTTTTGTATAGTAAGATTTGGTCTATCTCTTTCGGTTTATAGTTAAGGAAAAGTCATCCAGAGTAAATAGGATCACAAAGGCTATACCCAGAAAATTCAATTTTCATTCGTCATAAAGATATGTTAAACATATGGCATTTTAATCAATAACCTTAGAGTCATTTTCAGGAAAATAAAAATTTTCGTAAACCTTTCCATGTAAAGGGTACTTTAGGGAGTGGAATTATCTTCAAAATCTTCCTTAAACGACATTAAGCTTAAATACCAACTTTGGTTTTTAACCAACTTTTGGATTTTGAGTTATGCTGTTCACAGACAGACACATGCGCGCACGGACCTTTTTCTAAAAACGTTTTTTTTTTTTATTTATTTATTTATTCAGGGATCTGAAAACATATTTCCAGTGAAATTTCGATATCCAATTTTTGGGAGCAATACAATACTTCCTCTATTTACTATGAGAAAGCTGATGCACGGAGTAGATTAAAAATAGTTTGTACAAGGAGTAGGGAAGGCCATGTGAATGCAACACACCAGACTTTATGCTTTTGTTAATCTATAATTAGCACAAACATTTCCCCCCAAAAGTGTTGCTCTGGAGGTGAAAGTACTGCATTGATATGAACAGCAGTAAGGTTATCTCTTGAGCTAGCGGGAGATTTGACCTCATTTATTACGCTTTGGTTGGCATTTGCAATAAACACAGGTTTGTTTATGCGTAACACATCATTAACGATAATTACATACTTTTTCCTGGACGTTTTAATATGCGGATCCTATTGGTCGATGATGATGATGATAATATGTAAACATAGCGGCGCATTAATTGAAGTATATGAGCAAAATTTATAGCCCCGCTGATGAAAGTGTTTTGTATTTTCATTTGAAGTACGGACGGACGCAATAAATCACATCTGATTTGGCAACATATTAAATCCAGTGTGCATGGTCCAGTTGATAGGGCCACGGCAGTCATCATTAACGATATGACCATAGTTGTCCATCTTTAATCTAGCCTGCATTCATAGAATGGTAGTAGTTTCATTTCCGGATTTTTCTGTAATATATTGGTGCTTATTTATCTATTAAAATACCCCTAATGCTCATTAAAACGGTGGTTCATTTGGAATTACTCTCGTCAAATCAGTGTAATTCATAAAGAAAAATACTAGATTATATTGGACGACTTGGTGGTCATGGGATAACAGCATAGCCTGTGGTTCCCATAGTACCTTTTGTTTTCTCTCTCTCTCTCTCTCTCTCTCTCTCTCTCTCTCTCTCTCTCTCCATTTATGTTTCCCTTAAACGTCCAAGGCTGGATATCTGAAAGCTTAAAATCGCACCGCGTGCAATCGAAGAAGCGAAGACTCGAGGAAACTTGTGTAGGGTTGCCTATCAGTGCAATAAAGTGTCTAATTATAGAGTAACTTGGTCCAAGGAAAGCAAAGAATGCCGAATGCCTCGTCTTCCCATTCCTAAATAAAATATGTTGTTCACTTCAGCATTAGTCTTCTTGAAGACATCTAAGGACATTTATTATTTATTGTGATTAGACGTGAGCCGTGGATCAGAAAATTAGCTTCCCCAAGTTGAGAATAAAACCAGAAAAGCATATAAAATTTATGAGTCCATTTACGGGACCAGAGTACGGTGAATGAAAACAAGGCAGCCACTAGCTGTATAATAAGTCATCAGAAAATATTGTGCCAGTTATTAAAAGGAACGCCAGAGGGACTGGCTGGGAAAGTTCTGCAAGAGAAATCACAGGCTGGGCAGATGGGCATGAGATAAACTGATGTAGAGACAGATTTTAAGGAAATGGGCATTAAAGCCACGACTTACTCACGAGTCGACATCTATTATTAAGGAAGTCAAGGTCGAGCAGAATGGGCCATTCAGTTAACGAAGACTAGCTGCAACCAGCAACAACTCCGTAAAACAACTTGAAGTGGTACATTCACATGGCTTTCTCTACACATCAACAAACCATTATTAAAACACTTTATACTTCTATCAAACGGAGCTTCGTTATTCATTTTTTATATGTTAACCGTGCAAAGAGAACGGAATGTGAGTTTTAAAACATTTTACTATTGCTCAAAGCCTACTGTAGTCCCATATTCCCGTTGCACGTGCAAGAAAACGAGCAATAACATAATTTCTGCAAATGTTTATCTCAACTAACATGAAGAAGATAGAAGAATAGGAGTTTGTAAGAATGGTTAGTACAAGAGTAGAGAAATTATGCGAGTGTAACACATCAGATTTTTATTTTTTCTACAGCTGCCCGTTGAAGACGTCTTAAATATGTTAACTAATATTGTTTTGAAATTAAATCCTGAATGATATGGCATGATTATATTCCATTTAAAATGGCATTAAAGTTATGTTGTACAAATAACGAACAAATACCACCACATACTACAAAATATTGCTTTTACGATTTTGCAAAAGACAGTAACTTTACGTCTACATTAGATGACAAAATTGAACCCCTCAAAAACTGTCAGGTTTCATGCTGTCCGAAATTAAATGTCACAAGCCATATGCAAGATAAACATGAGCGGTCACGTGCCGTGTGCAGCCTTAAGTTGGAAAGGTAAAATGGATTGAAAAATCTGCGAGAGAGAAAGTTCAGCGTGATAAAATGTCATGTACCTCCGGTTCTCCACCAGGAAAACATCCCTTTGGACAACCTTAGGCATGCAAGAGCTCAGCAGAGGGCAATTTACAAGCATAGTCCATTAATTAGCAATCGCTCCAGCTTTAGAAGTTCTTTCTATTCAAAGGCGGGCAGGCCATCAAAATTACCATGGCCTACTGAATATGAAATGGTGAGCCGCACTTCGCAAACATGTTGGAGGTCTTAGATAACCTGAATTAATGTCGGTCACGAAAACATACATTATACACACCAACGAGGGAGCGCTTGGTTGGTTCTATTTTCGAGCATACATCGTGTTTCCAAGAAGCAGGATTTTAACTTCCTCTGATGTCGGGATATCGTGCACCATGGTCAAACACGCACCTGCCATGAGGTTCGTTAAAAATCGAACGCCGGATACAGTTTCTAGCAATAACTGATGGCGAGCGTGGAGAAATCCCATTCACTACCTAACCATTTCATCGGCGACGATCTGTTTATCTTCGCCTTCAAATTAAATCCACTGTTTTCATTCGCAGAAAAGGTAATGCAAAATCCGAAAGAGAAATGGTGCACCTGCAACTTTCGATGTTCTTTTTATTGAATTCCTGGTCCAAATTTGGTACACAGTGACGTATTTCCTGGTGGCGATAAAACGGAAATAGTCAAAAAGTGTAACCTTCTATTTAATATTCTGTAATATATTCTACTGCAAAACTCACACAAGTAACAAGGAATATCTTCGAAATGGTTCATTCCACAAAAACATTCCTTTGGGCACAAATATATTTTAACAAGATCTACATTTTTACTTTCTCTACTGGTAAGTAGGGGAAGTATTGTATTCCACCCAAAAATTCGATATCGAGATTTCACCGGAAATATATGTTTTGAGGCCCCCTGAATCCAAAAACAGCATTTTTAGAAAAAGGTCTGTGTGTGTGTCTGTGTCAGTGTGTCCGTCTGTGGACAGCATAACTGAAAAACGAAAAGTCGGTTAAAAACCAAAGTTGGTATTTAAGTTTAATGTCTTTCAAGGATGTGACACGAAGATTTTGAAGAAAATAACCCCACCCTAAACTACCCTTTACATGGAAGATTTTTCGAAAAGTTTGATTTTCTTGAAAATGGCTCTAACGGTTTTGATTAAAATGCCATATGTTTGAGATATTTTGATGACATATGAAATGCATATCTTGAATTTTCTGGTTATTGCCCCTGTAGTCGTATTTACTCTGGATGAAGTTTCCATAACTGGTAAACCGTTAGAGATAGACCAAATCATACTATATAAAAAGTGTAGATCTTGCTAAAATACAGAATTTATGTCTCAATAAATTTTCTTGTAGGGTGAACCATTTCGGAGATATTCCTTGTTATGTGTGTGAGTTTCGGAAAACTTGTGAAATGGGTCATCGCTGTTCATTATTTTATATGTTAAGAGTGCAAAGACAACAGAATCTCAAGCATTTTACTATCACACAAAGCCTACTGTATTCTAACATTCTCCTTGCACCTACAAGGAAATAAGCAATAAGCTGTACAAATGTTTATCTTAACTAACACAAAGAAGATACCATATAGGAATAAGAGTTTGTAAGAATGGTTAGTACAAGAGTAGAGAAAGTCATGTGAGTGCAACACATCAGATTTTTTTGTATAAGATTTGGTCTAGCTCTTAGTTATGCAAGTCATCCAGAGTAAACAGGACTACATAGGCTATAGCCAGAAAATTCAAAATATACATTTCATTTGACATACAATATCTTAAACATATGTCAATTAAATCAAAATCTTTAGAGCCATTTTCAAGAAAATAAAGACTGTTGAAACAATTTCCACGTAAAGGGTTTACGGTTAAGTCTAGAAGTTGTAAGGATAAGTCGTGAAAGCACGGACAACGTCGGGTATTTCAGCTGGCAGTTTACATAAGAGAAATGCAACACGGATATTGTTGAACCTCGGCGAATAACCAAAACGCCCACGCAACAGATCAATAGCAAGACGACCCCACACCTGACACCATTAAATGTGGAATGAAATCTCATTTTCTTTCTGGGGAGAAAAACTATTATCTCCAGGTGTCAGTGTATTCCAGAAACTGACGTGAAACAATTTCTTAGCACCTCTGTGTCCTGCACTTGGAGTGGAAACAAGATTTCTTGTCCCTCTAGCGCACTTTTCACAAAGACAAAATCAAATCATATTTCCTCCACCCCCCATTCAACTTTTTTCTTCTTTCAATTTCCATCCTTTCTGCCAAATGAATTGCTCCTTTCTTTACTTCCATTCGCCCTCTTCAAAAATTCGTTTCTTTTTCGATCAGAGACCGTCAAGGTTGTTCAACCAGCTGGAAGTCTTGGATATTGAGTTATTGATGGAGAAAACCCTTGCATATACATGTTATTTCTTAAGGGAATAACAAATTATGCAGGCAATTCTTTATCAGCATTTGCTTTCTATTCATGTTTTAGGCTTTTTGCCCATTTCTTTGCATCCTTTGCAAATAAAAGTACCACCTATATCGGGAAGAATTTATTGCCTTGTACGGCAAGACCATTTTCATCTTCTTCCTTTTATCTTTTCCAGCAGCAGCAGCATTGCTTGTCTTGCATACATATCTGTAATATCTTTTCGAAATTACCAGACCATCCTTTTACATTCAACAGAAACACGGCATTAAAAAGGAAGTGGGGGTGGGCCTTCTTCATGCATCCTGGCTGTAGCGAAAAAAGGAAAAAGAAAGAAAGAAAAAAAAGTTTTTTATACCTTTTCTGGAAATATTTTTACATGCAGTCCTCATTCATTACTTAGCTTAGCTTGCTGGTTATACTTATATCTCGAATATCTATTACGAAGTGACATGTATGAAAAAAAATTTGATGTGTTGCACTCACATGACTTTCTCTACTCTTGTATTAACCATTCTTACACACTGTTATTCCTATATCTTCTTAGTGTTAATTGAGATAAACATTTACAGAAATTAGCTCATTGTAGGTAGAAGGGGAATACGGAAATACAGTAGGCTTTGAGTGATAGTCAAATCTTTTAAAGCTTTCAAACTCTGTTCCCATTGCACGATTAACATATAAACAAATTAATAACGATGTTCCATTTGACAGAAGTTAATTCTCCAAAACTCACACAAACAAGGAATATCCCCGAAATGGTTCACTCCACAAACAATTATTTAGACGTCGACTGTGTGTTTTAGGAAGATCTATATTTTCTCTATTTATTTATTGTATGTTTTCTGTTTTTCTATTTTCTTTGGTCTATCTCTTACTATTTACGAGTTATTCAAAGGTCAACCAGAGTAAACAGGACTACATTAGCTATATCCAGAAAATTCAAAATATACATTTCATTTATCATAAAAATATCTTAAACATATGTCATTTTAATCAAAATCGTTAGAGCCATTTTCGAGAAAATCAAAATTTTCGAAAAATGTTCCATGTAAAGGGTAGTTTAGGGTGGACGAATTTTCTTTAAAACCATCGTGTCGCATTCTTAAAAAATGTTCAACTTAAATACCAACTGTGGTTTTTAACCGACTTTTCGTTTTTGAATTATGATGCCCACAGACTGACAGACACGCATATTTCCGGTGAAATCTCGACATCGAATTTTCGGCTGAAATGCAATACTTCCTCTACTTACTATACGTAGTAGAGAAAGCAAAAGTAAGCGTTTAAACGGATGTATAAAGGGACCAGTACATATAACATGGTTGAAACAAACAAAAGGACAACTATGTAAAATGAAAGTCACTGCTGATTGATGGACAATGACCCTGATGTCTGATGCGTGATATATTTAGTGATTCATGTCGTGATAATAATAAAATAAATGTTTTAAGCTGGAAAAATTTTGAACAATAATGTTACAGTAACATTACTTACCTGTTAATTTTAATAATATTAAATTGTATTAATTTTACCTTAAAATTTGTGGGGAAATTAATGTGAATTTTAGAATAATATTCAACACAAATCACCATTAACTTAACGCGAATTTTTCCAATAATTATCAACAAAAAATCCTGCCATTGCAAATTGGTATAGTTACCTCCCTCACCTGGAAGGGAAGAGAGGTAACGTGTTCTCTTTCATAGTGGTGGAGACTGATATCAGAAGACATGCTCTATAAATTGCCTTAATGACAGTCAGAAATTCGAAGTTTATTCTTATTTCTGCTCGGTATACGTTTTCGCCTACAAGACTGAACAAAATTTCTTCCGAATTTCACAGGCTTTTGCTTGAAAATTCAAGAAATGTGTTGTACTTATTATGTACTTTAAAATTTGCACAGGTATATTCGAGGAAATAGAAAACAACGAGAAGTGATTCATGTAAGGGAGGACGGTATGAATATTAATGTTGTTTTCAAAGGGTCAAATCGTGTGCCGACCATTGACGGGGCGGATCGATACATCCCGAGCAGTTTCTACATAAATAGCGCATTAGACATCTATAAATATTTCATCTGTGCCAATAGCTTTGGATCTTTGGCCTTTTTTGTCAGTCTCTTTACAACCTGCGTTTTCCTCTGTGGGTATTTAATCTCAGAAAAACCGTATACTTATATACCGGATAGTATATACATTTTAAAAAACTTCTTTTTTATAATTGCATCATTTGTAGCATTTAGCAAAGGATAGTGCAATTTAGTTTTACAATTCAATAACACTAGAGTAAGATTTCACAGTAAACTTCAAAGCTATTTGCTTACATAGCACAACAATGGAAACCGATTTTTAGCTAAATTGACTGAAAGCTTAAGAAAGTCACATTTTCAGTGTATCATCCCTTAATCGATTTCTACTCCTTGTAGCTGGCCATGCATTATTTTGAAGGAATTTCCAAAGTGATATCTAAGCAGTACTGTAATTTTCATGCGCAGTTGTCCATTATCAAATCAATTATTTATTGAGCGACTGGGAAACCTTGCAGCCGGTATGCAGTCGTCAATCATTTCTCTTTTTCTTCCTAACACAAGAACGTCTTTTATATTTTTTTACTTCGTAAATTCAAGTGACAGAATTTGTCGTGTGCAGCACTTTAATTCCCGTAGGTAATGTGAATAATTTAGCTGCATTCTAAATGAAATAACTTCTCTACAATGGGGAGTTACACACTTGAGTGAAGTAGAGTTTTAATATTATGTCAAATGATAAATCCGGCAGCTTTTTCTCCAAAACTGAATGCTAATTTACAATTTGTGACCTTGAAACCTTCGTGATGTGGTGCTAGCGTGTCTGCTTCACATTCATGGGGTCCCGAGTTCGAACCTCGGTTAGGGCGAGTTATCCAGTTAAGGTTTAAGGTTTTAGTTTATCCTTAGAATACAAAATGTCTGATAATTTTAAGCTTTGTAGAACCCAGTCACGATGTCACCCAGTTCCTTAACCTCTAATTTGGAAAACCTTTACTATAAACATGCTTTCTCTTTTTCCTTCAGGGATCTCAAAACACGTATGGGCGGTGAAGTCTCGGTATCGGGTTTATGGGTGGACTATCCTTCTACTTATCGTTAAGTATTTAATAGAGAAAATAAAAGTACTTCATGGAAAAAGTCGACTCTATAAAGGATTGAATGGATTTGCATAAGAACTGCAATGCAATGCAAAAATAGACAACAACCATAAGAAACAAATATGTTATCGACGAGAGTTGAGTCGTTTTGCGTTGAATTTCACGAACCTAACATCTAGTACAAATTAAAATGACGTATTTTGGAAATTAATACATAAATTATATTTCACCTATTTGTCATTTGTCATTTGGTGAGCCAGTGCCTGGTTAGGCTGTGGGAATATAGCCTATCCCGATGAAAAGATCTTCAGTTTTCTTACCTGAAACAGCAAAAGAAATAAGTATCAGTATCGATGAACCTTTAGTACATTTCCTCATATAATACTAGTATACTCCTGTCATTTGACATAAATACATACAATACAGGAAATACATAAAAATAAAATAAATAAAAGAAAGGTTTTTATAAAACTCTGTGTGTGTGTGTGTGTGTGTGTGTGTGTGTGTGTGTGTGTGTGTGTGTGTGTGTGTGTGTGTGTGTGTGTGTGTGTGTGTGTGTGTGTGGGTGTGTGTGTGTATGGGTGTGGGTGTGCGTGTGCGTGTGCGTGTGTGTGTGTCAGAGAGAGAGAGAGAATATCACACTCCAAAACCAATAGTGGCTAAACATCAAAGTTGGTATTTAAGTTCAGTGTTTACACTTTTGTTATTGGAAGATGAACTTAAAATCCTCCAAGTCTGGCTTCGCATGACATCATACGTCAGCAACCAGAAAGGCGTCTTACAGCCTAAGCATCAAAGATGGACATTTGCGCACAGGTCATATAAACATACCATTAAATCTAAATGCTTTCATTCATATTCAGAATTCTTGATGCAGAAAACTGCAATGCTGATAAGTATCAAAACGTCTGTTCAGTTCACAGATATCTTTCAATATTTCATTAATGGTATACTTTCTAATGTCGATCTCTATTAAGAAATTATAAACGTCACTTATGTCTGATGTTTAAGTGTCTGTCCTTTTCCCACATGTTTCCGTGAAACCTCTAAATATGAACTAATGGGAAGTCAATAAATCTATCGTTAGGAAGCTTTTAACTCAAGGTTGTTGACAAACGACCAGCCAGTGCGCCTCCTACCAGACCCGACCTATGTTTGTTTGCAGGTGTATTTCTTTTGTTACATTTCTCCGGGGTTGTTGGAAGTCTCAGCGGTGTGGCCAACTGCTTTGTTACGGTCTACCTGGACAGAAAAGTGGTGCACTTGGCCCCATACAGGATGTGCTATGTCCGGAATGTCCTGTTCACATGACATTCTCTGCTCCCGCTTCTAAAATTTATCTTAACGCAATCCTAACATTAAAATGCTTTATTATTTCGTATAAACCGTGAGAAATTATCCTCTTACTGACACCAGTAAAGTTGATAAACACTGATTGACCGTCACGAAAATCGGCAAAATAATTGCTTTTCATGGAGATTTTTATGTAATCCGTTTTACTATACAACGTATTACATTCACTACTCACTTTTCTTTTGCGTAACACATTAACATGTTCCCAACTTGCCCTTCAACATACAATTCGAACAGTTTTCTATATGACTGAACTATAAATGCACGGTTTTCTTAACTCGTTTTTCTTTCTCTAGCATTTGTAGTTATTCAACAGTGCTTTTGCAGCACCTTTCCAGCCTTTTATTTATTTATTATTTTAATTTTAAAGCATCCTTAAGGTTTTAATCAAATCTTTGTTTAATTGCAATAAGTAATATATTTTAAATGTCTGTAAAAAACACAAGGTTACAAATGCCCGCATAGCCTTCACATGGACTTTTCTGTTCAGTTTTTTATATAACATTAAAATGTCTTTCCCTACTCAGTCTTGTACAAAGAATTCATACTAGTTTCTATATGATTGAAATAGAAATGCAACGTATTAAGTTTACACTGTTTTCATGACTCACTTTTAGGTAATATATTCACATCTCTTTCTCTACTCACTCACCTATATATAAACAGTTTTCCTGGAATGAAAACGCAATTTGACACAAAAAAGAAACATTTTATTCCTTCTTTTACAAATAAATCATTCAATTTATGTTTGTTTGAAATAGAAATGATGCGTGTTACATTCACTCTTCCACAAATGGCTAGGGAAATGCTGCGAATATATAATAAAACCATGAAACTGATCTGCAAAGATTAGGTGACAATTTTTCGTCCATGTCTGTCCTCAAATGCAGATCAGCCGTCGATGAACAGCTTACCAAAACAGATGACATACACATCCCTGTCGGGGCTGTCATGTGACTTTTACTTGATCTCTGATCTTCCCATATTACCTCGATAACATTTGCCCTCTCTGAAAAATATTTTTCTCCTCTTAGAACGTGCTGTCTATGTCACTCAAAATGACTGGCAGATCAGTGCGCCTTGGAATGGGGTTAGGCGCAGAATTTTAAGACGGTTATATCCTTCAAAGTCTGTGGTTCTTTCTCATAAGCTAGCTGAATGTAAAACATCAACATTTAACTCTACTCTTGTAAAAACTATCGAGATAAACATTTACAGAAATTACCTTATTGCTAATTTTCTTGTAGGCACAAGGGAAAAATGGCAATATAATAGGCTATAAATATCAAAGACTTCAAAGCTCGTCACCATGCAAAGGAATATAAAATTCCTTCTCCTATTTCTGAAAAGTATAAGTATTACAATATAAAAAACCTGATGTGTTGCACTCACATGACTTTCTCTACTCTTGTACTAACCATTCTTACAAACTCTTGTATCTCTATCTTCTTCGCGTTAGTTGAGATAAACATTTGTACAATTTATAGTATTGCTTATTTCCTTGTAGGTGCAAGGGGAATATTAGAATACAGTAGGCTTTGTGCGATAGTCAAATGTTTTAAAGCCTTGAGATTCCGTTCTCTTTCCACAATTTACATAAAAAAATGAACAGCGTTGTTCCATTTCACAAAAGCTTTGAAGTTTTCCGAAACTCATACACATAACAAGGAATATCTCCGAAATGGTTCACCCTACAAGAAAAGCTATTCGGACATAAAGTGTGTATTTTAGCAAGATCAACGTTTTTTATATAGTATGATTTGGTCTATCCCTAACGGTTTACCAGTACGCAAAAGTCGTCCAGAGTAAATAAGACCACAGGGGCTATAGCCAGAAAATTCAAGATATACATTTCATTTGTAATAAAAATATCTCAAACACATGAAATTTTAATCAAAATCGTTAGAGACATTTTCAAGAAAATCAACATTTTCGAATCATTTTCCGTGTAAAGGGTAGTTTAGGGTTGGGCTATTTTTTTCAAAATTTTCGTGTGGCATCCTTGAAAGACATTAAACTTAAATATCAACTTTGGTTTTTAACCTACTTTTCGTTTTTGAGTTATGCTGTCCACAGGCTGACAGACACAAACACACACGGACCTTTTTCTAAAAATGTGTGTGTGTGTTTTTTTTTTTTTTTTTTTTTTTTTTTTTTAAATCAGGAGATCTCAAAACACATATTTCCGGTGAAATATCGACACCAAATTTTTGGATGGAATACAATACTTCCCTACTTACCAATAGAGGAAGTAAAAGACAGAGAAATTTTGATTTTCTTGAAAACGGCTCTAACGATTTTTATTAATATGTCGTATGTTTAAGATATTTTTATGAGAAATGAAATGTATATCTCGAATTTTCTGACTATAGCCTATGTACTCATGTTTACTCTGGATGATTTTTCTATAACTGGTAAATCGTAAGAGATACACAAAATCTTACTGTATCAAACACAATAAATAAATTACGTCTAAATAATTTTTTTTTGTAGAGCGAACCATTTCGGAGATATTTCTTGTTACTTGTGTGATTTTTTGAATACTTAAACTTTCGTCAAATAGAACATCGTGATTTATTTTTTATATATATTAACCGTGGCAACAGAACGAAATCTTAAAGATTAAAATTATTTGACTATGCACAAACCCTGCTCTATTCCCATATTCCCCTTGCACCTACAAGGAAATAATTTATACAAATGTCTATCTCAATTAACCAGAGGATATATTAACAGGATATATATATATATATATATATATATATATATATATATATATATATATATATATATATTAATAACGGTTAGTACAGGAGTAGAGAAAGTCATGTGACTGCATCACAAGAGAGTTTTTCAGTAATATCTGTGAGGGTGTGCGCCAAGTTGTCACTGTGTTCACAGCAGCTGGTTTCTTTAAGGCCTAAATCAACTTCTAAAACCACAAGACTTTAATTCAAACGCACAGTGTGCGGCGCACAGCAAAGTTTTCACATTTCCATATTTACAAGCGGCAACTTGTGTATCTACTTTCAAGGACACTTGAAAAGTTTTCTTAACGCTCGTCTGTATCTGTTGTGGTCGGGGTAGACACTTTCATAATCTGCATTCCACCCCTCTTCTCAGAAAATGCAGGGGAGGGGGACGTAAACTTGCTAACAGAAAGAGATTTGCCTACATTATTGTGATGGAAACCATTCTGTATATGACATTTCTGAAGCTGCAAAAAGTTTTTTTGAGAATAATGGTGAAGTTCCAAGCGAGCCATTATCGCTTCCTATGCGGTCAAATTCAACAATTTCGGACGAAGGAAATTCCCATAGAGCCTCCTATACTGTCTGAAACTATGCTTAAAACTCCTGTGACAATTAATCTGGATGCCATTGTGACGCCGGCCGCGACGCACAACAATGGACGGACTTGGTCAAGCTATCTCACAACACAAAACAGACGCGGCGCGTAAAGGGCTCAAGGTCAGGCTGTCCCTCGCGACTGTTTGTGAACGTGCCAATCAGAGAGGCGAAGACAAAATCACTTCAAATACTGAAGGTGCATATCCAAGCATGCACTTATTGGTTTGAATGTTCAAACATATTCTCAAATGGGAAGTCACTGTTCATCTTTTCTATCCTGGACATACAAAGAGAAGGAAATTTCAAAGTCTAACATAGTGACCAGCTCTTAAAACATTTGACTGTGGTTCCATATTCCCCTTGCACCTACAAGAAAATAAGCAATAGGATAATTTCTGCAAATGTTTATCTCGACTAACACGAAAAGATATAGGAATTGTTTGTAAGAGGTTTTTGAATAATGGGCAAATAATGTCATTTAAACGCAATAATCAGTGGTAAGTCGCCATTCAGTTTTTCTCCTGATCATGTAGAAATCAATTCACTTTAGCCTACTGTATTCTTCGTATACTCACGACAAATTGTGTATACTATATACATAAGTGACTAAAGTGAACCTAACAAAATCGCCGGTTTGTATCACTCCGTGGTCACGTGCATTCGCAATGACAGAATGTAGGGAAATTGGTTTTAAATCTGGAAAGTTGGGATCAGAGTTAGCAGCCAACAGCACTTTAAGGGAGATCTCACAAATTCGTCACAAACAACATCCAGCACTTGCCTGGCACGCGGTCTCTTCTTGCCGGGAGTTCTGATTTCACCAACTGAGGTATTTCTTTGTGTACTGTAAATACTTGAAACTGGCACACCAATAAACTCGGATGTGAATTTCGCCACGTCATCTATAGCAAATTCGGGATATTTTTCGCAGTACTTGTTAA
Organism: Tenodera sinensis; assembly: GCA_030765045.1. Classification (NCBI taxonomy): domain Eukaryota; kingdom Metazoa; phylum Arthropoda; class Insecta; order Mantodea; family Mantidae; genus Tenodera; species Tenodera sinensis. The sequence goes on along the minus strand of CM060969.1, from coordinate 92,970,891 downwards.
ACACGTTCAATACTATTGTTTTTTCACCACTTCGTAACAATTTCCCGCCATGTTAGTTCCATAGTGAAGATGCGCGCGCCGAATGATTAGGCTAGTTACAAATTCATTGCATTTAGTTCGTGCTTTAACAAATATTAAGTGAGATTTCAGACCTTATTAGTAGTATTTTTTCAAGGGACTACTTAGACGGCGGAAGCGTCAAGAAGGCGTGCTGCGGTCAAAATGCACGTGGTTTTGTTTACATGTACTTTATTCACTTGATGTAGATAGCATAAATGTTTCTGGATATTAGGAGATGTATTTCAGCTGTTTGTTTGCTTATGGAGTTCCATAACCGCTGTGGTTCTCTGAGTTCCATTCTATATTGGGCGTCAAAGACATAGACATCTTTATCAGGTTCTTTCACGTGCCGTAAATCTACGACACAAGACCATCAGCTTTTTACACCCGAAAAAACCTCTCCCTGTCCGCCGGATTTGAACCCGCGACCTCGAGGATAACAGTTTTGGTTGGTATACAAAGTCGACTGAATGACGCATATTTCGGTCTGCCTTTACAAGTCCATATTTTGCAGTATGACATATTTAGAGCTCCAAGCAAAGCTCTTTATATGTTTATGTCAACTTTGTGACTTGAAAGAAAAGCCGAACGAACGCGCCTTGCATTGGCAGGAAGTTGCTGCTGTTGCCATCAGTCACGGTAGTGCCTGAAGAATGACGTCAGCGTTTCTGAAAATCTCGTGAACGTGCTCGCTTCATGCTTTCCACTATTGGATGGCAATTTGTGCACTTTCATAATTGCACCTGATTAAGCATAACAAAGAAATGAAAATCCAGCTTTAAGAGAAGATTTAACAGCGGCGTTAAGGCCAATTCACTAAAAATAAAATGGTCACTCAAACACGTACTGTCTGCCCACAAGAAGAAGCTCGTGGGAGTCTAAGGTACGCCTGTAAACAATTCCAGGTACACAGCGATATCTGAAGCAGGAGTTATGCTTCTAGTCGCGCTTACGATAGTACTGCCAACCTTGCAATGTTTATACAGGCTAGTTTAAAGCAAAAATAGCAAAACTTAAAGGTTATGTTCAATTCATGGCCATATTTATCTTATAAACTGTAAATTATGTTTTCAACTATTCCATTTTTCTCCCACTGGTTATTTTTAGCATTTCTATATTTTTCAAAACATTCGCCAGTCTGTTTCGGTCATAAGTGATATACCCTCATGTAATTCCTGTAAGAAATCAGCTGTTATATTTCTTGAAGTATTAATTTTACCTTGGCCTAAACTAGTTCTATTGGGATTGAGATTACACGTGTATGGGGGCAAGCAAACGACAATAAAACCAACAATGTGTCCACTTAAAGAGCCTGTTTTTACTTTCTCTACGACGTTTAATATAGTAGAGGAAGTATTGTATTCCACCCAAAAGGTCCGCGCGCGCGTGTGTGTGTGTGTATGTGTGTGTGCGTGCGTGCGTGTGTGTGTGCGTGTGCGTGTCATTCTGCGCGCAGCATATCTCAAAAACGAAAAGTCGGTGAAAAACCAAAGTTAGTATTTATGTTTAATGTCTTTCAAGGATGCGACTGGACGATTTTGAAGAAAATTGCTCCACCGTAAACTACCCTTTTCATGGAAAATTTTTCGAAATTTTTTATTTTCTTGAAAATTGCTGTAACAATTTTCTATAAAATGACATATGTTTGACATATTTTTATAGAAAATGAATTATCTAGAATTTTCTGACTATAGCCCAAGTAGTCCCATTTACTGTGGATGACTTTTGCATAACTGGGAAACCGTAGGAGATAGACCAAATTTGTTTGTAGAGTGAACCATTTCGGAGATATTCCTTGTTATTTGTGTAAGTTTTCGAGAACTTCTGTCAAATGGAACATCGCTATTCATTTTTTATGTGTTAAACGTGCAAAGAGAAGGGAATGTGAAAGCTTTAAACGATTTGATATCGCTCAAAGCATACTGTATTCCCATATTCCCCTTGCACCTACAAGGAAATAAGATAATTTCTGCAAATGTTTATCTCAACTAACACTAAGACAGAAGAATAAGAGTTTGTAAGAATGGTCAGTATAAGAGTAGAGAAAGTCATGTGAGTGTAATACTGATTTTTACTTCTTTGGCTTGATACCACAGTGGAGTTCTGAATATATGCAGATTGTTACAAATGTACGGTGGTATCAAACCCGTTAAAAGACAAGTAGATTTGGTAACCGCAATCCCTCTCTGCCAGTTAAATTCTCCAACCACAGAAAAGTAGTTCGGTGTTGCAAATAAGTCTGCAATAGTCTATCTCGTTAACTGCGTATCGTTTAAGTTTATCTCATATTAACAAAAATAAACATTTATTTCGCTAACGCTGGCTATAATTTTAATTTCATTACTCTCGCTGGAAGCAACATTTTTCGTTATCCCATTTGGGATATAATTGTATCGGAAACGTTTGAGTTAATATTTAAATCCATTAACCGCTCCAAACCACGGAACTCATTGCGTTTACATCCCTAGAGAAAATTAACCGACAAAAAGCCATCATTCGTGCTGTAAATCATTATTCGTACTGTTTATTCTTGCCTTAATGTTATCGCCGATGGTCAATTCATCAAACATTTACAGGTTTTAAACAGTGGATCGAGGAATATTACCTCAGGGATGATGTGTTTGAAACTAGGAATTTATTTACTGCTGCTACTGTTCCACTGTATGTATAGGATGCGTTATTCCACAAGAATGTATGAAGATAACAGTTTGTTACTTGGAAATTGCGTAGAGTAACTTATTTCTGACATAGCTTCATGGGACATCACACAGGGCTTCGAAATTATTAATCACTTAAGAGAATTAAAGGAATATTCCCAGCAACTTTTAGAGATGTGAAGTAACTCGACAACGCTGTGTTGAGGTTGGTCAGGGAATTGAACCGGTTTGTGAATGTAAACACGTCGGTCACTTTCAGGGTTGTGTAATGTTTTGGGAGCTAACGATTCTTATTGGCGTACACTCGCACAGTAAATACGGAAGTAGATGGCGTGTTATTTATTTACTTTCACGAGATACGTGGTAGCAGTAGGAAGCGTGTTTGTTTATGTACTGAGCTAGTGAAAGTGATACCTACACAATCTACAGTGTTACCAGCTTGGTTTCAACAAAACTAAAATATCTTCGTAGAAAACTGTCAGAGATAAAGACGTCAGATACAAAATGTGTTCCAAATACAGATATCTACCACTGGTTTAAAGTAATGTAATAACTTCCCTTCCAACCTGCATACTCAAAATTTGCAGACGAACATTCAGTAAATCACACAACACATGAAGATAAAAAGGCTTAGTAGCAACAGCAACAAATAATTCATTATGCATACACGGGTAGCATGATAGTATATGGCACTCAAAACACAAATAATCAGTTTGTTAAGGGGTTAAGCTAACATTGAGTTTTAAAGCTAACGTTGCTCGGTGAGACAGAATATGCAATAGAATGTTAAATCAGTTTAACATTGAATTAAAATTTAACATTGGGTTGTAAGACCAGTGTTTATGCTAACAATAGATAACAGTGACGTAATTTAAATATTCCTTTAGCTACGTTTTTGGCTATGGTATTAAGGGCAGATTAACCGCCCTATATTGCCAACGTAACACATAACCCATTATCTCAGAAAGCACTTAAGATATTAACTTGAAACTTTTACAAGATATAGCCAGTTTATTACACACGCAAAAGTTCATAAAAATCCGTCGATACACTAATTAAAATGAATCTATACTATTTCATACACAATAAATTGACAAAAACAACTCAGGAAACAAAAACCAGCAGTTGCAAACAAAACGCAACATCCACAATGCAAGGCTTACCAACATGATCAACTGTACCAACATACAGAGCTCAAATTCCTCTAAAAATTAGCTAAGTTCCAGTTTTCTAGTGTTATGGTATCAAAAGCTCTTTTTTCAAAAAAAAAAAAAAAAAAAAAAAAAGTGTTGCACTAACATGAGTTTCTTTACTCTTGTACTAACCATTCTTACAAACTCTTATTCCTATATCTTCGTGTTAGTTGAGATAAACATTTGCAGAAATTATCTTACTGCTCATTTCCTTGTAGGTGCAAGGGGAATATTAAAATAAGTAGGCTTTGTGCGATAGTCAAATATTTTAAAGCTTTAAGATTCCGTTGTCTTTGCACGCTTAACATAAAAAAAAAAAAAAAAAAAAAAAAAAAATGAACAACGATGTTCCATTTCATGAAAGATTTAAGTTTTCCGAAACTCGCACACACAAGAATATCTCCGAAATGGTTCACCCTACAAGAAAATTTATTTAGACATAAATTGTGTATTTTAGCAAGATCTACATTTTCTGCACAGTAAGATTTGGTCTATCTCTAACAGTTTACCACTTATGCAAAACTTGTCCAGGGTAAATACGATTACAGGGGCTATAGCCAGAAAAGTGAAAATATACATTTCATTTGTCATAAAAATATCTCAAACATATGACATTTTGAAGAAAATCAAAATTATCGAAAAATTTTCCATGTAAAGGGTAGTTTAGGTGGCGCTATTTTCTTCAAAATATTTGTATCGCATCCTTGAAAGACATTAAATACCAATTTTGGTTTTTGACCGACATTTCGTTTTTTAGTTATGCTGTCCACAAACTGACAGACACACAAACTAACACACACACACAGGGACCTGAAGAAAGTAAAGGAGAAAGTAAAGAACGCAAAACTTTGACCAACCCGTTAATCTTCCCATCTCAGAGAGTCCTGTTCCAGGATACCTGTTATAATTAATAGTCTATCAATCATTAACAAATAGCACACCTCATCATCGTGGGCGAAAGGATACCCTCTACATCATGGAAAACTGAGCTGGATAATAAACTGAAGGCAAAACAAAAGGTACAAAAAACCATTACAGGCCTATCGGTTTTAGAACAATATACAAAGGCTTTAAAAAAACCAGCCACATCAGGAAGCCATTAGGGTGCAATTAGGGATAAAACAAAAAAGGGAGATCAGCCATAGCTGCATTAAAGGGTGTATTACGAAATAAACAACGGGGAAAAATGATACGCAGAGGTAAGAGAAAGATAATTACATTTGTGGAATAAACGTGGAAATTGAGAGATAATAATAATAAAAAAAAGTTAATAACATTCTATTCAACTGTCGAATAGTGTTCTCTACGCAAAACAGGTGAGCTGATTTACAGTAATTATTCAAGTATTTTATTGCATTTGTTTTCCGTATTATGTAACTAACCATTTCATTTATTTCATCATAAAATAGAAGCAGCATTTTTAATTACACTGTTACCTGCAGTAAATAGGGGAAGTATTGTATTTGACCAAAAAATTCGATGTCGAGATTTCACCTCAAATATGTACTTTGGCACATCCAAAATGAAAAAAAGCATTCATACAAAAAGGTCCGCGCGCGCGCGCGCGTGTGTGTGTGTGTCTGTCAGTCTGTAGACAGCATAACTGAAAAACGAAAAGTCGGTTAAGAAGCAAAGTTTAATATCTTTCAAGGATGCGTCACGAAGATTTTGAAGAAAATTCCTCCACTCTATAATACCTGTTACATAGAAAACTCTTCGAAACTTTTTATTTTCTTGAAAGTGGTTCTAACGACTTGATTAAAATGACACGTTTAAGGTATTTTTATGACAAATGAAACGTATATTTTGAATTTTGAAGCTACAGCTCATGCAGAAATTATCTAATTGATTATTTCCTTGTAGGTAGAAGGGGAATATTAGATAGTCAAATCTTTTAAACTTTTGAGATTCCGTTCTCTGCGCATGGTTAACATATAAAAAATCAACAACGTTGTATTTGACGAAAGTTTGTTTTGCGAAACTGACAAATAACAAGGAATGTCTGTGACAAACTACAAAAAAGAGGAAATAAATTGTATGTTTTAGCAAGATTTACGTTTTTGTATAGTAAGATTTGGTCTATCTGTTACGATTTACGGGTTACTCAATTGTCATCCAGAGTAAACAGAACTACATAGCCTATAGCCAGAAAATTCAAAATACACATTTTATCTGTCATAAAATGTCTTAAACATGTCATTTTAATTAAAATCATGAAGCTACTTTCAAGAAAATCAAAATTTTCAAACATTTTCCATGTATAGGGAGTTTAGGATGCAGGATTTTCTTCAAAATCTTTTTGTCGCATCCTTGAAAGACATTAAACTTAACTACGCACGCACGCACGCACACACACACACACACAAACACACAGACCTTTTTTGGATTAAGGGGGCCTCAAAACATATATTCTGGACATCGAATATTTGGGTGGAATACAATACTTCCTCTACTGAGTGAGTAGAGAAAGTAAAAAGTCATGTGAGTGTAACAGGTTTACCAATGCCCAGGTGAGATTCCTTGGTAAACTGTCCGTGGGCTCGACTTGGATTTATTTCCGTTGCTACATACAGAATACACTTTGAAGTCTTCTTGGACGTGATGAGGAAAATGGGCAAAGGATTAGTGCATTGTTAATGTGAGGTAGGAGTGCCTTTGTTCGCTTTCCACCTCAGCTAACACCATTATCCCTTAGCAGCGGTCGAATTTTCCCATCGGAGAAAAGGATGGATGCACCATTATGCCTAATACCTTCTGCTTTCACTTCTTGGAATCGCAAATGACAGGTGCAAAAGGAAAAATTCACTAACAGTTACTTCTCGCTACACTGAGAAAGGTGAACGTGAAACACCTGGGAACACAGAAAATATAAAATGTATGGGTAACGCTGAATTTCAGGTGCGTTTCCCTTCGCGGAGGTTGGAAAAACTTCTAAATATATACATACATGCTATCCCGTTTTTGTACTACGCAACGTATTACATTCACATGGTTTTCTCTACTCGCTTTTGTTTCACACAGCACATTCACATATACTTCTCCACTAGCCCTTCAACATACAATTTATACAATTTTCCATACAATTGAAATACAAATGCTAGTATTACATTCACATGATTTTCTCTACTCACTTTTCTTTTACGAAACAATCACATGTGTTTCTTTACTCGCCCTTCAACATTCAATTCATAAAATTTTCTATGACTGAAATAGAAATTCAATGTATTACATTCTCACGATTTTCTCACTTTTCTTTTACGAAAGTCCTTCACATGTTCTTCTCTTCTCGCTCTGCAACACACAATTCATATAATTTTGTATATGTTTGAAATAGAAATACAACGTATTACATTCACATGGCTTTCTCTACTCATTTTCTTTTACGTGACACATTCACATGTCTTTCTCTACTCACTCTTCTAGAAACAATTCATACAATTTTCTATACCCATTGAAATAGAAATGGAGCGTATTGCATTCACACGGTTTTCTCTACTCACTTTTCTTCCTGTGGTATTTGTGGTTATTCAACAGTGTTTTTGCATAGTATCTTCCTTGTCTTTTTATCCACTTTGTTTATAGTATTCTAGGAGTTTTAACTAACTCTTTAAGTGAATTAAGTAATATTTTTAAATCTTTCAAAAGAAACACATGGCTATTGGTCAAGAGCAACCTAAAATCGTCAAACCCCAGACAACGCCGAGTATTTCAGCTAGTGTTGTAATACAATATGATGCTTTTTAATGTAAAGAACAATTTACGAAGGCATTCTTGGAAGATGCTCAACTTAAATGCGTATATTTCCACTGAAATGTCAATATGAAAATTTTGGGTGGAATATAACACTTCCTCTGTTTACTACACATTGACGTAAAAGGAAAAAATCTGATGTGTTGCACTCACATGACTTTCTCTACTCTTGTACTAACCATTCTTACAAACTCTTATTCCTATATCTTCTTCGTGTTAGTTAAAATAAACATTTGTACAAATTATCTTATTGCTTATTTCCTTGTAGGTGCAAGGGGAATATTGGAATACAGTAGGCTTTGTGCGATAGTCAAATCTTTTAAAGCTTTGAGATTCCGTTCTCTTTGTACACGTAACATATACAAAAATGAACAACGATGACCCATTTCATGAAAGTTCCAAGTTTTCCGAAACTCACACACATAACAAGGTATATCTCCGAAATGGTTCACCCTACAAGAACATTTATTGAGACATAAATTGTGTATTTTAGCAAGATCTACATTTTTTGTACAGTATAATTTGGTCTATCTCTAACGGTTTATCAGTTATGCAAAAGTCGTCCAGACTAAATACGACTACAGGGGCTATAGCCAGAAAATTCAAGATATAGATTTCATTTGTCATAAAAATATCTCAAACATATGACATTTTAATCAAAATCGTTAGAGCCATTTTCAAGAAAATCAAAATTTTCGAAAAATTTTCCATGTAAAGGGTAGTTTAGGGTGGGGCTATTTCCTTCAAAATCTTCGTGTCACATCCTTGAACGACATTAAACTTAAATACCAACTTTGGTTTTTAACCGACTTTTCGTTTTTGAGCTATGCTGTCTACAGACTGACAGACTGACAGACACACAGACACATACACGGACCTTTTTCTAAAAATGCCTTTTTTGGATTCAGGGGACCTCAAAACATGTATTTCCGGTGAAATCTCGACTTCGAATTTTTGGGTGGAATACAATACTTCCCCTACTTACCAGTAGAGAAAGTAAAAAGTGAAGACTTTGATGAGAAGGGATGTGAATAGTTAGTTCCATAGAAGTTTGTGTGCCAATGGTAGCCGAAGAAAAACTCTTGTGAATCATACAAGGAATAACACTCACATAATCCTTGTTCACTTGAGAAATACGTCTAAGGTTTAGCGCTCAGCACAAGTCAGGAGACAATTAGATGCGAATGTTCGGCGCCAATATAAGAATACATAGTCGCCAGGACGATCTGGCGCCACAAGCTTGTCTCTTCAAACAAGGTTATGTTTGACAACGTTATACCTACCTGTGTTGCCACTTTCTAACACATCCACTATAATAGGAAGGAGTGGTGGTGATCTTTAGTGCTTTTTACTTTTCCCACTAAAAATTCTATATCAAGATTGTACCCGAAACAATCTGATGTGTTGCACTCACATGACTTTCCCCACTCTTGTACTAACCATTCTCACAAACTCTTATTCCTATATATTCTTCGTGTTGAGATAACCATTTGCAGAAATTATATTATTGCTTAAGGGACACTGGGAGTGAAAGTTTGGTCAAAATTGTCAAAAAGTTGAAAATTGTTTTTTTTACCTTAAAATGTTCCTGGAACACCTATGCATTTGGATCAGCTTTTTCATATCCCCCACTCCATGTGATCATTATGGCCCTTTAAAATAGTGCTCTTCCCTTAAGGTACACAGGATGCTCCTATATAAAAGCCTGTTTTTCTCAAAACTACATT